>OW626783.1:14021176-15392175 GCA_939628115.1 Tribolium freemani
ACTCGAATTTGAATAAAATGAAACTCTGAGCTGAAATTTTGATAAATAAATCAAATGATTGATGTTCTGAGATAGGGATCAGAATTCATTTTTTCGCGAGAAGAATTTCAAAGTTTGAACATCGATCACATGTGCCATGACACTGCAATTCCGAGCAATAAACAATTAAACGCTGCAGTTGGCAGCAGTGACAAAACCGCAAAAGTGCATTAATGCACCGGTTGGGATTTTGATTTTTATGGTTTGCAACCCACAAATCACTAATCCGGTTTTTCCCCGAGCAGGTGAGCGCGTTGCCAAGGGCCTCCAAAGCCGCCTTAGCCAGTTCTTGGCTGCAATAAAGGTCCGGAGATTATTAGTTTTGAAGTCAAGAGAGAGCAATTTCACATCACAATATACATGCCATTATCACACAACTTGCGCAATTACAATAATTACAAACTTGTCGGAATTAATTACCTGCGCAAAAATGTTCGCTAACTAATTACACTTGTGGAAAAGTTTGAATTTGGAGGTGGCTTATTTTTGTCATTAAGTTTTAACGAGCGGTCTTTATGGGAAATGGCTGAAAAACTTTTAACCGAAAGCAATTATCGAAGTAAGGTAATTGCAGGACGTTATAAACAACGCTTTGAAGGAGAAGGGAGGAAAAGTTTTGTTTCGGAGCGGAAAAATTTCAGACGAGGGAAATAAGCGAAATGTGCTTGGAGCAACTTTATTACTGAAAACTTGCTACTTGATCAATAGCGCGTAAACTATCACTTGGAGGCAAAAAATAAAAACGGATTCGGAATGCTGAGACAATTTTACCTTGGGTTCGATAGGTTTTGGCGGTTTTTTGCTTCTTTAACGTTCAGAAATTGGAAAAAATTGGAGATGTGTCCAAACTTAAATTTTGATTTAGTTGGGTGGAACTTTGATCGTTATCTCTAAAACTGCCAGTCGGAGGCAAAAACTAAAAACAGATTCGAAATTCTGTGACAATTTTACGTAAGGAAAGTTACAATTTGAGTTATTTAAGCCAATTGTCTCGCTTTAAAAAATTCGAAAAGTTGGAGAAGCGTTTAAACGTACCTAATTTTGACAACAGTGGCCAATATCTCAAAAATTATTGATCGTACAACAAAACCTCCTACAGATTTGAAATTCTGAAAGATTTTTACGTAAGAAAGGCCAAAATTTAAATGTCTTTAACATTCTTCTTTGACGAAAAAAAATCATAAATGTTTTGCAAATTTTTTGAACTTTTTCTCTACGAAGCCAACTTTGACCATAACTCGTAAACTACAAATCGTAGAACAAAAATGAAAACAAATTTGGAATCCTTGAAGAATTTTACGTTAGAAAAGTTAGAATTTAAGATATTTCGGACGTTTGTAGCTCTGAAAAAAAATAAATATTTTGGAGGTGCTTTTAAATTTAATTTTGACAACGTAGAGTTGAACGTTGGCAAATATCTCAGAAATTGTAACTGGTAGGTGAAAAACGACAACAGACTCGAAATTCTGGAACAATTTTGCAAAAGAAATGTGAAACTTTGCCACATTTTTGGTTTTGTTTAGCGACAAAAACTCCAAATGTTGGATCACATATTTATGGCAAAAATTTAAAGTCTATGGGGTTATGTAATTTTAATTGTAACTCGAAATCTACTAAACCTAGGTCAAAAATTGATACACATTTGAAATCCTTGGACAATTTTACCTAAGAAAAGTCAAAAATTGAAAAATTCAAATCAATTGTCTCGATTAAAAAATTGGAAAATTTGAGGAAGTGGTTAAACGTAATTTTGGCAATGTTGGGTTAAACTTTGGCCATTATCTCACAAATTGTTGGTCGTAGACAAAAACTAAAATCAGATTTGGAATCTTGAAACTTTTTTACGTAACAACAGCCAAAATTTAAAGGTCTTGAACTGTCATATTTGACGAAAAAAAATCATAAATGTATCTGCAATTTTTCAGAGTTTTTTCTCAATGCCCATAACTCGTAAACTACAAATCGTAGAACAAAAATGAAAACAAATTTGGAATCCTTAAAGAATTTTACGTTAGAAAAGTTAGAATTCAAGATATTTCGGACGTTTGTAGCTGTGAAAAAAATTAAATATTTTAGAGGTGCTTTTAAATTTAATTTTGACAACGTAGAATTGAACGTTGGCAAATATCTCAAAAATTGTAACTGGTAGGCGAAAAACGACAACAGACTCGAAATTCTGAAACAATTTTGCATAAGAAATGTTAAACTTTGCCACATTTTTGGTTTTGTTTAACAACAAAAACTCCAAATGTTGAATCACATGTTTATGGTAAAAATTTAAAGTCTATGGGGTTATGTAATTTTAATCGTAACTCGAAATCTACTAAACCTAGGTCAAAAATTGATACAAATTTGGAATCCTTGGACAATTTTACCTAAGAAAAGTCGAAAATTGAAAAATTCAAATCAACTGTCTCGATTAAAAAAATTAGAAAATTTGAGGAAGCGGTTAAACGTAATTTTGGCAATGTTGGGTTAAACTTTGGCCATTATCTCACAAATTGTTGGTCGTAGACAAAAACTAAAATCAGATTTAGAATCCTGAGACTTTTTTACGTAAAAAGAGCCAAAATTTGAAGGTCTTGAACTGTCATCTTTGACGAAAAAAAATCATAAATGTATCTGCAATTTTTCAGAGTTATTTATCAATGCCCATAACTCGTAAACTACCAATCGTAGAACAAAAATGAAAACAAATTTGGAATCCTTGAAGAATTTTACGTTCGAAAAGTTAGAATTTAAGACATTTTGGACGTTTGTAGCTGTGAAAAAAATTAAATATTTTGAAGGTGCTTTTAAATTTAATTTTGACAACGTAGAATTGAACGTTGGCAAATATCTCAAAAATTGTAACTGGTAGGCGAAAAACGACAACAGACTCGAAATTCTGAAACAATTTTGCATAAGAAATGTTAAACTTTGCCACATTTTTGGTTTTGTTTAACAACAAAAACTCCAAATGTTGAATCACATGTTTATGGTAAAAATTTAAAGTCTATGGGGTTATGTAATTTTAATCGTAACTCGAAATCTACTAAACCTAGGTCAAAAATTGATACAAATTTGGAATCCTTGGACAATTTTACCTAAGAAAAGTCGAAAATTGAAAAATTCAAATCAACTGTCTCGATTAAAAAAATTAGAAAATTTGAGGAAGCGGTTAAACGTAATTTTGGCAATGTTGGGTTAAACTTTGGCCATTATCTCACAAATTGTTGGTCGTAGACAAAAACTAAAATCAGATTTAGAATCCTGAGACTTTTTTACGTAAAAAGAGCCAAAATTTGAAGGTCTTGAACTGTCATCTTTGACGAAAAAAAATCATAAATGTATCTGCAATTTTTCAGAGTTATTTATCAATGCCCATAACTCGTAAACTACCAATCGTAGAACAAAAATGAAAACAAATTTGGAATCCTTGAAGAATTTTACGTTCGAAAAGTTAGAATTTAAGACATTTTGGACGTTTGTAGCTGTGAAAAAAATTAAATATTTTGAAGGTGCTTTTAAATTTAATTTTGACAACGTAGAATTGAACGTTGGCAAATATCTCAAAAATTGTAACTGGTAGGCGAAAAACGACAACAGACTCGAAATTCTGAAACAATTTTGCATAAGAAATGTTAAACTTTGCCACATTTTTGGTTTTGTTTAACAACAAAAACTCCAAATGTTGAATCACATGTTTATGGTAAAAATTTAAAGTCTATGGGGTTATGTAATTTTAATCGTAACTCGAAATCTACTAAACCTAGGTCAAAAATTGATACAAATTTGGAATCCTTGGACAATTTTACCTAAGAAAAGTCGAAAATTGAAAAATTCAAATCAACTGTCTCGATTAAAAAAATTAGAAAATTTGAGGAAGCGGTTAAACGTAATTTTGGCAATGTTGGGTTAAACTTTGGCCATTATCTCACAAATTGTTGGTCGTAGACAAAAACTAAAATCAGATTTAGAATCCTGAGACTTTTTTACGTAAAAAGAGCCAAAATTTGAAGGTCTTGAACTGTCATCTTTGACGAAAAAAAATCATAAATGTATCTGCAATTTTTCAGAGTTATTTATCAATGCCCATAACTCGTAAACTACCAATCGTAGAACAAAAATGAAAACAAATTTGGAATCCTTGAAGAATTTTACGTTCGAAAAGTTAGAATTTAAGACATTTTGGACGTTTGTAGCTGTGAAAAAAATTAAATATTTTGAAGGTGCTTTTAAATTTAATTTTGACAACGTAGAATTGAACGTTGGCAAATATCTCAAAAATTGTAACTGGTAGGCGAAAAACGACAACAGACTCGAAATTCTGAAACAATTTTGCATAAGAAATGTTAAACTTTGCCACATTTTTGGTTTTGTTTAACAACAAAAACTCCAAATGTTGAATCACATGTTTATGGTAAAAATTTAAAGTCTATGGGGTTATGTAATTTTAATCGTAACTCGAAATCTACTAAACCTAGGTCAAAAATTGATACAAATTTGGAATCCTTGGACAATTTTACCTAAGAAAAGTCGAAAATTGAAAAATTCAAATCAACTGTCTCGATTAAAAAAATTAGAAAATTTGAGGAAGCAGTTAAACGTAATTTTGGCAATGTTGGGTTAAACTTTGGCCATTATCTCACAAACTGTTGGTCGTAGACAAAAACTAAAATCAGATTTGGAATACTGAGACTTTTTTACGTAAAAAGAGCCAAAATTTGAAGGTCTTGAACTGTCATCTTTGACGAAAAAAAATCATAAATGTATCTGCAATTTTTCAGAGTTTTTTCTCAATGCCCATAACTCATAAACTACAAATCGTAGAACAAAAATGAAAACAAATTTGGAATCCTTGAAGAATTTTACGTTCGAAAAGTTAGAATTTAAGACATTTTGGACGTTTGTAGCTGTGAAAAAAATTAAATATTTTGAAGGTGCTTTTAAATTTAATTTTGACAACGTAGAATTGAACGGTGGCAAATATCTCAAAAATTGTAACTGGTAGGCGAAAAACGACAACAGACTCGAAATTCTGGAACACTTTTGCATAAGAAATGTAAAACTTTGCCACATTTTTGGTTTTGTTTAGCGACAAAAACTCCAAATGTTGGATCACATATTTATAGCAAAAATTTAAAGTCTATGGGGTTATGTCATTTTAACTATAACTCGAAATCTACTCAACCTAGCTCAAAAATTGATACAAATTTGGAATCCTTGGACAATTTTACCTAAGAAAAGCCAAAATGTGAAAATTTTAAACGGCCTACTTTGACAAAAAAAAATCCCAAATGTACCTCTACAATTTTTCAGTGATTATTCGCAACGTACTAAACTTTGCCCAATATCAGACAAACCACAAATCGTAGAACAAAAACAAAAACAGATTTGGAATCCTCAAGAAACACTCTTTCAACCAGATCGGGAGAAAAAACAAAAAAAAATGAAATGCACAATTTATTATTGATTCAAGCTGTCACTAACTGTCCCTCAAAAGTGACACACCCCAAAGTTCGATCGGACTTTTCGCCCAAAAGCAGCGCAGTTACGATCCAGTACCACCCAGAAATGGGCAAATGCCCAAAAGCGGACCCATCTAAAGTACCATTTCGAAAATGGTAAGCCCCTTTTTTAAAGGGACAGGCAAAAGGAGGTTCTGAAGTTTTGAGCAGAGGAGACCATGGTTTATTATCAGCAGTCAACAATCCACACAAGTGATTCATGTTGATGTTTTGGTACTTCTCGCACGAATCCAAGGCCTCCCGCGATTTGCACCGCTTCAGGACTAGTTTTAACTAAAATAATTGGTTCCTTTTGAGTTTAACAATTTTTTTGTTACCTTTATGTCTTCAGGGACCGATTCTCGAACTATAGTTTGTAAAGAAATTAAATTAATCCGATTGGCGTATGATAATTGGACGTTTTTTAGGATCAAGGGGGCTTTTTCCTGGCCGTGGCACGTTTCGAGTTTGTGGACTCTGACTGTTTTTGGTTTCTGTAAATTTTTGTTATTTCACAAATTATTTTGTGCTTTTTTTACCATCATGTCCATAATTTGGCCATTTGTGGATAAAACATGGTAAAGGAACAAAATGACCAACTTCCAACGGTCCATAATTCACAAAAAATGTTGTTTAGGGTCGAGTGTAATGTGTATAAATAGTATCAATTTTTATCGTATCATCTAATAATAAAGTCATCACAAATAAATTAATTGACCTTCATTACGTTATCAGTGGTTTTAATTAAATGAAACCCAACGTTTCGTAATTATGTCATTATGAGTGGGAATATCAGATTTTGTTTCAATTTCCAGCTGCGAGCAATAGTTTTTGAAATGTCGATGAAAATTCAGTTTGTTAGGTGGAAAATTTTATTCAAGAATTTTTTGCATCAAGTTATTTGGTCTAGAAACTTCAATTTTCCACTTGTCTTGCAATTTTAAATCTGGTCTTGGTTTTCATCTACGACTACTAGTTTTTGAGATATCGCTCAATGTCCAGGTCTTGAAGGAAAAATCTTGTGGTCTATTTAAGAATTTTTTCCATTGAAATATGTAGTCACGAAACCTTAATTCCCCACTCTTCTTATGTAAAATTGTCTGATAAATACAAATCTGAGCTTATTTTATACGTACGATTACTAGTTTTTGAGATATCGCTCAATATTCGAACCGTAAAGATAAAAAACTTGGAGTGGTCTATTCACGAATTTTTTGCATCAAGTGATTTAGTCGCGAAACTTTAATTTCCTACTTTTCTTACGTAAAACTGTCTCAGAATTTCAAATCTAATTTTAGTTTTTACCTAGGACTACCAGTTTTTGAGATATCGGTCAATATTCAGGTCTTTAAATTAAAATTTTTGGATGAGTGCTCTATTTAAGAATTTTTTCCATTGAAATATGTAGTCATGAAACCTTAATTCATAACTCTTCTTATGTAAAATTGGCTGATGAATTCAAATCTGAGCCTATTTTGAACGTACGACTACTAGTTTTTGAGATATCGCTCAATATTCCAACCGTGAAAGTAAAAATCTTGGAGTGGTCTATTCACGAATTTTTTGCATCAAGTTATTTAGTCGCGAAACCTTAATTTCCTACTTTTCTTACGTAAAATTGTCTCAGAATTTCAAATTTAATTTTAGTTTTCACCTACGACCACCAGTTTTGGAGATATCGGTCAATGTTCAGGTCTTTAAATTAAAAATTTTTGATGAGTGGTCTATTTAAGAATTTTTTCCATTGAAATATGTAGTCACGAAACCTTAATTCATAACTCTTCTTATGTAAAATTGGCTGATGAATTCAAATCTGAGCCTATTTTTAACGTACGACTACTAGTTTTTGAGATATCGCTCAATATTCGAACCGTGAAGGTAAAAATCTTGGAGTGGTCTATTCAAGAATTTTTTGCATCAAATTATTTGGTCGCGAAACCTTGATTTCCTACTTTTCTTACGTAAAATTGTCTCAGAATTTCAAATCTAATTTTAGTTTTCACCTACGACCACCAGTTTTTGAGATATCGGTCAATGTTCAGGTTTTAAATTAAAAATTTTGGATGAGTGATCTATTTAAGAATTTTTACATTGAAATATGTAGTCACAAAACCTCAATTCCCCACTCTTCTTATGTAAAATTGGCTGGTGAATTCAAATCTGAGCTTATTTTTAACGTACGACTACTAGTTTTTGAGATATCGCTCAATATTCCAACCGTGAAAGTAAAAATCTTGGAGTGGTCTATTCACAAATTTTTTACATCAAGTGATTTAGTCGCGAAACCTTAATTTCCTACTTTTCTTATGTAAAATTGTCTCCAAATTTCAAATCTAATTTTAGTTTTTACCTAGGACTACCAGTTTTTGAGATATCGGTCAATATTCAGGTTTTGAAATTAAAAATTTTGGATGAGTGCCCTATTTAAGAATTTTTTCCATTAAAATATGTAGTCACGAAACCTTAATTTCCCACTCTTCTTATGTAAAATTGTCTGATAAATACAAATCTGAGCTTATTTTATACGTACGATTACTAGTTTTTGAGATATCGCTCAATAATCGAACCGTAAAGATAAAAATCTTGGAGTGGTGTATTCAAGAATTGTTTGCATCAAGTTATTTAGTTGCGAAACCTTAATTTCCTACTTTTCTTACGTAAAACTGTTTCAGAATTTCAAATCTAATTTTAGTTTTCACCTACGACCACGAGTTTTTGAGATATCGGTCAATGTTCAGGTCTTTAATTTAAAAATTTTGGATGTGGTTTATTTAAGAATTTTTTTGATTGAAATATGTAGTCACAAAACCTTAATTCTTCACCCTTCGTATGTAAAATTGTCTGATAAATTCAAATTTGAGTTTATTTTACACGTACGACTACTAGTTTTTGAGATATCGCTCAATATTCGAACCGTGAAAGTAAAAATCTTGGAGTGGTCTATTCAAGAATTTTTTGCATCAAATGATTTAGTCGCGAAACCTTAATTTCCTACTTTTATTACGTAAAATTGTCTCAGAATTTCAAATCTAATTTTAGTTTTCACCAACGACCACTAGTTTTTGAGATATCGCTCAATATTCGAACCGTGAAAGTAAAAATCTTGGAGTGGTGTATTCAAGAATTGTTTGCATCAAGTTATTTAGTTGCGAAACCTTAATTTCCTACTTTTCTTACGTAAAACTGTTTCCGAATTTCAAATCTAATTTTAGTTTTCACCTACGACCACTAGTTTTTGAGATATCGGTCAATATTCAGGTCTTGAAATTAAAAATTTTGGATAAGTCTATTTTAGAATTTTTTCCATTGAAATATGTAGTCACGAAGCCTTAATTCCCCACTCCTCTCATGTAAAATTGTCTGATAAATTCAAATCTGAGTTTATTTTACACGTACGACTACTAGTTTTTGAGATATCGCTCAATATTCGAACCGTAAAGATAAAAATTTTGGAGTGGTCTATTCACGAATTTTTTGCATCAAGTTATTTAGTTGCGAAACCTTAATTTCCTACTTTTCTTATGTAAAATTGTCTCAGAATTTCAAATCTAATTTTAGTTTTCACCTATGACCACCAGTTTTTGAGACATCGGTCAATATTCAGGTCTTGAAAGAAAAAATCTGATGAATGGTTTATTCAAGAATTTTTTCCATTGAAATATCTAGTCACGAAACTTTAATTCCCTACTCTTCTTATGTAAAATTGTATAATAAATTCAAATATGAGCTTATTTTACATGTAAGACTACTAGTTTTGAGATATCGCTCAATATTCAATCGTGAAGGTAAAAAATCTTGGCTGAATGATCTATTCAAGAATTTTTTACATCAAGTTATTTAATCACGATACATTAATTTCCCTGTTATGTTACGCAGAATTGCCTCCAAATTTCAAACCTATTTTTATTTTCCTCAAACGAGCAACAGTTTTCAAAAAAAAAAAACAAAACTTAATTCACAATAGATTTATTTTCACAGAAAACATACAAAATACTGAACAATAAATTAAATCGACTTGATCCTCTCCTCCTTGAGCGACTTCCGCGTCCGAGGTTCTTTACTCGGAATTTCGGTACTCTTCACATTCGACGATTTCTGCTGACTATCTCTCAATTCCTTCAAAACACGATCTAGTGTCGAAACAACTTCATCCACATTTTCCTTCGTAAAAACCATTGGGGGTTTTATTTTTATTACGTTACAATCCGGACCGTCAGCACTGACCAAAATATGCTCCTCCCTCATTCTGCCAAAAAAAAACAAATATGTACACTCGCACTCAAAAAGAATGTACCCATCCAACTACACGTACACTCGCTACCAGAAAAAAAAAAAAAAACATGCTCATTGATTCTGTCATAACAAGTACACTCGCACACCATAAAAATGTATCATCGAAGATTTTGTACACTCGCTCACAAAAAGAACGTACCTTTTTACAACATAGTTGGCTGTGGCTTTATCAGGCGTGCGCAAATCACGATCCTTAACCAGTTCAATCCCCAGAAACAAACCAACACCACGCACATCGCCAATACAGGTGTGTTTCTTGGCTAGAATTTGACAGCTGTCAAATAAATATTCACCAACTACAAGAGCATGCTCTCGTAAATTTTCCTTCTCGATTGTATCAAAAACAGCGTTGGCTATGGCGCACGAGACAGGATTACCACCATACTGGACAAAAAAAATGACTAGTTTTTTTTTGTTTGGTTATTAAGTTAGTACCAACTTACCGTATTAAAGTACTCGACTCCAGTTCGCCGAAAACTCTCAGCGATTTCTTCAGTTGTCACCACTGCAGCTATGGGATGTCCATTACCCATGGGTTTACCCATTGTTACAATATCTGGGATGACGTCATGCATTTGGAAACCCCACCAATGTTTACCCAAACGTCCAAAGCCCACTTGGACCTCGTCGGCAATGCAAACGCCGCCATTTTGTCGCACGTGTTCGTAGACATTTTTCATGTAATTTTCAGGCGGGAAAATTTGACCGCCACAACTTAGAAGACTTTCAGCAATGAAGGCGCAGATTTTTTCACCCTTTTCGGACGAAACGTTTTGACAGATTGTCAAAATTTCGTCAGAATATAGTTTTGACAGTTCTTCTTTGGTATAGTCGGAATCGCGGTACTTTCCTCGATAAGTATCGGGACAGGAAGCCTTGAATTAAAAGAAAAAAACAATAAGGGGCGGAGTTGCATACGTTATTTTTCTAACTCATTTAATTCAAATTTGGGTTAAAATTGAGCTAGAGCGTTCAAAATTTGACGTTTCTTATGTAAGATTGTCTCAGGATTTCAAATCTAACTTTATTTTTTATGTAGGGTTTGTAGTTTTTGAGATATGAGGCAATATTCGGTTCGTTGAGTTAAAAACTTTAGGTAGATAGTAAATGTTAAAAAAAAATTATTAAGACAGTCCAAAAAAATTCAAATTTGGGTTTTCTAATGTAAAATTGTCTCAGAATCTCAAATCCGTTAATGGTTTTTATGTACAACTAGTAGTTACTGAGATATCGATTAAAATCAAGCCCTGAAGGTAAAAATTTTGAATGACCGATCAATTCAAGAATTTTTTCAGTCGACATACAAAGACAAAGAACCTTAATTTTTGACATTTCTAATGTAAATTATCTCAGAATTTCAAATCTAATTTTATTTTTTATGTAGGGTTTGTAGTTTTTGCAATATGGGGCAATATTCGGTTCGTCGAGCTAAAAATTTTTAGGTAAGTAGTAAATGTTAGAAAAAAAATATTAAAACAGCCCAAAAAAAATTCAAATTAGGGTTTTCTAATGTAAAATTGTCTCAGAATCTCAAATCCGTTAATGGTTTTTATGTACAACTAATAGTTTCTGAGATATTGATCAAAATCAAGTCCTGAAGGTAAAAATTTTTAATGACCGATCAATTCAAGAATTTTTTCTGTCGACATACAAAGACAAAAAACCTTAATTTTTGACATTTCTAATGTCAATTTACCTCAGGATTTCAAATCTAATTTTATTTTTTATGTAGGGTTTGTAGTTTTTGAAATATGGGGCAATATTCGGTTCGTCGAGCTAAAAATTTTTAGGTAAGTAGTAAATGTTAGAAAAAAAATATTAAAACAGCCCAAAAAAAATTCAAATTAGGGTTTTCTAATGTAAAATTGTCTCAGAATCTCAAATCCGTTAATGGTTTTTACGTACAACTAGTAGTTACTGAGATATCGATTAAAATCAAGCCCTGAAGGTAAAAATTTTGAATGACCGATCAATTCAAGAATTTTTTCAGTCGACATAAAAAGACAAAGAACCTTAATTTTTGACATTTCTAATGTAAATTTATCTCAGGATTTCAAATCTAATTTTATTTTTTATGTAACGTTTCTAATTTTTGAAATATGAGGCAATATTCGGTTCGTTGAGCTAAAAACTTTAGGTAAGTAGTAAATGTTAGAAAAAAATTATTAAAACAGCCCAAAAAAAATCAAATTTGGGTTTTCTAATGTAAAATTGTCTCAGAATCTCAAATCCGTTATTGTTTTTTATGTACAACTAATAGTTTCTGAGATATTGATCAAAATCAAGTCCTGAAGGCATAAATTTTGAATGACCGAGCAATTCAAGAATTTTTTCTGTCGACATACAAAGACAAAGAATCTTAATTTTTGACATTTCTAATGTAAATTTATCTCAGGATTTCAAATCTAATTTTATTTTTTATGTAGGGTTTGTAGTTTTTGAAATATGAGGCAATATTCGGTTCGTTGAGCTAAAAACTTTGGGTAAGTAGTAAATGTTAGAAAAAAAAATTATTAAAACAGTCCAAAAAAAAATCAAATTTGGGTTTTCTAATGTAAAATTGTCTCAGAATCTCAATTGCGTTAATAATTTTTTAGTACAACTAATAGTTTCTGAGATATTGATCAAAATCAAGTCCTGAAGGCAAAAATTTTGAATGACCGAGCAATTCAAGAATTTTTTCAGTCGACATACAAAGACAAAGAACCTTAATTTTTGACATTTCTAATGTAAATTTATCTCAGAATTTCAAATCTAATTTTATTTTTTATGTAGGGTTTGTAGTTTTTGCAATATGGGGCAATATTCGGTTCGTCGAGCTAAAAATTTTTAGGTAAGTAGTAAATGTTAGAAAAAAAATATTAAAACAGCCCAAAAAAAATTCAAATTAGGGTTTTCTAATGTAAAATTGTCTCAGAATCTCAAATCCGTTATTGTTTTTTATGTACAACTAATAGTGTCTGAGATATCGATCATAATCCAGTCCTGAAGGTAAAAATTTTAAACGACCGATCAATTCAAGAATTTTTTCTAGCAAAATACAAAAACACAGAACTTTAATTTTTGACTTTTCTTATGCAAAATTGTCCCAGAATTCCAAATCTGATTTTAGTTTTCCGCTACAAGTGAAAGTTTTCAAAATATTGCTACTTACCACATGGACATAGTCTTTCTGTGGTGGCCCACCAGGAAGATTAAACTTATAGTGGGAAATGTCAATCAACGAAGTCAAATGGCCATGGTATGCACTAAAAAAATACCAGATTGACCTGACCTGTCCTAACTTAGCCCCACGTGACCCACACAATACAATATTTAAACACAAAAACAAATTCCAAGTCGGTCAGTCAAATCTCAAACTTTTTGTCATAACAAAACAAAAAAATAAAAATAAAAAAAAAATAAAACAGAAACACTGACAGACTTGGATTTCTAACAATGATGATTTATCCACATGTCAAGATCACGTCCTATCCTTAGACAACAACTCGGGCCTTCCCCGGCTCTTCATCTTCATCTGTAAACACGTGTTAGCTGTAAGAAAAAAATGAAACAAACTCATTAGAAACACATTAGAAAAGCACACAATTTTTTGGGATTATGAGATAATGAGATTTTTGGGTCCGACTCCACGGGCCTGTAAATGGTTGTGGTGGGGGTAATGGTGGGGGGAAAATGTCAAAAATGAAAGCACTCACTGCTCCAAAGTGATGACTTGACGATTTCCGGTGTGAATTTGTGCAAGACGAAGAGCCAAATCATTGGCTTCTGAGCCAGAATTTACGAAATAACAAACTGAGAGTTTGTCAGGCATTGTGTTGATGATGCGTTGGGCACATAGGACGATGTTGTCGTGCAGAAAACGGTTGTTGGTGTTGAGGATTGACATTTGGCGACAGCCGGCTTCCACAACAGTTGGGTGGCAATGACCGACTGAAAAATTATGTTTTTATGTTTTTAATAAGAACACTGGAATTGATCCAATTTTATGTTGTTTTTATTGACTTGATTTGGTTCAAATGTTGTTTTCTGGACGTAAAATTACGTTTAAGGTACAATGTTGTAGGATAGATATATAGTTTTTGAGAAACTGTAGTTAAAATCCACTAAAATGTGTTGACAAATTTTTTCTTTACTTACAATTTTCTCGAAAACTATTGGTCGTAGAACAATAATCTTTTTTGAAAAAGATAGACAATTTAAAGAGCTTTCCAACGATAATAAACTTCATGGGGTTATCTCTAATAGTTCCGGAGATATTGCTCGATAAATGTTCCGGGTACTGGAAATCGACCAAAATCACGACAAAAATTGAAAAAATCAAAATTTTTAAAATCGAACCTATTGACTTTTTTTCTACTTTTAACAACTCCAGAGGGTTGTAAAGGCATAGAAGAGTCCATAAAACTTTGCTAGAGTGAGTTAAAAAAAAATTTTTTTTTCATTTTTGTGAAGGTAAGTTGCCTTGACCATTAAGCAAAAAAAATCAAAATTTTAAATCTCGTGAAAAGCGGCTATAATACGAAAAATGAGCCGCTGAATTCACTGGAACAAACCGTTTTGCTCTACGACTTTTAGTTTTTGAGTTACGAATTTTTTTGTTGAAGAATAAAGTACCACCATGAAATGGCTACCCTAAATTTAGGCAAAAAATTTCAAATTTTTAAATCTTGTAAAAAACCGATATAATATGTAAAATGAGCCGTAGAATTCACTGGAACAAACCGTTTTGCTCTACGACTTTTAGTTTTTTAGTTATGAATTTTTTTAGTGTAAAACTTTAAATGCCTCTGTACCCGGAACCGGTGCCCGGAGCGACTCCGGGTTTTGACGAGAAAATAGAGAATTTCAAGCGCTATCCGATGCTGTATTGATTTTTGCTCTAACTCTTACAGTTTCCGAGAAAAACGCAAAAAAAGGTTGCCATTTTCACTTTTTTTGAATTTTGAAACGCCGATTACGGCGAAACTATGAGAGTTAGAAAAAAACGGCAAAAGCGATTAGAACCGGTATAAAAAGCCCTACAACATGGCGTAGGTTTCAAGGCGATATCTCGCAAAAAAAATTCAATTTTCAAACGTCGATTACGGCTAAACTAAAAGAGCTAGAGGAAAACGCTTTGTTCTATCGTAAAGAGCACATCACAATCTATAAGACAGGATGGGTTTAAATTGATTTTGAGACACTTTAAAAATTGGCCAATTTTAAGGGGGGGGTGTTAACAAATTTTTCAATTTTTTTATTTTCTCAATTACGGCAAAACTATTTGAAAAAGTGAAACTATTTTGATCCTTACCTATGCAAAATGATCCGGGGAATCGATCGGCGTCGAAAAAATCGCCAAATTCCCAATAGTTTTTTAGTTGTGAATTTTTTAAAATTTTACATATTTTTTCCTTTACTTGCAATTTTCTCGAAAACTATTAGTGGTAGAACAATAATCTTTTTTAAAAACGATAGACAATTAAAAGAGCTTTCCAACAATAATAAACTTCATGGGGTTATCACTAATAGTTCCTGAGATATTGCTCGATAAATGTTCCGGGTACCGGAAATCGACCAAAATCACGACAAAAATTGCAAAAATCAAAATCTTAAAAATCGAACCTATTGACTTTTTTTCTACTTTTAACAACTCCAGAGAGTTGTAAAAGCATAGAAGAGTCCATAAAACTTTGCTAGAGTGAGTTAAAAAAAAATATTTTTTTTCATTTTTGTGAAGGTAACTTGCCTTGACCATTAAAATTAAGCAAAAAAATCAAAATTTTAAATCTCGTGAAAAGCTGATATAATACGTAGAATGAGCCGCAGAATTCACTGGAACAAACCGTTTTGCTCTACGACTTTTAGTTTTTGAGTTACGAATTTTTTTGTTGAAGAATAAAGTACCACTACGAAATGGCTACCCTAAATTTGAGCAAAAAATTTCAAATTTTTAAATCGTGTAAAAAAACGATATAATATATAAAATGAGCCGTAGAATTCACTGGAACAAACCGTTTTGCTCTACGACTTTTAGTTTTTGAGTTATGATTTTTTTTAGTGTAAAACTTTAAATGCCTCTGTACCCGGAACCGGTGACCGGAGCGACTCCGGGTTTTGACGAGAAAATAGAGGATTTCAAGCGCCATCCGATGCTTTATAGGTTTTTGCTCTAACTCTTATAGTTTCCGAGAAAAACGCAAAAAAAGGTTGTCATTTTCACTTTTTTTGAATTTTTAAACGCCGATTACGGCGAAACTATGAGAGTTAGAGAAAAACGGCAAAAGCGATTAGAAGCGGTATAAAAAGCCCTACAACATGGCATAGGTTTCAAGGCGATATCTCGCAAAAAAAATTTCAATTTTCAAACGTCGATTACGGCTAAACTAAAAGAGCTAGAGGAAAATGCTTTGTTCCATCGTAAAGAGCACATCAAAATCTATCAGATAGGATGGGTTTGAATTGATTTTGAGACACTTTAAAAATTGGCCATTTTGTAGGGGGGGGTGTTAACAAATTTTTCAATTTTTTTATTTTCTCAATTACGCCAAAACTATTCGGAAAAGTGACACTATTTTGATCCTTGCCTATGCAAAATGATCCGGGGAATCGATTGGCGTCGACAAAATCGCCAAATTCCCAACAGTTTTTTAGTTATAAATTTTTTAAAATTTTACATATTTTTTCCTTTACTTGCAATTTTCTCGTAAACTATTAGTGGTAGAACAATAATCTTTTTTGGAAACGATAGACAATTAAAAGAGCTTTCCAACAATAATAAACTTCATGGGGTTATCTCTAATAGTTCCGGAGTTATAGCTCGATAAATGTTCCGGGTACCGGAAATCGACCAAAATCACGACAAAAATTGCAAAAATCAAAATTTTTTAAATCGAACCTATTGACTTTTTTTCTACTTTTAACAACTCCAGAGGGTTGTAAAGGCATAGAAGAGTCCATAAAACTTTGCTAGAGTGAGTTAAAAAAAAATTTTTTTTTCATTTTTGTGAAGGTAAGTTGCCTTGACCATTAAGCAAAAAAAATCAAAATTTTAAATCTCATGAAAAGCTGCTATAATACGAAAAATGAGCCGTTGAATTCACTGGAACAAACCGTTTTGCTCTACGACTTTTAGTTTTTGAGTTATGAATTTTTTTGTTGAAGAATAAAGTACCACTATGAAATGGCTACCCTAAATTTAGGCAAAAAATTTCAAATTTTTAAATTGCGTGAAAAACTGACATAATATGTAAAATGAGCCGTAGAATTCACTGGAACAAACCGTTTTGCTCTATGACTTTTAGTTTATTAATTATGAATTTTTTTAGTGTAAAACTTTAAATGCCTCTGTACCCGGAACCGGTGCCCGGAGCGACTCCGGGTTTTGACGAGAAAATAGAGAATTTCAAGCGCTATCCGATGCTGTATTGATTTTTGCTCTAACTCTTACAGTTTCCGAGAAAAACGCAAAAAAAGGTTGCCATTTTCACTTTTTTTGAATTTTGAAACGCCGATTACGGCGAAACTATGAGAGTTAGAAAAAAACGGCAAAAGCGATTAGAACCGGTATAAAAAGCCCTACAACATGGCGTAGGTTTCAAGGCGATATCTCGCAAAAAAAATTCAATTTTCAAACGTCGATTACGGCTAAACTAAAAGAGCTAGAGGAAAATGCTTTGTTCCATCGTAAAGAGCACGTCAAAATCTATCAGATGAAATGGGTTTGAATTGATTTTGAGACACTTTAAAAATTGACCATTTTTGAGGGGGGGGTGTTAACAAATTTTTCAATTTTTTTATTTTCTCAATTACGGCTAAACTATTTGAAAAAGTAAAACTATCTTGATCCTTACCTATGCAAAATGATCCGGGGAATCGATTGGCGTCGAAAAAATCGCCAAATTCCCAATAGTTTTTTAGTTATGAATTTTTTAAAATTTAACCTATTTTTCCCTTTACTAGCAATTTTCTCGAAAACTATTGGTCGTAAAACAACAATCTTTTTTGAAAACGGTAGACAATTAAAAGAGCTTTCCAACGATAATAAACTTCATAGGGTTATCTCTAATAGTTCCAGAGTTATAGCGCGATAAATGTTCCGGGTACCGAAAATCGACCAAAATCGCGACAAAAATTGGAAAAATCAAAATTTTAAAAATCGAACCTATTGACTTTTTTTCTACTTTTAACAACTCCAGAGGGTTGTAAAGACATAGAAGAGTCCATAAAACTTTGCCAGAGTGAGTTAAAAAAAAAATGTTTTTCATTTGATAAAAAAACAATGTACAAAAGTACCCATTCACGTCACGATCTAAGTACTTAATCAATAGTTTGAAGATATAGTTTAGTACAAAAACAAATTAAAAAAAAATCATAAACTGTCACAAATATTTGTAAAATTTTACGTTAATTGGGTCATAAAAAATTGCCATTGGCTCATTCAATTTGGAAAAAATCAAAAATCTATAAACACCTCATTATAAACAAATAAACGAAAAACTCACCATGAGCCACATTATTGATACAGTCCAAATAAGCGTCGCCTTTCTCGTCATACATGTACTGGGCCTTCGCCCTCATTATCTTCAGCGGATCTTGACGGAAGAACAACTGGCACGACTTTCTAAAAATCGAAAAAAAAATAAATAAATAAATAAAAATTCGCTAAATCAATACACGAGCGCGCCCAAAATCAATACTCCAACCAAAACACTTGTAAAAAATCAACCACTCACCCAATGTGCTTGTCCCGCAGGGCAATGGTCTCTTTCTTGGTCATCTGTTCCATGATGGGTTGCTGGATGTGGGCCTGGAAGCGCTTTGCTGGGTGTTGAGTTGCGTTGCGCTATTTATTATGGAATTTGTGCGCACGCATTGCATTACGAAACGACGGTGTGATAGCACGTAACCTTTGTGATAACAGAGGTGATACCACCAGGTGGAATTTTCACGTTTTTGGGGGCAAAAACGCATGATATTGGGGTGGTTTGTTGGGTCAATATTGATGGGTTCGAGGGTAATTTGGATGGTTTTATCACAAAACAAATTGTGTTATCGAGTGATTAAAATATTTGTCCCGGTTATAAATAGACGGCGAAAGTATTCCACAATACGTTCACCTGTTTTTTTTTAATTGGAAAATGTGGACAACTCGGCTGCGCCTCGTACATATATTAAAAAAATTAACATAAATACTAAAAAAACCTAAGGAATTGAAACAACCTTTCGAAATAATAATGAAAAGTGCGCTCAATTTATGTTTTGTTCCACAAATCCATGAAAGATTCAAAAAACATACTCACACTTGGATATAGTTTTTATATTTTTTCCTCTTTAAATTATACACCTACAGTAAAATACGCAAAATACTTATAAAAAAATAAGCTTGACCTGGCTTTGGTCCATAAATTCGTACAAGAATAGTAAAAAAAAATTTTTTTTTATTTCGCATTTAAATAATTTCCATTAATACGATCTACATTTGATTTTTGTTACTCAAATAGGAAACAACTCGGCTGCGCCTCGGACAAAATATCCAGATAAAATAAAAGAAATAGTCTTGTTCTTTCAAAATCATTATTAAAAGTCTGCTTCAAGTACATTTTGTTCCTTAAATTCGTAAAAACAGCAAAAAACATACCCACAATTAGTTATGGAAAGCAGATTTAACTTTAACTCTATAAGTTATGGAATTATGAAAAACAATAAAAATACAAATGTATTTGAAAACTGCTTCGTTCTTTCAAAATAATTACATAGGAATAATTATGAATAATTTTATTTATTAAATTTGTAAAAAGTGCAAAATCCATTCTCACACTTATTGTTACAAGAGAAATATAGCTTTTTATGTTTTATTTTCTTTGCTCTTATTTTAATATTTTTTTGTTAATTAAAAAATGTAGTGATACTCGGCTCCGCCTCGGATGCAAATTATGGAAAATAAATAAACAAAAAATCTTAGGAGTATATAATTAATAATTTAATTATAATTTAAATTATACACCTACAGTAAAATACGCAAAATACTTATAAAAAAATAAGCTTGACCTGGCTTTGGTCCATAAATTCGTAAGAGATGCAAAATACATACTCAAAATTAGTAAAAAATTTTTTTTTAATTTCGCATTTAAATAATTTCCATTAATACAATCTACATTTGATTTTTGTTACTCAAATAGGAAACAACTCGGCTGCGCCTCGCACAAAATATCAAGATAAAATAAAAGAAATAGCCTTGTTCTTTCAAAATCATTATTAAAAGTCTGCTTCAAGTACATTTTGTTCCTTAAATTCGTAAAAACAGCAAAAAACATACCCACAATTAGTTATGGAAAGCAGACTTAATTCTATTAGTTATGGAATTACGAAAATCAATAAAAATACAAATATCTTTGAAAATTGCTTCCTTCGTTCTTTCAAAATAATTAGATACGAAAAATTATGAATAATTTTGTTCATTAAATTCGTAAAAGATGCAAAATCCATACTCACACTTATTGTTACAAGAGAAATATAGCTTCTTATGTTTTATTTTCTTTGCTCTTATTTGAATATTTTTTTGTTAATTAAAAAATGTAGTGATACTCGGCTCCGCCTCGGATGCAAATTATGGAAAATAAATAAACAAAAAATCTTAGGAGTATATAATTAATAATTTAATTATAATTTAAATTATACACCTACAGTAAAATACGCAAAATACTTATAAAAAAATAAGCTTGACCTGGCTTTGGTCCATAAATTCGTAAGAGATGCAAAATACATACTCAAAATTAGTAAAATTTTTTTTTAATTTCGCATTTAAATAATTTCCATTAATACAATCTACATTTGAATTTTGTTACTCAAATAGGAAACAACTCGGCTGCGCCTCGCACAAAATATCAAGATAAAATAAAAGAAATAGCCTTGTTCTTTCAAAATCATTATTAAAAGTCTGCTTCAAGTACATTTTGTTCCTTAAATTTGTAAATACAGCAAAAAACATACCCACAATTAGTTATAGAAAGCAGATTTAACTTTAACTCTCTTAGTTATGGAATTATGAAAAACAATAAACATACAAATGTATTTGAAAATTGCTTCGTTGTTTCAAAATAATTACATAAGAATAATTATGAATAATTTTATTCATTAAATTCGTAAAAAGTGCAAAATCCATACTCACACTTATTGTTACAAGAGAAATATAGCTTTTTATGTTTTATTTTCTTTGCTCTTATTTTGATATTTTTTTGTTAATTAAAAAATGTAGTGATACTCATCTCCGCCTAGGATCAAATTATGGAAAATAAATAAACAAAAAATCTTAGGAGTATATAATTAATAATTTATGGTTCATTCAATACAATTATGAAAAATGCCTTTAATTCATAAAAGATTCAATAAACATACTCACAATTAGTTATAGTCATGACCAATTCTATTTGTTTAAAATAATGTTTAAAACCTTTCTATTATTTTTTTTAATATTAGTTAATTTTTGTGATAAAGATGCAAAATTCATACTCACATTTATTCCTAGAAAAGAAATATAACTTTTTATGTTTTATTTTCTTTGTTCTTATTTGAATTTTTTTTTTCAAATTAAAAGATGTGGTGAGCGACTCGGCTCCGCCTTGGATGCGAATTATGGAAAATAACAAAAATACAAAAATCTTAGAAATAAATAATTAATACTTAACTGTTCATTCAACACAATTATGAAAAATGCGTTTAATTGACATTGTGTTCCTTAAATTCGTAAAAGCTTCATTAAACATACTCACAATTAGTTATAGTTATGACCAATTCTATTTGTTTAAAATAATGTTAAAAACTTTTGTATTATTTAATTTTTTATTATTAGTTACTAGAAACAATAAACAATAAACTAAACGTTAAAATTAGATAAAATTTGGCAAAAATCATACTTATAACCCTTAAAAAAACATTATGGCAATTGTGATCTAAATTATGGAAAATGGACATTTGTGATAATTACGAAAAACAATTTTAAATGTAGAAGAAAATATCTTGAATTAATTGTAATAATAATATAGGGTATGGGAAATGTATGTTAAGACCATAAATCACAAATAACTTGATAAAACTGTTTAGAAAAAAGTCAGGTGCAACCCAAGGCGCAGCCGAGGGCCGTAGTTATATAAAAAAAAAAATTAATCTACAAATTATGGAAAAAAGTTCACAGCCCGAGGCGCAGCCGAGGGCTGCAATCACCAAAAACCTACTTTCGGTCAAAATAATTAAAAAAATCAATTCTTGAGTGGAGTTTACCCAAACCCATCGATCAATCACTTGTTACTTTTATCTAATTAAAACTCGCATTTGTAATAATTTTAATTCGCAATTTATTTTCCACCATGTCAGACGATAACCTTTTCATAAATTTTAAACAAAATGTAATAATAAATTATTGTTATTTTTTACGATTCCTTTGTATAGACTTGGAAAATTTAAAAACAATAATTGCGAAAAAGTTAGTTTACATATAAAAGATAAATTTCATTATGCGAGCACTAATTGATTTTTTAAGTACACATCACAAACTCTAAAATCGAATTTTTAGCACGTGTTAAAGTCCATAATACGCAAATTAACAGCCCTTTGTCAAGTGGAGATTTACCAGATAACTTATCATTTTTATTTTTAATTGTTTACTAATACTTTCTTTTATAACAATGTATTAAGCCAAAAACACTTGATTTGTTATTAAAAATAACTCTAATCTCCATTGTTTCAAAGATGGGGGAAATTTTCATAACAATTTACGCACAAAATGTAAAAAAACAATTAATTGGATAAAAATAGAAAGTCCACTTTCAAAAATCCCGCGTGATCACGTGCCCACAATGTAGCCAATCATTGACCGCCACGTGTCACTGCCTACTATTTTAATTTTAAAGCCACGTGCGGTGTTAATTGACCGAAATTGAAAAAACCAACGATTCTATTAGCACATTTCAGTGCTACCAATTTATTTTCCCCCCAAGTTAAATATTTGAATAGTTATTTTTAGTGACAATGCACTCGACTTGATCCCAATTGACGTAATCAAAACTCAAACAAAACACGTGCTACAATAAAGATACACATTTTTTTTATACAATTCTATTCCACATTCTTCAATAGTTCAAATTCGGTCAAGGATTTTCCGCTTTTTCGAAAAAACTTGATAACGCAAGGGTCCATCTTGGTCCCTCTTCTATTTATAAAATATATTATTTAAAATATATAGCACACGTGAATGATAAAAAAGACACGATCTTCGTCTCGTGAGACGATAAAGTGTGTCCTTGCGATAAAAACGTTCCGAATTCGAACTGGATTTTACCAGACTGAAGACACAAATTCGAAAAATCAAAAGAGCAATGATCGATTGAAAATAGCAACAAACAGCTTTATTTGTGCTCCAGTGAGACAATTTCGTTGGAATTGTACGATGCACGTGATTGGCACGCGACAGACGATGACTTGCGGCGCCCCAGGGGCGCCTGGGGGCCCCAAGGGGGCACTTACACACAAACACATACACACAAGTGATTTGAATGATGAAAGTGAGCAAAATTTGCGAAAAAACATAGAAAACTGACCATTTCTGCCGCTGAAAGTTTTTGAAGAATGCACGAGGCGGAGCCGAGTGTTTCAACATAAAAAAAACTATATTTTCTTCATATTTAATTAACTTGTATTCACTATCAAAAATGGCAGAGACTTGTTTATTTTAATTAAATTTAGTTAATCGTTAAACCTGAAACGTCAAAATAGTGTCACGTGACCAATATGTCACTTTCAACACAACATTTACTTCTATTCATAAGTAAAAGTAGGCAAATTTTCCCAAAAAGATCGTCAAAAATTTTTGGAATGTTTGCGAGGCGAAGACGAGTGTTTTAATATAAAAAAGCTATATCTCGCAATCTTCTAGAAATTTGTATGTAATACCAAAAAAAACCTTCTTGTTTTGTTTAACTAATTTTGAAATATTTGGATGACCTTCAAACGTCAAAATACTGTAAAATCTCGAAAACAAATTATAAAAAATAACTAGACGAAACCGAGTGACATAATAGTAAAATGTTATTGTTTTATATACTTTTAAGGTGGAAGAAAGTCTAGGTAATTATTTATGTTAGTTCATTTTTTTTTTCAGACATTTTTATCAAATTCACGAGGCGAATCAGAGTGTTTTAATAAGAAAAAAATATACTTTTGCAGTCGCTTATTAATTTGTATTAATTAGGTAACTACCAATATAACTTTCACTGTTTCTTTAATTTAATTTTGAAGTCATTGGATGACTTTAAAAAGTCAAAATAGTGTCACGTGATCCAGACGTCAATTCCAGCGGCGTAACATGTAGTAAAAAATAAAATTAAAGGCGGAAAAATGGTAAAACTGAAGCGGCTCGTTGTTTTTCTAATTATTCAAGCTTTTATTAAAACCACGAGGCCAAAACGAGTGTTGTATAAATAAAATAAAAAATACCAATAATTTAGAATCCGAGGCGAAGCCGAGGGCTTTACTTACAGAAAACTTAATTTTTCTATTTTTGCGTCAGTTTTGGCGTCACGTGACCGACCAGTATTTCCTAGCTTCATTTTTAGAACCACTTCTAATCTTCTCAATCAAATTTACGAGACGAAACCGAGTGTTGTAAAAGAAAAAATATATTTGTAAGAAAGCAAATTGATTTTTTTTCATTTCATCCACTTTTAAGACCACATCTAAAATTTATACTCGTTCTGTCTACTTCACGAGACGCAGCCGAGTGTTGCAAACATATTTTGCACAAATCTTTCTCAACCTGTACTTCAATAAATTACAATTTAAAAAAAATAATAATCTTTAATGCACTTATTCGCTAATTACGATTACGATTCGAAAATGGTGTCACGTGACTATAAAAATTAAAAAGTGTCAAAATGATTCTGTCAATTTGACGAGACGAATCCGAGTAAAAATATACCTTCGTACAATAAAAACATACGTTTCTGTACATTTTTTGTGGTTGACGAGCCGAAGTCGAGTGTCGTTCAGGATTTCCAGTAACGAGCTTTGGCAAATTTAAAATTTTATTAACTCACTTGCACAAAGAAAATGACAGCGAGTCGGCCATTACAACTGTACATTGAAAATAATTCCAAGACATGGATTATACAAGCTACGTGTACCATTTGTTTTTATACATAAATAGTTGTGTAAAAATATTTAAATTACACTCAATATAATTTCTGTCACACTTATTAGACTAATACGGTTACATCATCATATAATAATAATCGAGTCGCTATTTGTGCACCAACAAAAAATCAATATTTTTTTGACAACCATCGAGTTATATACAAGATTTTTTTTACGAGTGCCGGTGATGAAAATAAGAGCTGCGCCGCCTGTGATGGGATGATTATGTACATAAGCTCTTGATCCAGGCACTGATAACACTGATATGTGGAGGGGGAACGAAACGTGTTAGTAGCTGAGATGGTTAAAATAACACAATTTTTTTACATCAATCGGCATTGTTTGCTATACAATAGTTTAAATCAGCCCTTATTTCTCTCTTGTGAAATTCAATTAAAGAAATATGACGTTACATTGATGCTACTGAGGTTTATACAAGATTTTTTCCACGATTATCATATTTCAATAAATTTGACACGTACCTACCAACTACGAAAAATCAAATAACTAGACGAAATTTGACAGATTCGTGCACAGTTCGTGACTGAAATTTTGATTATTTTGACTGTTTAATTTCAAAGGCACAGTTTATCCGACTGAATGAATCGTTGTGAAGGAACTGTGCACGAATTCGTGCTTTGAGATCATAAAATATACACAAAAACAATTGAACAATTCGTGAAAACCAATCGCAGTTTTGCAAAAATACTCGTTTTAGTCACTATGATACATTTTGCCTGAGTTGGATAACATATTTTATGCGCAACTTGACGTCTCACCAACTGTCCAACCCGAAATTGAACACAATTTTTCTTATATGTATGTATATGTAAAAAAAAACTCTTGACTATCTACTAGTGTTATTAAATGATTAATAAAAAAAAAAACTTAAACTAGGGGAAAAAATTAAAACACTAAATTATATTATATAACTGAATGATTTTCGAAAACAATTGCCTAGATATAAAATTACGTAATTAGTTTGTTTTATCTAGAGAGTTTTGATGAAGGCAAAGATGGTAATAAGAGACCTGAGCACTTCAGAATAGTGACAGAACACTGAAAAATTGCTTATATTCACTTAAATCAACTAATGTCCGACCAAATGTCAAATTGTTGTTCGTTGACGTGCTGTTGTTGTTGTGTAATGTCTAACGTACAAACCGTCGGATGATGAAACAGCCTACTTAGATCGGATGGAAGCCCTGTGCTGACGATGGGATAAGTGCACAAGTGCGGCGTTGTCACTTCGTCTAATTCTTGGACGCGTACATAACTACTACTACTTTGGGGACCTAAATCGGTCCTTTGTCATTTGCTGTTGGCCTGAAGGGCGGTGTTTATCTGCGTCCAGAGGTCCTTTTTGCACGATTTCGATCTGAAAAAAAATTCGGTATTTTTTACCCCTTTGATACGCCACTGCCTTCCCATCAAAATTGGTCAAAAAATCGGGTTTTTTTTGGAGAAATATTACAAGGGGGGCTTTAAGACGTTATTATTTGGCGAGTTTTTACAAATTACGATGAGAAAATGGCGAAGAAGCGGCCAAAATGGCGTTTTAATGGCCGAATTCCAGTGGCGTAACATGTAGTAAAAAAACAGAAATTAAAGACGGAAAAATGGTAAAAACTGAAGCGGCTCGTTGCTTAAAGTGTTTTTCTAATTATTCAAGCTTTTAGCATCATAGACGTAGAATAGATTAAGACGAAAAAATACATAAATTTAGAAATACTGCATATGAAAACGCAAAATACATTATTTTAAAGCACGTTGTAAACATTGATAAAAAATTATAAAACATTACGAATTTTTGTCACCCGTGCGATACGCCACTGGTTTGCGACACAAATTTCGATTTCAATTCCAATTTTTTAACAAATTACAATCAGGGCCTTAAGACGTGATAACTAACGAATTTAAAAAATATGTACCGAGAAAATAAAAATAAATCAGCCAAAAGGGCATCTTAATGGCTGAATTACAGAAATGTAACAAGTTGTAAGAAACTAAAAATTGACGAGAAAAATGCTAAATAATGCAAAACAATGTTTAAAATAATTTGTCTCAGAAAAAATAAAATCAAAGCTAAGCTTTTAGTTAGCAGTCATAGGCGGAGAATAAACTAGGAAAAGTATGTAAAAAAATCAATTTTGTAATGAAATAATAAAAAAATTTTTTATAAAGAAGTTAAGTTAAAAATACTCCAAAGTGGCTTGTAACAAACATTTTAACAAATTTAACAATCAGAGCCTTAAAACGTAGTTATTTGGTGATTTTTATAAAAATATGATGAGAAAATAGGAAGAATCAGCAAAAATGCGCTTTAAAATGATTACATTACAGTGGCGTAACATGTAGTAAAAAATTGAAAAATGAATTTGTCTAAAAAAATAAAATCAATGTCTTAGCTTTCAACAATCATAGGCGTAGAATGTACAAGACGAAAAACATAATTAAAAAATTATAAAACATGGAAAATTTTTCACAACTACAAGACACGTCACTGGCTTTCACTAAAAATTTCAACAAGAAATCATTTAGTAATGAAGGCTGTAAAAGATGATTATTAGTCAAGTTCTAAAAAAATATACCGAGAAAATGGCAAAAAATCGATCAAAATGGCGCTTGAATGGTTGAATTCCAGTGGCGTAACGTAGTAAAAAAAAATAAAAATAAAATACCAAATTTTTAATTAAGTAATATAATGATAAAAATTGAAACGGATCGTTGATTTGTTTTTTTTTAATTATTCAAGCTTTTAGCATTTATCATAGACGTAGAATAGATTAAAGCGAAATTTAATACGTATTGAAAAAAATACATTTTTTAGAAGCACGATCAAAAAATACATTAGAAAATCACAAAAAAGCCAAAATGGTGCTTTTTGATTAAAAGTCAGTGGCGTAGTATTTCGTAAAAAAGGTAATTTTTGTTTTCGAACAGCTGACTAAGCAAGCCACTGTCATTCGATAAAAATCGTGTTAAGAAAACCAACAAAAATTTTTTTAGAAGCACATTGTAAGAGTATGTAAAAGACAAAAGTTTCAATACGCCACTGTTTTTTGTATAAAATTTTATTTAAAAAAAAAAACGGTTTTCCTACACGATTTGACCTAAACCTTAAAATGTATTTTTATATTTTTTTATAAAAGTTCGTTAGGCACACCACTGCTTTCAAAAGAATTAAAAAAATAAGTAGCAATAAAAATTGCGAGTTTTTTACAAAATCTTGTAACCCGAAGCCACTCAAAAAATTATTAAAACAAAAACAAAAAATTGGAAAAATAAACCACAAAATCAGTGTTAGTTGCTTAAATTCCAGTGGCGTAACATGTTGCAAAAAAGGGGGCAAATCAAAACAAAAATATGACTTTAAACCCACCTTCTGATCGACTGTAGCCACTCCTTAAATTGTGCACTCCCATCAGGCGTAATTTGAAACGCCGCCCTTGCAGCACACACAATACTAACAAAATCCTCATAATCGGCCGACGTCAAATGATACAACTTTTGATGCATACATTGTATATACATCTGTTGACATTTCTGTACTAATGGCGTCAAGGCCGTCCTTAAATGTTGCATAACCATGGTTGGATTATTCCTTGACAAATAATGCGCTGCTTCAATCGCAACATCATGGAGCACAAACGGACTCACAATCGAGTTTACAGCACAAACGCAAAAGTGGTGCAAGTACTGAGTACCTAAAAAAAAATATAATATACAACACTTGACATAAGTGTAATATATATGTACCTAAATGTTTGGAAATCCTCAACAACCACTTGACATCTTCACCATAGGGCGGATTCCTCGCATACTTTGCTTGTGGGCGGTCGTCATGCACCCGCCTTGCCAACGTCTCCATAGCCAACATGCCCACCCTATAGGCCGTCAATAAATACCTCAACTGCGTCTGATTGAACTGTTGCGGCTGTCTGGGCGGTCTTGGAGGCGGGGCTTGCTGTGGCACCATCCCCGGAGGCGGGGCATAAACCGGCCGGACACTCCCATAATACCGAATCGGCTGCATTTGATTGACTGGAGGATACTGTGGAGGCGGGGCTTGATTCGGAGGAGGCGGGTACTGGAACTGGTACATGGGCATGGGCGGGGGCTGGTGTAGTGGCACTGGGGGGTGTAAAGGGCCCCCATAATGTAGGAAATTGTAATGTCCAACAGCATACGGTATAGTAATGGGGTAGGGCGAGGGCGGGGCCGTTGTCACGACAACGGGACTAGTGGGCGGGATCTCCGGCTCGATGAGCGTGACAAGTGGGCCGTGCACGTCCATGATTGGTTCGTTTTCCATCATTTGTTCCCCGCCAGGGGTGTGGTGAATGTATAGCTCGTACCAGTATTTGGCCACTTGGAACAGGACTTCTGGGTAAACTCCGCCCCCTTTTGCTGCTGTTTCCACAGTCAAGCAGGCGTGTTCGAGCATATCGTCACTTTGTTCCTTACATTGGAGGATCGCCCTTTGGATTTCATTAGGGTTAAGGGCATGGGCATGTGGAAGGCATGAAAGTGCTAACTCGGCTGCCGCCCTTACCATGTTAGGGTCACACCCACGTGACGCCCTATCGGCTATACTTGCAGCTTCGGGTGGGGTTAGATGCCCCTCCCACGTGTCAATCAAAAAGGAAATCGCAGCCGCCCCGATTTCCATCGCTTGGCCAGTTATCCACGAAACGTGTGATGAATACGTGCGACTTAACCAATTTGGACTTACACAATTGTGAAGTCCAAGTGCATATAGTCCTATTTGGAATGCGCACATGTGGAGGGCTCGATGCGGGCCGTGGTGGTTTTGGCTGGTGGAAGGTTGGGTGAAGAGGGAGGTGCTGCTTGAACCGCCAGCCTTATTTAGGACTATTTTGGCCAATTCGAACATGAAATGTGCGCCGGCTTCGGAGGGTTGGTTGGGGATTGAAGGGTAAGCGCGTTTGCCCTTATAACGTGATTCTTTGGTTCGGGTTATTTGAACCGTGCTAGTGCTTTGGGTTGGTACTGTGGTACCGGTTGCTAGGTTTAGGTTGGCTAAACCTTGTTCGACTTCGGCACTGGTTGAACTATGAGGGCGGCTGCAACAGTCTGGAAGGAAATATGATAATTGTAGCATGTGGTCTTCCAAAAAAAAAAAAAAAAAAAAAATTTGTGAAGCTTTAAACTTTTCTCTGGCCGATATTTCAAGTCCGATTGACTTCCGGTTTTCGCTATTCGATAGATAATTTTAAGTAGTTTCCGATGGTATTATTGTTTTTCCATTCGGACCAGAAAAATGTGTTCAAAAATTCGAAAAACTGGATTTTTTACATCAGGAAGTACTACTTCAAACGCTTCTCAATCCAAAACTGTAAGTCCGATTGGCTTCCGATTTTCGCTATTTGATAGATAATTTTAAGTAGTTTCCGATGGTATTATTGTTTTTCCATTCGGACCAAAAAAACGTGTTCAAAAATTCGAAAAACTGGTTTTTTTACTTCAAGAAGTACTACTTCAAACGCTTCTCAATCCAAAACTGTACGTCCGATTGGCTTCCGGTTTTGACTATTCGATGGTTAATTTATAGCAGATTCTGAAAGTATTTGTATTTTTCCAGTCGGGCCAGAAAAACGGGTCCAAAATTTCAAAAAATTGGATTTTTGATTTAAGAAGGTACTACTTCAGACGCTTGTCTAGGTAAAACTGTAAGTCCAATTGGCTTCCGGTTTTCGCTGTTCGACAGAAAATTTAAATAAGATTCTGACACCTTTTGAATTTTTCTCTTGGAACCACAAGGACGCGTTAAAAATTTTGAAAAATTCGATTTTTGAATTTTTGAAGTACTACTTCAAATGCTTCTCTATCCAAAACTGTAAGTCCGATTGGCTTCCGATTTTCACTATTCGATAGCAAATTTAAAGAATATTCTGATACTTTTTGAATGTTTCTCTTGGGATCACAAATACGAGTCCAAAATTTTGAAAAACTCAATTTTTGAACTATAGAAGTACTACTTCAAATGCTTCTCAAGCCAAAACTGTAAGTCCGATTGGCTTACGGTTTTCGCTATTCGATAGCAAATTTAAAGAAGATTACGAAACTTTTTGAATGATTTTCTTAGAACCACAAAAACAAGTCCAAAATTTTGCAAAACTCGATTTTTAAATTTTAGAAGTACTACTTCAAATGCTTCTCTATCCAAAACTGTAAGTCTGATTGGCTTCCGATTTTCACTATTCGATAGCAAATTTAAAGAAGATTCTGATACTTTTTGAATGTTTCTCTTGGGATCACAAATACGAGTCCAAAATTTTGAAAAACTCGATTTTTGAATTTTAGAAGTACTACTTCAAATGCTTCTCTATCCAAAACTGTAAGTCCAATTGGCTTGCGATTTTCACTATTCGATAGCAAATTTAAAGAAGATTCCGAGACTTTTTTGAATGTTTCTTTTGGGATCACAAATACGAGTCCAAAATTTTGAAAAACTCAATTTTTGAACTATAGAAGTACTACTTCAAATGCTTCTCAAGCCAAAACTGTAAGTCCGATTGGCTTACGGTTTTCGCTATTCGATAGCAAATTTAAAGAAGATTACGAAACTTTTTGAATGATTTTCTTAGAACCACAAAAACAAGTCCAAAATTTTGCAAAACTCGATTTTTAAATTTTAGAAGTACTACTTCAAATGCTTCTCTATCCAAAACTGTAAGTCCAACTGGCTTGCGATTTTCACTATTCGATAGCAAATTTAAAGAAGATTCCGACACTTTTTTGAATGTTTCTTTTGGGACCACAAAGACGAATTCAAAATTTTGAAAAATTCGATTTTTGAACTTTCGAAGCACTGCTCCAAATGCTTCTCTATCCAAAACTGTAAGTCCGATTGGCTTCCGGTTTTCGCTATTCGATAGCAAATTTAAAGAAGATTACGAAACTTTTTGAATGATTTTCTTGGAACCACAAAAACAAGTCCAAAATTTTAAAAAACTCGATTTTTGAACTTTAAAAGTACTACTTCAAATGCTTCTCAAGCTAAAACTGTAAGTCCGATTGGCTTACGGTTTTCGCTATTCGATAGCAAATTAAAAGAAGATTACGAAACTTTTTGAATGATTTTCTTAGAACCACAAAAACAAGTCCAAAATTTTGAAAAACTCGATTTTTGAACTTTAAAAGTACTACTTCAAATGCTTCTCAAGCTAAAACTGTAAGTCCGATTGGCTTACGGTTTTCGCTATTCGATAGCAAATTTAAAGAAGATTACGAAACTTTTTGAATGATTTTCTTGGAACCACAAAAACAAGTCCAAAATTTTGAAAAACTCGATTTATTAATTTTAGAAGTACTACTTCAAATGCTTCTCTATCCAAAACTGTAAGTCCAATTGGCTTGCGATTTTCACTATTCGATGGCAAATTTAAAAACAATTCCGATACTTTTTGAATGTTTCTCTTGGGACCAGAAAAACGCATCCAAAATTTAAAAAAACTCGATTTTTAAATTTTAGAAGTACTACTTTAAAAGCTTCTCTAGCCAAAACTGTAAGTCCGATTAGCTTCCGATTTTCACTATTCGATAGAAAATTTAAAGGAAATTCCGAAACATTTTGAATGTTTCTCTTGACACCGCAAAAACGCATCCAAAATTTAAAAAAACTCGGTTTTCAAATTTTAGAAGTACTACTTCAAATGCTTCTCTAGCCAAAACTGTAAGCCCAATTGGCTTGCGATTTTCACTATTCGATAGCAAATTTAAAGAAGAGTCCGAAACTTTTTGAATGATTTTCTTGGGACCACAAAAAAGAGTCCAAAATTTTGAAAAACTCGATTTTTAAATTTTAGTAGTACTACTTCAAATGCTTCTCTAGCCAAAACTATAAGTCCAATTGGCTTGCGATTTTCACTATTCGATAGCAAATTTAAAAACAATTCTGATATTTTTTTAATGTTTCTATTGGGACCACAAAAACGTATCCAAAATTTAAAAAAACGCGATTTTTAAATTTTAGAAGTACTACTTCAAATGCTTCTCAAGCCAAAACTCTAAGTCCGATTGGCTTCCGGTTTTCGCTATTTGATAGAAAATTTAAAGAAGATTCCGACACATTTTAATTTTTTCTCATGAAACCACAAAAACGCCTCAAAAATTTAAAAAAACTCGATTTTCAAATTTTAGAAGTATTACTTCAAATGCTTCTCAAGCCAAAACTATAAGTCCGATTGGCTTCCGGTTTTCGCTATTCGATAGAAAATTTAAAGAAAATTCCCAAACATTTTGAATGTTTCTCTTGACACCGCAAAAACGCATACAAAATTTAAAAAGACGCGATTTTTAAATTTTAGAAGTACTACTTCAAATGCTTCTCTATCCAAAACTGTAAGTCCGATTAGCTTCCGATTTTCACTATTCGATAGAAAATTTAAAGAAAATTCCGACCCTTTTTGAATGTTTCTCTTGAAACCACAAAAACGCATCCAAAATGTTAAAAAACTCGATTTTTAAATTTTAGTAGTACTACATTAAATGCTTCTCTAGCCAAAACTCTAAGTCCGATTGGCTGATTGGAGGTACTACTTCAAATGCTTCTCTAGAAAGTCCACGTTTCAACTTTTCTTATAAGAATTTCAAAACTGCTTTTAGTTTTCATCTACAACCACTAGTTTTTGAGATATCGCTCAATATTCAGTCGTGAAGGTAAAAAACCTGGATGAGGAGTCAATTCAAAAAATTTTTCCCATCAAGTTATTTAATCCCAAAACCTTAATTTCCCACTTTTCCTACGTAAAATAATCTGAGAATTTCAAATCTGGTCTTAGTTTTCTCCTACGACAAGTTTTTTATTCACGAAACTTTAATAGATAATAAATACTACTTACTTAAATCACTCGGTACCATCTCGGTCGTCGGTACAAACGTACTCAACGGTGTCGTCATCACCTTCTCACACTCCTCCCTCCTGTACTGACTCTTAACCGGCGGATTCGACGAATAATACGAACTCAAAAGTGGCGACTTCAACAATTGATGTATCTCCCGATCCAACAACCGATCCATAATCCGTGCAACCTTCCAACAATCATCCTTATAAAACGTCAATAACGTAATCGCTAAATCCCCCTTCTGCCTCCTTGTCCCCTCACACAACAGTGGATGATCCGCTTCCGACACATTCGCCTTCATCCCCAACGCACTCACAGCCGCCTCAAACCCCAACGGCTCATCACTTGGTAATCTCAAAGACGCTATCTTAGTCCGATCTCTTCCCACAACTCCGGGAATCACCAACGCATCAAAAATAAAACTGGCCAACATTGTTGGTAACATTGCTTCACCACGTGACTTGATTGTACCTTCCTTCAAATGTTCAGCACGTTCACGCAACACTTGCAACTCTTTGTGGTTAAGTGGTATTCTCTTGAGGAGATTTACAAGATCGGACTCCTGATTCGCCAATTTCACTTCCAGTGGTTTGGTCGAAGCTGGTGGTCGTGCCATTTCCAAACCAAACATTCCCACCCGAAATGCCAAATGGTAGTGTTCCGTATTTTCGGCCAAAACAGCACAGAGAAACGCACATTTGGCTAAAGTCCCCGATGCCAAACAACTCAATTGGTGTGAGGCCGGGTTGACTTGCTGTTTTTTTCCTTTACGTTTGGGTATTGGTGGTATTTCAATCATCAAATCGGGCGGGTTTGCTAACAACTCCTCTGCCAGTTTCACACCCAGAATACAAGCTTCTTTACTATGTCCATGTGCGTGGAGACCTTCAGCACGTGCAAAAAGCACATCCCAAGGATCATCACATTTACGGACGTTCGTAAACAAGGTCTTGTCATTGTCTTTGTCACCACCCTCCTTGGAGGTGGTCCCTTCCATGTCTTTGGGGTTGTAGAAATAGACATTGTATTCGTCACTTGGTGAGTCCGAATTGCTCGAAACACTTGATTCGTCCTTACTTGGCCTTCGGGAGTATTCGGGTTTGTTGGCCGTTTCACTAGAATCACTTCCAGCGCCTTCATCGTCATTTTCGCAAAAACCCTCACTACTGACACTTGAACGGTTACCATCACGTGCCAATGGCCTCAATTCGGCCGGATTGAGACTCATAACCGAAACAAAATCAAAACGGGTAACCCTGGAGTGGTGGTGGTGGTAGTGATGGTGGTGGTGGTGGCAGTTAAGTACCGCCTTACTTGAATTAACCTGCGTTATAACATCCCGATTTTCCGAGCCATGACGGAAGCAAGTGAAGGGACAGTGATACATTGGGTTGATATCCTGGGTGTATGTAATTCCAGGCATTGGGTAATCATCCCAATCCAAGTAACATGCTTCAATTGCTGGTTTAAAACCGGTAAAGACCTCCAGGTCAATTTTAAGTGTACTACTCTTATTCGAGTTAGTTTGGCTCGAGTTACGACACTTTGATACTTTCTCGAGGATTTTCATATGCCAAGTGGTGAATTGTGAGTGGAGCATATCACGTTCATGTGGTGCTAAACCAGGGTTTAGTGCTGCCAAACGCCACAAAACTACAACTTCATCACATAGTGATGAACAGGCGTGTTGACTTGCATGTGTATTGCTATTGACATTGTTGTGTTTACCACCACCACCACTCCCATAACCCGAACTACCAGATAGGAGTGCAACTTTAGTATTGAACCACCAGATCAAGATTTGTTCACAAGCCATACACTCTTCGGTGATGATTTCCAACAATGGGACCGCATTACGATCATTACGTTTGAACATCTCACGTACGATACTCAACAAATTCCACATACCTTCCGGTTCGCGGCCTCGTAACGGTCGCAGGAGTGATGTCCACTCGGCTGCGGCTGGTGGTGCAACCGTACTCAAATAATTAACATCGCTGAAGACCATCGGTGCCGGAACGCAAAACTTGATTAGGATTTTCTTGATGTTGTCATGGAGGGCTTTTTCGTCTAAATACCAGGAGGTTTGGTCGTTTGCGCTTGCGCCGGCTGTGGGGTCCGGTGCACCGCAGACGGAGTTGATGGCCGAGGGTTGGGAGCCGAGGAGTTCGTCGAGGAGGCGCTGAGCGGTGGGGAGGATCTGTTGGGGGAGTTCGCTGATGAGGTATTGGGCGAATTTTTGGAGTTGTTCGCGATGGAGGCGTGAGAGCGATTCGGAGACGGGGGCGCGCAAAGTGACCAAGTGGGGGGAGTGGATGCGAGTGAGGCATACGGCGACGATGTGCGAGCACCAATAGGCGGTCGAGTCGCAAGTGCAATTGCACGAGGAGATGCGACGACGGTCGAAGGTTACGGCGACTGAAACGTATTGGGTGCCGCGGTAGTTTTGCTGCACGCTGGCGGAGAGGTGGAAACCTACATTGGGGGCGAGAAAAAATTATTACTAAATGTGGTAGAATCATAATTGGAGCTTTAACTATATGTTTTTTATTTTTAGCCCAAATACCAATTTTCATGGTTAATTTTTTTGTTCATGGGTGTCCGTGAGAAGCAACTCTGTTATTATTCTTTTCCAAAGGCAACAAGTAATACACCCACCCTGGGAAGGGTTCAATCTTTAGTTAACTTGGAAAAGGAACATGAGAAAAATATGATGACCTGACCTGACCTGGCCTGACCTGAAATTCGGTCATATTCTGGATAATAATTGTTCTCATAGAAAGCAACAAAAAAACGGATATCTCCATCCAGCTTTTTTTTTTTTTCAGAAGAAATAAAATACGTTTAATGCAAATGCTGTTGAATAAATAAGAGAGTAGAGCTTCTGCATTTTTTTTTAAGTTTGGAGATGTCCAGTTTTGGAACTAGACGACTCAAATACATAATTATTCTAAAATCAAACAACTTCCATCAATTTTCGAGTTCTGGGATCTGATAAAAAGGGAGCAGTAAATATGTATCTATTTTTTACTTCATTCTTTTTATCATTGATTTTCTCTAAAGATTATTTGAGTGTAAAAAATCACCTTCTATTTATTTAAAAAGTTTTTGCTTTTCAAAAAACTTAGCCCTTTTTGTTACGTTGTCTTTGACTTTTTTCAAAGACATTTTTCTTTATTATTCAGTAATACCCTTAACTTTTTCGCAATCAGTTTATTTAATAAAACATAAAACCCAGTTCTAGCAAAAGTTTTCTAAAAATGCAAGACAGTTCTGAAAATTAAATTAAAAAACCTGAAAAAGTTCTTTGTAATGTCACTAAATTTAATGCAATAGATTTTTAAATATTTCCTTTATTTTCTTAAATGTCCATTAAAAAATCACCTTCTATTTATTTAAAAAGTTTTTGCTTTTCAAAAAAACTTAGCCATTTTTATTACGTTGTCTTTGACTTTTTTCAAAGACATTTTTCTGTATTATTCAGTAATACCCTTAACTTTTTCGCAATCAGTTTATTTAATAAAACATAAAACCCAGTTCTAGCAAAAGTTCTCTAAAAATGCAAGACAGTTCTGAAAATTAAATTAAAAAACCTAAAAAAGATCTTTGTAATGTCACCAAATTTAATGCAATAGATTTTTAAATGTCTCCTTTATTTTCTTAAATGTCCATTAAAAAATCACCTTCTACTCATTTAAAAAGTTTTTGTTTTTCAAAAAACAGCCCTTTTTATTAAGTTGTTTTTGACTTTTTTCAAAGACATTTTTCTTTATTATTCAGTAATACCGTTAACTTTTTCGCAATCAGTTTATTTAATAAAACAAGAAACCCAATTCTAGTACAAGTTTTCTAAAAATGCAAGACAGTTCTGAAAATTAAATTAAAAAACCTGAAAAAGTTCTCTGTAATGTCACCAAATTTAATGGACTACATTTTTAAATGTCTCCTTTATTTTCTTAAATGTCCATTAAAAAATCACCTATTCATTTAAAAAGTTTTTGTTTTTCAAAAAAACAGCCCTGTTTATTACATTGTCTTTGACTTTTTTCAAAGACATTTTTTTATATTATCCAGTAATACCCTTAACTTTTTCGCAATTAGTTTACTTAATAAAACAGAAAATCCAGTTCTAGCACAAGTTCTCTAAAAATGCAAGACAGTTCTAAAAATTAAATTAAAAAACCTGAAAAAGTTCTTTGTAATGTCACTAAATTTAATGCAATAGATTTTTAAATATTTCCTTTATTTTCTTAAATGTCCATTAAAAAATCACCTTCTATTTATTTAAAAAGTTTTTGCTTTTCAAAAAAACTTAGCCATTTTTATTACGTTGTCTTTGACTTTTTTCAAAGACATTTTTCTGTATTATTCAGTAATACCCTTAACTTTTTCGCAATCAGTTTATTTAATAAAACATAAAACCCAGTTCTAGCAAAAGTTTTCTAAAAATGCAAGACAGTTCTGAAAATTAAATTAAAAAACCTGAAAAAGTTCTTTGTAATGTCACTAAATTTAATGCAATAGATTTTTAAATATTTCCTTTATTTTCTTAAATGTCCATTAAAAAATCACCTTCTATTTATTTAAAAAGTTTTTGCTTTTCAAAAAAACTTAGCCATTTTTATTACGTTGTCTTTGACTTTTTTCAAAGACATTTTTCTGTATTATTCAGTAATACCCTTAACTTTTTCGCAATCAGTTTATTTAATAAAACATAAAACCCAGTTCTAGCAAAAGTTTTCTAAAAATGCAAGACAGTTCTGAAAATTAAATTAAAAAACCTGAAAAAGTTCTTTGTAATGTCACTAAATTTAATGCAATAGATTTTTAAATATTTCCTTTATTTTCTTAAATGTCCATTAAAAAATCACCTTCTATTTATTTAAAAAGTTTTTGCTTTTCAAAAAAACTTAGCCATTTTTATTACGTTGTCTTTGACTTTTTTCAAAGACATTTTTCTGTATTATTCAGTAATACCCTTAACTTTTTCGCAATCAGTTTATTTAATAAAACATAAAACCCAGTTCTAGCAAAAGTTTTCTAAAAATGCAAGACAGTTCTGAAAATTAAATTAAAAAACCTGAAAAAGTTCTTTGTAATGTCACTAAATTTAATGCAATAGATTTTTAAATATTTCCTTTATTTTCTTAAATGTCCATTAAAAAATCACCTTCTATTTATTTAAAAAGTTTTTGCTTTTCAAAAAAACTTAGCCATTTTTATTACGTTGTCTTTGACTTTTTTCAAAGACATTTTTCTGTATTATTCAGTAATACCCTTAACTTTTTCGCAATCAGTTTATTTAATAAAACATAAAACCCAGTTCTAGCAAAAGTTTTCTAAAAATGCAAAACTTCTGAAAATTAAATTAAAAAACCTGAAAAAGTTCTTTGTAATGTCACTAAATTTAATGCAATAGATTTTTAAATATTTCCTTTATTTTCTTAAATGTCCATTAAAAAATCACCTTCTATTTATTTAAAAAGTTTTTGCTTTTCAAAAAAACTTAGCCATTTTTATTACGTTGTCTTTGACTTTTTTCAAAGACATTTTTCTGTATTATTCAGTAATACCCTTAACTTTTTCGCAATCAGTTTATTTAATAAAACATAAAACCCAGTTCTAGCAAAAGTTCTCTAAAAATGCAAGAGAGTTCTGAAAATTAAATTAAAAAACCTAAAAAAGATCTTTGTAATGTCACCAAATTTAATGCAATAGATTTTTAAATGTCTCCTTTATTTTCTTAAATGTCCATTAAAAAATCACCTTCTACTCATTTAAAAAGTTTTTGTTTTTCAAAAAACAGCCCTTTTTATTAAGTTGTTTTTGACTTTTTTCAAAGACATTTTTCTTTATTATTCAGTAATACCGTTAACTTTTTCGCAATCAGTTTATTTAATAAAACAAGAAACCCAATTCTAGTACAAGTTTTCTAAAAATGCAAGACAGTTCTGAAAATTAAATTAAAAAACCTGAAAAAGTTCTCTGTAATGTCACCAAATTTAATGGACTACATTTTTAAATGTCTCCTTTATTTTCTTAAATGTCCATTAAAAAATCACCTATTCATTTAAAAAGTTTTTGTTTTTCAAAAAAACAGCCCTGTTTATTACATTGTCTTTGACTTTTTTCAAAGACATTTTTTTATATTATCCAGTAATACCCTTAACTTTTTCGCAATTAGTTTACTTAATAAAACAGAAAATCCAGTTCTAGCACAAGTTCTCTAAAAATGCAAGACAGTTCTAAAAATTAAATTAAAAAACCTGAAAAAGTTCTTTTTAATGTCACCAAATTTAATGCAATAGATTTTTAAATGTCTCCTTTATTTTCTTAAATGTCCATTAAAAAATCACCTTCTATTCATTTAAAAAGTTTTTGCTTTTCAAAAAACTTAGCCCTTTTTATTACGTTGTATTTGACTTATTTCAAAGGCATTTTTCTTTATTATTCAGTAATACCCTTAACTTGAACTTAACATATTTAAATCTCTCATTTATATTTTATATTACATTTATATCCTACTAATGAAATGAAATTACTAAAAACTTCTCCCAAACAATTAAGAACTTAAGAAATAAAAAAAATACGACGAAAATTAATATTCTAATCAATTGATTTAAAAAAAAACTGAAAGTCCAAATGCTAATTTTCATGAATATCATTTAAAAAATGATTTTTTCGAATAAAACGGCTCATTATTGAAAAAACTAGTCAAACACAATTAGAGTGAGTTTTTCTCTTGCGAAATGACGATCAATAGCACTTTCACCATAAATTTTCTCTACTTTTGCATTTTTTTTTCTATGACTTGCTGGTCCAATTAACGTTTTGAATATTTCATTTCAAAAATCAATATCAGCGACCAGCAGCAGCAGCACATTTCGTTCTTCCGCTCGTCGTAATTACAATTTGCCCCTTGTTGCCGCTTTATAAACCTAAATAATTAATATCAAAGCTGTGTACAGTGACGTGGTGTTCCATTGTTCGTGCTCTACTGTCAACTAAATTACACAATAATTGCATTTCAACAGTCGTTGCTTCTTTCCGGTGGTAATGACTGGATTTTTGTTTTATTTTTTTTTTTTTTCTCATCTGGATTCTCTCTCTACTCACCAATTTGTAGTGGGTCTTTGACCATGTTGTTCCTGACAAGGTGTTCTCCTCGTGTGAATTCATCTGCAGCTCCATTTGCCAAACACGAATACAAACGAATGTCCTCTTCATTGTCGGGAAAACTCCAAAATGCTATCCGGAGTTGGAGTTGTTCGGGAACGGGAGGATAAACGTGCTCGACCAGCTCGAAGGGAATGTGAGATGCAACGCATTTTGCTGCGAGTTCGGTCAGCGAAGGAACAGGCTGATTTTCTGCAAAGAAAACTCTCCTCAATTTTTTTACAAGCAATTCATAATTAAAGAATAAATACTTCTTCAAAAAATATTTTTTTGTTGTTGTGAGAGGTCTTCAAAAAAAAATAAAAGAGAAACACAGAAAACCCAAATTAACCTTAAAAATTTTAAGAAAAAAAATACATTTTTTGTTGTTGTTGGAGGTCAGGTCAGGTCATGTCAACAATAATATAATTTAAAAGTTTAAGAGAATTCTTTAAAGACCCTTATTATGTTCCTATTTTTTACGAAAAAAAGTCAAAATATTTTTTTGTGATGAGAGGTCAGGTCAGGTCAGGTCAGGTCATAATTAATTCATAATTAGAGAATCCTCGTAAGATACTTCTTCAAAAAAAAAATAAAAGAGAAACACAGAAAACCCAAATTAACCTTAAAAATTTTAAGAAAAAAAATACATTTTTTGTTGTTGTTGGAGGTCAGGTCAGGTCATGTCAATAATAATATAATTTAAAAGTTTAAGAGAATTCTTTAAAGACCCTAATTATGTTCATACCTTTAACGAAAAAAAATCAAAATATTTTTTTGTGATGAGAGATCAGGTCAGGTCAAGTTAAAATATTTTTTGTGATGACTTGATGAAAGATCAGGTCAGGTCAGGTCATAATTAATTCATAATTAGAGAATCCTCGTAAAATACTTCTTCAAAAAAAAATAAAAGAGAAACACAAAACCCAAATTAACCTTAAACATTTTAAGAAAAAAAAATACATTTTTTGTTGTTGTTGGAGGTCAGGTCAGGCCATATCAAAAATAATATAATTTAAAAGTTTAAGATAATTCTTTAAAGACCCTAATTATGTTCCTACCTTTTACGAAAAAAAATCAAAATATTTTTTGTGATGAGAGATCAAGTCAGGTCAGGTCATAATTAATTCATAGTTAGAGAATCATTCCTCGTAAGATACTTCTTCAAAAAAAAAATAAAAGAGAAACACAAAAAACCAAATTAACCTTAAAAATTTTAAGAAATAAAAAATACATTTTTTGTTGTTGTTGGAGGTTAGGTCTGGTCATGTCAATAATAATATAATTTAAAAGTTTAAGATAATTCTTTAAAGACCCTAATTATGTTCCTACCTTTTACGAAAAAAAATCAAAATATTTTTTGTGATGAGAGATCAAGTCAGGTCAGGTCATAATTAATTCATAGTTAGAGAATCATTCCTCGTAAAATACTTCTTCAAAAAAAAATAAAAGAGAAACACAAAAAACCAAATTAACCTTAAAAATTTTAAGAAATAAAAAATACATTTTTTGTTGTTGTTGGAGGTTAGGTCAGGTCATGTCAATAATAATATAATTTAAAAGTTCAAGAGAATTCTTTAAAGACCCTAATTATGTTCCTTCCTTTTACGAAAAAAAATCAAAATATTTTTTTGTGAAGACAGATCAGGTCAGGTCAAGTTAAAATATTTTTTGTAATGAGAGATCAGGTCAGGTGAGGTCATAATTAATTCACAATTAGAAAATCATTCCTCGTAAGATACTTCTTCAAAAAAAAATAAAGGAGAAACACAGAAAAACCAAATTAACCTTAAAAATTTTAAGAAATAAAAAATACATTTTTTGTTGTTGTTGGAGGTCAGGTCAGGTCATGTCAATAATAATATAATTTAAAAGTTTAAGAGAATTCTTTAAAGACCCTTATTATGTTCCTATTTTTTACGAAAAAAAATCAAAATATTTTTTGTAATGAGAGGTCAGGTCAGGTCAAGTTAAAATATTTTTTGTGATGAGAGATCAGGTCAGGTGAGGTCATAATTAATTTATAATTAGAGAATCATTCCTCGTAAGATACTTCTTGAAAAAAAAATAAAAGAGAAACACAGAAAACCCAAATTAACCCTAAAAAATTTTAAGAAAAAAAACATTTTTTGTTGTTGGTGGAGGTCAGGTCAGGTCATGTCAATAATAATATAATTTAAAAGTTTAAGAGAATTCTTTAAAGACCCTAATTTATGTTCCTACCTTTTACGAAAAAAAATCAAAATATTTTTTTGTGATGAGAGGTCAGGTCAGGTCAAGTCACAATATTTTTTGTAATGAAAGATCAGGTCAGGTGAGGTCATAATTAATTTATACTTAGAGAATCATTCCTCGTAAGACACTTCTTCAAAAAAAAATAAAAGAGAAACACAAAAAACCAAATTAATCTTAAAAATTTTAAGAAAAAAAATACATTTTTTGTTGTTGTTGGAGGTCAGGTCAGGTCATGTCAATAATAATATAATTTAAAAGTTTAAGAGAATTCTTTAAAGACCCTAATTATGTTCCTACCGTTTACGAAAAAAAATCAAAATATTTTTTTGTGATGAAAGGTCAGGTAAGGTCAAGTTAAAATATTTTTTGTGATCAGGTCAAGTCATAATTAATTCATAATTAGAGAATCCTCGTAAGATACTTCTTCAAAAAAAAATAAATAAAAGAGAAACACAGAAAACGCAAATTAACCTTAAAAATTTTAAGAAAAAAAATAGATTTTTTGTTGTTGTAGGAGGTCAGGTCAGGCCATGTCAAAAATAATATAATTTAAAAGTTTAAGATAATTCTTTAATTATGTCAAATTTAAAAAAAAAAACATTTTTTTGTAATGAGAGGTCACGTTAAAATCTCAAATCAAAGCAAATGATTTCCTTGTCTTATCACCTAAGTAATTTTCCATGTACCGCTACGATAATTGCCTTAATTACGTAAAATTAACACGAAAGTTGCTTATTAAAAATGTGAATAAAAAAATATGGGGAAAATCCGACGATTTCGTTTTAATTCGTGATAAACTTGTGAAAGTTTTATTTCCTTTGACAAGAATTGTGATTACGAGTCCTTTCACTCTTCTTCTTTGTGTGTCACAAACATTGACGTGGAAAAAAAAAAACAAAATGGGACCTAAAATGGACCCCTGAGGCGCACCCATCTAATTGCTGCTTTCTGGTGCTATTTATTATCTTTAACAGTTATTTATGGGTCGTGTACCATCTGGTGGTCAAGATGGCTAACACATTGACAATTTCTTGTAACACTTAGAAACTTTTTTTTTGTAAAAATACAAAACCTACCGACTGCGCCAATTAATTATTTTTCATATTTTGTTAAAGTAAATTATTTTGTTGTTCGTTATAATAAAAGATTTGTTAATTGTTTTGCATCCAAGTGCGTTCAGTATTATTTTACATTAAAAAAATCAAAACAGAAATAAACCACTAAACCTACCGACTGCGCCAATTAATTATTTTTCATATTTTGTTAAAGTAAATTATTTTGTTGTTCGTTATAATAAAAGATTTGTTAATTGTTTTGCATCCAAGTGCGTTCAGTATTATTTTACATTAAAAAAATCAAAACGGAAATAAACCACTAAACCTACCGACTGCGCCAATTAACTATTTTTCATATTTTGTTAAAATAAATTATTTTGTTGTTCGTTATAATAAAAGATTTGTTAATTGTTTTGCATCCAAGTGCGTTCAGTATTATTTTACATTAAAAAAATCAAAACAGAAATAAACCACTAAACCTACCGACTGCGCCAATTAATTATTTTTCATATTTTGTTAAAGTAAATTATTTTGTTGTTCGTTATAATAAAAGATTTGTTAATTGTTTTGCATCCAAGTGCGTTCAGTATTATTTTACATTAAAAAAATCAAAACAGAAATAAACCACTAAACCTACCGACTGCGCCAATTAATTATTTTTCATATTTTGTTAAAGTAAATTATTTTGTTGTTCGTTATAATAAAAGATTTGTTAATTGTTTTGCATCCAAGTGCGTTCAGTATTATTTTACATTAAAAAAATCAAAACAGAAATAAACCACTAGACCTACTGACTGCGCCAATTAATTATTTTTCATATTTTGTTAAAGTAAATTATTTTGTTGTTCGTTATAATAAAAGATTTGTTAATTGTTTTGCATCCAAGTGCGTTCAGTATTATTTTACATTAAAAAAATCAAAACAGAAATAAACCACTAAACCTACCGACTGCGCCAATTAATTATTTTTCATATTTTGTTAAAGTAAATTATTTTGTTGTTCGTTATAATAAAAGATTTGTTAATTGTTTTGCATCCAAGTGCGTTCAGTATTATTTTACATTAAAAAAATCAAAACAGAAATAAACCACTAAACCTACCGACTGCACCAATTAATTATTTTTCATATTTTGTTAAAGTAAATTATTTTGTTGTTCGTTATAATAAAAGATTTGTTAATTGTTTTGCATCCAAGTGCGTTCAGTATTATTTTACATTAAAAAAATCAAAACAGAAATAAACCACTAAACCTACCGACTGCGCCAATTAATTATTTTTCATATTTTGTTAAAGTAAATTATTTTGTTGTTCGTTATAATAAAAGATTTGTTAATTGTTTTGCATCCAAGTGCGTTCAGTATTATTTTACATTAAAAAAATCAAAACAGAAATAAACCACTAAACCTACCGACTGCACCAATTAATTATTTTTCATATTTTGTTAAAGTAAATTATTTTGTTGTTCGTTATAATAAAAGATTTGTTAATTGTTTTGCATCCAAGTGCGTTCAGTATTATTTTACATTAAAAAAATCAAAACAGAAATAAACCATTAAACCTACCGACTGCGCCAATTAATTATTTTTCATATTTTGTTAAAGTAAATTATTTTGTTGTTCGTTATAATAAAAGATTTGTTAATTGTTTTGCATCCAAGTGCGTTCAGTATTATTTTACATTAAAAAAATCAAAACAGAAATAAACCATTAAACCTACCGACTGCGCCAATTAATTATTTTTCATATTTTGTTAAAGTAAATTATTTTGTTGTTCGTTATAATAAAAGATTTGTTAATTGTTTTGCATCCAAGTGCGTTCAGTATTATTTTACATTAAAAAAATCAAAACAGAAATAAACCACTAAACCTACCGACTGCGCCAATTAATTATTTTTCATATTTTGTTAAAGTAAATTATTTTGTTGTTCGTTATAATAAAAGATTTGTTAATTGTTTTGCATCCAAGTGCGTTCAGTATTATTTTACATTAAAAAAATCAAAACAGAAATAAACCATTAAACCTACCGACTGCGCCAATTAATTATTTTTCATATTTTGTTAAAGTAAATTATTTTGTTGTTCGTTATAATAAAAGATTTGTTAATTGTTTTGCATCCAAGTGCGTTCAGTATTATTTTACATTAAAAAAATCAAAACAGAAATAAACCATTAAACCTACCGACTGCGCCAATTAATTATTTTTCATATTTTGTTAAAGTAAATTATTTTGTTGTTCGTTATAATAAAAGATTTGTTAATTGTTTTGCATCCAAGTGCGTTCAGTATTATTTTACATTAAAAAAATCAAAACAGAAATAAACCATTAAACCTACCGACTGCGCCAATTAATTATTTTTCATATTTTGTTAAAGTAAATTATTTTGTTGTTCGTTATAATAAAAGATTTGTTAATTGTTTTGCATCCAAGTGCGTTCAGTATTATTTTACATTAAAAAAATCAAAACAGAAATAAACCATTAAACCTACCGACTGCGCCAATTAATTATTTTTCATATTTTGTTAAAGTAAATTATTTTGTTGTTCGTTATAATAAAAGATTTGTTAATTGTTTTGCATCCAAGTGCGTTCAGTATTATTTTACATTAAAAAAATCAAAACAGAAATAAACCATTAAACCTACCGACTGCGCCAATTAATTATTTTTCATATTTTGTTAAAGTAAATTATTTTGTTGTTCGTTATAATAAAAGATTTGTTAATTGTTTTGCATCCAAGTGCGTTCAGTATTATTTTACATTAAAAAAATCAAAACAGAAATAAACCATTAAACCTACCGACTGCGCCAATTAATTATTTTTCATATTTTGTTAAAGTAAATTATTTTGTTGTTCGTTATAATAAAAGATTTGTTAATTGTTTTGCATCCAAGTGCGTTCAGTATTATTTTACATTAAAAAAATCAAAACAGAAATAAACCACTAAACCTACTGACTGCGCCAATTTCCTTGTTTAAAATCGAAATTTGAGCGAATTAATTGTCAGCGACCACAAATTTCCGAACTGTTCGTTGATTTTCCAAGTGTTCGAATAATTTCTTTCGTTGGCAAGCGTCTCGCCGATGACTTTGAGATCGTTCGTTCGTTTGTTGGGCGATTGAACCTCGTCTGTTATTGTCGGGTACGTTACCCTCGGCCTAGGCCTGGGGGCTCGTCTGCCCGACCGCGACCCTGAACGTACTCTCGTAAACACACTGCCCCCACGACAACACGTGACCAAATCAGAGGCGTAACAACACTCTTTTAACAGAGAATTTCTTATTTTTTTCGCTTCCGATCGAAAGAAAACTCAAGAAAAAACAATACTTCGAAACCTACCGACTGCGCCAATGAAACATTTTTCATTCGTTTTTATCGTACTGCTCCCAATCGAGTCCAGAATTATTTTTTAATAAAAGCAAACAAAAAAAAATAGGCAAAACCTACTGACTGCGCCAATTAAATACTTTTCATTTGTGTTTTTTTTACGTTTTGCATCCAACTGCGTCCAGAATTATTTTTTATTAAAATAAAGCAAAAAAAGACAACAAATCTGACTGTGCCAATTAAGTATATTCCATTCCTTTCTTATCGTTTAGCCTATTTTCATAGATATTTTGTTAAACTGTTTAATTGATTTTCTGAACCACTAACCGATTTAATATTCGTTAAATGCAAGATCTGTTAATATTTGTTATAATACAAGACTTGTTAATTTTTCCTTTCTGTTTCCAATTGAGAATAGCGTTATTTTTCATTAAAAAAATTATACAAGACCTACTGACTGTGCCAATTAAATATTTTTCACTCTTTTTTATCGTTTTACGTATTTTCAGTGTTATTTAATTAAAATAAATTGTTTTAGTGATTTTCTGTCACTGACGCATTTAATATTTGTTATAATACAAGACTTGTCAATTTTTCCTTTCTGTTTCCAATTGAGAATAGCGTTATTATTCATTAAAAAATGGTACAAGACCTACTGACTGCGCCAATTAAACATTTTTCACTCTTTTTCATGGTTTTACGTATTTTCAGTGTTATTTCATTAAAATAAATTGTTTTAGTGATTTTCTGTCACTGACGCATTTAATATTTGTTATAATACAAGATTTGTTAATTTTTTCCTCTCTGTTTCCAATCGAGTACAGTGTTATTTTTTATTTAAAAAAAATGATACAAGACCTACTGACTGCGCCAATTAAATATTTTTCACTCTTTTTTTTATCATTTTGCGAATTTCCAGAGTTATTTCATTAAAGTGAATTGTTTTAGTGATTTTCTATGTCAATAACGCATTTAATCATTGTTGTAAAACAAGATTTTTTAATTTTTTCGTCTGTTTCTAATTGAGTATAGCGTTATTTTTTATCATTTTGCGAATTATTTGCGAGTTATTTCATTAAAGTGAATTGTTTTGTTGATTTTCTATGTCACTAACGCATTTAATATTTGTTATAAAACAAGATTTGTTAATTATTTCCTCTGTTTCTAATTGAGTATAGCGTAATTTTTTATTAAAAAAAAAATAAACAACAAGACCTACTGACTGCGCCAATTAAATATTTTCACTCTTTTTTTATCATTTTGAGAATTTCCAGAGTTATTTCATTAAAGTGAATTGTTTTGTTGATTTTCAATGTCACTAACGCATTTAATATTTCTTATAAAACAAGATTTGTTAATTATTTCCTCTGTTTCTAATTGAGTATAGCGTAATTTTTTATTAAAAAAAAAAATAAACAACAAGACCTACTGACTGCGCCAATTAAATATTTTCACTCTTTCTTTATCATTTTGCGAATTTCCAGAGTTATTTCATTGAAGTGAATTGTTTTGTTGATTTTCTATGTCACTAACGCATTTAATATTTGTTATAAAACAAGATTTGTTAATTATTTCCTCTCTGTTTCCAATCGAGTACAGTGTTATTTTTCATTAAAAAAAATGATACAACAAGACCTACTGACTGCGCCAATTAAATATTTTCACTCTTTTTTTATAATTTTGAGAATTTCCAGAGTTATTTCATTAAAGTGAATTGTTTTGTTGATTTTCTACGTCACTAACGCATTTAATATTTGTTATAAAACAAGATTTGTTAATTATTTCCTCTCTGTTTCCAATCGAGTACAGTGTTATTTTTCATTAAAAAAAAATGATACAACAAGACCTACTGACTGTGCCAATTAAATATTTTCACTCTTTCTTTATCATTTTGCGAATTTCCAGAGTTATTTCATTAAAGTGAATTGTTTTGTTGATTTTCTATGTCACTAACGCATTTAATATTTGTTATAAAACAAGATTTGTTAATTATTTCCTCTCTATTTCCAATCGAGTACAGTGTTATTTTTCATTAAAAAAAAATGATACAACAAGACCTACTGACTGTGCCAATTAAATATTTTCACTCTTTCTTTATCATTTTGCGAATTTCCAGAGTTATTTCATTAAAGTGAATTGTTTTGTTGATTTTCTATGTCACTAACGCATTTAATATTTGTTATAAAACAAGATTTGTTAATTATTTCCTCTCTGTTTCCAATCGAGTACAGTGTTATTTTTCATTAAAAAAAAATGATACAACAAGACCTACTGACTGCGCCAATTAAATATTTTCACTCTTTTTTTATCACTTTGCGAATTTACCCAGAATTATTTCATTAAAGTGAATTGTTTGGTTCATTTTCTGTCACTAACGCATTTAATATTTGTTATAAAACAAGATTTGTTAATTTTTTCCTCTGTTTCTAATTGAATATAGTTATTTTTTATTAAAAAATAATAATACCACAAGACCTACTGACTGCGCCAATTAAATATTTTCACTCTTTTTTTATCACTTTGCGAATTTACCCAGAATTATTTCATTAAAGTGAATTGTTTTAGTGATTTCCTGTCACTGACGCATTTAATATTTGTTATAATACAAGATTTGTTAATTTTTTCCTCTCTGTTTCCAATCGAGTACAGTGTTTCATTAAAAAAAAATGATACAACAAGACCTACTGACTGCGCCAATTAAATATTTTCACTCTTTCTTTATCATTTTGCGAATTTCCAGAGTTATTTCATTAAAGTGAATTGTTTTGTTGATTTTCTATGTCACTAACGCATTTAATATTTGTTATAATACAAGATTTGTTAATTTTTTCCTCTCTGTTTCCAATCGAATACAGTGTTATTTTTCATTAAAAAAAATGATACAACAAGACCTACTGACTGCGCCAATTAAATATTTTCACTCTTTCTTTATCATTTTGCGAATTTCCAGAGTTATTTCATTAAAGTGAATTGTTTTGTTGATTTTCTATGTCACTAACGCATTTAATCATTGTTATAAAACAAGATTTGTTAATTTTTTCCTCTGTTTCTAATTAAGTATAGTTATTTTTTATTAAAAAAAATTATACAAAAAGACCTACTGACTGCGCCAATTAAATATTTTCACTCTTTTTTTAATCATTTTGCGAATTTCCAGAGTTATTTTATTAAAGTGAATTGTTTTGTTGATTTTCTATGTCAGTAGCGCATTTAATATTTCTTATAATAAAAAACTTGTTAATTCCAATTGAGTATTTAAAAAAAACTGCGCCAATTCAAAATTTTTTCGTTCGTTTGAGCAAAATAAATAATTTGTGTTGATTTTGTACGCCACTGAAGCGACCCAAAAATATCCCACCTCACATGCCACCCTTATTTCGAAGGGTGCTGGTACCCACATTGTTTTTTATTCCTTTCGTAATCTTATCACAAGTGATATTACATAACGTTATCACGTTTCTTATCATAATTCAAGGCCGAGATTTGAATGAAGAAAGAGACTTCGTTCGTTTAGCTCCGTTTTCTCTCGTCATCTACCTGTTTTTAGGTGATTGGACGACCTCCAGATTGTTGACTTCCATACATCAGCTGTTGTCTGTGTATGTTTTTTGTGGTCGAGTAACGTTCTTCGGAACGACTCGGAGAGATGGAAGAGAAACGGTTCGTTCGTTGTTGGAGAGAGAATTCGACGAATTTTTTCACTTGATGAGATGTGGGGTGGATAAGGAACAGATGGTTTTGCTCAGTGGGTGGTTTTTAGACCAAAAAAGCGGAAAATAAAGCACAAAAAAATTGTTTTCATGTTTTTTATTTTTCCTTTACTTCTCTCTCAATAAAATAAAACCTTATTTTTAATAATTGATTAATTAAGATTTAAAAAACTAAAACAAAAACCCTGTGATGATTTTACTATTTTTTGTAAATATTTAATAAGGTTGGAAGTTGCTCTTTTTGTGTTTGTTTTTTTAACTTTGTTTTTCTAATTTCTTGTGCTTATGTTTTTGTTATATGAATTCATTTATTCTTTTTTGCTTATGTTTACATTATTAGTAAAGCAGTATTTTTATTGTTAATTCTTTTTCTTCCTTCTCTTCTTTTTTCTCCTGTTTTTTTATATTTTCAAGTCTGTATTTCATTTTAAAATTTATTTTGTATTTTTTGTGTTCTATATTTTCTTTCAATGTTTTTTTTAATTTTTCTTATTCTATATTTTTTCAACGAAATACAGAACTTCAAAATAGAACATTCTTCAGATATATTCTACATTTTTGCAATTTACTTTGCGTTTTTTTTTATTAATTGTTTCTTAAACATAGGAAGGGCATTAGGAATAAACAAAAAACTAATTTTGCTTTCATGTTTTTTATTTTTTCCTTTACTTCTCTCTTAATAAAATGCGTCAAATTTAAATAAAATAACCTTTTTTAAATTGTTAATTCTTTTTCATTCTTCTTCTCTCCAAAGCTTTTTTTTCTCTACTGTTTATTTTTGTCTTTTCAAGCCTGTATTTCATTTTAAAATTTACTTTGTATTTTTCGTGTTCTATATTTTCTTTCAGTGTATTTTTTTTAATTTTTCTTATTCTATATTTTTTCAACGAAATACAGAACTTCAAAATAGAACATTCTTCAGATATATTCTACATTTTTGCAATTTACTTTGCGTTTTTTTTTATTAATTGTTTCTTAAACATAGGAAGGGCATTAGGAATAAACAAAAAACTAATTTTGCTTTCATGTTTTTTATTTTTTCCTTTACTTCTCTCTTAATAAAATGCGTCAAATTTAAATAAAATAACCTTTTTTAAATTGTTAATTCTTTTTCATTCTTCTTCTCTCCAAAGCTTTTTTTTCTCTACTGTTTATTTTTGTCTTTTCAAGCCTGTATTTCATTTTAAAATTTACTTTGTATTTTTCGTGTTCTATATTTTCTTTCAGTGTATTTTTTTTAATTTTTCTTATTCTATATTTTTTCAACGAAATACAGAACTTCAAAATAGAACATTCTTCAGATATATTCTACATTTTTGCAATTTACTTTGCGTTTTTTTTTATTAATTGTTTCTTAAACATAGGAAGGGCATTAGAAATAAACAAAAAACTAATTTTGCTTTCATGTTTTTTATTTTTTCCTTTACTTCTCTCTTAATAAAATGCGTCAAATTTAAATAAAATAACCTTTTTTAAATTGTTAATTCTTTTTCATTCTTCTTCTCTCCAAAGCTATTTTTTTCTCTACTGTTTATTTTTGTCTTTTCAAGCCTGTATTTCATTTTAAAATTTACTTTGTATTTTTCGTGTTCTATATTTTCTTTCAGTGTATTTTTTTTTATTTTTCTTATTCTATATTTTTTCAACGAAATACAGAACTTCAAAATAGAACATTCTTAAGATATATTCTACATTTTTGCAATTTACTATGCGTTTTTTTATTGTTTGTCTCTGAAAAATAGAAAGGACAATAGGAATAAACAAAAAACCAATTTTGTTTTCATGTTTTTCATTTTTTCCTTTACTTCTCTCTCAATAAAATGCGTCAAATTTAAATAAAATATTTTTTTTAATTGTTAATTCTTTTTCATTCTTCTTCTCTCCAAAGCTTTTTTTTCTCTAGTTTATTTTTTTTCAAGCCTGTATTTCATTTTAAAATTTACTTTGCATTTTTTATGTTCTATATTTTCTTTCAATGTATTTTTTTTATTTTTCTTATTCTATATTTTTTTCAACGAAATATAGAACTTCAAAATAGAACATTCTTAAGATATATTCTACATTTTTGCAATTTACTATGCGTTTTTTTTATTGTTTGTCTCTGAAAAATAGAAAGGACATTAGGAATAAACAAAAAAAACAATTTTGCTTTCATGTTTTTCATTTTTTCCTTTACTTCTCTCTCAATAAAATGCGTCAAATTTAAATAAAATATTTTTTTTAATTGTTAATTCTTTTTCATTCTTCTTCTCTCCAAAGTTTTTTTTTCTCTACTGTTTATTTTTGTCTTTTCAAGCCTGTATTTCATTTTAAAATTTACTTTGTATTTTTTGTGTTCTATATTTTCTGTCAGTGTATTTTTTTTTATTTTTCTTATTCTATATTTTTTCAACGAAATACAGAACTTCAAAATAGAACATTCTTAAGATATATTCTACATTTTTGCAATTTACTATGCGTTTTTTTTTATTAATTGTTTCTGAAACATAGGGAGGACATTAGAAATAAACAAAAAACTAATTTTGCTTTCATGTTTTTTATTTTTTCCTTTACTTCTCTCTCAATAAAATTGTTAATTCTTTTTCATTCTTCTCCTCTCCAAAGCTTTTTTTCTCTACTGTTTATTTTTGTCTTTTCAAGCCTGTATTTCCTTTTAAAATTTACTTTATATTTTTTGTGTTCTATATTTTCTTTCAATGCTTTTTTTGTCATTTTTCTTATTCTATATCTTTTCAACGAAATACAGAACTTCAAAATAAAAAATTCTTGGGGTAAATTCTACTTTAAGCAATTTATTATGTATTTTTTTTTATTTTTTGACTCAAACCAGGAAGGACATTAGGAATAAACAGAAAACCAACTTGTTTTCAATTTTTTTTAGTTTTTCCTTTATTTCTCCGTCAATTATTTTGCATTTAAAGTTTCAAATTTAAATAAATAAATTTTTAAATTATTAATTCTTTCTCTTTCTTCTTCTCTACAAAGCTTTATTATTTCTTTTTCTCTCCTGTTTTTTTAGTCTTTTCAAGTATGTATCTCACTTTAGAATTTACTTTGTATTTTTTCTATTCAATGTTTTTTTCTTTTTATTTTTCTATATTTTTTCATTATTCTACTCTTTTAAACAAAAACAGGAAGAATATTAGAAATAAACATAAATCCAACTTTATGTTTTAATTTTTTCCTAATACTTCTCTCTCTATAAATTGCTCCAAATTTAAAAATTACTTTTTTTTAAATTGTTAATTCTGTTTCTTTCTTCTTCTCTCCAAAGCTTTATTATTCTTTTTCTCTCCTGTGATTTTTGCCTTTTCAAGTCTGTATTTCATTTTAAAATAAAATTTGTTTTACATGTTTTTGAGTTCTATATTTTCTTTCAATAATGTTTTCCCTATTTTTCCAGCGAAATACAGAATTTTGGGTATATTCTCCTTTTTTGCAATTTATTATACATTTTTTTATTTTTTTTTTGTCTCTCAAAAGTAGGAAGGACATTAGGAATAAATAAAAAAGCAATTTAGACCAATTTCTTTATTAAAACTGTACCAAAAACAGAAAATAACTCATTTTTTGACTGACAAAAAACATACATTTCATTACAATCACAATGTGTTTTCTTTTTTCTTTGTGTCTTGTTTATTCTTCTCAAATTATTTTCTTTATTTTATTTCTTTTTCTTCACATTGTATTTTATAATCACGTCAAACACAAATCTGTAATTTTTAAGGTCGACGAACTGAAGCACAAACTCATTATTACTATCATTAGGTTCTCTCTTTCTCTTTTCCTTAGAAACTCTCTCGACTCATGGCCAACTGTTTCGTCGGATCGATTTAAGCCGTTTGGATTAAACGACTCGACAAAATTCATTCTTAATTAACAAAACATTAAATAAACAATCGAATTATAAATCAAAACAAGTGACTTGATTTTTATGCTGACTTGTGACCCAATTACACCACTTCTAGAGAGTGATTCACTTTTTTTTTCTTTACCTAAATTTCAAAACAAGTGAATAATTCGAAACTCAGACAGGACAAAATCAATAACGAGAAGCGAAATTTTTTATTTATTCGAAATAAATTATGTATTAATGATTTTGTCGATATTGTTGTTTTTAGTGAAATTTCATTGCTTTGGAAAATGTACCGCAATAATGAGTTCATTACATACACTATTATGAAATTTCTTGGTCGACTAATTGTGGGAAGTCGGACAATGGAGCAATTATGTACACAGGACCGTAATACGCTCGAGAAATCACTATTTTGCACCCCCTGATTTCATCAAGTTGGCCACGACAATTTTTTCCTCGGTTTCAGTTGGCTATGAAAACAAAAAAAAAACAAGATAACGATAAAAACTGATTTTTATTAGTTAGCCAAAAAATAAGGAAAGAAAAAATAAAACAATTTCTATCAAACAAAAGTATTCCCGATCCCAAAAACACCATTACAAAAAAAAACACCCTAAACACAACCCTGTTTATAACCCAACTTTCTCCATTATTGCCTGGTTGGCCATGACAAAAATAACAACCCTGTATAATAAAACCCCAACTTTCTCCGATTATTGTTGGTCAAGTTGGCCGTGACAAAAACCATCACTTCAATAATTTTTCGAAAACAATAACGAATCGGTTTTTATCCCAGCCAACTGTATTTTAATTGTGATAATTGGAACAGAACATAGAGACTCTCACTTGATCTAGTTGCAACGCACCAAAACAAAAGAAAATTATTTTAATGACAATAAGCTACTTTCTGCTGTTTAAACGCAAAATGGCGCATAAATAATTGAGCCACCCTGTATAAAAACAAACTTAATAATAAAATAATAGGTGGCCGGGAATAATGACGTGTAGTTCGACCAGTGTATTTTTTGTGACTTATTTGTTTTTTTATCACGTATTCTAATGTTTTCAGTTTCTTTGCAATTGTTATGTTTTGTCTAAAAAAATTATTTTTGAGGACGACCTAACATTCCTTTTATAACAAAACATTTTTTTAAATTATTAATTCTTTCTTTTTTGTTAGTTTTTTTCATATTTTTATTCTTATATTCATTCTCTATATTTTTAATGGTAATTCAGTTTCTTTTTTTTCCTGTTTTTTGTGTTTCCAAGCCTGTATTTTATTTCAAAATTTATTTTGTATTTTTTGTATTGTATATTTTCTTTCAATATTTTTTACCTTTTTATTATTCTATATTTTATTTTATAACAAAACATTCTTTTTAATTATTAATTCTTTCTTTTTTGTTAGTCTTTTATGTATTTTTATTCTTATATTCGTTGCATTCTCTTCCGTTTTTTTATATTCATCTCAAACGTGTATTTAAATTAATTTTTATTTTATATTTTCTTTCTTTTATTTGGAAGTCAAAAAAAATTTGTATATTTTTTCTAGTTCCATTTACTTCTCTTTTTAAAATTCTTTTAAGGTCTGTATTTTCTTTTTGTATTCTGTATTTATCTTCCCTGTGTTTCCGTTTCATATTTTTATGAAAATACTTAGCGTAATTCTAGTTTATTCTACATTTTTAAGTGATTTTAATTTCTCTAATTATTAGGTACTTCTTTCTGTCATATTTTTTTATGTATTTATTTTGTATTTGTATTCTTGTACTTGGAGGAAAAAAAAACTATTTTACATTTCATTTGTTTAATGTTCTTTTTTCGATGTACTATTTTTTTTTCTTTATTTTCTTTCATAGTAATTTTTAACAAAGAAAATGAAAATTATTTTAATGACACACAACTTTCTAGTGTAGTTCGACCAGTGACGTCAAGGGTATTTTTTGTGACATTTGTTTTTTTTATCACGTATTCTAATGTTTTCAGTTTCTTTGCAATTGTTATGTTTTGTCTAAAAAAATATTTTTGACGACGACCTAACATTCCTTTTATAACAAAACATTTTTTTAAATTATTAATTCTTTTTTTTTTGTTTGTCTTTTTTATATTTTAATTCTTATATTCATTGCAATCTCTATATTTTTAATGTAAATTCTGTTTCTTTTTTTTTTTGTTTTTTTGTCTTTCCAAGCCTGTATTTTATTTTAAAATTTATTTTGTATTGTTTGTATTCTATATTTTCTTTCAATATTTTTTACCTTTTTATTATTAATTCTTTCTTTTTTGTTAGTCTTTTTTGTATTTTTATTCTTATATTCATTGCATTCTCTTTCGTTTTTTTTTAATTCATCTCAAACGTGTATTTAAATTAATTTTTAATGTTAATTCTTTTTCTTTCTTCTTCTCTTCAAAGCTTTGTTTCCTTTTTTTTTCCTGTTTTTTTCTTTTCAAGCCTGTATTTCATTTTAAAATTTATTTTGTATTTTTTGTATTCAATATTTTCTTTCAATATTTTTTACCTTTTTATTATTCTATTTTTTCAAGGAAATACAAGACTTCAAAATAGAAAATTCTTGGGGGAAATTCTACTTTTTGCAATTTATTATGCATTTTTTTAATTTTTTGACTCAAAACAGGAAGGAAGCAGAAAACCAACTTGTTTTCAATTTTTGTTAATTTTTTCTTTATTTCTCCGTCAATACTTTGAATTTCAAATTTAAATATGACATATATTTACTCTCATATTTGTTTTTTTATCATGTATACTAATTTTTTCAATTTCTTTGCAATTGTTACGTTTTGTCTAAAGAAAATTCTTTTTGACGACGACCTGACTTTTCTTTTATAACAAAACATTCTTTTTAATTATTAATTCTTTCTTTTTTGTTAGTCTTTTTTGTATTTTTATTCTTGAATTCACTGCATTCTCTTCCGTTTTTTTTAATTCATTTCAAACGTGTATTTAAATTAATTTTTATTCTATATTTTCTTTTGTTCTATGTTTGGAAGCCAAAAAAAAATTGTTCTTTTTAAAATTCTTTTGAGGTCTGCATTCTCTTTTTGTATTCTATATTTGTCTTCACTGTGTTTCAGTTTCTTATTTTTATGAAAATACTTAGCGTGATTCTAGTTTATTCTACATTTTTAAGAGATTTTAATTTCTCTAATTATTAGGTACTTCTTTCTTATATTTGGAGGAAAAAAAGAAAACTGTTTTACATTTCATTTGTTTAATGTTCTTTTTTTTCCATGTACTATTTTTTTTCTTTACTTTCTTTCATAGTAATTTTTAACAAAGAAAATGAAAATTATTTTAATGACACACCCAAACTCCATAATTAATTGAGCCACCCGGTATATAATTTTTGATTTGTTGGTATTTACTTGCGTAAAAAACCGAATTTAAACAAAAATGTAGGTGTACAGGGTGTCACTTCTGTCAATTAAAAACAACAATAAAAAACAATAACACTCGCTTGATCTAGTTGCAAGGCACCCAAACAAACAAAAACCAAAATAAATCAAGCCACCGTGCCAATGACGTCATTAGTGGCCACAGTTTTTGAAAGCAAACAAAAATGTATACTGGGTGTTTCATAAATGCGTCGAAAAAATCAAATGTCACTTCAACCAAAATAAATCGAGCCACCGTGTATATAATTTTGGTTCAGTTTTCGTCGCTTTGTTGGCAGTCGTGAGACAAAGCCGCCTCAACACAGAACAAAGAAACGCAAACTTGCAAGGGGGCTTCCGCCTGTCTTACCGTCATTGCTCCGCCTGGCACTGCCCCAGAAGGTGCCCGCCCCCGTGGAGGGCTTCTTCCACCCCCTCCAGTTGTTGCAAAGACTCTCCGGTTCGGAGCTCCAGCTGCACAGGGAGTCCTCCTCAAACCTGTCCGAGTCCTCAAAACTGAACCTGTCCCCTTCCTCCCACTCGAGCATCGCGGCCGCGACATCGCCGCCGCCACCGCCGCCGCCGCCGCCGCCTCCGGCCGCCGCCAGCTCGAAGCACAAGACTGCGTCCACAGCAAACAACTAGAACATCACTGCCACTGAACACAACAACAACAACAACACCACCAGAGCTGGGGGCGAGCGACCTCCCCCATCAAAGACAACAACAAATATGGCTGATTAGTCCACTGGCCCCTGGCCTGCCTGTGCCTGCACACACCAAAGACTCTCACAGAGGATGCACCAGCTGTCGACGGTGGCGCCCCCTCACCAAGTGCCAAATGACTAAACTAAAGAAATGACGGATAGAGGGCGCACTTTTGGCGGTGTGTTTGGTTTTGGTCAAAGTTGGCGAGAAACGATGGCCAATGGTGGCATAGCGCGCCAACTACGTCATCCAGTATGCTCGTTTAAACCGGCATACGGAGTGGGATTGTTAACTAGGATATGGGCTGTTTTTATTTTTAATTGTCAACCGTTTGGTGCATATGGTTTTTGTTTTTCTGTTGTCTGAAATGTACAGCCATCTATAACTTTTTTTTTTAATACAATGTTATGTCAAGTGGCACCTCGTGTGAAACAATACATTGAAAAATTTCAAAACCTATGTAATGAAAAAAATAAATGCTATTAATTTGTGGCATTTTCAATTATTTTTATCTCGAAAACGGAAAGAATTTTTTTGTGTATGGGTTCCACTCATAGTCAACTATTACTAATAGTAATAGAATTTTATGAATTGTATTCTAGTTTAAAATTTCACCCTGTATACTAAATATCTTACCTCATTAAAATTCCAGAGGGTTGTAAAGGTTGTCTAATAAAAACAAATTATTTTCATAAAGGTATTAATTTAAGCAAAAAAAATTCAAAATTAAAAAACCGATATAATATGTAAAACGAGCCGTACAATTCACTGGAACAAACTTTAAATGTTTCTGTACCCGGAACCGGTGCCCGGAGCGACTCCGGGTTTTGACGAGAAAATAGAGAATTTCAAGCGCTATCCGATGCTTTATCGATTTTTGTTCTAAGTCTTATAGTTTCCGAGAAAAACGCAAAAAAAGGTTGCCATTTTGACTTTTTTCTAATTTTTAAACGCCGATTACGGCGAAACTATAAGAGTTAGAGAAAAACGGTAAAAACGGTTAGAAGCGGTATAAAAAGCCCTACAAACTGGCATAGGTTTCAAGGCGATATCTCGCAAAAAAATTTTCAATTTTCAAACGTCGATTACGGCCAAACTAAAAGAGCTAGAGGAAAACGCTTTGCTCCATTGTAAAGAGCACATCAAAATCTATAAGATAGGATGGGTTTGAATTGATTTTGAAACACTTTAAAAATTGGCCACTTTTAACGGGGGGGTGTTAACAAATTTTTCATTTTTTTTATTTTCTCTATTACGGCTAAACTATTCGAAAAAGTGGCACTATTTTAATCCTCACCTATGCAAAATGATCCGGGGAATCGATTGGCGTCGAGAAAATCGCCAAATTCCTAATAGTTTTTTAGTTATGAATTTTTTAAAATTTGACCTACTTTTGCATTTTTTCAAAATTTTCTCGAAAACTATAAGTCGGAGAACAATAATCTTTTTTGAAAACGATAGACAATTAAAAGAGCTTTCCAACGATAATAAACTTCATGGGTTATCTCTAATAGTTCCGAAGTTATTGCTCGATAAATTTTCCGGGTACCGAAAATCGCCAAAATCGCGACCAAAATTGAAAAAATCAAAACTCTTAAAATCGAACCTAGTGACTCTTTTTCTACTTTTAACAACTCTAGAGGGTTGTATAAGCATAGAAATGTCCATAAAACTTTGATTGAGTGAGTTAAAAAAAAATGTTGTTTTTTTTCATTTTTGTGAAGGTAAGTTGCCTGACCATTAAAATTTTTAGCAAAAAAATTCAAAATTTTAAATCTCATGAAAAGTTAATATAATACGTAGAATGAGCTGCAGAATTCACTGGAACAAACCGTTTTGCTCTACGACTTTTAGTTTTTTAGTTACGAATTTTTTTGTTGAAAAATAAAGTACCATTATGCATTAAGCTACCCTAATTTTAGGCAAAAAATTTCAAATTTTTAAAACGGGTAAAAAACTGATATAATATGTAAAATGAGCCGCAGAATTCAATGGAACAAACCGTTTTGCTCTACGACTTTTAGTTTTTAAGTTATGAATTTTTTTAGTGTAAAACTTTAAATGCCTCTGTACCCGGAACCGGTGCCCGGAGCGACTCCGGGTTTTGACGAGAAAATAGAAAATTTCAAGCGCTGTCGGATGCTGTTCCGGTTTTTGCTTTAACTCTTATAGTTTCCGAGAAAAACGCAAAAAAAGGTTGCCATTTTCACTTTTTTCTAATGTTTAAACGCCCATTACGGCGAAACTATAAGAGTTAGAGAAAAACGGCAAAAGCGATTAGAAGCGGTATAAAAAGCCCTACAACATGGCATAGGTTTCAAGGCGATATCTCACAAAAAAAATTTCAATTTTCAAACGTCGATTACGGCTAAACTAAAGGAGTTAGAGGAAAATGCTTTGTTCCATCGTAAAGAGCACATCAAAATCTATCAGATAGGATGGGTTTGAATTGATTTTGAGACACTTTAAAAATTGGCCACTTTTAACGGGGGGGTGTTAACAAATTTTTCATTTTTTTTATTTTTTCTATTACGGCTAAACTATTCGAAAAAGTGGCACTATTTTAATCCTTGCCTATGCAAAATGATCCGGGGAATCGATTGGCGTCGAGAAAATCGCCAAATTCCTAATAGTTTTTTAGTTATGAATTTTTTAAAATTTTTTTTTCGAAATTTTCTCGAAAACTATAAGTCATAGAACAATAATCTTTTTTGAAAACGATAGACAATTACAAGAGCTTTCCAACGATAATAAACTTCATGGGGTTATCTCTAATAGTTCCGGAGTTATAGCTCGATAAATGTTCCGGGTACCGGAAATTAACCAAAATCACGACAAAAATTGCAAAAATCAAAGTTTTAAAAGTCGAACCTATTGACTTTTTTTCTACTTTTTACAACTCCAGAGTGTTGTAAATGTATAGAAGAGTCCATAAAACTTTGCTAGAGTGAGTTAAAAAAAATATATTTTTTTTTCATTTTTGTGAAGGTAAGTGTGAAGCCCATTAAAATTAAGCAAAAAAAATCAAAATTTTAAATCTCGTGAAAAGCTGATATAATACGAAAAATGAGCCGCTGAATTCACTGGAACAAACCGTTTTGCTCTACGACTTTTAGTTTTTGAGTTATGAATTTTTTTGTTGAAGAATAAAGTACCACTATGAAATGGCTACCCTAAATTTAAACAAAAAATTTCAAATTTTTAAATTGCGTGAAAAACTGATATAATATGTAAAATGAGCCGTAGAATTCACTGGAACAAACCGTTTTGCTCTAGGATTTTTAGTTTTTTAATTATGAATTTTTTTAATGTAAAACTTTAAATGCCTCTGTACCCGGAATCGGTGCCCGGAGCGACTCCGGGTTTTGACGAAAAAATAGAGAATTTCATGCGCTATCCGATGCTTTATCGGTTTTTGCTCTAACTCTTATAGTTTCCGAGAAAAACGCAAAAAAAGGTTGCCATTTTCACTTTTTTTGAATTTTTAAACGCCGATTACGGCGAAACTATAAGAGTTAGAGAAAAACGGCAAAAGCGATTAGAAGCGGTATAAAAAGCCCTACAACATGGCATAGGTTTCAAGGCGATATCTCGCAAAAAAAATTTCAATTTTCAAACGTCGATTACGGCTAAACTAAAAGAGCTAGAGGAAAATGCTTTGTTCCATCGTAAAGAGCACATCAAAATCTATGAAATAGGATGGGTTTGAATTGATTTCAAGACACTTTAAAAATTGGCCACTTTTAACGGGGGGGTGTTAACAAATTTTTCAATTTTTTTATTTTCTTAATTACGGCAAAACTATTTGAAAAAGTGAAACTATTTAGATCCTTGCCTATGCAAAATGATCCGGGGAATCGATTGGCGTCGAGAAAATCGCCAAATTCCCAATAGTTTTTTAGTTATGAATTTTTTAAAATTTGACCTACTTTTGCTTTTTTCCGAAAATTTCTCGAAAACTATAAGTCCTAGAACAATAATCTTTTTTGAAAACGATAGACAATTAAAAGAGCTTTCTAACGATAATAAACTTCATGGGGTTATCTCTAATAGTTCCGGAGTTTTTGCTCGATAAATGTTCCGGGTACCGGAAATCGACCAAAATCACGACAAAAATTGCAAAAATCAAAATTTTAAAAATCGAACCTATTGACTTTTTTCTACTTTTAACAACTCCAGAGGGTTGTAAAGGCATAGAAGAGTCCATAAAACTTTACTAGAGTGAGTTAAAAAAATATATTTTTTTTATTTTTGTGAAGGTAATAAGTTGCCTTGACCATTAAAATTTAAGCAAAAAAAAATCAAAATTTTAAATCTCGTGAAAAGCTGATATAAAACGAAAAATGAGCCGCTAAATTCACTGGAACAAACCGTTTTGCTCTACGACTTTTAGTTTTCGAGTTACTGAAGAATAAAGTAATTTTCTATTTCAAGTTGTTTCTCTGTGGTTGTGATTATTTTCAGTAGAAATTCCATAAATTCCTTACAAAATAAACGTCGTTACTTAATTAAAAATATTAAAAAATTGATTAATCAAATTAATAATAATTATTAAAATTAATTTTGACATAAGTAATTTATAAAAAAAATCACAAATTCAAAATTTGTTGTCCAGTGATTTTATTAGCACAGCATACTGGGTGACGTCACCTGGGAGCACTCCGTATTACCGACACAGTTACCAGGCAACCCCCCAGTATAAAAGCTTTGGATTTGGGGCAATTTCAAACAATTGCGACACTTTCCATATTTTTACCCCCCAGTTTTAGGGGCGCCTCACTAGTAATATTTCGTGTTAGTTGCTGACGGTTGGTACCACAATTCGAAAAAAATGGACGCTTTCAAACGTTGCAAGCGCCCTCTATAGTGTTACCACCGTTGCTAACACAAAGTAAGTGACTAAATTTGCATTTTATCCGCAAAATGTACAATTTTGGTACAAAATACCACAATAGAGTCACACTTTAAACCCCCACGAACGCCCCCATGTCACAAAACCGCCAAAAAATCGTCCAGTTGCCCCGATGTTGACGGAAAACCCTACCAAGACATCCGACCCTAACCTCAAATTTTAATTTGCAAATTCCAGGCTAAATAATGGCACCAAGGAAAGGCAAAGTCCAGAAGGAGGAAGTCCAGGTGTCTCTGGGCCCCCAGGTGCGCGAGGGTGAGATCGTCTTCGGCGTGGCGCACATTTTCGCCAGTTTTAACGACACTTTCGTCCACGTTACCGATCTTTCTGGCCGTGAGACAATCTCCAGGGTGACTGGGGGCATGAAGGTGAAGGCCGACAGGGACGAGGCTTCGCCCTATGCCGCTATGTTGGCCGCGCAGGTAAGGGGGCGCAAAGTGAGGTTAGATGAGTGTTGTTGCTTTAGGACGTTGCAGAGAAGTGCAAGTCTTTGGGGATCACCGCCTTGCATATTAAGTTGAGGGCCACGGGGGGCAACAAGACCAAGACACCCGGCCCGGGGGCGCAGAGCGCGTTGAGGGCCTTGGCCCGGTCGAATATGAAGATCGGGAGGATTGAGGATGTGACCCCCATTCCCAGCGACTCCACGCGCAGGAAGGGCGGACGGCGTGGGCGTAGGCTGTAATTTACTCAAGTTTGAGGTTTTTTATAAGTAATGTTGACCACATCCAAAATATAACGTCTAAGCGATTTGGGGATTTTATTTTTTACCCTAAACACACCACTTGAAGCATAATACATTTTTCAATAATTGAGTGAATAAAAATACAAATTAATGTTTTATAACTTAAGGCCTTATTCAATTTTCTCCAAACATCAAGCCTGTAACACAAAAATTCCCAAGAAAAAACAAACCAAGTACATACAGGGTGAGTCTGTTAAAAGTATGTATGTCTGATTTATCAATTTTTCTAAAATTCCTCAATTAAAATTAATTGATTGGCATTAAATCCCCGTTTTTTTTTCTAGTAATATTCTGAAACAAACGATACTTATAGTACTTAAAAAAACTAGCTAGTCCTAATAAAAATCAAGTTTACTCTTGAGATTTTTTTGAGGATAGCGACATCGTTAATGATATTAATGACAGTTTTTATGTCAATCAGGCATTAGAATGTAGACTTTTTCTAGTTCATTTTTTTATAATATTCTTTAGTGGTCAAAAATTTTACATTTAAATTTAACAGATTTTTAAATTGAATTTGACACAAAAAGAATAGACATGATTAGCTAAATTAAAGGTGCATTTACACTTCCATAGCCTACTACGACTTGATACACATTAATAATTAAAAAAATATTTTTTTCAGCGACTCAATATTAATTCATTTTGATTATAATTTTTTTTTAGAAAATTTTAGAAAAAATATACTAACAGACACCCTGTATACCCTTTCATTTTATTTCATATGCATCAGAGTAGGCACCGAAATGTTGAAAAGGATCAGTTTAAGTTGGCAACCATGCGTAAACGAGCTGTGTTTAGGTATTTTTTGTTTTAAAAATTCAACCTAACCTCAGTCTTACGTAAAAAATATTCTTAAATTAATTAATTAAGAATTAATTAATTAAGGCATTTATTATTATTATTATTAAATAATAATACTGTTGGCTATCAGGTCCTTTTATTACACAATTTTTTTTTGCAATAATTTGTGTAATCAAAGGACCTAATATCCAAATGACCTGACCTGACCTGATATCCAAAAGTATTATTTATTAGTAACTTTTTAAAAAATATTCTCAAATAACGTAATTAATTATTAATCTAAAACTTGTAAATGATATTAATGACAGTTTTTATGTCAATCAGGCATTAGAATTTAGTGACTTCTTCTAGTTCACTTTTTTTATAATATTCTTTAGTGGTCAAAAATTTTACATTTAAATTTAACAGATTTTTAAATCGAAATTTGACACAAAAAGAATAGACATGCTTAGCTAAATTAAAGGTGTATTTACACTTCCATAGCCTACTACGACTTGATACACATTAATATGAAATAAGAAAATATTAATAAAGAAAACTTTTAGTACTTAAATAGTGTATTAAAAAAAGTAAAAAATTTAGTAAAAAAAAGTGTATTTAAAAAAGTAAACACTAATGTTTTTCTTTTATTAAATAAGGGAACATTAAAGTAATGGTTGAATGTTTCAATCTGACGTTAGGTCACTTTATTAGTTAAAGTCCTTAATAATAAATTGAGTTATTCTGTGATAAATGAAATACCAACATATTTTTTTTATTTATTAAAAATGCAATTTGTTTCAAGTGTAGCATCAAAACAAAGCATAAGATTACGACACGAGCCGCAGACGAGTGTCGTAAAGAGTGCGTTTGTCAATTTTTTTTAAGAAATAAAACTCATTATTTTTTATAAATTATTTATTCTTAATAAATTAATCCCCTTGAAAAAATCTAACACAAGTCTAGAAAATAGTCAATGGCAGTGCTAGACTTCCCCGAAATTCGTATGTCCCGTACTTTGCGCATGCTCTCTTGCCTGCACTTGTCCATTGAGGAAAATATTACAATTCATGCATTTTAGCGTAAATTTGTTAACATCGGTGAACTGCCGACTCGACTTCGCCTCGCGCGCTAATTCCTGCGCCTCCTGCAACACTTTATCGTCATCTGTGGGAAAAATCGTCTGAATACTTGACCCCTGAAACCAGTCAAATAATTCTTTTTCATAACCCCTTGTGTAAATAAATTACATCGGACGATTCCAAAAAAAGGGGGTCATAGTGGATGCCATCAAACATGAGAAAAATTCGAAGTGTGTAATGCTGGTCTTCCCCGAATCGGTTGATAATGGCGTTGATTGTGTCTACGACCGCAATTTCGAACCCATAGTGATTCGAGAGAATGGCCAGTTCAATGGCGCCCCCCCATGATTTATCATCTTGAATCCAGGCACAATACTCACGGTTGGGTTTCCCCAAAATCGCTTCAGAAAACATCTCAGGGTCGTTGGCCACCGTCTCGGCAATCACTTGTCTCATATAGGGGGCTGCAGTGCCGCTCTCGTCCAGTTTCCCGTTCAGGGCGAAATAAACACTGCTGAAAAGACACGAGTTGTCGGCCGGGACCACCTTCTTCATCAAAATCCCCGGACAGTCAACATTCTCACTGACGTGGCCCCGCAAGGGGGGCTCGGCCTCCCGGGCCTTCTCCTCCAAAATCAGAGTATCGCCCGACTTGAGACCGCTACGACCCAACTCGAGACTGTCCTCCCCCAAGGCGAAAGCCTTCGGGGGGTACCCTGACAAGACATGAAGCCTGTCTTCCGGAATCTGCGATATGGAGCACAACTGGTGTTTCAAATCTTTGATCGTGTGCCCCGGTGTTAGGTTCTTGATCACTTGTTGCCCCGTTTTGGTTTTGACACGCAAAGCGAACGACATTGTGGTGTATGGGGGCTAATTTGTGCTAATAAGAATGACAGTTGAGTGTGACAGGTGACAGGAAGAGTGAGGTTAGGACCGAAATTGGGGGTTTGGGGCCCGAATTTTGATTACTAGAGGCCAAAAGGAGCGACGGTTTGGCGTTTTATCACCTTGATAACATTTTAAAAGGGTTAAATAAACACGGGAATTTGGCGGGGCTAGGGACTTTCAGCGAGTGACCACTGACACCAACTCCCTTTATTTGAATTTAATTATTTCAGAAAAAATCATAACGTTTCAGATGAGTCGCGTGTGACGATTAAAACGTTCTTAGTCCGACTCTGATTATTTTTATTACGGTTAAACACATTTCCAATAATTTGGACGTGTTAGGGACTTTCACGTGTGACTAGCCCATTGCAAATTTACTTCTGTGGGGCCAGTAAAATTATCCCGCATTTGGAAAGTCACGAGTGGCACTAATACGCCTGTGTGTGCCTTTTGAGGTGTGAATTAAGCCCAATTTTTGGTTTTTCTTGACGGCAGTTGTGCCAACTCAAGGACGGCCATTTTCATAACCAAAAAATTGTCTCAATCAAGCCGTAACTAAACGGCCAGTTTTTTGCACTACTGTCGCAAAATAATCACTTTTTACCCAATTAGTGACTCAATAGTGTTAGCCCAAGCACCATTATCGTGTTTTTAGTGGTATTGTTATCACAATTAACTTTTTGCCAAAAGTGAGGTTAGGTTTTTTAATTTGATTGTCTCTCAATAGTGCAAAAATGCCGCGAATTATGATAAAAGGGGGCGTTTGGCGCAACACCGAGGATGAGATCCTCAAAGCTGCGGTAATGAAATATGGCAAAAACCAGTGGTCTCGAATTGCCTCGCTCCTCCACCGAAAGTCGGCCAAACAGTGTAAAGCGCGCTGGTTCGAATGGTTGGACCCCAGTATTAAAAAAACGGAATGGTCGCGTGAAGAGGACGAAAAGTTGCTCCATTTGGCCAAGTTGATGCCGACTCAGTGGCGTACGATAGCCCCCATAATCGGGCGAACGGCCGCTCAGTGTTTGGAGCGCTATGAGTACCTTCTGGATCAGGCACAGAAGAAGGAGGAAGGGGAGGATGTGACTGACGACCCCCGGAAGCTCAAACCGGGGGAGATTGACCCCAATCCGGAAACCAAGCCTGCGAGACCCGACCCCAAAGACATGGACGAGGATGGTGAGTAATAAGTCACTAGAAAGAGGTTGGCACCCGTGGGCACTCTTTTCCACACTAAAATAGTTCGGCCAATTTTATTATTGTGCTGTCTTGGTTTTTTATTTATTTTAATGTTTATTAAAATAAATAATTGTTAGTACTTATACAGGCTGTTTTGTCTAAACCTCACATTAGAAGTATTGGGAGTTCTAATAATCATAGTCATCTGAAAATTTGTGTACAACCATAATCTTTTAGATCCCGCTCAATGAAAATATTCTCAAGATGGCAGCACTTCCGGTTATACCGGAAGTCGCTATCAACTTCCTTATTTTAAATGGAATGCTATATTTTTTAATGCGTTTTTGAATTACTAGAGTTATTTTAAGGTAGTTTTCATAAGCTGTTCCTATACCTAAATTTAGCCGTTTACGAAATATTTATGGTTTTTAAAATTTTTTTGGATTTGCACTTTCCAGTTCAAAAATCGATAACTCTGCGATTTTTAAAAATTTGGAAATATTTTTGGGCTCATTTGAAAGAGGAAGCCTAGATCTTTCCTTTGGTGGTTTCAAATTTCTAAAAAAGAATAACAAACTCCAAATTTTTAAAATTAAGTTTGCAAAACTTTAAGCACCCATAACTAATTTTTTTCAAATGAAATGACAAAAGTTTTATTTCACTAGATGGTAGAGAATTTAATTCTGCTTCGAACTGTGTTAACATTCCCTATACTTATGTTTAATAGTTTTCAAGTTACAATAACTTTTTGTTGGGATTGAGAAATTCATTAGCCATAGGCCTTTTCTCATAGGTTGCCATGTAAACGAATGAAAAAAGGTGAGAAATTAAAGTTTTTCAAACCAACACCCAATGAATTTATTGTGTTTTCACAGTCTGATAACACAATTTTGAACAGAATTTGTCGTTTAAGTTTAATCAGAAATGTTTTTATAGCAAACTATGCAAAAATAGCTGTGGTTAGTAAGAAATTTTCTACAATAACAAAAAAAACAACATAACTTGAAAATTATCACAGATTGGTATAGGGAATGCTAATACAGATTGATGCAGAAAAAATTCTCCTCCATCTAGTAGAATAAAAATTGGGACATCCCATTTGAAAAAATTAAGTTTTGGGTACTTGAAGTTGTCCAAACTTAACCTTAAAATTTTTGGGTTTGTTAACTTCAATTCCAATTTTGATCACACTGAACAACAGATATAGGCTTTCTGTTTCAATTCTCCAAACATGATTTCGAAATCTCTAAAACTAAGCGAGTTACCGATTTTTTAAGGGACAGATACAAATTCAAAAATTTTCAAAAATCCTAAATATCTCGAAAACGGTTAAACTTGGGTATAGGGAAAGCTGATAAAAACTCCTTTAAAATAACTCAACTAATCCAAAAACGCAGTGAAAAATATAGCTTTTCATTTGAAATAAGAAAGTTAATAGCGACTTCTGGTATAACCGGAAGTGCTGCCATCTTGAAAATATTTTCATTGAGCAGAACTCAACGGATAATGCCTGAGTACCAACTCTCAGATAAATATCTTTATTAGAACTTTCAATACTTCTAATGTGGGGTTTAGACGGAACACCCTGTATATCTGTTGAGATTAATTTAGATTTGAATAGTCAGGCTTAAATTAGAAACTTTTTAACTTTAGTAACTACGAGAAATTGGCGCTCTTTTGTCAATTTTTTTTATGCAAATTTTTATTTGCAGGAGTTTATGTAAATATCACAGCTCTTGAACCCTTTACAATAAGCGAATAATTCTTTTTGCATTTGATAACCAAAGGTTCAAAAGGTCTTCTTCATGATTGTCAACTGTTAATAGCAAGGCTACTATCATGAAAATGATGAAAAAATGATTATAACAGTTTTTTCAAATGAAATTACCCTGTTTTTAGGGGGTTTAGACGGAACACCCTGTATTATAATTGTTATAATGTTATACTTATATTATAACTGTATATCAGCTTCAAAAGGCGAATTTAAAAATGCAATAAAAATAGGTGGTTACTATTTAAATTTTCAAATTTGGCGCCAATCTCGCATGCTTCTGGAAGTTCAGTTTTTTGAAAATAATTTAGTTGAACTCATGATGGTCGATTTGAATTTTGTACAAAATTTCAAAGCTACATTCGAAGTTAAAAAATTTCCGATATAGGCTCTAAAAGAATCACCCTGTAGTTAATAGTTATAGTGTATACCTATGACATTTTAAAATTTGTCACTATAACTCAAAAAAGGTTGGCACGCGTGTTTGTCATTCCAGAGTTGGAGATGTTGTCCGAAGCGCGCGCCAGGCTTGCCAACACACAGGGCAAAAAAGCGAAGCGAAAAGCGCGCGAAAAGCAACTAGAAGAAGCGCGTCGGTTGGCAGCACTGCAAAAACGGCGCGAACTTCGAGCTGCCGGTATCGAAGTCAATTCGCGTCGTAAGAAAAAACGCGGTGTTGACTACAATGAGGAAATTCCTTTCGAAAAACGTCCAGCGATTGGTTTTTATGACACTTCCACCGAAATTGTTGATCCAATGGCGCCCGATTTTCACAAAATGCGTCAACAGCATCTCGACGGTGAACTGCGAAGCGAACAAGAAGAACGCGAACGTCGCAAAGATAAACAAAAATTGAAACAGAGAAAAGAAAATGATATTCCGCAAGCGATGCTTCAGAATCAAGAACCGGCGAAAAAACGCTCGAAATTGGTACTTCCCGAACCGCAAATTAGCGATTTGGAGTTGCAACAAGTCGTAAAGTTGGGCAAAGCGAGTGAAGTTGCACGTGAAGTTGCAGCAGAGAGTGGAATCGAGTCGACTGATACTTTGTTTAATGATTATACGGTGGCGGCGCCACAAACGGCAGCGGTGACTCCCCGAACTCCAGCACCGCAAACTGATCGCATACTTCAAGAGGCGCAAAATGTCATGGCCTTGACGCATGTGGATACACCACTAAAAGGTAGGAAATACGTAGTTTTAACTTTTTTTTAGATTGTAAAAAAAATATTTTTTTCATAACTCAAAAACGAGCGAAAAAATCGAAAAACTTTATTCTTGAAAAAAAGTCCCATTTTGATAGTAGTTTGCCGTCCACTAATTGGTTTTTCCAAAAAGTGAATAGTTTCGCCAAAATATGCTAAATTGCAAAGTTTGCCGCACCCGGTATATCGCTCAAAAAGAGTCTGAAATAAAAATAATGTTTATTTTTGTTTTTTGTTTATTTGAGCAAAATTTCGCGAGAAAAGTGAGTTCTTAATTTTTATTAACTAAATATAATAATAATTGAAAGAGGCACAAATAAATTTTCAAAAAAAAATTTTAAAATAAAAAAAATTGAAATTAATCTCAAACGACCTGTAGCCTTTTTTACTTATTAATTATCTATTTCTGGTCAAAATTGTACAAATAATTCGAATAAAACAACTTAGTCAAAATTTTTACTTTGTCACCTACCAGTAGAAAAAATCATTAAAATTACAATAACTGAAAACTTAAACTAAGAGTATGCCCATTTGACGTAAAATTGTCTGAGGATTCGAAATATGTTTTCATTTTTGTTCTACGATTCTTAGTTAGATAGTCAGATATTGAACGAAATATTGTCAATTTTAATTTTTCAAATTTTCCAAAAATTTAAAAAAATTGAAATTAATTTAAAACGGTCTGTAGCCCTTTTTACTTATTAATTATCTATTTCTGAGCCAAATTTTGTGGTAATCGAATCATAATTGTATAAGTAATCCGAATAAAACAACATAGTCAAAATTTTTACTTTGTTACCTACGAATTAAAAAAATCATAAAAATTAAAATAAATGAAAACTTATGCCCAGAGTAGGCTTATTTCACGTAAAATTGTCCGAGGATTCGAAATCTGTTTTCATTTTTGGTCTATGATTCGTAGTTTTGGAGATATTGAACGAAAGGCCAATTTTCATTTTTGTAATTTTCCAAAAATTTTAAAAAATAAAAAAAAATTAATTTAAAGCGACTTGTAGTCCTTTTTATTTATTAATTATCTATTTCTGGTCAAAATTTTGTGGTAATCGAGTCAAAATTGTACAAATAATCCGAATAAAAAAAACAACTTAGTCAAAATTTTTACTTTGCCACTTACCAATAAAAAAAATCATTAAAATTACAATAAGTGAAAACTTATGCCAAGAGTATGCCCATTTGACATAAAATTGTCTGAGGATTCGAAATCTGTTTTTATTTTTGTTCTACGATTCGTAGTTTTGGAGACATTGAACGAAATATTGCCAATTTTAATTTTTCAAATTTTCCAAATATTAAAAAAAATTGAAATTAATTTAAAACGATCTGTAGCCCTTTTTACTTATTAATTATCTATTTCTGAGCCAAATTTTGTGCTAATCGAATCAAAATTGTATAAGTAATCCGAATAAAACAACATAGTCAAAATTTTTACTTTGTTACGTACCAATTAAAAAAATCATAAAAATTAAATAACTGAAAACTTATGCCAAGGGTATGCTCATTTGACGTAAAATTGTCTGAGGATTCGAAATATGTTTTCATTTTTGTTCTACGATTCATAGTTTTGGAGACATTGAACGAAATATGGCCAATTTTAATTTTACTATTTTTCTAAAAATTTAAAAAATTAAAAAAAAATAACTTAACCTAAATCAGCCCTTTTTACTTATTAATTATCTATTTCCGAGCAAAATTTTATGGTAAACGACTAAGACGACGTAGTTTTAACTTCCCCCCTCCAAAAAAAAAAAAATAAAAAATTTCTAAAATAACAATAACACAAAATGTATGCCGTAAATAGGCCTTTTTGACTTAAAATTGTCTTCATTGGACAATTAAAAATTGTCAATTTTTATTTCCCTAATATGTCAACTCAATAACTCAATAACAAAGAAAAATTCCGAGATGGGTTACGAAACTTAAAAAATGCCATAACTCAAAAACGAACGGAAAAAACAAAAAATTTTATACTTTGAAAAAAATCCCATTTTCGTAGTAGTTTACCATCCACCCGTAACTTTTTCGAAAAAGTGATTAGTTTAGACACAAAACCCCAAATCCCAAACTTTGCCTCACCCTGTATATCTCTCTCAAAAGGGGGCCTCAACACACCACTACACAACTCGGACTTTTCCGGCGTTTTACCACAAGCCCTCACCATAGCCACCCCTAATACGGTCCTGGCGACCCCTTTCGGGGGGGCCCAAACCCCCGGTTTCATGACACCACAGGGCCCCCAAGGCAGTTTCACGCCTTCAGTCCGTGACAAACTCAACATAAATGAGGAAACCACCGAAATGGCGGCACAAACACCAGCCGAACAACGTTCATTACAAAACAATTTAAAAGAACAATTAAGGTTAGGTTTGAGTAGTTTACCGGTCCCGAAAAACGACTACGAAATTGTCGTTCCCGAGCAGGAGGAAGAAGAAAAAGTCGAAGAAAAAACGCCAAATATTGTTGAAGATCAGGCAGATGTTGATGCACGAGCGCTTGAAGAGGCGAAAATTCGGGCGGCTCAGGAGTTAGCCCTGCGCTCGCAGGTGATCCAAAGGGGGCTGCCGCGCCCCCACGATGTGAATTTGGCCGTTTTGCGACCGAATCACGAGTCACATTCGTTGACCGAGCTGCAGAAAGCCGAAGAATTAATCAAGTGTGAGATGGTGACAATGTTGCAATTTGACAACTTGAAAAACCCTAACCAGCAAGTCAAGCGCTCGGCCTTGGCTCAAGCCCAACAGTTGGCATTCCTGGAACAGCACCCTTATGACGATTTCAAATCGGATGATTTAAAACTTGCCAAACAATTATTGAAACGTGAAATGGAAATTGTCAAGTATGGAATGGGTCATGGGGAATTACCTTTAGAGGCATACACACAAGTTTGGGAGGAGTGTCTTGGACAAGTGCTTTTTGTCCCTAATTTGAATAAATACACCAGGGCTAATTTAGTGTCGAAAAAAGAGCGCTTAGAATCGGCGGAAAAAAGACTGGAACAGAACCGCTCACATATGGCTAGAGAGGCGAAAAAGGCGGCTAAAATGGAAAAAAAACTAAAGATTTTGACAGGGGGCTATCAATCGAGGGCGCAGGCCCTCATCAAACAATTGGCCGATTATTACGATCAAATTGATCAAGCCAATTTGGAGTTGAATACGTTCAAGTTTTTGCAAGAGCAGGAGAAGGCGGCGCTCCCGAGACGTATACAGGTATTTTTTCTACAAGTGGTTTTTTCGCATTGTTTTATTATTTTGTTACAGTCGTTAACGGAAGATGTTAACCGGCAAATGGAGCGGGAGAAAGGGTTGCAAGGTCGTTACGGTGAGTTGCAAGGACAAATCAAGGAGTTGCAGAGCGAGTTGGAGAAGTTGCAACAGGAGATTGAAGTTGCAAGGGGTGGTGGGGGGGAGCAGGAGGGTGAGGTTGAGTGATTTGATGAATAAATATTGGTTTGAGTGTTGGTTGTTTTATTTCACATATTTTTAAATCAATTGATTTGATTTTTAATTTTCGTCGTATTTTTTACTTAGAAAAATGTCTTTGAAAAAAGTCGTAACGTAATACCAGGAGATCGAAAATGTTCTGAATTAGAGCAAGCCTTGAAAGTGAAATGTTACTTTAGCCACAGACACAAAAGTGCGGCTGTAAATAAACGGCTAAAATGTGGCTAAAGTTTCGCAGTCACAGCTTGCTCTAATTGAGATCATTTTCGATCTCATGTTACTTATAAAACGAGAGTTTTTTTCCTGTTTTATTTAGTTCTGATATAAATTACACTTCTAATTGAATACAGTATAAAAACTACATTATTTCAATTGGTCTCAAATCGGGCCTTTTCGCTGGTAAAATAATATAAATTCTTATTTTATTCAATTTTTAGATTAATACAACTTTTGGTTTATTTTTTCTTCTTTCTTATTATCTATCTTTTCCCTTCTTGCTCCTCTCTTCGAATTTTTGTGTGCATTTTTTTCTGTCCAATCTCTCTTCTTCCTTCTTTCTTTTCAATTCTTTTCTATCCTTTTTTGTCTCTTTGTTCTTTTTTTCTTTTTTCTTCTCTCTTTACACTCTTTTCTCTTCTTTCTTCTTTTATTATCTTTTCTCTTTTCTTGTTTGATTTTTTTTTCATAATTAAATATTATTGCTTTACTGCTTATTCGATAATAAATTGGCCGAAAACTAAATAAAATGTTGTAGTTTGACAATTGTTGACCATGTTGCAAGGCCTACTTGATTTACGATGAAAATTACAAAGTGAAATTCGTTTTTTGTGATTTTTTTCAAAAGCTGTAAAAGATAGATATAGGACGACTTATTTCTATTATCATTTCAAAAAACTGAGTTATAGCCGTTCTTGATAACTATTTTGAATCATACTAGCCTTGAATTTTGACAGTTGACAATTTTAAGATCAATTACACTTTTAATTAAACAGAATACTTACCCAAACTACAATGTTTCAAGTGACCATAAATCAGGCCATTTTTATGGAAATATTATTATAACATGAGATCGAAAATAAACTCAATTAGAGCAAGTCTTGAAAGTGAAGTGTAACTTTAGTCACATCATATGCTGTGTAAAACCAACATAAGACAGCATAACTTCAAAAGTGCGGCCGAAAATAAACGACTAAAGTTCTGCAGACACAGCTTGCTTTAATTGAGTTTATTTTCGATCTCATGTTACTTATATAAAACGACAGTTTTTTTCTTGTTTTATTTAGTTCTGATATAAATTGCACTTCTAATTGTATACAATATAAAAACTACATTGTTTCAAATGGTCTCAAATCGGGCCTTTTCGCTGGTAAAATAATATAAATCTACAGTTTTTTCTTATTTTATTCAATTTTTAGATTAATAGCACTTTTGGTTTATTTTTTCTTTTTTCTATTATCTATCTTTTTCCCTTCTTTCTTCTCTCTTGTTTCCACTCTGTTTCCTTCCATCTTTTTGTTTTTCTTTTTTATCTTCTCTTTTTTTATTTATTCCTATTTTATATTTTATCTGTTACAGTTTTTGAAATAATCGCAAAAAACTGAATTTTAGATCATTATTTTCATTTTTAATCGAGTAAATAATGGCCAATGTAGTTTACAGTTTCAATGAAGGATCTAATCATTAATAACTATTTTACAATTTTATCAATCTTATTAAAAGAAAATAATTGGGTAAAATGCGACGTTGGCGTTTTTATAGTTATGAAACAGCTAATACATTATTTTTTAATTTTTAGTGCATCTTTTAAATAAAAGCTTTTTTTATATATTTTTATTCCTTCTACTTTTGACGCAGTTTTGCTTAAAAACTAATTTTTTTCATAATAATTTGCTGCAAATGCGTCCGAAGGTAAAGAAAAGTGTGAGACGAAATTGTAGAGAATTATTTTTACAATTGGAAATATAATTCTCTACAACTTTCTCTCTAACATTTTTCTCGTATCTGTAACCGTATTGGCAGGGTGCAAATTGGTAAAACTTGTGGCTGTCTTACTATTGAGAATTTAATGCTCTATCTGCCTGTATTTTTTAAATTCATTGCTCTGAAAATTTAGACTGCGCTCTCTGGCGGCATTAATGGAACTATCGAGAACAGCAGGAACATTTTATTTGACAGTCGTTTCGTATCCTAACCTTTAGATATCCGTAGTCATTTGCCCTTAAAAAAAACGGTTAAAGAATTAGTAACTGGGCCAAAACCCCTAAAAATAAATCCCTTGACAGTGTTCAAGTCCCTAACAGTTAATTATTAGTCTAATTTAATCGCAACTTTGACAACTGTCAACTGTCAAAATGACGATCAGCAAAGTAAACATAACCTAACAATTTGCATAAAATCGGTAATTTTGGGGCAAAATGCAGTCAAACGTTAAGCCCGAACTGAAGCACACTTCAGGCCTTATAAATCCGCAAGAGCGGCTCAAACACCTGATTAATTACAGTAATGCGGTCGAGGTGGACTTCCACATACCCCCAACAAGGTTATTTTGAGTTTTGTTAGGGGAAACCCACCCAAAGTAGGTTTTTTAGGTACTACCGTTCAGGCCTTGAAATGGTCCGAATGGCCAATGTGTACAACAGTGAGGGCAATTACGAGAACGCCTACGTTCTCTACTTGAAATTTATGACTCTTTTCCTTGAAAAAATCCGGAAACATCCCGATTTTAACTCGGTTCCGGTCAAAATGAAGGCCATCAACCAGGCGAAGTTGCGGGAGGTGCTCCCCAAGGCGGAGAAGCTGAAAGAGAGGCTCCTGGAGCAGTACCAGGAGGAGTTTAATCGATATGTTGCAGAGAGGGTGTGATAGCCCCCTTGTTGGTCGTTTTTTGCAATTTTGTTTCAGGCACGGAGGAAAGAAGCGCAGAAAAATTCAAGTGATACGTTGGCGACTGAGGCAAATTTTGCCTCGGCCTCCACAATTGTGGACCCCTCAAGTCAGTCGTTTGTCAATGTGGAAACCCCCCGAAATATTGATGATATCACGTATCCGGATCCGGACGCTACGGCGCGGCGGTCCAGGTGATTCCCCCCCACAAAAAAAAACTAAAAAAATAAATCTATATTTTTGCCTTTGTTGGCAATTTTTCAAAAAATCGAAGTAATTGACTTTTTTGCGTTTTTGAAACCTCGAGAGGGCATAAAAGAGTATAAAACTTTGATTGTTTTTTTTTGAACGTTACTTAAATTTTAGGCAAAAAATTTCGAAATTTTTAATTTTGTAAAACCCTATTAAAATATGTAAAATGAACCGTAAAATTTACTGGAACAAACCATTTTGCTCTACGACTTTTAGTTTTTGAGTTACGAATTTTTTTGTTGAAGAATAAAGTTCCATTATGAAATAGCTACCCTAATTTTAAGCAAAAAATTACAAATTTTTAAATCGTGTAAAAAACCGATATAATATGTAAAATGAGCCGTAGAATTCACTGGAACAAACTGTTTTGCTCTACGACTTTTAGTTTTTGAGTTATGAATTTTTTTAGTGTAAAACTTTAAATGCCTCTGTACCCGGAACCGGTGCCCGGAGCGACTCCGGGTTTTGACGAGAAAATAGAGAATTTCAAGCGCTATCCGATGCTCTATTGGTTTTTGCTCTAGCTCTTATAGTTTTCGAGAAAAACGCAAAAAAAGGTTGCCATTTTGACTTTTTTTGAATTTTTAAACGCCGATTACGGCGAAACTATGAGAGTTAGAGAAAAACGGCAAAAGCGATTAGAAGCGGTATAAAAAGCCCTACAACATGGCATAGGTTTCAAGGCGATATCTCGCAAAAATTTTTTCAATTTTCAAACGTCGATTACGGCTAAACTAAAGGAGTTAGAGGAAAATGCTTTGTTCCATCGTAAAGAGCACATCAAAATCTATCAGATAGGATGGGTTTGAATTGATTTTGAGACACTTTAAAAATTGGCCACTTTTAACGGGGGGGTGTTAACAAATTTTTCAATTTTTTTATTTTCTCTATTACGGCTAAACTATTCGAAAAAGTGGCACTATTTTAATCCTTACCTATGCAAAATGATCCGGGGAATCGATTGGCGTCGAGAAAATCGCCAAATTCCCAATAGTTTTTTAGTTATGAATTTTTTAAAATTTGACCTACTTTTGCTTTTTTTCGAAATTTTCTCGAAAACTATAAGTCATAGAACAATAATCTTTTTTGAAAACGATAGACAATTAAAAGAGCTTTCCAACGATAATAATCTTCATGGGGTTATCTGTAATAGTTCCGGAGTTATAGCTCGATAAATGTTCCGGGTACCGAAAATCGACCAAAATCACGACAAAATTGCAAAAATCAAAATCTTAAAAATCGAACCTATTGACTTTTTTTCTACTTTTAACAACTCCAGAGGGTTGTAAAAGCATAGAAGAGTCCATAAAACTTTGCTTGAGTGAGTTAAAAAAAATTATTTTTTTTCATTTTTGTGAAGGTAAGTTGCCTTGACCTTGAAATTAAGCAAAAAAAATCAAAATTTTAAATCTCGTGAAAAGCTGCTATAATACGAAAAATGAGCCGCTGAATTCACTGGAACAAACCGTTTTGCTCTACGACTTTTAGTTTTTGAGTTATGATTTTTTTTAGTGTAAAACTTTAAATGCCTCTGTACCCGGAACCGGTGCCCGGAGCGACTCCGGGTTTTGACGAGAAAATAGAGAATTTCAAGCGCTGTCGGACGCTTTACTGGTTTTTGCTCTAACTCTTATAGTTTCCGAGAAAAACGCAAAAAAAGTTGCCATTTTCACTTTTTTCTGATTTTTAAACGCCGATTACGGCGAAACTAAAAGAGTTAGCGAAAAACGGCAAAATCGATTAGAACCGGTATAACAAGCCCTACAAAATGGCATATCTCACAAATAAATAATTTGATGGTTGGTAGGCCTGTACCGAGCGCCCCCGACTTCGACCGCGCCAAGAAACCGTCGGAAATTTTCGATTCCAAGTTTGTCCCACCTGGACTAAGGCTAGTTATAGTCCCTGGGCAAGTCATGGTCCAGTTCCAGACCATTTCCCAGAAAAACACAGTAAATAACGTCGAGACGTGCGGAATTCTGGCCGGAAAATTGGTAAATTTGTCTCCAGCGTTGGCACAAAAAAAAACATTTTTTGCACAGGAAAACAACCAATTAATTATCACCCATATGATCCTCCCGAAGCAAAAAGGGACATCCGATTCGTGCACGACAATGAACGAGGAGGAAATTTTTGACTTGCAAGACCAGCACAATCTTATAACAATTGGGTGGATTCATGTAGAGAAAAAAAAAATTTTTTTGGCCAACTGTTTTTACGAATTTTTTTCAGACACATCCGACTCAAACGGCCTTCTTATCAAGTGTGGACTTGCACACGCATTGTCCTTATCAGTTGTTGATGCCCGAGGCGGTGGCCATTGTTTGTGCACCGAGATACAACGAGTGAGGGCTTTAATTTTTTTTTTAATTAAAAAATTTAATTTTTTCTAGGACTGGATTTTTTATTTTAACTCCTGAGTATGGATTAAAATTCATAGCCAACTGCCGGAAATCCGGTTTTCATCCCCACCCCACCAAGCCTCCCCTATTTATGGTGATTGTCATTTGTTTGAAATTTAGTGTTTTTTTATTTTGGGTGTTTCAGGTTGCCGAACATGTAAAAATCGATCACAGTGCTGATCTGCAAGTGTTCGATTTGCGTGCGCAATAAAGACCAAAGTTTTGTTTTATTTATTTGTTTTTGTTGTCAACTGCGATGTGATATAATAATAATAATGATAATGAATTAGTGAAAGAATGTAGGTTTTACAATTTTTCATGGTCCACTAAGCTTTGCTTTTAAAATTTATTGTATGTAAAGAAATATAATAAATAATTTTTACTACAAAATGTGTTTTATTTGAGTTACCAAAGTATTAAATTTGACGTGCTCCCGACTTCACTATTATTCGATTAAAAAAAAAAAGAAAAAAAAAAGGATGTCAGGTGTGGGGTTCGAACCCACGCTCTCTTTCGAGAACCAGAGCTTAAATCTGGCGCCTTAGACCGCTCGGCCAACCTGACTTGTACTAAAACTGACCTTCCTCTCGTATTAAATGAAAAAATATTATTTTGTCTCATTAAAGCGATAAGATACGAAACTTTTTACAATTATTATATTCTTAATTAAGATTAAGCGCCCGATATGCGTAAAAATCGCATTTTTACCGTATTTTAGCCCCGTTTATAATTTTTTTGACGATTGAAGCGCCACCTATACAATTTATTAAACCAGTGGCGTAACCATTAATTTTTAAAAGGCCGTTTCAACTTAACAAAATCAATTATAAACTCAAGTAAACTATGAAACATAACTCATCTGTTGCTACCAGACAAAAAAATTGTTTTTTCGTGTTTCAAAAATGTGATTTTTAAAAATATCAAAATTTGCAATTTTTGCATTGAAAATAAGTTGTAATTAATAATTAGAATCATAAACCCACTTACAAACACACCCTTTGCGGTTTTGCCTAGTTTTTGGCTCATTTATATTAAATTTTGCAATTTATAAAGTAAAAACAGTGGCGTGGTTAGTTGGGGGTTTGATTGGAAATCAAAATCTCACACTATACAAATAACTGACTTTTATTGTGCTTAGTACGCGATTTTACAATTATTACAACATTTAAATAAAAAATTGTGTGCCATTTTATTGTCACAAGCAACTTATCAAGATGGCGGCTAGTGCCACCATGGTTGGGTCAAACCCATGGTACTTGCCGCCATTTTCTGGAAAATGTCTCGTCTGGTCCATCATCCAGAAGAATCCTTTGGTGAAGTTCTGTCTTTTAAGCTCCGCCCCCACGTGGATACGTATCCTGTCATTGTATTGGTTCAACCATTGGATCTGTCAAAAATTGTTTTTAATGGTAGGTAAGTACCAATAAAAAAATGGTACCTGATGACGTGATAATAGACCCAAATCTATTAGTTTGGGTTCATATGGTACCAAAGTGATAGTTTTGAACCCCAGATAGTTGGTACCATGTATGGTCCGTAACCATTTTTTCTCAATCACTTCCATGACGTTTTCGAGTCGGATCCCAAAATCGTTTTCTTTGTAGTACCCCGGTTCTGGAACAGTCACGTGACTAAGAATTTAAGTTTGGTGGGTTGGTACCATTGGAAAGGAAGTACCCAGGTTTGAGAATGTCATTTTCGGGGAATGTTGACGATGGGTTGTTGAAATATAGCGAAATTGGGGCTGAAAATTATTTTTAATTTTTGTGGGTGGTACCACTGGTACTACAACCTTCATGGACGTTGAGGAAGGAACCAATCCCGTGACCCGTCCCATGGTCATAGTCCAGCCCCATTTCCCACAGTGGCGCCCTTGCCATCACGTCAATGGCTGACGTTTTCAAAAAGGCGGGGAAAGTCAACATTGACAGTTGAATCTGGCCAATCAGAACTCTCGTGTACGCCTCTTTTTGTTGTTTAGTGGGCGTGCCAAAGTGTATGGTACGGGTGACGTCGGTGGTACCATCAAGGTACTGCCCACCCGAATCAAGTACCAAGGTACTGTCATTTGCGACCATGACGTTGGTACTAACCAATGGGACATAATGGGGCATGGCACCATTGGCACCATAGGCGGCTATGGTCGGAAAACTATTCCCAAGACTGTTCAATTGTTCAAACCGGAACTCATCAATCACTTTGACAATATCCAACTCTGTAAACGTCAAACCTTCCCTAACCTACCGGAAATAAGCACCGGAAATAAATATACACCCACCATTTTGTCCAAGTAGGCGAAAAACTCGCACATGGAGGCGGCGTCTCTCACATGGGCGTGGTGCATTCCCTTGATTTCGATTGGGTTCTTGCGCGCTTTGAACAAAATGATTGGCGATTGGACAAAGAGGCGTTTCCGAGGCGGGACGCACTGAGCGATCCGCCTACTTGTTGATTCAGGTGGGAGGAGAATTCTGGTATAGAGTTGCGCACGGGACGCCAATCCCGTACAAATCTCCTCGTAATCAAAGAATCTAAAGGGCGTGGTTTAGCGCCGAAAGGCGTGGCTACTCACTCGATCAGCTGATTGGCTTCTTTTGCCGAACTCGTCAAGTAACGAGCGACGTGATTGGCCTCCAATTGGCTCCGATTGACATAAAGCCACGCCCTTTCCATATCCAGTAACAAATAGCTGCGTACAAGTGGGCTGGACGGTATGTCACGCCCCCTTATGTTCAACAACCAACCAATTTCGTCCAGTGACGTCACAACCAAAGCGTCGGCTTGTAGTTTTTGGACGGTTTTACGCACGTTGTGAATTTTCTTGGTCCATTTACGACCTACCAACATTAACAATTATTACTAAAACAGTACTACCAACCTGAATATTTCTCTTCCAGAATGAACGCGTTTTTGTTGCGTCGTGCCGGCCGATTGGTCCAAATCACGTCAATCAGATCAGTTTGTATTTCAATCAACTCCCACTTGACGTTTCTAAGCGCAACGGAAAGCTCCTCCCATTTTGATTGGCTGAAAAGTTGCGGGTCGGCCCCCATGACCCCGCCCAGTGGGCGCGTCTCGCGTAACCATTGGCTGATGTTCGGAACGTAGTAAATGTGTTGACGCATCAACTTCCAATTACAATCAGTCTCGTTGTCGGCTTGGAGGTGGTACCGCCCATCGGTCCATAGCACCGCCTTCGTTTCGGTTATAACCGCGTAACCATAACTACCGGAAAAACCCGAAATGAATTGGAGGCGCTTATCGTGGTCTTCGACAAATTCGTTCTAGAAAAATTAATTGGAAAATCGGTTCGGTTTAACCGATCATGTACTACTTGATGTTCGTCATGGGATGGTACAATGTATGCGTCTAGTAGGCGTTGGTCACGTGTAAAGCTGGTGTTGCGCATCAAATTTCGCAAATTTGCGAGTTTTAAGGTGGTGTTGACCCGGTTTGGGGGCTGGACTATGTTGACAGTTGTTGAACACGCCTTTCGGAATTCGCCGCTTCTGATTCGCTCGCGCAAGTCGGTGGTGGGGGAGGAGGCGGTGATAATGACTAGAAAAAAACAAAGTCTTATATCGGACAGGCATTTATTCAAAAAACATGAATACAGAGTGATTCAAAAGTTTGCAAAAAATATAGTTTCTTTATAAAAAAAAAATGAAACACCCGGTATATTACAAATTAAAAATTAAGTTCTTTGACAAAAATGTGCTTTTTGTGCTTAACTGAAGGTCTTTTATCACTACCCAAGAGATTGTCCAACAATTTTGAAACACCCTGTATTAATTCAAAATCATAACCCTTTGTCCTTTGTGTAGTAATCACTTTTATTAATTAATTTTTTTTGTTAAAAAACAAATGAGTTCAGTTTTTAAAAGTTTTTTTTAATAAAAAACTGGATTTCTACAAAAAAATTTTTTGCTAAAGTTAATGGAGCAAATATAGATTAGTGTTTTCTTCGATGTTTGGTATGTTTCTTAAACAAATTCTAAAATTTTGATTCTTAAAATTCCTCTGTATTTCTGTTTCAGAAACTTGAAATTTTAAAATTCAAGGTTTCTAGAATTTTGAAAAAAGAAGAAATCTTAATATTTCTGGTATTGCTATTTTAGAAACTTGATGTTTTACGAAATTTTTCTTAGAAATTAAATTAAATGCTCAATTTTTTTCATTTCTAATAAAAGATTTTTAAATCTTTGAAATTACACAAAATGATAAAAAACAAAAAAAAAATTTAATTGGCGCAGTCAGTAGGTTTAGAAGTATCTTGTTTTTTGTTTTATTTTAATAAAAACTAATACAGGACTCGAGTGGAAGCAAAAAAATATATAAATTTCGTTTTATAATGATTATTGAGTGAGTTATAGGCTTTAAAAGTCAACAAAACAATTTACTTTAAGAAAAAATCTCTAAAATTACACAAAATTATAAAAAACAAAAAAAAAATTAATTGGCGCAGTCAGTAGGTTTAGAAGTATCTTGTTTTTTATTTGATTTTAATAAAAACTAATACAGGACTCGAGTGGAAGCAAAAAAAATATAAATTTCGTTTTATAATGAATATTGAGTGAGTTATTGGATTGAAAAGTCAACAAAACAATTTACTTTAAGAAAAAATCTCTAAAATTACACAAAATTATAAAAAACAAAAAAAAATTAATTGGCGCAGTCAGTAGGTTTAGAAGTAACTTGTTTTTTGTTTTATTTTAATAAAAACTAATACAGGACTTGATTAGAAGCAAAAAAAATCATTAATTTCGTCTTATAATAAATATTGAGTGAGTTATTGGTTTAGAAAGTGAACCAAACAATTTACTTTAACAAAAAATCTCTGAAAGTTCTTAAAACTTAGCAATTTCAAGAATTTAATTTAATTTGCATTTAGAAATATTGTTTTCCAAATTGATCACAAATTAGAGTTACTAAAATAATTTTATTTAAAAAAATCCACCAAAAATATATTTCATCACTATTCCATCGAATTCCTCGCCTCCTCTGGACAAATGGCCTTCATAATCTGATTCATATCCCCTTCAGTAAAAATATTCCACTTCTTGCTAATAATCTCATCAATCGCCTCAAACTCATTATCCAGAAACTTCTGAAACTTGTCACAATGCTCATCAAGCTGGCTCTCCAACCGATCCATCTCACCCTTGACAAGTTTAAGGACTCGATTTTTGAACTTCTCTAAATCATCCCCTTCTGACAACAACACCTTCACACTTTTATTCTTATTCACCTCCTGTTCGGACAACTTCACCATCGAGGAGAAATGCGAATTGGACTCGAACGTTTCGTGTTCAAATACAAGAGTACTTATGGACTCATTGTGCAATTTGGCCTCGGAAACCATCAACATGTTCTGTTTAACATCGTACAACCTCACACTGCCGTTACTAAGTCCAATAGCAACGTATCGATCATCCGGACTTAAGTCCATACAAGTCACACGCGAGTCCAAATCCACGTGGAATTGGAACGTGTGATTCCCCGAAATAAAATCAATTCCGTAGATTTTTATACAATCGCCACACATGACCAAATAGTTGCCACATGACGACATCGCAATTCCAGTCACTGGGGAATCCCCAAGTCCCAAACTAACAAGTTCAGACCCGGTTTGGACGTCCCAAAGTACGACCTTGTGAATACTTAAACCCACAGCCACTCGATTCGGAACAAAAGGATGGCAACGCATTAAAACACATTCCACCACTTGTTTGTACTTCTTGACCAAAGGTTTTGGCCCCAAATCAGTGAGTACAAATAAAGTACTCGCGTCCAAACCGCACAAATGCGTGTCATTGGCTGTGAAGTCCAAAAATTTGACCCCACCACTTATTTTCGGATATGTATTTGCAATGGTGCGATTTTTCGTGTCATAAATCATCACATCGCCGGTTTTTGTGGCCAAAGCAATGGCTTTCTTGGTCGTGTGCTTGAAGGTGAGCGTCGTGACGTCCGAAACGTTGATGGTGTGGACCAGGCGGATGTTGGATTTGTTTTTGGCGGAGAAAATCTGCGGTTTTTCGTTCTCTCGCAATATGAGCATGTAGGTGTTGTCGTTGCAGGTGGAGACTTGGGTGATTTTGGAGGCGGCGGGGATTTGGGGGCTGGGGGTGGAGTCCACCCCCTGGGGGCCGAACGGGTGGATTTTGAGGGCGAGGCTTGCGGAGATTAACATTTTGATAATTTTGGAGCGAATTTATTTGACAGGGAATGTCAAAAAGGTTGCATAGCAAACTACTTTGGCTGGATTTAAAATTTTGGATTTGAATTACAATTAAAAAACAGAAGTATAATTCGATCCAATGTATTCATTAATTACACTTGAAGTTGTAAAATTTTTGTTGTAAATTGAGGGTTTAATGGAAATTTTAGTTTCTAATAAAATCTGATTATAAACTTCTTAAAACATAAAGTTTCTAAAGTAGCAATGCCCGAAATGATAAAGTTTTTTCTAACTTTCTTAAAAAAATTTAGTTTCTGAAACAGAAATACAGAGGAATTTTAAGAAAACACTAATCTATATTTGCTCCATTTATTTTAGCAGAAAAAAAAATTTTAGAAATCAAAAACTGTAAATTTACGTCTCAAATCTGGGTTTCTGAAATAGAAATACCAAAAGTGTAACTAGATCCAATGTAAATTAATTAATTACACTTGAAGTTGTAAAATTTGGTTGTAAAGAATTCTAGAAATGAAAATGAGAATAAGCAAATTTCTAACTTCAAACTTCTAAAACATGAATATTCTAAAATAGCCATACAAGAAATATTAAGATTTCAAATTAAAGTTTCTGAAAGAGAAATACAAACAAATTTCAAGAATTAATGTTTTGCACTATTTTTAGCATAATATAAAAGAAAACAGCAGTTTTAATAATTTTTACTTAAACAGAAAAAAGATTCTAGAAATCTAAGGACCAGTTTATAAAAGTGTCATTAATTTAATCCGCAATTAAATACGTGATTAGCTGATCACGTGACCAAATTGAAACAATTTGGTTGGTCTATTCGCGTTGTTAATTTTTAACAATGAATTAAATTTTAACAAAACTTTCTATAAACATGTTTAAAAAAAACAGAAAGACCAGACGTATAATTAAATCCAATCTAAATTAATTAATTAATAAAATTAAAATTAAAAGCACTAGTTTATAATTACTTTATTACTTTAGCAGGAAAAAAATGGTAGAAATTCAATTCAAGAACTGACTGAGTAACATTAATTAATTAATTGTACCAAAAGTACAATTCAATGCAATATGAATGAATTAATTAATTTAAAATTTTTAACAACATACGAGTACCCATTTTAAACAAAATAATTTTTTTAATGTTGTTACTAGATCTAACTTTTTCTCTCTGTGATTCAGTTGCTAGCGAGAAAACTGAAGAATTTACTTAAATAATAATTTGTGTTAAGTTCTATTTTTGTGCAATTCCTGTTTTTTTTATACTTCAAAATAAAACTTTATATTTTTCTTGTTTTGAAACCGTTGAACTGAAAACAATTTAGTGCCAGCCCTTGGAAAGGGTTGAAATGCGTGGGAGTGGAAACAATAGAGTTGACGTCAATTCCGTACCAGGAGCGCATCTGTGATAAAAAGTGTCCCTTGGCCCTACATTATTAATCGAAGTTGGCCCTGATGGGGTCACGTGCCGATGTTTCACATTAGGAGGACAGAAAGGGGGCTGTGGCAGGCTTTTGAGGTCAAATGCTCCTCAGAGGGGCGACTCAGGCTCGAACTGACGTCAACAACAGACCAGGAAAACATGGGGGCGAAGAGGTGGGAGAGTAAACAACCGACGATCGAACGAAGAGATGGGTCATGGGCGGCGTGTGCGGGTTATTGATTGGCGGAGAAAGAAAACAAAGGCGGCTGCGACGAAACCAAAACAAACGATTTAATTCTGAACTCATTTGTTTTTTAACAATGGAAGGAATTAATGAAAATGAGATTTAATCACTAATCAGATTTCTAACTATCTTCAAACTTCCTAAAACTTGAATACTATTCTTACATAGCAATAGGAAAAATATTAAGATTTTTTCTAACATTATTAAAAATTTTAGAAGCCATAAACTTTTCAGCTTCAAATTTCAAAAATTAAAGTTTTTTAAAGAGAAGTACACACAAATTTCAAGAAAAAACAGCAGTTTTTTATTTTTACTTTAACAGAAAACAGATTCTAGGAATCTAGGATTTTATACAGGCTGTTCCGTCTAAACCCCACATTAGAAGTATTGGGAGTTCTAATAATCATAGTCATCTGAAAATTTGTCTACAACCATAATCTGTTACGTCCTGCTCAACGAAAATATTCTCAAGATAGTAGCACTTCCGGTTATACCGGAAGTCGCTATCAACTTCCTTATTTTAAATGGAAAGCTATATTTTTTAATGCGTTTTTGAATTACTAGAGTTATTTTAAGGTAGTTTTCATAAGCTGTCCCTATACCTAAATTTAGCCGTTTACGAAATATTTATGGTTTTTAAAAATTTTTTGGATTTGCACCTTCCAGTTCAAAAATCGATAACTCTGCCATTTTTTCATTTCATTTTCATTTCAAAAATAAAAATTAAAAACTGCTGTTTCTTCCTGAAATTTGTGTGTACTTCTCTTTCAGAAACTTTAATTTTTGAAATTTGAAGCTGAAACGTTTATGCCTTCTAAAATTTTTAATAATGTTAGAAGAAATCTTAATATTTTTCCTATTGCTATGTTAGAATATTCAGGGTTTTAGGAAGTTTGAAGATAGTTAAAAATCTGATTAAATCTCATTTTCATTAATTCCTTCCATTTCTAGAATTCCTTACAACCAAAATTTTACAACTTCAGGTGTAATTAATTAATTTACATTGGATCTAGTTACATTTCTGGTATTTCTATATCAGAAACCCAGATTTGATACGTAGAATTTACAGTTTTTGAAAGTTTTTTTGTTAAAAAACTGGATTTCTACAATTTTTGTTTCTGCTAAAGTAAATGGAGCAAATATAGATTAGTGTTTTTTTCGGTTTTTGGTATGTTTCTTAAACAAATTCTAAAATTTTGATTCTTAAAATTCCTCTGTATTTCTGTTTCAGAAACTTGAATTTTTAAAATTCAAGGTTTCTAGAATTTTGAAAAAAAGTAGATATCTTAATATTTCTAGTATTGCTACTTTAGAAACTTTATGTTTTACGAAATTTTGACATTTCTTAGAAATTAAATTAAATGCTCAATTTTTTTAATTTCTAGAATTCCTAGCAATCAAAACTTCACAATTTCATGATTAATTAATTAATTTAGTTTGTTTCTAATTATGCTTCCGGTATTTTGATTTTAGAAGCTTTTTGTTTTTTATAAAAACATTTATCAAGCTAAAATTTTGCATTAAACGATATATAAAATTCTAGATTTCTAGAATCTGTTTTCTGTTAAAGTAAAAATTAAAAACTGCTGTTTCTTCCTGAAATTTGTGTGTACTTCTCTTTCAGAAACTTTAATTATTGAAATCTGAAGCTGAAACGTTTATGGCTTTTAGAATTTTTAATAATGTTAGAAGTTTAATATTTTAAACTCACACAATATTTATTATAAGACGAAATTAATGATTTTTTTTGCTTCTAATCAAGTCCTGTATTAGTTTTTATTAAAATAAAACAAAAAACAAGTTACTTCTAAACCTACTGACTGCGCCAATTAATTTTTGTTTTGTTTTTTTATCATTTTGTGTAATTGTAGAGATTTTTTCTTAAAGTAAATTGTTTTGTTGACTTTTTAATCCAATAACTCACTCAATATTCATTATAAAACGAAATTTACATTTTTTTTGCTTCCTCTCGAGTCCTGTATTAGTTTTTATTAAAATAAAACAAAAAACAAGATACTTTTAAACCTACTGACTGCGCCAATTAAATTTTTTTTTAGTTTTGTTATCATTTTGTGTAATTTCATGGATTTTTTCTTAAAGTAAATTATTTTGTTGACTTTCTAAGCCAATAACTCACTCAATATTTATTATAAGACGAAATTTATATATTTTTTTGCTTCCACTCGAGTCCTGTATTAGTTTTTATTAAAATAAAACAAAAAAACAAGATACTTCTAAACCTACTGACTGCTCCAAATAAATTTTTTTTTAGTTTTTTTATCATTTTGTGTAATTTCAAAGATTTTTTCTTAAAGTAAATTGTTTTGTTGACTTTCTAAGCCAATAACTCACTCAATATTCATTATAAAACGAAATTTATATATTTTTTTGCTTCCACTCGAGTCCTGTATTAGTTTTTATTAAAATAAAACAAAAAACAAGATACTTTTAAACCTACTGACTGCGCCAATTAAAATTTTTTTTAGTTTTGTTATCATTTTGTGTAATTTCATGGATTTTTTCTTAAAGTAAATTATTTTGTTGACTTTCTAAGCCAATAACTCACTCAATATTTATTATAAGACGAAATTTATATATTTTTTTGCTTCCACTCGAGTCCTGTATTAGTTTTTATTAAAATAAAACAAAAAAACAAGATACTTCTAAACCTACTGACTGCTCCAAATAAAATTTTTTTTTAGTTTTTTTATCATTTTGTGTAATTTCAAAGATTTTTTCTTAAAGTAAATTGTTTTGTTGACTTTCTAAGCCAATAACTCACTCAATATTCATTATAAAACGAAATTTATATATTTTTTTGCTTCCACTCGAGTCCTGTATTAGTTTTTATTAAAATAAAACAAAAAACAATATACTTCTAAACCTACTGACTGCGCCAATTAATTTTTTTTTAGTTTTTTTATCATTCTGTGTAATTTCAAAGATTTTTTCTTAAAGTAAATTGTTTTGTTGACTTTCTAAGGCAATAACTCACTCAATATTCATTATAAAACGAAATTTATATATTTTTTTGCTTCCACTCGAGTTCTGTATTAGTTTTTATTAAAATAAAACAAAAAAACAATATACTTCTAAACCTACTGACTGCGCCAATTAAAATTTTTTTTTAGTTTTTTTATCATTTTGTGTAATTTCAAAGATTTTTTCTTAAAGTAAATTGTTTTGTAGATTTTTTAAGCCAATAACTCACTCAATATTTATTACAAGACGAAATTTATAATTTTTTTGTTTCTAATCAAGTCCAGTATTAGTTTTTATTAAAAGAAACCAAAAAACAAAATACTTCAAAACCTACTGACTGCGCCAATTAAATTTTTTTTTAGTTTTTCTATCATTTTGTGTAATTTTAAAGATTTTTTCTTAAAGTAAATTGTTTTGTTGACTTTTTAATCCAATAACTCACTCAATATTCATTATAAAACGAAATTTATATATTTTTTGCTTCCACTCGAGTCCTGTATTAGTTCTTATTAAAATAAAACAAAAAACAAGATACTTCTAAACCTACTGACTGCGCCAATTAAAATTTTTTTTTTAGTTTTTCTATCATTTTGTGTAATTTTAAAGATTTTTTCTTAAAGTAAATTGTTTTGTTGACTTTTTAATCCAATAACTCACTCAATATTCATTATAAAACGAAATTTATATTTTTTTGCTTCCACTCGAGTCCTGTATTAGTTTTTATTAAAATAAAACAAAAAACAAGATATTTCTAAACCTACTGACTGCGCCAATTAACATTTTTTTTTTGTTTTTTATCGTTTTGTGTAATTTCAGAGATTTTTTTCTTAAAGTAAATTGTTTTGTTGACTTTCTAAGCCAATAACTCACTCAATATTCATTATAAAACGAAATTTATAAATTTTTTTGCTTCTACTCGAGTCCTGTATTAGTTTTTATTAAAATAAAACAAAAAACAAGTTACTTCAAAACTTTTTATCGTTTCTAATAAAAAAAAATTCATTGTAAGCAAGAATCTAATTCTGGAACTATTATTTTGAAAGAATTTTTAAGTTCCAAACGAGTAAAATGTTCAATTTCGGTGGATTTTTATTAATAAAAGAAAATCTAGAAGAAGTCAAGTAGGATTTCATTTTGTCACAAATGCGGCCACATGACGTCAACACGTAACCAGGACGACAGAAATTAGACAGTTATGAAACTAACTCACCCAATTACAGAAATCTGTATTTTTATTTCGTCTAGTGGAATTTTATCCACAATTTAAGAACAACAATGAACTAAAAACAATAATTTCCTGCCGAAAATTGCTAAAAAATTGGTAATAAAGTGTGATAAGCAATTACAGGTTTCTGTAAAGATGAATAAAAAAGAAAGTCGTGTCACGTCAATACTTGAGGAAATGGGGCGATTGTTGACCCCAGAAAGGGCCTTGAACTGGTGCTTAGTGTGGGAGGCGCTATTGGAAAATGACGTCAACAAGGTAGCAGGGCTGCAGGAAGGGCAAAAGGGATGGTGTAGCGAGTTATTGAACGGAAAAATGCCAAGGGTTGAAACAATTAAAGCGACTCAAGTCATTGTACTTTGATAAAAATGTACAAAAATTGGCGCAAAACGGCAAAAAAATAAAATTGGTAGTTTGTAGTGTTGATTTAATTAAATAATTAAAAAATTGTGTTAATTAAAATATTTGAAAAAGACGGTCATTGGCTTGGGCCCGGTGGCCCAGTGGTAAAAGCGCCACTTTTAATCATAGGGTATCGGGGTTCGAGCCCTGATCAGGTCTGACAATTTTTCTATAAAAAAAAAGCAGAAATAGGCACAACAAGGGATTGTAATACGTAAATGTAAACCTGACAGAAATAGGACAACTTAAGACGTAAACGTAAATCGTAATATAACTTTCTCCTTGAATTGAAAAAAAAATATTTGGAGCCAAATGACTTGATTGTTTTATTTCGAGAAAGAACTAATTATTTGAACTGAAAAAATTTGTTTCCTTTACAATATTTTACAATATTAAAAAAAAATTCAAATTTTTTTTTAGCGTTCGGTTCACCTACATTCAAAATAAGTAGCACAGTTGTAAAGGCCTATTAATAGAGCTTCCAATTACACAAAAAAAATGTATCGTTCCATTTAAAAAAATTTATCATGGCGTCATGGCGCCGCCATATTGGCCGCCATGACTGATCCAGTTAGGTCAAATTTGAGTTCAATTATAATGCCAAGTTACCTGTTTTTGCATTTTTTTATTTTTGAAAAATAAAAGAATTACGAATTTTATGCATTACTTTAAACTCACTCTGGATAAATATACAGGGGGTGCCATTAAAAAAAACTGCACTGTACCCTGTATTACATTTTTATTTATGTATTTCGTGAATTTAATCGATTGTCTTTAGTTTGTGAATTTTATAATATACAGGGTGGTCCAGCCTAGCTTCCGTCTTCTGTAGCTCAGTCATTATTAAAGTTGGAGTTTTGATATTGTATAGATGTTATTTATACTTTAGGACACATTTCAGGAAAAGATTTTTTGACTATACAGTGTCCCAAAAAAGTATGAGGTCATAATAATAAGTTTAATAAGTTTAATAAGACTTTAGAGGCATGTAAGAAACTAAAATGGTATCATAATAAATACAAAAAAATAATAGCATGCCATTCAAAAAATGTATTAAGACCTTTTTAAAAGCTTTTATTTAACTCACAATGTTATCTGTCTGTCGGTTATTTTTTCGGAGCCAAATTTGAAAGGGTTCCCGTTGTCCCACTGAATTGAAATTTTGCATACTTACTTAATCTGTGTGACAATGCAATCCTATGTAGTTAAATACCCCCGAAAGGGGTTAAATGGGGTTTTAAAATTTTAGGTTATGTTTACAAAGGGGTTCTCGATTTATACATACCGTAACTTATACCGACATAGACGGTATGTTGGTCAGTTGGACGTCACTATAGATGCACAGTGTAATGACAATAAATAAAGACTAAAAAGCAAAAAAAAATATATAGAAAAATGTTTTTTTAAAAAAGCTTTTATTTACAAGATGCACTAAAAAGTAAAAAATAATGTATTTCAATCACAGGAGAATATTTTTTCCTACAGGTTGAAATTCTAAAATTTATAAATTTATTTGGGAGTTATAAAACTATGGCATTACAGAATTACTTTGTTCAGTTGACAACTCCCAAAGTTTTTATAAATTTTAGAATTTTAACCTGTAAGAAAAAATATTCTCCTGTGATTGAAATACATTATTTTTTACTTTTTAGTGCATCTTTTGAATAAAAGCTTTTTTAAAAAAAACATTTTTTTCTATTTTTATTCGAGACACTCTGTATAATCAAAAATATTTTCCTGTAATGTGTCCTAGAGTATAACTTGAATAATAACTGAGCTAGAGAAGACTGGGCTGGACCACCCTGTAGGAGTATTTTTGTGGCACCTAATTCGACTTGTCGAGGTTCCACTGTAGTTAGAAACGCTCACAATCTTTGCCCTAATCTTTGAAAAGTCAATTAAAAGACGAATTATTTATGTAATAAATAAAAATTGTCCGATAAATGACATTTTTCAATTTTTTTGTTAAAATTTTCACTTACAGGAGTTTATTTAAAATGTGACAGCCCTTCAACCCTTTGCAATAAGTGAATAATTTTTTTTGTATTCGATAACGGAAGGTTTGAAGAGCCTTCTAGAATTTTCAAAATTGTCATTTGTCAAAATTCAAGGGTAGTGTGATTTTTTCATAATGGTTATCAAAAAACGGCTATAATTCAGTTTTTTCAAATGGAACGACCCTATTTTCTTAACGGCAATTGAAAGAACATCGACATTTATGGTGACTTTTATGTACATGTCCTATACCTATCTCGTACAGTTTTTGAAAAAAATCACAAAAAACGAATTTTACTTTGTAATTTTTATCGTTAGTCAAGTAGGTCTTGTAAAATAGTCAACAGTTGTCAAACTTCAACATTTTATTTAGTTTTTAGATGGTTCATAATCGAATAAGCAGTAAAACAATAATATTTAATTATGGTTTATTATAACTTAGTGAATTATGTAAAGTAACTCAATCAGTATGCCATCGAATTTTGAACTTCTTGAATGAAAATGGTAGACAAATCAAACATTTCTTTTAATTAATAGCACAACTTTATCGCATTTTTTGAAAGTTTATTCGATAAAAATGAAAATAATGATCTAAAATTCAGTTTTTTGTGATTATTTCAAAAACTGTAAGAGATAGATATTGAAGATGTTGATAAAAGCCTCCATAAAAATCGATGTTCTTTTGATTGCCATTGAAAAAACAAGGTCATTCTATTTGAAAAAACTGAATTATAATTATTTCTTGATCATCATTTTCAAAAAATCATAGTAGCCTTGCAATTTGACAGTTCAAAATTCTGAAGATTTTAGAAGATCCTTCAAACCTTTGGTTATCAAATGCAAAAAGAATTATTCACTTACTGTAAAGGGTTCAAGAGCTGTGATATTTTAAATAAACCCCGGTAAATGAAAATTTGCACAAAAAAATTGACATACGTCAAAAACAATGGCAGACTAGGGTATATTTTAGTCAGTTTCAAAAAGCGAATTCAAAAATGTAATAAAAATAGGTGGTTACTATTTAAAATTTCAAAGTTGGCGCCAATTTCTCCACGTTCCGGAAGTTCAGCCATTTTGAAAATAATTTAGTGGAACTCAGAATGGTCGATTTGGATCGTATACTAAATTTTAAAGTTCTATCTATACTAGAAGTTAAAAAGTTTCTAATGTAGGCCCTAAAAGAATCACCCTGTATACGGTTCTGTGAGTGTACTTTTCTAAGTCCCCCACCCTGTAGGAGTATTTTTGTGGCACCTAATTCGACTTGTCGAGGTTCCACTGTAGTTAGAAACGCTCACAATCTTTGCCCTAATCTTTGAAAAGTCAATTAAAAGAAGAATTATTTATGTAATAAATAAAAATTGTCCGATAAATGACATTTTTCAATTTTTTTGTTAAAATTTTCACTTGCAGGAGTTTATTTAAAATGTGACAGCCCTTCAACCCTTTGCAATAAGTGAATAATTTTTTTTGTATTCGATAACGGAAGGTTTGAAGAGCCTTCTAGAATTTTCAAAATTGTCATCTGTCAAAATTCAAGGGTAGTGTGATTTTTTCATAATGGTTATCAAGAAACGGCTATAACTCAGTTTTTTCAAATGGAACGACCCTATTTTTTTAACGGCAATTGAAAGAACATCGACATTTATGGTGACTTATGTACATGTCCTATACCTATCTCGTACAGTTTTTGAAAAAAATCACAAAAAACGAATTTTACTTTGTAATTTTCATCGTTAATCAAGTAGGTCTTGTAAAATGGTCAACAGTTGTCAAACTTCAACATTTTATTTAGTTTTTAGATGGTTCGTAATCGAATAAGCAGTAAAACAATAATATTTAATTATGGTTTATTATAACTTAGTGAATTATGTAAAGTAACTCAATCAGTATGCCATCGAATTTTGAACTTCTTGAATGAAAATGGTAGACAAATCGAACATTTCTTTTAATTAATAGCACAACTTTATCGCATTTTTTGAAAGTTTATTCGATAAAAATGAAAATAATGATCTAAAATTCAGTTTTTTGCGATTATTTCAAAAACTGTAAGAGATAGATATTGAAGATGTTGATAAAAGCCTCCATAAAAATCGATGTTCTTTTGATTGCCATTAAAAAAACAAGGTCATTCCATTTGAAAAAACTGAATTATAATTATTTCTTGATCATCATTTTCAAAAAATCATAGTAGCCTTGCAATTTGACAGTTCAAAATTCTGAAGATTTTAGAAGATCCTTCAAACCTTTGGTTATCAAATGCAAAAAGAATTGTTCACTGTAAAGGGTTCAAGAGCTGTGATATTTTAAATAAACCCCGGTAAATGAAAATTTGCACAAAAAAATTGACATACGTCAAAAACAATGACAGATAAGTACTAACAACTAGGGTATATTTTAGTCAGTTTCAAAAAGCGAATTCAAAAATGTAATAAAAATAGGTGGTTACTATTTAAAATTTCAAAGTTGGCGCCAATTTCTCCACGTTCCGGAAGTTCAGCCATTTTGAAAATAATTTAGTGGAACTCTACTAAATTTTAAAGTTCTATCTATACTAGAAGTTAAAAAGTTTCTAATGTAGGCCCTAAAAGAATCACCCTGTATACGGTTCTGTGAGTGTACTTTTCTAGGTCCCCCACCCTGTAGGAGTATTTTTGTGGCACCTAATTCGACTTGTCGAGGCTCCACTGTAGTTAGAAAAGCTCACAATCTTTGCCCTAATCTTTGAAAAGTCAATTAAAAGACGAATTATTTATGTAATAAATAAAAATTGTCCGATAAATGACATTTTTCAATTTTTTTGTTAAAATTTTCACTTACAGGAGTTTATTTAAAATGTGACAGCCCTTCAACCCTTTGCAATAAGTGAATAATTTTTTTTGTATTCGATAACGGAAGGTTTGAAGAGCCTTCTAGAATTTTCAAAATTGTCATTTGTCAAAATTCAAGGGTAGTGTGATTTTTTCATAATGGTTATCAAAAAACGGCTATAATTCAGTTTTTTCAAATGGAACGACCCTATTTTCTTAACGGCAATTGAAAGAACATCGACATTTATGGTGACTTTTATGTACATGTCCTATACCTATCTCGTACAGTTTTTGAAAAAAATCACAAAAAACGAATTTTACTTTGTAATTTTTATCGTTAGTCAAGTAGGTCTTGTAAAATAGTCAACAGTTGTCAAACTTCAACATTTTATTTAGTTTTTAGATGGTTCATAATCGAATAAGCAGTAAAACAATAATATTTAATTATGGTTTATTATAACTTAGTGAATTATGTAAAGTAACTCAATCAGTATGCCATCGAATTTTGAACTTCTTGAATGAAAATGGTAGACAAATCAAACATTTCTTTTAATTAATAGCACAACTTTATCGCATTTTTTGAAAGTTTATTCGATAAAAATGAAAATAATGATCTAAAATTCAGTTTTTTGTGATTATTTCAAAAACTGTAAGAGATAGATATTGAAGATGTTGATAAAAGCCTCCATAAAAATCGATGTTCTTTTGATTGCCATTGAAAAAACAAGGTCATTCCATTTGAAAAAACTGAATTATAATTATTTCTTGATCATCATTTTCAAAAAATCATAGTAGCCTTGCAATTTGACAGTTCAAAATTCTGAAGATTTTAGAAGATCCTTCAAACCTTTGGTTATCAAATGCAAAACGAATTGTTCACTGTAAAGGGTTCAAGAGCTGTGATATTTTAAATAAACCCCGGTAAATGAAAATTTGCACAAAAAAATTGACATACGTCAAAAACAATGGCAGACTAGGGTATATTTTAGTCAGTTTCAAAAAGCGAATTCAAAAATGTAATAAAAATAGGTGGTTACTATTTAAAATTTCAAAGTTGGCGCCAATTTCTCCACGTTCCGGAAGTTCAGCCATTTTGAAAATAATTTAGTGGAACTCAGAATGGTCGATTTGGATCGTATACTAAATTTTAAAGTTCTATCTATACTAGAAGTTAAAAAGTTTCTAATGTAGGCCCTAAAAGAATCACCCTGTATACGGTTCTGTGAGTGTACTTTTCTAAGTCCCCCACCCTGTAGGAGTATTTTTGTGGCACCTAATTCGACTTGTCGAGGTTCCACTGTAGTTAGAAACGCTCACAATCTTTGCCCTAATCTTTGAAAAGTCAATTAAAAGACGAATTATTTATGTAATAAATAAAAATTGTCCGATAAATGACATTTTTCAATTTTTTTGTTAAAATTTTCACTTACAGGAGTTTATTTAAAATGTGACAGCCCTTCAACCCTTTGCAATAAGTGAATAATTTTTTTTGTATTCGATAACGGAAGGTTTGAAGAGCCTTCTAGAATTTTCAAAATTGTCATTTGTCAAAATTCAAGGGTAGTGTGATTTTTTCATAATGGTTATCAAAAAACGGCTATAATTCAGTTTTTTCAAATGGAACGACCCTATTTTCTTAACGGCAATTGAAAGAACATCGACATTTATGGTGACTTTTATGTACATGTCCTATACCTATCTCGTACAGTTTTTGAAAAAAATCACAAAAAACGAATTTTACTTTGTAATTTTTATCGTTAGTCAAGTAGGTCTTGTAAAATAGTCAACAGTTGTCAAACTTCAACATTTTATTTAGTTTTTAGATGGTTCATAATCGAATAAGCAGTAAAACAATAATATTTAATTATGGTTTATTATAACTTAGTGAATTATGTAAAGTAACTCAATCAGTATGCCATCGAATTTTGAACTTCTTGAATGAAAATGGTAGACAAATCAAACATTTCTTTTAATTAATAGCACAACTTTATCGCATTTTTTGAAAGTTTATTCGATAAAAATGAAAATAATGATCTAAAATTCAGTTTTTTGTGATTATTTCAAAAACTGTAAGAGATAGATATTGAAGATGTTGATAAAAGCCTCCATAAAAATCGATGTTCTTTTGATTGCCATTGAAAAAACAAGGTCATTCCATTTGAAAAAACTGAATTATAATTATTTCTTGATCATCATTTTCAAAAAATCATAGTAGCCTTGCAATTTGACAGTTCAAAATTCTGAAGATTTTAGAAGATCCTTCAAACCTTTGGTTATCAAATGCAAAACGAATTGTTCACTGTAAAGGGTTCAAGAGCTGTGATATTTTAAATAAACCCCGGTAAATGAAAATTTGCACAAAAAAATTGACATACGTCAAAAACAATGGCAGACTAGGGTATATTTTAGTCAGTTTCAAAAAGCGAATTCAAAAATGTAATAAAAATAGGTGGTTACTATTTAAAATTTCAAAGTTGGCGCCAATTTCTCCACGTTCCGGAAGTTCAGCCATTTTGAAAATAATTTAGTGGAACTCAGAATGGTCGATTTGGATCGTATACTAAATTTTAAAGTTCTATCTATACTAGAAGTTAAAAAGTTTCTAATGTAGGCCTTAAAAGAATCACCCTGTATACGGTTCTGTGAGTGTACTTTTCTAGGCCCCCCACCCTGTAGGAGTATGTTTGTGGCACCTAATTCGACTTGTCGAGGTTCCACTGTAGTTAGAAACGCTCACAATCTTTGCCCTAATCTTTGAAAAGTCAATTAAAAGACGAATTATTTATGTAATAAATAAAAATTGTCCGATAAATGATGTTCATCGATCTCTTGTTGTCTTTGTGCCCCCTTGTGACCCTTGTCCTTGGTCTGGCACATCCCGTTTTGGTATTTTTTCGTTGTTTGTCGTGGGAACCAGCCAGCAGATGACGTCAACAGCGGACCAGGATCACATAGCTTGGAAAAGGTGTGGTGATGTATGAAGGAGTCACCCACCCTTGCTGCGATCTGAGCGACAACCAAGACCTCGGAGGCCCCTCCGGGATAAAATTCAAGGATTGTCGAGGGACAGGGCGACATGAAAAACACCAGGTTTGGGGGTTTGGATAGAGCCATAGCGGACAAAGACGACATCTCAGAGAGAAAGGAATTTTCAGTTTTTCGAGCGAAATGTTGTTTACACAAATCATTGTAGGATTGTTTTGTTGATTTGTTTGGACGGCGATTTTTTCCATTTCTTTTATGGGAGTGATACAGAAACCAACGGAAGTCTCGTGTGTTGACGATGCGCTCTTATCACAAGTTGCTATCGAGCGTTAAAACAAATTGCTTTTTGATTTTATTTGTTTCACAAAGACAAGACTGTTTGTATTTTATTAAAAATGAAATCAATACGAAATAAAACAATAAAAAATCAAGGGTTCTGATGTGGTAATTGAATTTATGAAAACTTTATTTTTTAAATTGAAAAGACTACCGAAACTGTGGACAGTACGAATGGCTTTCAAACACAAGCACAAACTGTATAAATAAATTATAAATTGTAATTATTTTTGTAAATTGATCGTACGTTTTTTATTAACGGGATCAGAGAGCCCGAATTCATCTAAATGATATAATTTGGTACATTTTGCTTTAAAATTAAAGTTTACAACCTAAACTCACATAGTGCATAAAATTAAGAATTTTTAGAATGCAAAAAATACATAAAAAAGAAAGAAAGAGTTGTAAAGGAAATACCTAATCGTAAGTTGTAGTGAAAAATTAAATTTAGCCGTTTTCAAAGTGGTATTAGGGTTGTTTGAAATTTTTTAAATGTGCACCCTTCAATTCAATGCCATTTTAAAAAATTTTGAAATCGTCTTTTGGACAGTTAAAAGAGAAAGCTTAAATCTTTCCTTTTCCAAAAAAAAAGGTTAACAAACCCATAACTCAATTTCTTCAAATGAAACGCACTAATTTGTATTTCAAGATTTAATTAGAAAAGACTAATAATATCCAGACAAATTTTCTTTGATGCAACCAAAAATAATAATTACCTTACGCTACTCACTTGCTATTTACGTTTAGATACATCGAAATAAATCTGCTTTCTCATTGTTTAATACTTGATAAAGAAAGTTTAGCAAAACTGTCAAGAAGTTCGGGTATAATTATGCCAAACTTCTCAAATTCTGCACATAGATGAAAAATTGTTGCTTATTTATTGTTTGCCCACCTTTAAACCTTCTTAACTGAAAAATGGAAAATTCGATAAATAAAAATAAAATAAATTTCGAAAAATTTAATAATTTTTTACATAGTGATTATACAGGCTGTTTTGTCCAAACCCCACATTAGAAGTATTGAGAGTTCTAATAATCATAGTCATCTGAAAATTTGTGTACAAAAATAATCTTTTAGGTCCTGCTCAATGAAAATATTCTCAAGATGGCAGCACTTCCGGTTATACCGGAAGTCGCTATCAACTTCCTTATTTTAAATGGAATGCTATATTTTTTAATGCGTTTTTGAATTACTAGGGTTATTTTAAGGTAGTTTTCTTAAGCTGTTCCTATACCTAAATTTAGCCGTTTACGAAATATTTATGGTTTTTAAAATTTTTTTGGATTTGCACCTTCCAGTTCAAAAATCGATAACTCTGCGATTTTTTAAAATTTGGAAATATTTTTGAGCTCATTTGAAAGAGGAAGCTTAGATCTTTCCATTGGTGTTTTCAAATTTCTAAAAAAGAATAACAAACTCCGAATTTTTAGAATTAAGTTTGCAAAACTTTAAGCACCCATAACTCATTTTTTTCAAATGAAATGACAAAAGTTTTATTTCACTAGATGGTAGAGAATTTAATTCTGCTTCGATCTGTGTTGACATTCCCTATACTTATGTTTAATAGTTTTCAAGTTACAATAACTTTTTGTTGGGATTGAGAAATTCATTAGCCATAGGCCTTTTCTCATAGGTTGCCATGGAAACGAATGAAAAAAGGTGAGAAATTAAAGTTTTTCAAACCAACAGCCAATGAATTTATTTTGTTTTCACAGTCTGATAACACAATTTTGAACAGAGTTTGTCGTTTAAGTTTAATCAGAAATGTTTTTTTGGCAAACTATGCAAAAATAGCTGTGGTTAGTAAGAAATTTCCTACAATAACAAAAAAACCAACATAACTTGAAAATTATCACAGATAGGTATAGGGAATGCAATTACAGATCGATGCAGAAAAAAATTCTCCTCCATCTAGTAGAATAAAAATTGGGACATCCCATTTGAAAAAAATAAGTTTTAGGTACTTGAAGTTGTCCAAACTTAACCTTAAAATTTTTGGGTTTATTAACTTCAATTTCAATTTTGATCACACTGAACAACAGATATAGGCTTTCTCTTTCAATTCTCCAAACATGATTTCGAAATCTCTAAAACTAAGCGAGTTACCGATTTTTTAAGGGACAGGTGCAAATTCAAAAATTTTCAAAAATCCTAAATATCTCGAAAACGGTTAAACTTGGGTTAGGAAAAGCTAATAAAAACTCCCTTAAAACAACTCAACTAATCCAAAAACGCAGTGAAAAACATAGCTTTCCATTTAAAATAAGAAAGTTAATAGCGACTTCCGGTATAACCGGAAGTGCTGCCATCTTGAAAATATTTTCATTGAACATAACTCAACGGATTATGCCTGAGTACCAACTCTCAGATAAATATCTTTATTAGAACTTTCAATACTTCTAATGTGGGGTTTAGACGGAACACCCTGTAATTTAATTTTTTCAAGCCAGAATGGAAGCTTTAAAATTCTAAAGTCAGATACCTAGTTTGAAATTGTCAGTTTTCTAAATGTAGAAATAAAGTTAAAAAAAAAACTATAGAAAAATGGAAGTCAAAAACCTCCTTTAAACTAATAATTCTAATTGTTTTAATAATAATTGTACAGATTTATGGAAACGTAAAGTTTTAGAAACTAGAAAGGAAATTATACAGGGTGTTGGATAGTGATAAAGGATATAAAACTGAGTTTAAAGTTCCCATGACAAAATGCAACTCTTCAAAGTTAGATTTTTATTTTAAGTTTTTTGAATTTATTAAGCAGAAACGACAAATCTTATAAAATGTTGGAAAAATCACCAATTAGTGTCTTATGGTGTTCCGAAATGATAGCGTAATTCTATAACCATCTAACTGAACGATTTAATAAACTCTCAACTAAGACAGAAAAATAACTGCAGGTAATAATAAATATCTAGGAGCATATCTAGAAGGAAAAACTAAAAAAATAAGTTAAAAGCAGAGCCATCTTACACCAAAAAATAATACTTCTGGAATTGGAAAAATTAAAACACACCTGTTAAAAAAAAAAAGGGGATAAACCGAACACTTTTTTTAATTAATAGCATAATTTTATCGTATTTTTCGAAAGTTTACTCGATTAAAAATGAAAATAATGAGCTAAAATTCCGATTTTTGCAATTATTTCAAAAATTGTAAGAGATATACTATATAAAAGATGTTGATAAAAGGAATATGAATAAAACAAAAAAAGAAGATGGAAGAAAAAAGAGTGTTAAGAGGGAAGAAAGAAGAAAAAAAGTATAAAAAGACACGGAAGAGTATTGAAAAGAAAAAAGGAAGAAGAGAGAAGAAAAAATGCAGATAAAAATTTGAAAGGAGAAAAAAGTAGGGAAAAATATAGATAATAAGAACGAAGAAAAAATAAACCAAAAGTGTCTAAATTCTAAAGTGTAAAAATTAAATAAAATAAGAAAAAACCAAAATGGTTGGAATTGAAACCATTTGAAAGGTTGTAGTTTGATCTCAAAATTGAAATAGCTTTATAGAGAAAAGAGAAAAAACAGGAAACTAAGAAGAAAAAAGAAAAAAAAAAGAAGTGAGAAAGGAGAAGAATGCAGAGAAATAATTTAAATCACAAAAAATTTAAAGAGAGAAGGAGAAGGAAGAACAAAAAATAAATCAATTATAACTGTTATTAAACACAAACTGTGGATTTATATAATTTTACCACCATAAGTATAATAATATTCTCATGAAAATGCCCCGATTTATGGCCACTTGAAAAATTGTAGTCTGGGTATTCTGTTTAATTAAAATTGTATGTTATCAACACGTCCTATTCCTATCTTTTACAGTTTTTGAAAAAAATTACAAAAAACGGATTTTACTTGGTCAACAATTCTCAAACTTCAACATTTTATTTAGTTTTCGACTGATTTATTATCAAATAATCAGTAAAACAATAATATTTAATTATGAAAAAAATAAAACAAGAAAAGAAAAACGATAATAAAAGAAGAAGGAAGAGAAAAGAGTGTAAGAAAAAAAGAAAAAAGGAAGAAGAGGGAAGAGTGGACAGAAAAAAATGCAGATAAAAATTCGAAGAAAGAAGCAAGAAGGGAAAAGATAGATAATAAGAAAGAAGAAAAAATAAACCAAAAGTATTATTAATTGAATAAAATAAGAAAAAACTGTAGATTTATATTATTTTACCACCAAAAAGGCCCGATTTGAGTCCATTTAAAATAATGTAGTTTCAATACTGTATTCAATTAGAAATGCAAATGATATCAGAAATTCATAAGTATAATAATATTACCATGAAAATGGCCCGATTTATGGTCACTTGAAACATTGTTTAATTAAAAGTGTAATTGATCTTAAAATTGTCAATTTTCAAAATTCAAGGCTAGTATGATTTTTTCAAAATAGTTATCAAAAAATGGATTTATTTTGTAATTTTCATCGTTAACCAAGTAGGCCGTACAAAATGGTCAACAATTGTAAAACTTCAACATTTTATTTAATTTTTAGCTGACTTATTATTATTAAAAGTAACTCAGTGAGTCTGCCATCAAATTTTGAACTTCTTGAATAAAAATGTGGACAATCGAATTTTTTTTTAATTAATAATGAACTAAAATTCCGTTTTTTGTGATTTTTTTCAAAAACTGTAGATAGATATAGAAGATGTTGATAAAAGTTTCCATAAAAAATAAAGTTCGTTTGATTGCCATTAAAAAAACAGGGTAATTTCATTTGAAAAAACTGTTATAATCATTTTTTCATCATTTTTATGATAGTAGCCTTGCTATTAACAGTTGACAATCCTGAAGATTTTAGAAGACCTTTTGAACCTTTGGTTATCAAATGCAAAAAGAATTATTCGCTTATTGTAAAGGGTTCAAGAGCTGTGATATTTACATAAACTACTGCAAATAAAAATTTGCATAAAAAAATTTCTCGTAGTTACTAAAGTTAAAAAGTTTCTAATTTAAGCCTGACTATTAAAATCTAAATTAGTCTCAACAGATATACAGGGTATTCCGACTAAACCCCACATTAGAAGTGTTGAAAGTTCTAATAAAGATATTTATCTGAGAGTTGGTACTCAGGCATTATCCGTTGAGTTCTGCTCAATGAAAATATTTTCAAGATGGCAGCACTTCCGGTTATACCGGAAGTCGCTATCAATTTCCTTATTTTAAATGGAAAGCTATGTTTTTCAGTGCGTTTTTGGATTATTTGAGTTATTTTAAGGGAGTTTTTATCAGCTTTCCCTATACCCAAGTTTAACCGTTTTCGAAATGTTTAGGATTTTTGAAAATTTTTGAATTTGCACCTGTCCATTAAAAAATCGGTAACTCGCTTAGTTTTAGAGATTTCGAAAACATATTTGGAGAATTGAAAGAGAAAGCCTACATCTGTTGTTCAGTGTGATCAAAATTGGAATTGAAGTTAATAAACCCAAAAATTTTGAGGTTAAGTTTGGACAACTTCAAGTACCCAAAACTTAATTTTTTCAAATGGGATGTCCCAATTTTTATTCTACTAGATGGAGGAGAATTTTTTTCTGCATCTATCTGTATTAGCATTCCCTATACCTATCTGTGATAATTTTCAAGTTATGTTGGTTTTTTTGTTATTGTAGGAAATTTCTTACTAACCACAGCTATTTTTGCATAGTTTGCTATAAAAACATTTCTGATTAAACTTAAACGACAAACTCTGTTCAAAATTGTGTTATCACACTGTGAAAACAAAATAAATTCATTGGGTGTTGGTTTGAAAATCTTTAATTTCTCACCTTTTTTCATTCGTTTCCATGAGAAAAGGCCTATGGCTAATGAATTTCACAACCCCAACAAAAAAATATTGTAACTTGAAAACTATTAAACATAAGTATAGGGAATGTTAACACAGATCGAAGCAGAATTAAATTCTCTACCATCTAGTGAAATAAAATTTTTGTCATTTCATTTGAAAAAAATGAGTTATGGGTGCTTAAAGTTTTGCAAACTTAATTTTAAAAATTTGGAGTTTGTTATTCTTTTTTAGAAATTTGAAAACACCAGAGGAATGATCTAGGCTTCCTCTTTCAAATAAGCTCAAAAATATTTCCAAATTTTTAAAAATCGCAGAGTTATCGATTTTTGAACTGGAATGTGCAAATCAAAAAAAATTTTAAAAACCATAAATATTTCGTAAACGGCTAAATTTAGGTATAGGAACAGCTTATGAAAACTACCTTAGAATAACTCTAGTAATTCAAAAACGCATTAAAAAATATAGCATTCCATTTAAAATAAGGAAGTTGATAGCGACTTCCGGTATAACCGGAAGTGCTGCCATCTTGAGAATATTTTCATTGAGCAGGACCTAAAAGAGTATAATTGTACACAAATTTTCAGATGACTATGATTATTAGAACTCCCAATACTTCTAATGTGGGGTTTAGACAAAACAGCACTGAGTGAAATGAAACAAAAATAACGCTTTCAATCATATATATTTTAGCTTTCATGATACAGTAAGTGTTATAATCATCCTAAATCCCTAAATCTCCCCTTTATTCCTGTGTCCCTATTCCCCGAATCCGGCGCTGAGCTCCCACGCCTCCGCCGGTTTATCTCTTAACCCTCCCTTTGATCCCAAGCGTCGCGACGCCTCAACCCGACGCCACTTCTGCGTCCCTGTCACTCCAGACGCCTTTCGCGTGAAAGCATCGCTGAAAACCGCCGACGCTTTCAGCCACCTGTTGCACCTCCTGAAAGCGATGTGTTTTTTTTCCACAATCGGAAATCATTCAAAGAAGAAAATAAATTGATTGCCAGAGGGGTGAGGGTGGCGTTGACGCCATCTATTCGGTTGAAAATATTGGAAAGGAACAGGGTGGTAGAAGTGGAAAGGGGTGGTTTTTGGGCACCCCCATTGGCTAACGGCCCGGTTATCGGAAATCGTTGCCGAAAAGGCGCTGCGGAAATCCGACAACCAATGGAATTACGAGACTGGGGGTTAGAGTATGGAAAGTATTGGAAAATGACAGGGTTACAGAGGGGGAGAGGGATGATGGGCACCCTAGACGCGATAAATATTTATTAATTTATTGAAAACGGGGTGAAATTTATTAACTTATTTCATGCTTTGGGTGATTCGTTTAACGAAGGAAATTCGCGAAATAAATTTTTAGTAGCTGAAAACTTTCAGATTTTAAGAGCGATAGCTAATAATTTTAAGGGTTTGAGAAATTTGAATGAATAAAAACCAAATTAACTTGTAAAAATTATAAAGTTTTAAAAAACTAAGCGTTTGCTATTAAATACTTAATGCTTTGCTTTATGTACCTATGTAAATTTTTTTCAGAATTTTTTTTACCCTTACAGAAGAAGTAACAATTTTTGCAGCTACTTCATACTAATTAATAATTTTATTTATAAGGAATTCTATAGAAAAGTTCAGTTAACAAACTTTTGATTTATTTTCTCAATTACGCCAAAACTATTTGGAAAAGTGACACTATTTTGATCCTTACTTATGCAGAATGATCCGGGGAATTGATTGGCGTTGAGAAAATCGCCAAATTCCCAATAGTTTTTTAGTTATGAATTTTTTTAAATTTTACTTATTTTTAATTTTACTTGCAATTCTCTCGAAAACTCTTGGCCGTAGAACAAGAATCTTTTTTGAAAACGATAGACAATTAAAAGAGCTTTCCAACGATAATAAACTTCATGGGGTTATCTCTAACAGTTCCGGAGATATTGCTCGATAAATGTTCCGGGTACCGGAAATCGACCAAAATCACGACAAAAATTTAAAAAAATCAAAATTTTAAAAATCAAACCTATTGACTTTTTTTCTACTTTTAACAACTCCAGAAGGTTGTAAAGGTATAAAAAAGTCCATAAAACTTTACTAGAGTGAGTTAAAAAAAAATTATTTTTTTTCATTTTTGTGAAGGTAAGTTGCCTTGACCATTAATATTAAGCAAAAAAAATTAAAATTTGAAATCTCGTGAAAAGCTGCTATAATACGAAAAATGAGCCGCTGAATTCACTGGAACAAACCGTTTTGCTCTACGACTTTTAGTTTTTGAGTTACGAATTTTTTTGTTGAAGAATAAAATACCACTATAAAATGGCTACCCTAAATTTAAGCAAAAAATTTCAAATTTTTAAATTGCGTGAAAAACTGATATAATATGTAAAATGAGCCGTAGAATTCACTGGAACAAACCGTTTTGCTCAATGACTTTTAGTTTTTTAATTATGAATTTTTTTAGTGTAAAACTTTAAATGCCTCTGTACCCGGAACCGGTGCCCGGAGCGACTCCGGGTTTTGACGAGAAAATAGAGAATTTCAAGCGCTATCCGATCCTTTATAGGTTTTTGCTCTAACTCTTATAGTTTCCGAGAAAAACGCAAAAAAAGGTTGCCATTTTCACTTTTTTTGAATTTTTATACGCCGATTACGGCGAAACTATAAGAGTTAGAGAAAAACGGCAAAAGCGATTAGAAGCGGTATAAAAAGCCCTACAACATGGCATAGGTTTCAAGGCGATATCTCGCAAAAAATTTTTCAATTTTCAAACGTCGATTACGGCTAAACTAAAGGAGCTAGAGGAAAATGCTTTGTTCCATCGTAAAGAGCACATCAAAATCTATCAGATAAGATGGGTTTGAATTGATTTTAAGACACTTTAAAAATTGGCCACTTTTAACGGGGGGGTGTTAATAAATTTTTCAATTTTTTTATTTTCTTAATTACGGCAAAACTGTTTGAAAAAGTGAAACTATTTTAATCCTTGCCTATGCAAAATGATCCGGGGAATCGATTGGCGTCGAGAAAATCGCCAAATTCCCAATAGTTTTTTAGTTATGAATTTTTTAAAATTTTACCTATTTTTTCCTTTACTTGCAATTTTCTCGAAAACTGTTAGTGGTAGAACAATAATCTTTTTTGAAAACGATAGACAATTAAAAGAGCTTTCCAACGATAATAAACTTCATGAGGTTATCTCTAATAGTTCCGGAGATATTGCTCGATAAATGTTCCGGGTACCGGAAATCGACCAAAATCACGACAAAAATTGAAAAAATCAAAATTTTAAAAATCGAACCTATTGACTTTTTTTCTACTTTTAACAACTCCAGTGGGTTGTAAAGTCATAGAAGAATCCATAAAACTTTGCTAGAGTGAGTTAAAAAAAAATTATTTTTTTTTATTTTTGTGAAGGTAAGTTGCCTTGACCATTAAAATTAAGCAAAAAAAATCAAAATTTTAAATCTCATGTAAAGCTGCTATAATACGAAAAATGAGCCGCTGAATTCACTGGAACAAACCGTTTTGCTCTACGACTTTTAGTTTTTGAGTTACGAATTTTTTTGTTGAAGAATAAAATACCACTATAAAATGGCTACCCTAAATTTAAGCAAAAAATTTCAAATTTTTAAATTGCGTGAAAAACTGATATAATATGTAAAATGAGCCGTAGAATTCACTGGAACAAACCGTTTTGCTCAATGACTTTTAGTTTTTTAATTATGAATTTTTTTAGTGTAAAACTTTAAATGCCTCTGTACCCGGAACCGGTGCCCGGAGCGACTCCGGGTTTGGACGAGAAAATAGAGAATTTCAAGCGCTATCCGATGCTCTATTGGTTTTTGCTCTAACTCTTATAGTTTCCGAGAAAAACGCAAAAAAAGGTTGCCATTTTCACTTTTTTTGAATTTTTAAACGCCGATTACGGCGAAACTATGAGAGTTAGAGAAAAACGGCAAAAGCGATTAGAAGCGGTATAAAAAGCCCTACAACATGGCATAGGTTTCAAGGCGATATCTCGCAAAAAAATTTTCAATTTTCAAACGTCGATTACGGCTAAACTAAAAGAGCTAGAGGAAAATACTTTGTTCCATCTTAAAGAGCACATCAAAATCTATCAGATAGAATGGGTTTGAATTGATTTTGAGACACTTTAAAAATTGGCCACTTTTAACGGGGGGGTGTTAACAAATTTTTCATTTTTTTTATTTTCTCTATTACGGCTAAACTATTCGAAAAAGTGGCACTATTTTAATCCTTACCTATGCAAAATGATCCGGGGAATCGATTGGCGTCGAGAAAATCGCCAAATTCCCAATAGTTTTTTAGTTATGAATTTTTTAAAATTTGACCTACTTTTGCTTTTTTTCGAAATTTTCTCGAAAACTATAAGTCATAGAACAATAATCTTTTTTGAAAACGATAGACAATTAAAAGAGCTTTCCAACGATAATAAAGTTCATGGGGTTATCTCTAATAGTTCCGGAGTTATAGCTCGATAAATGTTCCGGGTACCGAAAATCGACCAAAATCACGACAAAATTGCAAAAATCAAAATCTTAAAAATCGAACCTACTGACTTTTTTTCTACTTTTAACAACTCCAGAGGGTTGTAAAAGCATAGAAGAGTCCATAAAACTTTGCTAGAGTGAGTTAAAAAAAATAATTTTTTTTTCATTTTTGTGAAGGTAAGTTGCCTTGACCATTAAAATTAAGCAAAAAAAATCAAAATTTTAAATCTCGTGAAAAGCTGCTATAATACGAAAAATGAGCCGCTGAATTCACTGGAACAAACCGTTTTGCTCTACGACGTTTAGTTTTTAATTTATGAATTTTTTTGTTGATGAATAAAATACTCCACAATGAAATGGCTGACCTAATTTTAAGCAAAAAAAATCAAAATTTTAAATCTCATGAAAAGCTGCTATAATACGAAAAATGAACCGCAGAATTCACTGGAACAAACCGTTTTGCTCTACGACTTTTAGTTTTTTAATTATGAATTTTTTTAGTGTAAAACTTTAAATGCCGAGAAAATAAAGAATTTCATCGGATGCTGTGCTGGTTTTTGCTCTAACTCTAATTGACGTTTTTTCTACTTTTAACAATTCCAGAGGGTTGCAAAGGCATAGAAAAAATTTAGTTTGAAACTTGAAGACTCAAATTCTGAAATCTTAAAAAATTAATTAACCTGGGAAAGTAACTAGTGTTTAAAAAAAAATTGAACAACTGTCTGAAAAAAATATTTATTTGCCAAAAAATTTAGACCAAAAGCCGCTTCATGCTCTTATCCTGATTGACAATTTTAAGCGAAATGAGCCCTGGTAGTACCGGGATCCATTTAGTTTCCAAATCTGGTCGAATTTCCAATTCTTCACTAACACTTGCCCGAATTAAAACCGGTTTCGTACACCTTGGATCATGGTAGGAAGCTTTGTTTTTCACCCATTTGATGGTACAACCCTCTGGGACTGTTTCACGTGGTTCCAGCTGGTGTAAAGTACCACAAGTGAAAAAACTGAACTTGTGGACGACTTGTTGGTACTCCTTACAACGACAAATTTCCATTTTTTTGATCAATTTTTTGACACTTTTGTTGTGACACTAGAATATGAACAAAGTACCGTTATTAATTCTGGCATAAAAAATTGAAACAAATGCTAATCGTTGTTTTTGTGGTTTGTTTAATAATCTAATCAGGTTCTCGACCCAACAAATAATCAATTATCCTCCTGTAAAAAAATCAAAAAAATTAAAAAATTGTTGGTTTCCTCCAATTTTGATAAAATTCAATTATAAATAAATCTAGCGTTTCCATTGCTTCAACAAGTGAAAGTCACGATGTCTGACCTTAAACCAATCAGAATTCGCCAACCGGCCGCCAACCAACTGCTCGAACACGCCAAAAAAATCGAGGTACCTTTTTTGGGTACCATTTTTCGAAAAAAATTTTTTTTTTGAATTTTTTTCCAGCATGAGGATCGCGAGTCGGCCACCACCAACTCCGGCAACCCCATCTCCTACAAGGACGCCACCCTCACCGTGGGCAAAAAAGGGCCCACTTTGTTCCAGGATTGGGTTCTGATCGACGAACTGGCCCATTTCAGCAGGGAACGAATCCCAGAGAGAGTGGTCCATGCAAAAGGTGCTGGGGCGTTTGGGTACTTTGAGGTCACCCATGACATCACCCAGTACACAGCGGCCAAGGTTTTTGCCCATGTGGGCAAAAAAACACCCATTGGGGTTCGTTTTTCCCAGGTGGCTGGGGAAATGGGCTACCCTGACACTGTGAGGGATATTCGAGGGTTTGCTGTGAAGTTTTACACAGAGGATGGGATCTGGGATTTGGTGGGGAACAACACTCCCTTGTTTTTCGTCCGGGATTGTGCCCTTTTTCCCAGTTTCATCCACATTTTGAAGAGAAATCCGGTGACTCATTTGAGGCCGGATTATGACATGTTTTGGGATTTTATCTCTTTAAGGCCTGAATCAACCCATCAAACATTGGTGTTTTTCTCGGATAGGGGTGAGTTAATCCCAAAATCCCAGGGATGCGTCCAAAAACCCGAAAAAACAAGTGTGGATAATTGGATGGGTTGGCAAAACGTGATTTTGTTTTCCCATCAAACATTTGATATTTCAGGAATTTTTGATCATTGAATTGAAAACGAAAAATTGTACAATTGAAACACAATTCAGTGATTTTTACGTCATAAAAGTCACAATTCTTGAAACTTATTGGACGTTATGTTGTTAATTCAGTTTTAGAAAATTAAAAAGCTTGGAATCATTACTTAAATCAAATATTGGGCAAAGTTGTGACTCTAGAAATGCAAATTTTTATGAGTTGTGATTCTAAAATGATTTGTTTTGGAACTTCAAATTTCAGAAACGTGGCTTGGATTTTGATGATAAAAAATTGTAAACGTTTGGCAATACTAGAATATTAGAAATTTTCTAGTTTTTTTTTTGTTTTTGTACTATATATACTATACTACTACTATACTATATAGTATAGTATACTATACTACTACTACTATATATTCACTTGATCCAGAAGATCAGAGCTGATAATTTCACCAGTTTTTGTAGAAAAATAATACAAAGAACATTTCTCCTACTTAATAAAGTGCTTCCATTTACATTTTTTAAAAGGTCACTTTGATCACAGTGCCTTACAGTATATCTATTATAAAGTTTTTACAAAATTTTTTAAAAATATTTTCCAAAACATTTACATAAAACTGGTAGAACGGACACCAAACAACACAACAATATTCAAGCTTAGACCTAACTAGAGCATAAAATAAAGTTTTAATGCAAGATACATTAGTAAATTCTTTTGTATTTCTACATATAAAGCCCAGAGTCTTTAATGCACTACTAGTTAGCTGAATAATATGAGGTGTAAAGGTCAAACCACTATCCATAACTATGCCTAGTCCGTAATTTTAAGTACGGTACCATTTATATTATAAAAAAAGTTAATCAAATTAGATTTTCTAGTAAATGTGATCTTTTTACATTTTTTAATGTTCAATGTTATTGAATTATTCAATTTTTTTTGAATAATAATATTTTTTTATTTAATTTAATTAATTATTAATAATAATAATTAATAATAATTAATAATTAATTTTAATTAATTAATTTTTTTTTAATTTTTTTTAAATAATAATAATACTGTTGTAGTTTGATTCCAGAATCTAAATGTAGAATAGTGATTATTTTTACGTCAAAAAAGTCACAATTCTTGAAACTTATTGGACGTTATGATGTTAATTCAGTTTTAGAAAATTAAAAGGCTTGGAATCATTACTTAAATCAAATATTGGGCAAAGTTGTGACTCTAGAAACCAAAATTTTTATGAGTTGTGATTCTAAAATGATTTGTTTTGGAACTTGGATTTTGATAATAAAAAATTGTAAACGTTTGGCAATACTAGAATATTAGAAATTTTCTAGTTTTTGTTTTGTTTTTGTAAGATGGATTCCCAAAACGTGGAATTTTAGAATTGTGTGTGTGTTGGTCGAGTTTGAAACACCAGAAGCTAGAATCTCGAAGTTGAAAGAAATTGAAAGAAGTGGTCCAACGTTGATTGTTTGGAATTTCTAATTTTTGAATGTGAGGATCGTAACATTTCTAAATGTTGAACTGTGCAGAAGTATAAATAAAGTGTAGGAAAGGGAGATTAGAATTTAACAACATTTCTAAACTCTTACGAACACAGAAGCTAAAAGCCAAGTCTTTGAAATTGGAATTCAAAAAAAAAGTTTACATCAAATTATAGAATTCTGAAAGGTAGTTAATGTAGCACGATCATTTAAACAGTCAAAAATTTAAAGTGATCATTCACATCAGAAATTAAGTGAATTTTGTTAGGCAGAATTGTGATTGTGTGTAATTTTTGAATGCAGAACCAACATTTTAGAATATTTTTCAAGGAGATTACAATTTTAGGGACTTAAATGATCAGAAACTCGTCATTTAAACATAATTCAAATAAGTTGTAAATAGTAGAACTAGGACGTGATAAGTCAGCTAATCTTGGACCAAGCGAAACATTACGAATTTTTAATTTTTGAATCTTTGAATTTAGTGATTTTGCCCGTTCTTGGCTCAAACTTTAGAAAAATGAACTGAGATTGGAGTAACCCTGGACTTGGAAGTTTCCAGCTTGAATCTTGCTGTTAGATATTTCAGATTCTTGTAAACGTGTTAAAAACTGGAGGTGAAAGTTTATCATTATAGAATCGTAAATTTAAAATTTCGGAACAATAATAATTCAAGTTGCGTTTCTAGAATTTGGAATTTTGGAAACTAAACTAAATGATTTTGAGACGTCTAAATGGTCCAAATGAATTCTAAATTTACAAATTTCGATTCTAAAAGTGTAAATTTAATTGAATTTCTGGTGTTAATTCTGAAATTTCCAATTTCCGGATTGTCTTTTTAAAAAGTAATAATTCTAAAAATTTAATTTTTTTTGTTAGAAACTGGAATTCACAAGGTTGGAATACAGGCAACCACAATTCCAATAGAATTATTTTAGAATTGTAATATTCCCAGATTTTAATAAAATTACTGTAGAATTCAGACAATTCTATTTGATAAACGCATAAATAACTAGCGATTCGAAAATCACACAATTTTGGACTTTGATAATTCTAGACACTTGAATGTCGTAAAGTTAATTCAGTGTTGGAAATCTAGAAATTGAGACATTTGAGATGAATTTTGAAAAGTTGTAACTCTAGAAGCCTAAATTTGCAAAAATTGGGGCATGAATATGAACTTCAAGTCCAGAATTTCTAGAATCTTTCTAGAATAATACAAATTTTCAGTTTTTTAATTTAATTTTAATTCGCTTAATTCCATAAGCATTAAAATGAAGTCCAAGAAAATTAGAAAATTACTTAAAATTCTTCGAAACTGGAAGTAAAAAAAATTATAGTGTTATAGAATCGTGAAATTATGTTACTAGAATTTTGAAAGGAATTCAACACGTTGAACAAAAAAAAATTTAGTAAACGTAAAAATCGTTTACATGATAACTATAAGTAGAAAATGTTCATCATAAGAATCTAGAGGAAATTTCGAACAGGTGGAGTTTCAAAAATTTCTAATTTCTAGAACTGTGTGTATCTTAGATATTTAGTTGTTAGATTTTTAGAAACTAACAATTCTAAAAACATTGAGCTTTGTGTTACTAGAACTAGAATTTCTACAAAAACTAGAATGCTCCAAATGTTTCAAATTGCATAATTCTAGAAGCCTAAATTTTATAGTTATTGCTTTCTAACTCATAGATTTTTGTATTAAAACCCAAAATTAAGATTTTTGAATTTTATTGTCCTTCCTCTGAAAAGAGTCTACATTTCTAAGTTTCAGTTATTAATTTATCAAATTTTTCCAAATTTGGAAACTTTCTAAAAGAAAATGTGTCCTAGAATCTTGTTAAATGATAATTCTAGAAACTGTAGGTACATGAAATTTAGATTTCTAGAATTCTAGAAGAGTAGAAAATTTCTAATTACCTCAAATGTGTTAAAACCCAAAATTAAGATTTTTGAATTTCATTGTCTTTCCTCTGAAAAGAGTCTAAATTTCTAAGTTTCAGTTATTAATTTATCAAATTTTTCCAAATTTGGAAACTTTCTAAAAGGAAATGTGTCCTAGAATCTTGTTAAATGATAATTCTAGAAACTGTAGGTACATGAAATTTAGATTTCTAGAATTCTAGAAGAGTAGAAAATTTCTAATTACCTCAAATGTGTTAAAACCCAAAATTAAGATTTTTGAATTTCATTGTCTTTCCTCTGAAAAGAGTCTACATTTCTAAGTTTCAATTATTAATTTATCAAATTTTTCCAAATTTGGAAACTTTCTAAAAGGAAGTGTGTCCTAGAATCTTGTTAAATGATAATTCTAGAAACTGTAGGTACATGAAATTTAGATTTCTAGAATTCTAGAAGACTAGAAAATTTCTAATTACCTCAAATATGTTAAAACCCAAAATTAAGATTTTTGAATTTCATTGTTTTTCCTCTGAAAAGAGTCTACATTTCTAAGTTTCAGTTATTAATTTATCAAATTTTTCCAAATTTGGAAACTTTCTAAAAGGAAGTGTGTCCTAGAATCTTGTTAAATGATAATTCTAGAAACTGTAGGTACATGAAACTTAGATTTCTAGAATTCTAGAAGAGTAGAAAATTTCTAATTACCTCAAATGTGTTAAAACCCAAAATTAAGATTTTTGAATTTCATTGTCTTTTCTCTGAAAAGAGTCTACATTTCTAAGTTTCAGTTATTAATTTATCAAATTTTTCCAAATTTGGAAACTTTCTAAAAGGAAGTGTGTCCTAGAATCTTGTTAAATGATAATTCTAGAAACTGTAGGTACATGAAATTTAGATTTCTAGAATTCTAGAAAGGTAGAAAATTTCTAATTACCTCTAATGTGTTAAAACCCAAAATTAAGATTTTTGAATTTCATTGTCTTTCCTCTGAAAAGAGTCTACATTTCTAAGTTTCAGTTATTAATTTATCAAATTTTTCCAAATTTGGAAACTTTCTAAAAGAAAATGTGTCCTAGAATCTTGTTAAATGATAATTCTAGAAACTGTAGGTACATGAAATTTAGATTTCTAGAATTCTAGAAGAGTAGAAAATTTCTAATTACCTCAAATGTGTTAAAACCCAAAATTAAGATTTTTGAATTTCATTGTCTTTCCTCTGAAAAGAGTCTAAATTTCTAAGTTTCAGTTATTAATTTATCAAATTTTTCCAAATTTGGAAACTTTCTAAAAGGAAATGTGTCCTAGAATCTTGTTAAATGATAATTCTAGAAACTGTAGGTACATGAAATTTAGATTTCTAGAATTCTAGAAAGGTAGAAAATTTCTAATTACCTCTAATGTGTTAAAACCCAAAATTAAGATTTTTGAATTTCATTGTCTTTCCTCTGAAAAGAGTGTACATTTCTAAGTTTCAGTTATTAATTTATCAAATTTTTCCAAAGTTATGGAAACTTTCTAGCAGAAGATCCTAGATTCTTGTTAAATGATAACTCTAGAAAGTGTCCATCATGAAATTTAGATTTCTAGAAATCTAGAAGAAAAGAAAATTTCTAATTACCTCAAATGTTTTATTAGACATTTAAGTTATTCCAAATAAGTTAATGTTTAACCAGAATTCTAGAAACCCAAATTCTAGGAATCCCCTCCAGCTACCGCCACATGCACGGCTACGGTGCCGACACTTTCGGCTTCGTGAACGAATTCGGCCAATTTTTCTACTGCAAGTTCCACTACCTCACCAACCAAGGCATTGGCACTCTTGGCTCCTCCAAAGCCACCGAAATCGCAGGCCAAGACCCCGATTTCCTCATCCGTGACCTCTACAACGCCATCTCCAGCGGAAACTACCCCACTTGGTCCTTCTACATCCAGATAATGACCCCAGAACAGGCCGAAAAGCACCCTTGGGACCCCTTTGACGTCACCAAAGTGTGGCTCCATGCCGACTTCCCTTTAATCCCAGTGGGCAAACTGGTCCTCAACCGCAATCCCAAAAACTACTTTGCTGAAGTGGAACAGATGTCTTTCGATCCCGCTCATTTAATCCCAGGGATTGAACCCTCACCCGATCGCATGCTCCAGGGCCGGCTTTTCAACTATGGGGACACTGCGCGGTACCGTCTAGGGGCCAATAATTTGCAACTGCCGGTTAACAGCCCCTTCAAGTTGCATAATTTCAGTAGGGATGGGTTTGCAACTTTGGACAGTCAAGGGGGGGCTCCCAATTATCACCCCAATAGTTTTGGGGGGCCTGATGATGACAAGAGGGCGTTGGCTTTGTCCCCCCTTTTGCCAGTGGTGGGGAACGCAGGACGGTTTGATAATGGAGGGGAGGATTGGGATAATTTTGGGCAAGCGAGATTGTTGTACCATCGGGTTTTGAAAGAGGATGAGAAGGAACGGTTGGTTGATAATATCGTGAATTGGTTGAAAAATGCCGCTGATTTTTTGCAAGAAAGAGCAATCAGGAATTTTGCTAATGTTGATGAGGAGTTTGCCAGAAAAATCAGGGAGAGGATTCAAGCCCAGGTCAAGCCAGTGGCTCTTGCTGAGTTGTAGTTAGATAATTGCTTTGTATGATGATGGACAATAAAGAAGTTTTGCATTGATATTTTTTTTTATTTCTAAAATTTCTTATTCTAAACATAGACAGAAAGATCGTCTAATAGATATCTAAATCTTGTCTCCTTATTTTTAAGAGTTTTTGTATTACCTAGAAAACTACAAAAATTCATCCTTCTCCTTCTACATTCTAAGTTAGAATCAGAAAGCAAGTCACTGACAGTCACTACTTTGAGGCAAAACTGTACAAATTCTAAACACGATTTTTTAGAAATACTTCTCGTTTCAGAACAGAACTAGACGTAGAGAAGCTGAAAATAGTTATAATTTTCTAATTTCGTCTTTTCTTCTACAATCTAATAGGGATATCAAAAATAGGCAGGAAGGTATAACAAATAAAGTAGAAAAAATGTAGTCCAAATCTAGTCACACATTTAAGGAATTTTTATATTAGTTAGAAGACTACAAAGTGTAGGTTTTCCGATTCAAATTTCAGTAGAAATGTAAACTAATTCTGGACTAAAAAATTTACAACAATTGATTTGATGTATTTACAATTTTTTTTTACTGTAGAGATTTAAAGACTATTAGCAGTAGACAAAAACTAAAATCAGATTTGTATTTCTCGGACAATTTTATGTAAGAAAAATAGAAAATTGAAGTCTCGTGGCTAAATAACTTGATGTAAAAAATTCTTGAATAAACCACTCATCCAAGATTTTTACCTTCACAACCAGAATGTCAACGATATCTCAAAAATTAGTAGTCGCAGATAAAAACTAAAAGCAGATTTGGATTTGTGAGACAATTTTACACAAGAAAAGCACAAAATGACTAATTATTTTGATGAAAAAAATTTTAATAGAGCACTCATCTGAGATTTGTACCTTCACAACTGAATATTAAGCGATACCTTAAAAACTAGGAGTCAGAGACGAAAACTAAATTCAGATTTGAATTTCTCGGACAATTCTACATAGAAAAAGTAAAAATTAAAGTTACGGAACTAAATATTTTAATGGAAAAAATTCTTAATAGTACATTCAACCAAAATTTTCACCTTCATGACTGAATGAACAATATCTCCAAAACTGGTAGTTCCAGCTAAATTTCTTACACAATTTTACATAAGAAAAGTAAAAAATTAAGGTTTCATGATTAAATAACTTAATAGAAAAAATTCTTAAATAGACTACTCATCTCAGATTTTTACCTTCACAACTAAGATATTGCCCGATGTCTCAAAAACTGGTAGCCGTAGAGGAAAAATTAGCTCAAATTTAGATTTCTCAGACAATTATACATAGGAAATGTAAAAAATTAAGGTTTCGTGACTACATAATTTGATAGAAAAGATTCTTAAATAGACTACTCAACCCAGATTTTTACCTTCACAACCTAGATATTGCCCAATATCTCAAAAACTAGTACCCGTAGAGGAAAAATAAACACAGATTTAGATTTCTCAGACAATTATACATAGGAAACGTAAAAAATTAAGGTTTCGTGACTACATAATTTGATTGAAAAAATTCTTAAATAGACTACTCAACCCAGATTTTTACCTTCACAACCTAGATATTGCCCGATATCTCAAAAACTAGTAGCCGTAGAGGAAAAATAAACACAGATTTAGATTTCTCAGACAATTATACATAGGAAACGTAAAAAATTAAGGTTTCGTGACTACATAATTTGATGGAAAAAATTCTTAAATAGACTACTCAACCCAGATTTTTACCTTCACAACCTAGATATTGCCCGATATCTCAAAAACTGATAGCCGTAGAAAAAAATAAGCTCAGATTTGGTTTTCTCAGACAATTCTACATAAGAAACGTAAAAAATTAAGGTCTCATAACTACATAACTTGATGGAAAAAATTCTTAAATAGACTACTCATCCCAGATTTTTACCTTCACAACCTAGATATTGCCCGACATCTCAAAAACTAGTAGCCGTAAAGGAAAAATAAACACAGATTTGGATTTCTCAGACAATTTTACATAAGAAACGTAGAAAATTAAGGTTTCGTAACTACATAACTTGATAGAAAAAATTCTTAAATAGACTACTCATTCCAGGTTTTAACCTTCACAACCTACATATTGACCGATATCTCAAAAACTAGTACGTGCAGCTAAAAACTAAGACCAGATTTGAAAGTCTCAAACAATTTTGCAAAAAAGTACGGTCCCTAAACTATGAATGTTGAATAAAAAAAATTTTTAATAGACATTCAAGGTTTTTACCTTCAAGACATGAATATTGACCGATATCTCAAAAACTATTGCAGGTACTTTGAAACTAACTTCAGATTTGAGATTTTAAAACAATTTTATATAATAATTAAAACCCTTTAACCACCTGACTAAATAAATAGTTTTTTTTTAACCACTGTTCTAAAGTTCCTAGCTATACGAAGCGAAACTTGTCCCATATCTGAAAAACGACAAACCCTACATAAAAAATTAAATTGGATTTGAAATCCTGTGAAAATTTTACAATGAAAATGTCAAAAATTCACGTTCCTTGTCTTTGCACGTCAATAGAAAAAATTCTTGAATCGACCAGACATCTAAAATTTTTACCCTCAGGACTGGATTTTGACCGATATCTCAAAAATTATCAGTGCTACATAAAAACCACTACTAGATTTGAGATTCTGAGTCAATTTTACGCTAGAAAACCCAAATTTGAATAATTCTGACTAATTTAAAAAAATTTGTTAACATTAAAAAAAACACAAAAATGCTGTATCATTTATTCAAATCAAACCCACAAAAAATCAAAGATCGGCATGTGTTTTGGTTGTTTGTGCCTGAATTCCTGCTTTAATCCTCCTCCCAAACTCTTCATCAACATTAGCAAAATTCCTGATTGCTCTTTCTTGCAAAAAACCGGCTGCATTTTTCAACCAACTCACTATATTATCAACCAAACGCCCTTTCTCATCCTCTTTCAAAACCCGATGGTACAACAACTTCGCTTGTCCATAATTATCCCAATCCTCCCCTCCATTATCAAACCGTCCAGCACTCCCCTCCACTTGCCAAAGGGGGGACAAAGCCAACGCCCTCTTGTCATCATCAGGCCCCCCAAAACTATTGGGGTGATAATTGGGAGCCCCCCCTTGACTGTCCAAAGTTGCAAACCCATCCCTACTGAAATTATGCAACTTGAAGGGGCTGTTAACCGGCAGTTGCAAATTATTGGCCCCTAGACGGTACCGCGCAGTGTCCCCATAGTTGAAAAGCCGGCCCTGGAGCATGCGATCGGGTGAGGGTTCAATCCCTGGGATTAAATGAGCGGGATCGAAAGACATCTGTTCCACTTCAGCAAAGTAGTTTTTGGGATTGCGGTTGAGGACTAGTTTGCCCACTGGGATTAAAGGGAAGTCGGCATGGAGCCACACTTTGGTGACGTCAAAGGGGTCCCAAGGGTGCTTTTCGGCCTGTTCTGGGGTCATTATCTGGATGTAGAAGGACCAAGTGGGGTAGTTTCCGCTGGAGATGGCGTTGTAGAGGTCACGGATGAGGAAATCGGGGTCTTGGCCTGCGATTTCGGTGGCTTTGGAGGAGCCAAGAGTGCCAATGCCTTGGTTGGTGAGGTAGTGGAACTTGCAGTAGAAGGGTTGGCCTTGGGGGTTGATGAGGGTGAAGGTGTTAGAGCCATAACCGTGCATGTGGCGGTAACTGGAGGGAATTCCTAGAATTTGGGTATCTAGAATTCCGGTCTAACATTAACTTGAATGTCTATTAATAAGGTAATCAGAAATTTGTGAAGTACTACCCTTTACAAATTTCTTTTAAAGTTACATTTTTTCAACTGTTTTAAAATTCTAAAAATCTAAATTTCATGTACCTACAGTTTCTAGAATTATCATTTAACAAGATTCTAGGACACACTTCCTTTTAGAAAGTTTCCAAATTTAGAAAAATTTGATAAATTAATAACTGAAACTTAGAAATGTAGACTCTTTTCAGAGGAAAGATAATGAAATTCAAAAATCTTAATTTTGGGTTTTAACACATTTGAGGTAATTAGAAATTTTCTACTATTCTAGAATTCTAGAAATCTAAATTTCATGTACCTACAGTTTCTAGAATTATCATTTAGCAAGATGAAGTCGAAGCTTTACCGAAGAGAGAAGAGGCAAAAACTATTTCTTTCAAAGTGGGGACAACTTTTGATGTGAAAAAAGATTTTGAAGATCCTGAAAATTGGCCCAGAGGTATTATGGTGAAGAAATTCTATTTTTTTCGGAAGAAAACAAACAGCGAGCAAGAGGTCTTTCAAGAAGGAGGCTAATGTATGTAACATTAACCTTCTATTTATGAATGTTCAGTCCTTGAGGAACAAAATTGAAATGGTTGAATCGGTGTTATCTGAAGAAACTGGTGAAACAATTTCCATAATGTGTTTTAGTGAACACTGGTTAAATACAAGTGAATGCGAATCAGTAAGTCTGGAAAACTTCAGTCCAAAATCTTGGTTTACACGTGGTGACAAGGGTTATGGAGGATCTATTATCTTTACGCGAAATAACTTGCAGTGTGTTGCTCTGGATCAACTAGTTAATTTATCTGTGGCTTCGGTATGTGAAATCTCCGCTATTAAATTAGTTTTAACAAATGTGGTCGTCATCTCTATCTATCGACCACCTTCAGGAGACTTTGAATTATTCTTAACAGTGATTAATAGTTTGTTAAAATACTTGGATTTTTCTAAAAAAATTATCTTAGGTGGTGACTTTAATGTTAAATTTAATTCACCAGATTTCAAGTGTCATGCTCTAGTAGATTTACTTCTAAGTTATGATGTACAACCTGTAGTAAACTTTAACACCAGAGGATCTCATCGTCTCGACAATATCTTCACTAATATAGACATTAATTTTTGTAAAGTAAGTCCTTTTAGGTTATGCCTATCTGATCACATAGGTGTACTTTTTCAATATCATGACAACTTTATACAAGAAAAATCTACTACAAAAATCGTAAGACCAATAACACAAAGAGGTAAGATTGAATTTTATAAATCGCTAGAATCTGTACAATGGGATTATGTAATTGATAACTGTGATTTGAAAGTAGAAGAAAGTTTTCAAAATTTTATTAATGTCATTGAGTTTTACCATAGGCTACATTTTCCTGAAAAAATAGTCAAAACACAGGTATCAAAGTCGATTAAGTGGTTTGACTCTGAACTAAAACAAATTCGTGATAAACTTTTCTTTCTAAATGACCTATATTCTTTAACTAAAAGTGATAATGTTAAAGCGGCCAGAAATATTGTAAGATTTAATTATCGCACTGCCATTAAAAACGCCAAAATTAAAGCAAATGATAACTTCATAAAATCCTCTAAAAACACTTCTGGTGCCATGTGGACTGTAATAAATTCAAAACGTCGTCGGAACATAAACTGTGATATGAGTGACTGTGATATAACTGCAAATGATTTTAATGTATATTTTACTAATGTTGCCAAAACTGTGATAGATAAGGTTCCAAAATCTGACTGTGATCCCATTGTATTTACGAGTATGTGTTATAATAATAATGTAAAAGTCCCATATTTTGGTTTTAGTGAGGTTTCGTGTATTCAAGTGAGAGATGCAATCAATGATCTAAAAAATAGTACGAGTAAAGATTGGTATGGTTTCAGTAGTGATATCGTGAAAACAGTAAAGGACGTTATTTTGTCTCCTCTTACTAAATTAATTAATTACTGTATAAGAACATCCACTTTCCCTAAATGTCTTAAAAAATCTCTAATCTCTAATAAAAGTGATATTAACAATTTTCGGCCCATTTCGTTAACACCAATATTTTCAAAAATACTAGAAAAAGTCTTAGTCCAGCAGTTGACACGGCACTTTGAAGATAACAATTTGTTGTGTCCACATCAGTTTGGTTTCAGAATACAGAGAAGCACAGTTGATGCTATTACGGACTTTACGAACGAGATTCATGATTGCTTTGAAAATGCAAAGTTTGCAAAAGCCACATTCCTTGATTTAAGTAAGGCATTTGATTGTGTTTCTCATACCATATTAGTTCGCAAGATGTTCTATTATAATATTCTTCCAAATAGTTGCAAATTATTATCTTCATATTTAAGTGATCGTCAACAAAGTGTCAACTTTAACAATGCTGTGTCTGAGAGTCTCCCTGTTGAGTGTGGTGTTCCTCAAGGATCTGTTTTGGGTCCTTTACTTTTCTTAATATACATTAATGACTTTCCATATTGTTTAAAGAACACCAAAGTGACATTATTTGCGGATGATACGTCACTAGTCAACAGTGGTGAGACCTTGGACACAGCTACAGAAAACAGTGATCAAGCGAAACTGATGGCCGGCAAATGGTTTTCTTCGAATCAATTGGGCTTGAATGCAACAAAAACAGTTGATATGTTGTTTACATTAAAAAACTGCAGTAACATTGATGAAAGTTTCAAAAAGTCCACTAATATTTTAGGTATCACTATAGATGACAAGTTACTATGGGACCATCAAGGTAACACGCTTGCAACGAAACTAAGCAAATTAACATTTTTATTTAGACAGTTAGTGAACAACATATCTCTATCAACTCTTAGAGTTGCATACTTTGCCCTTGTTCAGTCAGTTCTTTCGTATAGTATTCTAATTTGGGGCCATTCTTCTTGTCGGCATCGATTGTTCTCATTACAGAGACGAATCATTCGAATAATAAATGGTTTAGAACATCGAGCAGACTGTAGATCTACTTTTCGTACTCAAAAAATTTTGACTTTACCATCGTTATATATATACCACTGTCTGCTTTATGTGAAACAGAATACCCAAACTTTTCGATACCATTCTGAAAACCATGCTTATAGTACTCGTATTAGTGACAAGCTCATTCCAAAATTCAATAGCCTAAAACGGAACCAAACTGGACCAAGATATTATTGCACTAAATTTTATAATATGTTACCAACTAGTTTTTGTAATTTAACATTATGTGTTTTTAAAAGAAAGTTAAAAGATTTTTTAATTGTAAACTGTGTCTATGACTTTGACGAATATTTTCGCTGCAATTTTAGTGATTTGCAGGCTTTTTAGTTTGTATCCTTCTTATTTTGTTGACTTGTGTAATGACGCACTGTTTTAAACACCAATAAAACTATTTCTATTTCTATTTCTATTTCTATTTCTAAGATTCTAGGACACACTTCCTTTTAGAAAGTTTCCAAATTTGGAAAAATTTGATAAATTAATAACTGAAACTTAGAAATGTAGACTCTTTTCAGAGAAAAGACAATGAAATTCAAAAATCTAAATTTTGGGTTTTAACACATTTGAGGTAATTAGAAATTTTCTACTCTTCTAGAATTCTAGAAATCTAAATTTCATGTACCTACAGTTTCTAGAATTATCATTTAACAAGATTCTAGGACACACTTTCTTTTAGAAAGTTTCCAAATTTGGAAAAATTTGTTAAATTAATAACTTAGAAATGTAGACTCTTTTCAGAGGAAAGACAATGAAATTCAAAAATCTTAATTTTGGGTTTTAACACAAAAATCTATGAGTTAGAGCAATAACTATAAAATTTAGGATTCTAGAATTATACAATTTGAAACATTTGGAGCATTCTAGTTTTTGTAGAAATTCTAGTTCTAGTAACACAAAGCTCAATGTTTTTAAAATTGTTAGTTTCTAAAAATCTAACAACTAAATATCTAAGATACATACAGTTCTAGAAATTAGAAATTTTTGAAACTCCACCTGTTCGAAATTTCCTCTAGATTCTTATGATGAACATTTTCTACTTATAGTTATCATGTAAACGATTTTTACGTTTACTTAATTTATTTTAGTTCAACGTGTTGAATTCCTTTCAAAATTCTAGTAACATAATTTGTTTAGCAATTTCACGATTCTATAACTCTATAAATTTTTTTACTTCCAGTTTCGAAGAGTTTTAAGTAATTTTCTAATTTTCTTGGACTTCATTTTAATGCTTATGGAATTAAGCGAATTAAAATTAAATTAAAAAACTGAAAATTTGTATTATTCTAGAAAAATTCTAGAAATTCTGGACTTGAGGGTCATATTTATGCCCCAATTTTTGCAAATTTAGGCTTCTAGAGTTACAACTTTTCAAAATTCATCTCAAATGTCTCAATTTCTAGATTTCCAACACTGAATTAACTTTACGACATTCAAGTGTCTAGAATTATCAAAGTCCAAAATTGTGTGATTTTAGAATCGCTAGTTATTTATGCGTTTATCAAAGAGAATTGTCTGAATTCTACAGTAATTTTAAAATCTGGGAATATTACAATTCTAAAATAATTCTATTGGAATTGTGGTTGCCTGTATTCCAACCTTGTGAATTCCAGTTTCTAACAAAAAAAATTAAATTTTTAGAATTATTACTTTTTAAAAAGACAATCTGGAAATTGGAAATTTCAGAATTAACACCAGAAATTCAATTAAATCTACACTTTTAGAATCGAAATTTGTACATTCAGAATTCATTTAGACCATTTAGACGTCTCAAATCTTTTGATTGCCATTGAAAAAACAAGGTCATTCAATTTGAAAAAACTGAATTATAATCATTTCTTGATCATCATTTTCAAAAAATCATAGTAGCCTTGCAATTTGACAGTTCAAAATTCTGAAGATTTTAGAAGATCCTTCAAACCTTTGGTTACCAAATGCAAAAAGAATTATTCACTTACTGTAAAGGGTTCAAGAGCTGTGATATTCTAAATAAACCCCGGTAAATGAAAATTTGCACAAAAAAATTGACTTATGTCAAAACTATGACAGATACGTATTAACAATAGGGTATATTTTAGTCAGTTTCAAAAGGCGAATTCAAAAATGTAATAAAAATAGGTGATTACTATATAAAATTTCAAAGTTGGCGCCAATTTCTCCACGTTCTGGAAGTTCAGCCATTTTAAAAATAATTTAGTTGAACTCAGAATGGTCGATTTGAATCGTATACTAAATTTTAAACTTCTATTTATACTAGAAGTTAAAAAGTTTCTAATCACCCTGTATATATCGTACAATGGTGAGCAAAAAATTTCGAGCACTTTTGTCAATCCATTGTCAAAAAAAGGATAGGGAATTACACACGATTATGTCAGTGAAATGTCAACAGTGGTCGAAATTTTTTGCTCACCATTGTACTATCATTTATTTATAAATACCCATATTTTTATCAATATATCGATAAATATTGATGATTCAATATAATATATAGATATTTTGCTAATTTCGATATTTCGATAAGTATCGATATGTCGATATATATCGATATTTAAATCTTAATATCGCCCACCCCTATCCGATATACAGGGTGTTTCAAGTTTTAGGTCCATTCAAAAAATAAATACTTCTAGTTGTCCAAAAGAAAAAAATATATCTCAAACGATAGAGTTTCTAACACGCTTCAATTTGATGCTTTAATGTTATACGAAATTTTCATGGTACGAGCGTGAATTGTGAAAAACTAGATAAAAAATTTTTTGTTTCCAAATTATTGCAATCGTTTTCTCATAATAAAATTCCTCCTATTTTTTAAGTGAGACTTCCGAAACTGAAACAGTAAAAAACCCAAGGCGTATTGAGCAATTGAAATTTCAATTTGCAAAAGATCAAATAAATGTTTTATCTTAGTCACCTTTGAAAAAACAGAGCTCGTGTCTTTGCTTGATTCACAAAAAATTGAAACGTCATTAACTGTCAGACTAAAATTTTACTTGTCAATTAAAAAATGCCCTTTTTTTTTGCAAATTGAAATTTCAATTGCTCAATACGCCTTGGGTTTTTTACTGTTTCAGTTTCGGAAGTCTTACTTAAAAAATAGGAGGAATTTTATTATAAAAAAATTATTGGAATAATTTGAAAAAAAAAATTTTTAATGTAGTTTTTTGCATTTTACGCTTATATCATGAAAATTTGGGATATCAGCAAAGCATCAAATTGAAGCGTGTTAGAAACTCTATCGTTTGCGATATATATTTTTTATTTTGGAATACTAGAAGTATTTATTTTTTGACTGGACCTAAAACTTGAAACACCCTGTACATATGATATCAAAGGAGTTTAACTCACCCCTATCCGAAAACAACACCAACGTTTGATGTGTTGTTTCAGGCCTTAAAGAGATAAAATCCCAAAACATGTCATAATCCGGCCTCAAATGAGTCACCGGATTTCTCTTCAAAACATGGATGAAACTGGGAAAAAGGATCGAATCCCGGATGAAAAAAATGGGAGTATTGTTCCCCACCAAATCCCAGATCCCATCCTCTGTGTAAAACTTCACAGCAAACCCTCTCACATCCCTCACAGTGTCAGGGTAGCCCATTTCCCCAGCCACCTGGGAAAAACGTACCCCAATGGGTGTTTTCTTGCCCACATGAGCAAAAACCTTGGCAGCCGTGTACTGGGTGATGTCATGGGTGACCTCAAAGTACCCAAACGCCCCAGCACCTTTTGCATGGACCACTCTCTCTGGGATTCGTTCCCTGCTGAAATGGGCCAGTTCGTCGATCAGAACCCAATCCTGGAACAAAGTGGGCCCTTTTTTGCCCACGGTGAGGGTGGAGTCCTTTTTAGGGATGGGGTTGCCGGAGTTGGTGGTGGCTGATTGGTGGTCGTTGTCCTGGAAAAAAGGGCTAAGGGTTGGGGGTTGAATTATGAAAGGGTTGCACTACCGTGATTTTTTTGGCAAAGGTGAGGAGTTGGTTGGACGCTGGATCGCGTTTTGATTGTTGGGACATTTTTGTTGTGTGGGATTTTGGTTGGTTTGGGTTGTTTTTATGTGGGGTTTATCACAGGAAGTTGTGGGGACGGTTTGTTTATTGAGGAAATGCATTTTTTCAACAATGTGGTCTAACAAAAGAAAATACAGAATTTCTACATAAGTTGCGCTACAGTTATAAATTTTTCCGAAAATATAAAAATCTCTCACTTCTAAAATCACAAATTCTAAATACTTATTTTGTTTAGTTTTCTGAAACTTATTTTATACTTCACAAATTCTAGGTCAGGTCAGGTCAGGTCAGTTATTATAATATAACCATTTTGAAAAAATCACACTACCCTTGAATTTTGACAGATGACAATTTTGAAAATTCTAGAAGGCTCTTCAAACCTTCTGTTATCGAATACAAAAAAAATTATTCACTTATCGCAAAGGGTTGAAGGGCTGTCACATTTTAAATAAACTCATGCAAATGTGGGATTACTATTTAAAATTTCAAAGTTGGCGCCCATTTCTCGTAGTTCCGGAAGTTCAGCCATTTTGAAAATAATTTAATTGAATTCAGAATGGTCCATTTTGATCGTACACAAAATTTTAAAGCTCTAGCTATATTAGAAGTTAAAAAGTTTCTAATGTAGGCCCTAAAAGAATCAGCCTGTATATATATATATATATATATATATATATATATATATATATATATATTATTTTTTTTTTTTTTTGAGAATATTATCTACTTTTTACCTTTTAGTTCAAAAACAAATGACTATTCCAACACAATTTTTCTTTTAAAAGAATAGATGTTAATTTAAAAACAACAATCGACGTGTTTGGTCGTTCTTTACAAAAAATTGCACAATTAATTTATGAATTTAGCTTTTAACTAAACTAAAACGATATTATCGAAATTTTATGGGAATATCGATAAATATTGATAATTATCGGTATTTATCGGTTTTCGGTATATCGATAGTTATCGATATTTATCGATATATCGACAATTATCAATATTTATTAGTAATATCGATGTATCGATAATTATCGATTTATTATTATATATAATTATATAATATATAATTATCGATAGTTTTCTGAAACTTTTATACTTCACAAATTCTAGGCCAGGTCAGGTCAGGTCAGTTATTATAATAGAATTTATTTAATAATAATAGAATTTATTTCCAACAGACTTCTTAGTCTATAGTGGACAATATAATAATAAATGGACGAAAAAAAAAGAAATACTAAAGAACAAAATTGACAAAATTGAGACAATCAAAATATACAAAACATTATAAATTACGAAGAAAAATATTCTAGTAGTTTGACCTTTACAGTTTCAGTTTGGAAATTATTGAAGAAAATATCCAAATCTATTGTAATATTATTGTATAATTTAAAACAGTTAAAAAGTGGAGAATTCAGATGATGAAAGGTATTAGGGGTGGAAAAATAAAATGTAAGAGGATTTCGGTTGTTAGCTCTAGGTACTATAATGTTCACTTGATCCAGAAGATCAGAGCTGATAATTTCACCACATAAAAGTTTTGTTGAAAAATAATACAAAGAACATTTCTCCTACTTAATAAAGTGCTTCCATTTACATTTTTTAAAAGGTCACTTTGATCACAGTGCCTTACAGGATATCTATTATAAAGTTTTTACAAAATTTTCTTAAAATATTTTCCAAAACATTTACATAAAACTGGTAGAACGGACACCAAACAACACAACAATATTCAAGCTTAGACCTAACTAGAGCATAAAATAAAGTTTTAATGCAAGATACATTAGTAAATTCTTTTGTATTTCTACATATAAAGCCCAGAGTCTTTAATGCACTACTAGTTAGCTGAATAATATGAGGTGTAAAGGTCAAACCACTATCCATAACTATGCCTAAGTCCGTAATTTTAAGTACGGTACCATTTATATTATAAAAAAAGTTAATCAAATTAGATTTTCTAGCAAATGTGATCTTTTTACATTTTTTAATGTTCAATGTTATTAAATTTTTGAATAATAATATTTTTTTATTTAATTTAATTAATAATTAATAATAAATATTTAATAATAATAATAATTAATAATAATTAATAATTAATTTTAATTAATTTAATTTTTTTTGAATTTTTTTTAAATAATAATAATAATACTGTTGTAGTTTGATTCCAGAATATAATTGTAGAATATTGAAGAACAAAAAACATTTTACATAAAATCCTTAATTGGACAAAAACGATAAAATTGTAAATTTCTTGTGAAATTGTTCTAAAAAAAAGTTTTTATAAAGTAGTTTCTTTTACAAATTTAACGTAATAGAGCCTTACAGAGAAACATTTCCAATAATTTAAAGTACGGCAAGTTGTAATTTGGACACTAATATCCGTCTAAAACGTTAAAAAACAATAAAAAAATTATAGTTTTTTGAGTTTTTTCCATAGGCGGTAGTCAATTTTTATATTAAATCAAAAGATAGGGCCCTAGAAAATAAAATTTGCAACAGCTTGAGCTTATGCAAATTGTTGTTTAATCAAAAATGATCGTTTAAAACGTCAAAAACTATAATAAAAAAGTGTAGATTTCTACTTTTTGTAAAAATAACTTTGATTTTTCGTTCAGATGGAGTGATGGAGATGTGGGGCCCCAAAAATCTACATTTCGAACAATTTGAAGGTCACCAGTTCCCAATTAAGACGCAAAAACGACTAAGTTAATTTGTCAATTTTTACCACAAAACAAGAGATAGCGCCTTAGCAAACAAGTTTTTTAACAAATCGGGCGTTAGTTAATTGTAATTTGGTAGCAAATTATCGTTTAGAACCTCAAAAACAAACTTTGCTTATTTTTTCTAAAAATAATAAAATAAATAAAATAAAAAATAAAATCTGAAAATAATTTTTTTTAATTTTAGAATTTTAACCTGTAAGAAAAAATATCCTCCTGTGATTGAAATACATTATTTTTTATTTTTTAGTTCATCTTTTAAATAAAAGCTTTTTTTTTAACATTTTTTTATATATTTTTATTTTTTGCTTTTTAGTCTTTATTTATTGCATAGATTTATTGTTATTACACTGTGCATCTACCGTGACGTTCAAATGACCAACATACCGTCTGTGTCGGTATAAGTTACGGTATGTACAAATCGAGAACCCCTTTGTGAACATAACCAAAAACTTCAAAACCCCATTTAACCCCTTTAGGGTGTAATTAACTATATAGAATTGCATTGTCACGCAGATTACGTAAGCATGTTAAATTTCATTTCATTGCGACTATAGGAACCCTCTCAAATTTACAAATCGAGAACCCCTTTGTAAACATAACCTAAAACTTCAAAACCTCATTTAACCCCTTTCGGGGGTATTTAACTAAATAGGATTGCACTGTCACGCAGATTAAGTAAGTATGCAAAATTTCAATTCAGTGGGACAACGGGAACCCTTTCAAATTTCGCTCCAAAAAAATAACCGACAGACAGATAACATTATGAGTTAAAAAAAAAATAAAAAAAATGTTTTTTAAAAAAAGCTTTTATTTAAAAGATGCACTAAAAAGTAAAAAATTATGTATTTCAATCACAGGAGAATATTTTTTCTTACAGGTTAAAATTCTAAAATTTATAAAAGCTTTGGGAGTTGTCAACTGAACAAAGTAATTCTGTAATGGCGTAATTTTATAACTCCCAAAACTTTTATAAATTTTAAAATTTTAACCTGTAAGAAAAAATATTCTCCTGTGATTGAAGTACATAATTCTTTACTTTTTAGTGCATCTTTTAAATTTAAAAAACATTTTTTATATAATTTTATTTTTTGCTTTTTAGTCTTTATTTATTGTTATTACACTGTGCATCTACCGTGACGTTCAAATGACCAACATACCGTCTATGTAGGTATAAGTTACGGTATGTACAAATTGAAAACCCCTTTGTAAACATAACCTAAAATTTTAAAACCCCATTTAACCCCTTTCGGGGGTATTTAACTACATAGGATTGCATTGTCACGCAGATTAAGTAAGTTTGCAAAATTTCAATTCAGTGGGACAACGGGAACCCTTCCAAATTTGGCTCCGAAAAAATAACCGACAGACAGACAACACTGTGAGTTAAATAAATGCTTTTAAAAATATAGCCACAGCGCACAAAATTCTCGAGTTTTTAAATAAAAAAACGTGATAAAACGTCCCAAAAAAGCAAAAATTACTGTCGAGATTACTTATTCAGTTCGAGGCCCGCGAAGCACCAGGAAAACATCACCTTCAGGAAGCGAAACCGCATTCCAATCCCACTCACTTTCACAACAAAAATCACAATCGATTCGTTCGAAAAAAATAAAAAAAAAATCCATCAAACACTTAGCCAAGAAGAGCTGCAACAAATGCGATCCTGTTGTGCCATTTTATTAAACAACATTGTTTTAAACAACAATTTCGCCCATTTTTAGCAATTAATTCCAATGATGATAGAAAAAATTCGCAATAAAACCGCGTTTTTTCCATCCGAACTCACTCATGCGTGAATTTATTGGAAATCAAATCCATATGAGTGTCAGGAGTTCAGAATAAAGCCCCGGTGTTTTTCACATATTTGTGCACACATATGGGCCAAACACCAATTTAATTCCTGCCACAGCAGGAATCCATGACTCGGCTCTCGAACCCGACCGCTAGCAGGACTGCAGGAATGCGCACAAACGGCCAAAATATCAACTGTCAGCAGGACATGACTGACAGAAGTTGCCGTAGTGGCGATCTGGATGTCGCAGGAGCGCAGGAACGCACACAATGCTGCAGGAATGCCGTTAATTTATGCAAAAATTATCGGAAATTAAGCAGGAAACTTGACAAAAGATCAGAAGGCTGAAGGCGGTCACTTGAGGGGGTTTGCATCTAAGGAATTTCAAACATTTCGGTTCAAGTAAAGGGGTAAGACGATAGTGAATTCTGGGTGACAGGATAGCAGGAAGTGATGGAATGCAACAGCAGGGAAAAACCCACTTTTACAACGTTTCTGACACTTTTTTTTCGATTATTTGATGAATTTTACTCTAAGTGCAATTAATTACGATTGTGTTGGTTCATTTTGGGCGTAATTTGGTGAAATCGGTGCGAAATTCGCTTTAGTGAGTGGTTTCGGGCAAGAGGCGCCATCTTGTGACGCCATTTTGTGACAGTTGAGGAATTTGGTTGAGTTTGGACGGATTGATGCTAAAAGGCGCCATCTTGTGACGCCATTTTGTGACCATGTACGCTATTAATTGAAATTTGGTCGAAGTTAATTAAAATCAGGTCAAAGTATGGATTTGAGGCAGAAGGCGCCATCTTGCGACGCCATTTTGTGACTAGTTGAGGAATTTGGTTGAGTTTGGACGAAATTAATTTAAATCGGGTCATTGATGTGCGATTTGAGCTAAAAGGCGCCATCTTGTGACGCCATTTTGTGACCATGTACGATCATTTCGCTTGTGATTGAAATTTGGTCGAAGTTAATTAATTTCAGGTCAAAGTATGGATTTGAGGCAGAAGGCGCCATCTTTCGACGCCATGTTGTGACTAGTTTAGAAATTTTCCTTTGTGATCATTAAAGTTTGGATGAATTTAATTAAAATCAAACCTAAAATTTTCTCACGCAATTATAAAAATTTAAATTCGGTCAAAATTAATTAAAATTTTTATCAAAAAAAGCGCCATTTTGTAGCTACTTGACAAAATTTTGTCAAAATTAAAATTAAAATCGAGGCGCCAATTTTTATGCAAGACTAAAACTTTTTTATAACAATTAATTACGATTGTGTTCTAATTTGGTCAAAATTAATTGATTTCGTGCAATAAAACAGTGTTTATATCCGATTTGATATAAAAGGCGCCATCTTGCGACGCCATTTTGTGTCTAGTTGAGAATTTTTTTGCGACAATTAGAATTTGCTTAAAATTTATAAAAATCGGGCCAAAATAGAATTTAATGTTCGATTTGAGTCAAGACGCCATTTTGTGACTAGTTTAGAAATTTTCCTTTGTGATCATTAAAGTTTGGACGAATTTAATTAAAATCAAACCTAACAACGATTTAAAGTCCGATTTGAGGCAAAAGGCGCCATCTTGCAACGCCATTTTCTCACGCAATTTTAAAAATTTAAATTCGGTCAAAATTAATTAAAATTTAATCAAAAAAAGGCGCCATTTTGTAGCTACGTTACAAAATTTCTCCATGAATTACGATTACGTTGCAATTTGGTCAAAATTAAAATCGAGGCGCCATTTTGTCACCATTTTTTTTGCAAGACTAAAACCTCTTTATAACAATTAATTACGATTGTGTTCTAATTTGGTCAAAATTAATTAATATGGTGCAATAAAACAGTGTTTATATCCGATTTGATATAAAAGGCGCCATCTTGCGACGCCATTTTGTGTCTAGTTGAGAATTTTTTTTTGTGACAATTAGAATTTGCTTAAAATTTATAAAAATCGGGCCAAAATAGAATTTAATGTTCGATTTGAGTCAAGAGGCGCCATCTTAGGACGCCATTTCGTAGCTGAAGTCGGAACACGTGACGCGTGGTTGGAGTGATGTTAGTATTAGGAGGGCAGAAGTGGGAGGAGTTAAGAAGGCACATATCCAACACAATTGGATAATTAATTCAACTGTATTTAATTTATTTTTGGTAAATAAAAATAAAAATTAAACATCATGGTATATGTAACCAGTTATTACATTTTCGTCATTACAATTTGTTTACAATTAAAAACTATGACCTAACCTAAATATAAAAAAATATATAAAAAAAATGTTTTTAAAAAAAAGCTATTATTTAAAAAATGCACTAAAAAGTAAAAAATAATATATTTCAATCACAGGAGAATATTTTTTCTTACAAGGTAATATTGTAAAATTTATAAAAGCGTTGGGAGTTGTCAACTGAACAAAGTAATTCTGTAATGCCGTAGTTTTATAACTCCTAAAGCTTTTATAAATTTTAGAATTTTAACCTGTAAGAAAAAATATTCTCCTGTGATTGAAGAAATACATTATTTTTTACTTTTTCGTGCATCTTTTAAATAAAAGCTTTTTTTTTTAAAACATTTATTTATCTATTTTTATTTTTTGCTTTTTAGTCTTTATTTAGATTTATTGTTATTACACTGTGCATCTACTGTGACGTCCAAATGACCAACATACCGTCTATGTCGGTATAAGTTACGGTATGTACAAATCGAAAACCCCTTTGTAAACATAACCTAAAATTTTAAAACCCCATTTAACCCCTTTCGGGGGTATTTAACTACATAGGATTGCATTGTCACGCAGATAAAGTAAGAATGCAAAATTTCAATTCATTGGGACAACGGGAACCCTTTCAAATTTGGCTCCGAAAAAATAACCGACAGACAGATAACATTGTGAGTTAAATAAAAGCTTTTAAAAACGCCATATTGGAAAATGGCGTCCAAATTTTTTATTCGCAGCTTTATGACCATATTTAATTCGTTTGTTATATGTTTTTTTTTGTATATTTTGGACGCCATATTACAAAATGGCGGCGGCTGGAATTCAATTTTTCGCCTTTTTTCCAGAGATTCATTCAAAATTTATAGAATTTGGTGGTTCTAGGGTTTTAACAATTTTATGAACCTAAATTCTAATAATAGCTAGATTTATTGGAATTTTGTTTGAATTATTAAAAATGTGTCCATTTTTCCTCCTGGAAAATAAATTTTTCCTTATCATCTCCATGTTGCACCCGATCCCAACCCATTTCCTCTTTTATTAAAAATCGATAACCTCGTAATTCCTCACCTTGTAACCCATTTGGGCCAAACAAACAAATCTGCTATAACCCGATCTAAATTTACGCTTCATAAATTCTCCTTGAACCGAGAAAAGTAGCAATTTTCCTAATCATTGAGTGATTGCCTCCCAAGGTCGGGAAGTGTACATTTTTTCACACTTTTCCCGCATGTTTACACACTCGAAAAAAAAATTAGGTCACTGTCATCTCAACTAAAAATAAGTCGAGTGACTCGAATCGTGTCAATTTTGCGTAAGTATTTTTAGACAAAACGTCACAATTTTCGGGAGTTGTTGTGACCTCAACTAGGAGCGGCAGTGGGTGCAGCCATTATTATAAAAAAATTAAATGAAACGAATTTTGACCCGAATTTCGTACACAAATAGATTCAGTGCAGGAATTTTCAGATTTGTTGCATAAGTGTTGCCAAAATGGAAAAAATGTACAGTGAAGGACAAAACTAAGGCGAAAAAGTACAGACACGTCAATTTGGACGTAATTCGCGAAAATATACTAAATATAAAAATAAAACAAAACTTGTCAAAACGTCAAAATTAATTTTGTGTAATTTTTCAAAAAAACTGAAGTGTTGCCAACATTTCTAATAAAACTAGGTTATTGCGAAAAAATCGGGTCAAAATTAAAGTCAAAATTTAAAAAATTCTTCATAAATTTTGGCAAAACGTCTCAACGTACAGTCTAATGGAAAACAAACACAAAATGTACAAAAAGGAGCAGAAGTAACGTCAAAATTTGTCTAATTTTTGGAAACCTGAACTATTACCAAAATAATGCTAAAATAGGACGTTTTGGGAGAAAATTCGGTAAAATATATAGTGATGTACAACACTAAAGCGAAATATACAAACACGTCAGTTTGGACGTAATTTAAGAAAATACCAAAAATAAAGAGAATCAACTTACCTGCTGTCAAAGTCTCAAAAATTTTTCCGAAAATGTTTAAAAATGTACAAACAAACACAAAATTAACGTTATTAGAACACGAAAAAGTATATATATATATATATCTAAGAACCTAGTGTTGCCAAAAATGTCAAAAACTTTTTAAATTTGAATTCCGAAAAATGTACAGTGGAATACAAAACTAAACGAGTGAATTAAAAATACGGGCACAAGTAACGTCTAATTGGACGAAATATGTGTAAATACCAGGTAAAAAAAACAAGAAGAAACAACTGTCAAAATGTCAAAATTATTTTTGAAAAATTTAAAATGTGTAAACAAAAGCAAAGTTTGTGTAATTTTGTGTTGCCAATATTATAACAAGATGTTTAAAAAATTAAGTTATTGGAAAAAGAGCGGAATAGTACAAACAGGGGCAAAATCAACGTCAAAATTTTGAAAAATTCCTTAAAGTAGGTACAGATGGTTCAAAACATTACAGCAAAGTTTGGTAAAACTTCTAGGTACAGTCTAGTGAAAAATTAACACAAAATGTACAAATAGGAGCAAAAGTAACGCCAAAGTTTGTCTAATTTTTTGAAAACCTGAAGTATTACCAACATAATGATAAAATATTAATTTTTGGGAGAAAATTCGGTAAAAAGTACAGTGGAGTACAAAACTAAAGCGGAATACACAAACACGTCAATTTGGACGAATTTTAAAAAAATACCAAAAATAGAGACAATCAACTCACCTGCTGTCAAAGTGTAAAATTTTTTTATTGAAAAATGTACAAACAAACGCAAAAGTAACGTAAATATTTTTTTCTAGGAACTTAAAGTGTTGCCAAATTATGATAAAGTGTCAAAAACAATTTTTTATTTGAATTCCAAAAAATGTACAATGGAATACAGAACTAAACGAATAAATTACAAACACGGGCACAAGTAACGTCAAATTGGACGAAATGTGATAAATGCCAAATAAAAAAACAAGAAATATCAACTTAGCTGCTGTCAAAAAGTCAAAAATATTTTTGAAAAAATTAAAAAAATATCCGTTGTCAAAAATGTACAGTAGAGTTCAAAAACAAAGTAACTAGACTATAAGTGATTTTATGTATGGTCAAAGTACAGTCGAGTAAAAAATCAACACGGGAAGTACAAATAGGGGCAAAACGAATGTCAGTTGTTTATCAATTTTTTTCAACGTCTAAGAAAATACCAAAAACAGAAAAGAATCAACTTACCTGCTGTCAAAACGTCAAAATAATTTTTGAAAAATTTAAAAAAAATATGCGTTGTCAAAAAGGCTCATTTGGTTAAAGTACAGTCGAGTAAAAATCTACCCGAAAAGTACAGACAAGGTCAAAACGAATGTCACTTATTTATCAATTTTTTTCGACGAAATTGTGGATAATTTAAAAACCACATAACCAAACATTTGGTTTTCCCATCAATTTATTAATAGAAAATTGTTTGAAAACGTCACAACTCACCCATAAAAACAACAAAAACACAACAATTCACCACGCCACCCATGATTATAAAAAACTAACCACTTGAGTCAATTTTTTCCGAGTAGGCCGTGCATAATATTCGCGATCGCGTCTTGTTACGTTCCGCTGTTATAAATACGCGCCTAATATTTAAGAATGATGGAATTCGCGCGCATGCGCATTGGGCATCGAAGTAGGCGTGCGTCAGAAACATTAAACACGCGACTTGATAATTTTAGAAAAATCAAGTGGCCGAAGAAATGAAACACAAATTGAATTATGGGAATTTAATAATTACAATAAAATCGTTCTATCACATGATTCAATTTTTACGAACACTTTGATTCAGTTATTAGCTTAATAATTTAAGAGAAGGACTAAAACGTAAAACAATAATAATAACAAAAAAAATAAGTTATAAATACCATTGCCCCACTGACCTATGTATAAAAATGTACAAATAAAAATATGATACAATTGACCTATGGCTGGATTCGCCGCCTCCCTAGACTTAAAACAAAATTTGGCCTATTTTGTGTCATTAGCTGCTCATTTAGTTCAGCTAAATGTTAGTTAAAATATATAAGTTACGGTGACTACTTAGTAGTCAAAATCATTTAGCTAAAACTAAATCGATTTTTTTCCGAGACAACGAATCCAGAAGCGAATTTCAAAACTATGTACAATCATGTTGTTGATTAGTTACAACTCTCACACATACACGCACACAAACACGCCATCTTTTCTTCACATAAGTAACTAGATCGAGTCTATTTCAGTCGTAAATAATTGTCTGTCTAGTTTTTTTTTTGTTTTGTTCACACTGATGCTTCACGGTAGAATGGATTCACGCCCTTGATGGGCAATGGATGACCTTCGGTATTGAACACCCAATTGTCGAACGATAATAAGCTGTCGTCGGAGAATAACAGGTACAAATACTGGAAAAAATACAAGTCTATTAGTTTAGGATATTTTTCCGAGCCAACGTGGGAAACAAATTTAAACTAATTTTCATCGCCACTTGCGGAAACAAACTTAATTTAACAAATAATCCGAATTCTTTTACGTTCATATGACAGTTGTGGAATGTCAAAATTATTCAAATTTTATAATTTGACATTTTTCATAGCAAATTGGGAAAACAACTTTAATTTCAAGTTTTCATTGCCGATTGGGCGAAACAAATTTTTTCTGACATATTTTTTTTTTCATATTGACAGCTGTCAGAATTAGTTGTCACGTTGAATTTAAACTAATTTTCATCGCCACTTGCGGAAACAAACTTAATTTAACAAATAATCCGAATTCTTTTACGTTCATATGACAGTTGTGGAATGTTAAAATTATTCAAATTTTATAATTTGATGTTTTGAAATATTTTTCATAGCAAATTGGGAAAACAAATTTAATTTCAATTTTTCATTGCCGATTGGGCGAAACAAATTTTTTCTGACATTTTTTTTTTCATATTGACAGCTATCAAAATTAGTTATCACGTTGAATTTAAACTAATTTTCATCGCCACTTGCGGAAACAAACTTAATTTAACTAATAATCCGAATTCTTTTACGTTCATATGACAGTTGTGGAATGTCAAAATTATAATTTGATATTTTAAAATATTTTTCATAGCAAACTGGGAAAAGAAATTTAATTTCAATTTTTCATTGCCGATTGGGCGAAACAAATTTTTTCTGACATTTTTTTTTTTCATATTGACAGCTATCAAAATTAGTTATCACGTTGAATTTAAACTAATTTTCATCGCCACTTGCGGAAACAAACTTAATTTAACTAATAATCCGAATTCTTTTACGTTCATATGACAGTTGTGGAATGTCAAAATTATTCAAATTTTATAATTTGATATTTTAAAATATTTTTCATATCAAATTGGGAAAATAAATTTAATTTCAATTTTTCATTGCCGATTGGGCGAAACAAATTTTTTGCTGACATTTTTTTTTTCATATTGACAGCTGTCAAAATTAGTTGTCACGTTGTATTTAAACTAATTTTCATCGCCACTTGCGGAAACAAACTTAATTTAACAAATAATCCGAATTCTTTTACGTTCATATGACAGTTGTGGAATGTCAAAATTATAATTTGATATTTTAAAATATTTTTCATAGCAAACTGGGAAAAGAAATTTAATTTCAATTTTTCATTGCCGATTGGGCGAAACAAATTTTTTCTGACATTTTTTTTTTCATATTGACAGCTGTCAGAATTAGTTGTCACGTTGAATTTAAACTAATTTTCATCGCCACTTGCGGAAACAAACTTAATTTAACAAATAATCCGAATTCTTTTACGTTCATATGACAGTTGTGGAATGTTAAAATTATTCAAATTTTATAATTTGATGTTTTGAAATATTTTTCATAGCAAATTGGGAAAACAAATTTAATTTCAATTTTTCATTGCCGATTGGGCGAAACAAATTTTTTCTGACATTTTTTTTTTTCATATTGACAGCTATCAAAATTAGTTATCACGTTGAATTTAAACTAATTTTCATCGCCACTTGCGGAAACAAACTTAATTTAACTAATAATCCGAATTCTTTTACGTTCATATGACAGTTGTGGAATGTTAAAATTATTCAAATTTTATAATTTGATGTTTTGAAATATTTTTCATAGCAAATTGGGAAAACAAATTTAATTTCAATTTTTCATTGCCGATTGGGGGAAACAAATTTTTTCTGACATTTTTTTTTCATATTGACAGCTGTCAGAATTAGTTGTCACGTTGAATTTAAACTAATTTTCATCGCCACTTGCGGAAACAAACTTAATTTAACAAATAATCCGAATTCTTTTACGTTTATATGACAGTTGTGGAATGTCAAAATTATTCAAATTTTATAATTTAACATTTTAAAATATTTTTCATAGCAAATTGGGAAAACAAATTTAATTTCAATTTTTCATTGCCGATTGGGCGAAACAAATTTTTTCTGACATTATTTTTTTCATATTGACAGTTATCGGTTACTGAATGAATCAAAACAATTATTTTTCATCGCCAACTCAGGTACACATCTCGTTGTTTACTAAAAAACCCGACAAACGTAATTTATTTAAACCCAACCAATCAGAGATGCTCCTCTCGGTATCTTGCATTTGATTGGCTGAGCACCTGTTCGTTAATTAATTGGTGTGATTTAAGGGCCAATAATAATCGCAGTTGTCCCACAATACGAATTAACGGATGCAAAACTCCACCCTTTTAAACCAAAAACAATAACAATTATTACCAATTGTCCATTAAAAGGGGTGGAGTCAAGTCGAAAGCCAATAAACAACAAAAAATGATTGAATGGGTGTAAGAAAGATTAAGCTGAATGTCATTGGTCGTCGTAGCCTAATCACAGCGACCTTTAAAACAAACCAATGAAAAGCTGATTTAGATTATTTGAGAGTTAAATTTTTGAAAATAATATTATTTATCACGTTGACAGCTGTCAAATAATGTCAATTTGACAGTTATTTTTCTCAAACTTACTTTGCCGAATGAATTAAAACAATCGAAAACGTAATTTATTAAGAACTGATCAATCAGTAACGCTTCCTTCAGTATCTTGAATTTGATTGGCCCAACACCTGCCAGTTAATTTATTGGTGAGTTTTAAGGGCCAATGATTGTGCAATTGTGCAAATGAGCTGGTTTTTATTGGCCAAAATACGAGTTAAAGGACACCACAGATACACAAGGACACCAGTAATAAAACAGCCAATTATTAAATGAATTATTTTAATTTAATTGGAGCTGATATTGCACAAGGGGTGGAGCCAAGCCAAGAGCCAATAAAACGTAACAAATTTGTAAAGAAGGATTAATATCATTGGTCGGCTAATCACAGCGGTTTTTAAAGCCGATTTTCATTATTTGAGGAAACAAATTCTTGATAATATTTAATTGTAACAAATTTCTTGTTAGCTAACTTGATTTTACTGTCAAATTTTGAAATGTCACCCCATTATTGTCAAGTGTCAAAATTAAAAATATGATTTTTTATTATCCAATCAGACAGTTTTGACATTGAAGTTTCAACTGTTATAAATGTCAACTGTCAATTGTCAACTGTCAATATCAATTTTGACATTACATATAAAAGCGTATTAACTCAAATATCTAAGTTAGTGAAGTTTTAAATGACATCAATTTTAATGCCAGGACTGTCGAAACTGACTGTTTCATCTAACTGTCAAAGTGTCAAACATCCAAATGTATCGACTTGGACACTGAAATTGTTTAAACTTCTTAAAATTTTCTTTGAACAATGACTTACATGACAAACCTTTTCTACTACTGTCAATTGTCAACTGTCAATATCTATTTTGATGTTAAATATGAAAACGTATTAACTCAAATACCTAAACGAAGTTAGTAAAGTTTTAACTGTCATAAATTTTAATGTCAGGACTGCCGAAACTGACTGTTTCATGTAACTGTCAAAGTGTCAAACATCCAAATGTATCGACTTGGACATTGAAATTGTTTAAACTTCTTAAAATTTTCTTTGAACAATGACTTACATGGCAAACTTTTTCTATTACTTTCAATTGTCAACTGTCAATATCTATTTTGGTGTTAAATAAGTATGAAAACGTATTAATTGAAATACCTGAACGAAGTTAGTAAGGTTTTAACTGTCATAAATTTTAATGTCAGGACTGTCGAAACTAACTGTTTCATGTAACTGTCAAAGTGTCGAAATCCAAAAAAATTGATTCGGACACTGAAATTGTTTAAACTTCTTTAAATTTTCTTTAAACAATGACTTACATGACAAACCTTTTCTATTACTGTCAATTGCCAACTGTCAATATCTATTTTGATGTTAAATAAGTATGAAAACGTATTAATTGAAATACCTGAACGAAGTTAGTAAGGTTTTAACTGTCATAAATTTTAATGTCAGGACTGTCGAAACTGACTGTTTCATGTAACTGTCAAAGTGTCGAAATCCAAAAAAATTGATTCGGGCACTGAAATTGTTTAAACTTCTTTAAATTTTCTTTAAACAATGATTTTCATGACAAACCTTTTCTATTACTGTCAATTGTCAACTGTCAATATCTATTTTGACGTTAAATAAGTATGAAAACGTATTAATTGAAACACCTGAACGAAGTTAGTAAAGTTTTGACTGTCATAAATTTTAATGCCAGGACTGTCGAAACTGACTGTTTCATGTAACTGTCAAAGTGTCAAACATCCAAATGTATCGACTTGGACACTGAAATTGTTTAAACTTCTTTAAATTTTCTTTAAACAATGACTTACATGACAAACCTTTTCTATTACTGTCAATTGCCAACTGTCAATATCTATTTTGATGTTAAATAAGTATGAAAACGTATTAATTGAAATACCTGAACGAAGTTAGTAAGGTTTTAACTGTCATAAATTTTAATGCCAGGACTGTCGAAACTGACTGTTTTATGTAACTGTCAAAGTGTCAAACATCCAAATGTATCGACTTGGACACTGAAATTGTTTAAACTTCTTTAAATTTTCTTTAAACAATGATTTTCATGACAAACCTTTTCTATTACAGACAATTGTCAACTGTCAATATCTATTTGGATGTTAAATAAGTATGAAAACGTATTAATTGAAATACCTGAACGAAGTTAGTAAGGTTTTTACTGTCATAAATTTTAATGTCAGGACTGTCGAAACTGACTGTTTCATGTAGGTAACTGTCAAAGTGTCGAAATCCAAAAAATCGATTCGAACACTGAAATTGTTTAAACTTCTTTAAATTTTCTTTAAACAATGATTTTCATGACAAACCTTTTCTATTACAGTCAATTGTCAACTGTCAATATCTATTTTGATGTTAAATAAGTATGAAAACGTATTAATTGAAATACCTGAACGAAGTTAGTAAGGTTTTTACTGTCATAAATTTTAATGTCAAGACTGTCGAAACTGACTGTTTCATGTAACTGTCAAAGTGTCGAAATCCAAAAAAATCGATTCGAACACTGAAATTGTTTAAACTTCTTTAAATTTTCTTTAAACAATGATTTTCATGACAAACCTTTTCTATTACAGTCAATTGTCAACTGTCAATATCTATTTTGACATCAAATATGAAAAGGTATTAACTCAAATACCTAAACGCAAAGTTAGTAAAGTTTTAACTGTCATAAATTTTAATGCCAGGACTGTCGAAACTGACTGTTTTATGTAACTGTCAAAGTGTCAAACATCCAAATAAATCGATTTGGACACTGAAATTGTTTAAACTTCTTTAAATTTTCTTTGAACAATAACTTTAATGACAAACTTTTTCTATTACTGTCCATTGTCAACTGTCATAAATGTTGCGCTGTCAAATGTCAGAACTGTCAACCTGACCAAACTGTCAAAGTGTATTTGTGTTTGGACATTAAAATAGTTTTAACTTTTCTAAATCTTTTGACATTCTCGATTACTGTCAACTGTCAAGTGTCAATTTATATATAACTAAAGTCAATGTCAAATGTCATTACCTTTAGCGTTTCCGCCAAAAAGAAACTCTGCTGTACATCATCCTTTTGTGGATCATCCGAATAGACATTCTTCAAGCCTGTATATCCCCCAGGCACTCTACAATACTTCTCCAATGCTTGCACAGCCTCCCAACCCCAATCTCTATATTTCTGATCTTTCGTCAATCGCCACATATAGAAATATGATTCTATAACTTCCGGCCGTAAAATATAATACTTTTCCGAATTTTTTAACGCTCTAGCTTCGGCTCCTTCCGTAAAACGGAACGCTTCCGGTCCCAGTTTCGTATTGGTGCGATCGTACGACTCATGACATGTATACGTTATTTTTTTTGCTACCTCCATATAACGGTTAGACATGTCGTTTTTGAGCGTTTTGGCACCGAGTGCTAACAGACCACCTGAAAAACAACCCAAATGGTCCATTTTGTGTTCGGGTCGATCGAATTTCAATTCGGCAAAGTAGGCGAGACCAGAAGGTGACGTAAAAAGCATATGTTGAAGGACAGCTTGCATTGCATCATCAAACATTTGACGAGCTTCATTATCCTCTTTATTTGATTGGAGCCAAGCTTTAAGGAGATATTCGAAAAAGCTATCGCCAAGGGCGCCCATTGACATATGATCTGTCAAAAAAATAAAATATATATATAAAATTATACAAGGTGTTTCGTACACTTACGTTGGCCCCATTTGCCCGTTTTCGGGTTGAGATAATTCGGATAGAGACCGTTTGGTTTCTCCAAACTTTGGAGAAATTGTCGAATATGATCGACTTTATTGCGATATATAGGTTGGCCGGTTATGTCACTCAAATAAGCAAATTCCAAGTGAAGAGTACCAAACTCGGATAAAATACTAGAACCACCACTCGCCCAACCGAAATTTTTACTCGCCTGCAAAAAAAATTTTTTTTTTTGTTTTTCATCACCAATTGAGGTAACAAAATTTTTTTAGTATTATTCGTTTTTTAAGGTAATTTTGTCACACTAGTTATAATTGTAATTAATGGTGGCAAATGTCAAAAATGTGTTAACGTTCACCTGAAGTATACAGGGTTAGTCTCATAAAAGTAATTTTAACTACATCTCAAAAATTAATCATCACACAGAAATGGGCCTTTGCTGTAAAATTCTTTATATTTTTTCCTATGCAAGTAAATTTTTTCAGAATTTTTCCACCCTTCCTTATAATTAAAATTAATTAATTAAAAATTAATTAAACAAAATTTTATTCTAAAACAACGATGCTTAAATATTTTCAAGCAAAAATAAAGTAATCAATTTATTAACACTTTTTGCAGCGACTTAAAATTAATCAATTAATTAATTAATTTCTCACCCTGTAGTTAGGTTACGTGTTTTGAAGTTGAAATAAAATGAAACGTGTCGTTTGCAACATTTTCGTTTTTCATTGCCTATCGAAGTAACAAATGTTTGCTTTGCAGTTGTAAATAAAGAAACAGCTAAATTTTTCATCACCAATTGAGGAAACAATTTTTTTTATTATTCTCTGCCTGTCTAGGAACTAAATTTTTAAGGTATTTAATTTTGTCTCAATAGTTATAATCATAATTAATGATAGTAAATGTCAAAAATGTGTTAACTTTCAACTGAAGAAACATTTTTTTTAAATATACAGGGTTAGTCTGATAAAAGTAATTTTAACTATATTTCAAAAACTAATCATCACACAGAAATGGGTCTTTGCTGTAAAATTCTTTATATTTTTTACTATGCATGTGAATTTTTCCAGAATTTTTCTACCCTTCCTTATAATTAAAATTAATTTTTTTTTATTATTCTCTGACTATCTAGGAACTAAATTTTTAAGGTATCTAATTTTGTCTCAATAGTTATAATCATAATTAATGATAGTAAATGTCAAAAATGTGTTAACTTTCAACTGATGAACATTTTTTTAAAGTATACAGGGTTAGTCTGATAAAAGTAATTTTAACTATATTTCAAAAACTAATCATCACACAGAAATGGGTCTTTGCTGTAAAATTCTTCATATTTTTTCCTATGCATGTGAATTTTTTCAGAATTTTTCTACCCTTCCTTATAATTAAAATTAATTAATTAAAAATTAATTAAACAAAATTTTATTCTAAAACAACTATGCTTAAATATTTTCAAGCAAAAATAAAGTAATTAATTTATTAACATTTTTTGCAGCGACTTAAAATTAATCAATTAATTAATTAATTTTAATTATAAAGAATTATAAAAAAATTTTTTAGACAAAGCTAAAAATACTTTAAACAGACTCACCCTGTAGTTAGGTTACGTCTTTTGAAGTTGAAATCAAATGAAACGTGTCGTTTGCAACATTTTCGTTTTTCATTGCCTATCGAAGTAACAAATTTTTGCTTTGCAGTTGTAAATAAAGAAACAGCTAAATTTTTCATCACCAATTGAGGAAACAATTTTTTTTATTCTCTGCCTGTCTAGGAACTAAATTTTTAAGGTATCTAATTTTGTCTCAATAGTTATAATCATAATTAATGATAGTAAATGTCAAAGATTTGTTAACTTTCAACTGAAAAAACATTTTTTTTAATATACAGGGTTAGTCTGATAAAAGTGATTTTAACTATATCTCAAAAACTAATCATCACACAGAAATGGGCCTCTGCTGTAAAATTCTTTATATTTTTTCCTATGCATGTGAATTTTTTCAGAATTTTTCTACCCTAGCTTATAATTAAAATTAATTAATTAAAAATTAATTAAACAAAATTTTATGATTTCTAGATTTATTCCAAAACAACGATTCAAGCAAAAATGAAGTAATTAATTTATTAACATTTTTTGCAGCGACTTAAAATTAATCAATTAATTAATTAATTTCTCACCCTGTAGTTAGGTTACGTGTTTTGAAGTTGAAATAAAATGAAACGTGTCGTTTGCAACATTTTCGTTTGTCATTGCCTACCAAAGTAACAAATTTTTGCTTAAGAAAACAGCTAAATTTTTCATCGCCAATTGAGAAAATAAACTCGGGTAAAAAACATACTAACCCGTTTCACACGCAGACAAATTACAATAAATTATGACATGAACTGTACCAAAGTTTTAATTAATTTTAATGAACGTCTATTAACCGTTTGTTATTTTCCGGTTAATTTCCTTAACTGTATACAATTCTAATTCAAATGTCCTCGCAAATTAATTAACAAGTAATAATAAACCAAAATGCAAGTTTTTGTGTCACTTATTCATTAATCATTCTAATTAGTAATTAATTGCGACGAAATGCAATTCAAATTAAAGTGTTTGTTTGTGTTTGTTTAAACATTTTAACAATGAATTTCCTGTAATAATAACAGTAGTTATAACTGTTTTTCGGACGAAAATAGGTTGGTCAACGTGTACTGCAGGACCGTACTGACTTTTTACTAGAAATTCTTCAAAAAAAAAAAAAATGCAGTCCAGGACCGAACTCACACTTTTTACCCCCCCCCAAAAATTTTTTTAATATTTTTTAGCCAAATTGTACTTTTTCAACTATACTTACGCCTGTTTTCAGGTTGACTAGAGCATGTGGAATCCCAGTCTGTGTCTGAAACGCTGGTAATAATTTATCGGCAATTTGCTGTGCCTTGTCTCGAAACATCACATCGCCTGTGAGGGCGAAACATGTCAATAAACCACCAATAAATCGTATATTTGTCTCAAAAACGGACACATCAGCCGCCTGAAACAATAAAAAAAATTAAAAAAAAAAAAAAATTGGTCAAAAAACCTACCATATTGTTCAAATCCAATTCGTTTGCGACCCAATCTCTTGCCTGTTTAAATTCATCTTTCATTCCCATTATATACAAGGTGTCTAAACCGTCTAAAATTGTTGCAGCAAGCGGTAAAGTACCGAAAATGCTTGCGCTATGTCCACGTTTGCTTATTGGTTTCAGTTCGTTCTTGCCCCAAGCGTAACGGACGTAATTATCCCACGCGTGTTTCATCATCTGCAAGAGAAATTACGATCAAATTTCATCAATAACCACACAAACAATCGAGTAATCTAATACGATGCGAGTGGAAGGAGAAGGAGAAGAAGAATCGATCGGAAAATCTAATTGGTTTGCATTTTTTAAATTGTTTCTAATAAATTCCAACAAAAACTTCTATTTTCTTGTCCATGTGTTGTATTCCTGAGCCAATCTAGTCACTTCTGGGCAACACAAAGCTCAAGCTCCTCTTAAAACCGTCAGGAGACACTATTTTTTCTACAACTTACGCAAACGCATTTTTTTTTAATTTGAGGAGTAGATGCTAGAACAAGATTAATAGAAAAAATAGACTCTATCTCACGTTGTAAGAAAGACCCGAGCTTCATTTCGCTTAAAGTTGCTAAAATCGTGCAAAAACATCGACTATTGATTGTAGCTTTTTGGAAAGTAGATGCTATAACAAAATTAATAGAAAAAATAGACTTTATTTCACGGTGTTTGAAAGACCTGAGCTTCATTTCGCTTAAAGTTGGCCAAATCGTGCAAAAACATCGCTTTTATAAAAATTTGAGCTTGGTTTTGGAAAAATGTAGCAAATTTTTGAGAGCAAGTGGCTTAGAATAATATAATTCCAACGTTTCCAGTGAATTTAATAAATTGAAATGTAAGGTTTTAACATTAAAAAAATTCAAAACAAAATACTACTCTGGTATTCAAGAGTTTAGAAAAAAATGAAGATCTTGAGTTTCTAAATCTAGAATAATTTGATTCTAAAAATATCCATTATTTTTATAATAGTTCCAGAAGCTTTAAGATTTAGAACTTCAAAGATAATTAATTCAACGAATCCTATTTTTAGATATTTGATATTTTGGGATTAGAAAAGGGAATTCAAAAAAGTGAAGAACTGCAATAATTGGATTCTAAAAGTAGATCAAAAATTTTTAACAAATCCAGAAGCTTTAAGGTGTAGAGCTTCAAAGATAATTAATTCAACAAATCCTATTTCTAAATTTTTGATAAAAAAAATATTTTTGGATTTGAAAAGAGAATTCGAAGAATTAAAGAATTATAAAAGTGGATTCCTAAAAGGTCAAAATTTCTAATAGATGTAGACCTTCAAGGATAATTAATTCTATAAATCCCATTTCTAGATTTTTGATTTTGGAAAAAATATTTTGGGATTACAAAAGGGAATTCAAAAAAGTGAAGAACTGCAATAATTGGATTCTAAAAGTAGATCAAAAATTTTTAACAAATCCAGAAGCTTTAAGGTGTAGAGCTTTAAAGATAATTAATTCAACAAATCCTATTTCTAAATTTTTGATAAAAAAAATATTTTTGGATTTGAAAAGAAAATTCGAAGAATTAAAGAATTATAAAAGTGGATTCCTAAAAGGTCAAAATTTCTAATAGATGTAGACCTTCAAGGATAATTAATTCTATAAATCCCATTTCTAGATTTTTGATTTTGGAAAAAATGTTTTGGGATTACAAAAGGGAATTCAAAGAAGTGAAGAACTGCAATAATTGGATTCTAAAAGCAGATCAAAAATTTTTAATAAATCCAGAAGCTTTAAGGTGTAGAGCTTCAAAGATAATTAATTCAACAAATCCTATTTCTAAATTTTTGATAAAAAAAATATTTTTGGACTTGAAAAGAGAATTCGAAGAATTAAAGAATTATAAAAGTGGATTCCTAAAAGGTCAAAATTTCTAATAGATGTAGAACTTCAAGGATAATTATTTCTACAAATCCCATTTCTAGAAAAAATATTTTGAGATTAGAAAAGAGAATTCAAAGAATTAAAGAATTACAATAACTGGTTTCAAAAAAGATCAAAATTTCTAATAGATCCAGAAGCTTTAAGATGTAGAACATCAAAGATAATTAATTCAACAAATCCTACTTCTAAATTTTTGAATTTTGGAAAAAATATTTTGGGATTAGAAGAGAATTTAAATAATTAAAAAATTACAAAAAGTAGATTCCAAAAAAATCAAAATTTCTAATAGATCCAGAAGCTTTAACATGTAGAACTTCAAGGATAATTAATTCTACAAATCCTATTTCTACATTTTTGATTTTTGAAAATAATATCTTGGAATTTGAAAAGAGAATTCAAATAATTAAAAAATTACAAAAAGTGGATTCCAAAAAGATCAAAATTTCTAATAGATCCAGAAGCTTTAAGATGTAGAACTTCAAAGGTAATTAATTCTACAAATCCTATTTCTAGATTTTTGATTAAAAAAAATATTTTTGGATTTGAAAAAACAATTCAAAAAATCAAAGAATTATAATACGTGGATTCCAAAAAGGTCAAAATTTCTAATAGATCCAGAAGCTTTAAGATGTAGAACTTCAAGAATAATTAATTCTACAAATCCCATTTCTAGATTTTTGATTTTTGGAAAAAATATTTTGGAATTAGAAAAAAGAATTCAAAGAATTGAAGAATTATATTAATTAATCTGAAACTGCAACTTGTAAGTACTGTAAAAAATTCGTTTTTTTAAATTAATTAATTAAATTTAATCAAAACTAGTCCAGTAAACAGGAAGCATTCTTAACTAGCGAAATCTTTGACTCTATTTATCAAAATAGAAACTGAATCATCAAAACTTTGGACTCGATTAGCCTCAAAAACGATAACTTATCAAAAAAAATCACCTCTTTAATTTTTTCCCTCCTTAACCCATTATCCCTTGTCAAACTTAAATTTTTCTCCAAAGTAAAAATCTCAACCACTGGCAAAGCTTTATTCTCACTTAATAAAGTCACATTATTCACTACCCCTTGATTTGAGTGATGTCTACTTAAATACACCCCTGTCCAAGCCACCACCAAAATTGCAGAAGTAACACCAGCAGTAGCTGCTTTTGTTGGTACCACAACCATTTCGAACCAAAATGTGAACTAAACTGACCCGAAGTATGGTATGATCATTCACTCTCTTACAAATAAATACAAGTGATAAGAGTGTTATCACTGTTGGAAAAGAACAAATAGAAAGAGGAAATAGGATCGCGTGGTTCCGTTGGAAACCAATCGTTTTGATTCGAATTACGAAATCAAATTTTTTATTAATAAATTGGTGGCATACAACTCCTACGGATCAATTAAATGAAATAAAACAAGAGGATAAGTGGGTCTGAGGTTAGGAGGTGGAAGTGGCGCAAAAATTGCACTTTTTAAGACTAGGTTTTCAAATTCCAAAAAAAAGACAATTGTGGAAATTTAAAGTTCTAAAATATTCTCAACATTGTAAAACTTTTCAATTCCAAGACTTTAACATTTTAATATTTCAAAATTGAAAAAACTGAATTCTAGAATCCAAATTTTGAAACTTTTTCTTAGAAGTTCAAAAAATCAAATAATAGGAAAATTCTAAGAGTTACAATGTGTCTTCAAAATTCCAAATTTTTAAAACACAATTTTCCAGAAATTTAAAAATCAAAATTCGAGTCAAAATCGAAATTTTTTTATTCTGTATCTTCCAAATTGTCAAAACTGACTGATACCTTATTATTCTACGATTCTAAAATTCCAATACATAACAATTAGATTCTGAAATTAAGATTCTAAGCAACGAAAATGATTCTAGACATCAAAGAGTATTATAAAGAGACAAAAGTTTAGCAATTTCTGACATAATAGAAATCTATTTTAAAATTTCTTAATTCTAAAATGATGATTCTAGAAATCGTTGAACCTCAAGACTGAAATTTCTAGATTACAAAACTCAAAGTTAAAAATAAGAAAACTGGATTCTAAAATTCAACATTTCTGAATACATATTTTTTGAATTCTAGATTCTAGAAATACACATTCTGACCTTCCAAAATTTCTAATTTCTAAAAACCTCACGACTGAAATTTCTAGATTACAAAACTCAAAGTTAAAAATAAGAAAACTGGATTCTAAAATCCAACAATTCTGAATACATATTTTTTAAATTCTAGATTCTAGAAATACAGATTCTGATCTTCCAAAATTTCTAATTTCTAAAAGCATAAAAATTAAAGTCAAAATTCCTAAATTCTTGGTCTTTTACGTTTCTAAATTTCTATAACATATCTACATTCTGATTCTAGACCTAAAAGAGGATTCTAAAATTACAGTTCAGCAATTTCTGAGATACTAGAAATCTAAGTTTTCAAATTTGAATAGAAATCACAAATTCTAAAGTGTTGTTAATTCTGGATCTTCAAGTAGTTTCTAGTACCAATTTTAAAAAACGAAAAAACCGGCTTCAATAATCCAAAATGTTGAAACTTGCAAATTCTAAAATTTTGAATCTTCCCTTTTTCGGATAGTTTGTCAATATACAAATTTAAATTTAAGTTCCTCAGTTTGAGAGATTTCTCTTGTTGGTTTCTAAATTTTCAAGATTGAATTTTGATTCTAAAAAATTCTGAACCTCAAAAACAATTGTACGAATTCTAAGAAATCAAGTTTCTGAAACTATAAATTCTAGATCCTTTTTGAGAAATGTCAATATTCCAGATTTTAAATTTTTCTAGAAATTCTAGAATTCAAAAACATTCTAGGCTTCACGATTTCACGATCCTCAGATCGCAACAAAAATCCTCAAAATTCCAAAATTCTAATTTCTCAAAATGATTAGACCTTGAATGTGGGCATCGAACAAAATTCTAAAAATCCAAAACTGGCCAATATTTCTAGAATTTGAGAGCATTGGTTGTTCGACATTTCACAACAATCCAAATACGGGGTTAGTCTATTAAAAGTAGAATATTTTTGTTATATCTCAAAAACTAATAACAGCACAGAATTTAGCATTTGCCACTGGATACTTTATATTTTTCTCCATGTAGATGATTTTTGCAGAATTTTTTCAGATATACAGGGTTAGTCTTCTAAAAATGTACATTTCGCTATATCTCGAAAACTAATCAACGCACAGAATTCGACGTTTGGTACTAGATATTTTATATTTTTCGCTATGCCTGTAGATTTTTTCAGAACTTTTCTACAATTCCTTACAATTAAAATTAATTAATTGATTAAACATATACTTTAAATAGACTAGCCCTGTATATTTCCATAATTAAAAAAACTCTTGAAAACGACAAGATTTCACAATTAAATTTCAATACCAATCTATTGCCTTCCTACATTAAAACACCCTTGTTTCCCTTCAACCCTTAGCAAACATTCCATTATGATAATCCACTTTCTCGTAAAAATACGTCGCGATGCCGTAAAGTAAATAGGTAAATAAATTCGCCGCTTTTAAGAAAACGCTCCGCATAATATTCTCCCTTGAGGCAAGAAAGAGGAAAACGCGTCGTTCGCTAATGAACGTTATTTGTAACAAAAAAAAAAAAAAAATTTCATCTTCGGATAGTATCGAGTTGAGGTTGAGCGTTTATGAAATTTTCAACGAGATTGGAGAGATGATTAATTTTCCTGTTTCGTACGAGGGAGAAATAATGAATTTTAAAACAGGACTGTGATTTGCGAGAAAGCTCCAAAAGCATGAATTTTTCAATGTACTACATGTGCTAGAATTGAATTTTTTTTTCAACGCTTAATGATAGCACGGATCATTAACTTGTCAACTATTTGCCAACAAACGAGGTCTTGTTTATTGCACTTTGGAGTGGAATCTCCGAACGATGTGATTTTTCTTCATTCTAAATCAAACTGGAATTTTTAACAAGATTGTGTTTGCCCTTATAGTACAACACGTGTAATAAAAAAATGCTCTCTCTCTCTCTCTCTCGGGCGCTTCAAAGATGGAGGGATGAAATTGCTTTTATCGTCACACTTTGACGCTGTTGTATTTCCCTTTTATTATACGGAATGATTCGATTTGGTTCCGAGTTGCGAAAAGCGCAAATATGGGAATTTTTATACGCTTACGATGTGATTTGATTGGACGAAAATGTAGAAAAAAATAAACTAATTTTTAACATCAATTTTGCATGTTTTTCTGTCTCAGTTTAAATGTTATACCTTTTTGTTTTTGACACTGAACGTACCTAAAACTACTGCTTATCCGTCCTCATGTTTGACAAAATGCTTTCATGTCTTTGTGAAAAAATAATTTCTGTATTTGACACATTTACTACATTTTCTCAATAAACAAAAATTTCAGTGGTATCAGATTATGATTATTCCTAAAAATAGTAAATTTTGAAGCGTTCATTTTTGTTTTTGACAACTAACAGTGCTGTTTTTGACATGAAACACATCCAAAACTTTTCTGATTTAAGAACCACTCCTCCTTAATTGTCCTGATGTTTAACATACAAATAAATTGCTTTCACGCCTTTGACAAAATAATTTCTGTATTTGACACTTAGTTGTTCTTGACAATATTTTTACATTTCCTCAACAAACAATATGGTCTATCTGACATAAAGTTGCCGTTTAACTATTTCAGTGGTATTTGATTGTAATACTTTAAACTTTCCTGACAATGACTCCAATTTTGAGGTGTTTTTATTTGTTTTTGACAACAGTGCTGTTTTTGACACAAAATATATCCATATCTTCATCTGATTAAAAAAATACTCCTTATTCGTTCTCGTATTAAGTAATAATGAAGAAATGACATCTTGTTTTTGACAAAACAATCTTAGTATTTGACAATTTTAGTTGTTTCAATCAAAATATTGCTCGTGTTTGATTAAATGTTACAATCTCTAATAGGTTTTTTCATGACAGTGTTTTTGAATTTAAAGTATAATTGTTTTTGACTTAAAAAAAAATTCTGATTCAAGAAATACACCTTAATCGTCCTTGATATTTGATAAAACGAAAAAACTGCTTTCGTGTCTGACAAAATAATTTCTGTATTTGACACTTTTACTACATTTTCTCAACAAACAAAAATTTCAGTGGTATCAGATTATGATTATTCCTAAAAATAGTAAATTTTGAAACGTTCATTTTTGTTTTTGACAACTAACAGTGCTGTTTTTGACATGAAACACATCCAAAACTTTTCTGATTTAAGAACTACTCCTTAATTGTCCGAATGTTTAACATACAAAAAAATTGCTTTCACGCCTTTGACAAAATAATTTTTGTATTTGACATTTAGTTATTCTTGACAATATTTCCAAATTTCCTCAATAAATAATGACATAAAATAGCCGTTTAACAATTTTAGTGGTATTTGATTGTAATATTTTAAACTTTCCAGACAATGGTTCGAATTTTGAGGTGTTTTTTTTTTGTTTTTGACATCACTGCTGTTTTTGACACAAAATATATCCATATCTTCCTCTGATTAAAAAAATACTCCTTATTCGTCCTCGTATTAAGTAATAATGAAGAAATGACATCTTGTTTTTGACAACACAATCTTAGTATTTGACAATTTTAGTTGTTTTAATCAAAATAATGCTCGTATTTGATTAAATGCTACAATCTCCAATCTTTCATGATAATTGTTTTAGCCTTAAAAAAAATTTCTGATTCAAGATATACACCTTAATCGTCCCTGATATTTGATAAAACGAAAAACTGCTTTCGTGTCTGACAAAATAATTTCTGTATTTGATATTTAGTTGTTCTTGACAATATTTCCAAATTTCCTCAATAAATAATGACATAGAATTGCCGTTTAACAATTTCAGTGCTATTTGATTGTAATACTTTAAACTTTCCAGACAATGGTTCCAAGTTTGAGGTGTTTTTTTTTGTTTTTGACATCACTGCAGTTTTTGACACAAAATATATGCAAATCTTTTTCTGATTAAAAAAATACTCCTTATTCGTCCTCGTATTAAATAATAATGAAAAAAGGTCGTCTTGTTTTTGACAACACAATCTTAGTATTTGACAATTTTAGTTGTTTTAATCAAAATAATGCTCGTATTTGATTAAATGTTACAATCTCCAATAGGTTTCTTTCATGGCAGTGTTTTTAAATTTGAAGAGTATTTCTAATTTAAGAAATACTCTTCAATCGTCCATGTATTGAACAATAATACAAAATGAAGTAGTGTTTTTGACAATATAATCTTAGTATTTGACAATTTCAGTGGTGATTACTTCGTGTTTTTGACAACTAATTTTTGTATTTGACACAATTTCTACATGTTCTCAAGAAATTTGACGATTTTAGTGGTCAAAAATTCCTTGACTGGCTTAATTATTATTGTAATTGAGCAACTGTTGCGGGAATTCCAACTCGAAAAATGTTTGTTGTCCGTTTGAAAACCGGACATAACAACAAATAAAAACGTGTAGTAATTTATTTTTATTGTGAGAAAATCCCCTTTGCTACAAATTGATAAAAATCGTTTTTTTTCCTCTCGGAATGTGTGTTGAATAATTAATTGGATCGAATCAAAGAAGATGCATCATCCATTCCCTGTCGTATTACACTCCAAGTTCGACATAATTCAGTTATAACTTGAGGAATGATTTGAATATTGATCGAGTGGTGGTGACACATCACACGATACGAATTGTTTGCAAAACTCTCTATTTATTTTTAATTGATTTGCCAACGGCTCGTGTAACGATCCCAATTTTAATAATAGCTCCGTAAATTGATTGCGAGATAGGCGAAGAATGGAGATAATTACAGGTCTTGGGAGGGTCATTTTTTTTGTTTTTTCGAGTGGGATAATCATAAGGAAAGGTTATCTCTTAGTTTACATGTTCATCAATCATTGATAAAACGCTAAAAATTATCCCAGATTTGATTTCTTATTATGTAAATAAAGCACGCGACCGTTTTATTATTATTACACGACTCAAACATTCGAATCTCTCGTGACGAACGTCAAATATCTATCATTTTCAACTAATATATTTCATTCCGAAAAACAACGATAAAACGTGATGAGTTTTCAGCTCTATTTATAATTTTAGTGTGTCAGCAGGACGGAAATAAACAAATTGATTCAAACAGAATGAGTCGAAAATCATAGAAAAATTGATTAGCTTTGAAATATGTGGACATTTATTTTTCGTGTGTTTGAACTCTTTCAAAAAAGCTCTAACAGGCTAACAATGCGAACAATAAACTCGAAACGTACACACAAAAGGAGATAATAATTGTGACAGTCGGACTTCCATCCTTTTAGGTAAATAAATCAAAGAATGAATAAGTGAAAGCTTTGCGATTTTTTTGTAAATCGGTACATTTGCAAGTCGAGACGTTTCGGCCGTTTTGCACATCTTCCATAATCCGTTATAAAAGTAGCGCAAGGTCACACTAATTATTTTAAAAGATACCCTAGAAAATCCGACCTCGACGAAATGGTCGAGCTTTCGCTTTCACATTGATTGAAAAAAAAAACGTTTCCTTTTTCCTTTCGATGCTAAGAAGAAAAACAAGATCGGAATGTGATTAATAATGGATAAGTTCTTTGATCTGTTGGGAAAAAGAAGGTAACTTGTCAACGCTGACAATTTCAAGCGTTTCTATATCATAATTTTATCATTTTTTTTTTGTGACCAGCAGGTGTATAAAAAACATTGAAATTTATTTATTCTTTCACTTCGATAAAAATACAAAACAATACCAGCTCGATAAGATCACATTTTCGGCCTCGGTCGGAATAATTTACAGTTTTCGGACCGACTGTTATCGATCTCCAATCTCGGCTTTTGCGGTTTTTCAACCGTCAATTACTTGCTTTCGATGCGATTTTTTCACAGAAGGGACGCAACTGATAACTTACTCGACCGATGCAAATGAGGGAAAAATCAAATACATAAAACATACAAAAAAATATATTGTTAAATACAGAAGCTACAATAAATGATAAAAAAGGCAAAATTAGTCATTGTAAAGGCAAAAACGTCAATTTAAAATTTATTAAAAAAATAGCATAAAGATACATTGTCAAATACAGAAGCTTAAATTTTGAATATTTAAATTTTTCAAATTTTCTCTGTAAATATGTAAAAAAACAATATTCTTTAACAAAAACAAGAAATATTACAATATTGCAAACAGGCTATTGTCATGTATTGTCAAGAACAGCAAAAAAATACGTTGGCAAAAACAGAAGCTGCGTTATAACAAACAGTAAAGAAAAAAGTATAATTGACCAAAGAAACGTCAATTTAAAATTTATTTAAAAAAACAGCAAATACATTGTCAAATACAGAAGATAAAAAAATCAAAATATTTAAATTTTTCAAATTTTCTCTGTAACGATGTCTAAAACAACAATATTCTTCATCAAGAATAAACGAAATAGATTAAACATTGCATTTTATACAATATTACACACATACAAACTAATGTTATGTATTGTCAAAAACAGCTAAAAATATTATTAAAAATATCTTGTCAAAAACACAAGCTGTGTTAGAATAAACGGTATAATTGACCATAGAAACGTCAATCTAAGATTTATTATCAAACAGCATAAAGATACATTGTCAAATACAGAAGCTTAAAAATGTGAATATTTAAATTTTTCAAATTTTCTATGTAAAGATGTAAAAAAACAATATTTTTTAACAAAAACAACAAGAAATAGGTCAAACATTGCAATATTACAAAGATTTTATTGTCATTATTGTCAAAAACAGCAAAAAATATTATTAAAAATACGTTGGCAAAAACAGAAGCTGCGTTATAATAAACAGTAAAGAAAAAGGTATAATTGACCATTAATAAATTTCAAATTTATTAAAAAACAGCAAATACATTGTCAAATACAGAAGCCAAAAAAATCAAAATATTTAAATTTTTCAAATTTTCTCTGTAACGATGTCAAAAACAACAATATTCTTCATCAAGAATAAAAGAAATAGGTTAAACATTGTATTTTATACAATGTTACACACATACAAATTAATATTATGTATTGTCAAACACAGCTAAAAATATTATTAAAAATACCTTGTCAAAAACAGAAGCTGTGTTAGAATAAACGGTAAAAAAAAGGTATAATTGACCACAGAAACGTCAATTTAAGATTTATTAACAAACAACATAGAAATACATTGTCAAATACAGAAGCTAAAAAAGTTGAACACTTAAATTTTTCAAAATTTTTCAAAAACTAACAATATTCTTTATCAAGAACAACAAGAAATAGGTCAAACATTGCTTTTATTAAAAATAGGTACTGACAAAAACAACTAAATATGTCATTAAAAATACGTTGTCAAAAACAGAAGCTGCGTTGCAATACATGGTGAAGAAAAACGTAAAATTGGCCATAAAAACGGCAATTTAAATTTTTTTAAAAAACAGCATAAAATACATTGTCAAATACAGAAGCTAAAAAAGTTGAACATTTAAATTTTTTAAACTTTCTCTGTAAAGATGTCAAAAACAACAATATTCTTCATCAAGAATAAACAAAATAGATTAAACAATGAATTTTATACAATGTTATTAGCTGTTTCAAAACTATAAAAACGCCAACGTCGCATTTTACCGAATTATTTTTTTAAATAAGATTGATAAAATTGTAAAATAGTTATTAATGATTAGATCTCTCATTGAAAGTATACATTACATTAGGAATTATTTTTTTGAAGTGCATGAATAATTTATAATAGCTAATTTTGAGAGAAAATGCGACGTTGGCGTTTTTATAGTTTTGAAATAGCTAATACACACATACAAACTAATATTATGTATTGTCAAAAACAGCTAAAAATATTATTAAAAATACCTTGTCAAAAATAGAAGCTGTGTTAGAATAAACGGTAAAGAAAAAGGTATAATTGACCACAGAAACGTCAATTTAAGATTTATTAAAAAACAGCATAAAATACATTGTCAAATACAGAAGCTAAAAAAGTTGAACATTTAAATTTTTAAACTTTTCTCTGTAAAGATGTCAAAAACAAACAATATTCTTTATCAAAGACAACAAGAAATAGGTCAAACATTGCATTTAGACAATATTACAGACAAATTATTGTCAACTAAGGTATTGTCAAAAACGGCTAAAAATGAAGCTATTGTCAAAAACAAAAGCTTCGTTATAATAAAAGATGAAGAAAAAAATAAAATTGACCATTATGAAGACAAGAACGTTGATTTGCGTTGACAACAAAACATTATAGTGTCAAAAACAGGTGGTACTGTCAAATATTTGATATAAAAAATTCAAAATCAGAAATATTATATTCATCGGAAATAACAAGAAATTCAAACAAATGTTGCATCTATTGATAAAAAAAGCTACTAAAAAATACACTGTCAAATACAGAAACTATTTTAATTTTTTTTATTTTTAATTAATGAACCTATTGTCAAATACATAATCAGCGTTTCCATAAACGATAAAAAAAGATAAAATCAACAATTTTGATGCCCAAAACGTTGACTAAACATTACATTGTCAAAAACGAGTAATATTTTCAGTGTATCTAGTCAAAAACAGCAAGTGTTTCCCAAAAACAAAAAACAAAAATTAGTTTTTGGACTGACACAACTGACAACTTACTCAAACGGTGTGTGAGTAAGTAATTAAGAAAAACGTTTTATTTTATAAAATAATATACGAAAAATGATGTCAAAAACACCACATAAAACACAAATTTACAAATATTTTATTAATCAAAAAAAAAAAAAGAAATGGCATCGTGAAATACGATGGAGTCAAAAACGCAAAAAATAACTCGAAAATGAACGCTTTTTCAATACAAATCAAAAAAAAACAACACACAAGTTTGTTTTATGTCAAAAACGAAAAAAATATAATAAATAACGTCGTGTTTATACCATTACAATTATTTTTTAATGGCGCTTGTAAACGTCTCAACCGGTGTGGTATAAATCACCACGAGTCGGACAGACGGACCCATGGGTCGAATGTTTTTTTGCAATTTCATTGTATACCATCGCCACACACTCACACAATATGGTCGTGTGCGAATCAACATGAGAGAGAGATGGAAATTTCAAGTCTAGTGAAAAAAAAAATCCGGTAAAATAATAGAAAAAAAAATCGGTTCTTTGTTCTTGATCGTTGTGGCGCCAAGCAATTGTCGATGTCTCGCACCGACAGTGAAATTATCAACGATTCCGTGTGATGATTTCGTGTCATTATCGTTCGGTGGACCGGAAAGTGAGTTCTTTTCCGGTCGTCGGAAGGTCGCTTGCTGTTGCTCGGTCTCTACTTGGGTGGGAAACCGACAATTTGATTGATGGTGAGACGAGATGACAGGGAGGAAAGTATAACAATGGACCAGGTGTGCAACGAGTACTGGGATAATTAAAATCGGAAATTTACAAACAAAAAATTAAAAAACTTATATTCAACTTTCTTTCCTGTTTTTGACAATTAATAGATATAGGTTTAGTTAACATACACGATACAAGATCTTAAAATAATAAGGCTGTTTTGGGTACCACAAAATCGTCACTTTTAGTTTTATTAGTATGAATTTGTATTTTTTTGTATTTGACAACAATTGCTGATTTTGACAATTTCTCGTTAAAATTTAAATTAAAAATCAAGAAAAAACGTACCCCTGCTTCTAAGCAGTTAAAAGTGTCAATTAAAATCGGAAATTTTCAAACAAAAAATTAAAAAACTAATATTCAAGTCTCTTTTCTGTTTTTGACAATTAACATAGGTTTAGTTAACGTATACGACAAAAGATCATAAAGTAATAAGACTGTTTTGGTTACCTCAAAATAGTTAAACTTTTAGTTTTATTAGTTTGAGATTGTATTTTTTTGTATTTGACAACAATTGCTGATTTTGACAATTTTTCGTTAAAATTTAAATTAAAACTCAAGAAAAAACGTACAATAATTAAGTCAATACTCCTGCTTCTAAGCAGTTAAAAGTGTTAATTAAATCGGAAATTTTCAAACAAGAAATGAAAAAACTAATATTCAAGTCTCTTTTCTGTTTTTGACAGTTAACATAGGTTTAGTTAACGTACACGACAAAAGATCATAAAGTAATAACACTGTTTTGGTTACCTCAAAATAGTTAAACATTTAATTTTATTAATTTGAGATTGTATTTTTTTGTATTTGACAACAATTGCTAATTTTGACAATTTTTCGTTAAAATTTAAATTAAAACTCAAAGATAAACGTACATTAATTAAGTCAATACTCCTGCTTCTAAGCAGTTCAAAGTGTTAATTAAATTTGAAAATTTTCAAACAAGAAATGAAAAAACTAATATTCAACCCACTTTTCGGTTTTTGACAGTTAACGTAGGTTTAGTTAACGTACACGACAAGAGATCATAAAGTAATAAGACTGTTTTGGTTACCACAAAATAGTCAAACTTTTAGTTTTATTAGTATGAGTTTGTATTTTTTTGTATTTGACAATAATTGCTAATTTTGACAATTTTTCGTTAAAGTTTAAATTAAAACTCAAGAAAAAACGTACAATAATTAAGTCAGTACTCCTGCTTATAAGCAGTACAAAGTGTTAATTAAAATCGGAAATTTTCAAACAAGAAATGAAAAAACTAATATTCAACCCACTTTTCTGTTTTTGACAGTTAACGTAGGTTTAGTTAACGTACACGACAAAAGATCATAAAGTAATAAGACTGTTTTGGTTACCTCAAAATAGTTAAACTTTTAGTTTTATTAGTTTGAGATTGTATTTTTTTGTATTTGACAACAACTGCTAATTTTGACAATTTTTCGCTGAAATTTAAATTAAAACTCAAGAAAAAACATATAATAATTAAGTCAATACTCCTGCTTCTAAGCAGTTAAAAGTGTTAATTAAAATTGAAAATATTCAAACAATAATTAAGTCAATACTCCTGCTTCTAAGCAGTTCAAAGTGTTAATTAAATTCGAAAATTTTCAAACAAGAAATGAAAAAACTAATATTCAAGTCTCTTTTCTGTTTTTGACAATTAACATAGGTTTAGTTAACGTACACGACAAAAGATCATAAAGTAATAAGACTGTTTTGGTTACCACAAAATAGTCAAACTTTTAGTTTTATTAGTATGAGTTTGTATTTTTTTGTATTTGACAACAATTGCTGATTTTGACAATTTCTCGTTAAAATTTAAATTAAAAATCAAGAAAAAACGAACAATAATTAAGTTAATACTCCTGCTTCTAAGTTCAAAGTGTTAATTAAAATCGAAAATTTTCAAACAAGAAATGAAAAAACTAATATTCAAGTTTCTTTTCTGTTTTTGACAATTAACATAGGTTTAGTTAACGTACACGACAAAAGATCATAAAGTAATAAGACTGTTTTGGTTACCACAAAATAGTCAAACTTTTAGTTTTATTAGTTTGAGTTTGTATTTTTTTGTATTTGACAACAATTGCTGATTTTGACAATTTTTCGTTAAAATTTAAATTAAAACTCAAGAAAAAACGTACAATAATTAAGTCAATACGCCTGCTTCTAAGCAGTTCAAAGTGTTAATTAAAATCGGAAATTTTCAAATAAGAAATGAATAAACTAATATTCAAGTCTGTTTTCTGTTTTTGACTAATTAACATAGGTTAGTTAACGTACACGACTAAACATCATAAAGTAATAAGCCTGTTTTGGTTAGCACAATATAGTCAAATTTTTAATTTTATTAGTTTGAGTTTGTATTTTTTTGTATTTGACAACAATTGCTGATTTTGACAATTTCTCGTTAAAATTTAAATTAAAAAATCAAGAAAAAACGTACCCCTGCTTCTAAGCAGTTAAAAGTGTTAATTAAAATCGGAAATTTTCAAACAAGAAATTAAAAAACTAATATTCAAGTCTCTTTTCTGTTTTTGACAATTAACATAGGTTTAGTTATCGTACACGACAAAAGATCATAAAGTAATAAGCCTGTTTTGGTTACCACAATATAGTCAAATTTTTAGTTTGATTAGTTTGAATTTGTATTTTTTGTATTTGACAACAATTGCTGTTTTTGACAATTTTTCGGCAGTTCGGGAATGATTTGATTCTTCAAGAATGTGCATCAAGCCAGTTTTTGACTTGTTTTTTTTTCGTTTTTGACAAAAACTATTACTGTTTTTGCCTCCCTGAACCATAATCAAATTTTGCATCGTCCTGAATGGACGAAAAAGCAGTAAACAAAAACTGTTATCATCACACGAAACCCAATTAAAGACACGCAATCCGATGTTCGAAACCTTGACAACTTCCGCATACGACCCAGATATCTTATTCCTGGCATATTCATTGGTAAGTAATTTTTTGATTCCCGTTATTAAAACTCGGCCAATTCTCTCACAGTGAAAGTGAAATTGGAAAGTTGAGTATAGTATTTTTTTGTTTTCTCAACGACGATTCATTTGCAAACAATTTATTGTCAGCAAATTCCTGTTTTATTCTTGCATGTTTCGATGAACTGAGAATGCTGTACCACTAACAACAGCGGCATTCCAAGAAGGACGTCACGGTCTGTTACAAACGTCCCAGCATCGGAATTTTATCGGCAGCTGATGGTCTCCGACTTTTTCCCGATTTTTTTCACCGTCATTGTCACCCCCCCAAAAACATGAATTATTCATACACCATTGTTACGAATTTTTTAATTTTTTAACAACCGTTTTTTTTCTCCATTCTTAGAACAATTAAACTGAAATTAGGTGTCCACAAAATCGTGACCGAGCACTACTTTCTAATAATAATGCCAACCTAACGGTCCCAAAAAATGTAAAAGCCGGATTATATTAATTGAAAAATCTGCAAACCTGAAATCGTAAATACAGGAATTAAATAAGCTTGAGACCTTGAATATGCGACAAACGGCTCATAAATTTTACTTAATGACACGTTATAATGTGGATTACGCATCACACTAACATTTCATATAATTATAAAACAAAAAAGCATGACACAAAAAAAAAGACTTAAGTCACGTTCTTCTGTCTCAAAAACAGTAAATTTGCGATACTTTTTTAGTCAAAAACAAGAAAAGATAGTTAAACAAAAAACAGAAAGGACACAAACCATAAATATTAGATAATTGTGGGAAAAATGATAAAATCGTTTTTTACAATTTTTTTACACTAAAAATAACACTTGTCAAATACAGAAATGTGGCTAAACAAAAGATAAAATTGACCATTTTAAAAATACATTCATTTGATAAATATATTGTCAAAAACAGAAGCTGTATTGTCATAAACTATTTACCATTTACAAGATAAAAATGTTGATTTGCGTTGACAACACAACATTATATTGTCAAAAGTGAAGTATACTGTCACATTTTATAAGAAAAAAGTCAAAAACAGCAATTATATTTCTCGCAGACTACAAGAAAATAGAGCACAATTAATTATTAACACAATATTAGAGAAAAAACAATTGTTTAAAAAGCGGTACACAAATATTACGTTGTCAAATACAGAAGCTGTGTTGTCAAAAACGATCAAGAAAAAGATAAAGTTGACTATTTAGATGACAGAAACATTGATTTGAGTGGACGACAAATTTTATGTTTCAAATGTTTTTGAAAAAAATCAAAAACAGCAATTATTTTTCTCGCAGACTACAAGAAAATAGAGCACAAATTGTTATTAACACAGTATTAGAGAAGAAACAATTGTTTAAAAAGCGGTACATAAATATTACGTTGTCAAATAGTCAAATGTCTTTGAAAAAAGTCAAAAATAGCAATTATATTTCTCGCAGACTACAAGAAAACAGAGCATAAATTGCTATTAACACATTATTAGAGAAAAAACAATTGTTTAAAAAGCGGTACACAAATATTACGTTGTCAAATACAGAAGCTGTGTTGTCAAAAGAGAAAGAAAAGAAAGAAAAAGAAAGAAAAAAATAAAGTTGACTATTTAGATGACAGAAACATTGATTTGAGTGGACGACAAATTTTATGTTTCAAATGTTTTTGAAAAAAGTCAAAAACAGCAATTATTTTTCTCGCAGACTACAAGAAAATAGAGCACAAATTGTTATTAACACAGTATTAGAGAAGAAACAATTGTTTAAAAAGCGGTACATAAATATTACGTTGTCAAATAGTCAAATGTCTTTGAAAAAAATCAAAAACAGCAATTATATTTCTCGCAGACTACAAGAAAATAGAGCACAAATTGTTATTAACACAGAATTAAGAGAAAAAACAATTGTATAAAAAACGGCACACAAACATTACGTTGTCAAATACAGAAGCTGTGTTGTCAAAAATGACCAAGAAAAAGATAAAGTTGACTATTTAGATGACAGAAACATTGATTTGAGTGGACGACAAATTTTATGTTTCAAATGTTTTTGAAAAAAGTCAAAAACAGCAATTATTTTTCTCGCAGACTACAAGAAAATAGAGCACAAATTGTTATTAACACAGAATTAAGAGAAAAAACAATTGTATAAAAAACGGCACACAAACATTACGTTGTCAAATATAGAAGCTGTGTTGTCAAAAATGACCAAGCAAAAGATAAAGTTGACTATTTAGATGACAGAAACATTGATTTGAGTGGACGACAAATTTTATGTTTCAAATGTTTTTGAAAAAAGTCAAAAACAGCAATTATTTTTCTCGCAGACTACAAGAAAATAGAGCACAAATTGTTATTAACACAGTATTAGAGAAGAAACAATTGTTTAAAAAACGGTACATAAATATTACGTTGTCAAATAGTCAAATGTCTTTGAAAAAAGTCAAAAACAGCAATTATATTTCTCGCAGACTACAAGAAAACAGAGCATAAATTGCTATTAACACATTATTAGAAAAAAAACAATTGTTTAAAAAGCGGTACACAAATATTACGTTGTCAAATACAGAAGCTGTGTTGTCAAAAGAGAAAGAAAAAGAAAGAAAAAAATAAAGTTGACTATTTAGATGACAGAAACATTGATTTGAGTGGACGACAAATTTTATGTTGTCAAATGTTTTTAAAAAAAGTCAAAAACAGCAAAAAATAGAGCAAAAATTGCTTTTTAGATCATATTGTAGTCAAATTATTAACATGAATTTTTAATACACTAAAAAAGTTGTTTGTAAGTGGCATCTAAAAATGACATTGTCAAATACAGAAAGAGTATTGTCAAACAATCAAGATAAAAAGAAAATTGACTATTTATAACATAAAAACCTTGATTTGCGTTGACAACAAAACACCGTATTGTCAAAAACGAAATATAATGTTACGTTTTATGTAAAAAAAGTCAAAAACAGCAATCATATTTCTCGAAAACTACAAGAAATAAAGCACAAATTGTTATTAACACAGTATTAGAGACAAAAAAATTGTTTAAAACATAAACATTACGTTGTCAAATACAGAAACAGTAAAGAGAAAAGGTAAATCACCATATAAAATAAAAAAAAAACGTTGATTAGCCTTGACAACAAAACATTATATTGTCAAAAACAAATAGTGGTGTCACATTTTTTCCGAAAAGTCAAAAACAGCAATAATAACTATTAAGATATATTTTCAAAACAGCTAAAAATGTTGTTTAAAAAGCGACATCTAAAAATTACGTTGTTGTAAAAGATCTGCGTTGAAAAGAAATATTATATTGTCAAAAACCAGTGATACTGTCAAAAAATGTCAAAAACAGCAATAGCATTTCTTAAAAACAACCAAAAACCGGAACAAAAATTAGTTTTTCGGCATTAATATAAGGTTAATGTAACATCAAAAAAAAAGCTAAAAATACTATATTAAAAAAATGACAGTGTCGAAGAAAATGTAACAAAAACGTCAGAAAATTGTAAAAACTGTATTGAATGTTTGTAAAAAAATGTGTAGCTTGCAAATTTCATTCATTTTCTCGGTTGAAATCCATCCAACGTCCGCAATAAAAACCACTAAAACCACTCACCTACATCCATATTTTATAGCGGTTTTAATGTACTATTTCAGAGATCTGCATCACCGATAATAAAGTCGCTTACTTCTCCACATATAAAACCTCTCTCACACAAACAGACTTACGACCGCAATTAAAATTCGCATAATTTGTTTGAGAAGCCATCACGAAAAATAAAATTAATTCCCTCATTTTTTCACACTCTGAATTTCGAGAGAACATCATTTGCATAAAATTGCTAAATGAGCCAAGTCAATAAAATAATGAACGTTATTTATTATTTTAATGAGGGAGTAATATACCGCAGGGCACCACTAGTGGTCCGATTCTTTTTCGACGACATTGATTTTTATCGAAACAATCGTTTGCACGAAAATAACGGTTGCTGATGCGATTGTTGACCTCACACAGGTCATGACAGTTTATTATCGCAAATTTTACAATTTTTACGCTTTTTTTTCCCTCGATGTGTGAAAGAGGATTTGATTCATAACAACACCAACACAGGAAATTGCATCCGTTGAACCGGAAAATTCAACAAACTCGAAGAGGGAAAGTAAAGTCGGTTTAGACAATTCCGATAATTGAGTTTATGGGAAATGTTCGCTCAAGCGGTGAATGTATGACGTATGGAAAGTGGATTGTTACATTGCCAGGAAATTTGGACATCCTTGATACAAAAATTTTTCATTGCCAACGAACGAACCAAACCTCCAACATCCGGATTTTGATTACTCCTATCTTTACACTTTCCACAATAAAATAAAAAGGTAAAGGCGTAAAGGATACGCATTGTGATAAGAAAAAAAAACGACAAATTTCATATCTTATCACAACTCAGATTTGGTGACCTTGAAGGTATGTGATAATAAAAAAAACACTGCAATTTGAAAAACTCCAAATGCTGTAATTATAGTTTTTTTCATTGCCGACAAAATCAGTAAACAACAAATGACAAATTTAATACTTGATAAAAATAACCTTGAAAGCGTGTGATAAGAAGAAATTGCCAATCTTTACGGTATTTTTAATATTAAAACTAGAAAAACACTGCATTTGAGTTTGGACAACCCTAGAGGCAATTTTTCACGACCAATGAAAGAAACAATTTTTTTTCGATGTGAAAATCCTTAATTTAAAATTTGAAATACACTATGTAGTGCGATAACTGATAACCACAATAACACCATACTTAATCTTATCGGAGCTTACTAGATTTATTACTCCTTAAAATCCTCCTTTTATTTTGAGATTTTGTGGGACAAGAAGTACGGTGTATAAAAATTATTACAAAATAAATCATCAGGATTTATTTCGATTTTTTCTAATTTTTTACGTTTATCAAAGGCTTTTTCAAAATCGATATAATCTTCAAGTTTGTAGATGTTATCAGGAGGATTTTTTAAATCATTCATTTGTACACAATTTATTATAAAACTAGATTCGAACAGATAAAATACGTTTTCATTCGCTTTTACAATTTTTTCAGTATTTAGTCTAAAGATTTTTTTTTACGGAAAAAATCTTATAATCTCATTTCAAAATGTTTTTCAAGGTTTTCAGGTTTTTTTTAAACATTCATTATCTACGTATAGGATTATTGATTTCATTATTTTTTCAGTAAAAATTGACAAAATTATTATGACTAAATAAAAAAAGATAAAACAAAAAAAAATTTTCACGATTTAGTTTTTTTTCGTCATTCATTTCAAAGCCCAAAAATTCCCAATTTTTTTCAAAATTTGGACATTTCAAACTCATTTTCATTGTTTAAAAAAATCACGTTTGTTAATTTCGTCATTAAAAGCTTATATTTAGCTCACAATGTTATCTGTCTGTCGGTTATTTTTTCGGAGCCAAATTTGAAAAGGTTCCCGTTGTCCCACTGAATTGAAATTTTGCATACTTACTAAATCTGCGTAACAACGCAATCCTATGTAGTTAAATACCCCCGACAGGGGTTAAATGGGGTTTTAAAATTTTAGGTTATGTTTACAAAAGGGTTCTCGATTTGTACATACCGTAACTTATACCGACATAGGCGGTATGTTGGTCATTTGGACGTCACGGTAGATGCACAGTGTAATAACAAAAAATAAAAACTAAAAAACAAAAAATAAAAATATATAAAAAAATGTTTTTCAAAAAAAAGCTTTTATTTAAAAGATGCACTAAAAAGTAAAAAATAATGTATTTCAATCACAGGAGAATATTTTTTCATGCAGGTTAAAATTCTAAAATTTATAAAAGCTTTGGGAGTTATAAAACCACGGCATTACAGAATTACTTTGTTCAGTTGACAACTCTCAAAGCTTTTATAAATTTTAGAATTTTAACCTGTAAGAAAAAATATTCTCCTGTGATTGAAATAAATTATTTTTTACTTTTTAGTGCATCTTTTAAATAAAAGCTTTTTTTAAAAACATTTTATTATATATTTTTATTTTTCAAATCTTTTCTATAAAATATTTTAAATATATTACAGGTGGAACAAAAAATGGACTTTCCAAGACACTTTCTTTTTCAGAAGAATTTTTTTACTGTTTTATTTTTTTTTTCAAAATTTTTTCTCTTTAACCAGCTCTTTTTATTTGTTTTTATCTATTTCAAGACTGAAATAGATAAATTTCAAGACTGATTTTAAAATCTTTCTCAGTCTGTCCTACAGATTAATCGATGTTTTCAGGGTTTTTTAAGTCTTTTTATTTTGAAAATAGAGGATGTCCCAATGATCCAAAAAAGCTCCATAACTTGTTTATTATTATAAATTTATAATAATATAATATTAGATTATAATTTTTTTAATGTTTAACGTTAAATATCTTTTAATTAAGTAGCAAGAGACAATTAGGACCGGTTTATAGAAGCGTCATTAATTTAATTCGCAATTAAATGCCCGATTAATTGATCACGTGACCAAAATGAAGCAATTTGATTGGTCCCTTCGCGTTGTTAAATTTTAACAACGAATTAAATTTTAACAGAGCTTTCTATAAACCGGCCCTTAACTGTTAATGATTTTAGAGAGACAACTTAAAGGTCTTTTAGATGCAAAAAAAAAAAATTGAGTGTTCCATTTAAAATTTTCAAGTTACTCAACTTGCAACAAACTTTTTCATTTTTTTATCTTCATCACTGTATTAAGCTAAAAAAATCATAACCTCTTTAAGTTCGAACTTTTTTCTTTAAAGTGGTGAAATTAATAATTTTCTAAAAAAAGGCGTGTTTTTGTAAAAAAATCAAATTATTTCAAAAACAAAGCAAAATCGACCAATAGCATTTCAGCTTAAAAGCTACATACAAAAATGTAAAAAAATATAAGGTGTTCCATTTAAATAAACATAAGTTTGTATTGTAGCCAATTTCGGAAACTTGAAAATAATTTTAGGTGTGATAAAAAAAAACAAAAAAAATCTAACTTTTTCATTCTTTGAGTAAGTCAAAAAGGAACCAAAGGTATTACTTAATTTATTGTTAGTTACTCTCGTGATTCCCACATGACGTCATAATCACCATCATTTGTTTATTCAATTACCAACTAAAAAAAAATTATTTCCCACAAAATATTTTTGGTAAATATGGGACAAGGGGTATCCAAAAATAATTTTTATTGCGTCCTTGAAAGAGTTATTCCACGACCAAACAAAAAACAAATTTATTCCGTTATTTCTTAAAATCAGTCAATTAAAAAATAATAATTATTATTGTAATGAATGAATGATTCATCCATTGTTTACTTAATGACCAACTTAAGAAAAAAATAAAATTTTAGCATTAGACATAATAAAAGTAGCAAAAATAATTTAAAAAAAACCCTCACCTCCTTGACTTTATTCCTCCTCTCCCTGGCTTCCTCATCCCTATCCTCCCCATTACTAACCACCGGATACCAATCACTCATCGCCGGCGGCACCGTCACCACGGCCACCTCCTGGGGCACGTCCCCCACGTCCTCCTTCACCTCCGGCCTGGCCGCCGTGGACGAGCTCCTCAAGCCGGGCCTCTCCAGCACCTTCAGCTCCCTGTCCTCGTCCACCTTGGCCCTCAACTTCTCCCTGTCGCCAATGACGTGCGGGTCCACCCGGACGTCGTCTTCGTGGCGCAGCAACCTGGGGGCCTCTTCGTCGAGGTGTGGCGGCGGCGGGATGAGCAGCTCGGGCCCGGCCCGCTTGATCTGGTCGTACATCTTGTACACGGAGTCGGAGGAGTTGCTCCGGAACTCCGGCAGGAAGAAGAAGGTGCCGAAACAGACGAGTCCGAAGGTGGCGAACACTGTGAAGATGACGTACTTTTCCCGGGCGCGGAAAGCGCGACGCGAGAACGGCACCGGGACGCCGTTGATGAAGCGCTGGTACGTGGGGAGGATGCCCGTGGATGTCATCTTCGACGAGGTGCACGGCTTCACTGTGAAGTGGTGCACTAACACGCCATTAATGAACAGGACTGACAGATGGTGAGGTGAAGGTGGCTGTTTTAACGGCCGTTTAGCACGGACTTGAACCATTTTTTGTGGTTTGGTGTTACATAATCTAGGTAGGCAACCAGTTATACACGCGTTATGTAACAAGGTTGTTTTAAAGGCGCCAAATTGATCATTCAAACGGTTAAAAACGTGAAATTATGTTATTACGTAACCCAATTGACTTTAATATAGTATATTTTTTGTATAGTTTTATTTTATTTGCACCCCAACTGTAGGCAACTAACTACACACTAAATCTAACGTTTGTTTTTGTGGAAAAGAACAGTTTCGTAGCGTCCAAGTTGCAATATAATGAAAAAGAACGAAAAATAATACAACAAGGAAATAACAAAAACCAAAGGAATTATGGAAAAAAAGACATTTGAAAACACCAAAGAAAAGATCTTAATTTTCACTTTCAAATAAGCCAGAAGCGATTTCAAAATTTTGAAAAGTGACAGAGTTATGGATTTTTTAAATGAAAAATTCAAAAATTTTTAACACACCAAAATGTATACAGGGTGTTCCGTGTAAACCCCACATTAGAAGTATTGAAAGTTGAGAGTTGGTACTCAGGCATAATCCGTTGAGTTATGCTCAATGAAAATATTTTCAAGATGGCAGCACTTCCGGTTATACCGGAAGTCGCTATTAACTTTCTTATTTTAAATGGAAAGCTATATTTTTCACTACGTTTTTGGATTAGTTGAGTTATTTTAACGGAGTTTTTATTAGGTTTCCCTATACTCAAGTTTAACCGTTTTCGAGATATTTAGGATTTTTGAAAATTTTTGAATTTGCACCTGTCCCTTAAAAAATCGGTAACTCGCTTAGTTTTAGAGATTTCGAAATCATGTTTGGAGAATTGAAAGAGAAAGCCTATATCTGTTGTTCAGTGTGATCAAAATTGGAATTGAAGTTAATAAACCCAAAAATTTTAAGGTTAAGTTTGGACAACTTCAAGTACCCAAAACTTAATTATTTCAAATGGGATGTCCCAATTTTTATTCTACTAGATGGAGGAGAATTTTTTTCTGCATCAATCTGTATTAGCATTCCCTATACCTATCTGTGATAATTTTCAAGTTATGTTGGTTTTTTGTTATTGTAGGAAATTTCTTACTAACCACAGCTATTTTTGCATAGTTTGCCATAAAAACATTTCTGATTAAACTTAAATGACAAAATTGTGTTATCAGACTGTGAAAACAAAATAAATTCATCAGGTGTTGGTTTGAAAAACTTTAATTTCTCACCTTTTTTCATTCGTTTTCATGGCAACCTATGAGAAAAGGCCTATGGCTAATGAATTTCTCAATCCCAACAAAAAGTAACTGTAACATGAAAACTATTAAACATAAGTATAGGGAATGTTAACACAGATCGAAGCAGAATTAAATTCTCTACCATCTAGTGAAATAAAACTTTTGTCATTTCATTTGAAAAAAATGAGTTATGGGTGCTTAAAGTTTTGCAAACTTAATTTTAAAAATTTGGAGTTTGTTATTCTTTTTTAGAAATTTGAAAACACCAATGGAAAGATCTAGGCTTCCTCTTTCAAATGAGCTCAAAAATATTTCCAAATTTTTAAAAATCGCAGAGTTATCGATTTTTGAACTGGAAGGTGCAAATCCAAAAAAATTTTAAAAACCATAAATATTTCGTAAACGGCTAAATTTAGGTATAGGAACAGCTTATGAAAACTACCTTAAAATAACTCTAGTAATTCAAAAACGCATTAAAAAATATAGCATTCCATTTAAAATAAGGAAGTTGATAGCGACTTCCGGTATAACCGGAAGTGCTGCCATCTTGAGAATATTTTCATTGAGCAGGACCTAAAAGATTATGGTTGTACACAAATTTTCAGATGACTATGATTATTAGAACTCCCAATACTTCTAATGTGGGGTTTGGACAAAACAGCCTGTATACTTTTTTCGTATATAGGGTCGCTTAAAAGTAATACGAAAAATATTCATTAAAACTTATTGAAATTTAGCATACAACGTTGGGCAGAAGTATGGAACCAAGCGTTTTGTGTCTAAACTATATACCTTACGAAAAAACTAATTAGTATATCATTAACTACTTTAAACGTGATTATTTTTTAAAAATATTTTTTTCCGAAATCAATTTGGTTTTCGAGTTATTAAAAAAAAATTTTTTTTACGAAAAATTTGACTAATCAAATTAGTGAATTAAAAACATCCATGATTACAACCACTTCGGCCAAATATCAGCTCGGAACGCAAATTTAATAATTTATTTTAAAAAAATCACTGGCTTAAAAACAATATTATTGTGTTAGATGTAATTCTTAGGGCATAATCTTTTACCAAAAAAATCACCGTGGTGAAATGCCATTTGGAAAAAAATTTTTTTGTATAACTCGAAAACTAAGAGGAATTTCGAAAAAAAATATTTTTGGAAAATGATCACATTTTTAAAGTGGTTGGTGATGTACTAATTAGTTTTTTCGTAAGGTACATAGTTTAGGCACAAAACGCTTGGTTCCATCCTTTGCCCAACCCTGTATACTTAAGAGTATATAAATTCCATCTACATCGTTTCAGTTATTTATCAAATTTCTATCTCCATTTGTTTTGAGGATAAAAGGCTAACTTGAGGATCAAATTTAATATTTTTAAAAGCATTTTTTTCTCGATTCTATGGTGTAATACATACTTTATTTTAATCGAAATTAAAAAAAAATTATTATCGATCTAATAAAATTTGGAAAAAAGTAAAATTTTATTAGTCTTGGACATGTTGTCTCTGTCTATCGTTGGCTCTTTGCCGCTTGAACTTTGACCGAAAAATAAGTAAAAGTTAATAATAATTGCTAAAATAACACTTTTAACTGAAAAAGAGCACATTTTAATAAAAAAAATCTTAAACACGAAATACACGATTTTTATGCTACAAAAGATGTTCAAAATGATGTCCATTGAGAGTTTCTGTAAGCTCAGTTAAATTAATTATTGCATACAAGTTTAATTTTTGGCTACTCTAGTAGTGACAGATCGCTAGTAATAGTATTTTCGAGAATTAAATTTTTTTTTCCTTCTAATAAAAATAAAGGTGTAAGGTAAGTTTTTTTCGAATAAACTAGCAGAAAAATCACCAAATTAGATCGAAATTGATTTTGGTTCATTTTCCTTGGTTCAGTTAATTGGTAGGCGAAGTTTCGTTTCAAGCCTTTTAAACAAACTTTTGAACTTTTTGTGGAAACAATTGACTTCTTCGGGATGAAATAATAAGCAACGACCAAACTATTGGAAAAACTCTTTTATTATAATCACGTAATATAAAACATTACAAAATCAATCCTATATACAGTGAGATCCAAATAAATAACACTTCACACAATCCTTAAAAACTACCTTTTCGGCTTAAACCTCGACATATAAAACTCGCAATCGGTGCAATACAAGTTGGCCGAGACCACCGCCTTCTTCCTACACAGATTACACTTAGTCTTCCCCATCGGCACGCTATTATTGGCGTTATTGACCACAATGGGCGTGACCACCGCCTTGGGGGTGGGCGACTCCGCCCCACCTTTCGTCCCCGGCTCAAAACTCACACTTTTCCTTAGCAACTGTCGCGGGATTGGTTGATAGGGGGCGTAGTCGGGGTGGAGCGGCGGGACGCGCTCCTGATACAAGGGGCGGGGCGAAGGCGGGTGCTGATACACCGGCGGCCGGACGTACTGATACTGGGGGTAAGAAGGCGGGGCGTTGTAAACTTGCGGGATTCGTTGGTAGGGGCTGTAGTAGTGGGGGTCAGGGGGCGGGGCTTGCCGTGAGAGGAGGTTGTCCATAGAGTTGCGACGCACGAACGGTTCCGGTGACATTTCCTGACGTAAAGTGCGGACTTCCTGTCGAATGGCGGCCGTTTCCGGTTTGTTCATCGCTGAGCGCAGGACGCGTTCCAGGATCGGGTTCGGGATATAACTGTCATCTTCCTGTTCCTCGGCGGTGGCTACTAGGATCACTTGGTCGCAAAACGACACACTTTTCTTTTTCCCGCGTTTTTCGTCGGGATTTTCGGGAGGAATGTCAAAATCGTCGCGTTTTCGGGCCGTTACGACGCCATTTTGGCCCTCAAACACTTGGATGTTTTCGAATTTTGAGGCCAAGTCACGGACTGATGTTCCAGGTGAATTAACAGTCTCCTGTTTTATTTTTAAGGCGGCCTGTTTGGCTTGTAGTTCCTTCAACCAGGTGTCACCCGGTGCTAGAATCTCCTGTCGTTTGACTTGTAGCTCAGCTAGGAGAGTCGATGGTGGGGTGGGGGGCGGGGTCGGGTGTTTCAAATGTTCGTCCAATGCGGATAAATCAAGTGGGGGTGGGGGTGGGGGGAACTCCTCACTAGCCTGGCGTGAGTGTATCACCGAGCCTAGTGGGCTGGGATAAGGGGGGAGGTCGAGGTTTGAAGGAGGGGCACAATCGATTTCGTCTACGCCCTCCTGGTGGACGTCTGCACGCGTCACCACTAAATTATGGTAGAGGGGGTAATACTCCTTATTGGTTGTTAGTTGGGAGGTGGTACGTAACGGTGGTGGGGGTGGTACTTTAGCCGCAGTCAAAATCTTACCAGCACTACCATGAAAACTCTTCCGCATCAATTTGCTACGTTCCAGATTGGGGTTAGTAAACTCGAGGTGACCCTCCGATAAGTACCCACACATTTCAGTGGTACCACCAACGTTCAGACCAACCCTGCTGTCATCAACCGTACTCGTGGGTTTTTCTTTCTCACAAGTGTCAGTCAAGTCAGGCATACTGCGATTCTTACGCTTGATTAACCCACCCATTAGAAGTTTCCGTCTGATTTTGTGTTGTTTTTTGGCTTTAACCTCCTTTTTGGGGGGTTCGGGGGCAATTGATAACTCCTTTGTGACTTTATTCCGGTCTTCGGACCTCGAACGCTTCTCCTTGTTCTTTCGGGAGAAGATACTGCGACTCTCCCGACCGGGGGGTTTATCATATAGCACCTCCTCCTGGTCTTCAATACTCACAACTTTCTTCTTTTTGGGCAAAGTTGCGTAAATCTCGATATTTTTCGCCGGTTTCTCTACGATTTCTTTGCTGTTTTGTCTCGAGTGTGAGTTTTGACGCGAGTTTTTGCCACAGGAACCGGAACTCCCCTCCCGTGTATGTCTGATTTCTGGAGGTACGTCCTTTGATTGCGCTTGGTTTTGGGTCATTCGTCTGTGGAGGCTTCTTGCACGCATTATACACGTGTTGTGCTTCATACGGGCTAGTGTCAGGGTTTGGGGGTTGTTGTAAGGTGCGTCCATTGCAGCTCTGGCTTTGGTCGCAGCTGCGTTGCACAAAGCCAAGGCAAGGACAAGGTCATGGTCGTCCTCCAATTGGCGCGATTTGATCAAGAGCTCGTCGGCTTCGTCGCACAAAACGTCGCAACTTTGCGACACTTGCGCCTGCCCACCTAGGTTGTAATCTTCGGGGATTTTGGCCAAATGGCCCATCTTCATCATGTGTTGGATGGTGGTCATGGTACTACTATCATTGGAGGAGAGGGAGTAAGAGTCGTAACCGATGTCGTAAACCCCACTGCTGGTACTACTCGAGGATTCGTTACGTTGGGTGGGTTCTGGTACTTTACCCACGAGGTACAAGTAGGGGTTCTCCATGGTTGTGGAGGAGGAGGAAGAGGCACTGTTACGGTCACTTGACCAGTTGCCCGAATCACGCGTTCGTGGAACGTTCGGGTAATCCCGGAACAAGCCTTCGGTACCACTCGAAGAACCGTTACTTGGGGTTCTGTGGATGTTACGGTGAGGTTCCGGGTAGAGATTGCTCTGAATCACGGATAAGTTCTGGTACTCGTTGTAACTACGTGGTAGTGAGGGTTTGTGACATGTGGTACCATCAGGGTTCGGTGTTATGGCCCGTCTGGTGGTACCAATGGTTGGTTTTTCGGGACTTGGAGTCACAGAACGTCGCAAACCCAACTTTTTTGGTTTGTCGTAAAATGGTACCACTTGCTTTGGTGCGTTTTCTGTGTTAACGGGAGTACCATCCGGAAGGGCGTACAGTAGGAGGAGGGGTTGGTACCGCCCTTTTCGGCACTTATCAACCACTTGGTCCCACCGTGGTCCCACTTCACGCACAGTCGCATCATCGAAATAAATCCATACTCTCAGCTTGGTATGGAAAAAGAACGTCGAGTAGTGCTTGCCATAGTACGTCACAACTCCGACCAAAGTATGGACGGAGGTTTCAGCCCAACGACTGTCAATCACACTGTTGAAAACTTCCCCCAATCGGAGGGTGGTACCAATGGTCGAAAAAACCTCCATTATGTGTTCCAAAGTTGGCCGTTCTGAATTCCATACCAGGCCAACTGAGACGATTTCAGGCCGGTTCATTAAAGTACGACCGATTTGGATAACAGCACCACACGCACTCTACAACAATTGGGTTAGTTTGATAAAAACCCAATTTTGGGTTCAATCTTACCGGACACACCCTTATATCGCCCATGCTCCCAGCCTTGCGTAAAAGTTGCCCAAAAGGTTCGATAATGCCTTGAGGCCTTGTTGTGCGCACTTGGTACACCAGGGTGGACGTAGACACGTAATGAACCATCTAAAGTTAAAAAAATCTTGACATATTTCGAAAACTATTTGAGTTAGAAAAAAATGAAAACCACCAGCTTGTCGCAAATTTCATGGGCTTTCATTTTGCTAAGGGGTTGTTTTGTCGTAAAACGCACCGTTTTGGAGATATGGGCCAAACCTTAAAATTGGGTTGATTCTTACCTGGGTGTAGGAAAGCGGCTCGGAGGTGGCGCCGCACGAGTGGCATACACTTTGCTCGACCAGTGTCATGGCGAACTTTTGATGGGGGATGCAATGGCGGGCATTGCACATGTCTTCGGCTTCGCCATGGGCTATATGCATGTGGATTCTGAGGAGCATATTTTCGAAACATTCAGCTGCATCGTCCATGAAGCCCAGCTGGAAGCGCTGTTGGTCGAAGAAGCTCTCGGCGAGGGCTCGACGCAAGGCGTCGGGAGGGAGTGCCGTCTCATTGGAGAATTGCAATTGGGAGAAGAGTTCCTGGAAAAAATGGGTTTGTTTTATATAAAACGGTGCCTTAAATAAAAAGTAACCCAAAGTGTGGTTTAAAACTATGTAAAACTGTGCCAGTCACTAAATGCTATTTTTTTCAAAAACCCAATTGTGTAACCTAGGTTTTTTATTATTTAACTAATAATTATCAACACTTATAAATAAGAAAACATCGGTTTTAAATATTTCCATAACAATAACCCAAGTAAGTATTTAGTAGAGAATTTCTTTGGTTTTCTTCACATAAAGAAAAACCTTATAATAAAAAATCGAACCTCAAATTTTTTAGTTAATCATTGTGATTAAAAACCGATATATGTCTACCTACCGTTCGTTAGATAATAAATAATCTTTCAAGGTTTATAACAATGAAACCTATTCTCTTATTGTAACCCAAAGCTAAATAAAAATTAACCTTAAAAACAATTTTGATAAAATCATTTCCTCTAATTTAAACAAGAGAATATAAAGTTCAAAAATTCAAAATTGTAGGTTTATATCATTAAATAATGTTTAACCTAGGTCTTCTGTAATAGTTTTGTAATAAGGATAAAAATTAACAGAAAATCCTTACAATATCTTAATATATCAAACTTTTGATTTGACATACTACCCTAAACACTTATCAAAAAAACCCAAAGTGTGGTTTAAGACTATGTAAAACAGTGCCAGTCACCAAATGCTATTTTTTTCAAAAACCTAATTGTAAAACCTAGGTTTTTTATTATATAACTAATTTATCAAATTATCAAAACACTTATAAATATGAAAACATCTGTTTCAAATATTTCCATAACAATAACCCAAGTAAGTATTTAGTAGAGAATTTCTTTGGTTTTCTTCACATAAAGAAAAACCTTATAATAAAACATCGAACTCCAAATTTTTTAGTTAATCATTGTGATTAAAAACCGGTATGTCTACCTACCGTTCGTTAGATAATAATCTTTCAAGGTTTATAACAATGAAACCTATTCTCCTATTGTAACCCAAAGCTAAATAAAAATTAACCTTAAAAACAATTTTGAAAAAATCATTTCCTCGAATTTAAACAAGAGAATATAAAGTTCAAAAATTCAAAATTGTAGGTTTATATCATTAAATAATGTTTAACCTAGGTCTTCTGTAATAATTTTGTAATAAGGATAAAAATTAACAGAAAATCCTTACAATATCTTAATATATCAAACTTTTGATTTGACATACTACCCTAAACACTTATCAAAAAAACCCAAAGTGTGGTTTAAGACTATGTAAAACTGTGCCAGTCACCAAATGCTATTTTTTTCAAAAACCCAATAGTGTAACCTAGGTTTTTTATTATATAACTAATTTATCAAATTATCAAAACACTTATAAATATGAAAACATCTGTTTCAAATATTTCCATAACAATAACCCAAGTAAGTATTTAGTAGAGAATTTCTTTGGTTTTCTTCACATAAAGAAAAACCTTATAATAAAAAATCGAACCCCAAATTTTTTAGTTAATCATTGTGATTAAAAACCGATGTATGTCTACCTACCGTTCGTTAGATAATAAATAATCTTTCAAGGTTTATAACAATGAAACCTATTCTCCTATTGTAACCCAAAGCTAAATAAAAATTAACCTTAAAAACAATTTTGAAAAAATCATTTCCTCTAATTTAAACAAGAGAATATAAAGTTCAAAAATTCAAAATTGTAGGTTTATATCATTAAATAATGTTTAACCTAGGTCTTCTGTAATAATTTTGTAATAAGGATAAAAATTAACAGAAAATCCTTACAATATCTTAATATATCAAACTTTTGATTTGACATACTACCCTAAACACTTATCAAAAAAACCCAAAGTGTGGTTTAAGACTATGTAAAACTGTGCCAGTCACCAAATGCTATTTTTTTCAAAAACCCAATAGTGTAACCTAGGTTTTTTATTATATAACTAATTTATCAAATTATCAAAACACTTATAAATATGAAAACATCTGTTTCAAATATTTCCATAACAATAACCCAAGTAAGTATTTAGTAGAGAATTTCTTTGGTTTTCTTCACATAAAGAAAAACCTTATAATAAAAAATCGAACCCCAAATTTTTTAGTTAATCATTGTGATTAAAAACCGGTATGTCTACCTACCGTTCGTTAGATAATAAATAATCTTTCAAGGTTTATAACAATGAAACATATTCTCCTATTGTAACCCAAAGCTAAATAAAAATTAACCTTAAAAACAATTTTGAAAAAATAATTTCCTCTAATTTAAACAAGAGAATATAAAGTTCAAAAATTCAAAATTGTAGGTTTATATCATTAAATAATGTTTAACCTAGGTCTTCTGTAATAGTTTTGTAATAAGGATAAAAATTAACAGAAAATCCTTACAATATCTTAATATATCAAACTTTTGATTTGACATACTACCCTAAACACTTACCAAAAAATGTGATAAAATTAAACCTTATTAATTGAAAGAGAGTATATATCTACCATCTGTTAGATAACAAACTTTCAAGGTTTTTAACAATAAAATCTCAATACAACGTTGGAAAAGTAAACTTACGCCAACTTCGATTATTTTTTCGACTCTAACAGTAAAACAAAACCTTGAATGCGCTTTACTATTTAATAAAAGTGCCACTCTTTAATTACTGGCGCTAACTCATCATTTAAGACTGGTCTTGAGCATATTTGATAATCCAACCTTGGTTAATAATTTTGAACCCAATTTTCTCCAGTCGAAATTCAGGAAATACCATCCAGTGAATCAACTTGCTTCCACGAAACCCATAGTAACACAAAATCGTGATCATCGACTCAACCGAACCCCACAAATACCATAGGTTACTCGCTTTATTCATCAACATATATCGAAAATATGGCACGTCATGGGCAATTGTGACACAACTATTGCGAAAGGTAAGTCGCCAACCAGTCGCAAAACACACCCAGAACGCTCCATTTAAATCAATCACTCGGATAAAACACAACCCAAAAATTGGGTTAGTTTTACAAATTTTGGGCACTTATCAAAATTTGGGTTTTCGGATCGCAAAAAACACGCCCAGACCGCTCCATTTAAATCAATCAGTCGGATAAAACACAACCCAAAAATTGGGTTAGTTTTACAAATTTTGGGCACTTATCAAAATTTGGGTTTTCGGATCGCAAAAAACACGCCCAGACCGCTCCATTTAAATCAATCAGTCGGATAAAACACAACCCAAAAATTGGGTTAATTTTACAAATTTTGGGCACTTATCAAAATTTGGGTTTTCGGATCGCAAAAAACACGCCCAGACCGCTCCATTTAATTCAATCAGTCGGATAAAACACAACCCAAAAATTGGGTTAATTTTACAAATTTTGGGCACTTATCAAAATTTGGGTTTTCGGATCGCAAAAAACACGCCCAGACCGCTCCATTTAATTCAATCTGTCGGATAAAACACAACCCAAAAATTGGGTTAATTTTACAAATTTTGGGCACTTATCAAAATTTGGGTTTTCGGGTCCATCGAGCATCCTCTAGCTCCCAGGCGCGGTTAAGTGGCACATAACGGACCGCATCTTCATGAAAAAGGGCGCGCTATCGGAACAAAGAAACTCACTTTAAGCTTCTGCTTCGTCTCGTCATCCAAAACACTCGCATTGTCACTTTGGCACTTTTTTTCTATCACTTTGAGTCGATTTGTGGGCTGTTGGGGCTTTTTATAGCGAAATTTGTTGATCATTTTGCACGATTTCGATGCGAGTGTTCAATTTCATACCACCTTTCACTAGAGTTGGACGGAGACTGCTTGAACTTTCGATAGAGCAAGAGAGGTCGGCAAAGACGTGGGTTAAGAGCTTGCAAATAAGGCAGGTATACAGGTATACAGGTAGACGCACAATTGGGGGAAATTTTCCCGAATTTTAAACAGTTTAGGGAAAGTTAACAACTTTAAAAATCCACAAAATCAAATTTCCGATTTTTGAACGAGGAACGAGCGCGCCGAGCCCAACAGCCAATCAAACTGACGAATAATAATCACGTGACACACCTCCTAATTTTAATTGGCCCAATTCTGTCGCTAAATCTGGTGTTTTAAGTTCAGAACCAACCAAATAATTCGTTTCTGACCAATGAATTACGTTTTGTATGTTTGAAATATTGTAATTTCGAAAAAATCGAATCACATTATCAAGTGATAATCACGTGACATGTATCTTGATTATTATTGGCGCCAATCTGTCGCCATATTTCTTGTCTTAAATTCAGAACCAATCAAATGAACGAGTGACGATCACGTGATCGAATAGTTCGCTTTCAACCAATCGTCTCGACGAGTTTTGATCACGTGAATCTATTTATTGTACTTCTGAATGTCTTGAAAAATTTCAAAAAATCTATAATCTTCAATTTTTTGAATGAGGGAGTAGCGAAGGAGTCAATAACCAATCAAATACTCGGACTATTATCACGTGACACATTTCCTGATTTTTATTGGTCCAAATCTGCCGTTTTAACTGCAAAACCAATCAAATGAACGATTCACGGCCACGTGATCAAATAATTCTTTTGCGACCAATGAATTCAGCGAGTGGTAATCACGTGATTTCGTTTTCAATATCAATTTCAATTAATTAATTAATTTAATTTAAATAAATTAATTCGAAAAAAAGTGAAAAACACGTTGCTGGGGCAACAACCAATCACATTATCGAGTGATCATCACGTGACATCTCTCCTTATTGTTATTGGCGCAGTGTTTTACGTTCAGAACCAATGAAATGAACGAGCGACGACCACGTGACCAAACAATTCGTTTCCAACCAATGAATTTAGCGGGTGGTTATCACGTGATCCCGTCCCGATATCTAGATATTTAATATTTTAATTTTAAAAACTTATGTAAAAATACTTCGATATTTGTCTGTTTTACAAATACAATTCGTAAAAAGGCGGGAAATGTGTTGCTGGGGCAACAGCCCCTGTTTGTTGTTATGAACCAATCAAATAGTCGATCTTAAGTCGCGGCCAACTTGATTTTTCTAATGACCGGTCCAAAAATCGCTCCCACACGTCACTAATTATCAAGGTGGCGCCTGTCGCACCCGATTTGGGTCCATTTGAAGTATGGTGACGCCATCTTGTCGGCCATTTTGTCGGAAGTGTGACAGTTTCAAAGATTGACCCAAATAGTGAAATATTTATTTAAAATAAATTGCTAAACAATTCCAAGGCCTGCTAGTTCAATATTAGACAACAAAGAGTTGAATCAAAGATGGCCGCATTGTTTATATATAGCTAGAAAAGTGTTTTTCCATGTCTAGTGCTTGAAAATGGTTGAAATATTTTCATAATTACTATTACATCAATGATAAATTCCATGTCCAGCTTCTGTCACACCTCAGATTTTTTTATGTAATAGCACACACCGTAATTTTATATTCTGGACCTTTAAATGAATCGCCCAACTCGAATCTTGTTTATGTTGAGCCCACAAAGTTGGGATGAAATGATTTGGTCGGTTGTATTACCAGTGATTTGTATTCCTCCTCAAGCGGTGGAATCGACCAATGAGGATCGAGGTCAACCGGTCACAGTCGGCTTTGAAAACCATGTAATGGAGGGAAAGTACTTACTTTTAAGGCGCAGAAGATGCAAGAATCGGCCATGCAAGCGTGCCCGGAAAGGTCCCGGAAACTGCGCCGGAAAATGTCCAAATGCCACAAGACCTGGAAAAATCCGGGGTGTAATTAATTTAATTAATGGTATGTGCCCATGGAGGCATGGGTGGCCCAAGGCACTGATGGACACGCTTTGTGGAGCCAATGGTACAGTTACACAAATGGTACCATTACTCGGATTTTGAAAAATTTTACATTTTTTGAAAAAAAAAATTTAATTCAGTCCTTGTGCTTGATTATTAATTAAGAAAACCGGGTCCTTATTAAATTATATTAATCAGAAGTAATTTGTAATTATACAAAAATAATATCTAACTTCCATACTTCTCGTATTTTGTTATGACATTGTGGCCAAATGGAATTAATTAGAAAAAAGAATTTCTTAAATAATTAAGACAATTATTATTACTTCTTACACCTAATTAAGTGAAATCAATTTTAATTTTGCCATTAATTAATTCATTCATCATTAATTTTACACAGTTTACACAGTGGACGCAATCACAAATTAAATTATTAAATTATTATTTAATTATTATTAAATTATTAAATTAAATTATTTCGCAAAAGTAATTTTAATTATGTGATTTAATCTCGAACACATTTTGTTTAGTTATGAAGTTAAAAAGCGCAGTATCCAATTTCTAATTAAATTAAATTAATAGTAATTATTACGTATTAAAATTTTTTTTTGTATTATTACCTACTAATTATTTTTACCCCTAATGAAATGGCCTCAAAGAATAAGCTTTCCACTTAAAAAATAATTAAGTAATTTAATCAAATCTATAAAAATAACGAATTAAGTTAAATCAATTTTAATTAAGTCATTAATTAATTCATTTATTCATTAATTTTATACATTGGACGCAAAATCACAAAGTTCTTTGAATTTTCACGTCTCAATATGGTGTTACAATCAAAAGAAAATTAAATTATTTCGCAAAAGTAATTTTAATTATGTGATTTAATCTCGAACACATTTTGTTTAGTTATGAAGTTAGAAAGCGCAGTATCCAATTTCTAATTAAAATTAATTAATAGTAATTATTACGTATTAAAGAATTTTTTGTATTATTACCTACTAATTATTTTTACCCCTAATGAAATGGCCTCAAAGAATGAGCTTTGCACTTAAAAAATAATTAAATAATTTAATCAAATCTATAAAAATAACGAATTAAGTTAAATCAATTTTAATTAAGTCATTAATTAATTCATTTATTCATTAATTTTACACATTGGACGCAAAATCACAAAGTGCTTTCAATTTTCACGTCTCAATATGGTGTTACAATCAAAAGAAAATTAAATTATTTCGCAAAAGTAATTATAATTATGTGATTTAATCTCGAACACATTTTGTTTAGTTATGAAGTTAGAAAGCGCAGTATCCAATTTCTAATTAAAATTAATTAATAGTAATTATTACGTATTAAAGAATTTTTTGTATTATTACCTACTAATTATTTTTACCCCTAATGAAATGGCCTCAAAGAATGAGCTTTCCACTTAAAAAATAATTAAGTAATTTAATCAAATCTATAAAAATAACGAATTAAGTTAAATCAATTTTAATTAAGTCATTAATTCATTCATTTATTCATTAATTTTACACATTGGACGCAAAATCACAAAGTGCTTTGAATTTTCACGTCTCAATATGGTGTTACAATCAAAAGAAAATTAAATTATTTCACAAAAGTAATTATAATTATGTGATTTAATCTCGAACACATTTTGTTTAGTTATGAAGTTAGAAAGCGCAGTATCCAATTTCTAATTAAATTAAATTAATAGTAATTATTACGTATTAAAGAATCTTTTGTATTATTACCTACTAATTATTTTTACCCCTAATGAAATGGCCTCAAAGAATGAGCTTTGCACTCAACAAATAATTAAGTAATTTAATCAATTCTATAAAAATAATTTCGAAATTTTTAAAAATAACGAATTAAGTTAAATAAATTTTGATTAAGCCATTAATTAATTCATTTACTCTTTAATTTTACCCATTAGATGCAAAATCACAAAGTTCTTTGAATTTTCACGTCTCAATATGGTGTTACAATCAAAAGAAAATTAAATTATTTCGCAAAAGTAATTTTAATTATGTGATTTAATCTCGAACACACTTTGTTTATATATGAAGTTAAAAAGCGTAGTATCCAATTTAATTCTAATTAAATTAAATTAATAGTAATTATTACGTATTAAAGAATTTTTTGTATTATTACCTACTAATTATTTTTACCCCTAATGAAATGGCCACAAAGAATGAGCTTTCCAATCAACAAATAATTAAGTAATTTAATCAATTCTATAAAAATAATTTGGAAATTTTTAAAAATAACGAATTAAGTAAAATTAATTTTAGTTAAATAACTAACTTCATGTATTTGGCCATGGAAAATACATAGATATAATAATAAAATTAATTGTAATTAATTAACATTTTTTCAAAATTTAGTTTCAATTAGGTACCCATTCCTAATTAATTATTCTTATAATTATTAGTCGATTTCTCGTTACTTATGTTACTGAAATAGCAAGTACATAATTAGCTTAAATTAACCTCAATTAAGACAGTTTTACATCCAAAAAAAAAATAAACGGCACCAGTTTTAATAGAATTAGGTATTTCTAACACCTTAAAAACAAAATTTCAATTACATAATTTAGTTAAATTAAATTAAATTAAAATTTTAAAAAATCATTAGATAATTCAATAAGCCTGTGACACCTTTTCGCTAAGTCATAAAGTTGACCAGTTCAGGAAATTAAATTGTAATTAATTACTTAAAACTCATTTAGAAAGTTTCCTTCCCTGTTATCTGCTTTTAGTTTTATATATAGGTAATTCTAATTATTTTTTTCGTTTTTCCTTTTTATTGTTAAATATTGTAATTAAATTAATTAGGTAGAACTGAAACAATATTACGTCCAAAAAATTAACACTTTTGGTTTTAATTTATTTATTTTTTGAACTAATGAAGACAACAGCTCAAAAACTGTCCAGATACCCTTTAGTTTGATTAAGTAAAATTAATGTTAATTAAACAAATTTCTTTTTACGTTAATTCTGTTTTTACATTAAACATTAAAAATAATTGAGGAAACCTACAAATTCGGTAAAATTAATTGTAAATAATAAATTTAAAAAAGTTTTTCCCTAAAATTTATTTTCAAGTAGTTCTAATTAAGTGTTTTTATTACTTGTCCATTTCTTGATATTTCTTATTACTGGTAAAAGTACAGAATGTAAATAATTTTTTTCAATTAATTTGAGCTGTACCTAAATGAAATAACTAATTAATCAATAATTATATAAAAAAATAATTACAAAATGGCAATAAAAAAATAATTTTTAGATTTGACGTAAAAATTAACTAATTACGTAAAATTAATTTTGCTTAAAATCCAGTTTTTGGTAAAATCGTCCACATAATAAAACGACTCACTTTAATGACTTTTGACCAAAATTAAAACGTGGAGGCTTTTCCACTTACCATTTTTGTAAAGCAACTCAAAAAATTCTGAATTAATTAAATAAACATAATTAAATTTGCAACAATAAATTGTGATGACACCAAAACGAAACAGAGCGTCAAAATCCGCCAAAATTTTGACCGACAATCAATACACCTTATCTCCAAACAAATAAAACAACCAATAAACAACCTATTCTGTACCTTAGCGACCTGAAACAAAGCCCTAGGCCTGTGCCCCTTGCCCTTGGTCATCCCGCACCACTTTTCCACCAAATTTCCACTCAATTTCCCGACATTTGGGCAAAAATCGCGCACAAAACTGGCAAAGAAGCGACCAAGACGTGGTACCTGCACAGGTGTAGCGTGGCGGAGAGACGGGAAGTGGGATCAAGGCGGCCATTATACCAACAATGGGCGAGGGGAACCCATGAGAAGAGCCAAATCCGGCAAATAATGGGTTTTTTACAACAACAGTGGGAAAAAAAGTTTGCCACAGGGAGCTACTCGAGGGCCAATCTTGTCTTGCATAAATAATATACAAGGACAGGATGGTGGTACTACTGCACACGTTTTGGTGTCTGTACCATCCAACAGGTGCTAATGCAGTCAGATGGTACGCGCCGGCCGCCATCTTGTCGATAGTGAAGAGAAAAATCAAGTAACCGGTACCACCTAAGGCGACTTGATAGTAGTAGTACTATGAGGTTGTGGCGCGTGGCGGCCATCTTTCCCGCGCTTTTGTTTCGTGGAAAAGTCTTAAGGCAGGGTTGTGGTTGCACGAAAGGGATAGGAAGTGGTTTAAAGTACTTGGCAATAATAGCGTAATAACCGGAAAATTGTAATTTTTTATCTTTTTTTTTTTCAACAAAAATTGAACGAATTTACAGAAGGGGCGAGAATAAAAGTATGATTTTTTTGTCGGTCACACCGATTTTGTGACTTGTGAGAGTCGTACCAACTGAAATAAATAGCAAAAATGTGGTTCAATGATAAATAATAAATTAATAATAACTTAAGATTTATTTGAAATACATACATCAGAAATAAATTAAATTGGCAGAAAAGTGGCTGAAAAATGAAAGGATAAAAAAGATATTTTTATGTTGGTAACACCGACATGTGACTTTTGACAGTGGTGCCAACTAAACTAAATTACAATAAATTTTTAAATGGCAGAAATGTGATTTACAAAATAAAAGCAAAATAAATTGTTTAGTTTCGATTTGTGACATTCGACAGTGGTACCAACTAAAGTAAAGTAAAATTAATTGGCAAATATCAAAATGTGGTTCAAAAATACAAAATAATAAATTAAAATGTATTAGAAATAAATTCGGAAATTACAAAAATATGGTGCATAAAAAAACAGAATTAATAAATAATTATTATTAATTAATTAATAATAATAAATAATAATTTAAAAGAAATTATTCGAATTAATTTGGAAATTAAAAAAATAATTTAATTAATTAAACTGGCAGAAAAGTGGCTGAAAAATGAAAGGATAAAAAAGATATTTTTTAAGTTGGTAACACCGACTTGAGACTTTTGACAGTGGTGCCAACTAAACTAAATTACAATAAATTTTTAAATGGCCGAAATGCGATTTAAAAATAAAAGTAAAATAAATTGTTTAGTTTCGATTTGTGACATTCGACAGTGCTACCAACTAAAGTAAAGTACATTTGCCAATGCAAATATCAAAAATGTGGTTTGAAAATACAAAATATTAAATTAAAATTTATTAGTAATAAATTCGGAAATTACAAAAATTTGGTGCAAAAAAGCAGAATTAATTAATAAATTAGTAATAATTAAAAAAATTATTAGAATTAAATCGGAAATTAAAAAATTCATTTAATTAATTAAATTGGCAGAAAAGTGGCTGAAAATGAAAGGATACAAAAGGCATTTTTTATGTTGGTAACACCGACATGTGACTTTTGACAGTGGTGCCAACTAAACTAAATTACAATAAATTTTTAAATGGCAGAAATGTGATTCAAAAAATAAAAGTAAAATAAATTGTTTAATTTCGATTTGTGACATTCGACAGTGGTACCAACTAAAGTAAAGTACAATTAATTGACAAATCTCAAAATGTGGTTCAAAAATACAAAATAATAAATTAAAATTTATTAGAAATAAATTAGGAAATTACAAAAATATGGTGCAAAAAAAACAGAATTAATAAATAATTATTATTAATTATTTAATAATAATAAATAATTTAAAAAAAATTATTCGAATTAATTTGGAAATTAAAACATTGATTTAATTAATTAAATTGGCAGAAAAGTGGTTGAAAAATGAAAGGATAAAAAAGATATTTTTATGTTGGTAACACTGACTTGTGACTTTTGACAGTGGTGCCAACAAAACTAAATTACAATAAATTTTTAAATGGCAGAAATGTGATTCAAAAAATAAAAGTAAAATAAATTGTTTAATTTCGATTTGTGACATTCGACAGTGCTACCAACTAAAGTAAAGTACAATTAATTGACAAATCTCAAAATGTGGTTCAAAAATATAAAATAATAAATTAAAATTTATTAGAAATAAATTCAGAAATTGCAAAAATATGGTTCAAAAAAGCAGAATTAATTAATAAATTAAAAAATATAAATAAGATTATTTTTTATGTTGGTAGCATCGATTTTGTGATTTGTAAGAGTGGTACCAACTGAGATAAATTAGGATAGTTCGTAAATAGCACAAATGTGGTTCAAAAAATAGAAAATAAAAGCGGGATTTAGTTTTTATGTTGGTAACACCGATTTCCAACATTTGACAGTGGTACCAACTGAAGCAAACCAGAGAAAGTAATAAATTAATCATAATTTATGTTTTTTAGAGATATTATTGAAAGCATAAAAGTACTAAGATTAATTTTTTACGTTATAACACTGAAGTGTGACTTTTGACAGTGGTACCAACTAAAGTAAGGCAAATTCAATTAATAAATTAATACTAACTCAAAATTTATTAGAAATACATTACAATTAAATTAAATTGGCAGAAAAGTGGCTGAAAAATAAAAGAATAACAAAGATATTTTTTATGTTGATAACATTGACTTGTAACTTTTGACAGTGGTGCCAACTAAACTAACTTAAATGGCAGAAATGTGGTTCAAAAAATAAGAAAGAAGATTAATTTATATGTTGGTAACAGCGATTTGTGACTTTTGACAGTGGTACCAACCTAACTTTACCTAAAGCATAGTAAATAGCAAAAATATCGTTCAAAAAGTAAAATAAATTGTTTATGTTGGTAATTCCGCTTTGTGAATTTTGTCAGTGGTACCAACTGAACTAAAACAAATATCAAAAATGTGTCGTTCAAAAATAAAAAATGATGATTTAGAAATTGCAAAAATGTGCATAAAATAATGAAAGGATAAGTAAGATATTTTTATGTTGGTAACACTGATTTGGGACTTTTGACAGTGGTACCAACTAAAATAGGTGAAGCAAAATTATTTAATAAATTAATAATAACTTGAAATTAGAAGGATAAAAGCAAGATTAAAATTAAAATTTATAACAAATAATGTGAAATTAATTCAAAAATTCCAATTACAAAGTGTATGACAAAAATAAAAAAATACAAGTGAGGGATTTTTATGTTGGTTACACTGATTTGTGACTTTTGACAGTGGTACCAACTAGAGTAAAGCAAAATTAATTAATAAACTAATAATAATTTAAAATTTATTAGAAATACATTACATTACATTACTTATAAGATAATAATAAAAGTAAAATTAATTTTTTATGTTGGTAACATCGGCGTGTTTTAACAGTGGTGCCAACTAAAAGTTGAAAGTCTGTTTAATTTCTTGTTAGCTGCTGTGATTTTCAGCTAGCTAGTTGATATAGGTAATTTTTTACTAAATCAAATTAGATAAAAAACAAAAATGTTTTAGTTGGCCAACCTGCCTTCTGACTAGTGACAGTGGTACCAACTGATTCAATTTTCTAAACAATGGTTTTAAAACAAAAAACCAAAAAAATATATAAAAACACTAAACACAATTCCAGACAGTGGTACCAACCAAATAAAGTTAGATACGGCTTTGAAAAGCGAAAAATCTGAACTCGATAGTTAGGGATTTGACGAAAAACGAAGAAATATGTTGGCAACTCTAATTTATGTTTGACCAGTGGTGCCAATGACGAAACATCCCTAAACGAAAGTAGATAAAAGTCAAATTAAATTTCCCAGTGGTACCAACCAGAAAAAATGTTTGCCCTTAAAGCACTGAAAACTGTCCTGAGGCCATAGACTCATCAGCACGTGCGAGAAGCTCTTGTCTTTCCAAAACCGGTTCTAAGTAGCTCTTCAATATTTTTTCGAAAGAGGTTAGCATTGAGTCAAGAATTTCCTTAATTGCCTCCTCATTGAATGAAAACACATCTGGTATTATTAACAAATTCAGATCAGAAGTGAAAGTATAATTGCCATTTAAAGACCTTGTGAATGGATTGTTATCCAATAAACAATAGAACGAACAGCGACAATTTTAATTGCAAAACTCGGATAAAAATTATTCATATGTGAGGATGACAAAACGCGGCCTTTGGCCGGAGTCAAGACTTGACCTTAGAAGAAGGAAAGGTCACGCTTTCTATTACATTATATTAAAATTGTTGCGTGTATAATGTGTTGCCTACAATCACTTCAATAAGAAAATTACGATTTGTTTAAACGTCACTTAAAATTCCCTTCGAAATCGCCTCTAATTGCAAGTAATTACAAGCAATTACTAGTTTTTGTCTCATCTTTGTACCAAGGAATGCGGATAGGATTAGCTCAAGGAGGGCGAGAAGATGAGACTTGAAGGTTTTTCGATTACGAAACAAGAATTTTGACTTTGTTTATAAGTATCGTGGGAATTACAATAACTCGCATAAATCTCCAATAATTTGAATTGATTATAATTAAATGTCTCGAGTAGGTTAGCAGGCTACGTGAGAAATAGTTTTTTGTTGTTGTAAAGTTCAACGAACTGGGGATATTTGTCGTTTTGTCAAAATCGGTTGGCACACAACCGCCTACTGAGCGATTTGATTTTTGGTCAAGGTGGCGTGGAGCTACTGATTTGGCCACGAGGATCGCCAGGTTTGGGTCCAAGTGAAAAGCTGGAGTTGGGCGTTTTGGGGCAATTTGGGGGTCAAACCTGGCCAAATTTTGGCTTAGTTAAGCGATTTGGGCTTAAATATTGACAAAAAATTAAATTAAATTCGTATTTTTTGACCAATAACTCGTAAAGTATTAGTTGCAGAAAAATTTTTTGCGGATTCGAAATGCTCGGAAAATTTTGCATAAAAAGGAGCCAACTTTTGGTTAAAATACTTGAGCTTGAAAGAAGAAAATAATTTTTTTAATATAGACTTAAAAAAAATTATAAAATTGTGAAAATAAACAAAATCAAACTATAAACGTATACAAAGACTATCAAAGTGTGGATGTTTTGTTTTTACCACTGAAATTTCCCGATTTGAGTCTATGTGATTTTGATTTTTGAGTTTTTGAATAAAGTTTTTTCTAATATCCCAAAAACTATTCGGTGTAGAAAACTTTGGCTTACAGATTCGTAATCCTCGGAAAATTCTACAAAAGATGGGTTAATTTTTGGTTTAAAATTGACTTTGGGTTAGAAAAAATATATTTTTGAATGTGTACACTCAAAAAAATATTAAATTCTGAAAAAATAGTCATAGCATCAAACGTTTGACTCAAATTAGAGGTAGCCACAAGATCTATTTTGAAAATTACGAAAAATAGTCGTTTGGTGCTATTTTTGCCACCAAAACCTCCCGATTTTAGTTCATGTGAAAACAATTAATTTGTCATTTTTGGCAATATGGGGGTCAAATCTGGCTAATTTGGCTCTCCTGATATCAAATATAAACTTGGATTGAGGATTGGTGCTTTTGCTTGGCCCACAGCCTACTAAAACCATTTTTCAATTTTGATTTTTGAGTTTTTGAGTGACTTTTTTGCCAATATCTCAAAAAATATTCGGTGTAGAAAATATCAGTGAACAGATTCGTGATCTTCGAAAAATTCTACAAAAGATGAGTTAACTTTTGGTATTAAAAACGACTTTGGATTAGAAAAAATATAATTTTTAATGTGTACACTCAAAAAAATATAAAATTGTGAAAAAATATTCATAGCATCAAATAACGTTCGACTCAAATTAAATCTACTTTAAAAATTACGAAAAATAGTGGGTTGGTGATATTTTGGCCACCAAAACCTCCCAATCTGAGTCCATGTGAAAAATTTTAGTTTGTCATTTTTGGCAATATGGGGGTCAAATCTGGCTAATTTGTCCCTCCTGATTTCAAATATAAACTTGGATTGGGGATTGGTGCTTTTGCTTGGCCCACAGCCTACTAAAACCATTTTTCAATTTCGATTTTTGAGTTTTTGAGTGACTTTTTTGCCAATATCTCAAAAATTATTCGGTGCAGAAAACATGAGTGAACAGATTCGTAATCCTCGAAAAATTCTAGAAAAGATGAGTTAACTTTTGGTTTAAAATCGATTTTGGATTAGAAAAGATATATTTTTTAATGTGTACCTACACTCAAAAAAATATTAAATTGTGAAAAAAATCATAGCAACAAACGTTTGGCCCAAATTGAGAGTATTCACAAAATCTACATTAGAAATTACGAAAAATAGTAATTTTGTTTTATTTTTGCCACCAAAATCGCCCGATCTGAGTCCATGTGAAAAATTTTAATTTGTAATGTGGGGGTCAAATCTGGCTATTTTAACTCCCGTGATTTCAAATATAACCTTGTTTGTGCGATTTGAGTTGAGCTTAGCCCACAGCCTACTAAACCAATTTTTGAGTGACTTTTTTGACAATATCTCAAAAATTATTCTGCGTAGGGAACTTTAGTTTACAGATTCGGAATCCTTGGAAAATTCTACAAAAAATGGGTTAACTTTTGGTTAATAATCGACTTCGGGTTAAAAAAAATATATTTTTGAATGTGTACACTCAAAAAATATTAAATTGTGAAAAAATAGTCGTGGGATTAAACGTTTTATCCAAATTAGAGTTACTCACAAGATTTGCTTTAAAAATTACGAAAAATAGCCGTTTGGTGTTATTTTGGCCACCAAAACCTCCCGATTTGAGTCCTTGTGAAAAAATTTAGTTTGCCATTTTTGGCAATATGGGGGTCAAATCTGGCTAATTTGGCCCTCCTGATTTCAAATATAAACTTGGATTGGCGATTGGTGCTTTCGCTTGGCCCACAGCCTGCTAAAACAATGTTTGAAGTTCGATTTTTAGCCAATATCTCCAAAACTATTGCTTGTAGAAAACTTTGGCTTACGTATTCGCAATGCTCGAAAAATTCTGCATAAGATAGGCTAAATTTTATTTAAAAATTAGCCATAAATTGGAAAACATATATTTCTGAAAGGACGAAATTATTTTCTTCCCTCGCCTTCGCTTACTTGATTAAAGTTAAAAATAGAGAGAATCAACGAAACGATAAATCGATGACCGCAATCTCACCTTCCTGCGGTTGCAGGATGCCTTTTTCAATGGTTGTTTTTTTAGCTCGTGCTAGGTTTTTTCACAATTAATTGCTTCCTCTCAAACATTCACTCGTTGAATCCTTGAGCAATGAGTGTAATAACACACTGAGATAAAATATTATCCATAAAACGTAACCAGATAGTGTCAATCGGAGGGAAGTTGGAGAAGTTTTCCCAAGAAAGGTTCACATGAAAAGGTAGGGTAGATACGCACTAGCGCACTTTCCCACACCGTCTTCTAATTTTATACTTAAATAACACGAGATTAATTCACATTATATTCAAATTGGACGTGTGTACAACCCGTTTAAAAGCCAACTGCGGCTTTTTTTGGCGCCAAATTCAAACTCAGACTAATCAACTTACTGCCAAACTTAAAAAATCACTCTCTCAAGGTTTTTTACAAAGACAATAAACCGGAAACGGATCATTTCGTATTTTTGGCTGGTATTGTGTCTTGGGAAAACGGAACCATGAATCATTTCATTAGATTTGATTAAGATACAACCACTTATTAGCAGATTTGAGATAATCTGACTTGAAATTACCAAAAACAACCCTTCGATGGTAAACCGGAAGTTGGCAATGGGTCTAATTACAACTTCCGGAAGCACTGACCCATGACACACCTGTAACAATGACTTTTGATCCTTGAGTCATGGGTTGCTTGATCGCAAGACCAATTAAAGAAAAAACAAAAATTACGTTTAGAAATCAAACGAAGGGTGCAATTGTCAAACGGAGGTCATATTTGGATTCAGGAGGGCCAAGTTAGTTAGAATTGACCCCTCAAGTGTGACAAACGGCCAACCCAAGAGTTTTCACATGGACCCAAATCGGGTCATTTTGGTGGTAAAATTTAAAAAAAAACTGTTTTTTGTATTATTTTGGACGTGTTTATGTTAAATAACGGATTTTACTTCAACAGTTTGACGCGTTTTTCCATTTTTTTTTCACAATCATGGATTTTATTTTTTTTTTTTGAGTAAAAACTTTTTTTCTATTTCAGTTTGCTTATGTTATGCAAAATTTTCCGAGAATTATGAATCTGTAAACGAAAGTTTTCCACAACGAATAGTTTTTAAAATATTGGCAAAAAGTTATTCAAAAACTCAAAAATCAAAATAAAAAAATTGTGTTAGTAAGCACGAACAAGGTTATATTTAAAATCACGAGGGCCAAAATAGCTAGATTTGACCCCTACATTGTTGACAAATTAAAATTTTTCACATGGACTTAGATCGGGAGATTTTGGTGGCAAAAATGAGACAAAATTACTATTTTTCGTATTTTTCAAATAGATTTTGTGAGTACCTTCAATTTAGGTCAAACGTTTGACTCTTTGACCTTTTTTTTACAATTTAATATTTTTTGAGTGTACACATTCAAAAATATATTTTTTCTAATCCATAGTCGATTTTAACCCAAAAGTTAACCCAACTTTTGTAGAATTTTCCGAGGATTACGAATGTGTTAACTTAAGTTTTCTACACCGAATAATTCTTAAGATATTAGCAAAAAATTCACTCAAAAACTCAAAAATTAAAATTAAAAAATTGTGTTAGTAGGCTGTGAGCTAAGCTCAAGCTCAAATCGCACAAACAAGGTTATATTTGAAATCACGAGGGCCAAAATAGCCAGATTTAACCCCTATATTGTTGAAATATGATAAATTAAAATTTTTCACATGAACAGAGATCGGGAGATTTTGGTGGCAAAAACAAAATTACTGTTTTTCGTAATTTTTCAAATAGATATTGTGAATACCTTCAATTTGGGTCAAACGTTTGACTCTTTGACCCATTTTTTACAATTTAATATTTTTTGAGTGTACACATTCAAAAATATATTTTTTCTAATCCAAAGTCGATTTTAACCCAAAAGTTAACCCAACTTTTGTAGAATTTTCCGAGGATTACGAATCTGTTAACTAAAGTTTTCTACACCGAATAATTCTTAAGATATTAGCAAAAAATTCACTCTAAAACTCAAAAATCAAAATTAAAAAATTGTGTTAGTAGGCTGTGGGCTAAGCTCAAGCTTAAATCGCACGAACAAGGTTATATTTGAAATCACGAGGGCCAAAATAGCTAGATTTGACCCCTATATTGTTGAAAAATGATAAATTAAAATTTTTCACATGGACTTAGATCGGGAGATTTTGGTGGCAAAAATAAAACAAGATTACTATTTTTCGTAATTTTTAAAATAGATTTTGTGAGTACCTTCAATTTGGGTCAAACGTTTGATTCTATGACTCTTTTATTACAATTTAATATTTTTTGAGTGTACACATTCAAAAATATATTTTTTCTAATCCAAAGTCGATTTTAAACCAAAAGTTAACCCAGGTTTTGTAGAATTTTCCCAGGATTACGAATCTGTAAACTAAAGTTTTCTACACCGAATAATTCTTAAGATATTAGCAAAAAAGTCACCCAAAAACTCAAAAATAAAAATTAAAAAATTGTTTTAGCAGGCTGTGGACTAAGTTCTAGCTCAAATCGCACAAACGAGCTTAAATTTAAAATGAGGAGGGCCAAAATAGGCAGATTTGACCCCCATATTGTTGAAAAATAGCAAACCAAATTTTCTCACATGGACTCAGATCGGGAGGTTTTGGTGGCAAAAATAAAACAAAACCACTGTTTTGGACAATTTTAAAACTCCATATTTTAAGTTCCATTATTTACGTCTATAGTTTGATTTTATGTCCATTTATCTTTATTATTATTTATCTATTTGTATGTACTATTTATTTTTTAATTCAAGGTCAATTATTTTGACCAACAGTTACCTTCTTACCATGCAAGATTTTCTTGAGATTTCAAATTTGTAAACAACATTTTTCTATCCCAGTTTTAGAAATATCAACTAAAAAATTATTTAAAAAAATTTTTAATGCACATAACAGTAATACCAACCGGCTTAAATCCCCCCAAACGCAATGGTGTCGTAACCAAATCGTAACATTAAAATTCCTCTGTGTTTACACGACAAAAAAAATTTGTTGCGTCTTCAATGCCAGAAAAGGACAAACAATACGAACTTTGAGTGTGAAAAAGCGAGACAGAAATAAGCACACACCTGTGCTGCAACTTTCCTGAATAAATTTAAACAACAAATAAATAATTTCTTCGAACCTGAACTGACTATATTAAAATTAAAAACATTCAGTCACTTATTATCTTTATCGAAAGTTAGCTTTTCTCAAAATTTTCCGGAAATTTAAAATTTTAAGCACTTGATTTTTTGACCATAAATAGTTTTTTCAAAATATTGGCAATAAAATCACTGAAAAAATTGAATTTAAAAATTGTATTTTTTAGTCAACTGTGGGCCTATCGACAAAAAGTAACTTAAAAATTTAAAAAGCAAATTTTATTTAGGTATTTTCTATAAAAAAAATTGACTAAAAACTGAATAGTAGTTTTTTTATTTTGTATTTTTATTTTATCTTATTTTTTATTTTTTTATTTATAAATCTGCAAATAAATAATTCCTTACCTGAACTGCGCTATTTAGGAAACAATTATTCTGCCCTGGTCCATTCAGCAGCCCTTTGGTGCTCGTAAACGTCATCGAGTCCCTTGATGGGGTGGCTATGGATATGGGCATGGGATGTAGCGAAACAAGTGGTGTTGCCATGGCGACGTCTTCTCTACATGGTGTCCTGCAAAAAAAATGCCCATTTATACCATTTCCGGTACCATTTGTTCCCAAGAGACTGACTTTTGTGGTCAAATCCACTACCACAAAGTTATTTAGTGGAGAAATGAAGCGTTTGCATGACCAATTCGACAATAAATTCTTCAATTTATGGTTGTTTATATTTAGTTATATTCTGACAATTATTTTGATTAAAAATTCCAAGAGTTGCTTGCGTAAAACTGACGCTTCAGACGCGTCAAAAATAAACCGTAAATATTTACCCATCAAGCATTTGCAAAAAATCATACATCAAACATAGTTTCAGTAGGCTGTGGAATAAGAAAAGCTTAACTAATTAGTTTGGTTTGATTTTATTAGATTATGTGCCACCAAATGCCAGACACTAAGACATTTCATGTGGATTCAAATCTGGAAAATCTGGTGGCTACAGAAAGGAATACAGTTATAGTGATATAACGTCAAGTGGAAATGTAATTACATAATTATATATTCCTACCCAAAGATGTACAAAATACTTTTATTAAAGATTTAATAAACATTTATAGATACAGGGTTATTCACATAAAAATACAAATGGAACTATACAAACCCTACATCCTGATTCTAAACTGCAATAAAAAAATTAGGTTTCTACAAAAACATAACAAATGTGAAATATGCAAATTTAAAGAAGATATAATTAATTTGAGTAAAAGAAAAAGAACAAATAATAATAATAATAATAATAATTCTTTATGAGTGGTATAAATACAAAGAACTTTTGCATATCTCAAACTTAGCATATTTTCTAAATAGAAAAAATGCAAAATATAAATTAAAATAAATTAAATAAAAAAATTAAGAACAAGAAAGAAACAAGAAATAACAACCCAAAATAACAAAAATAAAAGTAAATCAATATTTAAAAAAAATAAAATAAGTCAAAAAAATTGATAAAAAAATATAATGCACAAAAACGAATAATAAAAAAAAATCAAGAGGATTGAGTGAAAAATAATTGGGAATAAACTAATATAAAGAATTATAAAAAGATTAAAATAATGATATTTTTTTTTAATTTGAAAAACATTATGAGTAAATTAAAAGTAAATAACCGAAACAATTCAAAAAATAAATAAGAATAGCAGAATTAAAAGAAGAGAAGATAACAATTAAAAGTAAACATAGTAAAAAAGTCAAAAAATTGAAATGAAAAGGTGAACAATTAAAAAATGACGAAAAAAAAGCAGGAGAAATTAAAGAAAAAGAAATCAGAATATAGATAAAAACAGAAAGTTTAGAAAATTGTAGAAATAAAAAAAATATTTTTTAATAATTTGAAAGTCATTATGAGTAAAATTAAAGAGAAAAAATTATAAATAGAAGAAAGCACAAATGAGAAACAAAAAGTAAAAACCAAAACAATAAAAAATTGCAGAGTTTAATAAAAAGAAGTTAAAAATTAGAAGCAACCAAAAAAATGTGAAAAAATTGATATTGAAAAAAAACACTGTAAAGTGAATAATTAAAAAATGACAAAGAAAAAACAGGAATAATTACAAAAAAAATTAAAACGTTGATAAAAAAGAAAGCTTAGAATGAGTAAATTAAGAGTAAATAACCAAAACAATTAAAAAAAATGAAATAAAAATAGCAGAATTAAAAGAAGAAAAGATAACAAAATTAAAAGTAAACATAGAAAAAAAGTCGAAAAATTAAAAAGAAAAGGAACACTAAAGTAAACAATTAAAAAATGGCGAAGAAAAAACAGGAGAAATTACAGAAAAAGAAATAAGAATATAGATAAAAACAGAAAGTTTAGAAAATTGTAGTTAAAAAAAATAATTTTTAATAATTTGAAAGTCATTATGAATAAAATTGAACAGAAAAATTATAAATAGAAGAAAGCACAAATGAAAAACAAAGAATAAAAACCAAAACAATAAAAAAGCAGATAAAAAGAAGTTAAAAATTAGAAGCAAACATGAAAAAATGTAAAAAAATTGATATGAAAAGAAACTGTAGAGTGAATAATTAAAAAATGACAAAGAAAAAACAGGAATAATTACAAAAAAAATAAGAATGTAGATGGAAAAAGAAAGCTTAGAAAGTAGAGATAAAAAATAATTTTTAATATTTTGAAAAACATTATGAGTAAATTAAGAGTAAATAACTAAAACAATAAAAAAATGAAAGAAGAATAGCAGAATTAAAAGAAGAGAAGATAACAATTAAAAGTAAACATAGAAAAGAAGGCAAAAAATTGAAATGAAAAGGAACACTAAAGTAACCAATTAAAAAATGACGAAGAAAGAGCAGGAGAAATTACTGAAAATGAAATAAGAATATAGATAAAATCAGAAAGTTTAGAACATTGTAGAGATAAAAAAGTATTTTTTAATAATTTGAAAAGTAAAAACCAAAACAATTAAAAATTGCAGAGTTTAATAAAAAGAAGTTAAAAATTAGAAGCAAACATAAAAAAATGTGAAAAAATTGATATGAAAAGAAACACTGTAAAGTGAATAACTAAAAAATGACAGAAAAAACAGGAACAATTACAAAAAAAATATTAGAATGTAGATTAAAAAATAATTTTTAATATTTTGAAAAACATTATGAGTAATATTAAATAGAAAAATAATAAACAAAGAGTAAAAAGTTAAATAAAAATAGCAGAGTTAAAAAAAGGAAAAATGTCAAAAAACTGATGTATAAAGAAACACGAAAAATTACAGAAAAATAGAAAACAAGAGAAATGGCAGAAATATAAATGAGAACATAAATAGAAAAAAGGAAAAAATTACTTGTTTATATTTATTTAAATTTTTTGGCTAGTAACAATTTTTTACGCACAAAACAACACAAAAACATTGTTTGCTTCAGAATGGCATTAGAGATAATAAAAAAATATATTTTTTAAATTATGTGAGATTAATGAATTTTGAGATTAAGTTAATTGTTAGGTGGACTCATAATTTTTATCTAAACGTGCTTAAAAGTTTAGATAAAGAAAGTCAAAATAGCAACATTTTTGTTGTTGTTTTGTTGGAATACGACTTAATTCCGCAACTGAATATTGACACAACTTTTTATAATCGCAATTTTTCTAGACGATTGCAATTTTGTTAAAACAGCGAAATTCCAGTTAATTTGTCAAAAATCAGCGAATAATCAAACACCAGTTTTTAAACGCCTTGTAATTGGCCCTCAATATCCAATCACAAACGCTTTGCACTTTTTTGTGCAACAGATAAATACGGAGGAGGTACGTTTATATTTTCATTGGTCAAATTACAATTCGTGGAACAAATGAGACGGTAAAAATAATAAAAAAATTTTGGCAGTAGGCACAATTTTTAAACAAACGCAAACAAATTGTTAACGGTATTGTCACCAACCTTGAAAAGATAAATTGCTCGAAATTTCAACTGTACTAAAGCATTAATTTTGGTTATCATTTCGGTCAAACCTTGCATTATCTTTCACCTTGCAGTTTCCCCAACAATAGGGGCTTAAAATACCTCAATACCGAGCCAGAAATAAGTTGGGTCACGTTTCTATGCAGGTGCAGGGCCAACACCTGTTTTGTTACCTGTTGATGAAAAAAAAAAAAACCTCAACTTTCAAGCTTGGCTCAGTGTTTAGAAAAGTGAGTAAAATCGAGTCCAAGTCGTCTGGAAGCAATGTCTGGCCTCGATTTCCGTCAAACTAGCGGCAAATAACGGTTGACTTGATTAATTAGTGTTTTAAAGGGAAAATCATTTTAATTTCAATTTTATTTATACAGAGGGTAACTGTTTATGTTTTGCCAATCCCAAAAACTAACCGGTTTTCGGCTCCACCCAGTATAGAAACTTGCTGAAAGCATCGTGAGGTAAACAAACTTTTAACAGTTTTTTAAGTTGACCTTCGAGGCGCGCCAGGTTTGACAACTGTATAGCAGCTAAATGAAGGCCCAAATCGACAAATTAGTGGCATTTTCGGACTCAGAAGGTCCAAAATAGTCAGTTTTGACTACCATATTGCCACGAAACGCCCACCAAGACTTTTCACGTGGACTCAAATCGGGCGATTTTGGTGGCCAGTGTTGACAAAACCACTGTTTTTAATCCCGAAAGTGCATTTTATCAATGATACGAGACAGAAACTATCATAATTTAATATAAGACCAAGTTTTTTTCAACACATTTGGTATATTTTTCGATTTATACATTTGTCACTCTATATTTTCTAAATAATGTAAATTAGAAGGCTAAAATTGACCCCTCGTATTCAGAATTTTCCGCGGATTCCAAAACTGTAGTTAAAATTTTTCCACGACGAGTACTTGTCGAGATATTGGGCAAGAAGTGGTCACGTGACTCAAAAATCAAATTTCAAAATTTTTGTAATCAAGCTCAAATCGTCAAATTGATGTTAAAATCGGACTCAAAACGGCCAAAGTAGCCAGATTTGACCACCATATTGTCACAAAACGCCAACCAAGACTTTTCACATGGACTCAAATCGGGCGATTTTGGTGGCAATATTGGACAAAACCCGTATTTTTTTCTCCCAATTGTTCAGAAATGACTAACACTGATTAAAAAATCATAATAGTATGAGTAAGGACTTTATCTTTCATTGTGTTTTTCTCAAATCGACGCCAAATAACGTTCCGTTTTGTTAGCTGATGTGTGAAGGAAGTACTTGACCAAAGAAGTTTTTTCTTAGTCAAGCATAAAATAGGAAGTCTGATGGTTAAAACACTACAATTTCGCTATTTCTCCACCGGAACTAATTAAATAATAAATTGGTTTACTGCGAGATTCACTTGATTTAGCCCAAAAATTGGAAAAATTATTATCAATGAGGACGTAGGTGCAAGTGATGAATAATTCAAACCCACAACAAAACTCGCTTTGAATTTGAAATTTTTCGATTTTAGAGCTTGAAACTCGCTCACCAGACCATGAAAGAGTTATATAACGTATTTTTTCTCCGGAAATGTATGAATGATGCTGTGAAAATTCGAACGGTTTCACTTTTCGATACAATAAGCGGTGTTTACAAAATATAAATTAAAATCTCGTTACGTATCCGATTGTGGAATGTAGCCACGCCTAAGAGCGTCCAAAGCACGATTTTTACATATTAAGTAGCAGATTACGAGATAAGAATAAGAATACGAGAAAATTTCACCAAAAACTGGACAAAAACCGGGTTTTTGCCACCAAATCGGCCAGATTTGGGTCCATGTGAAATGTCTTGGTGTGACAATTTGGGGCTCAAACCAAGCTATTTTGGCCCTTCTGACACCGAATATGCTATCGGTTTGGCCATTTTCATTTTAGTTTGGCCCATAGCCTACTATTTTTAGGTTTTCGTTCAATATCTCGGAAAATATTCATTTTGGAAAAACAACGATTACATATTCGGAATCGTCGGAAAATTTCACGGTGGTAGAGCCTACTATGATTTTAAAACGAGTACTATTAATTGTAAAATGCGCCGTTGTGTAAATATTTGACAGTTTAATTTTACAGGAAAACAAACGAAAGTGCACACAGGATAAGTACTTCCTATTTGTTTAGTGATAATTTTATCTCACAATTGTGACTTTACCTGTACATAAACACTTGTGTTAATGATTTTTATCAAAAAAAAGTCAAAAATTTTCCTCAAATTTCCTCAAATTTGGCGAAATGTGCAATTGTTGACTTTACCTAGATAACTAACTTTATTACATTTACTTTTACTTTAAACAAATTAATTAGCACCAACTGTTTGGTATCAAATCAAGAAAATTCAAGTGGGCCCAAATCGGGTCAACAAGTGGTCCAACTTGAGTGAAAGAATGAAAAAAACACGATTTTTGTAAAAGAAATTGCGTTGACATACCGATAAATGGCAAATTTTGAGAACCAAGAAAATTCAAGTGGAGTCAGATCGGGTCAAAATGGGGGGAAAAAATTCAAAAACACATTTTTTTCGTGGTTTAAATTGAAAAGTATAATAGTTGTAGTCCTACCATCGACTTGGGGCTCAAAAATATCCAAAATAATCCAAAAATCAAGCACAAAACACCCATATCTTTAACAAAATCGTCAAATATCGTATTATTGTTATGCACACGTATACACACACTGTTGGAAACACGGTTAACCTCCGTCTTACGAACTCGGCGTCTTTCGAAGCGGCTTCAGTTCTCCCTCCCTCAAGTTTTGACCGTGATTATTCCAACGTTAAACCGTGGGCATTTATTTTACCTGGTGATGGGCACAAGCCTGGCTAGGGTATGGCCAACATGTGGTGAGATCTTTTCCCGCCCTTAAAACGCCCTCGAGCGAAAAAAAAATAATTTTTGGACTTGTTTTTCAGAAAAAAAAAATATGCTACCTATTTAATTGCTTATAACTTTTTAATGGAAATGAAAATGGCAGTTTTGGGGCCAAATTCGGATTCCTTGGATCATTTCACGTCAGAAAAGATTTGGTTCAAATTTTTTTACCTGTTTTTTTCGAATTTATAGTCTGTTAAAAAGTTTAGCACCGGTGCTAAGACATATTTGTCCTTGACCTTAAAAATAGGCAAAAAACTGACATTTTGGGGCTATAATCGAAATTCTGGGAACATTTCATATAAGAATAGTTTTTGTTTTAATGTTCTACATCACTTTTTTACAAAAAAAAAAGATTTATCGAAATTTTGAAAAATTTTCAGTTTTGGGCGCAGAGAAATTTTAAGCCCGTATTCACAATCTGTTGTGGTATTTTACAACAGAAAACATTCCTGTCAAAATATCTATACTCAATTTTTGTCAAGGTGCTAAAAGTTTTCAAGTTTTGGAAACCCTGAATCAAAAAATTGAAATATTTTCAAAACTATTAACCACAGCTGAACAATTCGTACAGATTCGGATTCTTTGAATGATTTTACTTAAGAAAAGATAGTATTCCAGAATCAGCTTTCTCTCCTATTGTTTTGTTTTAAGTAAAATTTTTTTTTTCAAATAGACAACAAATCGGCTATAACTTTGGAACTATGGGTCGTAGAAAAAAAACAAAAACAGATTTGGAGTCCTGGATTAATTTTTCACAAAAAAGACGTTTGCGCTCAAAAAATAAAAATAAGCAATGTGTGAAAATTTTATTTCAGTAATTTTTTACAACATACATTTTATTTCTCAGGTCAGTTTTGGTCGGAGACAAATTTTTAACACATATTCGAAATCTTCGTCTCTTATTCTATCAGAAAATAAAATTTTAATAAACCCAATCAGGGTGCTAAAAATTGTCAAAATTTGGAAACCTTGATTCAAAAAAATTGAAATATTTTTAAAACTAACAGTCGCAGCTGAAAAATTCTTGCAGATTTGGGTTATTTGGTTAATTTTACATCTGAAAAAATGAATATTCTAGAATCATCTTTCTCGTATGGTTTTAGACATTTTTTTAATATTTTCTTGTAACACTTCAAAAAATCGTCCATAACTCTGGAACTATTGGTCGTAGAAAATAAACAAAAACAGATTTGGAATCCTGGATTAATTTTCCACGAGAAAGACTTGCGTTTGCGCTCAAACAATAAAAATAAGCAAGGTGTGAAAATTTTATTTCAGTAATTTTTTACAACGTACATTTTAATTCTCAGGTCAGTTTTGGTCGGAGACAAATTTTTAACACATATTCGAAATCCTCGTCTCTTATTCTATCAGAAAGTCAAATTTTAATAAACTCAACCAGGGTGCTAAAAGTTGTAAAAATTTGGAAACCCTGATTCAAAAAAATTGAAATATTTTTAAAACTAACAGTCGCAGCTGAATAATTCTTGCAGATTCGGGTTATTTGGTTAATTTTACATCAGAAAAAATTAATATTCTAGAATTATCTCTCTCGTATTGTTTTACACATTTTTTTAAATACTTTATTGTAACATTCCAAAAAATCGTCCATAACTCTGGAACTATTGATCGTAGAAAAAAAACAAAAACAGATTTGGAATCCTGGACCAATTTGCCATACGAAGAAGTTGCGTTCGTGTCCAAAAAACAATTTCCAAAATTGTGAAAAGCCAAAGTGTGTGAATCCCACATTTCGGTGAAAATTCATAACTTCACTTAACTCTTACGACCATGTGTTGACTAAAATTCGTAAACAAACACCAGAAACCCACTCAGGGTTAAAAGCCGGCCGTAATAAAGCCATTAGCATATGTGTATATCTCCAAACACCCACAAAGTCGATAATAAAGCGGTTTCCAACAACTGTGAAAGATTTTTTCGTCTTTCAAGCTCTTGAGTGACTTGACTTGAGATTAGATAAAGTCGTTCGAACTGGTGAAATTTCAACATTATTTACTGGACGTGATTACAACAAAGCCAAACAACGTTGTGTTAATTCTTGCTTCTAATTAACCACACAAAGAATTTTCTTCAATAAGTTTCAACAACGACCGTTTGGTCATTAGACACGTGTTAATCAGGCAGTAAAAAACAAAGATTTGGTCCAGATATTGGCTTTCACAGTTGGGAACAAAATAAAAGGAAAAAGAAGCGAGTTGTGTAAGAAGTTTCCTTTGTCTGTAGCACACGACCAACCGGTTTGTGATGCTTGAAAGTGGAGGAGCGAAATCGAGAAAGACTGTCACGTCTATGGTCACGTAATGACGCCCTCCTAGGCATATAAAAATCGAATTATTCGAATTTACATAAGGAGGTCTAATGGCTTCGAGATTGACTTGTTTATTTGTCTTGGGCGGTTTTCTAGCTTCAAATAGCACAGTCTTGAATGTAATTGATCAAAAATAGCCAGTTTTAGTTCAGAAACTAATTAAAATCGTGTTTTTGACGAATTAAATGTCTGGCGGGTAGGCAACCAACAATACACCTCAAATTTTCGTTAACGAAATATTTATTTTGCGAATTAACTAATTGATGAAACCAGGGGATTTGTGTCATTCGTGGTGAAGGAAACAACAAGTGATTGTAAAAATAGGAAATTTATTAAAATACTGATAAATAGCACAAAAAATAAGTTATTTAATAACAAATAAAAAATGAGTTAGTTGCGGCAAAACTTTTCACGTAGGGTCGAAAACAACTTCCTGGCCTTGACGGGCCCCAAACCGGGGCACTCCGAGAGCTGGAATTCGGTGGCTTTGATAACCCCCTCAAGAGTCTTAAACCTGGCTATAAGATTCATAGCGTCTGTCTTATTGATCGGTTTTATGGACGTTAAGACTTGCAGTAACTGAAATTTTCCTTGATTTAGTAATGTTTCGGTAAATTTGGGTGAAAATACCCGAATGTAAGGCGAGGATTCGCCCTTTTCCATGATATTATCCGCCGGTTTATTTTCGTAAATTTTGTACGTTTCGATGATTTTCCCCGCCTCTTCAGCACTCCAGGCGAGAATCAGCGTCAAATCGGCCAGGATACACACCCGGGTTAGGTTTTTGAGCAGGTGGTGGGGGTCACTCACATCAACCTACAGTTTTAACTTTGATTTTTTTTTTTCAAGTGATTTAATCACCTGGACTAGCAAAATCCTCAGTTCGTACGTCTTGCCCAGCTTTTTCAGCCTGTCGTGGATGTAGTCCGGGTTGAGATTGTGGTACCTGAGGGACAGGAACAGGGCGCAAGTGGTGCGCCCCATTTGGTAGTCTGGGACTATATCATCGTACTCCCACGGCACGTTACAGATGGATTTGAGCAAAGGGTTGCCCCTTTGCTTGGGACTGACCAGGACTGAGTGCGTTCGAGTCGCAGATTTGGACGTTTGAGGTGTTTCCACCTCGGGGTGGTTCCCTACAAAGCAAAAAGTTAGCAACTAGTGGGGGGCACGGTTGTGAAGGGCACGTTTCGTGTTGTCGTCAGGTGCAAACTCGGTCTCCAACTCTGCGGCGATTTCGTTTAAAGTCTCATCTAACATTTTGGCAAAAGTGAGGTTAATTTGACAGGTGTCAATTGTCACACTTTTGATTAGTTCTGCCAACCGTGCACACGACTTCGCCTAGGTTAAAACACCAAAAAGGCGCGTTTCCGGGTATAGTGGGGCACAGTTGGGTTATTCGGCGTGTTTGGTAGTAGTTTTGTGCAAGATTTGTGCTTTGGGGGCGTTTGAATCGCCCAAATCTGTCACCGTTTGGTGGCGTTAGGTTGGCAGTGTCAAGTAAGGGGGCTCCAAGATGGCGTACATCGTAAGCCCTAATGTGGTGAAATATGCGTGCACTTGTGGTCTCCTGAAGCCCATTTCCTCACTTTACTTCTGCCGGTATTGTTGCGAGCTTCGGTGCGGTTTTTGCGTGTGCCACGAGGTCGATTCGCACTTTTGTGGAAAATGCTGCGAGAATCTTCCGTCGTCCGAAGCCCGACTCAAGAAGAACAGGTGTGGCAACTGCTACATCTGCCCCTGTTGCCAGCAGGAGCTCTCTACAAGAATCGGCTCAAAGGGGCCCTCCAATCCAGAGGACCCCAAATCCACACCCAAGAAAATGTACTACTTGTCATGTCTGTACTGTAGGTGGAGCTCCCGTGATGTGGGCATTCCGGACCAGGGGGCTGCCACCGGGGGCTGGCCCGAGCGCGAAAATGTCCACGCCAATCGCCTCCAGGAGGTGATAGAGGGCTATAAGGCCTTTATTACAGCCCAGAGACAGCAAAAGGAGAGGGAGAAAAAGAAGCAAAGGGGGAAGTTTATCAGCTACACGGTTGGTATTCCTGGCGAAATTAATAAAATTTTTGGGGACAGAAAAATACACTCACAGAACCGTACATATACAGAAACGTACAAGACAGAACTGTACATTTTCCGAAACGTAAAATGGCAAAACCGTACAAATCTAGAAACATACAAAACAGAACAGTATTGATCTAGAAAAATACATTGTCAGAAACGTATTTGTCTAGAAACATATTTCATCAGAAACGTACAACGCAGAACCGTACAAAACAGAAAAGTGGTGGGGGGAAGGCAACCTCAGAATTCGAAGCTTGCTCAACAGAGAGCGCTGTTATAGGTAGCCATGGCTTCCTAGATATTCAGATTTTAGGTGGCCATGGTCTGAAATTATAAAGTTTTCGCAGTTAATGGAAAAATAAGATCGCATGTTTTTATTTAAACAGAAACTAGCTATTAGCTGTTTCATAACTATAAAAACGCCAACGTCGCAATTTACCGAATTATTTTTTTAAATAAGATTGATAAAATTGTAAAATAGTTATTAATGATTAAATCTCTCATTGAAACTATGAGTTACATTAGCTATTATTTTTTTAAAGTGCATGAATAATTTATAACAGCTAATTTCAAGAAAAAATGCGACGTTGGCGTTTTTATAATTTTGAAACAGCTAATAATTACTAATTATATTAGTGTATCCATGAAACGTAAACGAACAAGCAATTTTTTTATTGTAATCATTAAAGGTGACTTTATAAATTAATAAATTAGCTATTTTCATAAAATTAAGTAATTCTAAATTTATATTTGATTTAGTGCCATCTCTATGGCAGTAGCATAATATTTAAAGCTAGGGACAAATAAAATACTGAGTAATTATATACTTATTATTTTCTTCTTACAATTTCAAAACAAGCTATCGAAATTAATATTAAAATCAGCAAGTGTCATTATTAGTACCACATAACTTTATTCATATTTTTATTATAATTCTGACGAATACTATTTTCTTTATTTCTACAAATTCTTGATCTTATTCTTACACAATTTTATGCAGATATTAGTAGCTTAAGGACTAATTGTTTTTTCACAACTATTATTTTTTTTGTTAGATTGCCAATTTACGCTCCTAACGTAACAAATTACTTTAATGGGGACTTAGTTTTATTCTATACGTTATTGCCTACATTTTTTGGATGGAATCATGGAATCATAAGTCGTCCGCTATATTTTTTATATCAAATCATGAAATAAAAAATTATAAAATGTTATCGGTCTTATTAGTCTACAATAGAATAACTAAAAATGAAATAAATGAACATTTTATAATTTTTCTTTTACATTCGGGTTTTCCGGATTTACTGACTGTTGTATTTCGTCATTATTGTACAAAATAATATTTTTGCAGTGGCGACACCTAGGGCTGGGAATTTTTACCGATATATCGATATATCGTTGATCGATATAATTATCAAAAAGTATCGATATATCGATAATTATCGATATATATCGATGTTATTAATAAATATCGATTTTTATCGACATACCGATAAATATCGATAATTGTTATCGATATACCGATAAATGTCGATAATTGTCAATATTTTTTTATATTCCGACAAATTTTGATAATACCGTTTTAGTTTAGTTAAAAGCTTAATTCATAATTTAATTATGAAACACGAAACACGTCGATTGTTGTTTTTAAATTAACATCTTTTCTTTTAATGGAAAAATTGTGTTGGAATAGTCATCTGTTTTTGAACAGTGTAGATATTAATATTCTCAAAAAAATTATCGTACAAGATTTTATATTTTGTATAATTGTTGAATAGAGGACTGAAAAATGTAATGAAAAACAAAAACAGTTGAGGATTGCCTACCCAAAAAATTGAGGATGACATCATAGTTCAAAAACAAATGACGACGTCACTAACAAAATTTGTATGTGTAAAGATGGCGATTTAAAATCAAAAATCGACGGGTTCGAGCATTTTTTGCTAAAAAAAACATTAATTAATGCAAAAACATTAGCTACATAACTATAAGTACAAAACTTTATGATCTCTGTATAATTTAGACATATTTAACAAAAAAAAACAAGTATTTTACCATGTCAACTTTTTAAAATTTAACAGTAGCATTTATTAGATACTATCATTTATCTACAAATAGCCATATTTTTATCGATATATCGATAAATATCGATACTTCAATATAATATATCAATATTTCGATATATCGATGATTATCGATAATTTTAACGTATCGATTATCGATATTTAAATCTTAATATCGCCCACCCCTAGCGACACCTAGTGTATAATTTCTGAACAAATTACCGACTTAGCAGGTCACTGCATTATTTGAATTTTTCTGTCGGTTACTTTTCTGCCGTTTACGGTTCTGTGCAATTACGATTCTGCCACGGACACATTCTGTCTAGACTATTTTTTTTTTATTTTTTTTTCTGATGATAATTTACGGTTCTGCCATTTTACGTTTCTGTCTATATACGGTTCTGTGAGTGTACCTTTCTAGGCTTGACAAGCTCCCCAAATTTCTGGTGTTACCAATCCCTGAACAAAATCCCTAATTAATTATAAAACCGGTTTACACTAAAAAAAATTTGTCCAGGACCGTACTGGCGTGACGGCCGCGGCCCTGCGCAAGCGCATTGGGCTCCCGGCCGAAGTGCCCAACACGTACTACCGAAACCGGCCGAAGCCGCCCGAAGCGGCAATCGCGCGCGAGGAGGTTGAGGACTTCCCCGAGGAGCTCCTCACCAAAGCCTTAAACTTGATGGAAATCACAACAATCGATCAGCGCCTACTCCAACCCGATTTGCAGCCAATAACCGTCGATAAATTATTCCCAATTCATAAGCAACTTTCGATCAAGCGCTCGCTGAGATGTCGCTCGTGCGAGCACAACGTCAGCAAGCCCGAATATAACCCCAACAGTGTCAAGTTTAAAATACAACTATTCGCTTAGTATGTCAAAAAAAATATATTTTTTTTTATTTTTTGGGGAAATTTCACAAATTGTAGTTATCACATTCCGGAGGTGCGAATTGTGACAGTTGAGCCGCTTCGTGCCGGAAAAACGGCCGAATTGATTTTGAAATTCACCAATCCGACGCAACATCAAACTGTCATTACGTTCCTCCCATTGGATCTGACGGCTAAGGGAGGGGATGGCGACCGGGAAGTGGTGGGGGAAACACAGTCATTGAACCTACCAGAGGTAGGTTTATAACTTAGTAAGTTGGTAATACTAGTAATAAAACATTAGAAACAGCCCCCTTCATTGGGGGGCCAACCCTCCAGTCTATTAAGTCTCTCTTCACGTCAACCGTCAATCACAATCAAGCCACGCCCCATCCGCCAAACAACCAATTGCAATATCGCTATACCCGGAAGTAAGGTTATATTACCGCCACGAGATGACGCTGCTGAATATGACGATTCCGGGGAAACACATAATATACAGGATGACACCAAGTAAGCTGTATTTTACTCCCTGTTTTTAGATATACAGGGTGATTCTTTAACTTATATTATAGCTAGAGCTTTAAAATTTTGTATGCAATCCAAATCGACCATTCTGAGTTTAACTAAATTATTTTCAAAATGGCTGAACTTCCAGAACTACGAGAAATTGGCGCCAACTTTGAAATTTTAAATAGTAACAACACATTTTTATTGCATTTTTGAATTCACCTTCTCAAACTGAATAATAAAAAAATAAAACTGAAAAAAATGTGTTATAATTATTTTTTGATCATCATTTTCAAAAAATCATAGTAACCTTGCAATTTGACAGTTAACAATTCTGAATATTTTAGAAGACCCTTCGAACCTTTTGTTATCAAATGCGAAAAGAATTATTCACTTACTGTAAAGGTTTCAAGAGCTGTGATATTTTAAATGAACCCCTGTAAATGAAACTCTGCATAAAAAAATGACATACGTCAAAAACTATGACAGATAAGTATTAACAACTGAGTAAATTTTAATGAGTTTCAAAAGGCGAATTCAAAAATGCAATAAAAATAGGTGGTTACTTTTTAAAATTTCAAAGTTGGCGCCAATTTCTCATTGTTCCCGAAGTTCAGCCATTTTGAAAATAATTTAGTTGAACTCAGAATGGTCGATTTGGATCGTATACAAAATTTTAAATCTGTAGCTATACTAGAAGTTAAAAATTTTAGGCCCCAAAAGAATCAGCCTGTACAGGGTGTTTCAAGTGTTAGGTCCAGTCAAAAAATAAATACTTCTAGTTGTCCAAAAGAAAAAATATATCTCAAACGATAGAGTTTCTAACACGCTTCAATTTGATGCTTTAATGTTATACGAAATTTTCATGGTATGAGCGTGAATTGTGAAAAACTAGATAAAAAATTTTTTGTTTCCAAATTATTGCAATCGTTTTCTCGTAATAAAATTCCTCCTATTTTTTAAGTGAGACTTCCGAAACTGAAACAGTAAAAAACCCAAGGCGTATTGAGCAATTGAAATTTCAATTTGCAAAAGATCAAATAAATGTTTTATTTTAGTCACCTTTGAAAAAACAGAGCTCGTGTCTTTGCTTGATTCACAAAAAATTGAAACGTCATTAACTGTCAGACTAAAATTTTACTTGTCAATTAAAAAATGCCCTTTTTTTGCAAATTGAAATTTCAATTGCTCAATACGCCTTGGGTTTTTTACTGTTTCAGTTTCGGAAGTCTTACTTAAAAAATAGGAGGAATTTTATTATAAAAAAATTATTGGAATAACTTGAAAAAAAAAATTTTTTAAAGTAGTTTTTTGCATTTTACGCTTATATCATGAAAATTTGGGATATCAGCAAAGCATCAAATTGAAGCGTGTTAGAAACTCTATCGTTTGCGATATATATTTTTTATTTTGGAATACTAGAAGTATTTATTTTTTGACTGGACTTAAAACTTGAAACACCCTGTATGTATTTATTATTTTTTCGTATGGAGTCTTAACAGATGTTGACTATTTGTTGTAGGCTTGTTGTGTGGCGAAAGTCGAATAAGGCGTTCGTCAAGTTGGCGGTGACTCCTGATGATGGTTTGGAGTTGAATTCCGAAATCGTGGCCGGTTTTACAATGCAACATATTTACACTAATACGATTGCAACAACTGTGGAGAATAAAGAACCGGATCGGCATGACCATAATGTTAGGGTTTTTTTGAGGTTAGGGAATTTGGTCGGGTGTGAGTGAGCGTTTTGTATTATTTATTGCTATTATAAGTAAAAAATATTGCTTGGTATTTTTGTCCGCTTAATTCATGTGTACTCCTTTTCTAATAATAAAGTTGTTTTTCCACTTGATCGCATTTTAATTTAAATATTGTGTGGCCATTGTGAACCTCGCCTACGGCTGGTGTAACAAAAATAATGAATTGTAGGAACCTGTAACTGTCACGACTTTATCGACGCGATGGCACTCTGAATAGTTATTATCTTTGTCCCCTTATCTGATAAAAATGTCACAAATCGGCATTCTTTTGTGACTTTTGACAACGCATCTTCCGAATAACAACGAAATCGAAAGTATCAAACGTACATGATTTATTGAATTTCATTCTAATTCTACCGCATCGATAAATATGGGGGATTTCCGCACTACCTGACTAATCAACCTTCACTTAAAATTCAGCTAATAAATGACTCATAATTCATCAGGTTTTAAGTCGCTTCAGCGTGCGATCATCACCAATTCATTTCCAACAATAAACCATAACAAACCTAATTATCTGATACAAAAATAATCAGTTGTTATCTAAATCATGTGAGAAAGTACATTGTGTGGTGTCTGGACTGGACGACAATCGATTTCTTCAACTTTTTGTGGTAAAATGGGCAAAAGTGAAGTGATCTGGGTCTTGTGCTGGGCGCTGGTACACTCTGGGACAGGTAGTTGACCTTTGGAAATTATTTTTTCAAAAAAAACTACACATTCCTCAAACAAAAATGCAAAAAAAACGCCATTTTAGCTACCAACCTCGCAAAAAAACAACGTTGCAAAAATTAAGCAGTTTTAATTTGTGACAGTTGGTGGTACTGAAAGTGGTGTTTTAAGCTACAAAAAATATTTTCTGTGATGTTTTATTTCACAGGCAGCGCTACCAACCTCAAAAAATTACTAAAAACGCCTACTCAATGGGTGTTTTAAAGAGTCAAACGGTTGGTACGAATTTTTGAAAAAATTTCTGATATTTTACTTTGTTTTATTTTATTTTTTTAAACTGACGTCCTTAGATTTAGTTTAATTTTGTAGTAGTTGGCGACACTGTAATATTCATTGATGCACAGCGCTACCAACCTCCAAAAAATTATGAGGTACTTTCAGTAATACCAACTTTGGAAAATTTATATACCTACTTTGACGGTCATTTTTATGGCGATTTCAACACTCAAATGAGTGTAACTTTTTTAATGCCGTACCAACTTAAAAAACATAGATTTGTCATTTTGGAAATTTACTAGTCCTAACCCCTGTTTACTAGCCTCAAATACTCCGATAAGAAATTTTTAAATAGTCCATTTATTATCACAGCCTATAAATAGCGTACGCTTTGTTATTCTCAAGTACATCAAAGAGTTCAAGTTCGATGACATAATTCCCACCAATCAAAAATACATTATTTACAAATTTCGATAAGACTGGAATTTTTCAGTACCGACACCAACACCAACCGTACCACTGGAATTCCCCCAACTCGACCAAAACTTCACTTTCATTGACAATTCAAGCATTCGGGAAAACTTGACCAAACATGATACCGAAATCAGCGATTTATTATTGGCCCCAGATCAGCCCCCAACAACAGACAGCCCCCCTGACTTGCCCCCAGCAACAGGGGGCACAAACGCCTACGAATGGATCGAAAACGGCGAAGATACTGAAGATGATAAGTTCGAAACGAGGGAAGTTGGGGTGGTTGGGGTTCCCCTAATTGACGGAACGGTCGCCGCCATCTTAGTTGGCACGTTTTTGGTTCTGAGTGTTGTAGGTTATGTCAGTTTGTTACTCTGGAGGCGCTCGTTAGAGTAATGTCCACGAACAAAGTTCCATTGGGTTAGTTATCAATTTTTTGCAGGTTTAAGTACGGAAGTAGGGAGATTTTGGTCGATAAGGACGAACGGCTTGATCCAGACGACTTGAAACACTTTTCTGTAAGTTTTTGGCGCCATTTTTTGATTCAAATTTGACAGTTGTTGTGTCAAAGAGGGCGCCATAAAAAAACAAAATTCAATAAATAGGTTTTACATCTTTACTTCTAAAAATTAATAAAAAATAGAAGCAGTGATTTTTTGATGACTCTGCCCCATATTTTTCAAAATCCTGCGAATACGGTTGAAGATACAAAAAAAGTGTAAGGAACAAAGTTGTAGAGAATTAAATTTCCTACAAAAAAGTCAGCGAGACCATTTTTCTATCTTCAACCATTTAGGCCCCAAAGTCGTTCAAAGACGCTCGATTTGTTTCATTTTACCGGTGGTCAAGTATCGGAAAGTTAATTTATAGCTAAACCGTTGAAGATACAAATATGGCGTAGCGGACTTTTTTGTGGGAAATTTAATTCTCTACAACTTTCCCCCCAACATTTTTCTCGTATCTTTAAGCGTATTCGCAGCGTTTTGAAAAATACGGGACGAAACGCAAATTTTAAATTTCAAATAATTTTTTTCTCAAGTTTGTTACGAAAATTTAGTCCGTTAAGAACACAAAGCTCAACATTTCCGCATTTTTTCCACGTAATTTATAAATTGATTAAAAGCGCCCTCATTTTTACTCAGCCGTACTAATCTTTCTGGATACGATTTTGTCTCGTTTCGTCTCCTAACTCATAGTCCTCTGTAGTTTCGTTTACTATTTGTTTGTTTCAGATTTGAGGTCGAGTTAATCTTGGATGAAATAGCACAATGAATAGTCATATTTAATTTACCTTAGATAACTGTGATATGTATTTTGTATCTCGAGTGATTTTGTCAAATCACACTTGCCTTGGACGCGATTATATAATTTCAGAAAATCAAGTAGTTTTATTTAAACACTGTATTTAGTAATGCCAACATTTGGGCCCAAAAAGCGCTAAAATACATTTGATTTACACCAAAACTACAGGCAGCCCCCTCACTTCCTCTTGACGACAACGGGCCCCACATTATCCCCTGTTGCCTTATTGTGGGCCCCATGGGCCCCATCACAGTACGGCCACTACAAAAATCACTAAACAAAAAAAACCAAAACAAAAAACTCACATTTTTCGACTTCCAACAGCGACAAAAGGCCGCTTTTTCCGAAATATCCTCAATGTCAACAGTGTCCACAACCTTGGGGTTGCTTTTCAGCACCGATTTGTTGATCAGGGCGGAGGCTGGGGGGCGCCCATGGGGGCAGAACGCCCGGTACGAAATATACGTTAGTCCGGCCATGGCGGCGGTGGGGGGCACAAGCGCCAGCCAGTCCCTGACTGAAAGGGGCTTAAGGGGGCTCGTGACACTTACTCACATACTTACAACCTAACCTAAACCATCCTCCAATAGAGTCAGGAATTGGCAAGTTGGAGAGGTAATCAGGCAGCGAAACTTTGACCAAATGAGCCACAGGTTGCATTTTGCGAGTCTTGCACTGGTTTAATTTTAGAATTACGCTAGTTTTTGACTTTCGCCAGCAAGGTTATGTGGGGAGATAGCGGCCAGTGGCGTGCGCCTAAAAATGGGGCCCTAGGCCCCAATAATCAAACGGGGGGCCCTGAGGGGGTCATTTGAAACTATTTTAGTGACCTGTGTGGGAGAAATAGCACCAAAATTCAGGTTTTTGGTGAATTTGGACGGGTTTGGAGGTTAAACCTGTCAAAGTGACGGAGCGCCAATTTCGAATTTGATTAAGAATTTTGGAAAATTTCCAAGTTTTGACTTAAATTCTCGGGTTGTGATAATAGAATTGAGTACCATTTTAGTTCTTCATTCAGGCATTCAGATTCAGACATGGAATATTGCCATTCTCAGTTTATTAAGACTTTAATTCGGAAATCAAAAACTACAGAATTGCAAAATAGTTATTAATTAATGATTAGATCTTTTCAATTTTTAATATTATGTATTAGTTGTTTCAAAACTATAAAAAGGCCAACGTCGCATTTTCTCTTAAAATTAGCTGTTATAAATTATTCATGCACTTTAAAAAAATAATAGCTAATGTAACTCATAGTTTCAATGAGAGATCTAATCATTAATAACTATTTTACAATTTTATCAATCTTATTTAAAAAAATAATTCGGTAAAATGCGACGTTGGCGTTTTTATAGTTTTGAAACAGCTAATATGATTTTTTTTGTGTGTATATGTTTTTTATTAACTGTTTCAAAACTATAAAAACGCCAACGTCGCATTTTACCAAATTATTTTTTTAAATAAGGTTGATAAAAATGTAAAATAGTCATTAATAATTATTAGCTGTTTCAAAACTATAAAAACGCAAACGTCGCATTTTACCGAATTATTTTTTTAAATAAGATTGATAAAATTGTACAATAGTTATTAATGATTAGATCTCTCATTGAAACTTTGAATTACATTAGCTATTATTTTTTTGAAGTGCTTGAATAATTTATAACAGCTAATTTCAAGAAAAAATGCGACGTTGGCGTTTTTATAGTTTTGAAACAGCTAATAGATCTCTCATTGAAACTATGAATTACATTAGCTATTAATTTTTTAAAGTGCATGAAAAATGTACAGGGTGTTTCAAGTTTTAGGTCCAGTCAAAAAATAAATACTTCTAGTATTCCAAAATAAAAAATATATATCGCAAACGATAGAGTTTCTAACACGCTTCAATTTGATGCTTTGCTAATATCCCAAATTTTCATGATATAAGCGTAAAACGCAAAAAACTACATTAAAATTTTTTTTTTTCAAATTATTCCAATAATTTTTTTATAATAAAATTCCTCCTATTTTTTAAGTAAGACTTCCGAAACTGAAACAGTAAAAAACCCAAGGCGTATTGAGCAACTGAAATTTCAATTTGCAAAAAAAGGGCATTTTTTAATTGACAAGTAAAATTTAGTCTGACAGTTAATGACGTTTCAATTTTTTGTGAATCAAGCAAAGACACGAGCTCTGTTTTTTCAAAGGTGACTAAGATAAAACATTTATTTATGATCTTTTGCAAATTGAAATTTCAATTGCTCAATACGCCTTGGGTTTTTTACTGTTTCAGTTTCGGAAGTCTCACTTAAAAAATAGGAGGAATTTTATTACGAGAAAACGATTGCAATAATTTGGAAACAAAAAATTTTTTATCTAGTTTTTCACAATTCACGCTCATACCATGAAAATTTCGTATAACATTAAAGCATCAAATTGAAGCGTGTTAGAAACTCTATCGTTTGAGATATATTTTTTTTCTTTTGGACAACTAAAAGTATTTATTTTTTGACTGGACCTAAAACTTGAAACACCCTGTATAAGAACTAATTTTAAGAGAAAATGCGACGTTGGCTTTTTTATACTTTTGCAACAGCTAATAACATTTGCCTTCCACACCTGGTTACCAACCTCAAATTACAAAAGTTACTGCCGACTTTGGTCGTAACTTTGAAAAAAAAAAGCAAAAACACTACAGATCTGTTAGTTTTTATGATCCAGTCGCAAAAAAACGAAAAAAAACCACTTTTTGTGTGTGAACCCCCAATGCGCCGCCCCTGTGCTGTCAATTTGTTGCGCCCTCTACCGGCCACCATGGCACACTACTCAGTCATGTAGGTTATGTCGTGGGAAGTGGGTAGAGTGGCGTGTCTCAAGTAATAAAAATCAATGCAAGCTAGTGGTGACTATGTCGGAGGAACTGTTGGTGGTTCTGAATCGTAGTGAAAACTCCGGTTTCGGTTTTTCCCTTTTGGGAAAACCAGGCCTACCACCCATCATCTACAACATTTTGGACGATTCCCCGGCCGCTGAAAGCGGAGAGGTGAGAGAAACGAAATCAAGCAAGCGTTGGGGCGATGCCTGTCAAAACTGCATTACCGGCCCTTGGCACACTAGATTTTCGAAAAATTCGAGCTGACGTTGCACTGCATTGCGGCCGGCGAGAAAATCCTAGTGTGCCTGGAAATGTCAAATTTTGACGTTTGTTTGTTTGTTGTTGTGGTGGTGTCTTGACTTGTAATCCCATCAATTTTTTTTAATAATAACGACGCCATCTTTATCCATATGCCAATTGTTTATTATTTGCGGCGCCACCTGTGCCTTTATTAAGCGAAATTTTATCCAAAACCTTCAAACTTCAGCGGATGCTTTCTATATTTAAACGCCGACATCAATAAAGTAGGCTTTGACTCGAAGCAGGTTCGGAGATTATGATTTATTGTTTATGCATAGCTTGCTTGATGTCAACTGCGGATTTTTCCCGACGAAATACCGGAATTTATAAAGTGATTTGTATTCGGGGGAAGCTTGATCGAAAGTTGTTTCATGCAAATTACGGACGGAATTCAGCATTTGCATAAAGCAGGCTGGGTGCGTTACGTTGCGTTACGCTAGTACACTTACGTCTTACGTTACGTACCACTACTACTTACTTTTGTAATGGTTACGTTACGACACATTTTACACAAACTCTACTTGTCAAAATCTCTATATTACGACGTTACGTTTATGTTTACGTTACGTTGTAAAGAATGCTTAATACAATGTTCTGTTCATGAAAATATAATTTACCTTACGTTACTCTACGGTAACGTTACGTTTTCGCAACCGTAACCACAACGTTTCACCCCTCGCCTCCTGCGATTTGATTAGCAATTTAAATGGTTCGCGTAAAAACATCATTTCGCTCCGATTTTCCGATAATAAGTAAAAACCCTTCTGTGGAAAAGATCTCTTCCAGTTCGTTGAAGTGGTGCTCAACTTTTCGCTCACGAATTTAATAAAATTACAACGTATATTTTAAAAGAGATATTTATCGCATCGAAATATCTTGTATTGTTTTTTCGGACCGAATTTACATGTAAATATCCACGTGTCGGGGCAAAAAAAACGAATGTCGGCACGTAATTTGATTAATTCATTACGCAATAAAAAGCGAGTTCATATTTGTCAAACAAATTAATTCCGTTGCGTGCAACGTTGTGAAGAATGAGAGTGATTACGGGGGCGGAAAAATCGAATTTTTTTTTGTGAAAAAGTTTGACGTTCAAATCGTACGAAAAAAATACAGTAGGTACAGTACAACACCTACAACACGCCCTAAAAATATCAAAAGAATTGTCTGTACTGTTCGTTAGTTACAAAAAAATTGTCGAAAATTTCGGTTTTTTCGTTGTATTTTTAAAACTTGACGTTTAAATCACACGAAAAAAATACAGTAGGTACAGTAGGCCACCTACAACACGCCCTACAAAAATGAAGAAAATTGTTCGCACTGTTCGTTAGTAAAAAAATAAAATGGCCGAAAATTTCGTTTTTTTTTCGTTTTATTTTTAAATGGGAAGAAACTTGACGTTCAAATTGGACGAAAAAAATACAGTAAGTACAGTAGGCCACCTACACACGCCCCCAAAAAATCAAAAGGATTGTCTGTATCGTTCGTTAGTTTAAAAAAATTGTCGAAAATTTCGGTTTTTTCGTTTTATTTTTAAAACTTGACGTTTAAATCACACGAAAAAAATACAGTAGGTACAGTAGGCCACCTATAACACGCTCTACAAAAATGAAGAAAATTGTTCGCACTGTTCGTTAGTAAAAAAATAAAATGGCCGAAAATTTCGTTTTTTTTCGTTTTATTTTTAAATGGGAAGAAACTTGACGTTCAAATTGGACGAAAAAAATACAGTAAGTACAGTAGGCCACCTACAACACGCCCCCAAAAAATCAAAAGAATTGTCTGTATCGTTCGTTAGTTTAAAAAAATTGTCGACATTTTCGGTTTTTTCGTTTTATTTTTAAAACTTGACGTTTAAATCGCAGAAAAAAAATACAGTAGGTACAGCAGGTCACCTATAACACGCCCTACAAAAATGAAGAAAATTGTTCGTACTGTTCGTTAGTAAAAAAATAAAATGGCCGAAAATTTCGTGTTTTTTTTTCGTTTTTTTTAAATGGGAAGAAGCTTAACGTTCAAATTGGACGAAAAAAATACAGTAAGTACAGTGGGCCACCTACAACACGCCCTAAAAAAATCAAAAGAATTGTCTGTACCCTTCGTTAGTTTAAAAAAATTGTCGAAATTTTCGGTTTTTTCGTTTTATTTTTAAAACTTGACGTTCAAATCGCACGAAAAAAATGCAGTAGGTACAGTAGGCTACTTGCAACACGCCCTAACAATATGAAAAAAATTGTCCGTACTGTTCGTTAGTAAAAAAATAAAATGGCCGAAAATTTTGTTTTTTTTCGTTTTATTTTTAAACGAGGCGTTGAAAAATTTTCAAATTGATATATGTAGCGTCTGAGGTTATTACAAAGCTGTGGTGTTCGTTTCGTGCAATTTGAACGATAGCAAGCCATCATTCGCAGTATAGGTCAGGCATTTAAGAGCGAAATTCGGCCAGTTTTCGTCCTAGATCCTTCCAGCTTTAACCACTTCATAAATATGAAATGTTAAACGGATAGAGCGGTCTTCTCGTCGGATTACGACGCCATAGAGATGGAAAAGGACGACGCCGTCGTCGCGGCGCCTCGCCAATAATTCATTCGGCGAGTTTTGCCCCCGAAAGGGCGTGCGAATTATTCAACAATTCGTTGATTTAATTTAATAAAAACACATTTTTTTCGCATTTTTGCTTCGAGTTTTATCACAAAGGCCGAGCTCTTTTCTCATCGTATCTCTTTATCATTTCGAACGATAGGACTTCCGCTTCCGACGGTGTATTTGTAATGAGGAAACACTCGTGACGTCAATAATGGAACAAAAACGAACGAAAATCGAGGGATAGGGAGGAGGTTTTCTTGTGTGGAATTTTACGATTGCAACAAAATGTGGGTCAAACGCCCAAAAGTTAAATTTTGGCTAAAAAAAAAATTATATTTTGTTGGCACAGTCAGGGGTCAAAGTAGTGTTCCCACACGACAAGCAAAATGTCAAAATGTACACCTGATCACGAAAAGAATGTACATTCGCTTTTTGCGAGCTTAATTGCGCAGAAATTCTCTTATAAAGGCCAAGGAATTGTTAATAATAATTGAAAATTACATTATTTTGCCCTTTTCGTTATATTTTAACTTGTTTTTAGGCAAAAATTTACGTTTTTTTTTTTGGTTTGTTTTGTGTTGTTGTTAAAACGCTTTAAAAGACCTAGGGTTTAAAGTTATGTATTTACATGACAACATGACGTACGAAACGTCAAAATGTACGCCTCATCTTGAAAAGAATGTTCTTCAATAAAAAACCTATCCTAATTTATAAACATAATTTATTTATGAATCCTTGTACTTGTAATAACAAATTGATAATAAAATGTGTCTAAAAAAGGAAAATATTTAGTTTTGTTTGCAAATCTATAATTTAAAAAATAAAAAAAAAAAATTTAATTTTGATATTTTTGGGGCCTAAAGGCAAAACTGAACTTCACTTGGTCAATTTTGCGATAAGAAATGTGAGAAATTAGCAATTTTACTGAAAACATGTAAAATCTGTAAAAAACATATTTTGCAATTCTCACTTTAAAAGCAAATTCAAAAATCGAGTTTTTTTTTTTTGGGTTAGAGGACAAACTAAAGTTCAGTTTGCTCTAATAGTGTTATTTTCGGACTCAGAAGGATCGAAATAGTGAGAAAACATTGCAAAAGACCAAACCAAAACTTTTCACATGAACTCAGATCCGGCGATTTTGAGGTCAAAAATGAAAAAAAACGCAATTTTATAAAAAAAATGATGTTTTTCTCATGTAGAATGTTTCAAGGTTTCCAAATCGGTACTTAAGATAAACTTTTTACTTCTTTTATTTTAAAAGAAAACTCAAAAATCGAGTTATTTCCAATTTTCTTTTTTGGTGTTAGAGGACAAACTAAGGTTCATTTTGCCTAAAAGTGTTATTTTGGGTCAAGATAAAAAATAAAAACATTTAATAAATGTCCTTCCATTAAAAAAATTGTAACTAATTTCGGAAACACCCTGTATACTTGAAAACACTTATAGGTGAGTCAGGAGGCTTTCTAAAAAAATAGATTTTCTAACATTTAAAAGTCAAAGGACTTTGCCAACTGTATAAAAACATAGTATACCGGATCATTCATTTTTCGCAAACTCTTCTCCAGATTGGTTATTTTTCATCGGATCTGCGCGAAATTCGTGCAAAGCGCGAATAAATCAATAGACAAACAATGCAAAAAACGTGTCGATACAACGGGTCACGCATTTCTTAGTGTCGCGATTTTTAGCATTTCGATTTGATGCGTTTTCGGTAGAGTAGGACTTAGTTAAGCGATCGATAACTACATTGTTACATTATTTAGGTCAAACTGCAAGCACAAAGTCTTCCAGACTGTTCGGCCAGCCGTTCACAAAAATCTCAGCCCGATCGCTCCATAAATAAAAAAACTGGAGCCAGTGGTTTAAAAAGTGCAACACCCGGTATATGAGTTACTAAAAAAAAACACTTGGCGATATCTCTGGAACGGTTCGAGATATCGAAATCGTGTAAACGCCGTTCGATTTGTATTGAGCAAGGCTTGATTACCGTAATTGGAAATTAAATTATTACGTCATGGTATAATTTATGTATTAGTTTTGTCCATATAACGGATGACATGATTACGCTCCAAGTTGGTCATAGTGGCCTTCGGCCGATCAAACGTCTTAATAAATGTCAAAAAATGAGGCACCAGATGTGTGTATAATAATAAAAACTGCTATTTTTGTAACGGTGTAAACACAGGCAAAAGTAGCCAAAAAAACTGGTGTGTTGTTGTCTCGAAATGTCAATAATAAATCCCTCAATTTGCAGTTTTGCCAACACAACCACTAAATTAAAATTAATTACAGCGAGGGATGAAATCGCGCCATTTGTATGCACGGTCACGTGACACAACGTCATGATAACAATTATTACATTTTTTCGGGAAAAAATCACGAGATCGATGAACGAATGTAAATATTGTCACAAAATCGTGTTAGTTGTTGGAAATTGATTAAACAATCTTCTGTGGTCATCAAAAACCACAACATTTCACATGAACCAAATCTGGAGATTTTGGTGGCAGTTTTGACTAAAAACGACTAGTCAATTATCTATATGTGAGCAAAATTTTGTAATACTCGAGTCAAAATTGTGCAAAAAACTCGAATAAAACAACTTGGTCAAAAAAATGTATTATCTACCTAAACAATTTAAAAAATCGTCAATGTCACAATAAGCGGAGATTTATGTCAAAAGTATACATATTTGACGTAAAATTGTCTGAGGATTCCAAATCTGTCTTTACTTTTGTTCTACGATTGATACTTTTGGAGATATTGGACAAATTATCGTCAATTTTAATTTTTTTAATCTACCATAAATTAATAAAAAAATATAAAAAATAGAAATTGGATAAAAACGACTCGTAGCCTTCTTTATTAATGAATTAACTATTTGTGTGCAAAATTGTGTGATAATCGAGTCGAAATTGTACAAAAAATCCGAATAAAACAACTTGATTAAAAAAATTATTACCTACCCAACAATTAAAAAAATCGTCAAAGTCACAATAACCCGAAGTTTACGTCAAAATGTACCTATCTGACGTAGAATTGTCTGAGGTTTCCAGATCTGTCTTTACTTTTGTTCTACGATTGGTACTTTTGGAGATATTGGACAAATTATCGTCAATTTTAATTTTTTAAATCTACCAAAAATTAATAAAAAAATATAAAAAATAGAAATTGGATAAAAACGACTCGTAGCCTTCTTTATTAATGAATTAACTATTTGTGTGCAAAATTGTGTGATAATCGAGTCGAAATTGTACAAAAAATCCGAATAAAACAACTTGGTCAAAAAAAATTATTACCTACCCAACAATTAAAAAAATCGTCAAAGTCACAATAACCCGAAATTTACGTCAAAAGTGTACCTATCTGACGTAAAATTGTCAGAGGATTTCAGATCTGTCTTTATTTTTGTTCTGCGATTGGTACTTTTGGAGATATTGGACAAATTATCGTCAATTTTAATTTTTTTAATTACAAAAAATTAATAAAAAAATATAAAAAATAGAAATTGGATAAAAACGACTCGTAGTCTTCTTTATTAACCAATTATCTATTTGTGTGCAAAACTGTGTGATAATCGAGTCGAAATTGTGCAAAAAATCCGAATAAAACAACTTGATCAAAAAAAATTATTACCTACCCAACATTAAAAAAAATCGTCAAAGTCACAATAACCGAAAATTTATGTCAAAAGTATGCCTATCTGACCCAAAATTTTCTAAAGATTCCAAATCAGTCCTCATTTTTGCTCTGTGAACGGTAGTTTTAGAGATATTGGACGAAATATGGTCGATTTTATTTTTCCAATCTACCAAAAATAAAAAATATATAAAAATAGAAAATCATATAAAACGACCTGTAGCCCCCTTTACTAGTTCATTATCTATTTCTGAGCAAAATTTTGTGTCAATCGAGTCAAAATTGTGCCAATAATACGAAAAAACAACTTGGTCAAAATTTTAACCAACCTATCCTACAAATAAAAAAATCATAAAAATCACAATGACCTGACGTAGAATTGTCTGAGGATTCCAAATCTATGCTCATTTTTGCCCCAGGTCTCGTAGTTTTCGAAATATTATTGAAAATATGGCCAATTTCTAAGGGTTCCAAAATAAAATGCAATTTGTGATAAAAAAAATTTGTAATTAGTGTTTTTCCGATTTGTTTTTGATAAATTCTTGATAGAATGCCTATTTTTAATACAAAATATAAAAAATCGCAACAAAATAGGTGGTTGTTATTTAAAATTTCAAAATTGTCGCCATTTCAGCCATTTTGAAAATAATTTAGTTGAACTCAAAATGGCCGATTTGGATCGTATAAAATTAAAGCTCTACCTATATTAGAAGTTTAAAAAAAAGAATCACCCTGTACATAATTCTCTCGAATCGTGTGCTATCTTTATAGCATCTTTTGAGAGTATATATTTCCACATCGCTCGTATTAAATGATATACTTTTCAGCTTTGCTTTATTAAACGAAATGGAGTTGCAGCTTTGTTTTAATAAGGAAAACTATTGAAATCCATCCACAAAACGTCGTTTTTCCCTCAGGCTGTGAAAAATTGAATAATTCACTCGCGCCTCGACCTTATTAAAAATTAAGTTGGCCGTGAAGGGAATACAATATCGCGCTTAAATCACTCGTGCCATGTGGATATTTCTTGACTAACTCTATATAATTTTTTTTTGGCTCGGTGTAACTTTTTTGTTTTTTGTGGTATTTTGGCGGAATTTTCGGGGGCGGTTGGCGGCCGCCGCCACCGGGGGCGGGGGCGGCGTCCTTACTGCGGCACCGCTCCGAAGTATCGAAGTCTGTGTTTACCGAGCGCGCGTTGGGTGTGACCCAGTTGTGTCGTCCCGCCAGTCACAGTCTAGCCGTCGAAGATGTGCGTCGTCATTGAAATTTTCACGTGTATCGAACTGATAACGATCAGACGGTGATTGTGTTGTGTGGGTGCATTAGGTGAGACCTTGGATGCGATTTTTTAGGGAAATGATGGTGAATCGAGTTACCGGTGAAATTTCATAAGCACACGTGATTTTTTACGTTTTATAGACTTCTATAAGTCGATGTAAAAATACAGAAACTGGACTATTTCCGTCCTAGTTTTAATGGGAAGAGACAGCTGAGATAACTGTCTGAAATACGAACAGTCATTTTATTTTACTTGTGATGCTTTGGAATTTATTTATTTCAAGTTTTTGTTTTTTTTTTCGAAATTTTTGGCTAAATTAAGGCCCAAATGGCCGAAGTAATGCTATATTTGGAATGAGAAGGGCCGAATTGACTGGATAATGTGCTAAAACACGAAACCACAACTTTTCACATGGACGCAAATCGGGCGATTTTGGTGGCGAAAATGTGCCCGTGCTACTATTTTGATGCGATTTCTTACATTTTGTGTTAGAAATAAGTATTCTATCAAAAACAAATTGGAAAAACACTAATTCATCACAAATTGCATTTTATTTTGGAACCCTTAAAAATTGGCCATATTTTCTCTAATATTTCCAAAACTACGAGACGTGGAACGAAAATGAGCACAGATTTGGAATCGTCAGACAATTTTACGTCAGATAGGCATATTTTGGACATACATTTTCGGTTATTGTGATTTTTATGATTTTTTATTGGTTGGATAGGTAGGTAAAATTTTTGACAAAGTTGTTTTTTTCGTATTGTTCCCACATTTTTGACTGAATTATCGCAAAATTGTGTTTGGTGATACATATTTAACTTGTAAAAAGGACTACAGGTCGTTTTAGATCAATTTCAATTTTTTTAGTATTTTTTTTATTTTTGGTTAATTGAAAAAAATTAAAATCTATCTTATTTCGTCCAATATTTTCAAAACTATGGATCGTAGATTAAAAACGAGGACATATTAGGAATTCCCAGATAATTCTACGTCAGATAGGCATATTTTTGACACAAATGTTCGGTTATTGTGATTTTTATGATTTTTTTATTTGTAGGATGGTTAGGTTAAAATTTTGTCCAAGTTATTTTTTTCGTATTATTGGCACAATTTTGACTCGATTGCCGCAAAATTTTGCTCAGAAATAGATAATGAACTAGTAAAGGGGGCTACAGGTCGTTTTTGATCATTTTCTATTGTTATATATTTTTTATTTTTGGTAGATTGGAAAAATAAAATCGACCATATTTCGTCCAATATCTCTAAAACTACCGTTCACAGAGCAAAAATGAGGACAGATTTGGAATCTTTAGAAAATTTTGCATTAGATAGGCATACTATTGACATAAATTTTCGGTTATTGTTACTTTGACGATTTTTTTAATGTTAGGTAGGTAATAATTTTTTTTGATCAAGTTGTTTTATTCGGATTTTTTGCACAATTTCGACTCGGTTATCACACAGTTTTGCACACAAATAGATAATTGATTAATAAAGGGGGCTGCGAGTCGTTTTTATCCAATTTCTATTTTTTATATTTTTTTATTAATTTTTGGTAGATTTAAAAAATTAAAATTGACGATAATTTGTCCAATATCTCCAAAAGTACCAATCGTAGAACAAAAGTAAAGACAGATTTGGAATCCTCAGACAATTTTACGTCAGATAGGTACACTTTTGACGTAAATTTCCGGTTATTGTGACTTTGACGATTTTTTTAATTGTTGGGTAGGTAATAATTTTTTTTGACCAAGTTGTTTTAATCGAATTTTTTGCACAATTTCGACTCGATTATCACTCAATTTTGCACACAAATAGTTAATTCATTAATAAAGAAGGCTACGAGTCGTTTTTATCAAATTTCTATTTTTTGTATTTTTTTATTGTTGGTAGATTTAAAAAATTAAAATCGACTATATTTCGTCCAATATCTCTAAAACTAACCATTCACAGAGCAAAAATGAGGACAGATTTGGAATCTTTAGAAAATTTTGCATCAGATAGGCATACTTTTGACATAAATTTTCGGTTATTGTTACTTTGACGATTTTTTTAATGTTAGGTAGGTAATAATTTTTTTTGATCAAGTTGTTTTATTCGGATTTTTTGCACAATTTCGACTCGGTTATCACACAGTTTTGCACACAAATAGATAATTGATTAATAAAGGGGGCTGCGAGTCGTTTTTATCCAATTTCAATTTTTTATATTTTTTATTAATTTTTGGTAGTTTAAAAAAATTAAAATTGACGATAATTTGTTCAATATCGCCAAAAGTACCAATCGTAGAACAAAAGTAAAGACAGATTTGGAATCCTCAGACAATTTTACGTCAGATAGGTACACTTTTGACGTAAATTTCCGGTTATTGTGACTTTGACGATTTTTTTAATTGTTGGGTAGGTAATAATTTTTTTTGACCAAGTTGTTTTATTCGAATTTTTTGCACAATTTCGACTCGATTATCACACAATTTTGCACACAAATAGTTAATTCATTAATAAAGAAGGCTACGAGTCGTATTTATCCAATTTCTATTTTTTGTATTTTTTTATTGTTGGTAGATTTAAAAAATTAAAATCGACTCTAATTCGTCCAATATCTCCTAAACTACCGTTCCTAGAACAAAAATGAGGACAGATTTGGAATCCTGAGACAATTTTACGTCAAATAGGCATACTTTTGATAATCATGCAAGAGTGCACTCTTTTCGTGGTGGGGTGTACATTGTGACATTTCGTACGTCATGTGGGTACACTACTTTCACTCCTGACTGTACCAAACATTGCGATATCGAGCGCTTTACTTTTAATTGCGCCGATAAATTAGAAATGTCGCAGCTAATGAAATAATTTTTAATCTTTTTGGAATTTTTCTTATGGCTTGAAATACGCCCGAAATAACGTCAAGTGTGACAAACACAATTTCATTTCGCCGTCTCACAAGTCCACATAAACGTCCCTCTTTAGGGTTATTTATCACTTGATTCTAACTAAAACTTGATTGTTTTAATGAATTTTTTTCTTTCAGGTGGAAGTTGGTGATGTCATCTTGAAAGTGAACGAAACTGACGTGAATCGTTTCAGTACGAAAGAAGGTAAAATAGTTTCGTGTTTATTGTTGTGTAAATAACGTTTTTTCTCTCTTCTTCTCTTTCTTCACCAAATGCACTAAATTTTGTGTTGGAAAAATGTTTTTCTCACAAGAAGCGAACTAAAGAATTGGTTTGAGACGCTTTCGTTAATTTATTAACGCTCTATATTTTGCTTTTCAGTTTTAAAATGCCTACGATTATCGTCAGATCCTGTAACACTAAAAATAAAACGTGGTAAGACACCGTTTTGCTTGGATTGTTTTTTTTTCGAAGTTTTTGAGGGATTTTGAGAAGCGATTCTGTTGGCACAATATTTATTGTTGTTTCATTAACACGAAATAAATTTTTATCACTATTTTGGCGTTTTAATAAATGTTCCAAATTTCTTACAAAAACCTATGAAATACTACAAAAAAAATTAAAAAAATAAATATGTACATGGGAAAAAAATATGAATGAAAAATGATATTAACGAAAAAATATTAAAAAAATACAAAAAAGAGGAAAATAATTATGATCGAGAAAAAATTAGAAAAAATATGAATGAAAAGGAAAAAATGACAAAAAATAAACAAAAAAAATAATGGGGGGAAACAAATGTGAAAAACATTGATAGAGAAAAAAAAAAAAAAAAAATGAACGCCCTTGCAGCAGTGGAATACCAACATGCTCCATTTTCCAATATGGCGGATGAAAAAAAAGCTTATAAGAAAAAAAACGAGTGTTGTAGTATAAAAAATAAAAAGTTCGGTAAGTAGGCGGTTTAAATAAAGGCTATTATGAAAAAGAAAAGAAATAAACGTAAGTACAAATCAAAATTATAGTTTATTTGTCATAAAAGCTGTTGACCTTGGACGCCATTTTACAATATGGCGACCACAAGAAAATGAATGACATTGAATTTATGAATAGAAAATATTTTTTTTTGGGCCCCATTTTCCAAAATACCCAAGAATCTTAAAATCTTTGCGAATTCATGGCAGCCAACACAATTTCTTGTCTCAAAATTCCCCAAAATCCCTTTTTTCAATCTTGAATTTCTCCTCCAAAATTTCTCTTTTTACAAAGATCCGAAAATCAAAGCGACCGTTCGCAAACACCTCCTCTCCATTGGCGGCGACTCCGCCGCCCCCCGTCCCCGCCCCCGGCCCGGCCCCCTGGTGCACCAGAGCCATGTCCGCAATGGCAGCTGCCCCCCTGAACAACAGTCCCTCCTTTCTGACCCTGATGACAACGACCGCCTCCAGTGGGAGCCTCTGGCAGCTAGCGACAAAAAGCCGAGCAACAAACCCAAATTTGAGGCTTACATGATGACAGGCGAGCACATCCTCAACATCTCGCGCATGCCTAAACAACAGAAAAAGGTAAAAAAATTCAAAAAAAGGGTACCTCTTTTTTTTGCATTTATTTTATTTTCTCAATTACGGCAAAACTATTTGAAAAAATGAAGCTATTTTGATGCAAACTTATGTAAAATGATCCGGGGAATTGATTGGTGTCGAGAAAATCGCCAAATTCGTAATGGTTTTTAAGTTATGAATTTTTTTTAATTTTACCTATTTTTTCCTTTACTTGCAATTTTCTCGAAAACTATTGGTCGTAGAACAATAATCTTTTTTGAAAACGATAGACAATTAAAAGAGCTTTCCAACGATAATAAACTTCATGGGGTTATCTCTAATAGTTCCGGAGTTATAGCTCGATAAATGTTCCGGGTACCGGAAATCGACCAAAATCACGACAAAAATTGCAAAAATCAAAATTTTAAAAATCGAACCTATGGACTTTTTTTCTACTTTTAACAACTCCAGAGGGTTGTAAAGGCATAGAAGAGTCCATAAAACTTTGTCAGAGTGAGTTAAAAAAAAATTTTTTTTTTCGTTTTTGTGTAGCCTTGACCTTTAAAATTAAGCAAAAAAAATAAAAATTTTAAATCTCGTGAAAAGCTGCTATAATACGAAAAATGAGCCGCTGAATTCACTGGAACAAATCGTTTTGCTCTACGACTTTTAGTTTTTGAGTTACGAATTTTTTTGTTGAAGAATAAAGTACCACTATGAAATGGCTACCCTAAATTTAGGCAAAAAATTTCAAATTTTTAAATCTTGTAAAAAACCGATATAATATGTAAAATGAGCCGTAGAATTCATTGGAACAAACCGTTTTGCTCTACGACTTTTAGTTTTTTAGTTATGAATTTTTTTAGTGTAAAACTTTAAATGCCTCTGTACCCGGAACCGGTGCCCGGAGCGACTCCGGGTTTTGACGAGAAAATAGAGAATTTCAAGCGCTATCCGATGCTCTATTGGTTTTTGCTCTAACTCTTATAGTTTCCGAGAAAAACGCAAAAAAAGGTTGCCATTTTCACTTTTTTTGAATTTTTAAACGCCGATTACGGCGAAACTATGAGAGTTAGAGAAAAACGGCAAAAGCGATTAGAACCGGTATAAAAAGCCCTACAACATGGCATAGGTTTCAAGGCGATATCTCGCAAAAAATTTTTCAATTTTTAAACGTCGATTACGGCTAAACTAAAAGAGCTAGAGGAAAACGCTTTATTCCATCGTAAAGAGCACATCAAAATCTATCAGATAGGATGGGTTTGAATTGATTTTGAGACACTTTAAAAATTGGCCATTTTTAAGGGGGGGGGGGGGTGTTAACAAATTTTTCAATTTTTTTATTTTCTCAATTACGGCAAAACTATTTGAAAAAGTGAAACTATTTTGATCCTTGCCTATGCAAAATGATCCGGGGAATCGATTGGCGTCGAGAAAATCGCCAAATTCTCAATAGTTTTTTAGTTATGAATTTTTTAAAATTTTACCTATTTTTCCCTTTACTTGCAATTTTCTAGAAAACTATTAATCGTAGAACAATAATCTTTTTTGAAAACGATAGACAATTAAAAGAGCTTTCCAACGATAATAAACTCCATGGGGTTATCTCTAACAGTTCCGGAGTTATAGCTCGATAAATGTTCCGGGTACCGGAAATCGACCAAAATCACAACAAAAATTGCAAAAATTAAAATTTAAAAAATCGAACCTATTGACTTTTTTTCTACTTTTAACAACTCCAGAGTGTTGTAAAGACATAGAAAAGTGCATAAAACTTTGCTAGTACTAAAAAAAATAATTTAGTTTGACATTTGATGTCAAAAAAAAAAAAAAACAAAAAATTGTCAAAAACTTCACAGATCGAGAGTTTGAGGTACCACAACAGCCACACCCATCACCTCCGCCACCAGCAGCAACACAATTCGGTGCCAAACAGTCCCAACGAAATGGACATGGGCTCGAAAAGCAACCATTGCAAATCGGGCTCGAATTCGGCCAACACTTCGCCGGTCAGTGCCAATAAATGGGACACACACCCATCACCAGGTTCTGGTGATGGGTCCAAGTATAATAGCAATTTTGTGAGGACGAGTCGTTCTGAAGATCAGTTACAAGCATCACAGAACGATAATTGTGGAATGAGTGCTGTTAATATCGACGTTGATGATGACATCACCAGCTCGCTGAACACGCTTCTGGACACCCGACCCGAGTCGGTGAGCGCTTCGGGTGACAGGTAAGCAATTAGAGAATTAAAAATGCTACGTTTTCGTAAAAAAATCGTTAAAATCGAACCAACGGTTCCGGAGTTATGGGCCGAAATGTGTTCGGGCGCCATTTTCCAAAATGGCGACCCGACTTGCTTTAAAACTTGTTTTTTTAATTGAAATGTTATTAAAGTCCGACTCTGAGTGCGAATATTATACTTAAGTAGAGAAAATTCTCTTTTGCCAATATGGCGATTCAAGATGGCCATCATGACAGTTACAATAAGTACCATTCCTTTCTTTATTTATCTTTTTTAGTAATAATTATAGACTCGCGTTTCGACCGCCATTTTTTTAACATTATTACATTACTGACGCCATTTGCCAATATGGTGGTCGCCGAAATCGTCATATAAACTGTGAAACTGTGAAAAATTCAAATTTGGCGCTTTTCAGCGACAGAATCGTGTGGACTTACAACGCCCCGCCCACCGGCGACCACCACACGAAATTCTGCCACACCCTCTCCAATGGCAGCAGTTCGTCTCATAGTAACACCTCCCCCTCGTCCAGTCCCCTTCATTCCGGTTCGCCGGCGTCTCCCACATCGGTGTCTTCCTCGGTGATGTCCAGCCAATCCGGTTCGCGTCGACTTCCATACACGCCTACTGGAGGCGTGGCTCCGCCTCCTCCAACCAATGGCGATTTTAGCGTATCGGAGGCAATTTCAAATATCTCAAGTCCGGATTATCATGATGATGACAGCATGGGCATCAGAGATTGTGTGATGGAGATTAGTGATCATAGTGACAGTGACAGTACGCTTTTGGTTTCCGAACCAAGACAAAGGCAGAATAGTGATCATAGAATAGTGATACAAGTGAAAGGACCGGATAGTAGAGGCAAAACCTGTGATAGTCAGGTGGGTGGGGAAAAGGGAGGGGCTAACAAAAAACGGCGATTTTATTTTATTTTTTGTGGCGACGCCATTTTTTTATATGGCGGTATGGCAAAGTGTGAAAAATACTTCTTAAAATGGCGCCTTTAAATGGACAACTGCCATTTTTAGAGTAGACGCCATTTTTTATTATGGCGGACTAAACTAAACAAAAGTATGTGTTTTAAAAAGAATTACGTATTAAGAATATTTACTCTGAAATGTAAAAAAATTGATCATTGTTGCGATGATTTTAATAATGAACGCGCCATTTTTCAATATGGCCGCTTTTAGAAATTATTTTTTTCAACTATAATTGCTATTTTCTGACATGGTGTTCCAAAATGTTAGTGATTACCTACTTTTTACTTATAAGACTATACTTGACGCCATTTTCTAATATGGCGGCGCTATTAATGAACAAAACGTATCAGTTTCATTACTGAACCAATATACTACAAAAAAGATAAAAAAACAATTTTACTGAAGAAACTTGAAATAACTAAGAATCGGGTGCCATTTTTCAAGATGGCGTTATAAAATGGACGAATTGTAATGTTTTCGCAAAGAATAGACGATTAGAAAGCGATAAAAAATTTAGAAGATTTAGTGGTTCTGTTGAAGAAACAGCCATATTTGAACGACCTTTTTTCAAAATGGCGGGAATAAACATTCTTGTAAAAATAAGGTAAGTTCAAATAAAAAAGTTTTTTATGAATCATGAACATAAATTTACAAGAAAATATAGTGAGATGGAAAAAACAAGACGCCATTTTCCAATGTGGCGTCTTAAAGTAGTTTATTATAATCTTAAATCAAAAAATAGAAAGCGATGAAAAGTTATAATAAGGGTTCGAAATTTGATTGAAGAAAGTTTAGTAACAGCCATATTTGACCGCCATTGTTCAATATGGCGGCTGAAAATGGACGAAATGATATGTTCTCAGATTAAATAAAAAAAAAAATAATAAAATAATAAAAATTCTATCAATAAGAAATTTTATAAAATTATGTCGTAACAATAATATGAGAGCCATTTTCCAATATGGCGGTTCAAAATAACTGAAATAAACCTTTGCGAAACATAAAAAATATAGATTGTTTAGTAGTAATATGGAAAAGAAGACAAGATTTTGCTATTAATTTCTAAATGGCGTCTCAAAATGGACGAAATTATTAATTTTTGCTATGAAAACTTATAAGAATTGGAAATTCTATCGATATCTAGATATAGCCATATTCCAACATGGCGTTTTTAAAATTCTGAGAAAAGTTATAAGAATTAGCAATTTTATTGTAGATAAATTAGGGGGCAGCCATATTTGAGCGCCATTTTTTAATTAGGTGCCTCAAAATGGCTGAAACCAACAATTTTGAGACAAAAAATGGACGCTACCCAAAATTAAAAAAGAAGATTTTGACGCCATTTTCCAATATGGCGTCTTAAAATGGAGGAAATTATTTATTTTCATGACGAAAACTTATAAAATGGACGAATTGTAATATTTTCGCAAAGAATAGACGAGTAGAAAGCGATAAAAAATTTAGAAGATTTATTGATTCTGTTGAATAAACAGCCATATTTGAATGACCTTTTTTTCAAAATGGCGATTCAAAATGGCGGGACTAAACATTCTTGTAAAAATAAGGTAAGTTCCAACAAAAAAGTTTTTTATGAATTATGAACATAAATTTACAAAAAAATATAGTGAGGTGGAAAAAACAAGACGCCATTTTCCAATGTGGCGTCTTAAAATAGTTTATTTTATCTTAAATCAAAAAATAGAAAGCGATGAAAAGTTATAATAAGGGTTCAAAATTTGATTGAAGAAAGTTTAGTAACAGCCATATTTGACCGCCATTGTTCAATATGGCGGCTGAAAATGGACGAAATGATGTTTTCAGATTAAATAAAAAATAAATAAATAATAAAATAATAAAAATTGTATCAATAAGAAATTTTATAAAATTATGTCGTAACAATAATATGAGAGCCATTTTCCAATATGGCGTCTCAAAATGGAGGAAATGATTTATTTTCATGACGAAAACTTATAAAAATTCGAAACTTTATCGATGAAAATGAGCAATATGGCGGTTCAAAATCGCCGAACATTTGGGTGCCATTTTTCAATATGGCGGTTCCAAATGAATATACAGTGTGCTATTACTTTGTTTTACGTTTTTTCGCTCGGAATATCTCATTTTTCTCCAATTTTTTCGTGTTTTCTGTAGAACGAAATGGTCGAACAGGCCGACCTTGATGATGACGGTGCTCGAAACCCTTCGCCTCAGTCATCAGAAGACGAAAGTGACGTCGAAAGCCTGCACAGTTTTCATTATTCGCCAAAAGCGGTCGATTTGCCTTCGGCCATTCGTTTGGCCAAACGTCTCTACAGTCTTGACGGCTTCAAAAAATCAGACGTTTCACGACATCTCAGTAAAAAGTACTTTTACCGCCTAGGCACTATTACTTTTACTTAGCCAATTTGTATGTTTTAGTAACGATTTCAGCCGCGCTGTTGCCGAAGAATACCTAAAATATTTCAATTTCGAAAACGACACTCTAGATATAGCCCTACGAAAGTTCCTCAAACAGTTCTCTCTCACCGGCGAAACGCAGGAACGCGAGAGAGTTTTGGTTCATTTTTCTAAGAGATATTTAGACTGCAATCCGGGTTCTTTTAATTCGCAAGGTTTGTACTACTGTTAGTAACTTGTAGAAAAAATTATGTATGTGACTCTCTAGATGCGGTACATACGTTGACGTGCGCCATTATGCTGCTCAATACCGATCTACACGGCCAGAATATTAGCCGGAAAATGACCTGTAATGAATTTATCGAAAATCTAGCAGGATTGAACGAACAAGAAAACTTCCCCAGAGATGTTCTTAAGGCGCTGTATCACGCCATCAAGAACTATCCGCTAGAATGGGCTCTGTAAGTATTTTTTTTTTACCGATTACAGGTTTCTGTAATTGATATTTTTTTATATTTATCTATTTATGTATTTTTTTATTTGAAACTTCTGAGTGTGATTAATAAATCATAATAATTAATAATAATTAAAAGAATTATTCGGTTTTGACATAATTTTGTCAATTTTTTTACTGATTACAGGTTCCTGTAATTGTTATTTTTATTTCGTCAACAGAGGAACCAAATTTTTTCCTAAAATTTATTTTGTTTAATATTTCCATGATTAATTATAATTCACAGGTTTCTGTAATTTCTGTAATTGATAGATTTATTTCGCCAACAAAGGAGCCAAATTTTTCCTATAATTTGATTTCTTTAATATTATAAATTATGAGTGACAGAACTATTTTTTACAAAATATATTAGTAATTATTTTATATGGCAAATGGAGGAACCAATTTTTTTATATTTATCTGTTTATGTATTTTTTTATTTGAAACTTCTGAGTGTGATTTATTATTAAAAGAATTATTCGGTTTTGACATAATTTTGTCAATTTTTTTACTGATTACAGGTTCCTGTAATTGTTATTTTTATTTCGTCAACAGAGGAACCAAATTTTTTCCTATAATTTATTTTGTTTAATATTTCCATGATTAATTATAATTCACAGGTTTCTGTAATTTCTGTAATTGATAGATTTATTTCGCCAACAGAGGAGCCAAATTTTTCCTATAATTTGTTTTGTTTCATATTTTTATTTATTATGACTGACAGAACTATTTTTTACAAAATATATTAGTAATTATTTTATATCGCAAATGGAGGAACAAATTTTTTTATATTTATCTATTTATGTATTTTTTTATTTGAAACTTCTGAGTGTGATTTATTATTAAAAGAATTATTCGGTTTTGACATAATTTTGTCAATTTTTTTACTGATTACAGGTTCCTGTAATTGTTATTTTTATTTCGTCAACAGAGGAACCAAATTTTTTCATATAATTTATTTTGTTTAATATTTCCATGATTTGTTATGATTGGCAGAAGAAAAATTTTTACATAACATTAATAATTATGTATAGTGCAAATGAAGAAATAATTTTTTTATTTATATGTACACATTTTTGTAGTTTATTTGAAACTTCTGAGAGTTGTTTGTAATCTAGGACCTATTTACAGTTAAATTTAATTATTTTCAGTTACAGTTTCCTGCAATTTTATAGGTTTCTGTAATCCCTAATATGTGGATTTGCTTTTTTGAAAATTTTTCCCGCTCATTTTCACTAGTTTTATGCTTAAAACATTCTTTGTTGAATTTGTAGAGACGAAGATACTGAAGATGGCGCCGCTCAAATGCCGAAACCCGGCGAACAAATCGGCGCTAATCCGTTTTTGGACGTTCCAATGTCATCGAACGCCGTCGAATACAAGAAAGGTTACGTCATGCGCAAGTGCTGTTACGAGGCGAACGCCAAACGAAGTGAGTGCCTCAAAAAAAAATACATATATACAATATAGCTTGTCAAAAAAGTTTTTTTCGTCGTTTTTTCGAGAGAAATTTCTTTGACAAGTTTGTGTAGAGAACTAGTTTGATTCTGCACAGCATGTTGCAATACAAAATAGCTGTTTCGAAGGCCTTTGCTGCATTTTTCTAGCACCGTTTCACAAGCGTAGCTGGAAGATGTTTTATTGTACATTGCGGGATTTGGTGTTGTATCTACACAAGGACGAAAACGGCTTCAGGAAGAATCAAATGAGCGATAATTTTCATAATGCGATTCGGATACATCATGCTCTAGCCACCAAAGCGACAGACTATACGAAAAAAATGTTCGTTTTTAGGTTACAAACCGCCGATCAAGCCGAATATTTATTTCAGACTGGGTAAACTAATTTAATTTTTTTTTTACAAATTTTTTATTGTTTTGTGTTTTAGTGATTCAAAAGAATTGCAATCATGGATCGATACAATTAATTTTGTGGCTGCTAGTTTTTCGGCAGCTCCGCTAGAGGCCGCTGTTGGGTCGCAGAAAAAATTCCAAAGGCCACTCTTGCCCTGTAGTCATACGAAATTAAATATGGTAAGTAGAATTTTTCATTTTTTTGCGTTACCAACGATGGAACCAAATTTACAATTACAGGTTCCTGTAATAATTATATCTCAATTTAAATTAAAATAAGTTTTTCTTTACAGATTTCTGTAATTGTGATATTTCGTAGTCGTAATCACGATTTTTTCGTTTCTATTTTTTTTGACAAGTGAATATTTTTTTATTGCAAATATTCCTTTTAAATATGATAACCAGAGAGAACTTCCGATTTTTTGTGTTTTTGTTTTATTTTGTAGAAATACTTTGATTTTTACGAATTATTTCCCAAAAAATACGCCAGAGTTGATTACAGAAACCTGTAATCCATTATAAACGAAAATGAAGAAAAATGGCAGGTACAGTTTGTCTTCATTGGCAAAAATGTTACAAAACTTATTTATTGCCAACCAGGAAACCGAATTTTTGATGTTCAGTTGGCACAAAAATTTATTAATGGGTATTTACAGTTTCCTGTAATTCAGTTACGAGCAACTAAAAAATTAACTATTTTCTTATTTTTTTCAACTCGAGTTAAGTACTGATAATAGTTTTTTTTTCGTTCTTAATATATTACAGATTCCTGTAATTTTCCATGCGATTTGATTGGTTTGTACGTTTGTTTGAAAAATGAAATGACAGGAGCTTTGGTAACATGATTTTTTGCCTCCCATTGCTTAAAAAAGAAATTAAAAGTTGTTTAAATGACTGCCACACGTTACAGGAATCTGTAATTATAGTATGTTAACATTTTTTTTTAATTTTTGAATTTCTATGAACAGAAACTAAGTAACACTGGGAGAAAATTGTTGTTTTTATTCGTGTCAGATTTTAATATTTTCATTATTCTTCCTTCCAAGTTGTTTTTTGGTTGCAATAATTTTCTTGACACCATTTACACTCTCCTCCATCATCGATAATTTCTTGACAGAATTCATCCATTTCATCATCGTTAGATGCGTACAAACATTCTCTAAATTCTATCGCTGAAATAAATTATTTAAAAAAACTACAAAAGTATTTTTTTTTGATTATTTTTACTAGTATCGTAGTCTTTTTTCCAACCACTGGCACAATATTTTTCTTCGTCATCACAAGTGTATTCAAGTTCGTCCAAACTTTGGAACATTCGTCGTTTTCGTAGCAATCGTAGCATTTTAGCGCTTCTGAAGCACCTAAAAAAATTTAAACATTAAAAAAACAACCAAAAAAAAAAAAGAAACTTACAATTGTAAAGTGCCACAGAAAGTAGGGCAATGAAGAGTTTCATTTTGTAAATATTGTGACCGTTTTGTAATAATTGTGCCAGCTTTATACAGTTTTTTATCATTGTTTTAAGTATTTTTACGCATTTCCACAATATCTACTGCAATTATTGTTTTTTTTGTATTTCCTATTGTTTTAATTGTTTTTGGCTTAAATTGCAATTAATTTTATTCGTCTTTTTTTGTCATTTTTTTACTTTATTTATTTATTTATTTATTTTTTCTTTAGTTTTTACTTTGTCTTCTCACATTTTTTGGCATATTATTTCTTTTATACTTTCTATGCACTTTTTTACACTTTCCAGTAATGTCCAATTTTTTTAGAGGTTATCTTTTAAATTCCTGATTCTGATTAAGAAACAAGTTAAAAAGAAGGAATAAACAAAGAAAACGCAAATACAAAGTTGTTCCAAACTTTATTTTTTATTGTTATTTTTTCCAAGTTGTTTGAGAATGAAAAAAACAAAAAAAAAAATGTTTGGAAAAACACCTATGAAAAAAAAAATGTCAAAACTATACTATACTATAATTAGTAATTACAGAAACCTGTAAATAAAAGAACTGTTTTCACAAATTATTCAAAAATTCTTAAAATGTATGTTGATTCTTTGTAAATATTTTTGAAAGAATTGAGTTCTGTCTGTAAAAACTCAAAAAATTTGGTTCCTTCGTTAGCGCCGTAAAAAAAAATTTGCTTACTCCGTTGGCAATGGTCAGTTCAAAAATACAGAAAACTGTAATTTATATTATATCTTTTGTAGTTTTGTGTTAATTTTTTAGATTCTTCCGATTTTTTTTTGGAGGTTATGTTTTGAATTTGTCATGAGTTTACAGTATTTTGGGACAAAGAATAAATAAATAAAAGTTATTTTCAACATTTTTATTATTATTATATTATTATGAGGGTATTTTTTCGTTGCAATAAACAGTTGTCTATTTTTTATCATTTTTTATCACCTTATGTACGTAAAGTGCATGTTTTACACATTTCCACAATGTATCAACTATTTTTCTATCTTCCACCGTAATAATTACAGTTTTTTCTTTAATTAAAAATTATCAATCAAACTTTCTTCTTTAACTAGGTATTTTTTTTCTTAATTATTTTTTCTTTTCAAAGTATGTTTTTAAATTCGTAATAATTATTGACATTTAACTTAGTGATTTTTTTTGGCTATTTTTAGCTTAGTGCTAACAATGACATTTGGTTTGATTACAACAAAAATAAGTGAAAAAATTAATAAGTTATTAAGTAATTGTTTACTTTCATACAATTTTAGTAGAAGAGTCCTTTAATAAAAAAAAACACTTGTAATTACAGGTTCCTGTAATTATATCACTATGATTCGTTTCTTCGTAGACTTGACAAATGAAAATCGTCCGTAAAATGTGTTGAACATGATTTTTAATCCCTTTTTTTTAAATAAAAAAATGTTTTCTTTGATGAATGAGTAACAAATAATTACAGGAATCTGTATTTAGCGAATAATTTGAGTAGGCCTGATCTGACAATTGAAAATCAGCGGTAAAATATCGTAAACATGATTTTTTGTAGTTTTTTTGCATAAATCGATTTTTTTACTTTGGTAAATGAATAGCACATAATTACAGGAATCTGCAATTGGAAGTTAATTTGACCTGACCTGACCGATGCAAATCGCCGGTAACATATCAGAAACATGTTTTTTTATATTTTGTTTAGGCAAAAAATGTTTATTTCCCTTGATAAATGAATAACAAACAATTACAGGAATCTGTAGTTGTAGTTAATAGTTAGACCTGACCTGACCTGATCTGACAGAAAAAATTGTCGCTAAAATATGATTTTTTTCCGTTATTTTTTTTTTGAGAAAAAAATTTGTCACCTCAATTGGCCATAAAAAAAAATATTTTTTTACAGCGTGAGCAGCTTCGCGACCACGAGGAGAGAGTACTCAGACTGGAATCGGAATTAGAGGATCACCGTAAATCGCCCCCTGACAAAGGCTCCAAGTCACTAATAGTCCAAAACTACAAGGAGAAAGAATCTTATTTGACATTTGAGGTTGCCGCCCCTTTTTCCCTAACCACGCCCACTCCTAACCACGTGACTGTTCCAGGTAAAGCGATATCGCACCTATTCGTACATTCTTAGGTCGCGGATTGGCCAATACGTGGAGCCACACCCTGTCAGTTTAGTCGAGAACAGCATTGGAGAGGTGGACGAGGCGGCCGCAGCCGGTGGACCAATCGACGCAATTGGGGGCGTGGTCGTCCCGCCCCCGATCCCAGACAGGCCCGCCCCCTCCACCAATAGGTATAGTTACAGACAGGCAATTTACAACGGCGATGCTGACATTGGCTGACGCGTAATGGGGGTGTTCTCGGCATGTGTGCTTTGACAGTTGACAGTTTTTTGACAGTTGGACGCTTGTTTTTGTTTTTTATTTTTTTTTTTCATGTTGGTGGTGGTGGTGGAATGGCTTGAGAGCACCCTGTTGTCAAGGGATGAAAATAAATTTTTTGGGCGGGAATATTTAAAATTATAGGTTAGGGGCTGTGACGTAGCGATGTCTAGATAGAGGTTAAGATGTAACTGTATTTATGTTGTTGACATGTTTTCAATCGGAATAGTTGAAATATTATAACTCTGAATAAACAATAATTGAAACCGATCGTTTTCTAGGTGTAGTTTTTCTGTGCACATAACTTACTTCCCCCGATTTTCGACGCAAGGTTGGTGTCTTTTTCTTCTACTTTTCTCTCCTTTTGATTCACTCACTCACCACTACGTTGCTTGTTTACTAAACGCATGGCTTTTGTAGTTTTGTTTTGTGATTTTTTGTGTTGTAGTTGACACACGTGACTAATTTTTTTTATTGCATGGTAGGAGAGGCCCCGAGTGAATGAAGATTGGAGTAAAAATTTTGTGCCGATTTTACCAAAGAAAATTTCGAACGAAAAAATAAATCACCGCGCTTGCTATTTTATGTATAAAAATGTAGCTTTTATGTAAATTTTTATTTTAAATACACAACATATTATTTATGTATATTGTTGAATCAATAAATGACCAAATGTTTATACCCGAAATGACTGCACTTGACTCCCTTTTCCTCTGATGAATGACGTAGCTGTAGCTGCATGGTCGGTAATTACAGGGTTCTGTAATTCTGTAATTATTTTTTTGTGGCCAATGGAGGACACAATTTTTTTTAAATTGAATTACTTAGACTGTTTTGATTTTAACAATAATCTAGATGCACGTTCGACTGTTTTAAGCCGATTTCTGTAAATATACAATCAACAGAAATGTGAAGAAAACGGTAAGTATGTTTTTTTTTACTTTAAGTGCCTACGGGGTAAATAATTTTTTTACAAATGTAAAAAACTCGTATAATACGTAAAATGACCCGCACAATTCAATGCAACAAACCGTTTTGCTCTACGACTTTTAGTTTTTGAGTTATGAATGTTTTAAAAAATTGCCCGGCGCATCCACCATTTTTCAAATTAAAATAAGCTTTTAAATAAGTTCTTGAGTAAACTAGTCTTGTAAAAATGGTGGTATAATACGTAAAATGAGCCGGAGAATCCAATGCAACAAACCGTTTTGCTCTACGACTTTTAGTTTTTGAGTTATGAATTTTTAAAAAAATTGCCCGGCGCATCCACCATTTTTCAAATTAAAATAAGCTTTTAAATAAGTTCTTGAGTAAACTACTGTTGTAAAAATGGTGGTATAATACGTAAAATGAGCCGGAGAATCCAATGGAACAAACCGTTTTGCTCTACGACTTTTAGTTTTCGAGTTATGAATTTTTTTAATATTTTTTTAATGAAAAAAAATCAAATGCATTTGATTTTTCCGGGTTTTGACCAAAAAATAGATAATTTCAAGGGCTATCTCATGTTTTTTTTATTTTTGCTCTAAATCTTACAGTTTCCGAAAAAAAACTAAAATCGCAACAATATAATTCCAAAAATATACAAAGCATCCAATCACAATTTATATTCAGTCAGTTGTCCCCAACTTGGCCCTGCTTTCACTTTCACCGGAAACGGAATTGACAATTTGACACTTCCCTCCATTTCCTTCTTCAAAATTCGCACAAAACTCCCCAAACTTCCTCCCGGCACTTCATACAACAACTCATCGTGTAGATGCAATACCAACTTAACTTCTTTTTCCCCCAGAAAAACCGTTTCGAGCTTTACCATCGCCATCTTCACTAAATCGGCAGCCGAACCTTGAATTGTCGTATTGACAGCTTGACGTTCGGCTTGACCTATCACAACACTCAAAACAAAACAAAAACAACCAATCAAAAACTTACTTTTAACAGCGCCATTTTTATGGTTAATGTGCGCCAAAAAACGCCTCCTACCGGCCAAAGTTTCAACAAAACCGGTTTTACGACACGTCTCAATAACCTCACTTATGTATTTTTGAACACCAGGATATGCATTTCGAAACGTTTGCATAAATCTAGTCGCCTGTGCCTCATCAGTGTTTAACTGCTCGGCTAATGCCTTGCTCCCCATTCCGTAAATAATCCCATAACTAATTTGCTTCGCCCGCTGACGTAACTCTTCAGTGACCTTGAAAAAAATATACATACAGGGGGTTACGTCTAAACCGCCATTCAAAATATTTAGAATTGTAACAATGATATTGATCTGAAAATTTGGTTACGGCCATAATACGCCAGGCCCGATTTAATGAAAATGTTTTCAAGATGGCGGCACTTCCGGTTATACCGGAAATAGGCCCCAACTTTGTTACTAATCTAGTGGGCTATGATTTGATTGTATTTTCGGACGAATCGGGTCATTTTGAACAAATTTCCATCAGCTTTCCCTATACCTAACTTTAACCGTTTTTGAGATATTTTCAATTTTTTGAATATTGCATTTGCACCTTCCTGTTCAAAGAGCGCTAACTCCGCCATTTTTAAATATTTTAAAACAATATTTGGGCACATGACAGACGTAAGGTAGGTCCTCGGTTTGCCGTTTTGAAAGTTTCAAAAAAAAAGTTAACACTCTGTACATAGTGTTTTGTACCTCACTTTCTGATATGTTGTTCCATTTCGCCGCTATTGCCCGAAAGATGTCGCCCTCCCTCCTCAAAATCCCCCCTAAGACTTCATCACGTGACAAATGCGCCAGAACCCTTAGTTCCAATTGGCAGAAATCGGCCGAAACCATCACGTGACCTTGACTTGGAACAAACGCCCGACGACAACTAACCTCAACACCGTCAATGTCAAAATCTTTTGCAACATTTTGCAAATTAGGTTCGTGCATACTGATACGACCTGTAGCAGTGTGGGTAACATAACAACCAAAAATACGGCCATTTTCCACCAAACGAATCAACGGTTGCAAAGTTTTACCATTGGTAGCACTGATTTTGCGCCATTTTAGAACCAAACCAGCTAGCGGATTATCATTTTTTTGTAAACTTTTCCTATCACCTGATTGGAGAATTTGGGCCAGTTGCCGTGACGACGCAAACGAAAAATGGCGCCCGGCAATCGCGTGACCTTGACGCTCAATCGCCCTAAGTTCACGTGTGAGCAAGTCGACTAGATCTGACAAAACGTTGACATTAACCCCAATCCCCGCCAACTCCATATTGGCCAAAATACGCATAATTGACATTTCGGTGTCAAAAACTGTCAAAAGATTAATCTTTGACAGTTCGATTTTAATTTTTTCCACAACATGCCAACTGAGATAACACTCAAAAATTGAGCGCAACTTCGGGTCCTGACCTTGATCTAGTGCCAAGTTTGGACAATACGTTTCTACCAAATCGTCTAACGTTTTGTCCCGCCCTTCGGGTTCCAGTAACCAATCAGCAACCTTCGGGTCGTGGACACGTGACCCAAACTCCACCCCGCACCACTTATGCAACGCTTTGATTTGTTGCTTGCAATCGTACATAATGATCGTCTTTTGTTGGTCGTTGACAATATGGCGGATCAAATCGATAGTTTCGGTTTTTTTTGACACGTCCAGGTAGTAGGTTGTGGAATGGCCCCAAAAAAGGGCAAAACCGGTGACTTGCACCTCAGGTGACTTGATCGTGTCACTTAAACCAATAATGCGCCCTTGTTTAGTGACACACGAGGCGAAGGCGAGTGACACAAGGTTAGCACTTTTGATTTCGTTGCAAAACGTGTTAAACAAACGCTCATGTGCGCACACGTCCACTGTTTCAAGGTTAAAACACGTTCGGGTTTTCTTAACTGGAGTTTCGTGACTTAACCGACGTCTTGACCGTTTTTTGGGCGTTTTGAAGGCGTAACTTTCGTCCGGTGACGCCATAATTACGTCACCCAAACTACTGTCATTAACTTCCGCCCATTTCGCTTCCTTAAGACCCATTTCAATTCGTAAAAACTCTCTCGTGTTTGACAAAACCAACTCAGCTGCCTCTCGTTCAGTTAAACCTTCTTTACCGGTAATCCAAATGTTGCGAAACTTGTTACGTTCTCTTAAGGCGTGTTCCGTTTCCCCCTCCCTTAATTTCCCACTTTCGAAGGGTACAACTTTAAGGAAGGCTGATTCAATAGTGCCAACGTCCGAATTTGCAATTTGTATCAAAGTTTCAAGTCCTGAATTATATAAAGCACGAGCGCTGCGTCCATTAAGGAGAGGCAAACGCATTAGATCTAGTAGGTCACGTGAGACGCCAAAATGGAGGCGGCCTTGAAATTGCGAAATGAGGATTTCAACATTTGCCCAACCTAATTGTTTAGCGAAAGCCGTTACCATACCGGCAAATGTAGCAGCTGTTAGTTGTAACGTCTGTAACAACCCGCGGTTACAACCAAACTTGGCACAAACCGACGACAGAGGGCGTTCATTAACCAAGTCTTGTAACGCCAATGCTATGTAGAAACGTTTATGCACTTGTTGCTTCTGGTAATTGGTAGGTAAGTGACCACGTGTTGCTGCAACTATGTAACTTTCTTTCACCCCCACCAATTCCCCCACCCTTTGCATGGTGGTGGGGAGCTTCTCCCACACTTGTAGATAGTTCATCCAGTCCAAGTTACCCCATTGGTGGCATGCACTATACGGAGTGACCAAATAAACCAAATGGAGTTCCGTATTTAGAACAAAACACTGACGTGCTTTATCCAACTCGCCCAAAAGTGCTAACCCGTCTTCAGGTGGTAGGGAGGAAGTCAAGCAGGCTTTGCCAAGCCCACTTGGTGTATATTTATCACCACCAAGACGTAGAAACTCATTGGTGAGCAAAAAATCCAAAGCCTCCTCAACACTAGTCTGACCCAGAAGGGTACATTTGGCAAACAAACGAACATCATCGTAGGTTGTGGCCACCCCACTTGATACTATTTCCAAGATGGCGCGTCTCAAGCGTCCATCTTGTTCCAGACAACTGACAATCGGGTCCAACTCATCTTGGAGGATTTTACGTACGATCTTTTCATCATTTTTTTGGCAAACTAGTATACTTTCACCTGCCGTATCTTTACCCATACGACCAGCACGTCCAACCATTTGCCGGTAACTTAACCCATCAATCGCCCGACCATGAAATATGGGCGTCCGTATTATCACTCTCCTTGCTGGTAAATTAACCCCTGATGATAAAGTGGATGTGGCAACCAAAACTCGGATAACTCCGCCCCTAAACCCGCCTTCTATTATATCACGTTCGTCCAAGGTCAAGCCGGCGTGGTGAAACCCCACCCCGAATGACACACACTTCCGTAGAACATCGTCCAATCCGATTGGACTTAACGCCAATTGGTTTAACAACTCGCCAATCGCCTCGGCATTCAACTGGTGACGTAACGCATGATCGGCTTGGCCACGCCCAAGTTTATAAAACGCTTGGGCGATTTGTAAAGCTAGATTCTCGCACCAGTTTTTCGTTGGACAGAAAATAAGGACGGAACAGTTGGCTGTGATGGTCTCCAGACACAATTGGAGGATGTGGTCGGTGTCCGGATGGTGGGCGGGGTCAAGCGTGCGCACCAATTGGAAGCGAGAATCATACAACGAGTCGCCGAGCAACACGTGTTCGTGTAAGGGGATTGGTCGGTAGTTGGTGACGTAGAGTTCGGCGTCCAACCAATCGGCTAATGTTTTGAGGTTAGGTAGAGTTGCGCTCATTCCTATTATTTGTATGTTGGTTTGGTGTTTCAAGGTCATGTATTTGAGTTTCGTGAGTAATAATTCAAGGATGTAACCACGGTGGGTTTCCCCCAACAAGTGCATTTCATCAATTACCACTGTCCCAATTTCCCCCAAACTCCCATCTTGGAGGAAACTATTTACGAGACTGTTGGCCTTCTCGATGGTACAAACGGCAAACTGGACTGATTTGAACCCTCCTGGAGGGTTATATGAGCCCATGAAACCCTCCACTCGTACTCCACTCCCTCCAAAAATGTCTTGGAAGTAAAACATTTTCTCCCGAACGACTGATACAAAAGGGAGGATAAATAGTACTTTTTTCGAACGTTCGAGTACAGTTTTGATTGATAAAATCTCAGCTACTAGGGTTTTACCGGCTGAGGTGGGGGCAGAGTAGACTAGATTTTTGTTCATTTTTAATATTTTGGGGTTATTGAGACACTCCACCTGCCAGGGGAACATCATGGTTATGTTGCGTGAAGCATACTTATCCAAAATGGCCGCTGGGAGCCCCCAGGAAGCCAACTTTCGACTGTCATTGGCCAGTTCAAGGTCACATGATTGTGGAGGAGAAGCCTGATTGGTCAGTTCAGAGTCACGTGAGTGTAGAGAAACGAGATTGGCCGGTTCAGGGTCACGTGAGTGTGGAGGAGAATCGCAATTGGTCGGTTCATTATCACGTGCTTGGGGAGGGGATTCGAAAAGGCCCGACTCTTGACTGTGATTGGCCAGTTCAAGGTCACATGATTGTGGAGGAGAGGCGAGATTGGTCGGTTCAGGGTCACGCGAGTGCAAAGAGACGAGATTGGTCAGTTCGTGACCACGTGATTGGAGGGGGGATTCGAAAAGACCGGACTCTTGACTGTGATTAGTCAGTTCAGGGTCACGTGATTTGGGGGAATCACAAGGTGACCCGAAAATGTCACTATCAACGCTCGAGTTGTATTTTTCGTTTTGGGGGGTTGGTACTTGGGGGGTACTGAAATAATCCTGGATTTTTTTCGTTTCTTGGTCCAGTTCTTGTGAGTTAAGGAAAAGAGAATCATCGAAGGAAATATCATTCGTGTTTTTGTTTGTGATATTTGTTGCAATATTTGTAAAATTAAAATCATCAAACGTATCGTTCATTATTGTGAATAAAAACACTAAAAAGGCGCACTTTCACTTGATTGATAAATTAAACCACTTATATCCACAATTCGAGCACTTATATACAGATAATAAATAAAAATAAACGATATTTACAACATGTTTACACGATTTGTGAGGTTAGGAATTCAAATTGTGACAACTGTCAGTTGTTGCCAATAAAATATAAATTTTGTGACCTTGAACGGTCTCACTGTTCTGAAATTGAGCATACATATTAAACACCCAATCAACTATTGTTTTAAAGGCCCAATCATTTTTTTACACGGTAAATGTTACGCATCAAGTCGCGTAAGCGCGAAATACCGTACTTGCGAAAGCAACAAAAATTCAAATTTTACCAAATAATAAGCGCAATACAATTAGTTATTACCTATCAAGTGATAGAACCACCGAAAGTGTTTGAAATATTTAATTATTGTTAAAAATATGTTAAGGTGAATTGTTGGTTGCCTACGTTAGTTTGGGCGCCCCTTTTAAAAATCAAACTTTTGGTTGTAGTTTTCTACGCAGAATCGGCCCCCTTCCAGCAATCAATGCTCCAGAATCATAAAATGTTTGAAAGTGAAACAAACAACAAGAAAAAAATCCCTTGCCTCTTAATTGTTAATTTTTGTTCTCAATCTGGATCCGACACACATTTTCACACTTTTTTCTTTAGTTATTTACACACCTGTCTCGGTAAGCCCCACTTACTGTCACACTATAATAGTAAAAAATTCCAGACTTTGGTCCACCACAGGACAAGGCGAGTTTGTCGAATTTTAAACAAATTCGAAAATTACAACAATACGAATTATACAGTTTATACGACTGTTAATTGTTACCACTCATGTTGTGATGAGGGGTGTTGTATTTGGTCGACTGGCTCGTAATTAATTAAATTAATCAACTAATTAATGAATTAATTAATTGGGAAATTGCAGACTTGTTTTAATTTTGATCGTTGTGATTATTTGTTCGTGCAAGTGCCTGAAGATGTACTGGAGGGCGAATTGTACGAAACAGGACAGTGGTACCAACTCACAGGAAAATATTCTAATGGGCTCGCAAAGTACAATTAGTACAATTTTACAACTGGTTTTACAAAAAAAATTTCAGACGTTTCACGCGATTATGGTACTAGTAGTGACATTTCGCCCCCACCACCATATCACGTGGCCTCCACCTACCCCCCACCCTGCGATAAAATCCCCACCTACGAGGAGGCATGCAACCAACAATACAACCAACATAACTGAACTGTACAATTTTTTAATTTTTTTTTCTTTGTCAATAAAGTGTTACGCAGAATCCGGAATGTTTTTGTACACAAGTGTGTTATTGTTCCTCTCATGGATTAAAAAAATCGAGGTGAGCCCTTTAAAAATTAATATTGCCTTTAAGAAAGTTATTTAAGGGGCGCACTCAAAATAAACCAAAAATTTGCAAATTTCGGTCTTATGATGGGCCCCCTTATAACTACACGTGGAAAACGGAGGTGTGCCCCAACGCCTGGTGCTGCTCGCATGGCTGTTGCCCCTGGTACTTCAACCTGTGAGCCCCCTTAAGCCCCCCTTATTTTTTTACAATTTTTTTTTCCAGAACTATTTGCGTTTTTATCGTTGTTATTATATTCTCGATTATTAAAATAGTGGAAGTTTGGTGCAAAAAGCCGGACAATTCGGAGGAAAACACCGAAATTCACTTAAACTGTAATTTCATTTTTTTTCAAAAATTTAGTTTAATTTAATCAATTTTTAGCGGCCTTTTTGGGGGACAGTTACGGGACGGCCCCCCTGACCCCCCTGCCCCCTTGGACGTACCCCAATTGTATTAATTACGCCTTAGTTAATTATAATTAATTAAATAATTACGTTTCTAGATGGTTTTTCGAATGAAAGTTTGGGGCGCCTGGCGCCCCCCTCAGACCCCGCCCCCAGTTACGAAGATGTGATGGGGCGCAGAGTAGACAACCAGTCTCACACCAAATAAAATCGATACTTTCGGACGCCATTCCGGCGCCATAAGGGTCGTAAACCCCGAACTTTGCAATAAAATTCATTACGTCCCTTGTAATGTAATATACAATTATAATGCAATAAAATTAACAATTTTTCCTTAATTCAATCAATATTAATACAAATTGTTAATGGAAGTTGGCGTTTTTTTTTGTTAAATTGATGCAAAACAATAAAAAATCTATAAAAATTTTATGGGTCTAGTAGGCCTGGAAAATACAAAATTCGGCCTCAGATGTGTTTCAGCCTTTCACAGTTACGTTGGTAACATTGTGTTAGAAAAAATGTAGGTTTTAGTGATTTTTGACGATTTTAACCGTTAAATATATAATCGAAGTTGGCTCAGAATACGTTAATGCTGACATTGGTGACACTGTGAGTACAAAAAAATCTGAATTTTGACTATTTTTGACCACTTTTAACCGTTAAATGAATAATCAAAGTTGGCTTGGTTGTTGGGTTTTTAGTCTAGAAGGCCTAGAAATCCATAAAATGGCATTAATTCTAACGTTAGTGACACTGGAAGTACCAAAAATATTTTTAACTTTTCACCTGTTTTAACCGTTAAATAAATAATTCAAATTAACTTTGTTATTAAATTTATTAATTAATCAAAGCTGGCTCAGAAAATGTATAAATTTATTTTATTGTAAAGTTTGTGACAGTGTAACATGAAATTTTGTGATTTCTTAATGATTTTAACCGTTAAGTCAATAAACAATGTTAGCTTGGTTGTTCGGTTTTTGGTCTAGTTGGCATAGAAATTTGTAAATTAACGTTAGTTTTTACGTTGGTGACACTGCAAGTACTAGAAATTTGCATTTTACTAAATTTTGACCACTTTTGACCGTTAAATAAATAATCAAAGTTGGCTTGGTTGTTGGGTTTTTGGTCTAGTAGGCCTAGAAATATATAAAATGGAACTAATTCTGGTACTAAAAATACCAAAAATGTTTGTAATTCTTTATCAGTTTTAATCGTTAAATAAATAATTCAAATTAACATTATTATTAAATTTATTAAATAATCAAAGCTGGCTCAGAAAATGTATAAATTTATTTTAATTGTAAAGTTTGTGACAGTGTAACATGAAATTTTTTGATTTCTTAACGATTTTAACCGTTAAATCAATAAACAATGTTAGCTTGCTTGTTCGGTTTTTGGTCAAGTTGGCATAGAAATCTGTAAATTAACGTTATTTTTGACGTCGGTGACACTGCAAGTACTAGAAATTTGCATTTTATCCAATTTTGACCGATTTTAACCGTTAAATAAATAATCAAAGTTCACTTGGTTGTTCGGTTTTTGGTCAAGTTGGCATAGAAATTTGTAAATTAACGTTATTTTTGACGTTGGTGACACTGCAAGTACTAGAAATTTTCATTTTATCCAATTTTGACCGATTTTAACCGTTAAATAAATAATCAAAGTTGGCTTGGTTGTTCGGTTTTTGGTCTAGTAGGCCTAGAAATACATAAAGTAATATTAACCCTAACGTTAGTGACATTGGAAGTATCAAAAAACATACAATGTTAGTAATTTCTGATCGATTTTAACAGTTAAATAAATGATAATAATCATAGTTAACTTAATTCCGTAGATTTATTGGTGTAGTAGGCTTAGAAAATCCAAGAAGTGTTTGAGCTCCTCACAGTTATGTTAGTTCAGACGTTGGTAACATTGTAAAATTTCAGTAATTTTTGACAAATTTTAACCGTTAAATAAACAGTCAAATTTGGTTTAGTTAATGGGTTTTTGATCTAGTAGGCAGATAATTGTAATTTGCCATTAATTTTAGTGTTGGTAACCCTGTAAGTACCACGAAAATATGAAAATTTCAGTAATTTTTGACAAATTTTAACTGTTAAATAAACAGTCAAATGTGGTTAGTTAATGGGTTTTTGATCTAGTAGACAGACAATTGTAATTTGCCATTAATTTTAGTGTTGGTAACCCTGTAAGTACCACGAAAATATGAAAATTTTGGTGATTTTTAACCAATTTTAGCCGTTAAATAAATAATAAAAGTTGGCTTGATTAACTGTTACTTTTGATCAAGTAGGCCCAGATAATACCTTGGTTACACTATCCACAAAACACGAAACTTCAGTGATATCGACCTACTTTAACCATTTAACCGTTAAATAATTTCTGCTTCTTCTGAGGTTGGTACTGTGAGTGTTAAAAATGTACGATTTTGCTAATTTTTGACCAATTTTAGCCGTTAATAAATAATCAAATTTGGCTTGGTCTGGTCCAGAAAATGTATAAATTGACGATAATTCTAACGTTGGTAACACTGTAAGTACGAAAATCTTGAGATTTTAGTGATTTTTGCCCACTTTTAGCCAACTTTCGCCAAATTGGAATTTTGCCTAGTCAAAGAAAGCCTTGAAATAGTCAATTGTACCAACTTTGCCTACTGTTGTAATAAGGGTTGTTGTAGTGACACGTGGTACACTTGGTAACAAAAATCCCCAGACTTGCCAAATATTGAAATTTGTTTCTAGGCCGCTCGGTATACTAGTAATAATTTTTTTGTTATGTTGCCTGACTTGTGCCAAAGCCTGGTGGGATGTGTACAAAAACCGGCCCCAACAAACAGGTATACCAACATGACAAAATTAAAATTAATTACTAGAATTGTGATTTTAGACAATATTAGGGTCAGATATACGACTAGTGATAATAGTAGTGATAATCCACCAGATTATAACATTGCTATTTATTATCCTCAACCAGCAAATCGTATTCCGTCATATGAAGAAGTAATGGGGTGGGACAGGTGAGCCCACCTTAAAAATACCTTGAACATGTATGCAACTAAATATACAACGAATTAAATTGTTTAAAAAAAATTGTTTGCGTCATTTTTACCTCTCTCAAATCAATTGTTTAAGTAAAAACGTGTCTTGTATTGCAAATAATGTCTTGTGTAATTTATTTTGCATTTTTTGTAACAAAATGTATGCAACCAAACATACACCTATTCTTTAAATCGAATTGTCACTCACCAAATATTTACCCAAGCTTTGTTTTATACTTTAACAACTTAACAACTTCTTAAAACGCATTTTTATCGTGTTTGTCACACTTTCCGTTCCTTTTTCACTAAAATAATGATCAGGGTGAGTGACAATATACAGTGTGTTTGCCTAAAATCGCCATTACCTACAGGGCTCCCACTTTTGCATAATTCAAGAGGAAAAATCCTACAAATTAATTTACTGCGACCTTGAATTTAATCACTGTTGTGATAAGGGCTGCTGCAAGGAAACAACTTTAGGACCCATCCATTTGACAAAAATTGATCAAAACCATTTTCCGTCAACCCCCACCTTCCCGACCTACGTTTGGTAACAAAAAATCCCTAAGAAAAATCCCCCAAAAATTCGATTTTTAGGTTGGTACTGGTGCTTGGTGTTTTTTGTTACATTCTGTTGTACATTTGCCACATTTTGAAAAAGAATGATGACGATAATACGCCCCCACAAACGCCCGAACTTAACCTCACTTTGTCGTTCAACCAATCAGGTGCCGGTAATTTTAATATGCACCTCCCTGCCATTCCGCTAACGCCCAGGACTCCGCCCCCTGGTTACATGACGCTGACCCCGCCCCCCACGTACAGTGCTGCCATCCATTTTCCCCCAATTGGGGACAAAATGGCCGAAACTAAGTGTTAATTAATCAAATAAAGCAATAAATACGTTGGCACGGATTTTATTTTGATAAGTTTGCATTTTTTTTTATCTATATAAGTAACAAGAATTTGATCAAAAGGTTATCTCATTGTTATCACTATTTGTTTCAAATGTCTACAAAAGTTTCGTAACGAAAAAATGTTACAAATTCTAGTGCCACTTTTGACAGTTGTTTCACTAGTACGTATAAATTGTTTTTGAAATTTTATTTTTTGACAAGTTTTAGACACTCTGTCAAATACCATGTGTTAATAATTCGGACATTATCCCTTATTTCTGTCAAAAGGGTGACATTTGTTGTGATGAGGGTTGTTGTACAAAACCATACATTATACCCAAGGTCAGGTAACAACTGTCATTTGACATTTGACACATTGTCACTATATAATTTTAGTATAACCTTGGGAATCAATCTATTTCTCTTCGTTTTCTTCTTATCCCTTCTTATTTGGTGTCTTGACATGACAAAACGTCTATGTCACAATGACATTGACACGATAAATGTCAACTTGGCCGTATTTGACACACATGTCAATGATGGTAAATGTCAAATGTCACAAAAACAAGAGTACAGTTCTTTGACAGGATTGGACGAAATAATTGACACGGACCCGCCCCCCCTTTACAGTGTTGCCATCCATCTACCAAGTGACAGGATACCAACTTACGAAGAAGCAATCGAAACGTCATTATAACACCAAATATATTTTTTTAATTTTTTACACAATAAAGACGGCTGTGTTTGTTTATTGTTCGTTGCCTGGCAACTAAGTAGTGGTGGCGCCGCCACTGGTGACATTGACGTGTTTAAGTCGAAATTTAGGCAAAGCCTCCTGCGATAGAGTGACCCAAAGTACGTTTTTTGAGTTTTTTTTTGGCAAATTGCGACGTTTTGTGGCCTTGTGACGTCACACTTGCCTCAATTGCATAACTTGCAAAATTTTGAGGTTAGGTGAAATGTTACGTTACGCAAAACCATGACAATACTCAACCTTAAATTGTTGTTTTTTTTCATTTTTTGTGCCCTGGTGAGTGATTTTGAGGTTATGTAATTGTCTATTGTTGTTTCAATTAGCGAAATGTCAATTGTTGCACAGTCGACGTGATAATCCCAGACGGCCATGGTTCGTACATTCGCACCTTTAATTTCGTCGACTGCAACCTTATTTTTGAGACGTGCTGTACCGAGGGGTGTTGTCCTCGGTTCAGCCACGCCCACATTTGGTATGTTTGCCACTTCTGGCCAATCACAAGCGTCCAAATGGCGTTTTTTAGGATTTTTGCCGGGACTTTTTCGTTCATTTTCGGGATTTGTGTGTTTGGCTGTTGGCTGTTGTGTTGTAAGAGGCGGGGCGAGGGGCGGGGTCGCCCGCCCCCTGCCAGGGACGATAATGGCGACTCGCCCATGGTTAATTTAGTCATTACGAATAATAACAGGACTGGTAAGTTTTGGGGATTTTTGTTTTTCGTTCTGGTGATTTTTGTTTCAGTTGGGGGGATTCAGAACACCGCCCCGGTGACTCCGCCCCCGAGCTATGAAGAAGCGACCTCTATGAGGTGACAGGAGACGTTGAATTTGTACAGATTTTATACAAATTATATATTTTTTTGAATAAATATTTCGAAAAATTTACGTTTTTTTATTTCAAGGCCAACTAGAAAAATTCAGTTGAGGGCCAAATCTGGTGTTAAAAATAGAACAGCATTAGAAATAATAAATCTATGAATTTGTTATTTTTAAATAATAATTATATAACTTTGAAATAAGATTTTTTTGAGTAGTTTTTTTTATATTTTACCTTGTTTTTTAAATTTTTGTTCAAATAAGAGCCCAAATCGCCAAACCAAGTACATATTCGGACCCACAAGGTCGGAAAACATAAGTAACGAGTACCAACATGCCATACCAATAAAATTCACTAGGGGCCAAATCTGGCGGTTCCGGTGCCACAAACTCGAAAAACTACAAGGAAGGGTCATTTTCAAAGACAATAGATATAATAAAAGTTATATTTATACATAAATAAGCAAACATTAAATAAAAATCAAACATTATAACCTTAAAACCTAACCTAAAACGGTTACCTATAGATTTTGTTTTCATCAGGCGGCAACGCTATGAAATACGGCTGTCCACTGTTGCCATAATAGGGCACTCTGCCCATCGTCGAGTAATTACTCGCTCTAATTGGCGCTTGAATTTTATGTGGCAACGTTGCCGCATATCCAGGCCCGTACCCAGGCCCCATTGTATAAACAGGCGCCCCTTTTACACTACACGCACAACTGCTCCCCGCAAGGGGCCCCACAACAGGCGGCCCGCCCCTGTACTGACTCCCCCCCATCCTCAACCGAATAATACAAATAATAATGATCAAGATGGCAATGAACGCGACCACGCCTCCTACGATTCCAATAATAAGCGTATCGTCATTATTCAAATTGGGACTAGTGACAGGTTTTGGGGTTTTAACCTTTTCGGTTACCGGCACTGACCAGATAATCTCCGGTTCGGTCACTTTCGTATGCAATCGTGTCGAGGAGGCGGAGCGTGGGAGGGGCGACGTGGGCGTGGTCACCTTCCTGGCATCACACGTGAGATCGTCATCGGCGATCTCGACCAATAAGCGACCGTGGAGGTGGTCAGGGGCGGAGCAACGCACTGACGTCATATGGGAGGGGAGCCATCGGCGCAATGCGCGTGCGCCACAATCACAAACTATAGGATTTGTTTCAAGGCCAACTATTTTCAAATCGCCACGTCTGTCATCAAGGGTAGCCAAGATTTGAGGAGTTAAAGTAGTAATGTGATTGCCAGTCACGTCCAAGGTGATTTTTGAGGATCTTGGGACTGGGAAAAATAAAGAGGGCGGGAGGGAAGTTAGGGAGGTGTTCATAATCCCTATGGTAACCTCCCCTCCTTTAATCCCTGACAAGGTTCCCGATGATAGGCTGCGCAAGCGCCCCCCTTTTAATTTGAGGGTTTTGAGGCGGGGCTGGAGGAGGGGCTGGAGTTGGTCCGCCCCCACTGCCGCGTCCTTTGTCTCTATGGTTACGTGTTCGAGGGTGGGGAGGTGCGAGAGGAGGCCTTTGAGGTCGATGTAACCTAACTTCGGGAATTCAAAAGCTTTGAGGTTTGAGAGGTTTTTGAGGGATTTGAACGCCCCCTTTTCGATTTTCTCGCACTGGAGGAGGGAAGTGATACTCAATTGTTTGAGGGAGGTTAAACCGGTGAAATCACCCGAGGATATGCTACGGATCGGGTTTGAGGACAAGTCCAGCGTTTGGAGGTTTTTGAGTAAAGGCCAGAGGTTTGAGTAGTTTGAAATGTCACGAATTTGGTTGTTTGACACGTCCAAAACCTCAAGGAGTGACGTACGTTCGAAAAGTTTGTCATTGAGTGAGGTTATATTGTTATAACTCAAATTGAGGTAACTCAAAAAGGGGGTCTCAAGCTGGGTTAGTTCCCGAATCCCGGTTCCCGCCAAATTCAGTTCCCGCATGGTCTTAGGTTCCCCTAAAACATTACGTATTGTTTCCTCAGACAAGGGATTAAATGACAGGTCCAGTTTTTTGATGTTAACCATACTGCTGTCATCACCCGGGATCTCCCTCAATTTGTTCCCGGATAAATCAACCGACGAGACGAAAAAATACTGCCGTTGTAAACTTTTGAGGGGCGCAACCTCAAACAAGTTCCCCCTCAAATTAATGTTCTCCAACATTTGTAGTCTAGCTCGTTCGAAAATAGTTTCGGGTAAATCACTCAAAAGGTTCCCCTCCAAATTGAGTAACTCTAACCGGACCAAGCCCTCAAAAATCCTCTCAGCCAAACGTTCCAGCTTATTGTAACTCAAATCAATGACTTGGAGTTGCGTTGAGTTGTGAAACGCCATTTCGGACACAAACTCCAAGTTATTGTTCCTCAAAAGAAGTTCCCTCAAACGTGGCAAGCGGGCAAAGTCCAGCTCCTCAACGGTTTTGAGGTCATTGTGTGACAAATCAACAAATTGCAAAAACTGCAAAGTCGCGATCAACTCAGCTGGGAAAAAGTTAAACTTGTTGTTTGAGGCTTTGAGGATTTTGAGGCGTGGGTGGATCCTGAAAGAGGACGGGAACAAATAACTCAATTGGTTGTGGGAAATGTCTAAAATTTCGAGACTTGTCCCAGTGTTGAAAAACTCGCCTTTGAAGCTACTCAATTGGTTCCCCCTCAAAACCAACTCTTTGAGGTTCATTATATTGACAAACGCCCCTTGTTTTATGTTACTGATATGGTTTGAGGAAAGGTCAATTGAGGTCAAGTTTGGTAAATTAGCAAAGACACCATCGCCCAGTTCGCTTATGGCGTTATTATGGAGGTGAACCTTCCTCAATTTTGAGGACTTGGCGAAAAAATCGCCGGTTAAAATCCTCAAACCGGTGTAACTCAAATCAAACACTTCCAAGTTTGGTAGTTTGTGTAACAAGTTTGAGGGGATTGAGGCTAAGTGTGAGTTGTGGCTCAAATTGAGGAACCTCAATTGAGGTAACATCCCGAACACATTGCGTGAAAGCTCAGTCAAGTGATTGTCACTCAAATCTAGCTTTTCTAGCTTGAGGAGTGATAGAGTGGGTCCAGTGATTGTGGAGATTCTGTTTTGAGGCAAATTTAGCTCTTTGAGGGTGGTTTCAAGGCCAACGAATGCGTCCGAATTGAGGGTTGTGAGGAGGTTGCGAGTTAAGTCCAAGTGTACTAAATGTTGGAAGTGTTGGAATGAGGCTGGTGGGAGTTCACGAATGACGTTTTTTGCGAGTACTAAGCTAGTGACTTTTGAGGCGATTGACCTCAAAATGTCACCAGACAGGGCTGCCACACGATTGTAGTCCAGTTGGAGGGAAGATAGTTTTGGTAAACGACCGAGAGCCGAAGCTGGGATTAGTAAAATGTTGTTGTCTTTTAAATTTAAGTGTTCCAAGTTATCTAGGCCCTCAAATGCGTCGTCCTCAATCTGAAACAGAGTGACATATAACAATGTTTTTTTTAATTTTACTAGTATTTGTTTGTGTCTGAGACGGGTCGCCAGGAGCCAGGCAATTTTACCTCACACATTTTTCAATTTTTTTATTTTCTTCATTACGGCTAAACTATTCGAAAAAGTGAAACTATTTTTATTCTTACCTATGCAAAATGATCCGGGGAATCGATTGGCGTCGAGAACATCGCCAAATTCCCAATAGTTTTTTCGTTATGAATTTTTTAAAATTTTAACTATTTTTTCATTTATTTGCAATTTTCTCGAAAACTATTAGTCGTAGAACAATAATCTTTTTTGAAAACGATAGACAATTAAAAGAGCTTTCCAACGATAATAAACTTCATGGGGTTATCTCCAATAGTTCCGAAGTTATAGCTCGATGAATGTTCCGGGTACCGGAAATCGACCAAAATCACGACAAAAATTGCAAAAATCAAAATCTTTAAAATCGAACCTATTGACTTTTTTTCTACTTTTAACAACTCCAGAGGGTTGTAAAAGTATAGAAGAGTCCATAAAACTTTGCTAGAGCGAGGTAAAAAAATATTTTTTTTTTCATTTTTGTGAAGGTAAGTTGCCTTGACCATTAAAATTAAGCAAACAAAATCAAAATTTTAAATCCCGTGAAAAGCTGCTATAATACGAAAAATGAGCCGCTGAATTCACTGGAACAAACCGTTTTGCTCTACGACTTTTAGTTTTTGAGTTACGAATTTTTTTGTTGAAGAATAAAATACCACTACGAAATGGCTACCCTAAATTTAAGCAAAAAATTTCAAATTTTTAAATCGTGTAAAAAACCGATATAATATGTAAAATGAGCCGTAGAATTCATTGGAACAAACCGTTTTGCTCTACGACTTTTAGTTTTTTAGTTATGAATTTTTTTACTGTAAAACTTTAAATGCTTCTGTACCTGGAACCGTTGCCCGGAGCGACTCCGGGTTTTGACGAGAAAATAGAGAATTTCAAGCGCTATCCGATGATCTATTGGTTTTTGCTCTAACTCTTATAGTTTTCGAGAAAAACGCAAAAAAATGTTGCCATTTTCACTTTTTTTGAATATTTAAACGCCGATTACGGCGAAACTATGAGAGTTAGAGAAAAACGGCAAAAGCGATTAGAAGCGGTATAAAAAGCCCTACAACATGGCATAGGTTTCAAGGCGATATCTCGCAAAAAATTTTTCAATTTTCAAACGTCGATTACGGCTAAACTAAAGGAGTTAGAGGAAAATGCTTTGTTCCATCGTAAAGAGCACATCAAAATCTATCAGATAGGATGGGTTTGAATTGATTTTGAGACACTTTAAAAAATTTGCCACTTTTAACGGGGGGGTGTTTACAAATTTTTCATTTTTTTTATTTTCACTATTACGGCTAAACTATTCGAAAAAGTGGCACTATTTTAATCCTTACCTATGCAAAATGATCCGGGGAATCGATTGGCGTCGAGAAAATCGCCAAATTCCCAATAGTTTTTTAGTTATGAATTTTTTAAAATTTTACCTATTTTTCCTTTTACTTGCAATTTTCTCGAAAACTATTAGTCGTAGAACAATAATCTTTTTTGAAAACGATAGACAATTAAAAGAGCTTTCCAACGATAATAAACTTCATGGGGTTATCTCCAATAGTTCCGAAGTTATAGCTCGATGAATGTTCCGGGTACCGGAAATCGACCAAAATCACGACAAAAATTGCAAAAATCAAAATCTTAAAAATCGAACCTATTGACTTTTTTTCTACTTTTAACAACTCCAGAGGGTTGTAAAAGCATAGAAGAGTCCATAAAACTTTGCTAGAGTGAGTTAAAAAAAAAATTTTGTTTTTCATTTTTGTGAAGGTAAGTTGCCTTGACCATTAAAATTAAGCAAAAAAAATCAAAATTTTAAATCCCGTGAAAAGCTGCTATAATACGAAAAATGAGCCGCTGAATTCACTGGAACAAACCGTTTTGCTCTACGACTTTTAGTTTTTGAGTTACGAATTTTTTTGTTGAAGAATAAAATACCACTACGAAATGGCTACCCTAAATTTAAGCAAACAATTTCAAATTTTTAAATCGTGTAAAAAACCGATATAATATGTAAAATGAGCCGTAGAATTCATTGGAACAAACCGTTTTGCTCTACGACTTTTAGTTTTTTAGTTATGAATTTTTTTAGTGTAAAACTTTAAATGCCTCTGTACCCGGAACCGGTGCCCGGAGCGACTCCGGGTTTTAACGAGAAAATAGAGAATTTCAAGCGCTATCCGATGATCTATTGGTTTTTGCTCTAACTCTTATAGTTTTCGAGAAAAACGCAAAAAAATGTTGCCATTTTCACTTTTTTTGAATATTTAAACGCCGATTACGGGGAAACTATAAGAGTTAGAGAAAAATGGCAAAAGCGATTAGAACCGGTATAAAAAGCCCTACAACATGGCATAGGTTTCAAGGCGATATCTCGCAAAAAAATTTTCAATTTTCAAACGTCGATTACGGCTAAACTAAAAGAACTAGAGGAAAATGCTTTGTTCCATCGTAAAGAGCACATCAAAATCTATTAGATAGGATGGGTTTGAATTGGTTTTGAGACACTTTAAAAATTGGTCATTTTTAAGGGGGGGGTGTTAACAAATTTTTCAATTTTTTTATTTTCTCAATTACGGCAAAACTATTCGAAAAAGTGGCACTATTTTCATCCTTACCTATGCAAAATGATCCGGGGAATCGATTGGCGTCGAGAAAATCGCCAAATTCCCAATAGTTTTTTAGTTATGAATTTTTTAAAATTTGACCCACTTTTGCTTTTTTTCGAAATTTTCTCGAAAACTATTAGTCGTAGAACAATAGTCTTTTTTGAAAACGATAGACAATTAAAAGGGCTTTCTAACGATAACAAACTTCATGGGGTTATCTCTAATAGTTCCGGAGTTATAGCTCGATAAATGTTCCGGGTACCCGAAATCGACCAAAATCACGACAAAAATTGCAAAAATCAAAATCTTAAAAATCGAACCTATTGACTTTTTTTCTACTTTTAACAACTCCAGAGGATTGTAAAAGCATAGAAGAGTCCATAAAAATTTGCTAGAGTGAGTTAAAAAAAAAATATTTTTTTTAATTTTTGTGAAGGTAAGTTGCTTTGACCATTAAAATTAAGCAAAAAAAATGAAAATTTTAAATCTCGTGAAAAGCTGCTATAATACGAAAAATGAGTCGCTGAATTCACTGGAACAAACCGTTTTGCTTTACGACCTTTATTTTTTGAGTTACGATTTTTTTAATAAATAACCCGGCGCATCCACCATTTTTCAAATTAAAATAATTTTTTAAATAAGTTCTTTAGTGCACTAGTATTGTAAAATTGGTGGCTTAATACGTAAAATGAGCCGTAGAATTCGATAAAACAAACCGTTTGGCTTTACCACTTTTAGTTTTCAAGTTATGAATTTTTTTATTGCGAGTTCTACTTACCGTACGTAGTGAGTTCACACTAATATCAAGCTTCCTCAACTGTTTCAACCCTAAAAACGTGCCAGGTGCTATGTTGGCAATATTGTTCCGACTCAAGTCCAAATAATACAATCCGACAAGTTTGAGTAAATCGTTATTATCCAAACTCTGGAATAGAATATAGTAACATAACTTAACTAAAATGATACAAAACCAAACCTGGACTAAATTTGAGGATAAATTGAGGTATTTCAAATCCTTGAAGGCCTTAAGTGCAATTGTGGGGAACTCTGTAATAAAATTCTCCGACAAGTCCAAATTTTTGAGGTTTGGTGCTCCTTGGAACACATCACTGTTGAACCTCGTCAATTTATTGTGCCCCAGTTTGAGTGTTTTGAGGTTTTTGAGGTTACTGACAGCCCCACCATCAATACCTCCAATATTATTGTAACTCAAATCAACCGTTTCTAAGTTAGGTTGTGCCTCAAAAGCCCCACTTTTGAGACTTGTTATACGATTTGAGGCAAGTGATAGGATTTTGAGTGATTTGGGTCCATTGAGTGACGAGCTCGGCACACTAGTTAGACTATTCCTCTCCAGGTAGAGTTCTAACAAATTGTCACAACCCTCCAAAATCCCCTCCTCCAACGCCCTGATGATGTTCCCACTCAGATCCAAAACTTGCAAATGACTCAAACCGCGAAATTCGCTTGTTGAGAAAATGGGGTTGAGGGTGTCACCCAGGAGGTTGTCCGAGAGGCGGAGCTCCACTAGGGTTGGCTGGAGGGGCTGGAGGAGGCGTTCCGTTAGCCTCCGGAGGGCGTTTCCTGATAGGTCGATGCTGCGTAAGGGGATGCCGGTTGAGGAGAAGATTTGGGTGGGGAGGGCCTGGTGCCCCGCCCACCGCTGGCGGAAGGACGTGATTGGCGCTCCGAAAGGGAGGGAGGGGAGGTCGCCGGGGAAAACGACGCGGTCGCAGTTGACGCTGATGGAGGGGTTGTTGTCCAGGGCGGGCTCAGGGGGGCCTAAGGAGCAAGTGCAGGGGAAGCGCAAATCGCGCGAAATTTCCGAACAGGGGATGAAGGAGGGGGTGGCGAGGGCGAAGGGGAGGGTGATGAGCCACAATAACTTCATCTGGAACGAGAAAAGTGTGAAAATTTGGCAAACCAAGAGTTTTCAATTGGACTCAGGTTTGGGCGTTTTGGTGGCACTATATATATTTTTTCCCCCAAAAATCAAACACAGTTATGGATTTATTTAACAACGAATTTAATACGTGTAGTAACGTAATTCTGGTATTGTGTCCGAAAATGGGTCGCCAGGAGCCACAAAAATTTTGCCTCAACGAATTGTTTGGGGTGCAATTTATATCCATTTGCTGGCTTGAAAGATGTAGGTTGTCTAGCATTTGTGTCACTAAATGGTAACCAAGACTTTTCACGTGGACTCAGATCTGGGCATTTTGGTGGCACTATATATTTTTTTTCATATTTTATTGTGTCAAAAGTAAAACACTCTTGGACTTATTTAGTAACAAAATTAATAAAATAGTTATTAAATAACAAGAATGGGTCGCCAGGAGCCAGCAAATGTGTACCTCAACGGACCGTTTAGGGTCTATATGTAGAAATATTATTTTTTTCACTTTTTCTCAAAAATAAAACACAGTTCAGGAACAAAAACGGCCCTAAAATATCAAATTAAAAAGGTTTGAAGAGTAAAACCAAGATTTTTCACGTGTACTTAGATCTGGCTTTTTTGGTGTTATTACATTTCGTTTTTGTCGAAAGCAAAACATTGTCTTGAAGCTACTTATGAACAAAATTAATAAATATAATCTAATTTCTCGATTATTTTCTTTATTTTTTTTCTTCTTAAAACCCTTTAGCAATTTAGTACAAGTGGTAGAAGGCTTCGAAAGAGCTTAGAACGCCAAATTTAAAGTGTCTGAAGAGTCAAAAGGCTTAAAATTGTCGCAAAATGACAAACCAAGAGTTTTCAAATGGACTCAGATCAGTGCATTTTGGTGGCACTATACAATTTTTTCTAATTATATCAAAAATAAGACAAACTTTTGGACTTATGTAATAACAAAAAAGTGTTTAAAGAATCAAAGGGCTTGAAATTGTGGCCAAACGGCAAACCAAGACTTTTCACATGGACTTAGCTCTGGCTTTTTCCGTTCACTATATCTAAAAGTATGTTTTTTTTTTATTTATTTTTTTTCGTTTTTTTTTCGTAATCAAAACACAGTCTTGAAACTATTTATTAACAAAATTAGTAAATATAAATAGAATTTCTCGTTTTTTTGTGTTTTTTTTCCTTATCAAACACATCAAGTGACTTAGAATAAATGGTAGAAGAAGACCTGGAGAGGATCTAAAGAGCCAAATTAAAACTGTTCCAAAGGTCAAAGGGTTTGAAAAAAAGGGTTGAATCGTATTTGTTTAATTTTTTGTTATTTTTAGTTCCACTTTTAGCAATTTTTTCATTTTATCTCTAAACCAAAAAATTGTATTTTTGACACTGATTTTAATACGATTTTGACAATTTTTTTTTGTAAAAAGGTGAATAATTGACAGTGTTTTACTGCGTTAAAGGGCACATTAGTTTTTCCTTTAATTTAAAAACCATAATTTTTTACTTTTTTGATTAGTAGGTCTTGGGTATGTCTCAAGATTATTATTTTTTTGCAACGTTTCTGATCACTCTATTTAAATAAAACTTTGCCAAAAGGTAGACCACTATTAAGGCTATAACGTGCCAAAAGGGCATCTTGATACGTTGTGTAGTTTCAGAGTAGGAATTTTTATTTATTTTTGTTGTTCATGTCAACATTTATTGGTTAAAAAAAACAAGTTGTGTTAAATTTGGTCAATTATTGAACAATGGAACGGAAAAAATACGAAAAATTGATTATTCAGGCGTTTATCACAGTTTTGGCCACCAAAATGGCCAGATTTGAGTCCATGCGAAAAGTCTTAGTTTGGCTTGAGACCTCTCTGGACCAACTAAATCGACCATGCCGAGCCCAAAAATGTTAAAATTTTTGCGATTTGGGCCTTAATTCAGCTTGTAGACCTATCAACCATTGTTTAAATAACCCGAGTTGTGTTGAATTCAGTCAATTAATGAACACTGGTACGTAAAAAATACAAACAGTTGGTTGTTTAACCACTTTTCGCAGTTTTGGCCACCAAAACTACCAGATTTGAGTCCATTTGAAAAGTCTTGGTTTGCGTTCTAACCGCCATATTTAACTAAACCAGCCTTTCTGATTCCAAAAATGACAATATTTTCACGATTTGAAGCTTAGTTAAGCTTGTAGATTGATTAAAATCGCGATATATACCCAAAATTTAATTTAGTTAATTAATCTTACAAATACAAATATTCTGTGAAACTTTGCTGAAAATAAGACCACCATTGAAACTATAAATAGTACAAAAAGCAGTCTGATAGATTACGTCCCTAGTTTTTTTTTTATTAAAATGTAAAAACGTAGTTTTTACTCAATTATTTTGAAATTGTGTTTTTGACACTGCTTTTACCATTATTCTGAAACAATTTTTTCATAAAAAGTTGAGTAATTGTTAGTTCTTTACCTTGCCAAAAGGGCACTTTAGTTCGTCCTTTAATATAAAAATTAGAATTTTTTTATTATTTCTTGATAGATATGTTTTAGATGTGGTACAAGATTAATAATTTTTTTTCTACCGTTTCTAAAAACTTTTTTTGAATCAACTTTTGCCAAAAGGTGGACCACTATTAAGGCCACAATTTAATAAAAAATACTTTGATACGTCTTTATTTTTGGTTCCACTGAGAGCAATTTTTGAACTAACCAAAAAAGTGTATTTTTGACACTGATTTTATTATGATTCTGACAAATTTTTCGCAAAAAGTTGAGCAAATATCAATACTTTACTTAGCCAAGAGAGCACTTTAATTGATCTTTTAATTTCGAAATTAGAATTTTTTGTATTTTTTTTTTGGGTGTGGCTCGAGATTCTTAATTTTTTTTCGACGTTTCTGATGGATCTATTTAAACAAAACTTTGCCAAAAGGTAGACCACTAGTAAAGTTATGACGTGCCCAAAAAACACTTTGCTACGTTGTGCAGTTTCAGAGTAGGAATTTTTATTTATTTTTTACATAACTAAACAAGACAAGTGACAAAACTAATAATTTTGTTGTTGTTCATTTCAACATTTTTAAACGGTTTTTTCACAAAATGTAGACAAAATGACTTTGATTGATTTGATTGAAAAAAAATGTGAGGAAACTCGACTGTTAATCTCCCGGAAACAAAAATTAGGAAGAAATGGCAAAGTAATTGGGTTTTATTGTCGGTACCACCTCTCCATTACCTCAATTCTTTCCTAAACCAGAAGCAAATGACAAGAATCACGCAACAATTGCGCTAAACGTCTGAAAAAAAAAGAAAAAGTACTTAAATCTCATCTCTGGGAAAAAAAAATTAGCAATCCAAATTTGGCCCACTTTCCAGCCATTGATTACATTAATTAGTCATTGTCGCGCATTTCCACCAAACTCCGAATTTCTAACGGGATTAAGGAATGTTCTGAGCCACTCTGTATCATTATAACGGCATCGAACTCTTCCTCGTGTTTCGTTTTTTCAGCGACGTTCGAACGCAGAGAAATCGAAGAAATTGCGACAAGACCATTAGGACTTTTACGGCGATTGTTGTGAGGAACTGTTATTAGAAAAACGGACGAGTTTTCTTCAATGGAACATTCTCAGCATTTAGAAATAACAATCGCGGAAATTTAGATGTCACCACATGGCAATGAAAAGTGGCGCTAATTAGCGTAATAAGCTCTCTGTGATGGGTTTATAAAAGTGATGATAATGTTGCGTGATTGAGAGCTCACTTTCTTTGATAATTTAATGAGTTTGCTTTCGATCAAGTGCAACAAAGGGGAACAATTGGGACACTTTTCCAAGAAAGAATTTTTTTGCCTTTTGCTAAAATTTATTCAAAATATATTTTTCAAAATATAACCAAAAAAATTCTAAGTATAATAAAATCAGTGTCAAAAATACAATTTTTTGGTTAGTTCAAAAATTGCTCTCAGTGGAACCAAAAATAAAGACGTATCAAAGTATTTTCTATTAATTTGTGGCCTTAATAGTGGTCCACCTTTTGGCAAAAGTTGATTCAAAAAAGTTTTTAGAAACGGTAGAAAAAAATTATTAATCTTGTACCACACCCAAAACATATTTATCAAGAAATAATAAAAAAATTCTAATTTTTAAATTAAAGGACGAACTAAAGTGCCCTTTCGGCGAGGTAAAGTACTAACAATTATACAACTTTTTGTGAAAAAATTGTTTCAGAATAATGGTAAAAGCAGTGTCAAAAACACAATTTCAAAATAATTGAGTAAAAACTACGTTTTTACATTTTAATTAAAAAAAAAACTAGAGACGTAATCTATCAGACTGCTTTTTATACTATTTATAGTCTCAATGGTGGTCTTATTTTCAGCAAAGTTTCACAGAATATTTGTATTTGTAAGATTAATTAACTAAATTAAATTTTGGGTATATATCACGATTTTCATCAATCTACAAGCTTAATTAAGCCTCAAATCGTGAAAATATTGTCATTTTTGGAATCAGAAAGGCTGACTTAGTTAAATATGGCGGTTAGAATGCAAACCAAGACTTTTCAAATGGACTCAAATCTGGTAGTTTTGGTGGCCAAACCTGCGAAAAGTGGTCAAACAACCAACTTTTCGTATTGTTTCCGTACCAGTGTTTATTAATTGACCGAATTTAACACAACTCGGGTTATTTAAACAATTTTTAATAGGTCTACAAGCTGAATTAAGGCCTAAATCGCAAAGTTTTTATCATTTTTGGGTCCGGCATGATCGATTTAGTTAGTCCAGAGAGGTCACAAGCCAAACAAAGACTTTTCACATTGACTCAAATCTGGCCATTTTGGTGGCCAAAACTGTGATAATCGCCTGAATAATCAACTTTTCGTATTTTTTCCGTTCCATTGTTCAATAATTGACCAAATTTAACACACTTTGTTTTTATTAATCAAATTTTGACAGGTCTACAAGCTGAATTAAGGCCCAAATCGTAAAAATTTTAGCACTTTTTGATTTTGGTAATAACTTTATGACTGTTTTTCTCAAATTTATAATTTCCTAACATAACTGCGGTTTAAAGCCCGACCTAGCTCCAATTCCACGCTTTGCTTGCGTTAAATTTGTATTTGTAGCATTAATTAACTAAATTAAATTTTGGGTATATATCACGATTTTAATCAATCTACAAGCTTAATTAAGCTTCAAATCGTGAAAATATTGTCATTTTTGGAATCAGGAGGGCTGGTTTAGTTAAATATGGCGGTTAGAACGCAAACCAAGACTTTTCAAATGGACTCAAATCTGGTAGTTTTGGTGGCCAAAACTGCGAAAAGTGGTCAAACAACTAACTGTTTGTATTTTTTCCGTACCAGTGTTCATTAATTGACCGAATTTAACACAACTCGGGTTATTTAAACAATGGTTGATAGGTCTACAAGCTGAATTAAGGCCCAAATTGCAAAAATTTCATCATTTTTGGGCTCGGCTTGGTCGATTTAGTTAGTATAGAGAGGTCACAAGCCAAACCAAGACTTTTCACATGGACTCAAATCTGGCCATTTTGGTGGCCAAAACTGTGATAATCGCCTGAATAATCAACTTTTCGTATTTTTTCCGTTCCATTGTTCAATAATTGACCAAATTTAACACACTTTGTTTTTATTAATCAAATTTTGACAGGTCTACAAGCTGAATTAAGGCCCAAATCGTAAAAATTTTAGCACTTTTTGATTTTGGTAATAACTTTATGACTGTTTTTCTCAAATTTATAATTTCCTAACATAACTGCGGTTTAAAGCCCGACCTAGCTCCAATTCCACGCTTTGCTTGCGTCAAATTTGTATTTGTAGCATTAATTAACTAAATTAAATTTTGGGTATATATCTCGATTTTAATCAATCTACAAGCTTAATTAAGCTTCAAATCGTGAAAATATTGTCATTTTTGGAATCAGGAGGACTGGTTTAGTTAAATATGGCGGTTAGAACGCAAACCAAGACTTTTCAAATGGACTCAAATCTGGTAGTTTTGGTGGCCAGAACTGCGAAAAGTGGTCAAACAACCAACTTTTCGTATTATTTCCGTACCAGTGTTTATTAATTGACCGAATTTAACACAACTCGGGTTATTTAAACAATTTTTGATAGGTCTACAAGCTGAATTAAGGCCCAAATCGCAAAAATTTCATCATTTTTGGGCTCGGCATGGTCGATTTAGTTAGTCCAGAGAGGTCACAAGCCAAACCAAGACTTTTCACATTGACTCAAATCTGGCCATTTTGGTGGCCAAAACTGTGATAAACGCCTGAATAATCAATTTTTCGTATTTTTTCCGTTCCATTGTCCAATAATTGACTAAATTTAACACACTTTGTTTTTATTAATTAAATTTTGACAGGTCTACAAGCTGAATTAAGGCCCAAATCGTAAAAATTTTAGCACTTTTTGATTTTGGTAATAACTTTATGACTGTTTTTCTCAAATTTATAATTTCCTAACATAACTGCGGTTTAAAGCCCGACCTAGCTCCAATTCCACGCTTTGCTTGCGTTAAATTTGTATTTGTAGCATTAATTAACTAAATTAAATTTTGGGTATATATCACGATTTTAATAAATCTACAAGTTTAATTATGCTTCACATTGTGAAAATATTGTCATTTTTGGAATCAGGAAGGCTGGTTTAGTTAAATATGGCGGTTAGAATGCAAACCAAGACTTTTCAAATGGACTCAAATCTGGTAGTTTTGGTGGCCAAACCTGCGAAAAGTGGTCAAACAACCAACTTTTCGTATTGTTTCCGTACCAGTGTTTATTAATTGACCGAATTTAACACAACTCGGGTTATTTAAACAATTTTTAATAGGTCTACAAGCTGAATTAAGGCCTAAATCGCAAAGTTTTTGTTATTTTTGGGCTCGGCATGGTCGATTTAGTTAGTCTAGAGAGGTCACAAGCCAAACCAAGACATTTCACATGGACTCAAATCTGGCCATTTTGGTTGCCAAAACTGTGATAATCGCCTGAATAATCAACGTTTCGTATTTTTTCCGTTCCATTGTTCAATAATTGACCAAATTTAACACAACTTGTTTTTTTTAACCAACTTTTGACAGATCTACGAGCTGAATTAAGGCCCAAATCGTAAAAATTTTAGCACTTTTTGATTTTGGTAATAACTTTATGACTGTTTTTCTCAAATTTATAATTTCCTAACATAACTGCGGTTTAAAGCCCGACCTAGCTCCAATTCCACGCTTTGCTTGCGTCAAATTTGTATTTGTAGCATTAATTAACTAAATTAAATTTTGGGTATATATCTCGATTTTAATCAATCTACAAGCTTAATTAAGCTTCAAATCGTGAAAATATTGTCATTTTTGGAATCAGGAGGGCTGGTTTAGTTAAATATGGCGGTTAGAACGCAAACCAAGACTTTTCAAATGGACTCAAATCTGGTAGTTTTGGTGGCCAAAACTGCGAAAAGTGGTCAAACAACCAACTTTTCGTATTATTTCCGTAGCAGTGTTTATTAATTGACTGAATTTAACACAACTCGGGTTATTTAAGCAATGGTTGATAGGTCTACAAGCTGAATTAAGGCTCAAATCGCATAAATATTATTATTTTTGGACTCGGGATGGCAGTTTTAATAAGTCCAGAAAGGTCACAAGCCAAACCAAGACTTTTCACATTGACTCAAATCTGGCCATTTTGGTGGCCAAAACTGTGATAATCGCCTGAATAATCAACTTTTCGTATTTTTTCCGTTCCGTTGTTCAATAATTGACCAAATTTAACATAACTTGTTTTTTTTAACCAATTTTTGACAGATCTACGAGCTGAATTAAGGCCCAAATTGCAAAAATTTCATCATTTTTGGGCTCGGCTTGGTCGATTTAGTTAGTCCAGAGAGGTCACAAGCCAAACCAAGACTTTTCACATGGACGCAAATCTGGGCATTCTCGTGGCCAAAACTGTGATAAACGCCTGAATAATCAACTTTTCGTATTTTTTCCGTTCCATTGTTCAATAATTGACCAAATTTAACACAACTTGTATTTTTTTTCAATGAATTAAGGCCCAAATGGCAAAAATGTTATCACTTTTTGATTTTGGTAATAACTTTATGACCGTTTTTCTGCGACCTAGCCCCAATTCCACGCTTTGCTTGCGTCAAATTCCAAACAGAATAATTAAATTAACTATAACACAATTTGCACCTTTTTGTCTCTAATAAATAACTGTTGAAAAATGGCAACAAATCGCCGGTCAATCACCTCGCCTCCAAATAATGTTTTAATATAAAAATTTGAAATAAAAGATTCGGTAACGGTTTCGCGCTCAAATAAATCGAACTGTTGATACAGAATGACTAGCTTAAGGGCATCTTGACCGCTAGCTCAAAGTAGGTTGTTCAGATCGAACATTTCAGCTGAAATTTCCCAGAAAATGGCCTTTTACTGCCAGTGAGAGTGAAGCGAAAAATTGCCTTTATTCGACCATCTGCACTTGTGTTATTATTGTTTAGCAAACTTTCTTCAGAAATGGGAAAATGTCAAGGATGTGCTACCTACAGGCGATGGAAACTTATCTCCGTTATGTGCGTTTTTTTCTACTTTTCCAACTGTAAACGTGATGAACTATTAAGTCACTTGCAGAATTTTTACATAATTTCTGGCTAGTTGTTACATCACAAGAGGTGGGAGAATATTTTTAGACACTTGGGAGGATGTGCGTTAGAATAACGTGACTTTTATGTAATTTGGTGAATTAAAATTCTTCCAACACACCTACTGTGTGGTCAGCCTTGCGATCGACCGGATTTGAGTCCAATTGAGTTTTTTTGCCATGTAGTTGATCAGAGGATGTGCGCTTTTTCACGGGAAACAGAGCAGAAAATCGGGAAAAACTCGGGTTTTTTCACATTCTCACAATAAATTGTTATGTAATTAGAAAAAACCGTAATCTGGTGGTCTAGTTTTGGGTTTTGAGCGTTATACATTTTTTTTTGGTGAAAATTGTAGCTAAATATTAGTGCTTTGACATGCAAAAAGGACATTTTATTTCGGATTTTAATTTCCGGGTTTGGATTTTTTTAAATAATTTTTTCATTAGCTTAGTTCGGTTCCAAATTAATATTTTTTTACCGGTTCTAAAGACATTATTTGAAACAATTTTTCTGTGAAAAGATGAGCATTTGTTAGTACTTTACTTTGCCAAAAGGGCACTTTAATACGTCCGTTAATTTAAAAACTAGATTTTTTTTTATTTTCTTTTTTAATAAATCTGTTTTGGGTGTGGTACAAGATTCATAATTTTTTTCAACCACTTCCAATAACTTTTTTTTAATGAAATTTTGCTAAAAGGTGGACCACTTTTAAGGCCACAAATTGTTAAAAAAATATCTTGATACGTCTTTATTTTTGGTTCCTCTATGAACAATTTTTACATTTTTTATTTTTCTCAAATAATACTGACCAAAAAATTGGTATTTTTTAAACTGATTTTAATATGATTCTGACATTTTTTTTTATAAAAAAATTTCTAACACTGTTGCAAACATTTTTTTAAACATTTATTTAGCGAAACGTTTAACTAAATATCAGTCTTTAATTTTGCAGAAAGGGGATTTAATTTCGCTTTTTATATTTCAAGTTAGATTTTTTTTTGAGCTTCGATATCGCCCAAAATTCATAATTTTTTTCCAACGTTTCTAAACACTTTTTCTGAATAAAATTTTGCCAAAAGATAATCTATGATTAAGACTGTAAATGACCAAAAAGACATTTTGATTGGTTATGTTTTTGAGAGGGTTTTTTGAGTTTTAAGAATCAATTTTTTTCAATTTTGTAATGGACATAGCTTTAACTTACTAACCATTTTTTTGACACTGTTTTTAAAGCGATTCTGAAACAATTTTTTTGTAAAAAGTTGAGCATTTGTTAGTGCTTTACTTTGCCAAAAGGGCACTTAAATTCGTCCGTTAATTTAAAAACTAGATTTTTTTGATTTTTTTTTTAATAAATTTGTTTTGGGTGTGGCACAAGGTTCATAATTTTTTTCAACCACTTCCAATAACTTTTTTTGAATGAAATTTTGCTAAAAGGACCACTATTAAGGCCACAAATTGATAAAAAATTATCTTGATACGTCTTTATTTTTGGTTCTCCTATGAACAATTTTTGAACATTTTTTATTTTGTCTCAAATAATACTGACCAAAAAATTGGTATTTTTGAAACTGATTTTAATATGATTCTGACATTTTTTTTTGTAAAAAGTTGAATAATTGCCAGTATTTTTCTGTGCTAAAAAGGCACTTTAGTTTGTTCTTTAATTTCAAAACTAGAATTTTTTTGATTATTTTTTTATAAATTTTCCGATAACTTTTTTTGAATAAAATTTTGCCAAAAGGTGGACCACTATTAAGGCCACAATTTGATAAAAAATTATTTTGATACGTCTTGTAGTTACAGAATAAGAATTTTTTAAAATTTTTAATAACCAAAGAGAACAAGAGACAAAACTAATTTTTTTTCTGTTGCTTCCTTCCATATTTGTAAATTATTTGTTGTCAAACGTAAACAAAAACAAATTTATATGGTGCCAAAATGACACTTAATTTGAATTTTTGTTCAGTTGTAATTTTTTTACATTTTTTTTCTTATTTTTTGTCAAATTAGGTGGACCCAAAAAAATTTCTAACACTGTTGCAAACATTTTTTTATACATTTATTTAGCGAAACGTTTAACTAAATATCAGTCATTAATTTTGCAGAAAGGGGATTTAATTTCGCTTTTTAAATTTCAAGTTAGATTTTTTTTGAGCTTCGATATCGCCCAAAATTCATAATTTTTTCCAACGTTTCTAAAAACTTTTTCTGAATAAAAATAATTAAGACTATATATGGCCAAAAAATCATTTCGAGTGGTTATGTTTTTGAAGGGTTTTTTGAGTTTTAAGAATCAGTTTTTTTTCAATATTGAAATGGACAGCTTAACAACAATTTTTTTGACACTATTTTTAAAACGATTCTGAAACAATTTTTCGTAAAAAGTTGATCAAAGGTCAGTATTTTACTTTGCCAAAAGAGCACTTTAGATCGATTTTTAATTTTAAAATTACAATTTTTTCTATATTATTTTTTGGTAAAATATGTCTTGGGTGTGGCCCAAGATTTCAAATAATTTTTTCCCACAAATTTTTAAGACTTTTTGGAATTCGCTTTTACCAGAAAATAGGCCATTATTAAAATTCGAATTTGGCCAAAAAGTTTTTTTTTACGTTTTGTAGTTTTAGAGTTAGATTTTTTTTAATTTGGCAAAATTAATTATTTTTTGTTGTTGTATGCTTAACTTCATATTTTTAAAATTATTAGTGTTTTTCCTATTTATTTTTTGGTAAAAGTGCCCCAAGCCTGGCAATGACACAATTCAAAAACCAGTTTTTTTTTAAATGTGAAACGTAAAAATAGAAAACAATAATAATTAACAATTAACGCTCAAATTCCTCACTCATTGTCACCAAAACCCCCATTCCTGCCCTTTGACCCAGCCCATCCCCTCCACTCACTTTATCCTCAAAAAAAACCTCAAAAAATCAATCCTTAATTCTTCATTTCCGCCCTCAAAACACCCTCACAAAAACACAAAAAACACAAACACGCGCGTTATATTCACTCCTTGGACACCTCCTTCACACTGGAGGAGGCTGAACAGGTGAGATTTTACCATCGATGGTACAGACATACGCTACCCATTTTTTACCAACGATGGTATGCCGACCAATGGTAAAACTCAGTCGTTGATAAGTCCGGTAAAAGTCACCTTTCTCTTCTTGTCTCTCGCTGGGTTGAAGGCCTAGACCATTGTACCGTTGGGTGGGCGATGGGCAAACATTTTCTGCCCATTTTTCTATCTAATTACCATTCATTCGAAGTTTATTCAATTATAATAATTAATTAGTAAGTTAGGAAAAAAATAAAATTTTGGTTGGTTATGCAACACATTATACATAAAGAAATTAATTTATTTAGTTGGCTGTTGTCCAAGCACTTAACTATGACAAATAAAGCTATTTGTAATCAGAGAAATATTTTATTGTTGATTATAGTGTCTAAAATTATAGAAATTGAATTGGTGATTATGCAACCATTAAAATAAAATCAATAAAATAAAGTATGTCTTAAATGGTGTAGAAACCTTTCTGAGGTTTGATTTATTGTCACGAGATGGCGCAGCTCGGTTGAGTTTAAACCCACCTTTGAACTTCTCAACTGGAGCGAAAAATTCACAGAGAATAAAACATGTGCACGTGCATTTGAGGAATTTTCATATCAAACTACTTCAAACGCTTTTTGAATATTTTAAAACGGGAAATTGGACGAGAAAAAAATTCGGAGGTAATGAGGAGAGAATATGCGAGCAAAGGGATATTCTGTGTCGGATTAACTAACTAAATTTAAATTTGGGTATATATCTCGATTTTAATCAATCTACAAGCTTAATTAATCTTCAGATCGTGAAAATATTGATATTTTTGGAATCAGGAAGGCTGGTTTAGTTAAATGTGGCGGTTAGAACGCAAACCAAGACTTTTCAAATGGACTCAAATCTGGTAGTTTTGGTGGCCAAAACTGCGAAAAGTGGTCAAACAACCAACTTTTCGTATTTTTTCCGTACCAGTGTTTACTAATTGACCGAATTTAACACAACTCGGGTTATATAAACAATTTTTGATAGGTCTACAAGCTGAATTAGGGCCCAAATCGCAAAAATATTATCATTTTTGGGCTCGGGATGGCCGATTTAGTTAGTTCACAGTGGTCAAAAGCCAGACCATGACTTTTGACATGGACCCAAATCTGGCTGTTTTGGTGGCCAAAATCGCAAAAATGCGTTTTTTGGGCTGAGGATGCAAGTCGCGATTGCGGGATTGTATGAAGTCGTTTCACGACCGTTTCAATTGAATAAATGCATAGATTTTTGAGTTTGTGAACAAATAACTAATAATTTGAGTTTAAAGTGTATATATCTTGATTTGAATAAGTCGGGAAGCTTAATTAAGCCCTAAACCGTACAAAAACGTCATTTTTGGAGTCGGGAGGGCGGGATTAGTTAAATACGGTGATTAGATCGCAAACCAAGACTTTTCACATTGATTCAAATCTGGCCGTTTCAATGGCCAAAACTGCGAAAAGTGGCCAAACAACCAACTTTTCGTAATTTTTTTGTACCAATGTTCGTTAATTAACCGAAGTTTACCCAACTTGGGTTTTTTAACCAATTTTTGACTGGTCTACAAGTTGAATTAAGGCCCTAATCGCAAAAATATTATCATTTTTGGGCTCAGGATGGCCGATTTAGTAAGTCCACAGTGGTCAAAAGCCAGACCATGACTTTTCACATGGACCTAAATCTGGCCGTTTCAGTGGCCAAAACTGCGAAAAGTGGCCAAACAACCAACTTTTCGTATTTGTTTCGTACCAATGTTTGTTAATTAACCGAATTTTCCCCAACTCGGGGTTTTTAACCAATTTTTGACAAGTCTACAAGCTAAATTAAGGCTCAAATCGCAAAAATATTATCATTTTTGGGCTCGGGATGGCCGATTTAGTTAGTCCACAGTGGTCAAAAGCCAGACCATGACTTTTCACATGGACCCAAATCTGGCCATTTTGGTGGCTAAAATCGCAAAAAATGCGTTTTTTTGGGCTGAGGATGCAAGTCGCGATTGCGGGATTGTATGAAGTCGTTTCACGAACGTTTCAATTGAATAAATGCATAGATTTTTGAGTTTGTGAACAAATAACTAACTAAATAGTTTGAGTTTAAAGTGTATATATCTTGATTTGAATAAGTCGGGAAGCTTAATTAAGCCCTAAATCGTACAAAAACGTCATTTTTGGAGTCGGAAGGGCGGGTTTAGTTAAATACGGTAATTAGATCGCAAACCAAGATTTTTCACATGGACTCAAATCGGGCCGTTTCAGTGGCCAAAATTGCGAAAAGTAGCCAAACAACCAACTTTTCGTAATTTTTTCGTACCAATCTTTGTTAATTAACCGAATTTTCCCCAACTCGGGGTTTTTAACAATTTTTGACAGCTCTACAAGCTGAATTAAGGCCAAAATCGCAAAAATATTATCATTTTTGGGCTCAGGATGGCCGATTTAGTTAGTCCACAGTGGTCAAAAGCCAGACCATGACTTTTCACATGGACCAAAATCTGGCCGTTTTGGTGGCCAAAATCGCAAAAATGCGTTTTTTTTCATGCTGAAAATGCAAGTTGCGATTGTGGGATTGTATAAAGTCGTTTCACGAACGTTTCAATTGAATAAATGCATAGATTTCGAGTTTGTGAACAAATAACGTGTTATTTGGAATTTGATTGGAGGACGAACGGTTTATCCAACTGATGGCGTGACATGAATTTAAAAGTGGACATTTAGGGGAATTTCGATCGGAAATGGGTTTTATCTATCTCAATCGGGACGTGGAATTTTTATCTCTGCACCTTTCATGTTTTCAAATCGTTGTTTATTTTTTTAATTTAAATTTGAGAAAAGTGTTACATTGTTGTCTTGTAGAATTTTCCGACGATTTTGAATCCGTGATTAGAATTTTTCTACAATAATTACTTCTCGAGATATTGATCAATAACTAGGTACTAAACCAGAACATTTCAAGTGGACTCAAATCTGGCCATTGCTGTAGTTTTTTTGCAAAATTAATAAATAATTTACTGAACTATTTAAGAGAAAGTATTTTGTGTACAATTATGTTGTTTTTTTAAATTTTTGAGCTCCAAGAAAATTCAAGTGGACTAAAATGTGGGCATTCCGGTGTCGCAAACTGAGCAAACCGCACTTAATCGCCTTGACGTTTGATTTAGTCATTGTTGAAATATTCACATTTAAGAAATAATCTCGAATTTATCCAAGAGTTGAAAACTCACCAAACCGACATTCCTGGCATATTTGCGACATATTCGTGTGTTAACCCCAAAAAATTTACTTTGCAGATATTTCGAGCTTTGTCTTAAAAATGTCGAAATGAAATTCTTGCGCTTCGATATTGCAAAAGTTGTAAAAAATTCGCTCATATTTAGTGATAATCTCATTTCATCGGTATTCAGTTGCAAAACAATAATAAGTACAATGCCAAATTGGTCGCGGAACCGCAGCGCCACCAGATATTGATCTGTTTTTGTTGCCGATGTCGATGTTGTCACTTCGGAAGTGGGACAGAGGACGGGATGAGATGCTAGGCCGGAAATCGAAGGGTTAAGGGTCGGGACAGAAAGATCAACTTTTTATGCGCTGAAAGCGCACTGGCCTGGATAGTGTTTTTTAGGCAAGGCTTTTAATTCCGACCCTTTGTGATGTGAAAGCGACCACAAAAAGTGAATTTATTTCATACGTTTCGTTCTAAATATTATAATATTTGAAAAAACTTATGTAAAATGAACCGGGGATGCGACGAGAAAATTGCCAAATTCTCAATAGTTTTTTAGTTATGAATTTTTTAAATTTTTACCGAGATTGTTACGTTTGTTTGCAATTTTCTCGAAAACTATTAGGCGGAGAATAATTATTTTTTTGAGACAGATAGACAATTAAAAGAGCTTTCCAACGATAATAAACTTCATGGGGTTATCTTTAATAATTCTGGAGTTATAGCTCGATAAATGTTGCGGGTACCGGAAACCAAAATCACGACAAAAATTGCAAAAATCAAAATTTTAAAAATCAAAGCTATTGAATTTTTTTCTACTTTTAACAACTCCAGAGGGTTGTAAAAGCATAGAAGAGTCCATAAAACTTTGCTAGAGTGAGTTAAAAAAAAATTATTTTTTTTCATTTTTGAAAAAATCAAAATTTTAAATCTCGTGAAAAGCTGCTATAATACGAAAAATGAGCCGCTGAATTCACTGGAACAAACCGTTTTGCTCTACGACTTTTAGTTTTTGAGTTACGAATTTTTTTGTTGAAGAATAAAGTACCACTATAAAATGGCTATCCTAAATTTAGGCAAAAAATTTCAAATTTTTAAATATTGTAAAAAACCGATATAATATGTAAAATGAGCCGTAGAATTCACTGGAACAAACCGTTTTGCTGTACGACATTTAGTTTTTTAGTTATGAATTTTTTTAGTGTAAAACTTTAAATGCTTCCGTACCCGGAACCGGTGCCCGGAGCAACTCCGGGTTTTGATGAGAAAATAGAGAATTTTAAACGCTATCCGATGGTTTATCGATTTTTGTTCTAAGTCTTATAGTTTCCGAGAAAAACGCAAAAAAAGGTTGCCATTTTCACTTTTTTTGAATTTTTAAACGCCGATTACGGCGAAACTATGAGAGTTAGAGAAAAACGGCAAAAGCGATTAGAAGCGGTATAAAAAGCCCTACAACATGGCATAGGTTTCAAGGCGATATCTCGCAAAAAATTTTTCAATTTTCAAACGTCGATTACGGCTAAACTAAAGGAGTTAGAGGAAAATGCTTTGTTCCATCGTAAAGAGCACATCAAAATCTATGAAATAGGATGGGTTTGAATTGATTTTGAGACACTTTAAAAATTGGCCACTTTTAACGGGGGGGTGTTAACAAATTTTTCATTTTTTTTATTTTCTCTATTACGGCTAAACTATTCGAAAAAGTGGCACTATTTTAATCCTTACCTATGCAAAATGATCCGGGGAATCGATTGGCGTCGAGAAAATCACCAAATTCCCAATAGTTTTTTAGTTATGAATTTTTTAAAATTTGACCTACTTTTGCTTTTTTCGAAATTTTCTCGAAAACTATAAGTCATAGAACAATAATCTTTTTTGAAAACGATAGACAATTAAAAGAGCTTTCCAACGATAATAAACTTCATGGGGTTATCTCTAATAGTTCCGGAGTTATAGCTCGATAAATGTTCCGGGTACCGAAAATCGACCAAAATCACGACAAAATTGCAAAAATCAAAATCTTAAAAATCGAACCTATTGACTTTTTTTCTACTTTTAACAACTCCAGAGGGTTGTAAAAGCATAGAAGAGTCCATAAAACTTTGCTAGAGTGAGTTAAAAAAAAATTTTTTTTTTTCATTTTTGTGAAGGTAAGTTGCCTTGACCATTAAAATTAAGCAAAAAAAATCAAAATTTTAAATCTCGTGAAAAGCTGCTATAATACGAAAAATGAGCCGCTGAATTCACTGGAACAAACCGTTTTGCTCTACGACTTTTAGTTTTTGAGTTACGAATTTTTTTGTTGAAGAATAAAATACCACTACGAAATGGCTACCCTAAATTTAAGCAAAAAATTTCAAATTTTTAAATCGTGTAAAAAACCGATATAATATGTAAAATGAGCCGTAGAATTCATTGGAACAAACCGTTTTGCTCTACGACTTTTAGTTTTTTAGTTATGAATTTTTTTAGTGTAAAACTTTAAATGCTTCTGTACCCGGAACCGTTGCCCGGAGCGACTCCGGGTTTTGACGAGAAAATAGAGAATTTCAAGCGCTATCCGATGCTCTATTAGTTTTTGCTCTAATTCTTATAGTTTCCGAGAAAAACGCAAAAAAAGGTTGCCATTTTCACTTTTTTTGAATTTTTAAACCCCGATTACGGCGAAACTATGAGAGTTAGAGAAAAACGGCAAAAGCGATTAGAAGCGGTATAAAAAGCCCTACAACATGGCATAGGTTTCAAGGCGATATCTCGCAAAAAATTTTTCAATTTTCAAACGTCGATTACGGCTAAACTAAAGGAGTTAGAGGAAAATGCTTTGTTCCATCGTAAAGAGCACATCAAAATCTATCAGATAGGATGGGTTTGAATTGATTTTGAGACACTTTAAAAATTGGCCACTTTTAACGGGGGGGTGTTAAAAATTTTTTCATTTTTTTTATTTTCTCTATTACGGCTAAACTATTCGAAAAAGTGGCACTATTTTAATCCTTACCTATGCAAAATGATCCGGGGAATCGATTGGCGTCGAGAAAATCGCCAAATTCCCAATAGTTTTTTAGTTATGAATTTTTTAAAATTTGACCTACTTTTGCTTTTTTTCGAAATTTTCTCGAAAACTATAAGTCATAGAACAATAATCTTTTTTGAAAACGATAGACAATTAAAAGAGCTTTCCAACGATAATAAACTTCATGGGGTTATCTCTAATAGTTCCGGAGTTATAGCTCGATAAATGTTCCGGGTACCGAAAATCGACCAAAATCACGACAAAATTGCAAAAATCAAAATCTTAAAAATCGAACCTATTGACTTTTTTTCTACTTTTAACAACTCCAGAGGGTTGTAAAAGCATAGAAGAGTCCATAAAACTTTGCTAGAGTGAGTTAAAAAAAATTTTTTTTTTTCATTTTTGTGAAGGTAAGTTGCCTTGACCATTAAAATTAAGCAAAAAAAATCAAAATTTTAAATCTCGTGAAAAGCTGCTATAATACGAAAAATGAGCCGCTGAATTCACTGGAACAAACCGTTTTGCTCTACGACTTTTAGTTTTTGAGTTACGAATTTTTTTGATGAAGAGTAAAGTACCACTACGATTTGGCTACCCTAAATTTAAGCAAAAAAATTTCAAATTTTTAAATCGTGTAAAAAACCGATATAATATGTAAAATGAGCCGTAGAATTCACTGGAACAAACCGTTTTGCTCTACGACATTTAGTTTTTTAGTTATGAATTTTTTTAGTGTAAAACTTTAAATGCTTCCGTACCCGGAACCGGTGCCCGGAGCGACTCCGGGTTTTGACGAGAAAATAGAGAATTTCAAGCGCTATCCGATGCCCTATTGGTTTTTGCTCTGACTCTTATAGTTTCCGAGAAAAACGCAAAAAAAGTTGGAATTTTCACTTTTTTTGAATTTTTAAACGCCGATTACGGCGAAACTATGAGAGTTAGAGAAAAACGGCAAAAGCGATTAGAACCGGTATAAAAAGCCCTACAACATGGCATAGGTTTCAAGGCGATATCTCGCAAAAAATTTTCAATTTTCAAACGTCGATTACGGCTAAACTAAAAGAGCTAGAGGAAAATGCTTTGTTCCATCGTAAAGAGCACATCAAAATCTATGAAATAGGATGGGTTTGAATTGATTTTAAGACACTTTAAAAATTGGCCACTTTTAACGGGGGGGTGTTAACAAATTTTTCAATTTTTTTAATTTCTCAATTACGGCAAAACTATTTGAAAAAGTGAAACTATTTTGATCCTTGTCTATGCAAAATGATCCGGGGAATCGATTGGCGTTGAGAAAATCTCCAAATTCCCAATAGTTTTTTAGTTATGAATTTTTTAAAATTTTACCTATTTTTCCCTTTACTTGCAATTTTCTCGAAAACTATTAGTCGTGGAACAATAATCTTTTTTGAAAACGATAGACAATTAAAAGAGCTTTCCAACGATAATAAACTTCATGGGGTTATCTCTAATAGTTCCGGAGTTATAGCTCGAGAAATGTTCCGGGCACCGGAAATCGACTAAAATCACGACAAAAATTGCAAAAATCAAAATCTTAAAAATCGAACCTATTGACTTTTTTTCTACTTTTAACAACTCCAGAGGGTTGTAAAGGCATAAAAGAGTCCATAAAACTTTGCTAGAGTGAGTTAAAAAAATTTTTTTTTCATTTTTGTGAAGGTAAGTTGTCTTGACCATTAAAATTAAGCAAAAAAAATCAAAATTTTAAATCTCGTGAAAAGCTGCTATAATACGAAAAATGAGCCGCTGAATTCACTTAAACAACCGTTTTGCTCTACGACTTTTAGTTTTTGAGTTATGAATTTTTTTAGTTTAACAGTTTTTGACAAGACATGGTCATTTGACCTAACTTGTAGTTTGTAGTCTAGTCAAAAATGCAAAAATTCAATCAATCGGTGAAAATTATTGCAAATAAATACAAAAAGTTAGTTGTTTTATGCATTTTTCCCAATTTTGGCCACCAAAACGCCCGGATTTGAGTCCACGTGAAAAGTCATGGTTTGCGTTTCGACCACTCAATTCAACTAAACCGGACCTCCTGAATCCAAAAATAACAACATTTTTCAAATTCAAGGCTTAATTCACCCCAGAATTGGAGAAAATGATCAAGTTTTTAAACCCAATGTTCGTTTCAGTTCTCTCTCCTGTTTAATCCGTCACAACAAGCTTCGCAAATCCCAGTCGTCGCCCCTTCGGTGTCAGATTAGGAGCATTACTACCAACTTAAGTAAATTATAATTCGCCTACGCATTGTGAAGGAACTCACAAGTGTCACAAGGCCGTAATTTATCCGCGTTATGTATCGAGCAATTTATGCAGTGAATTATTATAGCACCACCACCAAGGTGAAGGTGTTGAAACACCGGTAGCTGTTAACAAACCCGTCACCATTATTAAATTTTTTTCTCCTCTCCTTTAATCAACTCTCACACAACACACTATAAGCTGGCATGCTAATGCCTGCCAGCAATTAGCTTTATTGTTTGATATCCAGGTAAAGACGCTCCTAATTAAATACCGATTCAGGAGCTGCTTTGTCTCGCTTCTTATCGCGTTTCCACACCCGAATCTATTTTTACAAACCTCAAGCTTAAGCCTTAAGAGGATTCCAGCGGATTTTGGCCACCGAAATGACCGGATTTGAGTCCATGTGAATGGGCTTGGGACGAAATTATTGAATTAAATCGTTCGTGAATAATAATAATAAAAAAATGTGGGCAATTCAGTTAATTTTGCAAATGATAGCTTTCTGGCTAACGTGCCAAAAAGCTCAGAAATAAAAATATATAAAAAAATGTTTTTTAAAAAATGCACTAAAAAGTAAAAAATAATGTATTTCAATCACAGGAGATTATTTTTTCTTACAGGTTAAAATTCTAAAATTTATAAAAGCTTTGGGAGTCAATTGAACAAAGTAATTCTGTAATGCCGTAGTTTTATAACTCCTTTTTAAACATAACCTAAAATTTTAAAACCCCATTTTAGGGGGTAATTAACTATATAGAATTGCATTGTCACGCAGATTACGTAAGCATGTTAAATTTCATTTCATTGCGACTACAGGAACCCTCTCAAATTTACAAATCGAAAACCCCTTTGTAAACATAACCTAAAACTTCAAAACCCCATTTAACCCCTTTCGGGGGTATTTAACTACATAGGATTGCATTGTCACGCAGATTAAGTAAGTATGTAAAATTTCAATTCAGTGCTACAACGGGAACCCTTTCACATTTGGCTCCGAAAAAATAACCGACAGACAGACACCATTGTGAGTTAAATAAAAGCTTTTAAAAAATGAGTTTTTGTTTAAAAATTACACAATTTTTCATTCAACCAACCATTTCTTGTGTCATTTATAAACTTTTAGAATCGCTCTAATAAAGTTATTATTGCTCTAATTCGGAGATTTTTTGGTTTATTTTTGTCGAAATTTTGTTTTTAGACAAACTGACTGTTTTGCAAAGATGGAAGGTCGAAATAAAGTAATTTTGTCAATTTTGTGATTTTTTAAACCTAGTTTTTAACTTAAAAACTTGTTTAAGCACAACTATTTTCGACTCAATTCGCTAATTTTTGGGAAATTTTTAAAATTACACAATTTTTCATTCAACCAACCATTTCTTGTGTCATTTATAAACTTTTAGAATCGCTCTAATAAAGTTATTTTTGCTCTAATTCGGAGATTTTTTGGTTTATTTTTGTCGAAATTTTGTTTTTAGACTAACTGACTGTTTTGCAAAGATGGAAGGTCGAAATAAAGTAATTTTGTCAATTTTGTGATTTTTTAAACCTAGTTTTTAACTTAAAAACTTGTTTAAGCACAACTATTTTCGACTCAATTCGCTAATTTTTGGGAAATTTTTAACCCATAATTGGGTTTCTGAATGAAAAACGTGGTAAAACGGTTGACAAAAGAAGACAAAAGAACAAATTTTTTGACTTATTTTGGTAATTTTTTGTCCCTTTAAGTGTCTAAAAAAAGTTTTTTTGTGTGTTTAAGTGGTCGGAAAAGGCAAAAAGTACGTCAATTCGATGATTTTTTTAGAGGAAATTTGATTAAACAATCGAAAAATGAAAACTGTCACTAATTTGACGATTTTTCAGTTAAGTTTTCCTATCGAAATTTTACAAAATAATTGCGTTTTTCGACAAAAAATGCCAAAATCATGACTTTTTCGACCTAAAAAAAAACGTGTAAAAACGCTCGAAAAGAGAAAAATTTTCGACCAAATAATTTTTTTGTCAAATAATTGCGTTTTTGGATGCAAAACGGTGGCGAAAACGTAAATCATATCGTTTTTGGGTCAATTGATTTTTAGCCAGATTAGCAAAGTTTTGAAAATTTTTTGATTAATTTTTGTCGAAATTTTATTAAACAATTATGTTTCTGGTTGACAATATGTTGAAAAAATTTTACAAAATAATTTCGTTTTTGGACAAAAAATGTCCACATACAACGCCAAAATCAGGACTTTTTCGACCTAAAAAAACGTGTAAAAACGCTCGAAAAGAGAAAAAGTTTCGACCAAATCAATTTTCGAGTAACTTTTGTCAAAGTTTTGTCCAATAATTGCGTTTTTGGATGCAAAAAGGTGGCGAAAACGTAAATCATGTCGTTTTTGGGTCAATTGATTGATAGCCGAATTAGCAAAGTTTTGAAAATTTTTTGATTAATTTTTGTCGAAATTTTATTAAACAATTATGTTTCTGGTTGAAAATATGTTGAAAAATTTTACAAAATAATTGCGTTTTTGGACAAAAAATGTCCACATATAACGCCAAAATCATGACTTTTTCTTCCAAAAAAAAAAAAAAAAACTTGTAAAAACGCTCGAAAAGAGAAAAAGTTTCGACCAAATCAATTTTCGAGTAACTTTTGTCAAAGTTTTGTCCAATAATTGCGTTTTTGGATGCAAAAAGGTGGCGAAAACGTAAATCATGTCGTTTTTGGGTCAATTGAATAATAACCGGATTAGCAAAGATTTGAAATTTTTTTTATTAGTTTTTGTCGAAATTTTACTAAACAATTACGTTTCTGGTTGAAAATATGTTGAAAAATTTTACAAAATAATTGCGTTTTTGGACAAAAAATGTCCACATATAACGCCAAAATCATGACTTTTTCTTCCAAAAAAAAAAAAAAAAAACTTGTAAAAACGCTCGAAAAGAGAAACATTTTCGACCAAATTCCATAAATTTTCGGGTAACTTTTGTCAAAGTTTTATCGAATAATTGCGTTTTTGGATGCAAAAAGGTGGCGAAAACGTAAATCATGTCGTTTTTGGGTCAATTGATTAATAGCCGGATTAGCAAATTTTTGAAAATTTTTTGACTAGTTTTTGTCGTTTATCAAAATATGTTGAAAAAACTCAAAAAGGCGAAATAATGTACTTTTGGATCTAACTTAGTGATTTTTTTGCATGTTACTTAAAAAAATTCCCGATTAAAAAACGTGCTAAAAAGCTCGAAAATCGAAATTTTTGACTTATTTTTGACAAAATCTTGCTTAAGCGTTCAAAAAAAAAAACAAAACAAAAAGAACACCATTTTAGTGTGCTAAAACACTCGTAAAAGCAAAAGCAAGCGCTCTTTGATCAACTTTGTGATTTTTGTCTGATTTTCGATAAATTCGATGATTTTTTTAACTAATTCTTTATTAAAAAATAAATAAAAAAATAAAAAATAAACCACTGACTGAAATTGTGCTAAAACACTCGAAATTTAGTGGTTTTTGTCCAATTTTTGCTAAATAACGGTGTTTTGTCCAGCAAAACGACCCGATTTGATTCCATGTGAACTGTCTTGGTTCGCCGTTTTAAACCGATTTCTGCAATTATTTGCCGAGTTTAATCGAATTTAATAATTGAATAGCCACCACAAGCACCCGATTTGAGTCCACTTGAAATTCTTTGGTTTTGCGTCCAGTTTCCAGTCCGTCCCGTTACATAATCCTCAAACCTACACCGATTGCATCACAATTTCGGTCCGAACAAACGGTACTATATAAATATTTTCTCGAAATTGTAGTACCTACACTCTCTCCTTTTTTGCCTCACCTCCGCCTCTGGTGAGCGAGGTCACTGAATTCGTTCGTATATCTCTGTTGTTTGGTTTTGTTTTTAATGCCCTGCATGAGTGTATGTATGGAGTTGCATTCGAAGTGGGCGATACATGACCATTGAACTTCGCCAGAGTGGTACTATATTGACCAAGACGGATTGAAATATCGACAAGCTGGACGAATTAATGATGAGATGCGTTCGAAACGCCAGTGAAGAATCGATACACGGATCTAGATCAGAACCAAGACATTTCACATGGACTTAAATCCGGCTGTTTAAATAACCATGGGTTTTTTGCCCAATTTTTTGGTTTGGGTCCAAATCCTGAAAAAGAATCCAGAAGACTAGATTGTTTAGTCGCAACTACAACTTTTCAAGTGGATATAAATCGGGTGATTACCTGTCATAAATTTGGATTTTGAATCAGATTAAAAACAAAATTAATAAGTGTCTCAAATCTGGTCGTTCTGGTGGCTTTTTTACAATTTCGAAATTTTTTTTACTATTACGAAATATTTTCTTTAATTTCTCAAGATTCTCGAAAAACGTCAAAAACTGCAATAGGTAATTAGATTATTACTTTGATTTTTTTATTAAAAAAATTATAAAAAATTATTAAATAAATATTGGCAAAAATTAATAATGCAAAATATTGAACAATTATTATTTAAAATTGCAAAGTGTATTAGTAAAAGTGTATTGACTTGGACACACATCTGGTCGTTCTGGTGGCTTTTTTACAATTTCTGTTTGAAATTTTCGAAAAATTTCGAAAAACTAAGTATTTCGAAATTTCGAAATTTTTTTTATTATTACAAAATATTTTCCTTAATTTCTCAAGATTCCCGAAAAACTTCTAAAAATTGCAATAAGTAATTAAATTAGTACTTTGACATGGACTCAAATCAGGACGAGGACGTTCTATAGTAGTTTTTTTTATTAAAAAAAAACAAAAAATATAATATTATTATTATTAAATAAATATTGACAAAAGTTAATAAGCCAAAATTTTGAAAATCTATTTAAAATTGCAAAGTATATTAATCTACTTTCACTTGGACTCAAATCAGGTGCTTCTGATGGATTTTTTAAAATTTTTTTCAATTTTTTTTCTCGATTTTTTTACAAAATCTCGAAATACTTTTCAAAATTGTAAAAAAAAGGAATTAAATTGCTTTCAGGTGGACGTAAATTAGATAGTCTAGGTGAAGCTTGAATTTTTTACTATAAGTATTTCAAAATTCCAAAAACTATTTAAAATTGCAAAAATTTTGAAATTTCGAAAACAAATTTATTATTGTAGTGCATTTATTTTTCAAGATTATTGAAAAACCAATAAGAATTGCAAAAATAAATTAAAACACTTTGATATGGGTCCAAATCAGAATGTTCTAATGCCTTTTTATTTTTTTATTTTTTAAAGTTAAATATGGGAAAAAATAATTTTTCAAAACTTTGACCTCAAATCAGGTGGTTGTTCTGATGGATTTTTTGAAGATTTTTTACTTTTCTTAGATTTTTTCCAAAACCTCAAAAAATTTTTCAAAATTGCAAAATAAAATGAATTAAAAAACTGGCTTCAAGTGGTCTCAAATCGGGTATTTCTGATGAAGCTTGAATGTTTTTTACTAGAAACGTTACAAAATTCGAAAAACTATTTAAAATTCCGAAAATCTCAAATTTTTTTTAAAATTTTGGAAAAACTATCAAAAAAGCATAAATGAATTAATTTATTTTGACATGGACACAAATCAGGACGTTCAGGTGGCTTTTTATTTTTTTTAAATCTAAATAAATATTGGCAAAAAATAATTTTCCATAATTGCAAAGTATATTAATCTACTTTCACTTGGACTCAAATCGGGTGCTTCTGTTGTTTTTTTTTAGATATTTTTCTACTTTTCCTAAATTTTTTTTACAAAATCTCGAAATACTTTTCAAAATCGTAAAAATAAAATGAATTAAATTACTTTTAGGTGGACATAAGTTAGATAGTTAGATAGGTGAAGCTTGAATTTTTTACTAAAAGTATTTCAAAATTCCAAAAACTATTTAAAACTGCAAAAATTTTGAAATTTTGAAAACAAACTTAGTATTGTAGTGCAATATTTACTTTTCAAGATTATTGAAAAACCATTAAGAATTGCAAAAATAAATTAAATAAATTTTGAAAAATTATTTAAAATTGCATAGTGTACTACTTTATTTGGACTCAAATCAGGTGGTTATTCTGATGGATTTTTTAGAGATTTTTTGCTTTTCTTAGATTTTTTCCAAAACCTCAAAAAAAATTCAAAATTGCAAAAATAAAATGAATTAAACTACCCGAAATTTTTTTTAAGATTTTGGAAAACCTAAAAATTGCATAAATGAATTAATTTATTTTGACATGGACACAAATCATGACGTTCAGGTGGCTTTTTAATTTTTTTAAATTTAAATAAATATTGGCAAAAAAATAATTTTCCAAAATTGCAAAGTATATTAATCTACTTTCACTTGGACTCAAATCGGGTGCTTCTGATGTTTTTTTTTAGATATTTTTCTACTTTTCCTACATTTTTTTTACAAAATCTCGAAATACTTTTCAAAATTGTAAAAATAAAATGAATTAAATTACTTCCAGGTGGACATAAGTTAGATAGTTTAGGTGAAACTTGAATTTTTTACTAAAAGTATTTCAAAATTCCAAAAACTATTTAAAATTGCAAAAATTTTGAAATTTCGAAAACAAATTTAGTATTGTAGTGCATTTATTTTTCAAGATTATTGAAATACCATTAAGAATTGCAAAAATAAATTAAAACACTTTGATATCGATCCAAATCAAGGATGTTCTGATGCCTCTTTATTTTTTTATTTTTTTAAATTTAAATATGGGAAAAAATAATCTTTCAAAATTTTGAAAAATAATTTAAAATTGCAAAGTGTATTACTTTACTTGGACTCAAATCAGGCGGTTATTCAGATAGATTTTTTAGAGATTTCTTACTTTTCTTAGATTTGTTCCAAAACCTCAAAAAATTTTTCAAAAGTGCAAAAATAAAATAATTAAAAAACTACCTTCAACTAGTCTCAAATCGGGTATTTCTGACGAAGCTTGAATGTTTTTTACTAGAAACGTTACAAAATTCGAAAAACTATTTAAAATTCCGAAAATCTCAAATTTTTTTTTAAGATTTTGGAAAAACTATCAAAAAAGCATAAATGAATTAATTTATTTTGACATGGACACAAATCATGACGTTCAGGTGGCTTTTTAATTTTTTTTAATTTAAATAAATATTGGCAAAAAAATAATTTTCCAAAATTGCAAAGTATATTAATCTACTTTCACTTGGGCTCAAATCGGGTGCTTCTGATGGTTTTTTTTTTAGATATTTTTCTACTTTTCCTAAATTTTTTTTACAAAATCTCGAAATACTTTTCAAAATTGTAAAAATAAAATGAATTAAATTACTTTTAGGTGGACATAAGTTAGATAGTTTAGGTGAAGCTTGAATTTTTTACTAAAAGTATTTCAAAATTCCAAAAACTATTTAAAACTGCAAAAATTTTGAAATTTCGAAAACAAACTTAGTATTGTAGTGCAATATTTATTTTTCAAGATTATTGAAAAACCATTAAGAATTGCAAAAATAAATTAAATAAATTTTGAAAAATTATTTAAAATTGCATAGTGTACTACTTTATTTGGACTCAAATCAGGTGGTTATTCTGATGGATTTTTTAGACATTTTTTTTCTTTTCTTAGATTTTTTCCAAAACCTCAAAAAAAAATTCAAAATTTCAAAAATAAAATGAATTAAACTACCCGAAATTTTTTTTCAGATTTTGGAAAACCTAAAAATTGCATAAATGAATTAATTTATTTTGACATGGACACAAATCATGACGTTCAGGTGGCTTTTTCATTTTTTTAAATTTAAATAAATATTGGCAAAAAAATAATTTTCCAAAATTGCAAAGTATATTAATCTACTTTCACTTGGACTCAAATCGGGTGCTTCTGATGTTTTTTTTTAGATATTTTTCTACTTTTCCTACATTTTTTTTACAAAATCTCGAAATACTTTTCAAAATTGTGAAAATAAAATGAATTAAATTACTTCCAGGTGGACATAAGTTAGATAGTTTAGGTGAAGCTTGAATTTTTTACTAAAAGTATTTCAAAATTCCAAAAACTATTTAAAATTGCAAAAATTTTGAAATTTCGAAAACAAATTTAGTATTGTAGTGCATTTATTTTTCAAGATTATTGAAATACCATTAAGAATTGCAAAAATAAATTAAAACACTTTGATATCGATCCAAATCAAGGATGTTCTGATGCCTCTTTATTTTTTTATTTTTTTAAATTTAAATATGGGAAAAAAATAAACTTTCAAAATTTCGAAAAATTATTTAAAATTGCAAAGTGTACTACTTTACTTGGACTCAAATCAGGTGGTTATTCTGATGGATTTTTTAGAAATTTTTTACTTTTCTTAGATTTTTTCCAAAATCTCAAAAAAATTTTCAAAATAGCAAAAATAAAATAATCAAAAAAAACTACCTTCAAGTAGTCTCAAATCGGGTATTTCTGAGGAAGCTTGAATATTTTTTACTAGAAACGTTACCAAATTCGAAAAACTATTTAAAATTCCAAAAATCTCGAAAAATTGTTTAAGATTTTGGAAAAACTTTTAAAAATTGCATAAATAAATTAATTTATTTTGACATGGACAAAAATCAGGACGTTCAGGTGGCTTTTTAATTTTTTTTAATTTAAATAAATATTGGCAAAAAATAATTTTCCAAAATTGCAAAGTATATTAATCTACTTTCACTTGGACTCAAATCGGGTGCTTCTGATGTTTTTTATTTTTTTTAGATATTTTCCTACTTTTCCTAATTTTTTTTTACAAAATCTCGAAATACTTTTCAAAATTGTATAAATAAAATGAATTAAATTACTTTCAGGTGTACATAAATTAATTTCCGTGAAATCAGCCACAGATCTCAGCCACAGGTTCCTTACGTAGAGGAAATTTCAGATAAAATATTCGTGTTAAAATATTTAATTAATGCAAGTAATTTACGAGTAATAATGGTGAGATGAGAAGAATTGTTGATGAGAGAACTTGTAAGCATAAGGGTTTCCTTGCAAACACACTCCCTCACAGTAACAACCCTTTAAGTGACCTCAGAAATAATACAAATTTTTTAAGAATTCTGATCTGGCAAAGCAAATTGAGATATGCCAAAAAATTTCTTATTTTTTACTGAATAAAACTGCCTAATCAGATTCTCTTGCAAAGTCACCCTTTAACCCAGCCACAACCCTCGTTTTAGAAAATACGATTTTTTGAAGAATTCCGATCTAACAAAGCAAATTGAGATATGCCAAAAAATTTCTTATTTTTTATTGAATAAAACTGCCTAATCAGATTCTCTTGCAAAGTCACCCTTTAACCCAGCCACAACCCTCGTTTCAGAAAATACGATTTTTTTGAAGAATTCCGATCTAACAAAGCAAATTGAGATATGCCAAAAAATTTCTTATTTTTTATTGAATAAAACTGCCTAATCAGATTCTCTTGCAAAGTCACCCATTAACCCAGCCACAACCCTCGTTTTAGAAAATACGATTTTTTGAAGAATTCCGATCTGACAAAACAAATTGAGTTATGCCAAAAAATTTCTTATTTTTTGTCGAATAAAACTGCCTAATCAGATTCTCTTGCAAAGTCACCCTTCAACCCAGCCACAACCCTCGTTTTAGAAAATACGATTTTTTGAAGAATTCCGATCTAACAAAGCAAATTGAGATATGCCAAAAAATTTCTTATTTTTTATTGAATAAAACTGCCTAATCAGATTCTCTTGCAAAGTCACCCTTTAACCCAGCCACAACCCTCGTTTTAGAAAATACGATTTTTTGAAGAATTCCGATCTGACGAAACAAATTGAGATATGCCAAAAAATTTCTTATTTTTTATTGAATAAAACTGCCTAATCAGATTCTCTTGCAAAGTCACCCTTTAACCCAGCCACAACCCTCGTCTTAGAAAATACGATTTTTTGAAGAATTCCGATCTGACAAAACAAATTGAGATATGCCAAAAAATTTCTTATTTTTTATTGAATAAAACTGCCTAATCAGATTCTCTTGCAAAGTCACCCTTTAACCCAGCCACAACCCTCGTTTCAGAAAATACGATTTTTTGAAGAATTCCGATCTAACAAAGCAAATTGAGATATGCCAAAAAATTTCTTATTTTTTATTGAATAAAACTGCCTAATCAGATTCTCTTGCAAAGTCACCCTTTAACCCAGCCACAACCCTCGTCTTAGAAAATACGATTTTTTGAAGAATTCCGATCTGACAAAACAAATTGAGATATGATAAAAAATTTCTTATTTTTTATTGAATAAAACTGCCTAATCAGATTCTCTTGCAAAGTCACCCATTAACCCAGCCACAACCCTCGTTTTAGAAAATACGATTTTTTGAAGAATTCCGATCTGACAAAACAAATTGAGATATGCCAAAAAATTTCTTATTTTTTATTGAATAAAACTGCCTAATCAGATTCTCTTGCAAAGTCACCCTTTAACCCAGCCACAACCCTCGTTTCAGAAAATACGATTTTTTGAAGAATTCCGATCTAACAAAGCAAATTGAGATATGCCAAAAAATTTCTTATTTTTTATTGAATAAAACTGCCTAATCAGATTCTCTTGCAAAGTCACCCTTTAACCCAGCCACAACCCTCGTCTTAGAAAATACGATTTTTTGAAGAATTCCGATCTGACAAAACAAATTGAGATATGATAAAAAATTTCTTATTTTTTATTGAATAAAACTGCCTAATCAGATTCTCTTGCAAAGTCACCCATTAACCCAGCCACAACCCTCGTTTTAGAAAATACGATTTTTTGAAGAATTCCGATCTGACAAAACAAATTGAGATATGCCAAAAAATTTCTTATTTTTTATTGAATAAAACTGCCTAATCAGATTCTCTTGCAAAGTCACCCATTAAACCAGCCACAACCCTCGTTTTAGAAAATACGATTTTTTGAAGAATTCCGATCTGACAAAACAAATTGAGATACGCCAAAAAATTTCTTATTTTTTATTGAATAAAACTGCCTAATCAGATTCTCTTGCAAAGTCACCCTTTAACCCAGCCACAACCCTCGTTTTAGAAAATACGATTTTTTGAAGAATTCCGATCTGACAAAACAAATTGAGATATGCCAAAAAATTTCTTATTTTTTATTGAATAAAACTGCCTAATCAGATTCTCTTGCAAAGTCACCCATTAACCCAGCCACAACCCTCGTTTTAGAAAATACGATTTTTTGAAGAATTCCGATCTGACAAAACAAATTGAGATATGCCAAAAAATTTCTTATTTTTTATTGAATAAAACTGCCTAATCAGATTCTCTTGCAAAGTCACCCTTTAACCCAGCCACAACCCTCGTTTCAGAAAATACGATTTTTTGAAGAATTCCGATCTAACAAAGCAAATTGAGATATGCCAAAAAATTTCTTATTTTTTATTGAATAAAACTGCCTAATCAGATTCTCTTGCAAAGTCACCCTTTAACCCAGCCACAACCCTCGTCTTAGAAAATACGATTTTTTGAAGAATTCCGATCTGACAAAACAAATTGAGATATGATAAAAAATTTCTTATTTTTTATTGAATAAAACTGCCTAATCAGATTCTCTTGCAAAGTCACCCTTTAACCCAGCCACAACCCTCGTCTTAGAAAATACGATTTTTTGAAGAATTCCGATCTGACAAAACAAATTGAGATATGATAAAAAATTTCTTATTTTTTATTGAATAAAACTGCCTAATCAGATTCTCTTGCAAAGTCACCCATTAACCCAGTCACAACCCTCGTTTTAGAAAATACGATTTTTTGAAGAATTCCGATCTGACAAAACAAATTGAGATATGCCAAAAAATTTCTTATTTTTTATTGAATAAAACTGCCTAATCAGATTCTCTTGCAAAGTCACCCTTTAACCCAGCTACAACCCTCGTCTTAGAAAATACGATTTTTTGAAGAATTCCGATCTGACAAAACAAATTGAGATATGCCAAAAAATTTCTTATTTTTTATTGAATAAAACTGCCTAATCAGATTCTCTTGCAAAGTCACCCTTTAACCCAGCCACAACCCTCGTCTTAGAAAATACGATTTTTTGAAGAATTCCGATCTGACAAAACAAATTGAGATATGCCAAAAAATTTCTTATTTTTTATTGAATAAAACTGCCTAATCAGATTCTTTTGCAAAGTCACCCTTTAACCCAGCCACAACCCTCGTTTTAGAAAATACGATTTTTTGAAGAATTCCGATCTGACGATACAAATTGAGATGTGCCAAAAAATTTCTTATTTTTTATTGAATAAAATGTGATTTGTTAGACTTGCTTGCAAAGTTAAGATAATCACAAATTCACAAATCCTCTGCCCTTGCTTAAAATTTCATAATAAGAGAAAGGATGTAGAAATAAAACGGTAAAAACAGATTAGTGTGATTTATTTTCATAACTTTTACAAACCAATATGATTACTTTGATTGTATTAATAACGATAAAATTGAAAATAAAGAAACAATACAACATAACAATAAAAATTGATATTAAAGAAACTTCTTGACGAAGTAAAATAACGATTTCTGTAAATTTCAGCTATAAACAAAAATAATATTTAACTCGTGTATAATTACTTTACGAAGAAGGCATTTTTAGCAAATTAATCTACTCGTAGCGATGCTGAATTAGTTTTGTTGGAATATGCTAATTGTCAAATTAGATAAAATATATTAATTAAAAATTATTTAGGGTTAATGTGCAACATATTCCTTAAGCCCTCTCGCCACGACAAGGCACTAATTCTTGAGAGGGTCATGCGCATGCAAACATGCAACAAACAAATATCTATTGTAGAACGAAACAAAAGAAAATAATAATAGGAACCTAAAAATACTCCTAAGTTTACAGTTAACAGGAATAAACTATATAAAAATAAAATAGCATTCTGCATTTGTGCATTCAGTAAATTAGCAAACAACTAAAAATTTACTAATAAGAAATAAAATGTGAAAAACTTAAAGAATATGGTATTATAGGTACAACTCTTCAAACGCTCTGAATTTTAGGGCATGATACCCTAAGATTTTAAATGTGCATACATTGTTGGCATGTGAAAGTAGAAATCTGTTTTTGATTTCTTGATGATTTTGTTAACGTCTTGTATTTTGTATTTTATAACCTAGTTACCAATTTATTTCCTGGTTTGGCGTATTTCAGTATTGAGTTATGACTTTACCACCGTTAAACTTTTTTCAAGATTAGACATTCTCATGCGCAATGTTCTTGTTTTTCTAATCTCATTTTTTTCGAGATTTCACGCAATTTTGTCACTTACTGCGACTTGTTGATTTATTGTTTGTGTTTTGGTGGCGTTGTAATTATTTTATACGAAACATGTGCTGTGGATGTCTATTGTATTTTCCTACCCAAAAAAGTCAAAACAAATTTCTATTTTTCAACGTCAGCAAGGCATGTGCAGTTAAAATCCTAGAGAGCGGTGTTGCCAAAAAGCTGTGAATTTAACCCTATTTCTACAAAAGCACTGAAATACACGTCTAGAGTTAAAATCTTGGGTAAGATTTAGCGATGGTTAGTTACCATATATTTCAACCTTGCACTGAAATACCGGGCGTAACAAACGCAATACAAACATATTGAAAAATGCATAAGAAGTTATAATAACCAGTATAAGAGAATATACCAATAGAAATAGAAAATTCGTAACGGTTTTTTTACTTCACACATTAAAATAATACAAGTTTCCACTAAAATTTTATGTTTATGTTTTCGATTTATATATTCAATCTGATCCTAGTTTCGTGTGTTAAGAATTTGTAAAAATCGCTGTATACCATCCTATCAATTCAGCTTCAATTTATTTACTAACACAAATTAATATTTTTCTTATTTTATTATTTGTTATTTAATATATATTGTTAATATTGCATCCTCTTTTAAAGTTATCAGTTTATTAGAGGTTCATTCCCCTTACAACGCGTTTCACTTTGTCAGATCGGAATTCTTCAAAAAATCGTATTTTCTAAAACGAGGGTTGTGGCTGGGTTAAAGGGTGACTTTGCAAGAGAATCTGATTAGGCAGTTTTATTCGACAAAAAATAAGAAATTTTTTGGCATAACTCAATTTGTTTTGTCAGATCGGAATTCTTCAAAAAATCGTACTTTCTAAAACGAGGGTTGTGGCTGGGTTAAAGGGTGACTTTGCAAGAGAATCTGATTAGGCAGTTTTATTCAATAAAAAATAAGAAATTTTTTGGCATATCTCAATTTGTTTTGTCAGATCGGAATTCTTCAAAAAATCGTATTTTCTAAAACGAGGGTTGTGGCTGGGTTAATGGGTGACTTTGCAAGAGAATCTGATTAGGCAGTTTTATTCAATAAAAAATAAGAAATTTTTTGGCATATCTCAATTTGCTTTGTTAGATCGGAATTCTTCAAAAAATCGTATTTTCTAAAACGAGGGTTGTGGCTGGGTTGAAGGGTGACTTTGCAAGAGAATCTGATTAGGCAGTTTTATTCGACAAAAAATAAGAAATTTTTTGGCATAACTCAATTTGTTTTGTCAGATCGGAATTCTTCAAAAAATCGTATTTTCTAAAACGAGGGTTGTGGCTGGGTTAAAGGGTGACTTTGCAAGAGAATCTGATTAGGCAGTTTTATTCAATAAAAAATAAGAAATTTTTTGGCATATCTCAATTTGTTTTGTCAGATCGGAATTCTTCAAAAAATCGTATTTTCTAAAACGAGGGTTGTGGCTGGGTTAAAGGGTGACTTTGCAAGAGAATCTGATTAGGCAGTTTTATTCAATAAAAAATAAGAAATTTTTTGGCATATCTCAATTTGTTTTGTCAGATCGGAATTCTTCAAAAAATCGTATTTTCTAAAACGAGGGTTGTGGCTGGGTTAAAGGGTGACTTTGCAAGAGAATCTGATTAGGCAGTTTTATTCAATAAAAAATAAGAAATTTTTTGGCATATCTCAATTTGTTTTGTCAGATCGGAATTCTTCAAAAAATCGTATTTTCTAAAACGAGGGTTGTGGCTGGGTTAAAGGGTGACTTTGCAAGAGAATCTGATTAGGCAGTTTTATTCAATAAAAAATAAGAAATTTTTTGGCATATCTCAATTTGTTTTGTCAGATCGGAATTCTTCAAAAAATCGTATTTTCTAAAACGAGGGTTGTGGCTGGGTTAAAGGGTGACTTTGCAAGAGAATCTGATTAGGCAGTATTATTCAACAAAAAATAAGAAATTTTTTGGCATAACTCAATTTGTTTTGTCAGATCGGAATTCTTCAAAAAATCGTATTTTCTAAAACGAGGGTTGTGGCTGGGTTAATGGGTGACTTTGCAAGAGAATCTGATTAGGCAGTTTTATTCAATAAAAAATAAGAAATTTTTTGGCATATCTCAATTTGCTTTGTTAGATCGGAATTCTTCAAAAAATCGTATTTTCTAAAACGAGGGTTGTGGCTGGGTTGAAGGGTGACTTTGCAAGAGAATCTGATTAGGCAGTTTTATTCGACAAAAAATAAGAAATTTTTTGGCATATCTCAATTTGTTTTGTCAGATCGGAATTCTTCAAAAAATCGTATTTTCTAAAACGAGGGTTGTGGCTGGGTTAAAGGGTGACTTTGCAAGAGAATCTGATTAGGCAGTTTTATTCAATAAAAAATAAGAAATTTTTTGGCATATCTCAATTTGTTTTGTCAGATCGGAATTCTTCAAAAAATCGTATTTTCTAAAACGAGGGTTGTGGCTGGGTTAAAGGGTGACTTTGCAAGAGAATCTGATTAGGCAGTTTTATTCAATAAAAAATAAGAAATTTTTTGGCATATCTCAATTTGTTTTGTCAGATCGGAATTCTTCAAAAAATCGTATTTTCTAAAACGAGGGTTGTGGCTGGGTTAAAGGGTGACTTTGCAAGAGAATCTGATTAGGCAGTTTTATTCAATAAAAAATAAGAAATTTTTTGGCATATCTCAATTTGTTTTGTCAGATCGGAATTCTTCAAAAAATCGTATTTTCTAAAACGAGGGTTGTGGCTGGGTTAAAGGGTGACTTTGCAAGAGAATCTGATTAGGCAGTTTTATTCAATAAAAAATAAGAAATTTTTTGGCATATCTCAATTTGTTTTGTCAGATCGGAATTCTTCAAAAAATCGTATTTTCTAAAACGAGGGTTGTGGCTGGGTTAAAGGGTGACTTTGCAAGAGAATCTGATTAGGCAGTTTTATTCAATAAAAAATAAGAAATTTTTTGGCATATCTCAATTTGTTTTGTCAGATCGGAATTCTTCAAAAAATCGTATTTTCTAAAACGAGGGTTGTGGCTGGGTTAAAGGGTGACTTTGCAAGAGAATCTGATTAGGCAGTTTTATTCAATAAAAAATAAGAAATTTTTTGGCATATCTCAATTTGTTTTGTCAGATCGGAATTCTTCAAAAAATCGTATTTTCTAAAACGAGGGTTGTGGCTGGGTTAAAGGGTGACTTTGCAAGAGAATCTGATTAGGCAGTATTATTCAACAAAAAATAAGAAATTTTTTGGCATAACTCAATTTGTTTTGTCAGATCGGAATTCTTCAAAAAATCGTATTTTCTAAAACGAGGGTTGTGACTGGGTTAATGGGTGACTTTGCAAGAGAATCTGATTAGGCAGTTTTATTCAATAAAAAATAAGAAATTTTTTGGCATATCTCAATTTGTTTTGTCAGATCGGAATTCTTCAAAAAATCGTATTTTCTAAAACGAGGGTTGTGGCTGGGTTAAAGGGTGACTTTGCAAGAGAATCTGATTAGGCAGTTTTATTCAATAAAAAATAAGAAATTTTTTGGCATATCTCAATTTGTTTTGTCAGATCGGAATTCTTCAAAAAATCGTATTTTCTAAAACGAGGGTTGTGGCTGGGTTAAAGGGTGACTTTGCAAGAGAATCTGATTAGGCAGTTTTATTCAATAAAAAATAAGAAATTTTTTGGCATATCTCAATTTGTTTTGTCAGATCGGAATTCTTCAAAAAATCGTATTTTCTAAAACGAGGGTTGTGGCTGGGTTAAAGGGTGACTTTGCAAGAGAATCTGATTAGGCAGTATTATTCAACAAAAAATAAGAAATTTTTTGGCATAACTCAATTTGTTTTGTCAGATCGGAATTCTTCAAAAAATCGTATTTTCTAAAACGAGGGTTGTGGCTGGGTTAATGGGTGACTTTGCAAGAGAATCTGATTAGGCAGTTTTATTCAATAAAAAATAAGAAATTTTTTGGCATATCTCAATTTGCTTTGTTAGATCGGAATTCTTCAAAAAATCGTATTTTCTAAAACGAGGGTTGTGGCTGGGTTGAAGGGTGACTTTGCAAGAGAATCTGATTAGGCAGTTTTATTCGACAAAAAATAAGAAATTTTTTGGCATAACTCAATTTGTTTTGTCAGATCGGAATTCTTCAAAAAATCGTATTTTCTAAAACGAGGGTTGTGGCTGGGTTAATGGGTGACTTTGCAAGAGAATCTGATTAGGCAGTTTTATTCAATAAAAAATAAGAAATTTTTTGGCATATCTCAATTTGCTTTGTTAGATCGGAATTCTTCAAAAAATCGTATTTTCTAAAACGAGGGTTGTGGCTGGGTTAAAGGGTGACTTTGCAAGAGAATCTGATTAGGCAGTATTATTCAACAAAAAATAAGAAATTTTTTGGCATAACTCAATTTGTTTTGTCAGATCGGAATTCTTCAAAAAATCGTATTTTCTAAAACGAGGGTTGTGGCTGGGTTAAAGGGTGACTTTGCAAGAGAATCTGATTAGGCAGTATTATTCAACAAAAAATAAGAAATTTTTTGGCATAACTCAATTTGTTTTGTCAGATCGGAATTCTTCAAAAAATCGTATTTTCTAAAACGAGGGTTGTGGCTGGGTTAATGGGTGACTTTGCAAGAGAATCTGATTAGGCAGTTTTATTCAATAAAAAATAAGAAATTTTTTGGCATATCTCAATTTGCTTTGTTAGATCGGAATTCTTCAAAAAATCGTATTTTCTAAAACGAGGGTTGTGGCTGGGTTGAAGGGTGACTTTGCAAGAGAATCTGATTAGGCAGTTTTATTCGACAAAAAATAAGAAATTTTTTGGCATAACTCAATTTGTTTTGTCAGATCGGAATTCTTCAAAAAATCGTATTTTCTAAAACGAGGGTTGTGGCTGGGTTAATGGGTGACTTTGCAAGAGAATCTGATTAGGCAGTTTTATTCAATAAAAAATAAGAAATTTTTTGGCATATCTCAATTTGCTTTGTTAGATCGGAATTCTTCAAAAAATCGTATTTTCTAAAACGAGGGTTGTGGCTGGGTTAAAGGGTGACTTTGCAAGAGAATCTGATTAGGCAGTATTATTCAACAAAAAATAAGAAATTTTTTGGCATAACTCAATTTGTTTTGTCAGATCGGAATTCTTCAAAAAATCGTATTTTCTAAAACGAGGGTTGTGGCTGGGTTAAAGGGTGACTTTGCAAGAGAATCTGATTAGGCAGTTTTATTCAGTAAAAAATAAGAAATTTTTTGGCATATCTCAATTTGCTTTGCCAGATCAGAATTCTTAAAAAATTTGTATTATTTCTGAGGTCACTTAAAGGGTTGTTACTGTGAGGGAGTGTGTTTGCAAGGAAACCCTTATGCTTACAAGTTCTCTCATCAACAATTCTTCTCATCTCACCATTATTACTCGTAAATTACTTGCATTAATTAAATATTTTAACACGAATATTTTATCTGAAATTTCCTCTACGTAAGGAACCTGTGGCTGAGATCTGTGGCTGATTTCACACGACTCATAAATTAGATAGTTTAGGTGAAGCTTGAATTTTTTATTAAAAGTATTTCAAAATTCGATAAACTATTTAAAATTGCAAAAATTTTGAAATTTTGTAAACAAATTTAGTATTGTAGTGCATTTATTTTCCAAGATTATTGAAAAACCATTAAGAATTGCAAAAATAAATTAAACACTTTGATATGGGTCCAAATCAGAATGTTCTGATGCCTTTTTAAATTTTGTATTTTTTTATAGCTAAGTATGGAAAAAAATAATTTTTCAAAACTTTGAAAAATTATTTAAAATTGCAGAGTGTAGTACTTTACTTGGACTCAAATCAGGTGGTTATTCTGATGGTTTTTTAGAGATTTTTTACTTTTCTTAGATTTTTTCCAAAACCTCAAAATTTTTTCCAAATTGCAAAAATAAAATAATTAAAAAACTACCTTCAAGTAGTCTCAAATCGGGTATTTCTGAGGAAGCTTGAATGAATAAATTAATTTATTTTGACATGGACACAAATCAGGACGTTCAGGTGGCTTTTTATTTTTTTTTAATCTAAATAAATATTGGCAAAAAAATGATTTTCCAAAATTGCAAAGTATATTAATCTACTTTCACTTGGACTCAAATCGGGTGCTTCTGATGTTTTTTTTTAGATATTTTTCTACTTTTCCTAAATTTTTTTTACAAAATTTCAAAATTGTAAAAATAAAATGAATTAAATTCATGGAGCCAAATCAGAACGTTCTGGTGGCTCTTTTTTTCCTTAAATTTAAATCAATATTGTCAATCAGGTCGTTCTAATGGATTTGTTCATTTTTTTCTCGAAACATCTATCATTATTATACTTGCAAAGTGAACAGGTGGACCTAAATCGGGTTGTACTAGTGGCCACAGCGTTCTAAAGACATTGAAAATCGAAAATCAATTTTGGCGTTTCCGGAGTCAATTTAATCGCATTGTTGTGCAAAATATCGAAAAGTCGTCTCATTTTTGTGAAAAATTGCCAATGTGGGAGCCATTATCATCGCATCGAGGGAAGCATAAAAGTATTATGATAAACGAGTCTGTCCGTCAGACCTGGATATACTCATGTAAGCTTTGTTTCCTTAACAATACCGACATTATCCCTCGCTATTTGGGATCGAAACCGACCTCCACCTCATTAGATCTTCATCTAAATCCTTGATTGATCGACTCAAAGCAATAACTTTTTCTCGAATAAAACGCGTCCAATTTCCACCCACTAACACATAGGTATTCATCGTTTCGTGGAAACTGGCACTTGTTTTTCCCTCTTTTAAATAAAAAATAACGTGCCGACACAAAGCAAAAACGCCCCGAGCTGCTAAAGCGCTCCAGTTTAGTTTTTTATCATCAGTTGGCTAAATATGGCACGGGGTGGGTTTGCAATTTAATTAGTTATTGTGTGTGTTTTCTTTTTTAATTGGGGGATTCACTAAACCGAGTTTTCTTTTAAATGAGGTTATTAGAACATTTCCAGTTTCTATCGACAATAATAATTATGAAAATAATTTTTCGAACTTTTGAATTTTTAGCAATTTAAATACATAATTTTTTTAAGTCCTAATTTCCATCTCCAAATCCGATGTCCGATTAACAATTTGAAGATAATCTTCAAGATCTAGAACTTGGTAATTTCTCTCTCAAGACTTTTTCAAGAAGTAATTGAAAATTTCTAACAACTTCTTCAATTTTTTTGAAAGTTCTCTAAAATTATTTGAAATCTTTATCTTCGTGCTCAAGAAGGTTTATTATACTCGAAAAATAAAATACCTAATCGTAGAATCTTTAAACTTGTTAGGTTTTTTTTCAGGTTTGTTTTTAATGAATTTGTGTTTTTGCACATTAGATTTGGCAGTCTCAAGTCAATAATCTTTAAATTCTAAACAACGTATTCAATTTATTTAACAATTTAACATTTAGAATTTTTATGTTAGACTTTTATCGTTCTGACTGTTATATTATACTCGAAATTTGACAATTTTAAAGATCATTTCTTCACTATTTAAAAGTTTAAAAGACCTTTTCCAAGAATCAGTTATTTTTTGGTTTGCTAATTTCAAGACAATAATTTTGAAATTCTCTAGATGCTAATGCTTAAGTTTTAAAGAGCATTTCTTCTTAATTTAAAACTTGTTTATTTTTTTTTCAAGACGTTTTTTACGAATTTGTGTTAATTTTTGATTTGTCAATTTCAAGACAATAATCTTGAAATTGTTCTCAAGAAATTCTTTAATTTTAAAGATCATATTATCACAATTTAAAACTTGATTATATCTTTTCAAGTTCTTTTTCAAGAAACTACGTGATTTCTTGATTTGCCGAGTTCAAGACAATAGTCTTAGAATTCTAAAGAAATTCTTCAATTTTAAAAACCATTTCTGCACAATTTAAAACATCTTATATTTTTTTCAAGATCTTTCAAGAATCCATGTTATTTTCTTAACAGGTTTGACAAGAAGAATCGTGAACTTATCCAAAAATTCTTCAATTTTAAAGATCATTTTTTCAATGTTATTTTTTTCCAAGATCTTTTTCAAGAATCTATATTATTTTCCTACAGGTTTGACGATTATATGACAAGAATCTTGAAATTAGCAAGAAATTCTTCACTTTTAAAGATTATTTTTTCTCAATTTAAAACTTGATTATTTCTTTTCAAGATCTTTTTAAGAATGTATGTTATTGTTTGATTTGCCAATTTCAAGGCAATAATCTTGAAATTGTCAAGAAATTCTTCAATTTTAAATATCATTTCATCACCATTTAAAACTTGTTATATTTTTTCAAGATCTTTTTCAAGAATCTATGTTATTTTCTTAACGATCTTGACGATCTCAAGACAAAAATCTTGAAATTATCAAGAAATTCTTAACTTTTAAAGATTATTTCTTCCTTCTCAATTTAAAACTTGTTTATTTCTTTTCAAGATCTTTTTCAAGAAACTACGTAATTTTTTGATATGCCATGTTCAAGACAATAGTCTCAGAATTCTAAAGAAATTCTTCAATTTTAAAAACCATTTCTGCACAATTTAAAACTTCTTGTATTGTTTTCAAGATCTTTTTCAAGAATCCATGTTATTTTCTTAACAGGTTTGACGATTTCAAGACAAGAATATTGAAATTATCAAAACATTCTTCAATTTTAAAGATCATTTCTTCACTGTTAATTTTTTTCAAGATCTTTTTCAAGAATCTGTATTATTTTCTTACAGGTTTGACGATTTTAAGACAAGAATCTTGAGATTAGCAAAAAATTCTTCACTTTTAAAGATTATTTCTTCCCAATTTAAAACTTCTTATATTTTTTTTAAGATCTTTTTCAAGAATCTATGTTATTTTTTGATTTGCCAATTTCAAGGCAAAAATCTTGAAATTGTCAAGAAATTCTTTAATTTTAAATATTATTTCATCACCATTTATAACTTGTTATATTTTTTTCAAGATCATTTTCAAGAATCTATGTTATTTTCTTAACAGATTTGACGACCTCAATACAAAAATCTTGAAATTATCAAGAAATTCTTCACTTTTAAAGATTATTTCTTCTCAATTTAAAACTTGTTATATTTTTTCAAGATCTTTTTCAAGAATCTATATTATTTTCTTAACAGGTTTGACGATCTCAAGGCAAAATTCTTCACTTTTAAAGAATATTTCTTCTAAATTTAAAACTTGTTATATTTTTTTCAAGATCTTTTTCTAGAATCTATATTATTTTCCCAACAGATTTGACAAATCTCAAAAAGATAATCTTTTAATCTTCAAGAATTCCATAATTGTGAAGATTTTTTTAAAGAATTTTTACGTTAGAAAATTGAGAAACAAATTTAAAAAATTATTTCTTCAGTTAAAACTTGTTACGTTTTATTTCAAGAATCTATAGATGTTATTTTTTTAATAGATTTGACGATTTTAAGTCAATAATCTTGAAATTTTCAAGAAAATTTTCAATATCTTTAACAATTCGATAATTTTGAAAATATTTTTTTAAAATGTCTTGACATTTCGATATTCGATCTGACAAATTTTCAAGATTATTTCTTTACAATTTAAAACTTGTTACATTTTCTTTCGAGATCTTTATCAAGAATCTGTTATTTTCCCAACTGATGTGAACATTTCGAGAACATTTCAAAAACATTTCAACATCTTTAATAATTCAATAATTTTGAAGATCTTTTCACAAATTGTCTTATAGTTTAAAGCCTATTACGTTTTTTTTCAAGATCTTTTTTACGATTATAACAGATTTGCCGATTTCACGCCAATAATCTTGAAATTTTCAAGAACTTCTTCAATATTTTTAATAATTCGATAATTTTAAACATTTTTTCACAATTTAAAACTTGTTATGTTTTCTTTCAAGATCTTTTTCAAGAATCTGTGTTATTTTTCCAACAAATTCGACGAAGGCAAGACAATAATCTTAAAATTCTTTAACGTTTGTAACAATTCGGTAATTCTGAAATTTTAGTTTAGTTATCAGTTTTGCGATCGCGATGTTAAACCAGTCCAAACCTCATTTATCTGTGATTTATTTTTGTCATGAACCGAATAAATCCGCTTTGAAATAGATACGAATCCATTTATTTCCATTTTGCAACATAATTGCAAACATCGAAATAAATGAAATGATCAAACCGTAATCAAGCGAAATTATTAAACAAATTTTTGGCGTGGGTTAAAAGCTACAAGCGCCACAACTTCCTAAAATAAATATTGATTGAATTGAAATGTAAAACTCGTTCCACAAAACTGCAAAATTGCTTCATTTTCCCAATCGTAAAAATACCTTTATCGGTTAATTAACTTGATGCCTTTGTTATGACATTTTAATGAGCGTTTTAATTATCAATTTCATTGATTTCCAACCGGGGAAAATCAATTCAACTCGCCGCAAGCGCTCGAATTAATTAATTTCGCAAATATATTTTTGCAAATTTCGATACTCTGTACTTAACGCAATTAAAACTTTCCAGAGCCCAAAGTTGGAAGTTTCAAGTTGACATAACATCGCTCGGGGGCTTTGAGACTTGAGAGAGTTGTCTAAACGTAAAAAATCACAGACTTTATTGTCGGAAATGTATGACAAAACACATTGAGAAATTGCGGACGAAATGTGCCAAAGTTTCATTTTACGCTTCAGTTGCTGGAAGGGAGGGGCTAATTATTATTATTTTTTGCTGACTCATTTCGGGCGAAAAAATTTAATTTTGTTCTTTATTTATTAGAAAATTGTAATTAAATTCGATAAAAGCGGGCGTTTTTGCCGGGTGCTGAACTTGATTTAATTCTCAATCAACTTTAGCGAACACGAAAATGTTCCAAATATGCTTTTCTAGACGTAAAATTACGCTCTCAACGCGATGGTATGAGTTAAAATGTTCTAGGATAAGTAGTTTTTTAAAATCGTTAAAAATTTGGGCAAAAAATTTCACAAATTCAAATGTTGTAAAAACCTTGTAATTATAGGTAGAATGGGCCGTAGAATTTAGTGGAACAAACCGTTTTGCTCTACGACTTTGAGTTTTCAAGTTAGGAATTTTTAATAAATAACCCGGCGCATCCACCATTTTTTAAATTAAAATAATTTTCTAAATAAGTTACAGAGTGCGCTAATATTGTAAAAATAGTGGTATAATACGTAAATTGAGCAGTGGAATTCACTGGAATAAACTGTTTTGCTCTACGACTTTAAGTTTTAGAGTTATGAATTTTTGTGTTGAAGAATTACATATTCCTCTACTTTAATTTTTCATTTTTTTATTTTTTTTATTACGGCAAAACTATTTGAAAAAGTGAAACTATTTTGACCCTTACCTATGCAAAATGATCCGGGAAATCGATTGGCGTCGAGCAAATTGCCAAATTCCCAATGGTTTTTTAGTTCTGAATTTTTTAAAATTTTAACTATTTTTTCCTTTATTTGCAATTTTCTCGAAAACTATTAGACGCAGAACAATAATCTTTTTTTAAAACGATAGACAATTAAAAGAGCTTTCCAACGATAGTAAACTTCATGGGATTATCTCTAATAGTTCCGGAGTTATAGCTCGATAAATGTTCCGGTTACCGGAAATCGACCAAAATCACGACAAAAATTGCAAAAATCAAAATCTTAAAAATCGAACCTATTGAATTTTTTTCTACTTTTAACAACTCCAGAGGGTTGTATAAAGGCATAGAAGAGTCCATAAAACTTTGCTAGTGAGTTAAAAAAATTTTTTTTTTTTCATTTTTGTGAAGGTAAGCCTTGACCATTAAAATTAAGTAAAAAAATCAAAATTTTAAATCTCGTGAAAAGCTGCTATAATACGAAAAATGAGCCGCTGAATTCACTGGAACAAACCGTTTTGCTCTAAGTCGTATAGTTTCCGAGTTATGAATTTTTTATTGAATAACTGTAAATGCCTCTGTAATCGGCACTCCAGGTTCTAGCCATTCGGTAAATAATTTAAGGCATTTTTATGTTTTTTCTTGCTTTTTGCCCTTTGTGTTACAGTTCCGAAAGAAACATAACAAATAGATAGTTTGCAATTCTGACATTGTTTTCACTTTTCAAAATCCGATTACGGCGAAGATTTGATATTTTTGTTGGAAATAGAGTTTTATTGGTGTTATTATTATTACCGTCCGTATTGAGTCGTTCCTTTCGCCTCTCTGCCTCCAACAAGCAGGAAAATTGCAGCAATAAACAATAATCACCTCTATTCATTTCTCTGTTGAATAGCGAGCGAATTACTTAAAACACGTGGCCTGCATTTGACCCGTGATCGAGTCCGGAGTCCGGAATAGTCATCACGATTCCGGTAATCCACACCTTTATGAAGTGTACAAATGCGGAGAAATTCCGTTAGTAACAGTAACTAATTGTTTGGTCGTAGACAGGCAATGTTTTATTATGTGCAGTTTAATTGAGTTGACATTCTTTGTGAAAAGGCGTGGAGCCGGTGTCTGGTTGCCGGATTTTTTTTTTATTTTTCCAACAAGAATAGTGGTAGTGTTGAATTTTTCCGATTGGCACAGTGAAAAGTTTAAAGCTTGGCTAATTATCCTCCGGCAAAGTTTCAGCTCTTTAATTTTGCGCGAAACTTTTGTCATTATTCATACAATCCATTCAATTTCAATCAGCATTGTGATTAGAAAGCAAAGTTTTCATTTTCTATGGCCGCAATTTACATCTTTTGATTAAAAAACTCCAAGTATTTGTACAAGAGATTAAGTGCTCTGAGGAAGTTTCCGGCGGCGGCGTTCAAAAATTAACATTTTATTCAAAAATCGGTGAAAGTTGAGAACAATACACAATAGTGTGGTAAACAGATAGGGTCAGGGTCGGTTTATCTGACGGAAAAATATTGTAGAAAGTCGCTAATTGAGCTGGGGTGCGTTTGATGAATAATTACAAGTGGAGCTGATTGGAATTTGATTAGTAAATGGCTGACAAGGACGTTGAATCAACCTGGGCTCGAAAAACTTGCCTATTAACTGCATTCTTGTGAATAATAATAGCTTTCGTACTTTGGAACCAATTACAATTAACAAAATATTTAATAACAAAACAAAATTCAAGAATGTTTTTACAAATTATTGTTTCGTTTTATCAAAACGATAAATATTTACAAATTTGAGCCAATAATTCCGTCGTAATCGGTGTTTGAAAATTAAAAAAAGTCACAATTGCAATTTTTTGCGTTTTTCTTTTCGTAAACTACAAGTCCAATGACAAAAAATATCGAAATGCGCTCTAAATTATCTGCCGAATGGTCAAAACCCGAAGCCGCTACAACAGTGCCGATTACAAAGGAATTCTAGTTTTTCACTAAAAAAAATCATAACTCGAAAACTAAAAATCCTGAAGTAAAACGGTTTGTTCAGGCGAATTCTCCGACATCTTTCACGTCTAGAAAACATAATTCAGACGTTTTGTTTGAATATTTAAATGTAAAATGTTCCACGAACATTATTGGGATGGGACTTAAAATCGCTAAGATTTTTAAAAATATTGACTGTTTTTTTATTTTACCTGTTTATTTTTGCTACTTCATCTATGTTGACTAAATATGTAAAATGTTTCGAGACATTTATTGGCGCCGAGATAACTGAAAATCTTTCGACAACTTGGAAAATATCTATGATTTTCGATTTTAATAGGTTTTATATTTTTACTGATTTCATTTTCTAAATCGCGGCATGTTTGATATTTTTGAGTAATAAAGATGTAAAATGTTCCACTAAAATTATTGACAGTTTTAAATAGAGCGAAGATTTTTTTACGTTTTTGAATAATTTCACAATTATAACAGTTTTTAAATTACTCATTTTCTTCAAAGTAATTGTTTTTGAGCTATCCGTGTGTAAAATGTTCCGAGAAAACGATTGGCACCAAACTTAAAATCGCCTACAATTTTAAATATGTTGGCAGTTTGTTTTTATATTTTTTTATCCTTGCTTGTTTATTGTTACTTACTTTACACATACCTACAAAACACGTATGTAAAATGTTCCGAGACATTGATTGGTGTGGAGATATTTGACAACTTTGAAAAAATATCGACGATTTTTGATACTTTTTGTAAATTTTATGTATTTACTTTTCCAATTTCCAATACATGTGTGGTCACTTTTATACTTCATGTATGTAAAATGCTCTGAGACATCGATTGGCACCGGGAAAACCACAAATTTGTCTACAGATTTACAGATATCGATGATTTTTCATAATTTTTTAAACATTTTATGTTTTTACTTCTCATTTTTTTTACATATTTTACATTTTTAAGCTACAGGTATGTAAAATGTTCCATATAACCGATTGGTGCCGAAAATTTTTACAATTATCGGCAATGTTTTTATTTCTGTTTTTTTTCTTCATGTAGTGACAAAATAATTATTTTTAGCTATACATATGTAAAACGGTCTAGGAAATCAATTGTTTGCGAAAACCTTGAAAATCGTTGACAGTTTTAAAGATAGAAACTAAGTACTTTTTTCCTTTATTTTTTTGTAAATGTTATATTTTTATTTCTTTCTTTTGCTTTAAAATAATTATTTTAAGCTATATGTATTTAAAATGTTCCGGGAAAACGATTGGCTTAGAGTTTTTTTGAGTTTTTTTTTTACTTTTTCACGTCTTTATTTCTCTTACTTTACCAATGACGGCAAAGCTATGGTGCAAAATTGTTGTATTTTAAGCTAAATGTTTGCAAAATGTTCCATGAAATCGATTGACGTCAAACCTACAATCGCCAGGAATTTTGAAGATGTTGGATGTTTGTTTGTATATTTTTTTATCTTTACTTGTTCATTGTTACTTACTTTACACATACCTACAAAACACGTATGTAAAATGTTCTGCGACGTTGATTGGTGTGGAGATATTTGGTAACTTTGAAAAAATATCGACGATTTTTGATACTTTTTGTAAATTTTATGTTTTTACTTTTCCAATTTCCAATACATGTGTGGTCACTTTTATACTTCATGTATGTAAAATGCTCTGAGACATCGATTGGCACCTAGAAAACCACAATTTTGTCTACATTTTCATAACTTCTTGAACATTTTGTGTTTTTCCTTTTCATATTTTCTTTCTAGCGCCATGTTTTTATTTTTATATTTATAAGCTATAAGTATGTAAAATGTCCCACATAATCGATTGGTGCCGAAAAATTGTACAATTATCGGCAATGTTTTTATTTCTGTTTTTTTGTCATGTCGCGACAAAATAATTATTTTTAGCTGTACATATGTAAAACGTTCTAGGAAATCAATTGTATGCGAAAACCTTAAAAATCGTTGACAGTTTTAAAGAAAGAAACTAAGTACTTTTTTACTTTATTGTTTTGTAAACGATATATTTTTATTTCTTTCTTTTGCTTTAAAATAATTATTTTGAGATATATGAATGTAAAATGTTACGGGAAAACGATTGACTTGGAGTTTTTTTACTTTTTCTTTTAATTTCACGTCTTTATTTCTTTTACTTTACCAATGTCGGCAAAACTATGGTACAAAATTATTGTATTTTAAGCTAAATATATGCAAAATGTTCCAAGAAATCGATTGACGTCAAACCTACAATCGCCAGAAATTTTGAAGATGTTGGATGTTTGTTTGTATATTTTTTTATCTTTGCTTGTTTATTATTACTTACTTTACACCTACCTACAAATCACGTATGTAAAATGTTCCGAGACATTGATTGGTGTGGAGATATTTGGCAACTTTGAAAAAATATCGACGATTTTTGATACTTTTTGTAAATTTTACTTTTCCAATTTCCAATACATGTGTGGTATCTTTTATACTTCTTGTATGTAAAATGCTCTGAGACATCGATTGCTACGAAAAAAAAAACGTAAATTTGTCAACGGCTTTAAAGATATTGACAATTTTTCATAATTTCTTAAACATTTTGTGTTTTTTTTTCATCTTTTCTACATAGCCATATTTTTATTTTTATATTTATAAGCTATAGGTACGTAAAATGTTCCATATAATCGATTGGTGCCGAAAAATTGTACAATTATCGGCAATGTTTTTATTTCTGTTTTTTTTCTTCATGTCGTGACAAAATAATTAATTTTAGCTATACATATGTAAAACGTTCTAGGAAATCAATTGTATGCGAAAACCTTAAAAACCGTTGACAGTTTTAAAGAAAAAAACTAAGTACTTTTTTACTTTATTGTTTTGTAAATGTTATATTTTTATTTATTTCTTTTGCTTTAAAATAATTATTTTGAGCTATATGAATGTAAAATGTTCCGGGAAAACGATTGACTTAGAATTTTTTTTTACTTTTACTTCTAATTTCACGTCTTTATTTCTCTGACTTTACCAATGACGGCAAAACTATGGTACAAAAAAAAGTATACAAAATGTTCCTTTTATGTTTCACTTTAATTCTCGAATTGAAAACGATCTCAAATCGTTGGAAACACAGCTCAGACTAGACAAACTGCAATTGTTATCATTTCAGTCGTTGTTGAAGGTAGATAAACCATCTCTTGGCGTTTTTCCAGCTGGCAAAAATCGAATTAAAAGAGAACTAACAATGGTTCATCAAGAACAGTCGAGCGATCTGTTATTATAAGATGTTGGATATCATCCAGAGTTTGAGTACACCTCTTAATTGTTTTAGTGCTGAATCAACATTTCCAGAACTCGTTGTAAACACAATTTTTTCGGGCGAATTCTTCACACAACATTTAGCAATTTCCTAATGATTGAAAGTTCGTCCATTAATTACTCTTTTGTTGTTTTTTTACGTGAGATAGCGGCTTTATCGCGTTCGATCGCTACATCCGTTTCATTCAATTCCATTAAAAAGAAACAAAACGCACCGAGATCACTACGAAATGATAAATTCCGCATATTGCTATGCACAACGCGTTCAACAGCTCGGAGAAGACAATCGGAAGATGATAACATCGCTGCTGACAAAGTGGATGAGATTTTTGCAACGGTGTTTGAGTAATTCAATGATTGAACACACCACTAATTGAGCTGCATTCGAACTGAGGAGACGTAATTGCGATCAAGCGAAATTCTTGTGGGTTTAATGCGGTTTGCAATTTATTAAATTGCTACCAGAGCAGAAATCTCATCAAATTTTAAAAAAAATATTTAGAATATTAAAAAACGACGTTAAAAAATAAAATTGTGGTAAAAGGTTGAATACAACAGAAAGAGAATAAAATAAGACAGAAGAGAGGAGACAGAAAAGTCAAAAAAGGTGTCAGAAGACAAGAAATAGAAGAAAGCAGAAAGTAGTGGAAAATGCAAATTTTGAAATCAAAAAGCAGTTAGAAAGTAGAAAAGAAACAGAAGGTAACATAAAGGATAATTAAGAATGCAGAAGATCTAGAAAGAAATAAATCAAATAGGAAATAGAAAGTAGAAGAAACAAATGAAGACAGGAGAAGTTTAGTATAAGACATAAGAAAACAGAAAATAACACATAAACAACAGAAAATACAGACGATACAGAAAAGAAAAGAAATGAAAGACAAACAAAGCAATAGAAAACAGAAAACAAATGACCGGGAAACAACAGAAAGGGAACAAAAAATACATAGGAGAAGACAGACCATGGAAAAGTCAGAAGACAAAAAAAGATAAGAAGTAGAAGAATGAAAGCAGAAAGTAGACACAAAACAAGTCAAGAAATTTTTTTTTGAAATGATGCAGAAGAAAGAAGATAACAGAAAATGGGAGACATAAAACGGAGACAAATGACTGAAAATAGAAGGCAGACAAAATAAATTGAAAAGCAGGTAGAAAGTAGAAAAGAGACAGAAAACCGATGACACAAAGAAATAGAACGAAACAAGACAAAAGAATTGCACGTAGAAAACAGAAGACAGAAGATAGGACAAATGATAATTAAGAAGGCAGAAGATCTATAAAAAAATAAATTACAGAAGTGATAGAAAATAGAAGAAACAAATGAAGACAGGAGAAGTTTAGTATAAGACAGAAGAAAACAGAAGATGCATATAATTCAGAAACAGAAGAAACGAAAGACAAACAAAGCAATTAGAAGACTAAAATTAAATCACAGGGAGACAACAGAAAGGAAACAAAAAATAAATAAGAGAGAAGACAGAACATAGAAAAGTTAAAAAAAGACAAAAAACAAGAAATAGAAGAAAAAATGCAGAAAGTAGACATAAAACAGGTAAAGAAATTTTTTTTGAAATGATGCAAAAGAAAGAAGAAACAAGAAAACAAAAAGAGAAGAAAGAAAAGAAAAGAAATGAAAGACAAACAAAGCAATAGAAGACAGAAAACAAATGACCGGGAAACAACAGAAAGGGAACAAAAAATACATAGGAGAGAAGACAGACCATAGAAAAGTCAGAAGTCAAAAGAAGATAAGAAGTAGAAGAATGAAAGCAGAAGAAAGAACAAAAATTAAAAGAAAGCAGAAAGTAGACACAAAACAAGTCAAGAAATTTTTTTTTAATGATGCAGAAGAAAGATGAAAATAGAAAATAGAAGACATAAAACGGAGACAAATGACTAAAAATAGAAAGCAGAAAAATTAATTTAAAGGCAGGATTAAATTAGAAAAGAGACAGAAAACAGATGACACAAAGAAATAGAACGAAACAAGACAAAAGAATTGCACGTAGAAAACAGAAGACAGAAGATAAGACTAATGATAATTAAGAAGGCAGAAGATCTATAAAAAAATAAATTACAGAAGTGATAGAAAATAGAAGAAACAAATGAAGACAGGAGAAGTTTAGTATAAGACAGAAGAATACAGAAGATGCATATAATTCAGAAACAGAAGAAACGAAAGACAAACAAAGCAATTAGAAGACTAAAATTAAATCACAGGGAGACAACAGAAAGGAAATAAAAAATAAATAAAAGAGAAGACAGAACATAGAAAAGTTAAAAAAAGACAAAAAACAAAAAAAACAAGAAATAGAAGAAAAAATGCAGAAAGTAGACATAAAACAGGTAAAGAAAATTTTTTTTGAAATGATGCAAAAGAATGAAGAAAGAAGAAAACAAAAAGAGAAGAAAGAAAAAAAAATGAAAGACAAACAAAGCAATAGAAGACAGAAAACAAATGACCGGGAAACAACAGAAAGGGAACAAAAAATACATAGGAGAGAAGACAGACCATAGAAAAGTCAGAAGTCAAAAGAAGATAAGAAGTAGAAGAATGAAAGCAGAAGAAAGAACAAAAATTAAAAGAAAGCAGAAAGTAGACACAAAACAAGTCAAGAAATTTTTTTTTTAATGATGCAGAAGAAAGAAGAAAACAGAAAATAAAAGACATAAAACGGAGACAAATGACTAAAAATAGAAAGCAGAAAAATTAATTTAAAGGCAGGATTAAATTAGAGAAGAGACAGAAAACAGATGACACAAAGAAATAGAACGAAACAAGACAAAAGAATTGCACGTAGAAAACAGAAGACAAAATAAGACTAATGATAATTAAGTAGGCAGAAGATCTATAAAAAAATAAATTACAGAGGAGATAGAAAATAGAAGAAACAAATGAAGGCAGAAGAAAACAAAATGTAAGTCATAAAAAACAGCAGATGCAGACAATACAGAAGAAACGAAAGACAAACAGAGCAATAGAAGACAAAAATTAAATCACAGGGAGACAACAGAAAGGAAACAAAAAATAATTAAGAGAGAAGACAGAACATAGAAAAGTCAAAAAAAGTAAAAAAAAGTCAAATGACAAAAAAAGAAAGCAGAAAGTACACACAAAACAGGTAAAGAAAAAAAATTGAAGTAATGCAAAAGAAAGAAAAGTAGAAAACAAAAAGAGATGAGAGAAAACAGAAAATAGAAGACATAAAACGGAGACAAATGACTAAAAACAGAAAGCAGAAAAAATAAATTGAAAAGCAAGATTAAATTAGAAAAGAGACAGGAAACAGATGACACAAAGAAATCGAACGAAATTAGACAAAAGAATTGCACATAGAAAACAGAAGACAGAACAAAAGAAAAATGATAATTAAAAAAGCAAAAAAAAAAAATTAAAAAAATAAATAATTAATAATTGTAATAAATAAATTACAAAGGAGTAGAAAGTAGAAGAAACAAATGAAGACAGGAGATGTATAAGAAAACAGAATATAAGACATAAAAAACAGAAGATGCAGACGACACCGAAGACAGAAGAAACGAAAGACATACAAAGCAATAGAAAACAAAAATCAAATGACAGGAAAACAACAGAAAGGAAACAAAAATTAAGTAAGAGAAAAGACAGAACATAGAAAAGTAAAAAAGTCAAAAGACAAAAAAGACAAGAAGTAGAAGAAAGAAAGCAGAAAGTATATACAAAACAGGTGAAGAAAAAAGAATTTTGAGACGATAGAAGAGAGAAGAACGAAGAAAACAAAAAAAGATGAGAGAAAACAAAAAATAGAAGACATGAAACGAAGACAAATGACTAAAAATAGAAAGCAGAAAAAATAAAGTGAAAAGTTGTAGAAAGTAGAAGAGACAGAAAAACAGCAGATGACAGAAAGAAATAGAACACAATATCATAGGAGAACAGAAGACAGAAGATAAAAGAAAGGATAACTAGGAAGCTGAAAAATCTAGGAAAAATAAATTAGAAGGCAGATAGAAAACAGAAGAAAAGAAGAGACATTAATATGCAGAAATAAAATAATAAAAAACTAAGAACAAGAGAATTGAGAAAGAAGACAAATGTGAGAGAAACGAAAACAGACGGAATACAACATAAGTAAAACATAGGAAAAAGGAAAGAAAGTAAAAGTACAAAAGAAACATAACTGAACGCAAGACAGAAGACATAAAAAACAGAAGATATAGACGACACAGAAGACAGAACAAACGAAAATCAAACAAAGCAATAAAAGAAAAAAAGGGAGACAACAGAAAGGGAAAAAATCTAAAAAAAAATCACGTGCTCGGTATAAATTTTATGGATGGAAGAGATAATATCGAAGCTAAACAGAAAATGAAAACCGATTTCTTTTAAACTCACTCGACAAGGCGGCTTATCAGTAAATGAAGCTTGTCCCTGGAGCTTTCAGCAAAAAAACAGCGAACGAGAAATGAATTAAATATTTACACCGTTTTTCACTAAAGACTCAGTTTAAGACGTTTACAATGAAAGCATCGCTAATTTGATTTCGGAGCTGAGTTAAGCTCGTTTAGAGGCGATGAAGCCCAACTTTTTCGACAATATTTCGCCAGTTTCAATCAAGTTTATGTTTGCGATCGTCTTAACCCGTAATCTCATGTTTACCGCTTCGAGAAAAAACCTTTCGATTTGTCGGTGAAAAAAAAAATTAATTACTTCAGGGCACGAATGATGGAATTGTGCGACGAGACAATTGTTCCAATTTAAGCAGTTTGAGGATAATAATGAGAGGGAGTTGCGAACATTGATTAAACTGGAATCAGAAACGAGGGGAGGTTTAATTTAAAAACGATTTTTTGTTCAGTCGAAATAAAGTGCACATTTATTCATGATTCAGAGCGAAGATGCGGCTCTCTTAAATCAATATTGTGTTTACAGCACGTAAACATGTATCCATTCAACAATCACTCTAATTTTCCATCAATTCGAAACAAAAGTAAACGCGGAGGAAAACACAAATCATAATTGAGGAGTTTCTTTCGCTGAAAAACCGATTTATTTTCGGTAAATGTTTGCATTTGTGGCTGGAAACGTGAAAGAATCGCCCTTTTATTTGCTCTCAAACTGGAAAAATACGCCAAATTTTGCATCAAAGCACAGGAAAGCAAATAAAACAACTAATTATTAACGGACGGAATTTTTTTAATGTTTCTCTTGTTTTGTTTGTATTTTTTTCCCGTTCATTTTTCCTTTCTTTTTTCTTCTAACTTATATTTTCTATCACCCTTTTTTGTTTTTTGTCGTTCTATCTTCTCCAATATTTAGTGTCATTTAAAATTTAAAATTTAATTTTATAACAGAAGAATCTGTTCCTGGCTTTAAACTCTTGTTTTCTGGTCTTCGTTTGATCTTTTTCTGGTGGTTGTGGTTCTCTGCATCATTCTCATTTTATACAAAAATCCCTTTTCTATTTCTTTCTGTTTTTCATTTCTTATCTTCTAATTTCTGTTTCCTATTCTGTCATTTTTTTTCTGATTTTTATTGTTGAATTTCTTCTATTTTTTGCCTTTAGTTTCCTGCCTTTGTTCTTTTTTAATGTTCCAAAATTTCTTTTTAATCTTCTTTCTTCTGTTTTCTGGTTTCTATTTTTTGCTTTTCGTCTTTTATTTTGTGCCTTCTTTTTCTGTCTTTTGTGTTTTTTCTTTTGACTTCCTGTCTTTTGTTTTTTTGTGCTGTCTTCTTCTCTGTTTCCATTTCTGTTTTCTGTCTCCTGCTTTAAACTTCTATTTTCTGCTTTCTTTCTTTTGATTTCTGTTTTTTAAACTTCTGCCTTCTGTTAGTCGTCTTGTTTTCTTTTGTTCTCTTTCTGTTCTTTTTCAGAGTTTTGTGTTATTTTATAAAAAAAAATTCTTCTATTTTTTTCTTTCTGTCTACTTTTTCGTAATTTCTCTACTTATTCTATCATTTTTTTTTAGTCTTCTATCTTTTGCCTTTAGTTTTCTGTTCTCGTTCACCTTCTATCTATCTTCTACAATGTTTTAAATTATTTAATAATTTCTTTTTTAACCTTCTTTCTTTCAATTTCTTGGTTTCTATCTTCTGCTTTCTGTCTTCTGTGTCTTTTGCAAACGTCTGCTTTTTTCTTCTGATTTCTGTTTCTTAAACTTTTGCCTTCTGTTAGTCGTCTTGTCTTCTTTTGTTCTCTTTCGCTGTTGTTTTAAGATTTCTACGTTATTTTATGAAAAATCCCTTTTTTATATTTTATATTTTCTGTTACTTATCTTCTAATTTCTGTTTCCTTTTCTGTCATTTTTCTTCTGATTTTTATTGTTGAATTTCTTCTATCTTTTGCCTTTAGTTTCCTGCCCTTGTTCTTTTTTAATGTTCCAAAATTTCTTTTTTAATCTTCTTTCTTCTGTTTTCTGGTTTCTATTTTTTCTTTTCGTCTTTTATTTTGTGCCTTCTTTTTCTGTCTTATGTGTTTTTTCTTTTGACTTCATGTCTTTTGTTTTTTAGTGCTGTCTTCTTCTCTCTTTTCATTTGTGTTTTCTGTCTCCTGTTTTAAACTTCTATTTTCTGCTTTCTTTCTTTTGATTTCTGTTTTTTAAACTTCTGCCTTCTGTTAGTCGTCTTGTTTTCTTTTGTTCTCTTTCTGTTCTTTTCAGAGTTTTGTGTTATTTTATAAAAAAAATTTCTTCTATTTTTTTCTTTCTGTCTACTTTTCTGTAATTTCTCTACTTATTCTATCATTTTTTTTAGTCTTCTATCTTTTGCCTTTAGTTTTCTGTTCTCGTTCACCTTCTATCTTCTACAATGTTTTAAATTATTTAATAATTTCTTTTTTAACCTTCTTTCTTTCAATTTCTTGGTTTCAATCTTCTGCTTTCTGTCTTCTGTGTCTTTTGCAAACGTCTGCTTTTTTTCTTCTGATTTCTGTTTCTTAAACTTTTGCCTTCTGTTAGTCGTCTTGTCTTCTTTTGTTCTCTTTCGCTGTTGTTTTAAGATTTCTACGTTATTTTATGAAAAATCCCTTTTTTATATTTTATATTTTCTGTTCCTTATCTTCTAATTTCTGTTTCCTTTTCTGTCATTTTTCTTCTGATTTTTATTGTTGAATTTCTTCTATCTTTTGCCTTTAGTTTCCTGCCCTTGTTCTTTTTTAATGTTCCAAAATTTCTTTTTTAATCTTCTTTCTTCTGTTTTCTGGTTTCTATTTTTTCTTTTCGTCTTTTATTTTGTGCCTTCTTTTTCTGTCTTTTGTGTTTTTTCTTTTGACTTCATGTCTTTTGTTTTTTTGTGCTGTCTTCTTCTCTCTTTTCATTTGTGTTTTCTGTCTCCTGTTATAAACTTCTATTTTCTGCTTTCTTTCTTCTGATTTCTGTTTTTTAAACTTCTGCCTTCTGTTAGTCGTCTTGTTTTCTTTTGTTGTCTTTCTGTTCTTTTCAGAGTTTTGTGTTATTTTATAAAAAAAATTTCTTCTATTTTTTCTTTCTGTCTACATTTCTGTAATTTCTCTACTTGTTCTATCATTTTTCTTAGTCTTCTATCTTTTGCCTTTAGTTTTCTGTTCTTGTTCACCTTCTATCTTCTACAATGTTTTGAATTATTTAATAATTTCTTTTTTTAACCTTCTTTCTTTCAATTTCTTGGTTTCTATCTTCTGCTTTCTCTCTTCTGTGTCTTTTGCGAACGTCTGCTTTTTTCTTCCGATTTCTGTTTCTTAAACTTTGCCTTCTGTTAGTCGTCTTGTCTTCTTTTGTTCTTCTTCTTTTGTTTTCAGATTTCTACGTTATTTCATGAAAAATTCCTTTTTTATTTTTCTATTTTCTGTTTCTTATCTTCTAATTTCTGTTTCCTTTTCTGTCATTTTTCTTCCGATTTTTATTGTTGTATTTCTTTAGTTTCCTGCCCTTGTTCTTTTTAGTGTTCTGTATCAATCCAAATTTTCTTTTTTTTTAATCTTCTTTCTTCTATTTTCTGGTTTCTATTGTTTGCTTTTTGTCTTCTATCTTGTGCCTTCTTATTCTGTCTTGTGTTTTTTTTTGATTTTCAGTTTTCTGTCTCTTTTGTGCTGTCTTCTTCTCTCTTCTCATTTCTGTTTTCTGTCTCCTTTTTTAAACATCTATGTCTTGCCTTCTTTCTCTCGATTTCTATTTTATAAACTTCTGCCTTCTGTTAGTCGTTTTTTTTTCTTATGTCCTCTTTTTGGTGTTTTCAGAGTTTTGTGTTATTTCGTAAAAAAATTCTTTTTTGTTTTTTTTTCTATTTTCTGTTTCTGATTTCTGTCTACTTTTCTATATTTTCTTTTCTATTCTATCATCTTTCTTAGTCTTCTATGTTCTAATTTCTCTCTCTCTCTCTCTCTCTCTCTCCCCCACTCCCTCTCTCTCTCTCTCTTTCTCTCTCTCTCTCTCTCTCTCTCTCTCTCTTTCTCTCTCTTATTTTTACAGTTCTGTGTTATTTCATGAAGGTCCCCTTTTCTATTTTCTATTTCTTATATACTAATTTCTGTTATTTTGCTTCTGATTCTATTATCTCATGACAGTCTTATTCTATCTTCTGCCTTTAGCTTTCTGTCTTTCTCTTTCTATCTTTCTTTTGTTTTTATCTTCTGCTTTCTGTCTTCAATCTTCCGCCGACGTTTTTAGACTTTTGTGTTCTTTCTTTTCTGAGTCCTTTTTGAAACTTTTGCATTCTGCCTTCTTTCTTGTGATTTCTGTTTTCTGTCTACTTTTTTGACTTTTTGTCTTTTAACTTCTGCTTTCTGTCCTTTTTGTTCTGTCTTCTACCATCTTTTTTAATTCTTTCTGTCTTTAGTTTTGTGTCTTTGTTCTCTTTCTACCTTCTGCACCTAATGATTTTTCTTCTTTCTTCTTTTTTTTACATTTCTTTCTGTATTTTATTGTCTAGCTTTTTAAAAAGAAATAATCATAATCTACTCCAAACCGTTTGCATGTCCTAATATAAAAATAATGAGTTTCTTTTATTTTCGCGCTGAGGGATTGAGCGCAAAGTGTTTGGAAAATTGAAAAAAAAAATTGTGCGTTTTATGGTGATTTGATTAAAACAGGTTATATGTGGGTGGCATTTGCATAATCAATTTGAAGTTTTCGGGGGCCTGAGGTCTCAAAGGACTCGCAATCGATTCCTCGATTTACTTTTCCATTAAGTTATTAAGTTTGATGAAAAATTTGCGATCGATCGTTCGAGTGGTAATCCAACAAAAGGCTTATTACACGTTCAAATGCCGATGGAAATTCAAAGAGATCAAAGAATTGCGCTTCGATACAAAGAATTTTTCCATTTGCCGGAAATGAAACGAAATCTTTATTACAGAACGCTGCTTGTGTACGTTTTTAATAAAAAAGAAAAGATAAATGATCCGATATCAAGTTGGGTCAATTTTGGCGGCCACAACCAACGTCCTAATTAACTTGATCCAGGCCATAGTAAAACTGGATAAATTTCATAAAAGAAGCGGATGTAAATCATGGATATTGCTCGTAAAACTTTAAACTCCGAGTGAAGGATTTACAAGGCTTTTATAACTTGACGGCGGTACAAAACGCCGCTTAAACACACAAAAAAGCGAAAAACATAAATTATACAAAAGGAAAGATTGATTTCCAAGCGCACACACACAATATTTCTGCGATTTTTCCCAATAGCTTTGAGCGAAATGAGAGAATTTTCCGGTTTTGCTGGGAGCGATGTGTTCGAGGAAAACTTTAAAACTACAAACAGGACTGTAACAACGCAAATCCGTGCGCTATTTCACATAAAAGTGTCCATTTCAAAGCAGAAACTATATATAATAGACAGAAAACACAGACAAGAGAGGCTTATCTATAACATAAAACAAAACATAAGAAAGAAAAATGGAAAAAAAAACCATTAAGAAATGACACAGAAGACAGGAACTCAGATGAAGAAGATAAAAAAAGAAGACAAAAGATAGATGAGAGAAAATAGAAGCTAAAAGACAGAAAACAAAAAAAGAGAACAAATAAAGTCATGAAACAGAAGTTAAAACAAGAAGACAGAAGTCAAAAAGAAAAACACTGAAACAGACAAGATAATAGAAGAGAAGACAAAATATAAAAAACATAGAAAATGCACAATATAGAAGATACAAAAAAGCAAAAAGTAATAGAAGAGACAGAAAAACAGAAGGCAAGAGAAAAAAATACACAAAAGACGCAAAAAACAAAATGAATAGAAGCACACAGAAAACAATAGATGGAATAAAATTTTTGTTGATATCTTAGACGGCTTCTAGTTATCTATTTCAAGATTTTGTTTACAGATATCAAAATAAAGTTCTTAAGTTTTTTATGACTAGTTGTAGACTTTTTTATTTTAAAATTGAGACTTTTTATGCTCAGAATCTTCCTTTTTTTCCATTTTTAGTTGTAACATTAATCAGACGAATTCAATGCATTGCTGTAAAGATTATCAGAAAGAAGAACAAAATAGGAGCAAAAAAAATAGAAGGGTTAAAAAATTGAAATGACATTAAAGACACAAGGCATAGGAAATACAAAAGACAAGAAACAAAAATAAGAATAGACAAAAAATAGAAATCAAGACAAAGAGACAGAAGATAACAAGTTCAAAGGGAAAAAACAGAAGAACAAAACGGGAACAAATGGCAGAAAGCAGAACATAGAAGACAGGGAACAGAAATAGTTCAAAATGAACAAAAATTAAAATGAGACAGAAGACTGAAATATGCAGATAAAACAAAAGAAAACGAAAGACAGTAGTTTTAAAAGAGGAGAGAAGTTACAGAAAATAAAGAAAATAGAAGAGACAGAAGACAAGAAGTTTGAAGGGAAGAAATAGAAGAGCAAAAAGGGAACAAAAGAAGTGAACAAAACAGAGGAAAACATAGGTAAACAGAAGACAGTAGTTCTAAAAGAAAAGACAAGTTACAGAAAATAAAAAAGATAGAAATGACAGAAAACAGAAAGATAGAAACGATATAGGAAAAGAAGTAGGAAAATAGAAGAACAAAAGAAAATAGAAGTGTTAAAATATTTAAATGACAATTAAGGCACAAGGCATACAAAATACAAAAGACAAGATACAAAAAAAAACAAACGAGACAGAAAAGAGTAGACAAAACAAAGATACAGAAAACAAAAAGTTCAAAGGGAAGAAACAGAAAAGCAAAACGGAAACAAATGGCAGAAAGCAGAACATAGAAGACAGGAAACAGAAATAGTTCGAAATAAACAAAAATTAAAATTACACAGAAGACTGAAATATACAAATAAAACAAAAGAAAACGGAAGACATTAGTTTTAAAAGGGAAGAGAATTTACAGAAAACAAAGAAGATAGAAGAGACAGAAGACAGAAAATAGAGAACTCAGAAGATATGAAAGAAGAAAACTTCTACAGATGTCAAGACAAAGAGACAAGAAATTTGAAGGGAAGAAACAGAAGAACAAAAAGGTAACAAAAGATGAGAACAAAACAGAGCACAACATAGGAAAACAGAAGACAGTAGTTCTAAAAGAAAGACAAGATAAAGAAAATAAAAAAGATAGATATGACAGAAAACAGAAAGATAGAAACGATATAGGAAAAGAAGATTTCTTCGAGTAGGAAAGAAGAAAATGGAAGAACAAAAGAAAATAGAAGGGTTAAGAAATTGAAATGACAATTAAGACACAAGGCATAGGAAATACAAAAGACAAGATACAAAAAAACAAACGAGACAGAAAAGAGTAGACAAAACAAAGATACAGAAGACAAGAGGTTCAAAGGAAAGAAACAGAAGAGCAAAACGGGAACAAATAGCAGAAAGCAGATCACAGAATACAGGAAACAGAAATAGTTCGAAATGAACAAAAATTAAAATAACACAGAAGACTGAAATATACAGATAAAACAAAAGAAAACGAAAGACAGTAGTTTTCAAGGAGGAGAGAAGTTACAGAAAATAATGAAGATAGAAGAGACAGAAGACAAGAAGTTTGAAGGAAGAAACAGAAGAGCAAAAAGGGAACAAAAGAAGTGAACAAAACAGAGAAAAACATAGGTAAACAGAAGACATTAGTTCTAAAAGAAAAGACAGGTTACAGAAAATAAAAAAGATAGAAATGACAGAAAACAGAAAGATAGAAACGATATAGAAGAAGAACAAAACACAGAAGAGATAAGACAGATAACAGTTAAGAAGCAAGCAGACAGAAGATAAAACAAAGAAAACTAAAGACAAAAAGCAAACAATAGATAGGTGTCAGAAAAAAGAAAATAGAAGAGCAAAAGAAAATAGAAGGTTTAAAAATTTAAAATGACAATTAAGACACAAAGCATAGGAAATACAAAAGACAAGATACAAAAAAACAAACGAGACAGAAAAGAGTAGACAAAACAAAGATACAGAAGACAAGAAGTTTAAAGCGAAGAAACAGAAAAGCAAAACGGGAACAAATGGCAGAAAGCAGAACATAGAAGACAGGAAACAAAAATAGTTCGAAATGAACAAAATTTAAAATTACCTAGAAGACTGAAATATACAAATAAAACAAAAGAAAAGGGAAGACATTAGTTTTAAAAGAGAAGAAAATTTACAGATAACAAAGAAGATAGAAGAGACAGAAGACAGAAAATAGAGAACTCAGAATATATGGAAGAAGAAAACTTCTACAAGATAAAACACAGAAGTCAACACAAAGAGACAAAAGACAAGAAATTTGAAGCTAAGAAACAGATGAACAAAAAAGGAACAAACGAAGAGAACAAAACAGAGCACAACATAGGAAAACAAAAGACAGTAGTTCTAAAAGAAAAGACAAGTTACAGAAAACACAAAAGATAGAAATGACAGAAAACAGAAAAGATAGAAACGATATAGGAAAAGAAAACTTCTTCGAGTAGGAAAGAAGATAAAACACAGAAGTCAAAACAAAGAAAAGAAACAGAAGGCTAAAAAGGAAACAAATGACAAAAACAGAAAATAGAAGAGAAACATTTAGAAAAAAACAAAAATTCAAATAGAATAGAATTGAATTGAATAGAAAAGACAGGTTACAAAAAACAATGAAGACAGAAGAAACAAACGACAGAAAACAAAAAAAAACAGAAAATACAAACGATATGAAAGACAAAAAAAATTTGTTTTAAGATTTTAAATTGCTACCATTTGTTTACTTCTAGACATTGTTTGCAGAAACAAAAATAAAGTTTTGTAAGTTTGATGGTCAATTTGTTCCCCTTTTAAAGTTGTAATTTCGAGCACCATTTGAGTGCCTGAAACTGGCCAAAACAAGCCAACAAAACCGCCTTTTAATAAAACGAATTGAATGTATTTCAACGAGTGGTTCTTCCAGCTGTCAGTAGTGCCCAAATCAAATATCGATGACTATCGAATTTTTCCTCGTTATCTCGTCTGCTATCAGCCACACAAATAAATCTGTCACGCGTTAATTTCGCTTCGTTCATTCTCTCTCATTGTTGTTTTCGAACTGACCGACCCTAGAATAAATTTCGGCCCGGAGCTATTTGTCCGTTCTCGATGTCAATTAAGTGTTCCTTTCACTCTTTTGCCACAGAGAAAAATAATAAATACACAACTGTTTATTTGAAATTCTTTATTGGCCATTTGAATATTTTAATTTCCGCCGGTTAGAGTTTCGAGCAATACGCTGCCAATTCTTTTATTGACCACAGAAGGGATTTGAGAGGAATCCACAGTTGAAAGAGTCATCGGCTGATCTCCCGTTGCCACTCTTGGAAAACAACCATCAAAATTCAAATTATTACTACTAATAACTTACTCCACAACGGGGTGGCTGTCTATTTCCATCGCTGAGTAAACAACGAAGAACAAGAGGCAAGAAATTAGCTAAAAATATAATGGAAATTTATTCGCGGTTAATTTCGGGTCTTGACCCGATGTGATACTCACAATTTTAAACATTTTCCAAGACTTGTGGAAAGGTAATGTTTGGCTTAAACCGCAACCCCTTTTTATATCAAAAACGAAACCGATTAAGTACAACTAAATTGGGTCATATCGTCACAATTGCACTTTTCGCCAAATTATGAAAATACAAAAGCAATTTAGCTGTCGTCACTTATTTCAATAATAAACTTTTTATCGAAAAAGCCAATTGTACTCAAATTTCTAATTGTCTGAAGGTTACCCTAAATATTGTTGTTTTTTATTTTAATTTTGTGTCAAAACTATATTATCTTATCAAAAATTTTGTTCCATAATCGTTTCTCATTAAAACATTGATATCGTAATTTTTTTTAATTTTGGCTACAATTTTATGTTTTGTTTTCTACCTTTTTTTGCTTTCTGTTTTTTTTTATTTAATTTTTCTGTCTTCTCTTTTGTATTTTGTATTTTTTTGTTTTTTATTTTTTTTATTTCTTGTGTTTTTTCTATTTTCTTAATTAGTTTTTTTTTTCTTTATTTTTAATTATTATTTATCCTGTGATTTCAGTGTTATTTTGTTTTCTTTATATTCTTTTGTCATTTGCATTATTTCTTCCTTCTTTTGTTTTCTTTGTTTTCTTTTCCTTTTTTTAATTTACTGTCTTCTATCTTATTTTATTTTCCTTAAGTCTTTTCCATTATTCTGCGTCATTTTAAAATTTATGTTTTTCCATTATTCTTTTTATTTCTGCTTCTTGTAGATTTGTTATTTTGCTTTCTTTCTATCTTCTGGCTTTTTTTAGTCTTCTGAGGTTGTGCAACATTATATTATTTTTTTGTCATCTATTTTTTACTCTTTTTGACTATCTTCTGCTTTCTGCTTTCTTTGTTCAGTATTTTGTCTTGAGTCCGTCTTTTGATTTTTTTTCTGACTTTCGTTTTTATATTTTTTGCTTCTGAATTGTTTCTTCTTTTTCTGATTTCCTGTTTTCAATGTTATTTTATTTTTTTTATGTTCTTTTCAGTCATTGCGTAATTTATTCCTTCATCTGTTTTCTTTTTTTTACTTTCGATCATCGATGTTTTATCTTTGTTCTTGTCTTTTTCTTTCTCAGATTTACTGTCTTCTATATTATTTTAACTTTTTTGGTTTATTTTCAGTCCTTTGCATCAATTTCTGTTTTTCTATTATTCTTTTTATTATCTACTTCTTGTTTTATTTCTGCTTCTTGCGGATTTTTTCTTCTGCTTTCTTTCTATCTTCTGGCTTTTTTTTTGTTTCTTTTATGTTTTTTAGTCTTTTGAGGCTGTGTAAAACTATATTATTTTTTTGTCATCTGTTTTTTACTCTTTTTGACTATCCTCTGCTTTCTGCTTTCTTTGTTCAGTATTTTGTCTTGAGTCCGTCTTTTGAATTTTCTTCTGAATTGCTTCTTCTTATTGTGATTTCCTGTTTTCAATGCTATTTTGTTTTCTTAATATTCTTTTCAATCATTTGCGTAATTTCTTCCTTCTTCTGTTTTCTTTCTTTTACTTTCGATCATCGATGTTTTATCTTTGTTCTTGTCTTTTTCTTTTTGTAATTTACTGTTTTTTATATTATTTTAAACTTTTTGGTTTATTTTCAGTCCGTTGCATCAATTTCTGTTTTTCTATTATTCTTTTTATTATCTACTTCTGGTTTTATTTCTGCTTCTTGTGGATTTTTTCTTTTGCTTTCTTTCTATCTTCTGGCTTTTTTTTCTGTTATGTTTTTTAGTCTTTTGAGGCTGTTCAAAACTAAATTGTAAAATTGTAAAATTGTAAAATTGTAAAATTGTAAAATTGTAAAATTGTAAAATTGTAAAATTGTAAAATTGTAAAATTGTAAAATTGTAAAATTGTAAAATTGTAAAATTGTAAAATTGTAAAATTGTAAAATTGTAAAATTGTAAAATTGTAAAATTGTAAAATTGTAAAATTGTAAAATTGTAAAATTGTAAAATTGTAAAATTGTAAAATTGTAAAATTGTAAAATTGTAAAATTGTAAAATTGTAAAATTGTAAAATTGTAAAATTGTAAAATTGTAAAATTGTAAAATTGTAAAATTGTAAAATTGTAAAATTGTAAAATTGTAAAATTGTAAAATTGTAAAATTGTAAAATTGTAAAATTGTAAAATTGTAAAATTGTAAAATTGTAAAATTGTAAAATTGTAAAATTGTAAAATTGTAAAATTGTAAAATTGTAAAATTGTAAAATTGTAAAATTGTAAAATTGTAAAATTGTAAAATTGTAAAATTGTAAAATTGTAAAATTGTAAAATTGTAAAATTGTAAAATTGTAAAATTGTAAAATTGTAAAATTGTAAAATTGTAAAATTGTAAAATTGTAAAATTGTAAAATTGTAAAATTGTAAAATTGTAAAATTGTAAAATTGTAAAATTGTAAAATTGTAAAATTGTAAAATTGTAAAATTGTAAAATTGTAAAATTGTAAAATTGTAAAATTGTAAAATTGTAAAATTGTAAAATTGTAAAATTGTAAAATTGTAAAATTGTAAAATTGTAAAATTGTAAAATTGTAAAATTGTAAAATTGTAAAATTGTAAAATTGTAAAATTGTAAAATTGTAAAATTGTAAAATTGTAAAATTGTAAAATTGTAAAATTGTAAAATTGTAAAATTGTAAAATTGTAAAATTGTAAAATTGTAAAATTGTAAAATTGTAAAATTGTAAAATTGTAAAATTGTAAAATTGTAAAATTGTAAAATTGTAAAATTGTAAAATTGTAAAATTGTAAAATTGTAAAATTGTAAAATTGTAAAATTGTAAAATTGTAAAATTGTAAAATTGTAAAATAGAGATCACCAATAAAATAATCAAAAGTAAAATTGGCAAATTGCAAAATAAAAGTGTAAAACTGTAAAAATGCCAACTTTGAAAATTGGATCTTTAAAACTGCTAAATTGTAAAACTGTAATATTATTATTTTGTCATTTGTTTTTTACCTCTTTTTGACTATCCTCTGCTTTCTGCTTTCTTTGTTTAGTATTTTGTCCTGAATATTATTATTCCGTCTTTTGAATTTTCTTCTGACTTTCGTTTTTATATTTTTTGCTTCTGAATTATTTCAGAATTAAAAGTTAAAAGATTTTTTAATTGTAAACTGTGTCTATGACTTTGACGAATATTTTCGCTGCAATTTAAGTGATTTGCAGGCTTTTTAGTTTGTATCCTTCTTATTTTGTTGACTTGTGTAATGACGCACTGTTTTAAACACCAATAAAACTATTTATATATTTATATTTATATTTTCTTTTTCGGCCTTTCTTTTTCTGATTTCCTGTTTTCAATGTTATTTTGTTTTCTTTATATTCTTTTCAGTCAATTGTGTAATTTCTTCCTTCTTCTGTTTTCTATTTTTTTACTTTTGATCATCGATATTTTATCTCTGTTCTTGTCTTTTTCTTTTTCAGATTTACTGTCTTCTATCTTATTTTAACCTTTTTGTTTCTATTGTTTCTATTTTCCTATGATTTTTTTTTTACTATCTAGCTGTTTCTATTTTACTTCTACTTCTTTCGGATTTTTTTCTTTTGATTTTTGCTGTGTTCCTTAGTCTTCTATACCATTTCAAAATTTCTTTTTTCCTATTCTTCTTCTTATCATCTGTCTTCTTTCAATTTCTTAAACCGAATCTTTGTGAAAAACGGTGTAAACATTTAATTCATTTCTCGTCTGCTCTTCGAAAGCTCAAAAACCAAGCTTCATTTACTGATAAGCTTCCCCTTCAAGTAAGTATAAAAGAAATTGGCTTTCATTTTCTTATAAGCTTCAATATTGTCCCTTTCATCCATAATTTATACCTAGCATGTGACCGTATTTCAGCTAATTTTTTTCATAAACAACAGGCTTGTTGTGTAATTAGCGGAAATAGGGCGACCCTTATCGTTGCTAAAAGCGCGCCATTGTGTTGCAAAGCTCGCTACTGCAATTAGTACTCGGTAATCTCCTTACTAGTCTTTTGGTTCAATATTTACGCTTGCCTCTTGACCTTAAAGCGCTAGGTTTGCACAGTCAACAGACGTTGATTGATTCGATTTTGCCTATGCACCACAATGAAACCCTATTTTTTTTTCAAGTGAGAGAGAGGGCACAAATTGTGGTAAATCCTCCAGGATTGAGACGTAGTCATGTCATGGACAATATTAATGTTAGCTGTGCGCTCGATAACTGCCAGAATCAAGCTCGTTAATCTCACAGTTAGTTGTGGAAAAATCGCTAAATTGTTGCAATGCGACGTTTATTAATTTTGTGGTTGTTTAATAAATTGTTAAAACAGTATTCAAAAAGAAGAACAAGAAAAAAACACACGGACAGAAGAAAGGTTAGTAAAAAATGCAGACAAGAAAGTAGGAACATGAACAGATAGAAAGGACATACGACAAAAGTCAGAAATAAAAAAACTGTAAACAGAAACAGAAGTTAACCAAGAGCTATTAGGAAAAAATAGAAGCCAGAAAATAGAAAGCTAAAAAAACAGGAATCAGAATGATGACAAAGAAAAGAATAAAAAAGAAATATTAAAATAATACAAAAGACTGACCACAATAGAAATAGAAAATAAGACAGAAGAGAGAATCGACAGAAAATCAGAAGAAAGAAGACTGAAAATCACAACAAAAAAGATAGAAGATAGGAAACAGAAGAAAGGGAACAGGCGAAGAGAAGGCAGAATTGAAGCAAAAGATGACAGAAAGAATAATAGGAAAACAAAAATTTGAAATGACCCAGAAACCTGAAAACAGAAGAAAAAAGAATAAGAGGAAAACGAAAAAAACAAAAAGAGACGAAAGACTAACTAAAAATCAGAGAAGAAAAAAGATGACAAAGGCCGAAAACAGAAAACAATAAAATAAAATAGGAGACAAAAAAAATGAAAACAGACACCATACCGAAAAAAAGAAATTTCAAATAGACTTTATGGGCTAAAGACAACAAATGAAGAACAACAGAAGCTAGAAGAAATACAGAAGAATATAAGTCAAAAAAGGAAGACAGAATACAGAAAAACAGTAGAGAAAAAGAGAAGGTAGATAGAGAAAAAAATAGAAAACCGAATAAAAAAAATCAGAAAAGAGAAAAATGTATTAACGAAAGAGGGAACATGTATCAAAAAAATCAATTTTTTTTAATGACGCATAAGTCTAAATATAACAGAAAAAGAAAAAAATAGGCAGAAGGCAGAAAATCAGAAGAAAGAAAACAGAAAATTGAACATAACAGGAAACACAGAAGAAAGAGAAAAGAAGAAGATAGAAATGAAACAACAGATGACTGAAGGAAAAACAAAGAAAACATAAATCCGAAGTCAAAAAAAAGACGAAAAATTCAAAGTCAAAATAGAAAAAATAAGAATACAGAAGAAATAAAATAAGAAACAAAACAATAGAAAATGGACAGTGAATAGAAAAAAGAAGCTTTAAAAGGATTCACAACGCTAAGGAAAACAGGTAAAGAACATAAGAAAACAAAAGCCTAAAAAAGGAAACAGAAGACAAAATTTAGAGTCAGAAAACAAAAAAACAAAAGTCATACAAAGAAGAAGGAAGACAGAAAGTCAGCAGACAAAAAGAGAAAACCGAAAATTGAAGAATCTGTTAACGGTAGAGAAATTAAGAATTTACTTTTTAGTAATTAATAATTAACATTGATTAGCTAACTGATGTTGAAAAAAAATGCGAAAGAATTTTTTCCTGTTTAATTTTCGTCTTTTTTTCTTAATGGACTCTCTCTTGTTGCTGTTGTTGTTGAGAGACTGCAATGGTTTTTCTTTTTAGTTTTTCTAGGTTCTTCTAGTTATTAAGCAATCTCCGAATTTATTATTATTTGATTTCTATATGGTTTCTAATTATTATTTTTATTTTTATTAATTTTCCTTTGAGGTTAAGTTGAATAGCTTCAAGATAGACTTCGTCTCCTCATCTGTTAATTATTGTTTAATTTTATTTAATGAAGGTCTTTTATTATTATTATTAAAAAACTAGAATTATAACTTATGGATTAATCGATTTGCAGTGGGAAGTAGTCTTCAAAAAACATTATAAACAGTTTACAATTATTTTTTTTATAAAATACCTAACTACAAGTAGAAGAGAGGAATCAAGAAACAAAAAAATTGAAATAGAAAACGAATAAAAAAAGAATAGTAAAACAACAGTAGAAAACAAGATAAGACAGAGGACTATAAAAAGCCACAGAAGGCAAAAGTCAGAAAAGAGAATAAAAGACAAAATAAGGAAACAAAAGGAAAGAGGGAGACAAAAAACAAAAAACAGAAGAAAAATATAGGAAACAAGAAATCGAACACAAAAGTAAAAAGGAAAAATAGACATTCTAAAAAAATGTACAAAGAAAAAGAGACGGAAAAAACGAAAAAAAAAAAAATAAGAAAGACAAACAGAGAAAAATAAAGCAAAACGAAAGAAGGCATAAAACAATTAACATTAATTGTTAAGTTTATTCATTTTCACTTAATTTTTGTTGCTTTGATGCCAATTTTTTTATAACTTATAGATTAATCGAATTGCAGTGGGAAGTAGTCTTCAAAATAACATTAACAGTTTACATTTTTTTTTTAAAATACGTAACCACAAGCAGAAGAGAGGAATCAAGAAACAAAAAAATAGAAACAGAAAACGAATAAAAGAAGAATAATCAAACAACAGTAGAAAACAAGATAAGACAGAAGACTACAAAAAGCCACAGAAAGCAAAAGTCAGAAACGAGAATAAAAGACAAAATAAGGAAACAAAAAAGAAAAGATGAAGACAAAACAGAAGAAAAATATAGGAAATAAGAAAGCGAACAAAAAAGTAAAAAGGAAAAATGGACATTCTAAAAAAAAAGGTACAAAGAAAAAGAGACGGAAAAAAACGAAAAAAAAATAATAAGAATAGTAAAACAACAGTAGAAAACAAGATAAGACAGAAGACTACCAAAAGCCACAGAAGGCAAAAGTCAGAAAAGAGAATAAAAGACAAAATAAGGAAACAAAAAAAAGAGGGAGACAAAAATAAAAAACAGAAGAAAAATATAGGAAACAAGAAGCGAACAAAAAAGTAAAAAAAGGACATTCTAAAAAAAAAAGGTACAAAGAAAAAGAGACGGAAAAAAACGAAAAAAAATAATAAGAATAGTAAAACAACAGTAGAAAACAAGATAAGACAGAAAACTACCAAAAGCCACAGAAGGCAAAAGTCAGAAAAGAGAATAAAAGACAAAATAAGGAAACAAAAAAAAAGAGGGAGACAAAAACAAAAAACAGAAGAAAAATATAGGAAACAAGAAGCGAACAAAAAAGTAAAAAAAAGGACATTCTAAAAAAAAAGGTACAAAGAAAAAGAGACGGAAAAAAACGAAAAAAAATAATAAGAATAGTAAAACAACAGTAGAAAACAAGATAAGACAGAAAACTACCAAAAGCCACAGAAGGCAAAAGTCAGAAAAGAGAATAAAAGACAAAATAAGGAAACAAAAAAAAGAGGGAGACAAAAACAAAAAACAGAAGAAAAATATAGGAAACAAGAAGCGATCAAAAAAGTAAAAAAAAAAGGACATTCTAAAAAAAAAACGAAAAAAAATTAAGAAAGACAAACAGAGAAAAAGAAAGCAAAACGAAAGAAGGCATAAAACAATTAACATTAATTGATAAGTTTATTCATTTTCACTTAATTCTTGTTGCTTTGATGCCAATTTTTTTCTGTTTATTAATTTTGTCGCTCTGTTTATACCTCAATTGATGAATTGTCAGCATTTTTTGATCAAAATTCTTTATTAGTACGAATTAGTTTAGTGAAATGTTCCAATTCTGTAATGACAACAAGCGAATTGATTGAATTTCGGTGTAAAATGCGTTAAAAATCGGTGCAATTTCCTGCAAGATGCAATGAATGGTCGCAGGAGCGTCCAGGATTCAACTCAGTAGCCTCGGCAGGATCGCGCAATCCTCCCGCCTTCATTCCTGCAGCAGCAGCAGCAGCAACTTCTGTTTCTCTTTCGAGCAGTTCGAATCGAATCGTCGTCGTTCGAGCATCGGTTGGTTGGTTATAGTGTGTTGTTACTTTCACGCAAAGTGGTGCAGTTATGTGATGGGGTGCTTTCTGATAGTGGGGGTGCTCTTGTCAACCCTTTGCCTATTTATTGCTGCAGGTGAGGGAAATTGATTAAGGGACAAGAAAAAAGTGCGGTGGAAATGTAAACGATTGCGACAAGTCTCAAGGGAGGAATAGAGGGCCCACAATTGAATTGTGAGAGGCTTAACAAAGAGCTAAAGTGTTTGAGGAAAAAATTTACGATACGAGTTTTGGGCAAAATTAAATTTTCGGCACCTTTTTGAAAAATTACAGTATTAATAATAATAATAATAAAATAATAAATAATATTAATAATAATAATAAAGTTTGTCTTGGGTTTTAAAGAAATGGTACTTTTTTGAGGGCCAAAATTGCCATTTTTTAATAATTCTACGAAAATATATGCAAAATTGATGTGATTTTTTGGCTTAATTTTAACATGTTGGTCTTAGAACTGTTTTATGTTTTGAAATCCAAAATTTGTAGTTAGTTGCTCACATGTTAAAATCCAAAATGTCTGATTTTAGTTTTTTTTGGGGGCCTTTTTTGGTCCACTTATTAAAAACTGTCTGGAGCAGAAATTACTTAGAGGAAAGTGGTGTTTATTAAAATTTTTTGACCGTTTTGGAAAAAATTGCCAATATTTTAGGAAAACCGAAAAGTGCCAAAAAATAATTTTTTGGCCACCACTTTGTTAATTTTTTGGATACCTTCTAACTTTTGAGATAAGAATTTAAGTTTATTCAAAAATTTTTTCAAAAATTATGAAAATTATGAATTATGAATTTTTGGACCAAAATGGCAATTTTTCAAAAATTACATATTTATTTGAAATACTTAAAATTTAGTCACAATGAATTTTTTCCAACTATTTGTCCTCAAATTTTGCCCAAAAACACAATTTTCCAAAAAAATTCTATATTCTATATTAGGTGTTGTTTTGAAATTCAAAATTTGTAGTTTTCCAAAAATTCAAAATGTCTTTATTTTTGTTTTTTTTGGCCCTCGTATTGGCTAAATTTGTAAAAACAAAAAATCGTATCAAAATTTGGTTTGCACATTTAAAATCTGGAGCAAAATTACTTGGGAGAAGGTGGTGTTTATAAAAAATTTAACCGTTTTGAAAAAAATTGAGATTTTGAGAAAACTTAAAAGTGCCATTAAAATAATTTTTTGGTGACCATTTAAGAATTTGTTTATTTTTTGTTACCTTATGTTATTTGAACTTGTTAAAACTTTTTTTCAAAAATTATGAACAAAAAAATTGATTTGGACCAAAATCGTAATTTTTGAAAAAGTACTTTTAAAAATTATTTGAATTACTTAAAATTTAATAAAAACAAGATATTTTTATATTAATTTAACACTATTTGGCTTAAAACAATCTTTAGTTTTGAAATGCAAAGTTTGTGATTGCTCTTTACACACAAAAATTATTGATTTTTGCTCTTCAGGGCCACGTTTTGGCAAATATTTCAAAAACTAGAAGTCGTAGCAAAATGGGGTTTGCATTTTTGAAATCCGGAGGAATTTTTTAAGAAAAGGTGACGTTTATTACAATTCCTCACCGTGTGAAGAAAAACAAGAAAATTTCGATGTAAGCAGAAAAATTCAAAAAGGACCAAAAAAATTAATTTTAGGATTTGGTAATTTTTTGAATACTTTGCAACGTGCAAGACAATTGGACAAAAAATCGAATAAATGCAAGCTTGTTCAAACTCGTTTTCAAAAATTATGCACATATGATGAATTAAAAAAATGTTACCCAAAAACGGCAAATTTTGGTCGAAATCTCAAAAACTACAAATGCTATTAAAACCCGGTTTGCATGTTTGAAATCCTGATTAAAAACTAAGTAAGAGGAGAGGTGTTTATTAAAAATTTCTTGATCATTTTGGGAAAAAAAAGAATATTTTGCTTCATGTAGAAAAAATTCAAAAAGGGACCAAAAAATATGTTTTTTTGTCATGACTTAAAGATTTGTTAATTTTTTTAAATAATTATAGTTTCTAAGGCTATTTGATATAAGAATCGTACAAGTTTGAGCTTGCCAAACATTTTTTTCAAAAATTATGCACATATGTTGATTTGAAAAAATGTTACCCAAAAACGGCAACTTTTGATCGAAATCTGAAAAACTACAAATGCTATTAAAACCCGGTTTGCATGTTTGAAATCCTGGTTAAAAACTAAGTAAGAGGAGAGGTGTTTATTAAAAATTTCTTGATCATTTTGGAAAAAAAATAAGAATGTTTTGCTTCATGTAGAAAAAATTCAAAAAGGGACCAAAAAATACGTTTTTTTGGCCATGACTTAGAGATTTGTTAATTACTTGAATAGTTTGTAGCTTCTAAGACTATTTGACATAATAATTATTGTACATATTCAAAGTTGTTAGAATTAAAAAAAAAATCAAACAAACTTTTTAAATTTTGAAAAAATGGTACTCAAAAATAACTAAATTTTGGCAAAAATCTCAAAAACTACAAATGATTTCAAATATCGGTTTACATATTTGACATCCTCGTTAAAAATTACGTAAGAGATGAGTTTATTTTGTTGCATAAAGTATGTTAAATAAATTTAAAAAAAAATCGAAAAAATTTGGAAAATTTACCTTTTTTTGAAATCAACCAAAAATCATTGGGAAATTCGGATTAGTTTAGCCACGGTTCGATTGCTGGGGTCACCTAGTGTGAGAATGTTCTTAATTACAAACAACTCAGTTTTAATTACAACAATTATGGGGACGAAATTTTACAAAATTCGAGGCCAAAATCCGGAAATTCTATCAATTTTGTAGAAGATTTTGTCAACACAACAATGTTGGAACGCATTCGGAATAATTTATAAAAGTTTGGTCATGTTGGCCGGCCCGTTTCTAACTGTTTGTTTGCCTAGTTATAAATAATAATTACGGTTTTAATCGAGAGGTGTGTTCAAGGCTGTCCCTTTTATGGCTCCGGAGTTTTTTCCGGGTCGGGAACAGGCGAGCGCACCATTTAGGGAAATTCAAAGTTATTCACCTAAAACCGTTGCAAATAATAAAATTCTTGTGTGGGTGTCTAATCCCAACACATTTTTCACTCCTGTAAGGTGTGGAGAATTGTCAATTTGTTTGAAGAAACGTTGCGGAACGACTATCAAGGACATTGACGACCCCCAGATCGACCGGACCTGACACCAAGATGATTCGAAAGCGAAATTCCATTTCAAGGAAAAATTCACCTTGAAGCGCATTTTTTCACCAAATTGGACGCTAACGCGCTGTGAAATTGTGGAAATCGAACGATTTTGTGAAATTTTATTAAAAAATGACGTGAAATTAACGACTAAACGAGAAGCTAATTTAACTTGTTAATCTCATTTCGGCAAAAAACTGCAAGAACGGGATTAGATTTTCATTAAAACGTTTCAAAATTTCCGGAAATTGTGATTCTGACCTCCAGTTTGTTAAGTTTCTCACAAACTGGAAATGTCCCCATAATTGTTGTAATTAAAACTCGTTTACTTTTAATTATGAACATTCACACATTATGTGACTACTATAATCAAACCGTGGTTAAATTAATCCAAATTTCTAATGTTTTTTGAATTATTCCAAAGAAATCATTTCTTTTCAAAGAAATTTTTTCGAAAACTGCTTTAAAAATTTTAAGGAACATTTTTTTTACTCATGTAATGTTTGACCAGAATTTTAAATATTTAAACCGCGTTTTGATCTAATTTGTAGTTTTTGAGACTTTTGCCAAAACGTGGCGATTTTTGAGTGGTGTTAATAATTTTTGAAAAAGAGTTTGAACAAGTTTGAATTTGTACCAAATAGTCTTACAAGTTACAAACTATTCTAGAAATTAACAAGTCTCCAAGTCATGGCCAAAAAAAACAATATTTTTTGGTCCCTTTTTGAGTTTTTTTACATAAAGCGAATTATTCTAATTTTTTCACAAAATGGTTAAGAAGTTTTTAATTAACACCTTTCTTCTTATTTAATTTTTAATCAGGATTTCAAATGTGCAAACCGGGTCGTGATAGCATTCGTAGTTTTTGAGATTTGGGCCAAAACTTGCCGTTTTTGGGTAACATTTTTTTTAAATCAACATATGTGCATAATTTTTGAAAAAGTGTTTGGGCATGCTTGCATGTATATAATTCTTTTGTCAAATAGTCTTACAACTTACAAACTATTCAAGAAATTAACAAATCTCCAAGTCATGGCCAAAAAAAAACAATATTTTTTGGCCCCTTTTTGAGTTTTTTTACATAAAGCGAATTATTCTAATTTTTTCACAAAATGGTTAAGAAGTTTTTAATTAAGACCTTTCTTCTTATTTATTTTTTAATCAGGATTTCAAATGTGCAAAACGGGTCGTGATAGCATTCGTAGTTTTTGAGATTTGGGCCAAAACTTGCCGTTTTTGGGTAACATTTTTTTCAAATCAACATATGTGCATAATTTTTGAAAAAGAGTTTGGACAAGCTTGAATTTATACAATTCTTTTGTCAAATAGTCTTACAAGTTACAAACTATTCAAGAAATTAACAAATCTCCAAGTCATGGCCAAAAAAAAACAATATTTTTTGGTCCCTTTTTGAGTTTTTTTACATAAAGCGAATTATTCTTATTTTTTCCCAAAATGGTTAAGAAATTTTTAATTAAGACTTTTCTTCTTACTTAATTTTTAATGAGGATTTTAAATGTGCAAACCGGGTTGTGATAGTTTTTGACATTTCGACCAAAACTTGCCGTTTTTGGGTAACATTTTTTCAAATCAACATATGTGCATAATATTTGAAAGAGTTTGGACAAGCTTAAATTTATAAAATTGTTTTGTCAAAGAGTCTTGCACGTTCCAAGGTATTCAAAAAATTATCAAATCCTGAAATCTATTTTTTGGTCCTTTAGATACCTTTTCTACACACATCGAACTTTTCTTATTTTTTTTTCACACGGTGAGAAATTGTAATAAACGTCACCTTTTCTTAAGTAAATTTTCCTCCGGATTTCAAAAATGAAAACCGCATTTTGCTACGACTTATGGTTTTTAAAATATTGGCCAAAACGTGGCTCAGAAGAGCAAAAATCAATAATTTTTGTGTGTAAAAAGCAATCACAAACTTTGCATTTCAAAACTAAAAATTGTTTTAAGCCAAACATTGTTAAATTAATCTAAAAATATCTTGTTTTTATTAAATTTTAAGTAGTTCAAATAATTTTTAAAAGTACTTTTTCAAAAATTTCGATTTTGGTCCAAATCAATTTTTTTGTTCATAATTTTTGAAAAAAAGTTTAAACAAGTTCAAATAACATAAGGTAACAAAAAATGAACAAATTCTTAAGTGGTCACCAAAAAATTATTTTAATGGCACTTTTAAGTTTTCTCAAAATCTCAATTTTTTTCAAAACGGTTAAATTTTTATACACACCACTTTCTCCCAAGCAATTTTGCTCCAGATTTTAAATATGCAAACCAAATTTTGATACGATTTTTTGTTTTTACGAATTTGGCCAATACGAGGTATTGAAAAACTACAAATTTTGAATTTTAAAACAAAACCTAAGAATATTTCAAGTAGAATATAGAAGAATATATGGATTTTCTTTTTTGGAAAATTGTGTTTTTGGACAAAATTTTTAATCTAAAAATATCTTGTTTTCATTAAATTTTAAGTAGTTCAAGTGATTTTTAAAAGTACTTTTTCAAAAATTTCGATTTTGGTCCAAATCAATTTTTTTGTTCATAATTTTTGAAAAAAAGTTTAAACAAGTTCAAATGACATAAGGTAACAAAAAATGAACAAATTCTTAAGTGGTCACCTAAAAATTATTTTAATAGCACTTTTAAGTTTTCTCAAAATCTCAATTTTTTTCAAAACGGTTAAATTTTTATAAACACCACCTTCTCCCAAGTAATTTTGCTCCAGATTATAAATATGCGAACCAAATTTTGATACGATTTTTTGTTTTTACGAATTTGGCCAATACGAGGTATTGGAAAACTACAAATTTTGAATTTTAAAACAAAACCTAAGAATATTTCAAGTAGAATATAGAAGAATATATGGATTTTCTTTTTTGGAAAATTGTGTTTTTGGACAAAATTTTTAATCTAAAAATATCTTGTTTTCATTAAATTTTAAGTAGTTCAAGTGATTTTTAAAAGTACTTTTTCAAAAATTTCGATTTTGGTCCAAATCAATTTTTTTGTTCATAATTTTTGAAAAAAAGTTTAAACAAGTTCAAATGACATAAGGTAACAAAAAATGAACAAATTCTTAAGTGGTCACCTAAAAATTATTTTAATAGCACTTTTAAGTTTTCTCAAAATCTCAATTTTTTTCAAAACGGTTAAATTTTTATAAACACCACCTTCTCCCAAGTAATTTTGCTCCAGATTATAAATATGCGAACCAAATTTTGATACGATTTTTTGTTTTTACGAATTTGGCCAATACGAGGTATTGGAAAACTACAAATTTTGAATTTTAAAACAAAACCTAAGAATATTTCAAGTAGAATATAGAAGAATATATGGATTTTCTTTTTTGGAAAATTGTGTTTTTGGACAAAATTTTTAATCTAAAAATATCTTGTTTTCATTAAATTTTAAGTAGTTCAAGTGATTTTTAAAAGTACTTTTTCAAAAATTTCGATTTTGGTCCAAATCAATTTTTTTGTTCATAATTTTTGAAAAAAAGTTTAAACAAGTTCAAATGACATAAGGTAACAAAAAATGAACAAATTCTTAAGTGGTCACCTAAAAATTATTTTAATAGCACTTTTAAGTTTTCTCAAAATCTCAATTTTTTTCAAAACGGTTAAATTTTTATAAACACCACCTTCTCCCAAGTAATTTTGCTCCAGATTATAAATATGCGAACCAAATTTTGATACGATTTTTTGTTTTTACGAATTTGGCCAATACGAGGTATTGGAAAACTACAAATTTTGAATTTTAAAACAAAACCTAAGAATATTTCAAGTAGAATATAGAAGAATATATGGATTTTCTTTTTTGGAAAATTGTGTTTTTGGACAAAATTTTTAATCTAAAAATATCTTGTTTTCATTAAATTTTAAGTAGTTCAAGTGATTTTTAAAAGTACTTTTTCAAAAATTTCGATTTTGGTCCAAATCAATTTTTTTGTTCATAATTTTTGAAAAAAAGTTTAAACAAGTTCAAATGACATAAGGTAACAAAAAATGAACAAATTCTTAAGTGGTCACCTAAAAATTATTTTAATAGCACTTTTAAGTTTTCTCAAAATCTCAATTTTTTTCAAAACGGTTAAATTTTTATAAACACCACCTTCTCCCAAGTAATTTTGCTCCAGATTATAAATATGCGAACCAAATTTTGATACGATTTTTTGTTTTTACGAATTTGGCCAATACGAGGTATTGGAAAACTACAAATTTTGAATTTTAAAACAAAACCTAAGAATATTTCAAGTAGAATATAGAAGAATATATGGATTTTCTTTTTTGGAAAATTGTGTTTTTGGACAAAATTTTTAATCTAAAAATATCTTGTTTTCATTAAATTTTAAGTAGTTCAAGTGATTTTTAAAAGTACTTTTTCAAAAATTTCGATTTTGGTCCAAATCAATTTTTTTGTTCATAATTTTTGAAAAAAAGTTTAAACAAGTTCAAATGACATAAGGTAACAAAAAATGAACAAATTCTTAAGTGGTCACCTAAAAATTATTTTAATAGCACTTTTAAGTTTTCTCAAAATCTCAATTTTTTTCAAAACGGTTAAATTTTTATAAACACCACCTTCTCCCAAGTAATTTTGCTCCAGATTATAAATATGCGAACCAAATTTTGATACGATTTTTTGTTTTTACGAATTTGGCCAATACGAGGTATTGAAAAACTACAAATTTTGAATTTTAAAACAAAACCTAAGAATATTTCAAGTAGAATATAGAAGAATATATGGATTTTCTTTTTTGGAAAATTGTGTTTTTGGACAAAATTTTTAATCTAAAAATATCTTGTTTTCATTAAATTTTAAGTAGTTCAAGTGATTTTTAAAAGTACTTTTTCAAAAATTTCGATTTTGGTCCAAATCAATTTTTTTGTTCATAATTTTTGAAAAAAGTTTAAACAAGTTCAAATAACATAAGGTAACAAAAAATGAACAAATTCTTAAGTGGTCACCTAAAAATTATTTTAATGGCACTTTTAAGTTTTCTCAAAATCTCAATTTTTTTCAAAACGGTTAAATTTTTATAAACACCACCTTCTCCCAAGTAATTTTGCTCCAGATTTTAAATATGCAAACCAAATTTTGATACGATTTTTTGTTTTTTCGAATTTGGCCAATACGAGATATTGGAAAACTACAAATTTTGAATTTCAAAACAAAACCTAAGAATATTTCAAGTAGAATATAGAAGAATATTTGGATTTTCGTTTTTGGAAAATTGTGTTTTTGGACAAAATTTGAGGACAAATAGTTGGAAAAAAATTCTGTTCGAGTTCCACTTGTCCATTGGCCAAAATCAGTGTCAAAACGTTTGCGGCCGTTCAAAAAGCGTTTATTTCCGTCTTGGCAGTTAATGACAGAGGAAACGCTCGTTCCACTCAGGCAAAAAGGCACTTATGCACGCTCCATTTCGTTTGTTTTTGTTCATGGCATATCGATCGTACTTTCTCTAACTTGTTGTACCAGCACCCATATTGGTATCTGTAGAAATCCGATTGGAAAAAACGGAGAAACGACCGAACTTTTCGTTAATTATTATTGTTGAGTCAATTGTTGCTCTGAAGGTCGAAGGAGTGAAAGTGGTTGGGAGTTGGTGTAATATACCAACAAAGAGATATGTGTCAAGACTTGCGATAATTTTTGAGGAGTCTTTCAGGAATTTCTTGTAGTATTTTTTTTTAATTAGTGTTGTGTGGTTTGAGGCGCGGAAAAATGTTGTCTCGATTGAAAGAGAAAGTCTTTTAACCTTTCCAAGTTCCAAGGCGAATGCGACCGGAGTTAATCATAGTGTTTGAGATCACGGTTTATGTTTTGTTCTATTATTATAATAACTGTTTCAGTTTTTACGGAATTTGTACGTTGTTATGTAATGAGGAAAGGTGAAAGTCAACCAAAAACCAACCGACAATGATGTGAGCTTAAGAGCCATCAAATTGAATTGCCTGTAATTAGACTAAATGACTCGAGAAAAAAATTAAACACATACAATCATTTTTTTAAGCCAAATTAATTCAAATCGTTTTATAAATAAAAATATGAAGACATTAACTTACATTTCAAAAATTTTTATTTAAAGACCTGGAAATTGATCTTCACAGGGGGCAGACCTAAAGCTGGCTCTTTTGATCTCTTATTTTTTTGGTTGTTATCCACTAAAGCGGGCCAAAATTCCCATAATTTTTCAGCAGGTGTTTGCGTTTTATTTAAATTATGCAATTGTGGAACTGGTTCCTCGTCGAAATTTTATTACGCAGCTGGATTTCGGACTTATTTTAGAGACTCCAAGCTGTGACACTTTAACGCGATCTTATCGCTTCAATATTCAAATCATCGCACGTGCATTTTCACTTTTTAGATGAAAGTGGGACCTAGAGATTTGAACTAAGAGCAGTGATTTGCACACTTTCGACAATCAATCATCTGACTGTTAAAAAAAAACTGATCTCTTTTTGGCATTTTTTAAGCGGAATTTTGACAAGTTTACACGTTTTTGACAAAAACTACCTGAAATGAAGATTGTTAAAGTTGTTTTTGTCATCAGTTCACAATTTTTGCTAATTTTCGAATTGCTGTTTTTGACATTTGTGTTGTCAAGTTTTGGCAAATTTTACTGTTTTTGACACTAACATATTGTTCCTTTCGATAATGATTGACTGTTTATCAACAGATTTTGACAATATTTTGTCTTTGAAAAAAGTCTAATTCTGGTGTCAAAAACATGACGTTTTGACAACTATTGCTTCAAATGAACAAATTTTTGACCTATTTAATCTAGAATTTAGTAAATTTTGACAAAAACCGACAAAAACTTAAATGGAAGTAGCTAATAGTCATTTTTTGACAATATTTTGACTTTGAAAAATGTCTAATGCTGGTGTCAAAAACAAGACGTTTCGACAACTATTGCTTAAAATGAGCAAATTGTTGACCTATTTAGTAAATTTTGACAAAAACTGACAAAAATTTAAATGGAAGTAGCTAGTCGTCATTTATGACAATATTTTGTCTTTGAAAAAAGTCTAATTCTGGTGTCAAAAACAAGACGTTTTGACAACTATTGCTTAAAATGAGCAAATTATTGACCTGTTTCGTCTAAAGTTTGGTAAATTTTAAGAAAAACTTACAAAAACTTAAATGGAAGTAGCTAATAGTCATTTTCTGACAATATTTTTTCTTTGAAAAAAGTCTAATGCTGTTGTCAAAAACAAGATGTTTTGACAACAATTGCTTAAATGAGCAAATTGTTGACCTGTTTCGTCTAAAGTTTGGTAAATTTTGAGAAAAACTTACAAAAACAAGACGTTTTGACAAGTATTGCTTAAAATGAATAAATTTTTCACCTATTTTATTTAAAATGTAGTAAATTTTTACAAAAACCGACAAAAACTTAAATGGAAGTAGCCAGTCGTCCATTTTTTGACAATATTTTGCCTTTGAAAAAAGTCTAATGCTGGTGTCAAAAACAAGACGTTTTGACAACTATTGCCTAAAATGAGCAACTTGTTGACCTATTTAGTAAATTGTGACAAAAACTGACAAAAATTTAAATGGAAATAGCTAGTCGTCATTTTTGACAATATTTTCTCTTTGAAAAAAGTCTAATGCTGGTGTCAAAAACAAGACGTTTTGACAACTATTGCTTAAAATGAGCAAATTGATGACCTGTTTCGTCTAAAACTTAGGAAATTTTGACAAAAACCGACAAAAGCTTAAATGGAAGAAGCTAGTCGTCATTTTTTGACATCATTTTGTCTTTGAAAAAAGTCTAATGCTGGTGTCAAAAACAAGATGTTTTGACAACTATTGCTTAAAATGAGCAAATTGTTGACCTGTTTCGTCTAAAGTTTGGTAAATTTTGAGAAAAACTTACAAAAACTTAAATGGAAGTAGCTAATAGTTATTTTCTGACAATATTTTGTCTTTGAAAAAAGTCTAATGCTGGTGTCAATAACAAGACGTGTTGACAAGTATTGCTTAAAATGAGCAAATTGTTGTCCTGTTTCGTCTAAAGTTTGGTAAATTTTGACAAAAACTTACAAAAACTTAAATGGAAGTAGCTAATAGTAATTTTTTGGCGCTTTGATTTAACCTTGACAAAGCTGTTTATTTTAAGAACGATTCGAAGATTAACCATAATGTGTCTGTCTTTTATTGACAATAATTTGATTAGAATGAAGTATTTTTCACTTTTTTTACTAGTCATGTCATGTTCTACTATAGTCTGACAAAATTGTTTTTGACAGTCTTTTTTTACTCTCTTGTTTTTGACATTATTCAATGTTAAGTTTTGGCAAATTGAGTTATTTTTGAAAAAATTACGTTTGTTTATTCTCAAAAGTGTTTTTCAAAAACGGGTGTTTTTGACTTGTTTTTATTTCTATGTAAAATTATTTATTTCAATTATTTCAATTATTCATTGTGTGAAACTATGACAAATTCGGTTGTTATTAATTTAGAGCTTTTTTCTAATAAAATTTGCTAAAGTTGTCTCTCTTTTATTTTTCACAAATATTGCTTAAAATGAAATAATGTTTGCTATTTTTTGACACTAACAATTTAGTTAGTTCACTTTGTTTGAACAGATGGCGGTTACGAGCGTTTTTACTACACTTGTCTTTTTTGACAAATATATTTTTTTTACTTTTCTTTGTTTTTGACATTTTTAAATGCCAAGTTTTGACAAATTGGGTAGTTTTTGAAAAAAATCATAACTATTTAAAAACGTAAAAATGGTTTTTAACTATGTATTGTCAAAAACTGGAGTGCTTTTGACTTGTTTGTTAGTTTTACTTAAAATAATGTCAATTTTTAACATTTCGTGGTGTAAATTTTGAAAAATTTGATTGTTCTTGACAACAATTTTGACTTCTGTTTAGTTAACTTAATTGTGTTTTTGACAACGATTTTTGACTACTTTTCCTTTCTGTGATTTTTGTCTGAGTTTGAGATTGTGTTTGTTTTTGAAAAAAATCAAACGTAATTGTTAATTGTTGGCGTTTTTGACGACAATTGTCCAATTTCTGCTGTTTTTGACATTTTGTGGCCACTAGCCAGTAGCGCCATCTCGCGTAATTATGCAGCTTTTGTTGTTTAAAAATGTTGTAGTCGTGAAATACGGCGTCATTGACATTTTCCCGTGTTTGAGCGTCTGAGAACTGACCGCTTGTACATTTACAGTCTAATTTAACTCGACTTTATCTAAGCTCGAAGCCAAACAATGGCCGTAATGGAGTTTTAACAATGTTTGCACATAATGCATCTCCATAAACCTCCCCTTGTTGTTGACATTAGGCGTCCTTGGAAAGTGAACGGTTTGACATTTGATTGTTCGTTTTTTCCGGTAAAGAAGCGTTAATATTCAAACAGTCGCTGATTACTTAATATCGAAAGCCAGCATGTGCTAACTGAGGGAAAGCGAAATCATTAATATTTATAAAAGATGCGATTTCAGTGCCCTTTAAAAGCAAACAATTTGATTATTTTATGATGAAGAGAGAGAAAAATTTATTTGTCCCCCTGACCCCACTTTCATTCGCTCCAAATTCAAATTTTTCGCCTTTCGAATCGGTAATTAGCGACAGTTATGATTTATGGTTTGTCATCTCGGTCGCCAGTCGGTAAATTCGTTTCCTGTATCATTGATTCAAAATCGGATACAGTTTGGCATTTGAAAAATTCGCGCTTAACGAGCGTTTAAGTAACTCGACAAGTGAAAGGAAGGCCGGCTGGAGGTTTAAACTAATTTAGGTCGGACACACCCATCTGTTTTGTTCGACAAATTGGTGAATTTAGACGAATTTCTAAATTAATTAAGACTGGGAAGCTCGAATTCAACTCTAAACAAAAAAAAACGCTTTAAAACATATATCTCGGTATTCCTGCATTTTTTGGTCTAGTAGGCGGAGCTAGAGTTAAGTGACAGATTCAGAATATATAGATAATTTAGATCAAAGAGTTTCTTCATAAAAAAAATATGAATATCTAAATATCCAAAATATCTAAATATACTTTCCTGTAGTTTTATATTTGAACGAGCTAGTGTCTATATCTATTGATAATTTTTGATTTAGGGGGCGGAGCTTATTTTAGGTGACAGATTTGGCTTCCTCAGACGAAACTACATAAGAATGTGACTATTTCAATTAGGAGAAAAAAAGATATATGTCAAGTTGAACTCATTTTCCATCGGTTTTCGTTTTTGCACAAGACAGTGTGTCTATATCTGTGTATAATTTTTGATCTGGTGGGCGGAGCTAGGTTTAAGTGACAGATCTGGCTTTCCCATATCAAATTACATAAGATAGTACTATTTTTATTAAGAGAAAAATTTATTTTAGAAATTTAAACTCATTTTCCAGTAGTTTTTATCTTTGCACCTGTCTTCATCTGTCTATATCCGTTGATAATTTTGGAACTAGTGGGCGGAGCTAAGTTTAAATAACAGATTTAGAATCCTTAGACAAATTAATTTACATAAAAAGGCACACTTTACTTGAAAAAACAATTTATTAATAAATTTTGAGCTGATTTTCGAAGATTTTTATTAAATAATTGCAATATTGGGCGATATCTCGACTTCTAGTAGGCGGAGCAAATTTGGAGTGACAGATTTGGCTTCCTCAGACGAAACTACATAAGAATGTGACTATTTCAATTAGGAGAAAAAGATATATGTCAAGTTGAACTCATTTTCCATCGGTTTTCGTTTTTGCTCAAGACAGTGTGTCTATATCTGTGTATAATTTTTGATCTAGTGGGCGGAACTAGGTTTAAGTGACAGATCTGGCTTTCCCATATCAAATTACATAAGATAGTACTATTTTTGTTAAGAGAAAAATTTATTTTAGAAATTTAAACTCATTTTCCAGTAGTTTTTATCTTTGCATCAGTCTTCATCTGTCTATATCCGTTGATAATTTTGGAACCAGTGGGCGGAGCTAAGTTTAAATAACAGATTTAGAATCCTTAGACAAATTAATTTACATAAAAAGGCACACTTTACTTGAAAAAACAATTTATTAATAAATTTTGAGCTGATTTTCGAAGATTTTTATTAAATAATTGCAATATTGGGCGATATCTCGACTTCTAGTAGGCGGAGCAAATTTGGAGTGACAGATTTGGCTTCCTCAGACGAAACTACATAAGAATGTGACTATTTCAATTAGGAGAAAAAGATATAGGTCAAGTTGAACTCATTTTCCATCGGTTTTCGTTTTTGCTCAAGACAGTGTGTCTATATCTGTGTATAATTTTAGATCTAGTGGGCGGAGCTAGATTTAAGTGACAGATCTGGCTTTCCCAAATCAAATTACATAAGATAGTACTATGTTTATTAAGAGAAAAATTTATTTTAGAAATTTAAACTCATTTTCCACTAGTTTTTGTCTTTGCACCTGTCTTCATCTGTCTATATCCGTTGATCATTTTGGAACCAGTGGGCGGAGCTAAGTTTAAATAACAGATTTAGAATCCTTAGACAAATTAATTTACATAAAAAAGCACACTTTACTTGAAAAAACAATTTATTAATAAATTTTGAGCTGATTTTCGAAGATTTTTATTAAATAATTGCAATATTGGGCTATATCTCGACTTCTAGTAGGCGGGGCAAATTTTGAGTGACAGATTTGAATTCCCCAGACCACATTCCTTAAGATAGTGCCTATTTCAATTTGCAGAAAAAATTATTTATTAAATTATTTCCAGTTCAGTTTAGGTTACAAGTTTAGTAATTTTGGGTAAATTTACCCACGTAAAGAGATTCGAATTTTCAATTTGTAGCCCGGCTTAAGCTCGCCAAGCTCCTTGTTCGTATTTTTCCATCCATCCGCCATTCCCTTAACTCAATCTTTTATTTCTTGTTTATGTGCATACGCTTTAATACCTCCATAAAACCCGATAGAGTGGGTGTCCATAAATGTATAAAAACCCTCATCTCAGTCTCGTAAAATCTCGCTTCTCAGTCGTCCAAGAAAGAAGAATAAGTCAATTCAGAAATTTGCTCATTAATCAATCCGTCCGAATTTATTACAAGCTTTATAAAATTATCTGGTAATTAATGCTGTTGCATTAGTTTCGCTTCCAAGAATAAAAGCCGAGTAATAAAGACGAAGTGCAGTCCGAAAGATTTATACGTTGGTGTGTCTTGATCGCAGTGGTCAGCGATTAATTATCCACCGATTCACTTGTTTTTTCAGCACGTTGCTAAACACAAACGTGCTGCTTTTAATCTTGATTTTAAATGCAATCTCGGGACGTATAAATTAACCATAAGCAATATTGTCTGGAATCCCAGCACGTAATTAGAGCACAGAGGCCGCAAAGCTCTCGCTCCTGATTTAGGAGAGGGACCACTGAAAGCCTGATATATTTGCCACGAACAGGACGGTAATATAATTAACATAACGCATCAAATTTTGATGCATATTCATGCATCAAGGCGGCATGGCAGGGAACTGGAGCTCTGGACACGAAATAACAGAGTTTTTTTTAATTCTACGGGAAAATGAGTTCAAATTATATAAATAATTGTTTCCCGAGTGAAAATGGTCATTATCTTATGTAACTTGATCTGGGGAAGCCAAATCTGCCACCTAAACCTAGCTCCGCCTACTGGATCAAAAATTATGCACAGATATTGACACACTTGTCTTGAGCAAAAACAAAAAGTACTGGAAAATTAGTTCAGTTATAATAAATATTTTTTCTCCTACTTGAAATGGTCACATTCTTATGAAATTTTGTCTGAGGAAGCCAAATCTGCCACCTAAACCTAGCTCCGCCTACTAGATCAAAAGTTATGCACAGATATTGACACACTTGTCTTGAGCAAAAACAAAAACTACTGGAAAATTAGTTCAGTTATAATAAATATTTTTCTCCTACTTGAAATGGTCACATTCTTATGTAATTTTGTCTGAGGAAGCCAAATCTGCCACCTAAACCTAGCTCCGCCTACTAGATTAAAAATTATGCACAAATGTTGACACACTTGTCTTGAGCAAAAACGAAAACTACTGGAAAATTAGTTCAGTTTTAATAAATATTTTTTCTCCTACTTGAAATGGTCACATTCTTATGTAATTTTGTCTGAGGAAGCCAAATCTGCCACCTAAACCTAGCTCTGCCTACTAGATTAAAAATTATGCACAGATATTAACACACTTGTCTTGAGCAAAAACAAAAAGTATTGGAAAATTAGTTCAGTTATAATAAATATTTTTTCTCCTACTTGAAATGGTCACATTCTTATGTAATTTTGTCTGAGGAAGCCAAATCTGCCACCTAAACCTAGCTCCGCCTACTAGATTAAAAATTATGCACAGATATTAACACACTTGTCTTGACCAAAAACAAAAAGTACTGAAAAACTAGTTCAGTTATAATAAATATTTTTTCTCCTACTTGAAATGGTCACATTCTTATGTAATTTTGTCTGAGGAAGCCAAATCTGCTACCTAAACCTAGCTCCGCCTACTAGATCAAAAGTTATGCACAGATATTGACACACTTGTCTTGAGCAAAAACAAAAAGTACTGGAAAATTAGTTCAGTTATAATAAATATTTTTCTCCTACTTGAAATGGTCACATTCTTATGTAATTTTGTCTGAGGAAGCCAAATCTGCCACCTAAACCTAGCTCCGCCTACTAGATCAAAAATTATGCACAGATATTGACACACTTGTCTTGAGCAAAAACGAAAACTACTGGAAACTTAGTTCAGTTTTAATAAATATTTTTTCTCCTACTTTAAATGGTCACATTCTTATGTAATTTTGTCTGAGGAAACCAAATTTGCCACCTAAACCTAGCTCCGCCTACTAGATCAAAAATTATGCACAGATATTAACACACTTGTCTTGAGCAAAAACAAAAAGTATTGGAAAATTAGTTCAGTTATAATAAATATTTTTTCTCCTACTTGAAATGGTCACATTCTTATGTAATTTTGTCTGAGGAAGCCGAATCTGCCACCTAAACCTAGCTCCGCCTACTAGATCAAAAATTATACACAGATATTGACACACTTGTCTTGAGCTAAAACGAAAACTACTGGAAAATTAGTTCAGTTTTAATAAATATTTATTCTCCTACTTGAAATGGTCACATTTTTATGTAATTTTGTCTGAGGAAGCCGAATCTGCCACCTAAACCTAGCTCCGCCTACTAGATTAATAATTATAAGCAGATATAGACACTACCTTGTGCAAAAACGATAACTACTGGAAAATGAGTTCAGATTTAATAAATAATTTTCCCCTAATTCGAAATATTTCATGGAATGTGTTCTGAGGAACTCAAATCTGTCACCCAAAATTAACTCCGCCTACTAGAAGTGGTGATACATTCAAATAATTCAGTTGTTTGTAAAAAATATTAAAAATTGTAAAAAATAGGCTCAAAAACCATAAATAAATAAACTTTTTAAGTAAAGTATGCTTTTTCTTATGTAAATCTATGCAAGGATTCTAAATCTGTCACTCAAAATCAGCTCCGCCCACTAGATTTCTAAATATTATCAAACACCTATTTGAATAGTCCAAGACAATTTTATAAATTCTGGAAAATGTACCCAAATTTGTAAATAAGTTCTGGAATTAACAACGATAGTGGTCGTCTTCTGTAGTTTGATCTGGGGAATATGAATCTGTGACTTAAATTAAGCACCGCCTACTTGATTCAGAAATATGATCAAATATTGAAACAGTTCAAACAAACTAAAAATTTTGGACGATTTTTAATGATGGGAAAACAGAACCTAGGTACATAAAAAATCTGTTACAAACATTGTATTTTGTGGTTTAAAATCAGAAACATTACGAATTCCGATTTTGAAGTAAGTGTTTCCAAATTTGGTTTAAACTGAAAAATTGTGCTTTTTAACCCTCGTTTTGGTCGTAATTTTGTCACATTCGCAAGCCGGTTCATTTATTTCTCCCCCTAAAATTGCGATTACGTTGCATTTCATTACGTAACATCTGGCACAGTGTTTCACTTAAGTCAGCAGACCGTATGGAGACCATCAACACACTTACTCTTACGACCGGTTTCACTTTCACTAAAAGCACCATCTGGTATTAAAACCAATGCGAAATTTCGTGATTTTACCGAAAAAACGACAACTTATAGTGTCAGCAATCGAACTTGCGACAGCCGGAAAAGAGAAAAATCACGTACAGTTATGCGTTTCATAATTGTTTTGATGCAATAACTTGTGGATTTTTGATTATTGATTTATTTCTTAACCAGATATGACCCCAATCCGAACCCTATTTGATTAAATGAAATACCCTACATTTATTTTTTGATTGAAAAATCTCCAAAAGTCACAATGGACGCGTTTATTGATCGGTTTCTGGCCGAGTCCACGAATGCAAATTCTGCAAATACGTGATGAAATTAGCAAAATTTTAGTGTGCCAATGTTTTTTTTTTTTTTTCATCAATTCAAGGCGATTCCCAGCATTGTAAAGCCCAATTAATCACATTCATTAAGTGCAATTTCTTGTCGTTAGCGTGCGATTTGACCTAGATGAAGAGGATGCAGCAGGTGGTGAGGATGCTAACCAACCCTCGCTAAATCAAACAAATGTCAATGTCGAGGAAAAGCCATTTATTAAGGTGTCATAACCGGCGAAAAAACGACCTTCCGTCACGGAACTCGGATGTAATCGGCGAAATGCGACAGCCTTGACAGGTCGGAGCCGATGTTGCGTATAAATCGACACAATGATTCATTCCGAACTGTGAAAAGATCATCGGATTTTTATAGCAGTATTACGAAAGAAACGCACCAAATTAAAATAACGATGACTTTGTTCTCAAAGTCGGGATAATTGAACAAGAGACAAGAGACTAGAAACTATCTTCAAATTAAAAAAAAAAAAAAACGATTAAATTACCAACATATTCTAATATTTGGTAATATAGTAGATGAGGCTAAGTGCAAGTCATAAACTTAAAATTTTTAGAGAATTTTTTAACCAAAATTCAAAATTATTTGTGGATTATGAACTTATTTTCAACGACTTTTAAAGTTTGCACCAAAGAGTTCAATATTTGACTATATATTTAAATCTAGTAGGCGGAGCTGACTTTAAGTGACTGATTTGGATTCCTGAGATCAAATTACATAAGATAGTTACGATTTGTGCTAATTTAAAAAAATATTTACGAATTTTGACACCATTTTCCAGAATTTTTTATGTTTGTCTTAGACTATGGTCCAATTATTTGATCATATTTCCAAATCTAGTAGACGGATCTATATTTACGTGCCAGATTTAGGTTTACCAGATCAAACCACTTAAGATAGTTACCATTTTTAACGCCAGAAAAATTTATTAACAAATCTGGACCACAATTTGAGGCTAATAAAAAAGCAAAAATGCTAGAAAATGAGTTTAAAATTGTGAGCACAATAAATTTTTGGCCAAGTTGTGACTTTTTTAATGTAAATTTATCCAAGGAATCCGAATCTGCCACTTACGTACTTCTGCATTTTTTAAATTTGCCTTTGACTATCATCATAATATTTAACCATATTTCCGAACCTAGTGGGCGGAGATGACTTTTAGTGACAGATCTAAATTCCTCGGATCAAATTACATAAGACAGTTACTACTTTCGCTAATTAAAAAAATTATTTACAAATTTTGAGACTATTTTCCAGCATTTTTTAAGTTTGCTTTAGACTTGTCAAATATTTGACCATATTTCCAAATCTAGTAGGCGGAGCTGACTTTAGGTAACAGATTCGAATTTCCCAGATCAAATTACATAAGACAGTTAATGTTTCCACTAATTAAAAAATTTATTTACGAATTTGGAGACCATTTTCCAGCATTTTTTAAATTTGTCTTAGACTATGGTCCAATTATTTGATCAATTTCCAAATCTAGTAGTCGGAGCTATGTTTACGTGCCAGATTTAGATTTACCAGATCAAACCACTTAAGAAAGTTTCCATTTTTAACGCCAGAAAAATTTATTAACAAAATCTGGACCACAATTTGAGGCTAATAAAAAAGCAAAAATGCTGGAAAATTAGTCAAAAATTGTAAGCACAATTAGTTTTCGGCCAAGTTGTGACTTTTTTTAGGTAAATTTATCCAAAGAATTCGAATCTGTCACTTTCTAACCTCTGCATTTTTAAATTTGCCTTTGACTATTATTATAATATTTGACCATATTTCCGAACCTCGTGGGCGGAGCTGACTTTTAGTGACAGATCTAAATTCCTCGGATCATATTACATAAGACAGTTACTATTTACGTTAATTAAAAAATTTATTTACAAATTTTGAGACTATTTTCCAGCATTTTTTAAGTTTGCTTTAGACTAGTCAAATATTTGATCATATTTCCGAATCTAGTAGGCGGAGCTGACTTTAAGTAACAGATTCGAATTTCCTTGATCAAATTACATAAGACAGTTACTGTTTCCACTAATTAAAAAATTTATTTACAAATTTTAAGACCATTTTCCAGCATTTTTTAAATTCGCCTTAGACTATGGTCCAATTATTTGATCATATTTCCAAATCTACTAGTCGGAGCTGTGTTTACGTGCCAGATTTAGGTTTACCAGATCAAACCACTTAAGAAAGTTACCATTTTTAATTCCAGAAAAATTAATAACAAAATCTGGACCACAATTTGAGGCTAATAAAAAAGCAAAAATGCTGAAAAATAAGTCTAAAATTGTAAGCACAATTAATTTTTGGCCAAATTGTGACTTTCTTTATGTAAATTTATCCAAGGAATCCGAATCTGCCACTTACTTACCTCTGCATTTTTTAAGTTTGCCTTCTATTATTATAATATTTGACCAAATTTCCTCGGATTAAATTACATAAATTTATTTTCGAATTTTGAAACCATTTGCCACAATTTTCAACGTCTTACTAAAATCTCGGATTTCAATTATTTCCCCTTTTCTGAAATAAGCTTGCTTTATACCAACTTGGGGCTTGTCCAGCTGTCACAATTAGTACCTAGCGCCACCTGTATGTCACCTGTCGGATTGTTCCAATTACAGTTCTCTGCACCCGTATCGGGTCCTGATTTATGTTTGAAAAATCGCAAACAATAAAATACAAGCCAAAACACGGCATAAAACAATAAAGCGTCGTGTAATCGAGCGAGAGACTAGTCATTTAAATAAAATTATGTAGTTCTTCGACAATAGTCGGTCTGTTCATTGTTCCTCGGTCGTTTGATCTTGTAGACAAATTGGAATTGAAGATGAAGGAGGTACTTGAAGTTTATGCAAATGAAAGGTTTTATAGAGTTACTTATTTTAATTGCTGTAAGAGGGGTTTGAGAGGATTTTCCGAGGTGGGAAAAACGGTGTGTTTTCCGACCACTGACAATTAGTTGGGACGGGTCGTTTGATAAACAGAGCTGGGATTATTGTCAGCTGGATGCCACTAAATGATGGTAATTAGAAGCTTGATTGGAAAATTACCAAGTGGTTTGGGATACGAAAACAGATCGTGCGTGGAAAATGGAATTTTTTATTTGGAATTTTAATAAACCTTGGAATATTTAAAGAAAAAGTCTTAAAAATGCTGGAAAATTGCTTTAAAATTCGTAAATAATTGTTTTAATTACCAGAAACAGTAACTGTATTATGTAATTTGATCTGACCAATTCAAATCTGTCACTTGAAGTCAGCTCCGCCTACTAGATTTGAAAATATGGTCGAATAATTGGACCATAGTCTAAAGCAAACTTAAAAAATGCTGGAAAATGGTCTCCAAATTCGTAAATAAATTTTTTAATTAGCGGAAACAGTAACTTTCCTATGTAATTTGATCTGAGGAATCCAAATCTGTCACTTAAAGTTAGCTCCGCCTACTAGATTTGAAAATATAGTTAAATAATTGGACCATAGTCTAAGGCAAACTTAAAAAATACTGGAAAATGGTCTCAAAATTTATAAATAAATTTTTTAATTAGCGGAAACAGTAACTGTTTTATGTAATTTGATCTGGGGAATCCAAATTTGTCACTTAAAGTTAGCTCCGCCTACTAGATTTGATAATATACTCAAATAATTGGACCATAGTCTAAGGCAAACTTAAAAAATACTGGAAAATGGTCTCCAAATTCGTAAATAAATTTTTTAATTAGCGGAAACAGTAACTGTCTTATGTAATTTAATCTGAGAAATTCAAATCTGGCACTTAAAGTTAGCTCCGCCTACTAGATTTGATAATATACTCAAATAATTGGACCATAGTCTAAGGCAAACTTAAAAAATACTGGAAAATGGTCTCCAAATTCGTAAATAAATTTTTTAATTAGCGGAAACAGTAACTATCTTATGTAATTTGATCTGAGGAATCCAAATCTGTCACTTAAAGTAACTCCACCTACTAGATTTGAAAATATAGTTAAATAATTGGACCATAGTCTAAGACAAACTTAAAAAATGCTGGAAAATGGTCTCCAAATTCGTGAATAAATTTTTTAATTAGCGGAAACAGTAAGTGTCTTATGTAATTTGATCTAAGGAATCCAAATCTGTCACTTAAAGTCAGCTCCGCCCACTAGATTCGGGAATATGGTCAAATATTGTAATAATAGTCTAAGGCAAACTTAAAAAATGCTGGAAAATGTTCTCCAAATTCGAAAATAATTTTTTTAATTAGCGGAAACAGTAACTGTCTTGTGTAATTTGATCTAAGGAATCCAAATCTGTCACTTAAAGTCAGCTCTGCCCACTAGATTCGGAAATATGGTCAAATATTAGTATAGTCTAAGACAAACTTAAAAAATGCTCCAAGTTTGTAAATAAATTTTTAAATAGTTACTTTCTTACATATATTGACCCCAGAAATTCAAATCTGACATTGAAAAAAAGCCCCGCCTACCCGATTAAAAGAAAATGGCAAAAATAAACAATAAGAATAACTATCGAAATATCTACATAAAATGCTAGAATTATCTTTCCTTTGTTTAAAATAATAACCCTCATATGTAATTTGATCCGGGGATTCCAAATCTGTTATTAAAAACAGTCCCCGCCTACTAGATTGGACAAAATGGGCCGCCTACTAGATCAAAACCTATTATTTGTATTTATGTTGTATCCAGACGATTTTTCTTCAAAGATTTAATAAATGGCCCTCTTCCCGTCTTAATAAAATGTAAATTTAACTTTTTGCAAAGCCCAAGCACGTCTTTTGTGCAGTTTATCGTCCAGATGCCGTTGGACGTCGATGAAATCTTTACGGCTTTTGGAGTATTTCAAGTGACTATAAAACATTTTAAAAAATCGGGTGTGGGTGGGTGTCCATAAAATCCCTTGACATTTAATATCTGACTTGTTATCGGTGATAATTCATCTCACCTCCGCAATTATTATTTAACTAAAATAAAGGCTAATAGAATAATTTACAAATTGCTAATTAAGAGTTGCACTACATTTCGATAAATAGAAAAAAATTGGTGAGAAACTCGCAACAAATTGCTCCACTATTGTATCGAATCACGTTTACATTTACAATGCAGCTTCCCATACCTCGTGCTAATTTAACGTGACTCGAGGCACGCATAGAAACCACGGAATCTGCTTCTGTTTGGAGCGAAATAGCGAAGAAAATTACATTCGAGAGTTTTAAACGTGAGACAAATCCGGTGGTTGTAGGGGAGTTGGGGGCGAAATAGCACAGAGGGACCAAACAAAGCGACACCTATGCACAAATTTACAAGTATCAGGTACAGGAAACTGTTTTTTCCGCGGTAATTAGAAAACGTGTGTGGGTGAGAAGTTTCACAGTGTTTGAGCGGAAACAATCCTTCCGAGTTTAACTTCCGGTAAAAGTTACAGTTAAAAAAAATATTCTGGGGTTTTCAACTATGAAAGCGATTTAAGAAACACATACTTTTCAAGTTTTAACCTTAAAAATTCTATAACTGATTGATTATGGGTTTTTTAAAAACCAAGTTTCAAAATTAATTTATCTATTATTCTAATATTTCATCATATTTCCGAATCTAGTGGGCGGAGCTCGCTTTAAGTAACAGAATTGGATTCCTCGGATCAAATTAAATAAGATAGTTATTGTTTCCGCTAGTTAAAAAATTTATTTACGTATTTGGACACCATTTTCCAGCATTTTTTCAATTTGCCTTAGACCATGGTCCAATTATTTGACCATATTTCCGAATCTAGTGGGCGGAGCGTGTTTTACGTGACAGAATTGCATTCCTCGGATCAAAATACATAAGATTGTTATTGTTTCCGTTAGTTAAAAAATTTATTTACGTATTTGGAAACCATTTTCCAGCATTTTTTTAATTTGCCTTAGACCATGGTCCAATTATTTGACCATATTTCCGAATCTAGTGGGCGGAGCGTGCTTTACGTGACAGAATTGGATTCTTCGGAGCAAATTACATAAGATAGTTACTGTTTCCGCAAATTAAAAAATTTATTTACGAATTTGCAGACCATTTTCTAGCATTTTTTAAGTTTGCCTGAGACTATGGTCCAATTATTTGACCATATTTTCAAATCTAGTAGGCGGAGCTAATTTTAGGTGACATATTTGAGTTCGTCGGATCAAATTGTATAAGACAGTTACTGTTTCCGCTAACTAAAAAATTTATTTACGAATTTGAAGACCATTTTCCAGCATTTTTTTAATTTGCCTTAGACCATGATCCAATTATTTGACCATATTTCCGAATCTAGTGGGCGGAGCGTGCTTTACGTGACAGAATTGGATTCCTCGGAGCAAATTACATAAGATAGTTACTGTTTCCGCAAATTAAAAAATTTATTTACGAATTTGCAGACCATTTTCTAGCATTTTTTAAGTTTGCCTGAGACTATGGTCCAATTATTTGACCATATTTTCAAATCTAGTAGGCGGAGCTAATTTTAGGTGACATATTTGAATTCGTCGGATCAGATTGTATAAGACAGTTACTGTTTCCGCTAACTAAAAAATTTATTTACGAATTTGGAGACCATTTTTCAGCATTTTTTTAATTTGCCTTAGACCATGGTCCAATTATTTGACCATATTTCCGAATCTAGTAGGCGGAGCTTGCTTTAAGTGACAGAATTCGATTTTTCGGAGCAAGTTACATAAGATAGTTACTGTTTCCGCTAATTAAAAAATTTATTTACGAATTTGCAGACCATTTTCCAGCATTTTTTAAATTTGCCTGAGACTATGGTCCAATTATTTGACCATATTTTCAAATCTAGTAGGCGGAGCTAATTTTAGGTGACATATTTGAATTCGTCGGATCAAATTGTAGAAGACAGTTACTGTTTCCGCTAACTAAAAAATTTATTTACGAATTTGCAGACCATTTTCCAGCATTTTTTAAGTTTGCCTGAGACTATGGTCCAATTATTTCACCATATTTCCAAATCTAGTAGGCGGAGGTAACTTTAGGTGACAGATTTGAATTCCTCGAATAAAATTACATAAGACAGTTACAATTTCTGATAATTAAAAAATTTATTTACAAATTTGGAAACCATTTTCCAGCATTTTTTTAATTTGCCTTAGACTATGGTCCAATTATTTGACCATATTTCCGAATCTAGTGGGCGGAGCTGTGTTTACGTGCCAGATTTGGGTTCACCAGGTCAAACTACTTAAGAAAGTTATCATTTTGAATACTAGAAAAATTTATTAAAAAAATCTGGACCACAATTTAAGGCTAACAAAAAAGCAAAAATGCTGTAAAAGTTGTGACTTTTCTTATGTAAATTTATCCAAGGGATCCGAATCTGTCACTTAGACTTACCTCCTCCTACTAGATTTATGAATATAGGACGATATAATGATAAAAAATACTTTTAATATAAAAAAGTTAGATAAGAAAACAGACAATCTGGTATCGCTTTCGCAACTTTGGGCCTATAATAATTGTTCTTCCAATAAAGCATTTTTCTTCCCGTTTCCGGTGTTGAAAGTTTCGAAATATCCCGCTATCGATTATTTAACGTTCATTAAAACTTGCCGAAAAGTATTTACCCACCGAATCCAAAAACACGGATACTTTTCCAATTATCGTCGTATTTTTCCTCTCCCGAAAATACTTTTCAGTTACCGCTGAAAAACGACGCTACAAAACTTGATGATTTGTTCCAGCAGACTTGAGGAGAGAGAAAGAGAAAGAGTTTAAAAGTTGTGTGTGTTTGAGGAAACTCTCGCGAGATTCGTCGACAATGCGCTGCTAATTATTAACAAGGTCCGAAAAGATTAATTACAATCAAGTGCAAACAGCAAAAATTAATAAAGTTTTAATTAGGGCTCGGTTACTGCTATCATGGCGGTGTTTTGTAGAGAGCGCCATCTATCAGCGAATTTTTTCGTCGTGTGTGAATTTACGACGTTTGTGGAAACTGTCGACAAAGTTGAGCACAGTTTGTGAAACCCAAGCCGTGAAAGAATCTCTCGGCTTTAGCGAAATTTATATTTTACGAGTGTCTTATTTACGACTGGTGTCACTCCCAAGGAGGGGAAAAATTCCAACTCGAGTGCATCGTCATTATTAATAATGGAATCGATGACTTGAAAGTGCGTGAATTTTCGAACATGTTCCACCCACGTGTTGATTTATTCAAAGCTGGCTCGATCAACCAGCGAATTATGGGCTATGTACCATAAAACCGTGATGGAATCTGGGTGGTAGATGAGATATTATTGCAGGTTCATGGTAATCAGACATGGTACCAGCTACCATCTTCCTAATGAGGCGAACAGGGCGTCAAAAGAATGCTCATTTCAATTGCAAAATGGCGACTTACTCGCCTTGGACACACCTAGAATGCAACTATTTCGGAATTCCAGAACAAAGAAAAATTATTACAGCGACATCTATTAATTAATAGCTAAAATTAAATGACAACTCCCCCAAACTCAAACTTTTGAGAATCACAGGTCGAAACACAACTTTGTGTCTTAATAAAATGCAAATTTTTCCTTTTCGGAGTAGTGCTTTGTGGGTTTTATGGCCCAGATGCCGTTGGACGGCTTTTGGAGTGGCTATAAAATTTACAAAATGTTTGTATAGCAACAATCAGAAGCTCGTACGAAAATTGTTCAAATAAATAATTAATTTAAATAATAAGTTTAAGTGACAAAGCTGCGTTTCTTGGACAAATTTGCATCATAGAACACACAACTCAGCCAAGAAATAAATTTATTTACGATATTTACACCGCTTTTCCACTATTTTTAAATTTTGCCTGAAACACGACCAACATTGGCCGATATTATCTGATCCAGTAGGCGGAGCTAAGTTTAAGTAACAGATTTCGATTCCTTGGATTAATTTACATAAGAAAAGTCATAACTTGTCCAAAAAATAATAGTACTTACGATATTTAGAGTGATTTTCCAGCAATTTTAGTTTTTGACTTGGATAGCAACACTTATATCTGGGAATATTTTTGAATCTAGCAGGCGGATCTAAGTTTAAGCAACAGATTTAGATTCCCCAGGTAAATTTACGTAAGAAAAGTCACAATTTGGTCAAAACATTATTGTGTTTACGATATTCAGAATGATTTTCCAGCGTTTTTGCTTTTTGTCCTAGACAACAACACCTATATCCGGCAATATTTTTAAATCCAATAGGCGGAAGTTAGTTTGTGTAACAGATTTGGGTTCCTCGGACAAATTCACATAAGAAGAGTTACAATTTTGCCCAAAAATAATTGTACTTACGATATTTAGAGTGATTTTCCAGCAATTTTAGTTTTTGACTTGGATAGCAACACTTATATCTGGGAATATTTTTGAATCTAGCAGGCGGATCTAAGTTTAAGCAACAGATTTAGATTCCCCAGGTAAATTTACGTAAGAAAAGTCACAATTTGGTCAAAACATTATTGTGTTTACGATATTCAGAATGATTTTCCAGCGTTTTTGCTTTTTGTCCTAGACAACAACACCTATATCCGGCAATATTTTTAAATCCAATAGGCGGAAGTTAGTTTGTGTAACAGATTTGGGTTCCTCGGACAAATTCACATAAGAAGAGTTACAATTTTGCCCAAAAATAATTGTACTTACGATATTTAGAGTGATTTTCCAGCAATTTTAGTTTTTGACTTAGATAGCAACACTTATATCTGGGAATATTTTTGAATCTAGTAGGCGGATCTAAGTTTAAGCAACAGATTTAGATTCCCCAGGTAAATTTACGTAAGAAAAGCCACAATTTGGTCAAAACATAATTGTGTTTACGATATTCAGAATGATTTTCCAGCGTTTTTGCTTTTTGTCCTAGACAACAACACCTATATCCGGCAATATTTTTAAATCCAATAAGCGGAAGTTAGTTTGTGTAACAGATTTGGGTTCCTCGGACAAATTCACATAAAAAGAGTTACAATTTTGCCCAAAAATAATTGTACTTACGATATTTAGAGTGATTTTCCAGCAATTTTAGTTTTTGACTTAGATAGCAACACATATATCTGGCAATATTTTTGAATCTAGCACGCAGAGCTAAGTTTAAGCAACATATTTAGATTCCCCAGGTAAATTTACGTAAGAAAAGTCACAATTTGGTCAAAACATAATTGTGTTTACGATATTCAGAATGATTTTCCAGCGTTTTTGCTTTTTGTCCTAGACAACAACACTTATATCTGGCAATATTTTTAAATCTAATTGGCGGAAGTTAGTTTGTGTAACAGATTTGGGTTCCTCGGACAAATTCACATAAGACGAGTTACAATTTTGCCCAAAAATAATTGTACTTACGATATTTAGAGTGATTTTCCAGCAGTTTTAGTTTTTGACTTAGATAGCAAGACCTATATCTGTCAAGATTTTTGAATCTAGCAGGCGGATCTACGTTTAAGCAACAGATTTAGATTTCTCAGGTAAATTTACGTAAGAAAAGTCACAATTTGGTCTAAACATAATTGTGTTTACGATATTCAGAATGATTTTCCAGCGTTTTTGCTTTTTGTCCTAGACAACAACACCTATATCCGGCAATATTTTTAAATCTAATAGGCGGAAGTTATTTTATGTAACAGATTTGGATTCCTCGGACAAATTCACATAAGAGGAGTTACAACTTTGCCCAAAAATAATTGTACTTACGATATTTAGAGTGATTTTCCACCAGTTTTAGTTTTTGACTTAGATAGCAACACCTATATCTGGCAATATTTTTGAATCTAGCAGGCGGGTCTAAGTTTAAGCAACAAATTTAGATTCCTTAGGTAAATTTACGTAAGAAAAGTCACAATTTGATAAAAAAAATATTGTGTTTACGATATTTAGAGTGATTTTCCAGCATTTTTGCTTTTTGTCCTTGATATCAACACATATATCAGGCAACATTTTTGAATCTTGTATACAAAGGTAAGTTTAAGTGACAGATTCGGATTCCTCAGATAAATTTACATAAGGAAAGTGACAATTTAATTAAAAAATAATTTTATATAATAGATTTAGAACGATTTTCCAGCATTTTTGGTTTTTGTCGTAGAAAACAACACCTATATCTGGCAATATTTTTAAATCTAGTAGTCGGAAGTTAATTTAGGTGACAGATTCGTATCCCTCAGATAAATTTACATAAGAAAAGTGGCAATTTAATAAAAAAAATAATTTTATATAAAAGATTTAGATCAATTTTCCAGCATTTTTGGTTTTTGTGGTAGAAAACAACACCAATATCTGGCAATATTTTTAAATCTAGTAGGCGGAAGTTAGTTTAAGTGACAGATTTGAATTCCTTGAAGAAATTTACGTAATAAAAACCTCACCTCAACCAAGGAATAAATTTATTTATGATATTTAAACCGATTTTCCACAATTTTCAAATTTTGACCGAAACATTCGCAACATTAACTGTCATTATCCAATCTAGTAGGCGGAGCGAATTCTAAGTAACGAATTTGAGTAAATTACATCCAATTACATAGGTATTACTTTAAACGAAAAAAGAAATTTTGAGTCAAATTTTTTCATATCACAATTATGTAAAAACGTCCACACATCCCTAATCTCCTCGAGTTGCGCCCATCCGTAACGATGATGTCTCGTGTAAAATATCGTCCAGACAGGTCCGCATTTTAAATAAACTCAGCCCGAAATACGTGCCAGGCATATAATAAAACCCCAACCCACACTCTCATCTAAACCAGAAAAAAATTCAAATTAAGTTGCTTTAATCGGATAAAATGTCTCAGTTTGAAGGAGTGTCACAGCAAGGCCGGCTAGTGACATTAAACCGAACTTTAGCACGTAGTGCCAACGCAAAATAATCGTAAAAAATCAATATTCCCATCAGGTGCTCAAATGATTTATGGCTCTCACCCAACTTATGATATTGAAAAACCATTTGTCGAATTTTAACGAGGGATGACCCACTTATCCCGATTTGCTTCCAGGTCAGGAGTACATCATCACGGGCCCTGCGAACACCCAATTCATCCCCAATTATCGGCAAACCCCCGACTTCAACCCCTTCAGACCCAACTTCCAACATGTGGACTCCTACCTCCCTCAAAGGGACCTCCAGACGTCAGATCTTCCCTTCCATTTGCAACAAACTCTTCCACAGTACCGCGCAACCACGAAAACACCCCCAAGGTACTCATACCAACCCCAATTCGACTACCGAAGCTCCCAACCAGCACCATTCCGCCCCCAGGAGCAAATAGTACCATCAACCCATCGACCAAACTACTCCAACTTGTTCCCACACTCACACCGAAACCCAGAAGCTGAAACTTTTCTCGGGGAAATCACCCTTCAGAGTCCAGAAGACTTCAAACAGGAGATAGACACGACTGAGAAAAGCAACGTTGTGACCATTGGAGGTCGAGGGAATTTTTTGAACCACAGGACGCGAATTTTCGCTCCTGAAACCACCAAAAAGTTGCCACAAGTTCGGGAGTACTATGTTAACAAAAACGGAAATGTTTTTAGTACCACAAGAGCTCCTATAGTCCAAAAAACAACAACTAAAAGTTTGAGACGTAAAACTACAAGTGGTACTACTAGTACTACTCCTACTATTGGTAGTACTACGATAAAGAACAGGAACGGATTGGATTTTGAATCACTTTTGGAGGAACCCATCAAAAGTTCGAACACCAATGATGATGTGGTCGAAGTTGTCAAGTCAAAAAGTGTTGAATTGACAACTGTGAATAATCACAATGAAAGTACCACCGATTTTGACTATGATACAACACTTGATCCCTCAGTAGATTATGATAACGAGGAAGTAGAAGAAGAAGATCCAATCAAACATTTGGAAGATTTAAGGAAGGAACATCCTGAAGAAGAAGATTACGTTAGCGAAGAAGACGAAACTCCAAATTCTGAAGAAACCAACAATGTTCGTGATGAAGATTATGAAGAAGATGAAGGTACTACTACTAGTACTACCACTAGTAGCGTTAGAACTACCACTAGTCCTGTTAGAACTACTAGTACTACTCCTAGTACCGTTAGAACTACTACTAGTAGTACTACCACTACTGAAGAAGTACCAACTACTCGCAAAACTGAGGCTCTTTTGGCCGAACCCGAGACCGTAATTTCGGTCGTAACTACCAAAAGTGTGGTCAATAACACCATTCTTCCGACAGCTACGCCTTTACCCAACTCTACCATAACTTCCGAAAATAGTACCGACACTTGGGTTGTTGTTGCTTCAGTCCAGACTAGTAGAAGTGTGTCAGGAGCTCGTTATCTCCCATCTGATGATGTCAAACAAGAAGAAAGAATCAAACTTCTAAATGAGGAAAGTACCGAAAGTACCGACGAACCAACAACGGTACTACCAACCACCAAACACAAAACTTCAACTGAAAGCTTGATCGATAAACTAGATCGTGTCCAGTCGGACTTATCAAGCAGTGTTTTCAATGGTGGTTTGAACAACATTGCGGTTATAACCGAAATGGCCACAACCATGCCCCCACCACCTAAACCGGTGGTCCAGATTCGGAAGTTCTCACCTTTTGCACGTCCTTCCACCACTCCCAGAAGCAAAAGGATTGAAATAGTGAAACAGGACGATTTAACCGGTTTACTACCACCTGGGTTTAAGCCCAAGTACCAGAACCGCAAAACTACGGTTAAACCAGATTTGGAGTTACCACAAGGTGATGAACCACCGAAAATTGGACGTTCATCTGGCATTTCAAACAAGACCAAGATAACAGTACAGGACGTAAGTCCATTCCTACCACCTGGCTATAAAAGTACCAAAGACCAGGATGATAGTACCAAACTTTTGACCGAGATTTTGGGCAAGGTTAAGCCCAAAATCGCCAAAGTTGACGACGTTTCGGCCTTTTTACCGCCTGGCTATAGCACTAGTACTAGTAGTACCACCACTAGCACCACCAAACCCGAAGGATTGCTAGCTCAAGCTAAACCTATTGATGATATCAGTGCTTTGTTACCACCTGGGTATAAATCTAGTACCACCAAGCCTAAAACTGGTACTAGTACCGTTAAACCAAAAGGTGTTGAGGGGTTGCTAGCACAGGCTAAACCTGTGGATATTAGTGCTTTTCTACCACCGGGTTATAAGGCACGAACGACGCAAAAACCACTAACAACACCAGAGAAAGTACCATCTAGTTTGCTACCACCGGGGTACAAACTACGAGAAAGTACTACTAGTAGTACCAGTACTAGTACTAGTACCACCACCACGACCAGTAAACCAAGTGGTTTTAAAGTGGTTTTCCCAAGCCGGCCTGGTGGTACCCACCGTAAAACCCCAAATAGAATCACCACACCTCCAAGTACCATGACAGAGGAACCACGTCCCACGGCACCAACAATTCACAAAGGATGGCCCTCACGGTTAGTTAAGTTAATGGTACTGAAGCAGTGGTACTACTTGTGTTTTTAGGGCTACTACCGAATTCACAGGGTGGCCAACCCCTTCAACCACCCCCATTTCAATCGAGAAGTTACTTGAAGCTGCAAGGACTGCAGCAACAAGTACCACTCCAGTTGTGGATAGTACCACCAGTACCACGACTAGTACCACCACGACCACCACCACCACAACCCCCAAACCCACCACTCCGGGGGTGTGCACGGGCGAGTGTGACCTTGCTGGTACCATCAAGCTGGTAGGTGGTGCCAAATGGGTACCAGAACTGCTAGATCGGAATACCAAAGAGTGGCAGATTTTGGCCAATGAAGTCCAGACACAGGTTGGTTCAAGTGTTTGTAAATGTGTGGTTTTTGATTAATTTTTGCAGCTTGAGGATGTTTTTGGCCGCTCGAACGTGCTGAATAAGTGGTACCGCAAGATACGGATTGATGGCTTTAGTGAAGGTTCGGTCCTTGTTGATTATTTGGTCGAACTGAACGATTTGGGACGGAAAATTGATACACAAGAGATCAAAAAACTGTTCCATGATTCACTAGATGATGGTTCAACGAATCGTGAAGGAAAATCGTTAAACGAAACGTCGAAAATGGCTTTGGGGAAGTTCACAGTTGATCCGAAATTCACTGATTTTGTGGTTTTGCCCAAACAAGTCTACCCAACTGTGGGATATGCTGAGGATAATGTGCTACTACCCCAATGGGCGATTGCGGTCATTGTTATTGGTTTAGCGTCGCTTCTTTTCGTTATAATTTTCGGTGTTACTGTGGTAAGTTGGGTTTAGGTGTTAAAAGTTTGGGTTTAAGTTTGGGTTTCAGTTGGTCAATCGACAGAAAAATGCCAAAAAGAAAGCTCCAGTTTCACTGACTGAGGATATGTTGAATGAACTGAACAAGAACCATATGGGTGGGTTTGACAATTATGGTGCTGATGATTTGTACAATATGGAGGATGTGTGGAATGATAGGGGGTTTGAGCCCAAACTCGCCAAAAAGGTTGGTACCAATTGTTTTGTATTAAAAATCTGTTATTAGTACAAGTACTACATTTTTAAAGTGACTTCTCTAGTTGTTCTTTTTTCTAAATCTTCTCTTCCCAACCGGGAATCTTGACTAGTAATTTCTATCTTCTCTAGCTCTTCACTTGTCTGGCTCTTCTCTAATTCTTCTATTCTCTACCTCTTCTGTTCTTTTCTTGGTTCTATTGCTCCTCTCTTCTCTAGCTCTGCTCGTATCTTCTCTAGATCTTCTATTCTATAGTTCTTCCTGGAACTTCTCTTTTCTAGTTCTTACCTTCTCCAGATCTTTTCTGGATTTTCTGTGCTCGAGATTTTTCTCCAGATCTTATTCTCTCTAGCTCTTCTCTTCTATAATTCTTATCATTTCAGCTCCGCTCATATTTTCTCCATTACCTCTTTTCTGTAGCTCTTTCCGTCTCTGTCTGTCTTCTAATTATGTTCTCCTCTACATCTTCTCTTTTTAGCTCTTCTCTTCTCTAATTCTATTCTCCTCTAGCTCTGTTCTTCTCTTCTATTGTGTCTCTCTTCTCTAGCTCTGCTTGTTTTATCTCTAGGTCTTCTATTCTCTAGTTTTTTCCTCCTTTAAAAGCTCTCTTTTCTAGCTCTTACCTTCTCCGGATCTTTTCTTTCCAGATCTTATTCTATCTAGCTCTTCTATTCTATAATTTATCTTCTAATTCTTTTCTTCTCTACCTCTTCCCTTTTTTAGCCTTTCTCTTCCCTAGCTCTGTTTGTTTTTTCTCTAGATCATCTCTTCTTTAATTCTTCTATTGTCTAGTTCTTCCCTTCTGTAGAAGCTTTCTTTTCTAGTTCTTACCTTCTCCAGATATTTTCTGGGTCTTCTGTGCTCGAGTTTTTTCTCCATATCTTATTCTCTCTAGCTCTTCTCTTCTATAATTCTTATCTTTTCAGCTCCGCTCATATTTTCTCCATTACCTCTTTTCTGTAGCTCTTTTCGTCTCTGTCTCTCTTCTAATAATGTTCTCCTCTACCTTTTCTCTCTTTTAGCTCTTCTCTTCTTTAATTCTATTCTCCTCTAGCCCTGTTCTTATTTTCTATTGTGACTCTCTTCTCTAGCTCTGCTCGTTTTATCTCTAGATCTTCTATTCTCTAGTTTTTCCCTTCTTTAAAAGCACTATTTTCTAGCTCTTACCTTCTCCAGATCTTTTTTTTTCCAGATCTTATTCTATCTAGCTCTTCTATTCTATAATTTTTATCGTCTTTATTTGTCTGTCTTTTAATTCTTTTCTTCTCTACCTCTTCCCTTTTTTAGCCTTTCTCTTCCCTAGCTCTGTTTGTTTTTTCTCTAGATCATCTCTTCTTTAATTCTTCTATTGTCTAGTTCTTCCCTTCTGTAGAAGCTTTCTTTTCTAGTTCTTACCTTCTCCAGATATTTTCTGGGTCTTCTGTGCTTGAGTTTTTTCTCCATATCTTATTCTCTCTAGCTCTTCTCTTCTATAATTCTTATCTTTTCAGCTCCGCTCATATTTTCTCCATTACCTCTTTTCTGTAGCTCTTTTCGTCTCTGTCTGTCTTCTAATAATGTTCTCCTCTACCTTTTCTCTCTTTTAGCTCTTCTCTTCTCTAATTCTATTCTCCTCTAACTCTGTTTTTCTCTTCTATTGTGTCTCTCTTCTCTAGCTCTGCTCGTTTTATCTCTAGGTCTTCTATTCTCTAGTTTTTCCCTCCTTTAAATGCTCTCTTTTCTAGTTCTTACCTTCTCCGGATCTTTTCTTTCCAGATCTTATTCTCTCTAGCTCTTCTCTTCTATAATTTATATCTTTTCAGCTCCGCTCATATTTTCTCCATTACTTCTTTTCTGTAGCTCTTTTCGTCTCTGTCTGTCTTCTAATAATGTTCTCCTCTACCTTTTCTCTCTTTTAGCTCTTCTCTTCTCTAATTATATTCTCCTCTAGCCCTGTTCTTCTTTTCTATCGTGACTCTCTTTTCTAGCTCTGCTCGTTTTATCTCTAGATCTTCTATTCTCTAGTTTTTCCCTTCTTTAAAAGCACTCTTTTCTAGCTCTTACCTTCTCCAGATCTTTTTTTCCAGATCTTATTCACTCTAGCTCTTCTATTCTATAATTTTTATCGTCTTTATTTGTCTGTCTTCTAATTCTTTTCTTCTCTACCTCTTCTCTTTTTTAGCATTTCCTCTTCCCTAGCTCTGCTCGTTTTTGCTCTAGATCTTCTCTTCTTTAATTCTTCTATTGTCCAGTTCTTACCTTCTCCAGATCTTTTCTAGATCTTCTGTACCCTAGTTTTTTCTCCAGATCATATTCTCTCGAGCTTTTTTCTTCTATAATTCTTATCTTCTCAACTCCGCTTATCTCTTCTCTCTTCTGTAGCTCTTCCCTTCTTTGTCTGCCTTCTAATTCTTCTCTTCTCTTTTTAGCCCTTTTTTTCTCTTCTAGCTCTGTTCTTCTATTCTCTAGTTTTTCCGTTTCTAGAATCCCCCTTCTCATTTCTAGCTTCTCTATTTTCTAGTTCTGCTCTATCTCCTTCAGTTTTTCCCTTTTATTCCTATTCTATGAATAGAAATCAATTACTTTTTAATATATTTTTTTGTTTTTCAGCGCTCCTCCGGCTCTCTGCACGACAACAGCATGTCAAACCTTTATGACAGCTGGCGTTCCGAATGGAACGGCTACTATTACAACGCCTACTACGGCAACAACAACCCTGGAAGTAGCAGCAGCCATTACGGCCGTCGAAGATCCGACTATGACACGAATTTTTGAAAAGATTCGTCCAACTGCCAACCAGATTCCGAATCTGTACAGTCCGTTGATTTTCATACACAAACACATAAACACACAGGGTTTTTCCCCCGATTGTTTTTGCTCAAATCCCGTCCTTCCCCGAATGTACAGATATCGATGATTAGTTATTATTAATTGCCAAAATGCTAGTGATGAAAATCGAGCGGGGCTGTAGTAGTTTTTCCAGGTTTTTCTAGTCAACAAACAGCCTACTAGCAATGGCCAAAGGCTGTGAAAGCAACCTATCGAGACTTTATATTGAACATCGATGACGTTGAGCTTTGCGCGATTTTTGCCGTTTTTATTACGTGTTTGCTTCCGTTGGAGCAAAGTTTTTTGGAAATTTTTCGAACGTGCAAATGTGTAGTTCATCCCGTTTTTCAACTGTATATAAGTGTAAATATATCGTAAGATTATATCTATTTTCCCATTACCTAGGCTAGACGCATTCAACATTTAAATTATTGTAAATGTAGCTGTTAAGGTGTTAAATAAATCATTATAAATAATAATCATCCCTGAGGCTTTTATTTTCCTATTAGAACACTCTCCCTATAAAAAAAAGAAAAAATCAGAAAAAATAAAAATAAAAAGGGCAAACAAAAAACTTCGCTATGTTTTTTTCTTTTCTAGCTCTGCTCTTCTCATCTCTGGTCCTTCTCTTCTATGATTCTTCCAACTTTTCTCCTTTCTTGCTTTTTTCTTCGATGACTCTCTTTATCTTTAGCTCTGTTCTTCCCATTTCTAGTTCTTCTCTTACATAACTCTGCTTTTCTTATATTTAGTTCTTCTCTTTTCTAGATCTGATCTACTCAACACTTATTTTCTCTAATTGCTCTAGCTCTGTTTGTCTCATCTCAATTCGAGCTCTTTTTTTCTCTAACTTTTCTTTGCTTTAATACTTTTCTTTTATAGCTTCTGTTCTTCCCATTTCTAGCCCATTTCTTTTCTTCCAGAGCTCTTTATTCTCTAGCTAGTTTCTTTTCTAGGTTTGCTCTTCTCATCTCTAGTTCTTCTCTTTTCGTTTCTAGCTCTTTTATCTTTAGCTCTTCTCTTTTCTAACCTTGTTCTTCTTAACTTTGGTTCGAATCTTTTCTCCTTCACTGGCTCTCCTTACGTTTAGTTCTGGTGTTCTCATGTCTAGTTCTTTTCTTCTCTAGATCTACTCTACTCAATTTTTATATTTCCTAGTTTTTATCGTTAGCTCTTCTTTGCTCTAGCTCTGTTTTTCTCATCTCAAGCTCTGATCTTCTTCAGTCTAGTTCTTTTCTTTTCTAACCTTTCTCTGCTTTAATTCATCTCTTCTCTAGCTTGTGTTCTTTCCATTTCTAGCCCATTTCTTTTCTTCCAGAGCTCTTTATTCTCTAGCTAGTTTCTTTTCTAGGTTTGCTCTTCTCATCTCTAGTTCTTCTCTTTTTGTTTCTACCTCTTTTATCTTTAGCTCTTCTCTTTTCTAACCTTGTTCTTCTTAACTTTGGTTCGAATCTTTTCTCCTTCACTGGCTCTCCTTACGTTTAGTTCTGGTGTTCTCATGTCTAGTTCTTTTCTTCTCTAGATCTACTCTACTCAATTTTTATATTTCTTAGTTTTTCTCGTTAGCTCTCCTTTGCTCTAGCTCTGTTTTTCTCATCTCGAGCTCTGATCTTCTTAAGTCTAGCTCTTTTCTTTTCTAACCTTTCTCTGCTTTAATTCGTCTCTTCTCTAGCTTGTGTTCTTCCCATTTCTAGCTCCTTTCTTTTCTTCCAGAGCTCTTCTCATCTCTAGTTCTTCTTTTTTCGTTTCTAGCTCTTATCTTTTCTTTCCATGTCATGTTCTTCTTGTCTCTAGTTCTAACCTACTCTAGCTCTGCTGTTCTTATCTCAAGCGCTTCTCACCTCTAGTTCTGCTCTTTTCTTTTCTAGCCCTTTTACTTTCTTCTCTTATCTAGCTCTGCTTTTCTCTAGCTCTGTTATTCTTATCTCTAATTCTAATATTCTCTAGCTCTCATCTTCTTCGCTCTAGCTTTTGTGTAGATAGACGGGAGAGACAAGAATGAAGAAGATGAAGAAGAGGAACAAGAAGAAGAAGAAGAAGATGAAGAAGCAGAAGAAGAAGGAGAGGAAGAAAAATAAAAGGAAGAAGCAGAAGAAGGAGAGGAAGAAGAATAAGAGGAAGAAGATGAAGAAGAGGAAGTATTTAGTTTAGGTTCAATTGAAACAATCATTAAACTTTCTTAGTTTTTATTAACCTCAAGTCAGGAACACTTTTCTGCTTCCCAATAAACTGTTTGCCCTCCATATACGGCCAGAGCACCTCCGGCAGCCCCACTGTCCCATTTTTCCTCTGTCCCATCTCCACCAACGCGATTAGAAGCCTTGGAACCGCACACGCTGTCCCATTCAAAGTATGAACAAATCCATCATGGGTGCGAATCCCCAGCCTCCTTGCTTGATAATCGAGACAATTACTACAACTCGAAATCTCCCCAAACAGCCCCCTTCCAGGCATCCACGCCTCAATATCGTACTTGCGATAGGCCTGCGCCCCCAATTCATGCGGAGGCATATCCAAGACTTGGAAATGCAGCCCCAAAGACTCAAAAATATCAATTTCTAACCCCAAAATCTCATCTAAAGCCTGTTCCGAGTCTTGGGGTTGCGTTACAACAAACATTTCAACTTTAGTGAATTCATGAACACGGTAAATCCCCCGTTCTTCAAGCAGGTTTGACGTTTCCGCGCGATAGCAGCGACTCACTGCTGCCAACTTTAAAGGAAGTAAGTCACTGTTTAGGGTTTTATTCGAGAGGTAACCAGCCAATGCCATTTCCGAAGTGCCGGAAAGACACAAATCGGGGCCGTGGAGGGTGGCATCGAGGGCGTAGACCTGGGTGCGGGCCCCCTTGGTGTTCATGCCACAGCCCTCGATTGTGCCCCTTGGGAGTAAGTCAGGGACTGAGACCAACTCGAATTTTTTGGTTAGCAGTTTGGAGGTGACATAACGAACAAGGGCGTGCTCCAATTCTGCCAATTCCCCCAAAAAGTAGTAACTTTTGCTTCCGCAGAAATTACCAAGTTGGTCGGTACGAAGCAGCCTTAACTTTTTGCAAATCTCTTGGAAGTCGAGGTGGGGGGAATCGGGGGGCTTCGCCCCCACGAGCCTCACGATTTTGGGGCTATCACCATAGCCAGCCACCTGGGGGTGTGTCCGATTGGGGATTTTTAACAGTTCAGTCTCAAACTCACGTTTCGTTGTTTCGTAAAGCTTGTCATTCGGGTCCAAGGATTGGAGTTGATTGTTTAACTCATGGACACGCTCTATATTGCCCACACCTTTCCGATTAGTTATGTTTTTCGTAATTTCGCCCAAATTTTGGGGGTCACACAAGTAGGGGAGGTCGAACTGGGGGGCCACTGTGTTATAGCCCTGCGATAGGGGAAGCCAGAAACGGGTGATTAGGGGCCGAATTTGGCCCACTTTCCGTGAAATCATCGTTTTTTTGTTGTGAATTTGTGAGGTTAGCTGTCAGTGGTTACGTCATCGGGAATTGGTGAAGTCCCGAAGGGGCGAAACGTGCTATTTAATATTTCGGGGGTTGTATTAGTTAAAATGAGCCTCCGAGAACGATTGTCTGGATAGAAAGCATTGACAGAACTCAGATAATTATTATTTTGGTTGCAATTCACTAAAATTTGTTACGTCAGAATTACGTAAGCTGCGAAAACGTATTACTGGTTGCATAACATGGCAGCATTTACTTTTCTGTATTTTTTAATAATTTTGATGATAAAAACTATTAATTGAATACAATACAATTTGTAGTTACATTACGACTGGTTACGACACGTATTTTTGCCATTTCGGCCGATTTTGGTAATGTCCCCTCAATGACCCGATTTGAGTCCACTTGAAATGTTCTGGTCTTTGGTTTTGTGCCACTTTCGTGGCCAAATCCGGCTATTTTAGGCCTTCTGATCACGAAAATGATCATTGTTGCGATTTTAGCCGTTATCTATTGGGTTATAAACACTTAACTTAATAAAAGTCTTGAAGTACCTCCTCAAAAATTTATTGAAAACATTACAACTCATCTTTTAGCAATACCAAGTTCTGGTTTTCCAAAAATCCCAATCCCTTCCAAAAATCGCGCGGTCCGAGCTCTTTCAACGTTTCGACTGTGACATCTTCAGGCCTAAAACCGGCAATTTTGACGTAGGAAATGTCAGGTGTTTGGACCCGTGGCCATTCAAGATCAAAAATTTCTGGTTTCCTAAGCCAATCACATTGAAAAAAATACAAAAAATTAGATTTTTTTCAAAAGTACCCTTTTTTGACGAAACTGAGGAACATCTCCATCAGGATATCCTTGATTTTGAGATCGTCAGGTGTTGGTTGTTTTTGGAACATGTTGTAGAACAAGTACTGAGCGTCCTCGCTGTGAGCCACGGCTAGTTTTTTATTTATTTTTGTTAATTCAAAATTTTGGAAAAAATGGTACTCACTTTTTTGGGTACTAGATTCAGAAGGGTAACCAAATTGGTAATAGAAGACCGGCGATTTGTTACTTTTGGCTTGTAGTTTAATGGCAGAGTCAACATCGACCAAAAACCGGTCACTCACCAGTTTGACCAACTTTTCTTCCGAAATTTCTTCATTTTCTTCGAAATAGAAATTTCTGATTTCTTGTGCCGTGGTCTTCCACAAGGGCGTTGCCAACGTATCGTTATAATCAAGAATAAAACGAGCCAAATCGGTCCAGTTTTTACTAACAAAATCAAGTTCCTTGGCCAAAACTACCAAAAAAAAAAAAGATATATATTTTTTTGATTTTTTTCAAAAACTTAATTTACGTACACGCAGTGGGGAAAAGCCCTTCATGGGTCACGCTCGACACCATCCATGGTACATCCAAGACCTGTCCCATGGCCAAAAGGTAATAAAAATTTTTGCTCACAAAACTATTGGCCCCTTTTTCCAAAACGGGCCCAAAAGGGGCAACTGGCAAAAACTTGTACCCAAAAAATCTGGGCACTTGTCCCAAGATATGCCCCACTGGGCGTGTCTTCAAACACGTGACCAACTCTCTCGTGCTTCCTATTGGACACCCCACCCCTTCCCCCACCCTTTTGGCTTTTGTCAACGCCTCCTCTTGTAAAACAAACGAGTTCAAGGCCACGCCACTTTGTGAGAACCCTCGGTGGAAAAGCCCATGGCTCATGGGTGACAGGTAGTGCAAATGGACGCATGAACCACCCGTGGATAACCCATGTAATGTCACACTCGATGGGTTTCCCCCAAAACTGGCAATATTGTCTTGGACCCATTTCAAGGCCATTACTTGGTCTTTTAACCCATTGTTGCCCGAAATGACGTCATCACCGGTACTTAAAAAGCCAAAAAGACCGACTCGATAGTTGAAAGTGACGAAAATTAGGTTTGCGTCCATGAAATATTCGGGATGGGCGTAGGAGTGACCACTACCATACATAAATAACCCACCATGGATGTGGACCACTACGTCATGGGTGGTAGATGGGTCTGGGTGATCACGTGGCACGTACACGTTCAAATAGAGACAGTCCTCATCACCTAAATTATTTTTTTCGTGATTTTTATTAAGTTGGCATTTTTTTTTAATTAAAAATAAAACAGTGTTGCCAATGAAAATTTAGCGTATTAGAAAGTTGGTTTTAGTGTATAATTTGTAAAATTGGTAGCGTTCAGTTCTGCCAATAACGAAATTATACTCAATTCTGCCAACCTGAGGTTGACAATGCCAACTATCAGTAAATTGTTGCCAACTTAAGTACTGGAATTATATTATAACACTCATTCTTTTTAGCAAATTGGTGTTCAAATGTGAGCTGATTAAACAATTAATAATAAAAAAATATATTTAATTACCACAATTGTTGCTAAAATGGTAATTTTTCAAACTTTTTTTTGAAAAGTTGGCATTAATAACTTAAAATATATTTCATATTAAGAACAAAAAGGCACTCAGTGATCGTTTATTTTTTCATATTATTGCTATATTCAATTCTGCCAATCTGAGAACCGATTTTTTTTAGGTTGGCAATACCAACTATCAGTAAAGTGTTGCCAACTCAAGTACTAAAATTATAGTATAACACTCTTTTTTTAATTGGTATTCAAATGTGAGCTGATTTAAGAGTGAATAATAAAAAAATATATTTAATTACTACAATCGTTACTAAAATGGCAATTTTTCAAACTTTTTTTTGTAAAGTTGGTATTAATAACTTAAAATATATTTCATATTAAGAACAAAAAGGCACTCAATAATCGTTTATTTTTTCATAATGTTATATTCAATTCTGCCAACCTGAGAACCGATTTTTTAGGTTGGCAATGCCAACTATCAGTAAAGTGTTGCCAACTTAAGTACTGAAACTATATTATACCACTCATTTTTTTTAGCAAATTGGTGGTCAAATGTGAGCTGATTTAACAATGAATAATAAAAAATACATTTAATTACTACAATTGTTACTAAAATGGCAATTTTTCAAACTTTTTTTTGTAAAGTTGGCATTAATAACTTAAAATATATTTCATATTAATGACAAAGAAACAATCAATGGTCGTTTATTTTTTCATATTATTGTTATATTCAATTCTGCCAACCTGAAAACCGATTTTTCTTTAGATTGGCAATGCCAACTATCAGTAAAGTGTTGCCAACTTAAGTACTAAAATTACATTAAAACACTCTTTTTTTTTAAATTGGTGGTCAACTGTGAGCTAATTTAACAATGAAAAATAAAAAATATATTAATAATAAATATAATACAATTGTTACTAAAATGGCAATTTTTCAAACTTTTTTTTGTAAAGTTGGTATTAATAACTTAAAATATATTTTATATTAAGAACAAAAAGGCACTCAATGATCGTTTATTTTTTCATATTATATTCAATTCTGCCAACCTGAGAATCAATTTTTTTAGGTTGGCAATTCCAACTATCAGTTAAGTGTTGCCAACTTAAGTACTGAAATTATATTATTCCACTCAATTTTTTTAGCAAATTGGTGTTCAAATGTGAGCTGATTTAACAATGAATAATAAAAAAATATATTTAATTACTACAATTGTTACTAAAATGACAATTTTTCAAACTTTTTTTTGTAAAGTTGGTATTAATAACTTAAAATATATTTCATATTAAGAACAAAAGGGCACTCAATGATCGTTTATTTTTTCATATTGTTATATTCAACTCTGCCAACCTGAAAACCGATTTTTTTAGGTTGGCAATGCCAACTATCAGTAAAGTGTTGCCAACTTAAGTACTAAAATTACATTATAACACTAATTTTTTTTAAATTGGTAGTCAAATGTGAGCTGATTTAACAGTGAATAATAAAAAAAATATATTTAATTACTGCAAGCGTTACTAAAATGGCAATTTTTCAAATTATTTTTGTACAGTTTTTGTAAGGTAGTTTGTAAGTTTTGTAAGGTATATTCCATATTAAGGACAAAAAGGCATTCAATGATCGTTTATTTTTTTATATTGTCATATTCAACTCTGCCAACCTGAGAATCGATTTTTTATAGGTTGGCAATGCCAACTATCAGTAAAGTGTTGCCAACTTAAGTACTGAATTTTTTTTACCAAATTGGTGGTCAATATGAGCTGATTTAACAATGAATAATATTATAATACAATTGTTACTAAAATGGCAATTTTTCGTTTTTTTTGTGTAAAATTGGCAATAGTAACATAAAGTATAATCCATATTTACGACAAAAAACATACTTCAATCACTGGTACCAACCCTAAAATCAGAAACTGAATATAACGATTTATATTCCTATATTCAGTTTCGCCAACCTATTTCGTTTTTTATGTTGGCAATGTTAATTGTCAGTAAAGTGTTGCCAACTTGAGTACTGAAATGCCTATTAAAACACTCACTTTTTCGTCATGTTTATTTAAGAAAAAAATGATAAAAAATACTTATTAAAGGGGTAACAGTGTTGCCAATATAACCAAAAAATCACTGCTTGTGCGATTTTATAATAAAAACACCAGAATTATCACTCGAATAAGTATTTTTTTGTCAAATTGTTTTTGGAAAAAAATAAAAAAATAACCTTGTATTAGTTCTGGTCGCATGAGAGTGGTTTGCGCACACTCAGAGGTGGTACTGGCATTCCAGACACCCTTCCATGGGTCGATGGGTTCCGGTGGTTCGAACCTAAGCCCACCAATGGGTGGTTTCGCATATGGAATACCTTCAAAAGCTGCGAAAACGTTGCCTTTGGCCGACTTTCGGTGGTACCCCTGTATCTGACCCAATGGGGTACTTACCATGGGTCTTTCACCATTGCAAAGGGCAATAAAAAAGACCAGAAGGAGCCACGTGGTGGTCATGGTGTGATAAATGATAATACTATCAATAAAATAGTCTTACAAGTTTAGTTTCTATGAGCAAGCTCTGATTTATTATTTGATATAGTACTTGTAATTTTCATGATAAGATAAGCGAATGGTTTAGATTCCGGAGGATTGGGTTTCGGGGGGTGTGAAAATTTAAATCATTGTTTTAAATAATGTAAATTGGGGGTTGATGACCTGATATTTGTGGTCAACAAGAGTTGAGTGCATTTCTGGCAATTCCCTTCGAGTTTTTTTCGGGGAATTATCGTCGCTCTCTGTCTTACGTTCAAGACGTTGGGTCTCTCCCTCTCTTTCTCGCTTCCAACAGGTCGCGTTTGAGCAATGCATGAACGCATAACTCATTTTTTATCGCTGCATTTGCATCGTTCAGTGCTTAAGGTGTTTTCGTAAGTTGTTTTATTTTATAATTATTTATATATTGATATACAGGTGTTTGATGCAAATACATTTTTACTAAATAATTACTAAAAAATATTTTTTTTTAGAAATTTTTTACAGTGTTATAATTAATATTAATTTTTTTTTCTTGTATGGTTTTAAAACAAACGATGCTTGTTTATTTATTGAAGCATAAATGTCTTAAAATCACAATAGAAAAAATAAAACTTCGATTAATATTATCGAATCTTTAATTTTTTTTATACTAATATTTTTAATTAATTAATTTTAAATGTAAGGAAAGGCCCAAATATTCTGAAAAAATTCACACACATAGAGAAAACAATCAAGTATTTAATAGCAAACGTTCATTTTTGTGCGCCTGTTAGTTTTTGAGATAAAGGAAAAACACTTTTAGGAGACACACCCTGTATATAGGGTGTCTCAGTGAGTTGTTAGACTGTTAAATAAATGTTAAAATATTTGAAGCAATATTTTAAAATTTGCAGATACGAACTCCCTGCTTTGCTTAAAATTATACTCATGTATACAGTGTGTTTCAAAAATAAAACACTATATATTTTTTTGTTTTTTTTTTGGAAGTACACCAAAACCAAGAACGAAATTGGATTAAAATCATTAGTTTTAAAAGCTATGTCCAAAAATTCAATAAAATCAAGAATCTTTATTAAAAAAAACAAAATTTTATATGGTAACTTATTTTTGAACCACCTTATACACTTGATAATAATTTTTGTATATATTTTTTTTCACTTTACGTCGCTTGCTTTTGAAAAAAATTCCATTTGACGATTTTGTGCCCAAATTTCAAATTCGCCAACCGTTAGAATAATAGACCAATAAAAAGAGATTAGATAAGGGTGGGGGTGGCCCAGCCTCCGTGATCCAATTCCGCACATTAACCCTTTCTTTCGCAAGACGTGATAGAAGCAGGCCGTGCTTAATAAATAATCGACGTGCAATTGTTTTCTAGTCTTTTTAAACCAAAAGAATTCGAATATATTTGGGGGGTAAGTCAAAATAAACAATAATTTAATTAGAAAAAAATTTTTAGTGCGAATTTTAACGCGATTGATTAGTTTATTTCACAATTGTTTTATTTAATTATTGTACCAAGTGATTTTAAGGTTAGGTAGAAAACCGTTACAAAAATGGCGCCAGCCAATCAGAAGCGGGTAGCAACGAGTGACACGTGTCAATTTATAACGAACGATATATTACAAAATTAATTTAAAATTCAATTAATACATCAGAGTTTTAATTTAATTAAAACTTAATATTAATTAGGGCTAAATTAAAACTTAAAAAAGCGTTAGAAAAATGGTGCCCCAACCAATCCAAGCCGGGAATCAACAAATCCGGGCCCCTTTTTCGCTCATTAATTCGTTTAACCACGCAATAATTTTTTATGCTAAAGTTTGCAACATTTTGAGGGCCACTGTCGTGGCAACATTTTGACCACCACTGGCACGTTCTGTTGACATTACATAATGACAGCAAAAAGTAGGGTTATGTAACATAATTTTTTTCCCAAAAACTTCCAAAAAGGGGCCCAGACCCCCCTAAAAAAATGTCCACACGTATCAAACGCAAACACAGGTTTGTCCAGTCCCGGTTTGGGGCCCCTGACTGTCCATTTTTCCAGGTTGTCTTTCTGGGACAAAACGGACATGGAAGTGCTAGAAGCCACGTCTGAAACGTTCCGAATTGAAGTGGATAAGGCCTTTCAGACGTTTCTTGCAGATGGGGGCGCTAAAGAATACACATTTCCGGTGAATTTGAACAATTTTGAACGCAAACACATCCACCATAAAGCTGCAAGTTATAATTTATTGTCTCGCAGTCATGGCAAGGACCCTAATCGAGTCCTGACAATTTACAAAAAGGGGGCGAAGTCGAATTTTGAGTCGTTTTATATTGATTTAACACCTGAGAGTGTGCGTGAGTTGGAGAGGGCGCTCAAGGGGGTGGGGCGCCTCCCAATGGGGGCGCCCCCTCTCCGGTGGACTTCGCGCGATAAAGTGTTCGGTCGGTTGTGTTTGGGGGCTCCGCCCCCGGTAGGGGCCCCCCAGGTGAGCCCCCCGATTGCCACCTTCCGCCAGCAACTCCCCATTTACAATTTACGCCACTTGATAGTGTCAAAAGTGCGAACAAGTAGTGTTTTAATCGTGTCTTCAGAGACAGGTTCGGGGAAAACCACCCAAATACCCCAATTTATAATGGATGATGCTTTACAAAGGGGCGAAACGTGTCGTATTTTATGTACACAACCGCGTCGCATTTCGGCTGTTTCGGTAGCCGAGAGAGTGTCTTTTGAACGGGGGGCCCCCTTGGGTGAGACAGTGGGGTACCATATACGTCTCGAGTCCAAAGTTGGCTCCAATTGTAATCTGATTTATTGCACAAATGGGGTTCTTGTGCGCAGTCTCATGTCCGGCATGGGGGCTCTGGGGGCCCTCACGCATGTCATCATCGACGAGGTGCACGAGAGGGACAAGTTGTCCGATTTTTTGCTCATTTGTCTGAGAGAGAGTCTGAGAAAGGGGGCCCCCTTTAAGTTGATCCTCATGTCTGCGACTATTAACGTGGACAAGTTCCGGGATTATTTCGAGGGGGCTGAAGTGTTGGCAGTGCCGGGGAGGTTATTTGCGATTAGGGAGTTTTTCCTGGATGATGTGCTGGAGTTGACGGGTTATGATGCCGTGGTGAGGGAAAGGAGGAGTTTTTTTGAGGGGGCTGTCGGGGAGAATCCCCTGTTTGATGATGTTATAATGAGGGTGCTACAAGGGGGCGCTGACAATGAACAAAATTGGGCCCAATTGTTGCAGTTTTTGTTGACTGATATGCCGGTGAATTACCGACATTCGCAGAATGGGGTGACGGCTTTAATGGCGGCTGTGAACCAGGATAATGTCGATATGGTGGAGAAGTTGTGCAGTTTGGGTAAGTTTTTGATTTTACATTAAATTTACATTTTAAAAATCTACATGGAAATGGTAAAATTACATTAATTTACACTGCTTGTTGATTTTACATTAAAATTACATTTCAATACTCTACATGAGAATGGTGAAATTACATTAGTTTACACTGATTATTGTTTATTTTACATTAAATTGTACGTGACAGTAAAATTACATTTCAAAAGTCTAGATGAAAACGGTAAAATTTCATTAATTTACACTGATTGTTATAATAATTTTACATTAAAATTACATTAGTTTACACTGATTATTGTTTATTTTACATTAAATTGTACGTGACAGTAAAATTACATTTCAAAAGTCTAGATGAAAACGGTAAAATTACATTAATTTACACTGATTGTTATAATAATTTTACATTAAAATTACATTAGTTTACACTGATTATTGTTTATTTTACATTAAATTGTACGTGACAGTAAAATTACATTTCAAAAGTCTAGATGAAAACGGTAAAATTACATTAATTTACACTGATTGTTATAATAATTTTACATTAAAATTACATTAGTTTACACTGATTATTGTTTATTTTACATTAAATTGTACGTGACAGTAAAATTACATTTTAAAAGTCTAGATGAAAACGGTAAAATTACATTAATTTACACTGATTGTTATAATAATTTTACATTAAAATTACATTAGTTTACACTGATTATTGTTTATTTTACATTAAATTGTACGTGACAGTAAAATTACATTTCAAAAGTCTAGATGAAAACGGTAAAATTACATTAATTTACACTGATTGTTATAATAATTTTACATTAAAATTACATTAGTTTACACTGATTGTTGTTCATTTTACATTAAACTGTACATTACAGTATAATTACATTTCGAAGGTCTACATAAAAACGGTAAAATTACATTAGTTTATACTGTTTGTAGTTTAGTTTACACGTTAAATTGAAATTACATTGCAAAAATATACGTGAAAAGGGTAAAATGACATTAGTTTACACTTGTTTATTTTACATTAAAATTTACATCACGGTAAAATTATATTTTAAAAGTTTGCATGAAACTGCTAAAATTACATTAGTTTAGACCGTTTATTGTTTACTTTACATTATATTTACACAATTTTGCATCTTATATTTTTGATTTAACTCTACATTACTTTACATAGAAATGGTTATTATTTTACACTGTCTAATGTTTATTTTACACATTCGAATTTACATCAGATATTTTATTTTTTTTTAATTGTCAATGTCACATTAATTTACATTTATTATTATATTTATTGTTTATTTTACAATAATTTTGCGTCACAGTAAAATTACATTTTAAAAGTCTCTGTGAAAATTTAAAATTACTTTGTTTTACACAATCTCTAGCTTACTTTACGTTAAATTGACATTTAATTTTACACGTTATACATATTTTGAATGTTTAACATGATTGGTTAGGTTAAACATTGTTTTTTTATCGTATTTTAAATTAAATTTACACTTTTTATTTTGAATCTTTACGTTCTCGGAAAATTACAATTTACACCTGTTTGTGTAGTTTTTTGTTAATTTACAATATTTTTTGCTAAATTTTTTAGGTATTTATTTGTAGTATTTTGGGCAATTTTATAATTCTTATTTACAGTGTATTTTTGAAAGTACGTTGTAAAATTCGACCGTCAATATTTTTTACATTGTTGTTACTACTTTGCATACGATGTTTTTTCTACTTCGTTATTGATTTCTAATTTTCTTTTAATTCTTTTCGTTTTTTTCGGAGTAATTTTTGTAATTTATTTCTTTTTTTTCTTTTAATTCATTTTAATTCATCTCTTCTTTCTTTTCATTCTTTAATTTACTTTTTATTTTATTTTGTTTTTTTGTATTGTTTTTTTATTTACATTTTGTCTTTTGTCGAGTTTTCTCCTCTCTTTTTAAAAATATAAACTACTTTTAATTTTTTTATATTTTGTATTTTTTTTTCTTTTACATCACTGAATTTAGGGTGGTCTAAAGTAAACATTATTTTGAAATTCTAGTAGATTGAAATATTTTGATCAATGTTTGTAAAATTTATAACTTTTTACTTTATTTGTTCTCCGTTGTTCTATTTTTTTTCTTTTAAAACGAGACTTAATTTTTAATATTGAAAACTGTAATCTACAAGGTTCTATATTGTTTTTATTGATTTTGTTTTGTTTTGTCTTTTCCATATGTTCTTGTTTTTAACTTGTGATTTTTTTCTCTCTTTAGTTTGTTTTAATTAATTTTACGTAGAACTTTTTGATCTTTTTTTCTCTTTATTTTCAACTTTGTCTTTCCTTCAGTTTTTTTTCACTCTTTTGATTCTTTCTTTTTTTATTTTGTCTTCTTTACTTTTCTTTCTTTAATTTATTTTGCATTCTTTTTGTTTTCTTTTTATTCTTTTCTTTCTGTTTATGACTTCTTTTTTTTAGTTTTTTTACTTTATAATTAGAATTTTATTTTGTTGTAATAGTTTTCGTTCTCAAAAGGATTAGTATTTAAAAATTTTCCTAAAATTCGTCATTTCTTACTTCTTACTTCTTGATTAATTTTAATTTTTTTATTTCGTTGTTTTTATCCTTACATTTTTTATTCCCCTTCAACTTTGTCCTTCCTTCTGTTTTTTTTCCTATTTTTTCATTTTTTTTAAATATTGAATTGCCTTTATATTTTGTTTTCGGTTCTTTTTTTTAAATCATTTTTTTACGTCTTTATATTTCGTTTTCCTTTTTTCTCTCTGTTATTTCAGTTTTTACTTTGTCTTTCTCTCTTTTTTGTTTTCTTTATATCACTAGATCTACGGTGTAAAATTACATTATTAAGGTGTACAGTGTTTAAAATTTTGCAACTTTACAAATGTATAATTTAAAATTACACCATTTTTTTAATAATACATTTTCCAACATAAAATACAACATATTTGGTTTATTAAGCGGCTGTTACATTAGTTTTTTTCGCGTTTTTTTACATTTTTGAGGATAAAATTCCATTGGTCGCCCTTTCAGGCGCTGATCCTCACATTTCCTCAAAATGCGGCTTCACCGCCCTCTCTCTCGCCGAAAGCAAGCACCTGGAGGAGATCCTCCTCATCCTCAACATGACCTCCCGTCCTCTACTGCCACGTGAAGACCTCCTCACGAATTATTACAAAACTTGCCCAGATGATGAGATCAACTATGACCTCCTGATCCGTCTGATTTACACCATCCATACTCAGTACCACACCGGCGCCATTTTGGTGTTTTTGCCCGGCTATGACGACATAATGATCTGTAATGATCGCCTGTTGGAGACCAACATTGATAAAAACTCATACAGGGTGTTTTTCCTGCACGGTTCAATGAATATCAAGGAACAGCATGAGGTGTTTAAACCGTTCCCTGATAATGTGAGGAAGATTATTTTGTCGACGAATATCGCTGAGACGAGTTTGACGATTGATGATGTGGTGTATGTCGTTGATTGTGGCAAGGCTAAGGTGCAAACGTATGATTCGGTAAGTTATTATTTATTTTTTTTTTAAGCGATTTTTTTTTTCATTTTGTTTTGCAATTTTTTCGAAAACTATTAGTCGGAGGACAATGATTTTTTTTTTAAATGATAGATAATTAAAAGGGCTTTACAGCTATAATACATTTTATGGGGTTGCGTTAATGGTTTTAGAGTTATTGCTTGATTACTGTAAATCGACCAAAATCTTAATAAAAATTGGAAAACTCAAAATTTTAAAAATCGAACCTATTGACTTTTTTTGTACTTTTAACAACTCGAGAGGGTTGTAAAGGCATACAAAAGTGCATAAAACTTTGTTAGAGTGAGTTAAAAAAAATATATTTTTTTCATTTTTTATGTGTAAACTGAGCAAAAAAAATCAAAATTTTAAATTTCGTGAAAAGCTGATATAATACGAAAAATGAGCCGCTGAATTCACTGGAACAAACCGTTTTGCTCTACGACTTTTAGTTTTTGAGTTACGAATTTTTTTGTTGAAGAATAATGAAATGGCTACCCTAAATTTAAGCAAAAAATTTCAAATTTTTAAATCGTGAAAAAAACCGGTATAATATGTAAAATGAGCCGTAGAATTCATTGGAACAAACCGTTTTGCTCTACGGCTTTTAGTTTTTTAGTTATGAATTTTTTTAGTGTAAAACTTTAAATGCTTCTGTACCCGGAACCGGTGCCCGGAGCGACTCCGGGTTTTGACGAGAAAATAGAGAATTTCAAGCGCTATCCGATGCTCTATTGGTTTTTGCTCTAATTCTTATAGTTTCCGAGAAAAACGCAAAAAAAGGTTGCCATTTTCACTTTTTTTGAATTTTTAAACGCCGATTACGGCGAAACTATGAGAGTTAGAGAAAAACGGCAAAAACGATTAGAAGCGGTATAAAAAGCCCTACAACATGGCATAGGTTTCAAGGCGATATCTCGCAAAAAAATTTCAATTTTCAAACGTCGATTACGGCTAAACTAAAGGAGTTAGAGGAAAATGCTTTGTTCCATCGTAAAGAGCACATCAAAATCTATCAGATAGGATGGGTTTGAATTGATTTTGAGACACTTTAAAAATTGGCCACTTTTAACGGGGGGGTGTTAACAAATTTTTCAATTTTTTTATTTTCTCTATTACGGCTAAACTATTCGAAAAAGTGGCACTATTTTAATCCTTACCTATGCAAAATGATCCGGGGAATCGATTGGCGTCGAGAAAATCGCCAAATTCCCAATAGTTTTTTAGTTATGAATTTTTTAAAATTTGACCTACTTTTGCTTTTTTTCGAAATTTTCTCGAAAACTATAAGTCATAGAACAATAATCTTTTTTGAAAACGATAGACAATTAAAAGAGCTTTCCAACGATAATAAACTTCATGGGGTTATCTCTAATAGTTCCGGAGTTATAGCTCGATAAATGTTCCGGGTACCGGAAATCGACCAAAATCACGACAAAAATTGCAAAAATCAAAATCTTAAAAATCGAACCTATTGACTTTTTTTCTACTTTTAACAACTCCAGAGGGTTGTAAAAGCATAGAAGAGTCCATAAAACTTTGCTACAGTGAGTTAAAATTTTTTTATTTTTTTTCATTTTTGTGAAGGTAAGTTACCTTGACCATTAAAATTAAGCAAAAAAAATCAAAATTTTAAATCTCATGAAAAGCTGCTATAATACGAAAAATGAGCCGCTGAATTCACTGGAACAAACCGTTTTGCTCTACGACTTTTAGTTTTTGAGTTACGAATTTTTTTGTTGAAGAATAAAATACCACCACGAAATGGCTACCCTAAATTTAAGCAAAAAATTTCAAATTTTTAAATCGTGTAAAAAACCGGTATAATATGTAAAATGAGCCGTAGAATTCATTGGAACAAACCGTTTTGCTCTACGACTTTTAGTTTTTTAGTTATGAATTTTTTTAGTGTAAAACTTTAAATGCTTCTGTATCCGGAACCGGTGCCCGGAGCGACTCCGGGTTTTGACGAGAAAATAGAGAATTTCAAGCGCTATCCGATGCTCTATTAGTTTTTGCTCTAATTCTTATAGTTTCCGAGAAAAACGCAAAAAAAGGTTGCCATTTTCACTTTTTTTGAATTTTTAAACGCCGATTACGGCTAAACTAAAGGAGTTAGAGGAAAATGCTTTGTTCCATCGTAAAGAGCACATCAAAACCTATCAGATAGGATGGGTTTGAATTGATTTTGAGACACTTTAAAAATTGGTCATTTTTAAGGGGGGGGGTGTCAACAAATTTTTCAATTTTTTTATTTTCTCTATTACGGCTAAACTATTCGAAAAAGTGGCACTATTTTAATCCTTACCTATGCAAAATGATCCGGGGAATCGATTGGCGTCGAGAAAATCGCCAAAATCCCAATAGTTTTTTAGTTATGAATTTTTTAAAATTTTACCAATTTTTTCATTTACTTGCAATTTTTTCGAAAACTATTAGTCGTAGAACAATAATCTTTTTTAAAAACGATAGACAATTAAAAGGGCTTTCCAACGATAATAAACTTCATGGGGTTATCTCTAATAGTTCCGGAGTTATTGCTCGATAAATGTTCCGGGTACCCGAAATCGACCAAAATCGCGCCAAAAATCGAAAAATCAAAAATCAAAAAACCGAACCCATTGGCGTTTTTTGCACTTTTAACAACTCTAGAAGCTTCCAAATGCATAAAGAAGTCCATACAATATGGCTAGAGCGATTTTGAAAAAATATATTTTTTTTGATTTTTTGACGAGATCTTCCAAAAAAAGTAAAAAATCAAAATTTCAAAAACACCATCCAATGTAAAATCATGCGCCGAACACAATGGCGTAGCTTAAAATGCTCCACAACGTACAGTTTTCTCACAAAAATTGGGAAACCTTCCAGTGCAGCGGTCTCTCCTCCCTCCAAACGCAATGGATCTCCAAAGCCTGTGTTAAACAACGCGCAGGTCGTGCCGGTCGCACCCAATCCGGTGTCTGCTTCCACCTCTTCTCACGTGCTCGTTATGACTCGTTTTTGGACGAACGCATTCCCGAAATATTACGAGTACCACTTGAGGAACTCTGCCTTAATACCAAATCTCTAGCTGATAACATATCCATCTATAACTTCCTTGTAATGGCGCCCGATCCGCCATCTTCCAACACTGTCAAAACCGCAATCGAAAATCTCGAATGTCTTGGCGCACTTGATAAAGAAGAACGCCTTACACCGCTAGGAGAGTATTTGAGCCAATTGACCATTGAACCCCATTTAGGAAAAATGCTCATTTATTCAGCAATTTTCAAGTGTTTGGACCCGATTTTGACAATTGTGGCTTCGTTGGCTCAAAAGTACAATTTTCCCGCCAAAATTTTTCCAAAAAAAAATTATTTGATTTTTTTGAAGGGACCCATTTCAGCTCCCACCACAAGCCAATCTTCGGACTTTGGCCGCTGAAAAGCGCAAAAGTCTCACGGCTAACACATACAGCGACCATATGGTCTACCTTAAGGCTTTCATCAAGTGGCAGGATTCGGTAAAGTACCGAAAAGAGCGACATTTCTGTCGCGAATTTTTCATAAGTCCCTCCACAATGGAGACAATACTTAAGACAAGGTCGCAACTTTTGGGACAATTACGTGCTGCTAAGTTTGTACCACCTAATGGTACGTCAATGGTGGCCTTGAATACGAATTCGGAGAATTGGCCGTTGGTTAAGGCCGTTATTTCGTCGGGACTTTACCCGAAATTGGCGTTTAAGAAAGGTGCGAATTTTTGCACAAGAACGGAAAAAAAGGTACTGGTGCATAATACGAGTCCGATGAGTAAGGAGTTACCCTTGTGGTTGGTATATGATGAAATGGTCAAGGTTAGGAATGGGCATCAGGTCAGGGGGGTCACACCGGTAACACCTGTTACGGTAAGTTTTACAATTTTACCATTTTTTACAAGTTTACAGTTTTACAATTTACCAGTTTTAAAGTTTCAGTTTTCAAAGTTGGCATTTTTACAGTTTTACACTTTTATTTTGCATTTGCCAATTTTACTTTTGATTATTTTACAATTTTACAATTTTACAATTTTACAATTTTACAATTTTACAATTTTACAATTTTACAATTGTACAATTGTACAATTTTACAATTTTACAATTTTACAATTTTACTAAATTTACAATTTTACAGTTTTACAATTTTACAATTTTTCACAATTTTACAATTTTTCACAATTTTACAATTTTACTAAATTTACAATTTTACAGTTTTACAATTTTTCAAATTTTACAATTTTACAATTTTACAATTTTACAATTTTACAATTTTACAATTTTACAATTTTACAATTTTACAATTTTACAATTTTACAATTTTACAATTTTACAATTTTACAATTTTACAATTTTACAATTTTACAATTTTACAATTTTACAATTTTACAATTTTACAATTTTACAATTTTACAATTTTACAATTTTACAATTTTACAATTTTACAATTTTACAGTTTTACAATTTTACAATTTTACAATTTTACAGTTTTACAATTTTACAATTTTACAATTTAGCAGTTTTAAAGTCTCGGTTAAGTTTATAAAAATGAAAAATAGTTATTAATGATTAGATCTCTCATTGAAACTATAAATTACATTAGGTATTAATTGTTAGGGGAGCATAAATAATTTATAACAACTAATTTTGTAAAATACGTAATCTAACAGTTTTACCATTTAGAGATGTTACAGTTTGACAACCAACAATTTACAGTTTAATTTTAGTTTTACAATTTACAAAGACTATAATTTGACAGTGTTACAGTTATGCAGTTTTTGCATTTATAGTCTATAATAGGCCTACAATTTTTTTATTTTTGTTTTAATCAATTTTACGTTTTTGCATTTGTTTGTATTCTACTTGTGCACTTTTTACAATCTAGTTATCTAATTTTTAAAATTTTACAGTTTTACAACTTTGACAATTTTGTATAATTTGTAAATTTTTGGTTCTAGCATTTTTTAAAAATATTAATAAATATAACAGGTGACAGGCTATTAAAAAAATTTACATTATAATGACAAATTATTGACAGATATGGCAGATTTTTAACTAAAATGACAGGTTATAGTGAAAAATTATTGATAGGTATGACAGATTTAATAAAAATGACAGATTATTGATAGGTGAGGCAGGTTACTAGTAAATATGACATTTTCAGCAAATATGTCAGATTAAAGACGTCACATTATTAAAAAAACTGGCAGATTATTAATAAAACTGACAGGTATAGCAGATTATTAATAACAATGACAGATTATTGACGGGTATGCCAGATTCTTAATAAAAATGTGACAAATTATTGACAGTTATGACATTAATAATAATGGCAGATTATTGACAGGTTTGACAGACAATGACAGATTATTAATAGGTGTGGCAGGTTATTAATAAATATGACCAATTTTCAGCAAATACGTCAGATTATTAAAAAAATTGATATATTAAAATGACAGATGTTTGACAGGTCTAGGAGATTATTAATAAAAACGACAGATTATTAACGGCAGATTCTTAATAAAAATGACAGATTATAATGACAAATTATTGAAAAGTGTGATAGTTTATCAGTAAATATCACAAATTATTGTTGAGGCGTGAGATTATTAAAAAAAATTGACAGATTATTGACAGGTATGACAGATTATTGTCTCTTGTGACAGGTTTATTAGTAAATATGACATTATCAGTAAATTCCATAAATTATTATTGAAGATGCCAGGCTAGAAAAAATGATATATTATACTGACAAAGTATTGACAGGTATGGCGAATTATTAATAAAAGTGACAAATTATTATAAAAAATTATTGACAGGTATGACAGATTATTAATATAATTGACATATTATAATGACAGGTTACTGACAGGTATGACCGACTATTGAAAAAATGACAGATTATTGGTAAATGTGATAAATTACCAGTAAATACAAGGGAATATTAATGTATATGTCACATTATTCATAAATATGACAGATTAACAGTAAATGCAGCAGAAATATTTTATGTTTTTACATTTTTTACAATTTTTTAAATTTCAGTACTTTTTTAACAATTCCAGTTACAATTTTACAACTGTCTACAATTTTACAAAATTACAAGGTCACACAAATTCGCATTTCTCTTCCAGATTTCGCTAATGTGCGGCATAAAAATCACCTATCCAATGCAGAATTATCTCGAAATCGACGAATGGCTCGAATTCGAATTTCCCTCCCCTCATATTATCTCTCTCCGTCGTTTAATCGAAACAATAATCGAAAAAAAACTACACAATCCCACCAACATTCTGAGCGACTATGAAGAGGCGGCTTTGACCGCCCTTTCCAAAGTCCTAATTTTCGAAGACAGGGCTGCCAAACTTGAAATTCCGGTGGGAATTCGCCAAAAACCCCGCTTTTTCGAGCTGAATCGAGCGCTCGATTACGCCGAAAATCGGGGGGCTGTTGGGGGGCCTTCCACCTCCAGCGCCCCCACGTACCCCCATTTCGAAAGTTCCGTCTTTTTGCTAATCAAAGTGAAGCAGGAAAGCAGCGTTAAAATCGCCTTTGATTCCAACAAGTGGATTTTTTCGCCGCAAACTGAAAAACAAGTCATGGCCCTAGATAATGTAACTAAAACTTTGGGGATTTTGTCCGAATTAGTAACTTTTGTGATTTTCTGCTTTAGGGTGGTATGAATGTTTATCTGGTATATACAGTGCAAAAATTAAATGCATTCTACGGAATTGCCAAATATTTGACGTTTGATACAACACGTCATAAAATGTCAGCCGCTATTGAGTGGATTTTTAAATCTTGTGTGCCCTACAAGAATGTGAGGTTAGGTTTGATAGTTTGGTGTTTTTCGTTTTTTAATGTTTTTTTGCAGCCATTTGAGGAACGCACTTAATAATAATCGCTTGATCTACGATGGCTTGGATGGACAAGTGATAGAGATGGGAGCGGCTTTGCAGTTGTGGGACCTCTATCTATGTCAAAAAAATCAGTGATTTTTTCCAGTAACTAACTGTTAGAAGTATTACATTTTTTTAATTTAATTTAATGTTGTGATATTGATTTGTGTTTGCGATGATTTTTAGGAGACATTTTGTTTTGTATAAATGAGTAACGACGTACCTTTTAGGATAATAAAGTTTCTTTATTTCGTATTTTTTGTGTTTTTTTCTCCTTAATTGGGTGAGTTCTCGTGATTGCGGCGCGAAGTAAAAGTTTTTATTTAAATCGAACGTCTTCCAAACTATTGTTAGACGCTTGGGAACATCCGCATTTTATTAATAATCATTTTTTAATCATTTCCTTAAACGTAATTAAGGTTCCGACATGTGATTATTAAAATTATAATAAATGGGTTGAAAATCGCGTTACGAAATTATTTAATTAGTGTGATGGCTGTTTCCGACATTGGACGTGAAAATGTTTAAGTTTTCGGAAATTTTTCAAGTATCTAATTTTAAACAAAAAAAATCAAAATTTTAAATCTCGTGAAAAGCTGCTATAATACGAAAAATGAGCCGCTGAATTCACTGGAACAAACCGTTTTGCTCTACGACTTTTAGTTTTTGAGTTACGAATTTTTTTGTTGAAGAATAAAGTACCACTATGAAATGGCTACCCTAAATTTAGGCAAAAAATTTCAAATTTTTAAATCGTGTAAAAAACCGATATAATATGTAAAATGAGCCGTAGAATTCACTGGAACAAACCATTTTGCTCTACGACTTTTAGTTTTTTAGTTATGAATTTTTTTAGTGTAAAACTTTAAATGCTTCTGTACCCGGAACCGGTGCCCGGAGCGATTCCGGGTTTTGACGAGAAAATAGAGAATTTCAAGCGCTATCCGATGCTCTATTAGTTTTTGCTCTAATTCTTATAGTTTCCGAGAAAAACGCAAAAAAAGGTTGCCATTTTCACTTTTTTTGAATTTTTAAAAGCCGATTACGGCGAAACTATGAGAGTTAGAGAAAAACGGCAAAAGCGATTAGAACCGGTATAAAAAGCCCTACAACATGGCATAGGTTTCAAGGCGATATCTCGCAAAACATTTTTCAATTTTCAAACCTCGATTACGGCTAAACTAAAGGAGTTAGAGGAAAATGCTTTGTTCCATCGTAAAGAGCACATCAAAATCTATCAGATAGGATGGGTTTGAATTGATTTTGAGACACTTTAAAAATTGGCCACTTTTAACGGGGGGGTGTTAACAAATTTTTCATTTTTTTTATTTTCTCTATTACGGCTAAACTATTCGAAAAAGTGGCACTATTTTAATCCTTACCTATGCAAAATGATCCGGGGAATCGATTGGCGTCGAGAAAATCGCCAAATTCCCAATAGTTTTTTAGTTAAGAATTTTTTAAAATTTTACCTATTTTTTCCTTTACTTGCAATTTTCTCGAAAACTATTAGTCGTAGAACAATAATCTTTTTTTAGAACGATAGACAATTAAAAGAGCTTTCCAACGATAATAAACTTCATGGGGTTATCTCTAATAGTTCCGGAGTTATAGCTCGATAAATGTTCCGGGTACCGGAAATCGACCAAAATCACGACAAAAATTGCAAAAATCAAAATCTTAAAAATCGAACCTATTGACTTTTTTCTACTTTTAACAACTCCAGAGGGTTGTAAAAGCATAGAAGAGTCCATAAAACTTTGCTAGAGTGAGTTAAAAAAAAATTATTTTTTTTCATTTTTGTGAAGGTAAGTTGCCTTGACCATTAAAATTAAGCAAAATTTTAAATCTCGTGAAAAGCTGCTATAATACGAAAAATGAGCCGCTGAATTCACTGGAACAAACCGTTTTGCTCTACGACTTTTAGTTTTTGAGTTACGAATTTTTTTGTTGAAGAATAAAATACCACTACGAAATGGCTACCCTAAATTTAAGCAAAAAATTTCAAATTTTTAAATCGTGTAAAAAACCGATATAATATGTAAAATGAGCCGTAGAATTCATTGGAACAAACCGTTTTGCTCTACGACTTTTAGTTTTTTAGTTATGAATTTTTTTAGTGTAAAACTTTAAATGCTTCTGTACCCGGAACCGGTGCCCGTAGCGACTCCGGGTTTTGACGAGAAAATAGAGAATTTCAAGCGCTATCCGATGCTCTATTAGTTTTTGCTCTAATTCTTATAGTTTCCGAGAAAAACGCAAAAAAAGGTTGCCATTTTCACTTTTTTTGAATTTTTAAACGCCGATTACGGCGAAATAAAAATATCCGGGGAATCGATTGGCGTTGAGAAAATCGCCAAATTCCCAATAGTTTTTTAGTTATGAATTTTTTAAAATTTGACTTACTTTTGCTTTTTTTCGAAATTTTCTCGAAAACTGTAAGTCATAGAACAATAATCTTTTTTGAAAACGATAGACAATTAAAAGGGCTTTCCAACGATAATAAACTTCATGGGTTATCTCTAATAGTTTAAGAGTTATAGCTCGATAAATGTTCCGGGTACCGGAAATCGACCAAAATCACGACAAAAATTGCAAAAATCAAAATCTTAAAAATCGAACCTATTGACTTTTTTTCTACTTTTAACAACTCCAGAGGGTTGTAAAAGCATAGAACAGTCCATAAAACTTTGCTAGAGTGAGTTAAAAAAAAATTATTTTTTTTCATTTTTGTGAAGGTAAGTTGTGAAGGAACAAACCGTTTTGCTCTACGACTTTTAGTTTTTTAGTTATGATCCTTTTAATGAAAAACTAAAAACGCCTCTGTAATCGGAACCAACACCCGAAGGGTTTCCATCATTTAAAACGCGTTCACTGGTCAAATGCCGATTACGGCGAAACTTTAAAAAATGTCACTTTTCCGTTTCTAAACTTAGAAGTTTAGCAAATTGTGGCTCATTACTCCAAGTGCATTTTAATCACGTCTCTCGTGTCTGCGCCTCGTGACCGTCCATCTCGACGGCATTTCCCTCTTGAAAGGTTAAGATGTCGTGCCATCCACGTTCATAATTCATCCGATTGTTATAATTCAGCATCCGAATCTCGAATGGCGGGGCTGTGAAAATATTTCGAATGGCCTTTGTTGCGTGTGAGTGTTGTGAAAGGTCGTACCGTGATGAAGAAACTAGAGAGGAGGAGAGAGAGAGCGATTGTTTGGGTCCATCTCGACATCTTCACCAACTCTTCAGTCTTCAGCGTACTGTCTTCAATGCGGGTTAAACGTGACAGTGCGGTACTTACCGGAACGGTCGTGTGATTATTTATTTGAGTGTGTTTGAACTATTTATTTCGACAGACGTGTGATGGATAGGTCAGTGAGGAGTTGGCTTTTTTTCAAATTTGGGTGGTACCAATTAGGTTCTAGTACCACAAGCGGGTTCCCTAGACTGTGCTTAAGGCCCACTGAAAATTTCAGCACAATCGGAAAAGATTTGCCCGAGTTATGGGAGTACCAGTCAGAGTACTACCCGAACTAATAGTCTTCAAAATTTATTCAATTTTTTTTCCTAAATTTGTGTGCTACCTAATGTGTTCTATGACCATACACGGGTTTTCTAGACTGTCTTTAGGACCTCCTGAAAATATTATTACAATCGGAACGGATTTGTCTATCTTATAGGAGTACCAGTCGCAGTACTCGAAAAAAAATGATGATAAGGGTAATTTTTGGGTTTAAAAAAAATTAAGTGGTACCAAATGGGTTTCATTACCATAAACTGGTTTCCTGGACTGTGTTTAAGGCCCCCTGAAAATTTCAGTACAATTGGAAGACATTTGTCGAAGTTGTAAGGGTACTAGTCGGAGTATTACTTCAAAATTTATTAAAATTTTTTTTTCTAAATTTTTGTGGTACCTGATTGGTTCTATAACCATGCACGGGTTCTCTAGACTTTTTTTAAGACTTCCTGAAATTTTTATTACAATCGGAATGGATTTGGTTGTATTATAATTGTACCAGTCACAGTACCCGAAAAATTTTTATGAAAAGGGGAATTTTTGAGTTTTTAATAAAATTAAGTGGTACCAAATGGGTTCCATTACCATAAACGCGTTTCCTGGACTGTGTTTAAGGCCCCCTGAAAATTTCAGTACAATTGGAAGACATTTGTTCAAGTTGTAAGGGTACCACTCGGAGTATTTCTTCAAAATTTATTTAAATTTTTTTCCCTAAATTTTTGTGGTACGTGATTGGTTCTATAACCATGCACGGGTTTTCTAGACTCTTTTTAAGACTTCCTGAAATTTTTATTACAATCGGAACGGATTTGGCCGTATTATAATTGTACCAGTCACAGTACCCGAAAAATTTTTAAAAAAAGGGTAATTTTTTAGTTTTTAATAAAATTAAGTGGTACCATATGGGTTCCATTACCATAAACGGGTTTCCTGGACTGTGTTTAAGGCTCCCTGAAAATTTCAGTACATTTGTCCAAGTTGTAAGGGTACCAGTCGGAGTATTACTTCAAAATTTATGTAAATTTTTTTCCCTAAATTTTTGTGGTACCTGATTGGTTCTATAACCATGCACGGGTTTTCTAGACTCTTTTTAAGACTTCCTGAAATTTTTATTACAATCGGAACGGATTTGGCCGTATTATAATTGTACCACTCACAGTACCCGAAAAAAATTTTATGAAAAGGGGAATTTTTGAATTTTTAATAAAATTAAGTGGTACCAAATGGGTTCCATTACCATAAACGGGTTTCCTGGACTGTGTTTAAGGCCCCCTGAAAATTTCAGTACAATTGGAAAACGTTTGTCCAAGTTATAAGGGTACCAGTCGGAGTATTACACGAATTAGTCTTCAAAATTTATTTAAAAAAAATTCCGCAAATTTTTGTAGTACCTAATGGGTTCTATAATTATGCAAGGGTTCTTTAGACTCTTTTTAGAATTTCCTAAAATTTTGATTACAATCGGAACGGGTTTGTCCGAATTATAATGGTACCAGTCCTAGTACCCATTTTTTTAAGAAAAAGGGATTTTTTTTTGTTTTTAAAAACATTAAGTGGTACCACATGGGTTCCATTGTTATACATGGTCTTTAGACTGTGTTTAAGGCTCTCTGAAAATTTCAATACAATCGAAAGAGATTTGTAACAGTCACAATACCCGAAAAATTTTTATGAAAAGGGGAATTTTTGAGTTTTTAATAAAATTAAGTGGTACCAAATCGATTCCATTACTATAAACGGGTTTTCTGGCCTGTGTTTAAGACCCCCTGAAAATTCCAGTAAAACCGAAAGAAATTTTTCCGAGTTATACGGGTACCAGATGGGGTATTACACGAACTAGTCTTCAAAATTTAGTAAAGAAAAATTATGCAAATTTTTGTAGTACCTAGTGTTTTTTTTTGACTATGCAAGGGTTTTTTAGACTCTTTTTAGAATTTCCTAAAATTTTGATTACAATCGGAACGGATTTGTTCGAATTATAATGGTACCAGTCCTAGTACCCAATTTTTTTTATGAAAAATGAATTTTTTTTGTTTTAAAAAATATTAAGTGGTACCAAATGGGTTCCATTATTATATGTGAATTTCTTAGACTGCGTTTAAGGCTTTTTGAAAATGTCAGTACTCTCGGAAGTGATTTGTCCGAGTTAGAAGGGTACCAGTTGGAGTATTCAAAATTTATTTACAAAAAATTTCCCCAAATATTTGTGGTACCTAATGGTGTACACGGGTTCTCTAGACTCTTTTTAGGACTTCTTGAAATTTCTATTACAATCGGAACGGATTTGTCCGAATTATGTGTACACAGTACTGGAAAAATTTTTATGAAAAGGGGAATGTTTGAGTTTTTAAAAAAACTAAGTGGTACCAATTGGGTTCCATTACCAAAAACTGGTTTTCTAGACTGTGCTTAAGTCCTCTTGAGAATTTCAATGCAATCGGATTAGATTTGTCCCAGTTATTACTATTATAAAGGTACCAATCTGAGTACTCGGACTGGTCTTCAAAATTTATAAAAAAAAATTTTTATTTATTTTTTTTTCTAAATCTGAGTGGTTCCTAATGGGTTCTAGCACTTTACACGGACTTTCTAGACTGTCTTTGGGGCTTTTTGAAAATTTCTTTACAATCGGAGTTCATTTATTCGTGTTGTATACAATTAGTTACCAAAATGTTAAAAAGATGATTTTTTTTTCAAATTTGGAAATGGGTTCTAATATTTAATATTTTATTGGAATTGTTTTTTTTAATTTTGGGGATACGGCCACAATTTTTTTGATTTTTTTTGACTTTATCTGGTAAAATGAAAAAAATATTTTTTTTTAATGAGAAAAGGGTTACAAAAGTGCAGTCTTGAGTAAACTAGAACACTACAATATAAAAGATAAAGAATCTGACATATTACAAAACCGGTCATAATTAGAACAAAATAGAGCATCTATTCTAATCTCAATCAAATCGGTGGCATTTGCTTACTTCTTCTCAACCAAATAAAGTCTCTTGCTTCACCCGATCTACATTCAAAGTGACATAAATCCGTCCTTTTCAAACTCAAAAATGTCAAATTCTCGCAATTATCCAATTAAAGATCGTCCATTTCGCAACAACAATTTATAAGTGCGTGCACAAGAGATAATAAATAATAATTACAACATTGTAATAATTGTCAAATGTTTAGGAGTTAATAGAAACCCGACTTTATTACAGTGAGAATGCGAAGTTATGTAAAGAATCTTCTCATCTTCCTGTGTTTTAATTAATGTCACTGATAAACATAACAATGTAGAGAGTAGTGAAACCTTTCATAGAAGATAATTTGTCTAAATTTGTGTTAATATGCATTTTTGGTCTTGGCCCAAGACATTAGCCACTTTTAATGTTTTTATTTACGAGCGAGTGAACGAAAAAAAATAATTTCTACAAAAAAACTTCTACGTTCACGGTCAAGTGATTGCTTTATTCCTTGACCTGGAGAAGCTGCATCCATTTACTAAATTAATTCAAAGTAGAGAGGAATGAATGACACGATTCGTGAATTTTTCACTGTTTTGTAACTGAAGATGCGAGGGAAAATGAGAAGAATGGCGCTCTTGTGCAACGAGGAAAAGTTACAATTAACGAAATGCATTCATTCGGAATCACATTAGAATAAGGGAAAAATTAAGTGAAAATACATAATTAGTGCAAATTTCAACTGCTTAGAGGCCCTATTAAGGTCGCTATGCCCAATTTTTGGATTTTTAATTTTTGAAAAAAATTAGAAAATCGTATTTTTGTCCCAAACTTTTTGGTATTTGAGCTGGCAAACTGGCTTAATCGACTTTTGAAGTTATTTTTATGCTACAAACAAAATTTCATTAAGTTTGGTTAAAAATTAAACGAATTAGAGAAGTTCAAAATTTAGCACCGCTACAAGCAAAACAAAGCCTTAAACAAAAAAATACAGTTTCTGAAACTGAATTTGGGAAAAAGTTTTTACAGTTTGCATTAAGATAAATATTTGTTGTGAATTTTAGCCGCTTCGGGGCACTTTTAGGGAAGTTAGGTTTTATTTTTGGGATTTTGAGGTCTAGCAAAAATTTTGAAAATTGCATTTTTGGTCCATCAAGCTCTGATAATTGAGATTTAGAGGTTGGCATTAAAATACATAATTATTGTAAATTTCAGCTCTAGTAAAGCCACTATATCCAATTTTTGGATTTTGAGGTTAGCAAAAATTTAGAAAATTGTACTTTGCGTTAAAACTCTTTGATATTAGAGATTTAAAAGGTTGCGTAATCGATTTCTGACGTTACGTTTATGTTACAAACAAAATTTTATTAGGTTTTGTCAAAATTTAAATGAACCAGAGAAGTCCAAAATATAGCACCACTACTAGCACCCATCTTTTCAAAAATGAGTCTTGAACGAAAAAATATCGTTTCTCAAGTAATTTTGGGATCAAATTCTTCATGTTTGCATTAAAATACATAACTATTGAAAATTTCAGCTGCTTCTGAGCTTTATTAAGACCGCTATGTTCAATTTTTGGATTTTGGGGTCTAGGAAAAATTTTGAAAATTGCATTTTTGGTCCATCAAGCTCTGATAATTGAGATTTAGAGGTTGGCAAACGTGCTTAATTGATTTCTGACTTTACTTTTATGCTATAAACAAAATTTCATTAAGTTCGGTTAAAAATTAAATGTATTAGAGAAGACCAAAGTTTAGCACCACTACAAGCACCCAAAAATCAAAAATGAGATTTAAGTGAAAAAATACCGTGGCTCACAGTAAATTTGTGATCAAATACTTATAGTTTGTATTAAAATACATAATTATTGTAAATTTCAGCTCTAGTAAAGCCACTATATCCAATTTTTGGATTTTGGGGTTAGCAAAAATTTAGAAAATTGTACTTTGCGTTAAAACTCTTTGATATTAGAGATTTAAAAGTTTGCTTAATCGATTTCTGACGTTACGTTTATGTTTCAAACACAATTTTATTAGGTTTGGTCAAAATTTAAATGAACCAGAGAAGTCCAAAATTTAGCACCACTACTAGCACTCTATCTCTTTAAAAATGAGTCTTAAACGAAAAACTATCGTTTCTGAAGTAATTTTGGGATCAAATTCTTAAAGTTTGCATTAAAATACATAACTATTGAAAATTTCAGCTGCTTCTGTGCTTTATTAAGACCGCTATGTTCAATTTTTGGATTTTGGGGTCTAGCAAAAAAATCGAAATTAGTATTTTTAGTCCGATTTTGTTAAAATTTGAGATTCAGGGGTTTGATAATGTGCTGAATTCAGTTTTCACGTTCTTTTAAGTTATGAACAAAAATGTTGGATTCAAATTCGGATTTTGTGATTTTGGGCACTTTTTTGCACTTCCTCGGTGAAATGACATAATCCTTTCGATTCTAATCGACATTTCTGGTAACTAGTTGATTGCGTTTTTTGTCGAAGATGCACTTTCGCTTCGCAAAGGTCGCAAAGAAAGCATCACCTACGACAGCTGCAGCAGTGAATGTACTCTAATAAATCACCGGGAGCCAAATCGGGCACATATCGTGGCCGCTTCCAACCAAAACCCCAAGTCATAGTTCAGAGCGTTACGTAAATGTAACTGGAGCTTATGTAAAAAAATCGATTGAATTGTTCACGCATCTGATAAGCGCGGAAATCCCATGCCAAGAATGAGCATTTTATTTAAATAATAATTAAATGAAGGGGAAAGTTGCTCATCTTAGCTTTCATCGTGTTGTTGCGTTCACATTGCGCTACCGGTAGCTGTATCGGTTTTTTCGATCGAATTGTTGTGACACATCCGACGCACTTTTTTGGCATTGTATCGATCTAGCGAAAAAAAAAACGACACAAAGCAATTATTGCGTAATTCAATTCGAGAAGGCGGCTAATTAAATTGAGATTAAATTAATTACTTAATTTGCCCGGTTGGGAATGTTAGCTAACTTTCATTCCAGATCGGACAAATAAATGATTTTGTCTTTTTTAACCACAGGTGGATAGAGAAACTTATTTATGTGGCGCGATTATTTTTCAAAAAATTACCAGAGTTTCTCTGACACAAATCAAAGGAATCTTTTTATAAAGTGCTAACCTTGTTATTTATACATTTGAAAATTCGAACCCTTAAAACAAAACTAAATCCAAAAATTGAGACAGTGGCCATAAATTTTCCAAATGCCAAATTTTTGACTATTGGCATTCGAAATTGAATTCACTACGTCGTCAAGCTTCTCAGCCTCTAATTTTATTCAAATAGGACAAATTTTTTTATTTTGGATTTTTCAAAAAATTTAAAATTGTGACTATTGGCAATGCAAATTTTTGAAAATTAAGCTCGGAATCGAACTCAGCAGGCGCTCAAGGTCCTACATTTCGAATTTTACTAAAATTGGACGGAGAAATTTTTTTTAGATTTTTCCAAAAAATTCCAAAAAAATAGCACACTGGTTTGATTAGGGGTCCAAGATCATCCAGATTTGCACCAGTTGTGCAAACCGACTACAAATTTATTTTCTGAACGCATATTGGGGTTTTTTGGTTCATTTTTGCAAAATTTGAGGGCTAGTTAAGTGCTAACTTTGTACTCTATTTTAAATTTTGACCCAGTTTAATGAAATTTTGTTTGAGTCTATTAGACAATTTTTGCTAATCTTTAAATCTCAAATATCGAGAAGTTTGGGCAAAAAACACAATTTTCAAAATTTTTGCTAGATCTCAATATTCAAAATATTAAACAAAACTTTGCTAATAATGGCCCAAAGCAGTTGAAATTTACAATAATTCTGTAATTTAATGCAAACTTTAAGAATTTGATCCCAAATTTACAAAACAATTTTTTTTCAAATTCACCAAACCCAAAAATTGAGTCAGTGGCCATAGATCTTCCAACTGCCCAAATTTTTGACTATTGGCATTCGAAATTGAATTCACTACGACGTTAAGCTTCTCAGTCTCTAATTTTGTTCAAATAGGACCAATTTTTTTATTTTGGATTTTTCAAAAAATTTAAAATTGTGACTATTGGCAATGCAAATTTTTGAAAATTAAGCTCGGAATCGAACTCAGCAGGCGCTCAAGGTCCTAAATTTCGAATTTTACTAAAATTGGACGGAGAATTTTTTTTTCGATTTTTCCAAAAAATTCCAAAAAATAGCACACTGGTTTGATTAGGGGTCCAAGATCATCCAGATTTGCACCAGTTGTGCAAACCGACCACAAATTTATTTTCTGAATGCGTATTGGGCTTTTTGGTTAATTTTTGCAAAATTTGAGGGCTAGTCAAGGTGCTAACTTTGGACTCTATTTTAAATTTTGACCAAATTTAATGAAATTTTGTTTGAGTCGATTAGGCAATTTTTGCTAATCTTGAAATCTCAAATATCGAGAAGTTTGGGCAAAAAACACAATTTTAAAAATTTTTGCTAGATCTCAATATTCAAAATATTAAACAAAACTTTGCTAATAATGGCCCAAAGCAGTTGAAATTTACAATAATTCTGTAATTTAATGCAAACTTTAAGAATTTGATCCAAAATTTACAAAACAATTTTTTTCAAATTCACCAAACCCAAAAATTGCTCGGAATCGAACTCGGCAGGCGCTCAAGGTTCTAAAACTCTAATTTTATTAAAATTGGACGGAGAATTTTTTTTTCGATTTTTCAAAAAAATCCAAAAAAATAACACACTGGCTTGATTAGGGGTCCAAGATCATCCAGATTTGCACCAGTTGTGCAAACCGACCACAAATTTATTTTCTGAATGCGTATTGGACTTTTTGGTTCATTTTTGCAAAATTTGAGGGCTAGTTAAGGTGCTAACTTTGGACTCTATTTTAAATTTTGACCAAATTTAATGAAATTTTGTTTGAGTCGATTAGGCAATTTTTGCTAATCTTTAAATCTCAATATCGAGAAGTTTGGGCAAAAAAAACAATTTTCAAAATTTTTGCTGGACCTCAAAATTCAAAATATTGAACAAAACTTTCTTAATAATGTCCCAAAGCAATTGAAATTTACAATAATTCTGTATTTTAATGCAAACTTTAAGAATTTAATCCCAAATTTACAAAACAATTTTTTTTCAAATTCACCAAACCCAAAAATTGAGTCAGTGATCTTCCAACTGCCAAATTTTTGACAATTTGCATTCGAAAGTGAATTCATTTAGTCGTCAAGCCTCTCAAACTTCAGTTTTATTCGAATCGGACGAAGAATTTTTTTTTCATTTTTCAAAAAACAAGTACAGGGGTTAGTGTTAGCCCTCAAAATTATGATTTTTTGGACCAAAAATTAGAAAACAAATTGGACAAAATATACGAAGCTTAGTAATAGTTAAAACAAATTAGAGGTAATTTTTGGTAAAAATTTTATAAAGCTACGAATCGTAATAAAATAATTACCCAAGGGCCAAAAAAAAAAAATTCGAGTTGAAGCAAAATTAAAAAAATACATTTTTACGACAATTTTTACGAAACTAAGAACTTGCCTAATAGTAGTAACACGTCAAGCTTTATTGAAATATTTTCCACTGTACACACGAAAGTGAAAAGTACATTACCCCAAATACTTATTTATTTTTTCTCCTTTCAACTTTCAAAAAAAATATTTCTCGTATTAATTCCATTAATATTTTCATTGTTTTTATTATTTCTCGTCTCGTCACTAACCCACATTTCCATTGTTATTTATCATCGTGTGATACTTTGAATTTTTTCCATTCTTTGAACCAACTATTCTAGCACACCTCTTCTCCCAAGCCAAATCGCAAATTTCAGGTCAAAATGACATTTATTCCATTCCATTATTGGAAGGTCAAAATTTTTCAAAAATTACGTAATCGAGTGCATGTAATTGCATTCTATACCTACATGATCAAGGTTCCCGCAGCGACCCACTTACGGTCCCATCCTTTTCCCATTTAATTGATTGCCTTATCAGAGAGCAAAATCGCAAACTTTCCTGAGGTCTGGGGGCCTTTGTGGCGTGATTTACGGGCAAAATTTTATCACCAGATCAACTCAAGTGGACTCAGTTCCGCCTGGCCAGGGGACAAATCGTCATTTTTGGGCCTAATTAAGTCGTGATCGCGCGAAGCGTTTTATTAGGAAAAATTGGCACTTGATGAGCACTTTCGCCAATCAATTGTGTAATATAATGAGGTTGGTATTTGTGTGTGTAACGAGACGTTCGAATGTTCAAGTGGCGTAAATTCGCTTTATTATTTCGGTTGGTAAAATGGATCTAGGCGATTAGGTGGAAAAATGTGAGAAATGGTTAATAATTCATTCGATGATGGTAATTGAGTCAAAGGGTGTTATTATGTTTTCAGGAGTAGTATGCTAATCGAGGTGCCGCAAGCGGTGTAACATTTCGATGGCTATTATGTATTGTAAGAGATGATATTTTGTCGTTTTTTCAAAGCTAAAGGACAAAATGACGAGTTTTGTAACGGTTGCTAAAAGGTTTATTAATCATTGAGCAAACAACATGTACGAAATTGTCCTTTTATTGTCGACAAATAAACATTTTGTCACACTAGGATCGAATAAAATTGTCACTAAAGTGACTTGATCACATTTGGCACCAATTTTTTGTTTTGGCCGAAAAAATTTGAAAACTGAAAATTACCTATAAGTTGTTTATTACTACTTGTAACTTAACTTAAAATGTTTACCAAATTTTGTTTCTAGATGTTTTTATGATAATTAACCCTCGTAATATTTTGTCCAATTTATTTTTCTAATTTTTGGTCCAGAAAATCAAAATTTTGAAGGCTAACACTAACCCCTTTGGTGTTATTTGCCCTAACTCTTTCAAAAATAGCACGATTTCAACAAATTTTGGTGGGTAGTATTTCTGTGTTAGGGGTAGTAACTGACCCAAATTTGAATAATCTGTGACTTGCCAAAGCCGAAAAAAATTTTTCAAAAATTTGGTCTCTTGTGGTGCTAAAATCACAATTGGGCACAAATTTTATATGCCTATAACTGTCTTAAAAATGACTCTATTGAAATGAAATGTTCAAAACAGACACATTTTGACGTCCTTTTCGGTTTCTGGCCTCAAAATTTTGATAGTATTTTTCATTTCGGTGTTAAGGTCCAAAGTATCAATTTTTGGGACCAATTCTGGACCTTTTTTGAAAATTTTCCAAATAATCACTTTTGTAACATAGCTTTATGTAAGTCTGAGTGACCTATTTGTCAAATTTAAACAATTTTCAACAACCCGAAGTTAAGAAAAAAAAAGTTAAATGTTTAGTTTTTTTTGGCACTTTTTGAAAATCGATGATTGCTTATAGATTGTTTATTACGATTCGTAACTTCGTAAAATTTTTACCAAATCTTACATCTAAAGTGTTTTTATAAATAATTAAACCTCGCCTGTGTTAGGAGTATTAACTAACCTAAATTTAAATAATCTGTGACTTGTCCGAGCCAAGAAAAAAAATTTCAAAAATTTAATAAAATCACAGTTAGGCACAAACTTTATTTGTATAAAAATGGTTGTACTAAAATGAAATTTGCAACACAAACACATTTTGACGTCCTTTCTTGGATTCTGGTCTTAAAATTTTTATAGTCATGCTTATTTCGATGCTAAGGCCCTAAGTATCATATTTTGGGGCTAATTCTGGACCTTTTTTGAAGCTTATCTAAATAGTGACGAATGTTATTCAAATTTTTAACACAGCTTTATGTAAGACTTAGTGACCTATTTATTAAATTTAAACAGTTTTCAACAAACCGAAGTTGACAAAAAAATAGTTAAATGTTTGACTTCTTTTTGGCATTTTTTGAAAACTGAAGATTACCTATACTATTATTACTACTTGTAACTTAACTTAAAATGTTTACCAAATTTTGTTTCTAGATGTTTTTATGATAATTATGCCTCGTAATATTTTGTCCAAATTATTTTTCAAATTTTTGGTCCAGTAAATCAAAATTTTGAAGGCTAACACTAACCCCTTTGGTGTTATTCGCCATAACTCCTTCAAAAATAGCACGATTTCAACAAATTTTGGTAGGTAGTATTTCTGTGTTAGGGGTAGTAACTGACCTAAATTTGAATAATCTGTGACTTGCCAAAGCCGAAAAAAATTTTTCAAAAATTTGGTCTTTTGTGGTGTTAAAATTTTATATGCCTATAACTGTCTTGAAAATGACTCTATTGAAATGAAATGTTCAAAACAGACACATTTTGACACTTTTCCAAACTTTGACGATTCTTAATCAAATTTTTTAACGCAACTTTGTATAAGTCTTAGTGACTTATTTATGGAATTTGTACAATTTTCAAGACCCAGAAGTTAAGAAAAAAATTCAAAAAAATATTCATTTTTTGACGAAATCTTGTGGAAAGCGACCCGAGGTGTTCGTGACGTAAGTCCGAAGCACTCTCCTACAAGTACAAGAGGAGAAAAATAAACTTTCAAGACTATTGTTTCAGGCAAATTCCTTGTTAACACTTTTAATTCAAATGCACTCAAATCTATCACAACGTGTGAAAACGTTTCGAAACGCCGTTTCGACCTTAGCACTAACACTTTGCATTCCAACTTGTCAATTCAATTCTCGTTCCGCGGAATTTCATCATTTTGTCGCTCATAATGGAGTAATTAAATTGTTATTAATTCTGATTTCTCAGCGCTCGTATGTTGATATTTGAGTCTACTCATGGCAAAAAAATTACAAAATCTTCTCACCGTCCATTTACGAAAGTAATTTCAAGGAGCGCGCCTTTATTACCAAATCCACAATAATTCGATTTGAAGAAAGTCAACTTGCACTTTCTATTAGACGAAAGTGCGTGTTGATCATAGATCACAAATCGAATAGATGTCAAATCTGCACGACTTGGTGGCCGTTTCACCTAATTGAAGTAATTACCAAAAGATTCCACTTTAACCTTTGACTCTTCAAATGTTTTTAATTGAAACTTTCACGATTTGATCATTGTGTGGGAATAATCCAATAACACACCCACTAATACGCCCTTGACCTCCGGAAGTCCAATTTCTTGATGACAATCGACCACAAATCATATCTTGGCATAAATTGTCTCTTCTTTACAAAGTGAAAGTTTAAAGGTGACAGGTCGTGGATCACACGGAACAAGGATATTAGTAAAGAGAGTTATTTCTGCCCTCAAGGTTAATGCAATTGTTATCAGGATCGAAAAATTCGTGCTTTAGGTGTCCTTCCCAATTAGGCTTCATTTGCATTTGGAACTTCTTAATTGCTGCTTTTATAGCCGGCTTGAGATGCTATCAACAAATTAGCTCTGTTGGGATTATTTATTAGTTCCTGTTAATTTAGAAACATGTGTTGAGTTGGGAAAAATCGATAAGGGGGAAAGTGTCAGGTGCTAAGTGGGCGAAAGATGGTCAATATTGATTCCAAGTTCAAGTTTAACCGTTTTTCGAAGTTTCTCCAGAATGCTCAAATTCCAGATTTTAATCGTTTAAAATTTTTTATTTTGATTTTTGGGCATAGTTGGCCTTGAAAGTGGTACAAATTTAACAATTTGGTCACTTGGACGTGACCAAACTGGTGTTTATAACGTGTTTATTTGTTGTTATTTGGCCAAGTTTTAACAAGAAGGTCCCAAAATTGATACTTCGGCCTTTAGCACAAAAATAAAAATTGCTATAAAAATTTTGGAACCAGAATCAGAGAAAGGACGTCAAAGTGTGTCAGTGTTGCAAATTTCAATTCAATACGGCCATTTTTAAGCTCGTTACAAGCAAATAAAGTTTGTGCCTAACTGTGATTTTAACACCACAAGAGACCAAATTTTTGAAAATTTTTTTCTCGGCTTGTGCAAGTCATAGATTATTCAAATTTGGGTTAGTTACTACTCCTAACATTGAAATACTACCTACCAAAATTAATTGAAATCGTGCGATTTTTGAGGAAGTTAGAGAGAGTAACACCAAAGGGGTTAGTGATAGTATCCAAAATTTTTGATTTTTTTTGGACCAAAAATTAGAAAAAAATTGCACAAATAAAACGAGACTTAAGTATTATAAAAATAGTTTAGAAATAAGATTTGGTGAAAATTTTATGAAGTTACAAGTCGTAATAAACGACCTATAAGCAATCACCGACTTTCAAAAAGTGCCAAAAAAAGGCTAAATATTTAACTACGTTTTACCTAACTTATGGTTATTAAAAATCGTTCACATTTAATAAATGGGTCACTAAGACTTACACAAAGCTGTGTTAAAAATTTGATTAACATTTGTCATTATTTGGATAAGCTTCAAAAAAGGTCCAAAATTAGTCCCAAAAATTGATAATTAAGGCTTTAACACCCATACAAAAAGTACTATCAAAATTTTGAGACCAGAATCCAAGAAAGGACTTCAAGGTGTATCTGTGCTGCAAGTTTCACTTCAATTCAATCATTTTTAAGCCTTTTATTTGCAAACAAAGTTTGTGCCTAACTGTGATTTTAACACCACACGAGACCAAATTTTTGAAAAATTTTTTCTCGGCTTGTGCAAGTCACAGATTATTCAAATTTGGGTTAGTTACTACTCCTAACATAGAAATACTACCTACCAAAATTAATTGAAATCGTGCCATTTTTGAGGAAGTTAGAGAGAGTAACACCAAAGGGGTTAGTGTTAGTCTCCAAAATTTTGATTTTTTGGACCAAAAATTAATAAAAAATGCACAAATATGACGAGACTTTAAAGTATTTTAAAAACAGTTTAGAAATAAGATTTAGTGAAAATTTTATGTAGTTACAAGTAGTAAAAAACGACCTATAAGCAATCACCGACTTTCAAAAAGTGCCAAAAAAAGGCTAAACACTTAACTACTTTTTTCCTAACTTATGGTTATTAAAAATCGTTCACATTTAATAAATGGGTCACTAAGACTTACACAAAGCTGTGTTAAAAATTTCATTAACGTTTGTCATTATTTGGATAAGCTTCAAAAAAGGTCCAAAATTGGTCCCAAAAATTGATTCTTAGGGCCTTAACACCGAAACGAAAAGTACTATCAAAATTTTGAGACCAGAATCCGAGAAAGGACCTTAAGGTGTATCTGTGCTGCAAGTTTCACTTCAATTCAATCATTTTTAAGCCTTTTATTTGCAAACAAAGTTTGTGCCTAACTGTGATTTTAAGACCACACGAGACCAAATTTTTAAAAAATTGTATAAGTCACAGATTATTCAAATTTGGGTGAAGTACTACTTCTAACTTGGAAACATTACCTATCAAAATTTGTTACAATCATGCGATATTTGAAGAAGTTAGAGCGAATAACATCAAAAGGGTTAGCGTTTTTTTTTGAGTTAGAGATAGTACCAGGGTTAGTACCCAATTTTTCGTCCTCATTTTTTACGTACTTAACCCACATGGTCACTTACGGTCAATTTCACCCACAAGTACCATCGTTAAAAAGCAATTGAACCCAGAACTCTCATTTGTGTGAAACCTCGCGATGAGTTTACTCAAGAATTTTTCAACCCAAAATTTAAATACCAAACACTTGCTAACAACTTTACATAAGACGAGTAACAAATATTTCTCTCAAACTTTTACTTTATATTAACCCATCAATAAACAGCATCCTGCTGACATCAACAAGAATTTTTTCAATATATTTTTATTGTGCAAGTCTGAAGTCACTTTTCTTTATTTACGCGATGAAATCACAGAATTTCGGGTTCACTTTGCGCCGTTTAAGGTCAAGGCACACTTGATATTTGCAAATAAACTGAGCCCATCTTCAGTTTCTCGCGTGTGCTCAAGCAAATCGTTACAAATATCACGAGGAAGTGTCCGTGTCATTTAAATTTCTAAACACCTAAGGAGAAGGCAAAAGGCACGAAATTACACTTCTCACGGTAGTACCTTGCACAAAATCTGAGATTTTTGGGTGGTACCTAATGACTTCTGGTTGTGTCACTGGTCCCATTTCTCTTATGGGCTCCACACATGCGATTTGCTCTTAAGTACCATTTGGTCGAAGTGGTACCGAAATTTTTGATTATTTTAAAACTAGTTTCTGTTCCAGGAGTGCGTCCACCATGGCTAGGTACCACCTTCTCAAACTGGGTAAGTTCTAATTGACATTTATATCACTTTCGCAACTCAAAACGGATGTTTGAATTATTAATTTTCAAAGGTACTGGTAAGTACCGGGTGCAGAACCGGCAATTTTCGGGTTTTGTTTCAAAATTTCGTCGGTTGCAACACAGAGATGGTTTTAATCAGAGATTGAGATCGGAGTGTGAGCGGATCTCGGAGTAGTACCGTGTAATTAGCCAATCAATTTGAAATGTCAGTCTTGTAGTGTTCAATGCGGAGTTCAATTAAATATGAATTAAGTAAAGTCAAGGCTTTTCGCCGATTTTCCGTGAGAATTGTGGAAATTTAAAAGAGCGGTACTTTCTCAGGCGGTACTGCCGTCAAAATCACTTAATTGGAACTGAAGATTTTTAAGAAAATGATTGGTAGTACCGTCTTTAACAATATCAAATAATTAAAACTAGGTGGTACCGTTTTGAAACAATATATAATTTATGCTCAGGTAGTACCGTCATAAAACAGTTTCATCATTGCACATTTTGTGCCAGCGAATTATAGCCTCTCACGTTCTCACAGTATCACATTATCTCGCTCATTTAACCTTAATCCCAAACCCCGGTACTACACGTACCCTATTTGGCAAAAAATCGCAAGTTACTCACTTTCTTACGGAGAAATGTGATCTTGATCTGGAAATCCGAAAAGCATGTATTACGAGGTCGCGCATCATTTGCTTTTATTAGCCAGTAGTACCACCGGATTTAGCAACTTCCAGTTGTTCTAATCGAAGTGTTAACTGAAGTATTAAGTGAGATGAACAATGGTACTTACATAACGATTATGCTAATCCGGACAAGGATATTTGCAAACACGATTTTTCAATGGCAGTACCTTATGGTACCTGAATTGACCCAATTTTACAAGTTCCCAAACCGTGTGGCTTACATTGTTCGCCACACTTTCTATTGTTTCAAAACAGCACTTTTGACAGTACTCTTCTATTAATTGTTTGTTGCAGGATTGGCAATACTGGTGTGCTTTACCCGGTCTATGGTACGTCAGGTGGTACCGAGTGATTCAATCTTTGATTATCGTAAAATTTCAGGATTGTTTGGAAACACAAGAGAAGAAATTCAATGAAGAAGACCTAGTTTTCTATCAGGGAGTTACTGGAAAACCGGGTGTTGATTTCCCGGTACTATCACACATTCCTCGTACTACCTTCAACTGCCGAAACGTTGATTCGGGTTATTACGCAGATTTGGAAACGGACTGTCAAGTACTACCAATAAAATATATATAACATTGTTTTTAATCCAAATTTTTTGTAGGTTTTCCATATTTGTGAAGAAGGGAAGAAAATTTCGTTTCTGTGCCCCAACGGTACTATCTTTCAACAGTCGGAACTTATCTGCGAGTGGTGGTTCAAGGTCAATTGTACCGACTCGCCCAATTTTTACGAAGAAAGCGCCGAACAGTTGAGGGAAGATAACGCAAGAAGGAAAGCTTCAAGACGGGTACAAAACCATGGTGCTGTTATGCGTACTGAAGAACATTCTTCGGTTTCTGCAAGTCAGAATGGGCGAAAATTTGAAGTTGGTACCACTTTTCAAGATAGGAATGATTTAGCAAGGGCCCAAACTTCCGACTTTGTGCGGGATCAGAAGAAGAAAGGAAGAAAACCGGTGCAATTCCAGACGCAACCAATTGAAGAACGGAAGAATTTTGAAGATCAGAAGGTCGTACCAAGTAAAAATCGAGCAAACGGACGAACTAATCAAAATAGTGCGGTACCACACCACCAAGAAGTTCGAAATAACAATGCCAGATTTTATAATCAGTTTGGTACTACCAGACAGGAGGTACTACCAAACAATCAACGTGATGGGCACATGAAAGTCCAAGAAACCCAAAACCAAAATCAAGGGTTTGGAACAAATGATAAGGGATTTGGTACTTCTGTGGTACCAAATAACCAAAGAAAGAACCTAAATTCTAACACTAATTTTCAACAAGATAATAACAATTCACACACTCAAAATAGAAACGAAATTAAGAAAGTAGTACCTAATTCCTCCTACACTCAACAAAATTTGGGTACTAAAGAAGTGGTACCAAATCAATTTAACAATGGACAATCGGCACAAAACAATTTCAGTGATAGTAAACATAGACAGGAGGAGATAAGCCCATTTTTCAATAACGGGTTCCAAGACTCGAACACTGATAGTACCGAAAGTACCGACAAAAAACTAAATGGTTCCAACTTTTCCCAATCGTTCAGACATCGAAATTTTAACATAGATGACCGTAAACGAACCACTTTTGGGTTCAGTACCACCACTACACCGCGAAGTACCACCATGGTACCACCCACTAACCCCAACTTGCAAAACCACAACCAGGAGTACCACCAGATTAAAAATTTGAATATTGATGGGAAGGGTGGTACCATCAAACAAACAAGTACCGTACCCTTGACCCGGAACGATATAGTGAACCGGCGATTGGAACCCAACGACTCTGATGAGTCCCAAATAACGCAAGAAACGTCCTCTTTTTACAAAAACTCGTTCAATCGAATCGATCAAACTGTCAAAACTACGGTGCACCCGAACCATCGTAGTACCTACAGCGAAATCAAGGAACCCAAATTTCACTCAACTAAAGCTTACACTTCTCTTTCTTCAGTCACTCCGCAATATTTGACCACACAACCTATAAATAACGGACGGCCGTTTGTTGGCAGCCAGGTTGGTACTACTTTGCGAGGGTTTGGTACCACCAAAGCTGTAACTTATTTTACAACTACTAAACCTCCAACAACTACTCCAGTGGTACCAACTGAAATATTTAATGTTGGTCGTACCGATAAGTCTTTGAAACCAATTGCTTTGTCTACATTGTCTACTTTTACGCCTTTGCCACCGCTAGATTTGACGGTACCATCGCAAGGTTCATTCAATACTGGTACTCCACCTCCAAAAACTGACAGTAGTACTAGAGTCATAGACCACGCTACAGTTTATGGCAAATTTGTTAAGAGTGGAGCCACGACACCCTCAACAGGACGTACCAAAATTTTGCTTTCAAAATCAGTTTTTGGTACCACCCCTAAAACATCAGCCGAGATTTTAAGTACGTCAGATAGCTACAATCGGGGAAATTCGCAAGTCAGATTTTTCGGGAAAGTTCAAACCACGACCAAAGTACCTGGCGGTCAAGGTGGTACCACTCAAAAATCGGCCGAAATTTTGAGTACCTCCAATAGTTACAATCCTGGTAACAAAGTACCAGCCGTCCAAATTAGTTTGAACTCGGTTAGTACCACCCCAAAATCGGCCGAAATTTTGAGTACTTCCAACAGTTACAATGGAGGTAATTCACAAGTCCAATTTTTCGGAAAAGTCCAAGCCAAGACCAATTTTAACTCGATTAGTTCTACTCAAAAATTATACAGTAGTACCACACCAACTGTCCTACCTTTATCGTTTGGTACCACTCCTAGTACCATTGGTACCACCATTAAACCAACACTTCCTGGTTTTTTCGTGACTAAAAATGTGACTCCCAAGGGTGAAATAGCCCGCCCTCGCCCCTTCCAACTACCCCCAGAACCCGAATTTGCCCAACCCATTTTTGGTACCACCCAGAATATGGTCACAACACTTAAACCAACATATCCAACGTACAAAATCTCATCAGCGAGTCCATTTTCCGGGCCCTCAACCCCAGAGCCCACCCTTCCAACCCCTTTCACCACAACCCAGGTACTACCCTCAACTTTCGAAACTGTGGACAGTATGATCACAGCTTTGGCCGAAATGGCCAATAACAACTACACCGAAAATCCAAGACCTGGACTTGTGATACCTCCCTCAGCCGGCCCCCAAACCCTCCACACACTTGCACAGTACTTTGCAAATGCTTTGGATGGAATAGCTTCAGAAAAAGAAGATGAGGACGAAGGTGATGAAGAAAACTTAACAAAAGTCGAGCTTGAGAAAAAGAAACTGACCGAACTCTTGACCCAAATGACCATGAACCGGTACAACGAGCTCTTCCCCCAGGAGGAAAGTACCACCACGGTGGTACCAAATGACTTGGAAGGCCAACACTCCAAAAGTCCAGCAACCCCAGCACCGAAGGTGCGCCAGTTGGCTAAAGTCTTCACCCAAGCGCTTTCGTCCTATTTGGATGACCCAGCGACCTTCAAAAAGGTACTAGAAGAGGTACGACCTACAGAACCACCAGCCCTTGACGAAACCACCGATTTACCAGACGATGAATTGTTAAACTTCTCGGACGCTGACACCAAATCAAGTTATTCACCCTTTTTCCCACCAAAATTACCAGCGGTACGACCTACTTGGGGCTACCTTATTGCCTACAACACAACCCCACACAATCTAGACGTGAAGAACTCAATCGGAGGCACGGAAGAACACTTGCAAGGGGCCGACAGCCAGTCCTTTGTGTCCCAATTCAATAAATTACAAAACCAGAAGGAAAGTACCACCAAGAGCTCGGTACTACTTCCAGAAGATCACTGGACCACGTCTCCAGACGCTACCAAGTTATGGAAGACTGCGTTTTCCTTTGATCCCGAATCAATCAATCATAATTTTGGTACCACTGAACCTACCATTGACAGTACCACCGAAGAAGTGGTACCAACACGCGAGATTCGCTACGAACTGCACGCTTTACCAAAACTTGACTTAAACTCGACTCAAGTTCATGGTATTTTGATCGATTTTATGAATACGACCAAACAAGATGAAGATAACCGATTACAAAGGATTTTGCGTAAGCTTAACACTACCGAAGACGAGTTTTTGGCAAAAATGAAGGAAATCGAAGCAAATCCGTTGACTCGAAGGCTGATTTTGCTCTTGATTAGTGAGTGTGGTAACAGTACCCAAGCGGTACCACTCCATACTTTACTTACCCAAAATAGTACCGAGCTGCTTCAAACGTCGAGTAGTACCCATGGGTTCAAGAACATTGATCCGAGTCTGGATAATGACAGTCAGGACACAAGGGCGTTGCAATTGTTGAATTCTTTGTACACTATAGCGTCGAGGTTTGGTAAATGAGGTGCTCAGATCGTTTAGCAAATTGAGTGAATGTTGAGTGATATTAGTTAAGTATTTAAGATTTTTTATCATTTTGTTAATTCCTATCAGTATAATCGATTAATGTAAATTTTGTAAATAAATTGTTATTTTATAGCACTAGTACCAATTTTTCTGACCCGATTTGGTTCCCCTTGAAATGTTTTGGTTTGGTGTTTTGTGAGTCCTATCTGATTATTGAGGCCTTCCTTAGACCAAATATAAGCTTGGTTTAGCAATTTAAGGTTTGCTTCGTCCAATGGACCCCTCACAATTGAGCTATAGTTTTTTTGGCAACCTCCAATATCTTGGAAAGTACTTGTCTGAGAAAAGTCGCGCTTACGGATTTAGAATCCTCGAGACGAGCTCTCACTTTGACCAAAAAATTGCTTCTAAAATCGTTAATTTTAAATTTTCGCCATCAGAATGACCCGACTTGAATCCCATTGAAATGTTTAAGTTTAGTAGTTTGTGACACTTGATGGGTCCTACCTAACTATTTCGATCCTCCTGATTTCAAATACGAGCTCGGTTTTGCAATTCAAGGTTTGGTTTGTCCAATGGACCCCTCAAACATTGATATATAGGTTTTTTGGCTACATCTAATATCTCGCGCTTGAAGTAGGAACTTGGAAATTAAATAAAAAAACATTTATTAAAATATAAAATTACAATCAGATTACATTCCTAGAACCTCATAATTACATTAAATTAATCAGTTATTCCATTTACATTTATCTACAACTCGGTGGTCGTCTCAACCGGCGAATGGTCGTACGAGAACCCCAAATGCGAGTAGTCCTTCTTCTCTTTAAACATCACATTGTCATTACTCGGACTGGCGTTCATCTCGTCATCGTCCGACCTTGAACAGAAAAACCTATAACCAAAGTACCACCATGGTACCACCTACCTATACTTCAACACGTGCCCTTCTCCGACACTGGACGCCCTTACAGTGGTTGCAGACTCGCTACTGACCGGACTTTGCCCCCCGTATTTCTTCAAGTTGTTGTCTTTACTGATATAGCTCACATTGTCAAGGCTAAAGGCGTGGTTCTTGTTACTGAAATCGAGATGCAGGTCGTTGTAGTCGTCTTGTTCGTCCACCGGAACGCACATTTGCAACACTTGTGTTTCGTACTCTTTTAAGTTCGGTTCGACATAAACTGTGTCGTACCGTGTGGGACTTGCTGGTACTACATACTGTCTTTGCATTTGGTCCTTGTAGGATTTGTACCTCGACCAAGAGACACAAATATAAATAATCCCAACAATACCAAGCACAAAAATAATACACGCAATGATGATCAAAGCGTATGGAAACACTTCACCGTTGAAGGAAGCTATAGAGGCACTTTTGATTTTTTGTAGTACCAAGGGTTCGTGTATATGGAAGGCAGTGTTCTGGATCTGGCCTGTTATATCAAACGTTATGTTATCCATGGCTTGTTTGTCGAAAATCGCGCGCTTGACTAGAGTACTATTCCGTGGAAGAATTTTTTCGGTAGTGGGATCAATGACGTAGAACCAAACGTCAGTACCTGAAGGGTCACTCTCGAGAGTACCATTGGTACCAATGAACTCTCTGGTGGCCAGTTTTTCCACCCCGACAATTAAACCCGTCTGGTCTTGGATTATGTCAATAATCAAGGGTAGTTTTTTCTGGACCATGTCAGGTTTGGCATCACCGATCACTAGTACCAAGCGATTGTCTTTTGTGATCAAATTGATGATTAAACCTGCTTTGATTTCGTTGAAATCGGTGGCGTTCGGGTTATCACGCGTTTTAACAGTCAATTTGAAGGGTAATTCATTATTGTCAACATCGTCAAAAGTCTTCCTGGTCTTGACAATGCCGGTACTTGAGTCTATAGTGAAGTACTCAGTTCTGTCGAGCGAAAATTCAAGCTTTCCGTACTTTCCGCTGTCTTTATCGTCCGCCTTGATTTGCGTTACTGTTGTCAAAAGAGGGGAATTGTCAACGATAGCGGCATAGTACTTGTGAGTACCACCAGATGGGAAAATAAAGTAAGGGACATTATCATTGATATCGACCACATTAATAGTCACAAGAGTGACACTAAAGTCCTTATTGATGAACCCTTGGAGTGACATGATTTGGACTTCAAGTTGGTACGACTCGTCCGTTTCAAAATCGACGGTACCATTCAAGTAAAGGGCGCAATTTCGGTCCTCGGTCACATTGACAATGAATTTTCCTACAATTTGTTACTTAAAAACACTATCACCAAAATGGTACTACCGGTACTTTGCTCATTTCCCGAAATAATGACACACTTGAGTGGGATATTGCCACCATGGGTGCGACTGTTGACGATAGTGAGGGTTTTAATTTTGGTACCACTTGTTGCATTTTCGGGTACTTGCACATGGTACGACGTATCTGCAAATTTTAGACCAACTTCAGGGGCGACCGTTGCCACATGTTGGATGTAAATATCTAAAGTAATAACTGACGATAGTTGTGGTTCTCCTAAGTCGTACGCTCGGACGTCCACCTAAAATTGAGAGATTTTGGTTGTGGTACCACTTGTTGGTGGTGGTACCTGATATTCCGTATCGATTTCCTTCTTGAGATCGTTGGTTACTTTCAAAATTCCTGTATCAGAGTCAATTTGGAAGTATTTGGTGGCCTTGCCACGTCCTATAATCTCGTACCGAACCTTATTCCCAGGTGCGGTACCATCAGAGTCCGTTGCCACCAAATTAGTGACAGGGGTACCAATCGCCACGTCATCATCAAGTGTGATTGGGTGCGGTATTATGGTAAAAACCGGCGGGATATCATTTCTGTCCTCAACATTGATAACCACTTTGGTGGTACTACCCTCTTTATTTGACATATTTTCGAGAGTACCAATGGTTAGGACGTGTTGACTGTCTTTCTCGTAGTCCAAACCTCGAATGGTGTAAACCGCACCACTGGTTTCGTCAATACGGAAAAGGTCAGTTGGGCCTTGGTGGATGACGTAGGTGATTTTTTTTATAGTGTCTGGGTCTTCAGCCTGGAATTTTAGGACTTGAGAAGTACTGTAATGATTTGGACGTGAGTACCTTAACATCGGTGACGAAGTAATCGGGTATGTTTTCGGGTACTGACGCTGTGTATAACGATTTGGTGAAAATTGGAAGTTCGTCTTCGATGTCTATGACGGAGATGGAAACAGTGGCGGTGGCGAGACGAGGATCAGGGGCGCCATCTTTGGCCGTCACCACAAATTGGTAGTTCTGCAATGGTACCACCAAGTGTTTCTACTAAATCTATTTCGATAGTACTAAAAAGTACCAATGTTTTAGGACTTATGTACTACTACCATAATTAGTACCCGCTTGGTACTTCGTATTACGATAGTACCACAGAATTTAGGACTGTTTATAGTTAATAGTAGGTACTACAAAGTTACCCATCTTGGTTTAGTACTTGTGTTCTAGTAAAATAACACTATGAAAATTTGGACTATTCTTAGTAGACTACTTTAGTAGTAGTACAAAGTTACCAGTCGTAGTTGGGTACTACTACTACCACAATTACTTTGTACGTCTGTAGTGAACCTATTACGGTGGTACTACAAAATTAGGACTTTTATTAATCCTGTATAAAATAGACTTAAGGCTTGTATATAAGAAACCTATTTAGTACTACTAAAATTAGAACTATTTTTGTATTTCTGTAATAGCTATGTTACGGTAGAAAGTAGTACTACAACTTTGTCAATCTTTGTTTAGGACTTGTGAACTTATAAATCCCGAAAGCACTACCAAAGTAAGTTTTTCAAATTAGGACTGTTTCTGTACTGCTGTAATAGCCTGTAATAGCTATATTACGATAGTTGGTAGTACTACAAATGTATCAATCATAGTTTAAGGACTTAACAAATAAACAAACAAACCGTGGTAGTACTGCCAATATTAGAGCTCCTTTTAATAGTACCAGTAAAAGTACTGTATATTAAGGCGGTAGTACTAATAAAATTAGGACCGCTGTATAAATAATACAAAATGTATTAAACTACTACAAAATTGCCAATCACGTTTTAGGGCCTGCGAGAGTACTATCAAAATTAGATAGTATACTACCACCACAATTAGTACCTGTGTGGTACTTCTGTAGAAAACCTATTACAATAGTAGTACAAAATTTGGGAGTTAGTACTACCACAAAGTTATCAATCTTGGTTTAAGTCTTAAGTGCTAGTAAAGTAGCGCTATGGAAATGTAGACTCATTTCAAATCATGGTTTAAGGACTTAACTAATAAACCGTGATAGTACTATCAAAATTAGGACTCCTTTTAGAAGTACAAGGTTAATAATATTGTATATTAAGGTGGTAGTACCAATAAAATTCGAACCGCTTTAGCATTTCCTATTGAAAATATATCATGATTAGGGTACTACAAAGTTACCAATGAAGTTTTAGGACTTGTGTGCTAATAAGTCGCAATAGTACTAACAAAATTAGCATTTTTTTAGTAGTTCAAGAGTGGTACTGTATTAAAACAGCGATAGTACTCTAAAGTTACTTACAAAAGTTGGGACTCTTTTTAAGTACAAAAAAATCGGTACTATAGTTTGATAGTGGTACCTTTTGTGTTTCGTAATCCAAGGCTCGGTTAGTCCTTATCTCCCCGGTTTCGTTGTCAACATCAAAGGGTAAACCAGAAGGTATAGAGTACGTAACTAGGGCATTAATGCCTTCATCGGCATCCGTAGCCTTCACAAACCCTACCGAGGTACTATTTAACCCTTCTTTAACCGAAAAGTTGTACGGATCACCCACAAATTCGGGATTCTTATCATTTATATCAGTCACTTTGATATTGACAGTGGCTGTTGATGATAATTTACCCGCATCTTCGGCCTTAATGATCTGAAAAGTACCAATTAGTGAAAAAATCAAAAAAGCAAAAAACCTACAAGTTTGTATCTAGTCAAGTCCTCACGATCTAATTTCCGGATGACTGTAATCACACCTGTTTTGGCACCTATTGAAAATTGTCTTAAGTCGTTCCCTGAGACTATGGAGTAAGTCACGGGGTCGTTTTCGGGGTCCATGGCCTAAAAAATGACCAGATTTGGGTCCAATTGAAAAGCTTTGGTTTCGCATCTATGCATCGCAACGGGCTATTTTGGGCTTCCAGAACTCGAATATGACAAAGGTTTTGCAATTTGGGCCTTAATTTGTCCAAAAAATTTTTTTCAAAAATTTGGCAATATCTCGAAAAGTATACATCGTAGCAAAATTTCGTTTACAGATTTGGAATCCTGGTGAAATTTCGCACTTACCGTGATTGTGGCAACAGTCGAGTTAATGGTAGCCCCTTCGCTGACCTCAATTTCGTAAACCGACTGCTCAAAAATGGGGCTTTGTGTGTTAGGTCCTGGACTTATGGTCACTTCTACGATGGCTTGGGAGTACAGCCCCCCTTTATCAGTGGCTTGAACTGTCAAACTGTACTGATCCCCTGCATTTAGTTTCCCCACCGTTTCAAGTACCCCCGTATTGGGGTCAATCCGAAACTTGTTATTTCCATTATTAGAGACGTGATAAATTGAGTATGTAACTAATGCGTTATCGCCCTCATCGTTATCTGTAGCTTTGATTGTGGCGACTTGGCGTTTCACATCACCGGCGGGGACCCCCACGGGGGCTATAATGGGCAACATGGGGGCGTTATCATTGACATCGTTCAAGTGAACGGTCACAGACATGGGGGCACTAGCGGCAGTACCGCCTTTTTCACGTGCAACTATTTGGAATTTAAAACGGCCAGGATTTGGAGGATCACGGTCTAGGTTGTTTTCATTGACTAGCAAGTACCCTATTTTATCAATTGTGAAAAAAGGGGTCGTTAATTCGAACGTGTAGGAGGGTTTGGGGTCATTTGGGCCCTGAAATATTTTTCCGGTTCAGAATTTTTCTGGTACCACCTGATAACTTACAAAATCCTTATCAGTCACTGATATGAGCAGTGGTACCCCTTCAGAGTCTAGTACTTTCTCCCCAATTGGGGAATTTTCATTTACAAAGCCTTCACTTGATGATAATTCGATTTCAGGCGGGTTTGCATCGACTGGCTTAACAGTGATGAAAAGTTTCGCTGTTGTTGAACGTTTTGCTTCGGATATTTCTTGTGCCTAAGGGAAAATCAAAGTTTGACCCAGTTTTGTGCCCGTAATTGGGGGAAATTACGTGTAATAAGCTTCATATCGGGGAATAAAAACGCAAATATTGACGGCTTGGAATAAATTACGAGAGTAATTAAGATGCACGCAAAGGTGGCCGAAAAAATGCAATCGCAAATGCAACTTTAAGGGGAATTGTGTTAATTTTTTAAAGTTTCATGTTTTGGGCATGTGGTACCCGGTCGTACCAACACAAATGATTGGAAAAATAATGACTAAGTTTTGGAAATAGATAGTTTTCCCCAAAATCATACATTTTATGGGGGGAAAACCGAATGGTACCAATGTCTGGTACTGTGGTACCAAATAGTGGTACTGAAAATAGATATAGCAGCACTAATTAAAAATTAAAAATAATGTATTGTAACTTTAGTTCCGAATAACAAAATTTGAAACGAAGAAATATATATCATTTTTGATGTCTTCGTTGGTTGGTACCGTTTTTTTTGTATTAATAAAGATATGATCTTCTTAAAGATTTTAAAGGTCTAATTTTTTATACCACTTTTAATTATTCGGCGTTAAAGGGCACGTATTTGGCTTTAGTAACCTATTTTTGGTACCAAATTCTGTCTAGTGGTACCGCAAAAGTGGTACGAAAATTAAGGACATGGTGTTTGAAAATAATTTATTTTGACCAAAATTTAAATTTTACTAGAAAAAACCACTTGGTACTAGTGATTTGTCTTATTTATAAAATTAATGCTTAACGACTGAATTCGTTTTAAATATTTGTAAAAGTGGTACCGAGATAAAAAAAATTAAAAAATAACATATTAGGTATATGTACTTACTCTTCAAAAACAAGATTTGAGACAGCGAAATAATAACGATATAACAGTTTTGGTACCTTTAATGATCGGTACCAGCCGGTACCAATGCTGTCTGGTGGTACCATAAGAATGATCAGGCTATGAAAAGCAGAGACGATATTTGAAAGAGTTAATTTTGGTCAAAATTTGAATTTTATTGGAATGAATGATACGTATGGTACTAGTGACTTTGTGTGGTACCATCAATCAAAATTATAAATTAAAATTTTGTAGTAACTCTTAACAAAAAAAAACTATTTTAAAGTTAAACAAAATAATGACAATATGTTGGTACCACCATTTAACAACTATTTATTTTTAAAGTTTAATTTTTTATGTTCAGTTAAATAGTTTTTTGTTATAAGTAAGTACCAAGCAGTGGTACCAGAATCACAAATTCAACTATGGAAATAATTATTAAACATATTGTCTAGAATTAAAGATAATTGCTACAAAAAACAATTTTTGGCCAAGTGGTACTAGCTGGTACCAAATGTAGTACAGTGGTATCATATGAGTGATACGAAAAACCTGGAATTAATATCGGAAAACATCTAATTCTAGCCAAAATTTAATTATATCAGAGAAAGAAAACAATAAAATAGAGGTACCACGTTTGGTACCATTTGAAAAAAATGCTCACTTTGATTATGATGTTGAACTGTTTGGTGGTTGAGGTATCCACGGCTTTGACTTGCCTTACGGCCCCCGTTTCCGAATCGATTTGAAAGTACTCGGAGTACGATTCAGGGGTACCACTCACAAACGAGTAGTGAATGGGCGAATTGATCGTATCCATATCCACCGCTTGGATTTTCTCGGGTGAAATGTTAAGAATCCCGTGGAGAACACCACTTGAAACCTATCACAAAAAAAAAATTAAAAAAAATTGTAAAATATTTGGGTGGTACCGAAGCTGAATATTCCGGATTAATGCAGGTACCATCCAATAGCATGCAGCCTTTGTATATGAAGGACGGGTTCTGATCATCGTCATCTTTAATATTAACTACAAGTGTCGTTGTTGAAGATAATCGTTGTGTGTCATCGTGAGCACGGTCCTGGAACCCAAATGGTACCACTGGTACTTGGTAAAACTGGTTACTTACCGTCGCCACAACAGTGACGTAATACCTCTGCGTCTTCTCAAAGTCTAGAGTTCTGTTAACCGTAACTTGACCCTGATGTGGTAAATTGATGGCAAAGTACCCGAAGCCATCTTCGCTGTGGATTCGATCGTCGTCCTCGTGCGCTAAATTCTCGCCTTTTACGATCGAATACTCGACTAAACCGTTGACGCCGGCGTCTTTATCTTTGGCTAAAATGTCTTGGAAGATTGTGGTGCCCACAGGCGTGAGCTACAACAAGTACCAGTCAGTGGTACCACCAAATTTTTTCGCAAAATTACCTCCGAAATGCTCGTCTCGTACGGCGTGTTGACGAATTCTGGTGCATTATCGTTAATATCACTCAGTCTTACAATTACTGGTACAGTTCGTTTCTTGTGAGTCGATTTAATCGTGCAAATTAACTAAAAAGAGTACCAGTTACTAAATTATGCATAATTATTATTATAATTGACGGGAGTGAGGCAAACTAATTGCGTTCGAGAGTGATTTGTTCGTTTCAGTCAATGGCCCCAAAGTGGTACCTAGTCGTACCTACTTTTTTTTCGAAAAATTCTAACAAATTTTGGTAATAGTACCAAAAGTGGCGTTTATTTGGTAATTTGGCCATTTTTCGATTTATGACACCAAACTGAGCCGATCTGAACAGTGACAGTTTAGTGACAGTTTTTGGGTACTATCAAGTTACTATGACCTTGTCTCAAAAAGTGTAGTACCAATATTTATCAAAGTTTGTTTAAACATTATTTGGTAAAGTACAAAGAAAACAACATCAAAGTGTAGCGGCTTATTTAATGGTGGTACCACTTTAAATTATAATGCCATACAGTGTGGTACTACAAATTTTAAATTAAAATTAAATGGTACCAAAAACAACAACAAAAAATTAGTATTCTCAAAGTGTAGCAAGTGTAGGCAGCAGAATCACCCGATTTTTATCCTCTTGAAATGATTTAGTTTGCAACTTAGTGGCAATTTTTGGGTCCCATCTGCTTTTTAACTAAAAAGGTCACCAGTTACTAAATTATGCATAATTATTATTATAATTGACAGTAGTGAAGCAAACTAATTGCGTTCGAGAGTGATTTGCTCGTTTCAGTCAATGGCCCCAAAGTGGTACCAAGTCGTACCTACTTTTTTTCGAAAAATTCTAACAAATTTTGGTAATAGTACCAAAAGTGGCGTTTATTTGGTAATTTGGCCATTTTTCGATTTATGACACCAAACTGAGCCGATCTGAACAGTGACAGTTTAGTGACAGTTTTTGGGTACTATCAAGTTACTATGACCTTGTCTCAAAAAGTGTAGTACCAATATTTATTAAAGTTTGTTTAAACATTATTTGGTAAAGTACAAAGAAAACAACATCAAAGTGTAGCGGCTTATTTAATGGTGGTACCACTTTAAATTATAATGCAATACAGTGTGGTACTACAAATTTTAAATTAAAATTAAATGGTACCAAAAACAACAACAACAAAAATAGTATTCTCAAAGTGTAGCAAGTGTAGGCAGCAGAATACCCGATTTTTATCCCCTTGAAATGATTTAGTTTGCAACTTAGTGGCAATTTTTGGGTCCCATCTGCTTTTCTGATTTCGAATATGACTTTGATCCTTCAATTAAAGCCCTATTTTGTCTAATAGACCCCCTAAAAAAGTGTAGTACCAAAATGTAAAGTCGTACCATGCGATTATTTTCGCATTATTTGATAAAGTGGTAGTAATGAAATGTAAATATGGTACCAAAATTTGATATAATTTTTGTGGTGGTACCCAAATGATCAAATGTCACTCAACCCGCCCACACCTTCCGCTCTCTTAAAACCTTCGCATATTTGCTACACTTCACGCCAACCTTGAACAAATTTTTTCCTTTCTTCCTTAACCGCCGAACAATACTTTCTCGTTAATTTTTGTCACGAAACAAGCTTAAATAATCGCTCCCGTAACGGTAGTACCTTTCACTCTCTTCGCAAATTAACTACCTGAAAAACAATATGCGAGAGACTGTTCTCGTCTCGATCTAACGGTGCCAACAGTTGCAACTTTTTCCCATTGAGAAAAAAAAGCGCAGACCCTTTGGGAAACGCCAAATCCAGGAAAATATCAACATTTGGCTCGCCAACAATTGGTAACTCTGCTGGAACGGTCTCTTGGCTAATTGCTGAAACGCGCAAAAATCAGATAAGCGTAACACTTGCAAAACCGCTGACTTGCAAACTAATTACAAAACACTCACATTTTCCGCGACTTTCTTCAATGTCCAGGATTATGTTCGATTGACCCGACTCCACTTCACATAACCCTGAAACACAATTAATTAATTACTGACACGAACAAATCGATTGCACTTCTTCGCACACAATTATCCAAGATGGAGGTGCGATGCCACAAAATTGAAAACAACTACAATTTTCTGTGTTACAGAGCTTCGAAAATTCGGCTATTTATGCAAACATCGTCAAACCAATCGCCAAATACTCGCTCTATCTCGGAATTTCGCCATTTACGACCAAAAACGGCCAAATAGTACTATCACGTACCCGTCTAGTACCCAGTACTATTCTAGTACTAACAAACATCACCCTCACTATCATCTACTCGACCAGTTTTGTCGAAACTAGCGACTTTAGCAAAGCTGAAACCATCACATTTTTGACAAAATTCCGCGACTTGGGTAGTACCACTATAATGGTACTCAATTTATTGTTTTCACACTTGTACTTTACCAAAAAATTGGAACAAATGCGCCAAGTGCACGAGGTTGATACGCAATTGAAGCAAATGGGGTGTGACCTTGATATGCCTCAATGCGTGGTCCAGAAACATTTAATACTACTGATGGTACTAGTTAATCTGATTTTTAACACTTGTGGTGAGGTTTTCAGTGCTTGGGTACGCCACCAGAACCAAATCTTGTTCTTTTTGGTCAATTGGTATCCAAGACTTATCATCGGGATCATGAATAGTACTCTCAACTTGATATTTTTGCTAGTCCAGACTAGGTTTGAGATGATAAATGCGGTTATCAGACGTGGGGGTGTTAATAGTACCACTATCAAGAAGTTGGTCACTTTGCACAAAGTTTTGGTTAATGTGGTTAGAGAAATCAACTCGATTTTTGCATTCCAGGTACTCATGTGTACCAGTATGAGCTTCGTACTATTGATTGGTGACTTGCACACTTCTATGTACATTATTTTCTTTGATTTGTTCTACCAATACTATGAATAGTACTTGATATGGGGAAAAATTGTGTCACTTATATTTTCGATTTGTTCTACTTATCAAAACGAGCAAGTGATCTTTGTCGTCAAGCTAACAACACTAAGGTACTACTTCTGGGTCTTGAAATTGATATAGATCAAGAGGAGGAACGCAATGTTGTAAGTACCACTATCAAAGTTTGATAATGTGATTGGTTTAGGTCATCACTTCGGTACTTAAACTGATGCAAAACAAGCTCGAAATCACGGCTTGTCGCTTGTTTAGCATTGATAATGCGCTCCTGTTTTCGGTACTTTCCACCCTTTGATAATTGATAATTGATAATTGATTGTAGATATGTGGAGCTGCCTCCTCTTACTTATTCATAATGTTGCAACTTGATATTGGGAGCAAAACACAAGGCACGAATTCAACTCTTTATTGATACTTTATTATCAAACTGGAGCATCACACATATGTATGTGAAAACGGCACTACAAAGCTATCACTTTGATAATTATCAATCCTTGATTGTTGAAACCTTACCGAATGGAGTAATGAATAGTTAACACTAAACATTTGCATTGCTGTTATTTCCACTTTGCTGTTTGATAGTTTCAAGCCAGAAGCTACAATCTTATCAAAGTTTGATAAAATGCCCGATTATCAATCAACTTACAAAATTCCGTTTCTCTTCGTCTAGAATATCAACATTGACGTTTAGTACTAGTTGTTTGGCCAAATTCGCCTAAAACTACACTGTGGTAATAACAATTATCAAATTGATAGTCGTACCTGGACGCACAACTCGCTACATCTCCTAGTCAAGTAGAACAGTTCTATTATGTTTTGTAATACATTTTTGAGTGCAATAAATACAAAAATTCCTTTATTGGTCTCAAAAAAGGCAACTGTGATACCGGTATACAAATCTAGTACCGTTTGGGCGAAATAAAAGGTCACAGTTATCAAAATCTGGAGGCCAAACACCGAATTCAAAATTTTGACCAAACGTTGTAGTTTCATGTGACAGGAGACCAAGGGCCAAAATGCGTTCTTGTTCCCCTTTTGGAACAGTTCGTTTATCAGTTCGAAGCGTTTCTGGACTATCAAGGTCTGTATCAAAAAATAAGTCAGGAAGGTGGTACTAAAGAGACGTGAATATTGAAGCACGACGAACGAAGCGAAAAAATCGGTTCTTTTGAGGAGGATATGGGTTACAACTTCTGATGATAAATTTAGGACAAAAATTTCAATAAAGATAAGGGCGGTTAGAGTTTTTTTGTGTCTCTGGGCCAAGCTTGATAGGCGTTTTTTCTGCCCTAGAGCCTCTAACTTGTTATCAATTTCCGATAGTTTTTGCCAAATCAAGATCATTTTACCATTTCGGAACAACATGAGGTACAAGATCGCCATCATGTTCAAACCCCAAAGAAACATCCGCGTGAACGCCACTAGTGTTATAGCACTAGCCCTAGCAACATTCAAAAATTGATAATTTTTGATAAAACTGCAAGTTGATATAAACCACACTGTTTGATATAGTACCACACGTAAAATTTTCAATTTTGAGTGGACAAGACCATGTTCTGTGACCTTGTAGACGTTGATACCTAAAATATCAGTCGCGACGTGTAAAGGTTTCAAAATTTCGTTCATTTTGTGGCTGCTTATTGATCCGCGAAAGCGTAAACAACAATCAAATTAATTTATTCCAACGATCAATAGACACAGTCAGTACAAACTTATCAATTCCAAGATGAAAGCCTTATCAATACAACAAATCACCTTTCCTACAATTTTCACGTTTCAGATCCTTGGTGTTTATTTCGGGGCGAAACGCAAACTTTTGATAACAGTACTATATTTATCAATTTTTGGGTACTATCTGTTTAATTTTGCACAATTTGTGACACGTCCGTCAAAATTCGCCTTGTCGCGAGTGCTCAAAATTGTGACAGTTTGCCGCCTTTTTGGAGCAGTTTTCACAGTTATAGTACTAGTACTAGCATACGTCAAGTACTACCAAGACTTGAGAAAGCTAGCACATGAGATTGAGACAATTGATAAAGGTTTGGCCCAGTTAGGATTTGACAAGAACCTGGCAAAAGCTAGTCATCGTCACTATAGTACCATTATCAAATTGATAATTTTCACAAATGTTGGCTTGAACGTACTATCAGAAGCATACCCAGTGTGGAATATGCCACATGGAAGGTTTGGCTATTGTATTTCCAACATCTATCCCAAATTATTGATGAGTACTATGACTATAACATTTTATCAATTTGCAATCATCATTGAGGAACGCTTCAAAATTATGAATAAACTGTTTGAAAATGGTGTTAGTACTCCTGTGGTACTGTTACATAAATCCATGGTCCGCATTTCCAGACGTTTGAACTCGATTTTTGCCATACAATTCCTGGGTTTGATAGTACTATCATTTATTGTGATAACTGCAGAAATGCATGCCTTTACCTACTTTTTCGTTTTCAACGTTTCGTCCCGATTCTTTATCATTGTGTTCATTGGACTTAAAAATAGTCTAAGTAGTACTATCGAAATTTGTTACTTGACCAAACGGTGTTCACGGCTTTGTTACGAGGTAATTGATAATTTGATAATTCTAGTACTATTATCAATTTAAGGCAAATCGTTCCAAACGGCTACTTTTGGGTGCGAGAGTTGATATTTTTAGGGAAAATGAACGAAATAAGGTGAGTACTATAATGTGACCTTTTTGGTACTACTCCTAGTAGATTATCAATCTAGCATTGAAAATGATGCGGAGCGAGTTGAAAATAACAGCGTGTGGCTTTTTCACAATTGATAATAGTTTGCTCTATTCGGTGAGTACCACCAAACTATTGATACATTAAAACCAACACTATTGCAGCTATTCGGAAGTGCATGTTCGTACATATTCGTAATGCTCCAATTTGATAGAGACCACTAATCATTTTAATCGTTATCGACCTCTTTTATCACAATCCATTAAGTTCTAATCACAAAAAATGAAACTCCATCAAGTGCTGCAACCTGCATTTATCACACTCCAAATTTTGGGCTTAAATTTTGGAAAACTATCAAAAATCAAAATCTTGCACACTATCACTAGTGTGATAGTGTGTCTAGTAGTGACGTTCTACTATTGGAAGAACCGCAAAGTTGGGTTCGGGTTCGCCTTATCCAAAGTTGTGTTCCTGGCAGCTGCGAGTCGATCACTTGGTACTATCCTAGTAATGATAATGGTACTATCACTAAACTATTTTGGTTATTTTAACAAAATTGTGCTTCTAACACGACAAATCAATGATTTGGATCACGAGTTTGATAATATTGGGTCACTGAACCAAAAACATCGAAAAATGATAGTGGTACTACTTGTGATAGTTAATTTGGGGCTCAATGGTGTGATAGACTGGTACACGGTGTGTTTGGTGCCTTTGAACCCGTATCAATTTTTTTGGGCCGTTCAGTACCCCAGAATTGTAGTTAGTACCTTCAATATAGTCTTTTATGCCTACACAAAAATTCTGGAAGAAAGGTTCAAATTGATAAATTTGATAATAACACAAGAGGGATTTTTCTCGCCCAAAGTCAAACGTGTGGTACTATTTCACAAGGCTTTGGTCAAAGTTGTCAAAAGTTTGAACCATGTTTTTGCCCCTCAATTGTTACTATGGATTTTGTTGGGTGTGATGGTTGTGACTGTGGACCTCCATGTGTTCTTTTTTGCCCTTTTTAACAAACTTCTAGGGCAGTACCCTGTGGGTGTAGTTGGTGTTAAAAACGCCTCACTTTTTATTTTTGATTTGGTTTTTCTCTCCTTCAGGTGTACGAAACTGTGCAAGGAGGTCAGTATTGATAATTTTGATATATTTTTGACAAAGGTTTCAAGGCTAATAAGACTGTGTTTTTGTGGTACCATATCAAAATTGATAAGGAGGATGAGGAGACAAGGAACGACTTTATCAAACTAGGGTTGAAACTATCAAACAAGCTTGAAATAACGTGTCGTTTATTCAAAATTGATAATTCCCTTATTTTGAACGTAAGTTTCAAACTCATCACTTTGATTAAATTGCGTTCGATTTCAGATGTTTGGTTTGGTTACCTCTTACTTATTCATAATGTTACAATTTGATGGGATCATTACTTAAGAATTGGTCGCAATGTACGAACAAATTTTCTACCCCATTGATATAATATCAAAAATTTTCGGTACCTATCAATCAAAAGTACGCATCGTCCAATGTTTGATAAGTACCACCGGGATAGTACTACTATCACTTTACTACTTTTTTTATCAATTGACCGAAATCGTAAGCACGTTTTATTCTCTAGTAGTACTACGGTACTTTTCACATTTGATAATGCTAGTACTCATCGTAATGATAAATTTTTTCCAATTTGGGGAGGTACAAGATGTGCTAACAAACCTGGAACAAGTGGACTTAGAACTGATAAAGTTAGGCCAATATCAAGGCCTTATCAAAATCAACAAAAGCCACAAAAACTGGGCTAGAATCCTGACATTTGTGTTTAATGTTGGAGCCAACATTTGCGGACTCACTTTTAGTGTTATGTTGAGAAAAGATCCACAAATTATCCATGTGATAGTACTCGCATACCCTCGGATAGTACTGTGCAACTTTAGTACGACCTTTTTCGTACTATCAATGATGATGCAAGACCGGTTTACCATCATTAACAATGTTTTAAGGAGAAAGAAAACTTTTGATAATAGTACTATCACACGCCTGGTGCAAGTGCACTCGAACTTGGTTAAGATTATTGATAAAGTCAACAAAATCTTTAATCCCGTCATTATCTTTTTCTTTGCTATTGATTTTATACTAATTGTGGGCGACCTGTATATCATTTCGAGTACTATCTTGTTTACTATAAGTTCAAACAATAAATTGATAGCATCATTGATAAAAAACTGTTTTTTCTACACCACCGAATTGATATATTTTGCAATACGTTCGGCGAAACTTTGCCATGAGGTAAGTGAGTACTATCAAAAGTACTATCAAAATTGATATTGTAGGCCAATCGAACTGTCACGCTTTTAACAGTGCTACCTGTGCCATTTTCCGATGAGAAAAACCGCAATTTAATTATTTTTCCAGCCATGAGGTTGCTCCAAAATCGTGTCAAAATCACAGCTTTCGGGTTTTTTACTTTGGACCACGAACTGCTATTTTCCGTAAGTCCTATACTAGTGCAATAGTTGGTACTAGTGGTTTTTTCAGATGTGTGGTACTGCCTGCTCTTATTTGTTCATAATGTTGCAAATTAACACCGAAAATTTGGAAACAAAATCACCATAGCACAATTATCAAAATATATATCAAAATTATCGAGTCAAATGTTTAGTCACAATTTTGGTTTGCACCACTTTAGTACACAGTTTTATCATAAATTTGCGTGCTGAACTCGATTTTGATAACATAGTACTATTATCAATAGAATTGGCAAATTTTGATAGTACCATTACTTTCGGTAAGTGCTAACTTCCTGTACTTACTTGTGCATAATGTTCCAGTTGGGATTGAAGGATCAATAACCAATTAATTACCATAAAAGCTGAACTCATTACTTACAACCTAATTGCATAACCCATATTTTGTCTAGTTATCAATAAAATAATGATAAAGCTAACAACCAATACAATTTTTGCGTTACTATGGACCTTATCGAAGTTTTTTGGAATGACCCCGATCTATATCAAACGAAAAAAACTAATTTTCACAAAAATGTCACTATTTTGTTGCTTAATATGGCTCACAATTTGTGTCACAAGTCTTGTGACGTTCTTCAACCAAATGTCAAACACCATCAATCATGATTTTGTCAAAATGAAGTCAATTCGAGTGATTCTAGCCCTTCATTCCGTCGGAATGTTTGTTTTAATGGTTTTGATACTAGTTTTTGTGTTCCTAAACTGGGCTAAAGTACGTCATCAAGTCACACAGTTGGTACTGATTGATTCTGAATTGAAAAAACACTATCAAAGTCAGAACGGAACCAAATTGATAATGGTACTAGGGCTTGAATTACTCGTTTTTAATATTTTGAGTGGGGTTTACATGGCGGCAATCAAACCTAACAATCGAGTGGTTTTTTTCGTTATTATGACCCTTCCTAGGATTGTAGTGAGCCACATGTTTGTAGTTTTTAGTACTATTATGGTGGTACTATATCAAAATTTTAAAATAGCTAATAGTTTGGTCACATGTGACCCGAGTCGCTTCAGACAAGTGTTACTGCTACACAAAAGCTTGACCAGGATTGGTACCACTATCAATTCATTGTTTTCGCTTCAATTGTTGGTTTTTATCACAATTAATTTTGTGCTCCTTTTGGGCGATTTGTACGTCACTCTGTACATAATTCTCACCAACCTTCAAGCAAAGTATTGTACGACTTTGATTGGACTTATCAAAAACTGTGTCATTGTGATTTTCGAATTGTACTACTTATCAAACGTGTGTCAGAATGTTAGTACTGAGGTGAGTAACAACTATCATTGATACTATCAAACCAGTGTTTTAAAGGCAAATCGGACCAAGTTCCTACTTGCTAGTACGACAGTTGATATTAATGAAGAGGAGAAAAGGAATTTGGTACTACTAGTGATAATAGTACCAAAAGTTTTAATAGTATTTTAGGTGATTGGGTACATTTTGCGCTTGATGCACCGCCATTTTGAAATCACAGCACTCCGATTGTTTACGATTGATAACAAGTTGTTATTGGGGGTACTAACGTGCTATAGTACGACTTGTGATAATGGTACTATTCTAGATTTTTGGGTCCGTTGCGTCTTATCTCTTCATTGTGCTTCAGCTGGATCTAGCGCCAACATAATGTACTAGTACTAGTACTAATATCAAATATCAAATTGTTTTTAAACTATTGAAGAAAATTTGCTAGAAAGAATTTTGGCGATAACTCGGAAAGTGTCGGTCGTACGTCAAAAATAAGGACACATTTGAAATCCTGAGACGATTTTACGTCAGATGAGATAAGATTTAGGTCACGTTGGTTGCAAGAATTGTCCAAAAAGTTGCATTTTCCAGTTAGTTGCCGATTCTGACAAAATTTAAAAAAAAAATTGAGTTTCTTCGCCATTTTTTGATCACTTTTGAACAAATTTGGTGAGGTGGCGTTGAATCATAGTTTAGTTTTATTCCAATCAAATTGTCAAAATACCAAGTGCTGCTTTGGAATTATTGCCGAAAATTTTGGTGAATTAGAATTTTTTCAAAACGTTTGGGTTTAAGTGTCTTAAACTATAAAAAACGTCACAAATTATGTCGCCAAAACACGTCCACAGCTCCAACTAATCAAATAAATGCATTATCGATTGTAATACATCTAAGTGTTTTTATTACCGACTTGCTCTAATCAAGCATGAACACGTTTCAAATTTTCCGTCCGATTAAAATATTGGCCGAAATTTTCGGTCTAAGCCCTATGACCCAAAACCTAACCCTATCACCACTTAAAGTACTCCAAACTGTGATTTTGGGTACCACTTGCATCTACCTAACCTCCCTCTACATTTGGTTCATCTTTACCAAAATGACCTTCAGTGGTGTCGCATCTCCTACTATCATGAAATTTGTGCTAACCTTTCGAACGGGTTCCTTCACATTTTTAATGGTCGTGGCGGTACTTTCCAGTGGTACCACCTTCAAATTGGTGGCAAAAACGCTCAAAAACATCGATTCAATCGATAAAAAATTGACAGAATTGGGCCAGAAGGAGTACCTTGAGGAACGCAACCGCCATATTTTTGGTACCGCGGTACTTTTAGTACTTGTGATGCACTTCATGTTTGATACTTTGGGCGGTTTGTACAGCACATGGAGCAAAAGATCAAAACAAGTTGAGTATTTTTTAATACATTGGTACCCTCGCATGCTCATTAGTACCAAACTTTTGGGCCATTTTTTAGTACTAATGGTACTCAAGGCCCGGTTTAGGGCCATTAACTATATTTTTGGTACCATCGGGCAAAATTCCGAAACACGGAACCAAAAAGTACCAACTGGTACCATCAAAACTGTGGTCGAGATGCACTCAAGACTGGTCAAAACTTCCGAAGAAGTGTGTGATAGTTTCTCGATTTTTGGTCTAATTTGGATCAGTTTGACTTTTGTGGTACTGATTGGGGATACATATGCGGTACTTAATGCAGTACTGTTCCAAAATGTGTACAAGTCATTACCTATTGTGTTAAGTATTGTGAAAAACTGTCTCAGTTATTGTTTCAATTTGTACAACTTGGCCTCCAAATCGAACCAATTGTGTCGTGAGGTGAGTAAGTACCAAAAAGTGACGGTGGTACCACTTGTTATTTTACAGGCACAAGTCACTAAAACCGTTCTTTTGGGTGTTAAAATCGATATTTGTGATGAAGAGGAGCGAAATTCGGTAATGGTACCATTTTCAGGTGATTGGTACCACCTATATTATTTTTAATTGAAGGTCGTAGCTTCGGTACTACAACTAATGGAAAACAAAATAGAGATAACAGCGTGTCGTTTATTTAATATTGACAACGCGTTGCTATTTGCGGTACGTTTATCATTGATAAGGTGGTACCACTTAAGTGGTACCATTTGCTACTTCCAGATTTGCGGCTCTGCCTTCTCTTATCTCTTCATCATGCTCCAGTTTGACCTTAACGATAAGAAAAACCAAACTTTGGGCAACGGTACCACCGTTTAACTCACCTGCAAGTACCATCCGAACGCTGCAACAAGCCAGGAGTGCATAAATCAGGCGTTGGGTCGTCATCTGCAAGCAAATTATTTCGATAAGTGGAAATTTGGTCGTACCATTTTAACGGTACTTCAGTCTCATTCAAGAGTGTCACCGTTAGTTTGGGAATTGGTCGCGAAAGTAAAACCATCTGTTTGTTAATTTCGGGTAACCTGAATGATAACACGCGATTGGTGTCATCTGATAAGTTTGGAGGTAATACCTGTAATTACCTTCGGACGATAATTAAAGCGTCAGTTTATTACAAGAGTGACATTTTAAGAGCTGCTATTAGCTTGTAATTCTTAATTAAATTGCTAAATTTGTCGACTTCCGGTGTTATTAAGTTCGTTCACTCGACTCGCATTCTTTCAAGGTGGAAGATGTGTATTGTTGCGATTTGAACATGTGTGAGATGGTTTTGATTGTGTGTACCACCTGTTCTGATTTCTATTATTTTTTCGAATAATTCAATTCTCTATGATTATCTAAAAAAAAGTAAAAAGTAAAAAGAGGAACTATAAAGATTCCGTTCTAATTATGTTTGTAGTTAATAGAGCACCAAGTAGTTTCAGAAACAGAAATTTCTGATTTTTTAGTTATTTTTTTTAGATACTATCCTTTCATTTCTTTCAACTCTTTTTCTTCCGTTGACTAATTTAAGGGTAAGGGTTAATAAGTTTCTCACAGTGGTCGTAAAAACGTATTTTTTCTTACTTCTAGAAACAGAAATTTCTGTATTTTGAGTTTGAGGAAACGTTTTTTAGAACCACACATTTTTGTAAGATGCTCTACCTATTATCTTATTAACAACTCACTTACATTTTAGATATAGTTATGAAATAAAACAAACCAGAACAGAAATTTCTGATTTTTGAGTTATTTTTTTAATACTTTCTTCAACTCTTTTCCTTTTTCTCACATTAAAAACTATGGTAAAAAGTGAAAACCAAAACGACTTCTTGAAAGACACTTCTGATTAAAAACTTCTTGTAGTAGCACTAGAAATAAAATACTTCTGATTGCAACTCCTGCAAGAAATAGAAATTTCTAAACTTCGAATTTGAGAAAAGGATTTGATAGCTATAGAATTTTTAGACCATTTTATAGTAACACCACACTCACATTTTTAATGAACAAAATATAACAAACCACAAAGAAATTTCTGATTTTTAAAACAAAACGCTATTTCAGTCATTTTGTTGTACTAGTCTTGGTCTTGAGATTTTTTATAATCATTTATCTTCCAAAAATATTCTTACTGATAACATCAGAAATAAAAACTTTTGATTTAGCCACTAGAATCAGAAGCAGAAATTTCTGAACTCTAACTGATTGAAGAACCAACGATTTATTTGAATAAAAAAATGAGGAATCTGTTGGCTGTGTGTACTCAAACAAACATTAAAAAAATATTATATTTAACTACTGGAAAAACCGCCTCTGTTTGGCTAAATCCCGGAAATTCTCACATCGTGTGTCACTCAGACTCCCGTTATTCGCATTTTTTCTCTCACGTTTAAAATATTTACAAATCTCTCCGTTACTTTTCCTGTTTCCGTTACAAATTTACATAACAATTGTATATCTTTCTGCACACATGAGTAAAAAGACGAAAATTGTCAGTCTGTCGACCCTAACGAATGTAAATTTACCACTTTTACTAGCCTAGAGTTCAATTGTAGAAACTTTATTAGAAAATTAGACTTTCTCTCGGGTGAAAAAATCCATCAGTGGTTGTGCTATTGACATGACATTTTCAATATTTATGAATAATAATAAGATGAGGAAAATAACAAAAAAAATTAAACTGGTTGGAGGAATGTGAAAGGAGTACTTATAAAATTCTGCATAGATAATATCTGCGAGGCTCATCATAAATCGTCGATGCAATCAAGAGTGCATAATTAATTTCACATTTCAAGGAGGAAAATCAACAGTTTTGACACCAAAATCGAAAAAGAAATTCTGTTCTGTGACAATAAAAAATTTAATTTTTTTCAAAAAACCGTCAAACGTCAAAGCCAAAAAAATTTTATTTCTGATCAAATCAACATTTCTAGATTCTTAGGAAAAGCAAAATTTGAAGCCACTTCTAATTTTTCTTCTTCACTGAAAATTTCAGGTCTGATAGGCGAGATACAACTAGTATTGGACATCATGCTAACCCTTCACATATCAAAAACAGAAATTTTTGATTTCTGACTTAACCAACCGAATTTTTAATCGGTTCTAGTGCTTCTTCCTTAATGAAATTTTCAGGTCGGCTAGAAAATATATTAAACTAGCAGTAGGACAAAGTATCATTGAAACACTCTTCAAATTTCAAGATCAGAAATTTTTGATTTCTGATCCAATCAACATTTTTCTTCTTGTATTATTAAATCTATTTTTAGTCGATTCTAGTGTTCCTTTCTTAACCAAACTTTCAGGCTAGTTAGAGAAGATATAACCCTTCAGTTGACAAAATCAGAAATTTTTGATTTCTGACTTAATCAACCGAATTTTTTTAATCGGTTCTAGTGCTTCTTTCTTAATGAAATTTTCAGGTCGGCTAGAAAATATATTAAACTAGCAGTAGGACAAAGTATCATTGAAACACTCTTCAAATTTCAAGATCAGAAATTTTTGATTTCTGATCCAATCAACATTTTTCTTCTTGTATTAATAAATCTATTTTTTAGTCGATTCTAGTGTTCCTTTCTTAACCAAACTTTCAGGCTAGTTAGAGAAGATATAACCCTCCAGTTGACAAAATCAGAAATTTTTTATTTTTGACTTAATCAAAAATTAACCAAACAAATTTTAGTGCTTCGTTTCCAGTGAAATTCTCATAGTGACCAGATGATAATTTAAGGTAGCAATAGCACAAATAAAATTTCACAGACTCTCCAAATGTCAAAACTAGAAATTTCTGATTTCTGATCTAGTCAATATTATTCCTTGGCGTTTTTTAATTACTTCTGGTCGGTATTTTTTTACGAAATTTTGGTCGATGGTAGCGTACTATTAGTGCAACAAGTGAAGAAATTTCTTCTGGTCAAAACTTTATCTTGCAAAATCACCATCGAAGCATAACCCTTATTATTATCCAACACTCAACCGTGAAACTTTCTCACTTCTTCGTTTATCACCCGGAAACCCATCGAGGTCACAAGTCAACTGTCACTCCAACCAACCCATAATTACACCCATTGAAGACATTTCGACCCAATGGTCAAAATTCGCAACAAAACGTAAAACTGACTAACTTTCACAACACCTCTTACACAACCAACTTGTGAACTTTAAAACAATGCGACCGCTTGATGATTTAACCAGGTCAGAAGACCCATTGGGTCACTATACCTTTGATGGTCGGACGATGGTTCGGCGACAACGTATCCATATATATAGGGTCACTTATGGGCACTTTTTTTGGCACTGGATGCGATTTTTTCACACATTTTCACATAAATAGCGAGTTTTGAGACGCGATGGTACAATAATGGGTGAGAATGCAGTGCCGCACCTGTCGTACTACCTACGAATGGGTAGCGGTGCTTCCTGACCCAGGTGACTGTCCAGGTAGATGGTGGAATGGTGATGGGCGGATTAAACCCATGGACGATGGTATAGACCACAACCATGGGATGGTGGGTACATGGTAGTATACCCAACAGGGGCAAAAAACGACAAAAATATTTATTCTAAGTATAATTTATTTTCAAATTTTTTAATTACATTTTGTAAATTAATTAATTACGTAATTTATGACTATTTTACCAATTTTTCTTCTAGTTTAATTTTATAATGTGTGAGCTGCAAGACAGTACTTAGAAATAAATTAATTTTACATAATTAAACAATTCTATTTAATTAATTAATTATGCTTAATAATTTTTTTCTATTCAAAGTAGAAATAAAAAACTTATCTCAAATTACGAAAGATTTTATTAAGTCACCAAGTATCAATGAAGTGGCGTTGGATTAATTATAATTAATTACAATTTAAAATTACTTAATTAATATCTCGAAAGTTTGAACAATTAATTGATTAATTCCAAATTTAGATTCAAATCTTCTGAGAAATTAACTCACAAGTTTTAAATGATATAATTTGCAGTTATTTAACGCAATTAATTAAATTAAATTATTTTTTTTATAAAAAGTGTAGTAAACAATTAATTATAATTATAATTATCTTATTTTATAAAAACAATACTATCTATTAAGACTGAATTTCGCATTAAATCCATTAATTACACGATAATAAAAAATTAATTATTTACATACCTAGTAAATGAACCCTTAAAAAACAAGAAACAAATAAGAAAAAAATATGAAAATTAAAGTATCTTGTAACAATTGTACGACTTATTCTGAACTAATTAAATTAAATAAAATTTGAAACAATAAATAGTACTATGATTAAGTATAATTGCTATTAATTATCGTTTACTTTATCTTTTATTTTCCACAACTATTTCAGGTACCAGATGAATGTTATTAATTAATTAACTAATTGCAATTTACATTGTCATTCGATAACATGTAGAGAAATGTTAAGTATTAATTTGGAGTAATTTTATTTAAAATTAAATTATTTAATTAAATTACACTGTTTAAAAGTCTTAAAGAACCGAAACCATTGTGGGCAAAAAAACAAAGTTTTCTTGTGTTAGCAGCTTAATTAAAATTAATTAAATTAAATTTAACCTAATTAAAAATACGTTACGAAAAATTGCACAAAGTGAAATTATTATGATTTATTAACGTTTACTTTATATATATTATATTAGTTTTATTAGTTAATTAATCAATTAATTAATTTCAATTTAGACTGGTCGGTGTTCTTTATAACTTGTTGATGGACATTAAGTAAATTTGGAATATTTATTGGAAGTAATTTACCAACATTGGTATGCACAAATAAATTAATTAGCTAATTAAGAAATAATTAATTATATAAATTAAACCATTTAAAGAACTTAACTAATCGGAAATTGTTTTGAGGTGAGAATTTGAGAAAAAATCAAAGTATTTCTTTCATACGTACTTAATTAAAAGTAATTAAATTAGTTTATTTTATGTTATTACATTTTTGCGTAATTACCATGATTTAAATTTGAATAATTAAATGATTAGTTTATTCTAAATCAAATTACAATGGCATTTTTTGTAAGAAGAATTAACTAAAGAAGTTTAGAGGTTAATTTGTAATAATTAATCACTGCACAAATTAATTAATTTAAAAAAAAAGTCATGTAACTGAACTAACCTAAATAAGGATTTTAAGAAAGAAAGGAAGAATGGAATAAAAAAATAAAACATGAGACAGTTTTAGTAAAAAATAAAAAATTACATTTGAAATTAACATGATTGTGGAAGAAATGTCAGTCGCCATCTTGTTTAAGTAATGTGAACACAAAATGAACGATTGTAATTCCGCCATCTTGCTTTTTATTTAATAAACAATTACAGTTTTTATTTAATTTTTTTAATTAATTAAGAATTAAGTAATTAAAAAAATATTTCTATACAGTTTGTAGCTACTTAATTAACCCATTCTAAGTTAATATAATAGTGCATTAGAGGTTAGACAGTTCAAATCAATAAATAAATGATAATTATTTGTATACATAGGTGTAGAAATTATTAATTACTTAAATTAAAATTAAATAACATTATAATTAACATTCATTTCTAAATAAACATGTTCTTTTATTTTTGAATAAATATATGCGAATTGTGCTAATATCCAATTGATTATTCGGACCCTAATAATTTGCTAATTAATTAACGAAATATAATGCTAAAATTAAGCCTAAAACCTTAAACTCATAAGCAAATTATAATTTATTTTTAAATTTAAATTAACGACATTTAAATTTCTGAGCAACATCAAATTCTAATTCAATTAAATCAAAAGTTAACGCTTTTTCAATTAACATTTTTGCAAAATTAAATTAAATTGCTTAAAAAATTGAAAACAAAACGAGCTTAAACTGTGAACACAAAATGAACGTTTGTTTGTAAATTCCGCCATTTTGTCCAATTATTTACAATTTATATTTAAAAGGTCAGGCAACCAGTAATACAGTCTCGTGTTTAGTTGCGCATCAACCTTCCGCACAAATTTATTGATTCCTTCAGTCGATCAATGCAAAACCGCCACAACTTTAATTTATTTATTTTGTTGACTTTGTTTCTTATCAATAACCGTAAAAAACTAGCTTTGTACCAGTCTATACATAAAAACATTAGTAAGAAAAACACCAAAGATGCAAAATTCGTGATAGTGAAGAAATTTATTTAATATTAAAAAATTTTAATATGCACTTTAGATTAGAATCAGTATTTTATGTTGTGTAGGCAACACACGACACGTGCTTGGTTTTTATTAAATTGCATATTTCTAATTTCAGGTTTGTCATTGATATTGCAGAAATAATTATGTTATAATGAAACTGTTTCTTAATTGTTGAATTTTTTTGGTACCATCTGTGCAAGTTGATTAAAAATGTATGTACATGTTTGAGATGGTACTTTTGATAGGATCTGTAATCGAGCACCTCATTAAGAGTAAAACTTGTTGTCTGAAATGAAAAATTGCAAAAAGTGGGACCTCCAGGTGGACTAATTAACGCAATTAAATCCGACAAAATTCCTTCCCTCGAATGTGTTATTAGGTGGTACCGAGCCTTTGGCTGTGTTTAGATCAAAGTATCGATATGGTTATTAAACGATTAAACGGAAAAAAAGTCCTCTGATAGATAAGTGGTACCGTCTGACGCCTAATTCGTGCGGTTTTTTGGAAATAATAGAAAAAAGCGCTCCAAGAGCGGATTTTCTTTGTGTGTTTGTAATCTGTAGGTAAATTGTCTCGCTTGTTTCCAGTCAAATTATAGGGGCAGTTTGACGTGCCCGTGACAGCTAAATGAGATCCGATCAGTTGTACTGAAACTTCGGGTAAAAAGCTATGGTATAATTTGGTCTTCTGCTCTCCACGAGGAAATTAGCCGGGAAACAATCATACCACAGACGACTATTTAATCTAATTGCATCAATTTCATAAATTGGAGCGAGACTTTGCCGCTATTTACACGAAAAAATCGAACCGAACAAGGAATGGGACACATTTCTTCAGTCGAGTGAAAACTGCTAAAAACCCGATTCGAAATTTAGAAATAAAAAAATAAAAATATATAAAAAAATGTTTTTTAAAAAAAGCTTTATTTAAAAGATGCACCAAAAAGTAAAAAATCACAGGAGAATATTTTTTCTTACAGGTTAATAAAATTCTAAAATTTATGAAAGCTTTGGGAGTTATAAAACTACGGCATTACAGAATTATCTTGTTCAGTTGACAACTCCCAAAGCTTTTATAAATTTTAGAATTTTAACCTGTAAGAAAAAATATTCTCCTGTAATTGAAATACATTATTTTTTACTTTTAAGTGCATATTTTAAATAAAAGCTTTATTTTATATATTTTTATTTTTTGCTTTTTAGTCTTTATTTATTGCATAGATTTATTGTTACCGTGTAACCTAAAATTTTAAAACCCCATTTAACCCCTTTCGGGGGTAATTAACTATATAGAATTGCATTGTCACGCAGATTACTTAAGCATGTTAAATTTCATTTCATTCCGACTACAGGAACCCTCTCAAATTTACAAATCGAGAACCCCTTTTTAAACATAACCTAAAACTTCAAAACCCCATTTAACCCCTTTCGGGGGTATTTAACTACATAGGATTGCATTGTCACGCAGATTATGTAAGTATGCAAAATTTCAATTCAGTGGGACAACGGGAACCCTTTCAAATTTGGCTCCGAAAAAATAACCGACAGACAGACAACATTGTGAGTTAAATAAAAGCTTTTAAAAATCAAATACAAACACTACCAGATTCTTGTGTTAGAATTCAAAAAAAAAAAATACCTAGGTATACATAAAAATGGTTTAAAAGATTACAAGAGTGAAAAAAATCTAGTAAAGAAATAAATTATTAGGTATTACGTCACAAACAATAAACAGTTTCATAATAACATAATTATATTAATCTAACGCCGACCAATTTGCCTCTTTAATTGGCTACGAATTAAAAACCTACAGCAAATATTAATTGTAGGACATAACATAAAAAACAATAAGAAATGGAGATTCAAAGCACAAATATACGTAATTTTATTATTTACTCAAATAAAAACAGATAAGGAAGAAAATAATTAAAGGTTGGTGTATAAATATAGAAAAAAAAAGGATTATAATTGTTATGTTATGTTATGTTATTTTTTTCTTTGAAATTTGAAGAATTTGTTAAATTAAAAAAAAATCTGAAGTAACCATAACAGAGATAATTTAAAAACAGGCTAAAATGTGGAAATATTTCAATCATTATGAAGAAATGTAACAGAAAAAAAAAAGATCTATGCAAATTTAAATTAAAATAATTAAAAATAGAAATATAAAAGAAGATTTTTCTGAATATGGATGAAAAATTGTATAGTAAATAAAGCTAATGTCATTGAAGAAAATGGAAAAATCTTCTTCAAGAATTGAAGAATATGTTACATTAAAAAGAAGAAGAGCTGAATAAAAGAACAGGTTAAAATGTGGAAACAATATATCAATCGTTTTAAACAAACTATTTAAAAGAAAGGGAAACAAATAGTGTGGTAATTTAAATGAAAAAAAAAATTATAAAAGAAGAATTGTATTAGTTTTAGGGAAAGAAATGTTGTAAAAAGAAACTGAAGAAAATAAAGTCATTGTCAACGAAGAACATGGAAAAAATCTTGCAATATATCTTTCTCAAGAATTGAAGAATTTGTTACAATAAAAGAAGAAAACATCACATCAAAATTAATTTAAGGACAGGCCAAATTGTGAAGATTAAATCAAATATAACAACTTTTTAAAAACAAGAGTGAAAAAATTGTAAGAATTTAAATAAAACAAAATTTAAAAAAGGAATTAAAACAAAAAATTTGTACGAGTTTGAATAAAAAAAAATTGTTTAAGAACGAATTGAAGTGAATAAGGTCAATACCCATAAAAAAGTGGAAGAAATCTTGTAATATCTTTTTCAAGAATTGAAAAATTTGTTACACTGAAAGAAGAAAATTTAAATGGAACCACATCAGAGATGAATTTAAAGCATGCTATAATATGGACATTGAAGAAAATATGACAATTATTGTTTGAAGAATTTTAAATGAAGGGTTAAGAAAATTGTGGAAATTTAAATGAATAAAAATAAGAATAAAAGATTTGTATGAGTTTGAATGAAATAAATTCCTCAAGAAGAAACTGAAGTGAATAAGAAAATAGAATAGTTGTGTTGAGAAATGAAGAATTATAATAAAATCTTCAGAGATAAATTTAAAAACAAGCTAAAATGTGGAGAGTAAAGAAAATATATCAATGGTTAAAAAAAAATTAAAAGAGAATGTAAACAAGTTTGCGGGATTTTAAATATAAGAAATTAAAAAATAAGATTTGTATGAATTTAAGAAGAAAACTTAAAAATCAGTAAAGAAAATTGAAAGTTCGTGTAATGCTTTCTTTAAAAATTAAAGAATACATTTCATTAACGTGAAGAAAATTGATTTGAAGCTTTTAGATGCAACAAAAGAAATTTCCTGTTACCCAGTTGTGAAAGAGCATTAGTTAACAGAAAACATTTTAAAGATAATCTCTGCTAAGTTTGCAAATAAAAGACCAGAGAAGAAAAACAAAATTTATTAAAATTATTGTGCAATTTGCATAAAATTTAAAAATCGTTAAGTTTTCGCAACAAAAAAATTCCAAAAAAGGAAAAAAATATCAATAGAAAAGAAATACTATTAGTGATACAGTTGAGGAAAACCATCAAAATTAAAAAAACTTGGAAGCAATAAAGATAAATATATTCAAAACTGATCTAAAAAACAGAAATAAAAAGGAAAAAACTGGAAGGACGAAGGAAGTGGACAGACATTGTAAACGGAGGAATATTAAAATAAATGTTAAAAAAACAAAACAATGGCTTACTTAGTACTTAAAACTTTATTTTATTTTTTTCAAATAACAACTAATAATAAATTTAATTTTTCCAAAAAAGTACGATATTTTACGATTTTCCATAACTCTAGTACCATTATCAATTGTACCAAGTTGTGACTTTGATACATATTTTGATTTCAGACCACTTTCTCGGCCCAGTTTTGCACTTTATTTTACAAAATAAATCGAAAAAGTGGTATCAAACCCATGCCAAACATTTTATATAGGTATATTTTGCTATCTTTTTCAAATTTCAAAATTATGAAACATAAAAAATTTCCAAGTCTTACAAGTTTACGTATTTTGTAATTCTGGTACTATTATCAATTGTAGTATTGTGACTTTGATACAACTTTCTCAGTTCAGACTCAATCAAAACCATTTTCTTGTCCCAATTTGGTGTTTTATTGCCTTAAATAGATCGAAAAAGTGGTATCAAACATATACCTAACATTGTAAATACATCTATATTCTTCAAAAGTCATGCAAATAACGCTCTAATAAAGCAATAAAACAACCTCAAAATTATGAATAAAAACGCGTCACAACCTTAATTAAAAAAATACCGTTTTTGTAATTCTAGTACACATTTCTTAATTCTTATTCAATCAAAACCACTTTCTTGCCCCAATTTTGTACTTTATTTTACAAAATAAATCGAAAAGTAGTATCAAACCCATGCCAAACATTCTAAATAGGTATATTTTGCTATCTTTATTAAATTTCAAAATTATGAAACATAAAAAAATTTCAAGTCTTACAAATTTACGTATTTTGTAATTCTAGTACTATTATCAATTGTAGTATTGTGACTTTGATACAACTTTCTCAGTTCAGACTTAATCAAAACCATTTTCTTGTCCCAATTTAGTGTTTTATTGCCTTAAATAGATCGAAAAAGTGGTATCAAACATATACCTAACATTGTAAATACATCTATATTCTTCAAAAGTCATGCAAATAACGCTCTAATAAAGCAATAAAACAACCCCAAAATTATGAATAAAAACGCGTCATAACCTTAATTACAAAAATGCCAAGTTTTGCAAGTTTACCGTTTTTGTAATTCTAGTACCACTATCAATTGTATCAAGTTGTGACTTTGATACACATTTCTTAATTCATATTCAATCAAAACCACTTTCTTGCCCCAATTTTGTACTATATTTTACAAAATAAATCGAAAAGTGGTATCAAACCCATGCCAAATTTCAAATTTCAAAATTAAGAAAAATAAAAAATTTCCAAGTCTTACAAGTATACGTATTTTGTAATTCTAGTACTATTATCAATTGTAGTATTGTGACTTTGATACAACTTTCTCAGTTCAGACTCAATCATAACCATTTTCTTGTCCCAATTTGGTGTTTTATTGCCTTAAATAGATCGAAAAAGTGGTATCAAACCCATACCTAACATTGTAAATACGTCTATATTCTTCAAAAGTCATGCAAATAACGCTCTAATAAAGCAATAAAACAACCTCAAAATTAATTACAAAAATGCCAAGTCTTACAAGTTTACCGTTTTTGTAATTCTAGTACCACTATCAATTGTATCAAATTGTGACTTTGATACACATTTCTTAATTCATATTCAAACAAGACCACTTTCTTGCCCCAATTTTGTACTTTATTTTACAAAATAAATCGAAAAAGTGGTATCAAACCCCTGCCAACGTTGTAAATAGGTATATTTCGTTATCTTTTTCTAATATCATGTAAATAGCGGTCTAATGAAGCAATAAAACAATTTCAAAATTATGACAAATAAAACTTTCCTAAGTCATACAAGTCTACGATTTTCATAATTCTAGTACCATTATCAATTATACGAAGTTATGACTTTGATACAAGTTTTTCGTTGTATAATCAATCAGGACCAATTCCTTGTCCTAATTTTGTCCTTCAAGTCCCTAAATAAGTCTCTAAAGCGCTATTAAACATTTAGTAATCTTCGGCTGGAGTCGTCTTGTTCCTGTCATGTAAATTCCGTCGCTGATGAAGCGATAAAACTACCTCAAGACATATATTAGCGGTTTAATTCGATGTCATATGCGTGTTTAAGTGCAACAGTTTGCAGAAGAGAGGCATTCCTCCGTGCAACACGCAATAAGGCGTGCAGGATGTGCTAGGACCCATCACGGAACATTTGGAAACCCACAATGTTCTTCTCTCAGAGCACAATATTCCGATAGTTGGTGGTGTTTCGGCCGTCGCAGGAGTGTGAGAGTGCTTCCACAAAATCCCACAAACGTATGTAGCACTTGATTTACATTTAAATATCCTATACATATTTATACAAGGCAGATGGACAATTCGTACATTTATTATTATTTATTATTATATTAAATTACTAAATGCAAATTGGATCGCACTTTTCAGACGCAGCGTGCATTTAACGAGTCAATTGCTTTTATTTCATATATTTGAGTGATTTATTCGGTTTTTGAATTGCCCGCGCAACAGGTAGAGGGCGCTTCAAGCGTTTTATATATATATTTTTTTGCGTAAGGTTGCGCTTGGTTGAATATGCAGATTTGGTTTTATTTATGAGCATTCTTCGGAAGTTATGTATGATTGAAAGTGGTGATAGGTACTAGAAATTCTGCTTAATTATAAATTATTTATTCTTATCTCAATGGACATTGCACAATTGTATTTATGGTGCGGATATTTCGAAGGAAGATAAATGAGGTTGGGTGCCGTCGGTCGACATCTTTACATTTTCTTGTTATATCATTTTGTTCATTTTTTAACTTAATACAATAAAAAAACTAATAAAAGAAGAAGAAAACACAAACTGAAGATATTGGATAAAATGAAGAATTAGTGAAGTGTGGGCTTTTTTAAGCAATGAATTATAAAAAGAACTGGCCAAGAACGAAGAAACCCAAAATAAATGAAGAAATTATCAAAAATAGTGAAGATATTGGGTAAAATGAAGAATCTGAGAAGTGCGGGAAGTTCGAGAAAATTCGGAATGTTGAAGAAGCGTACAAATAAATAAAGGAAGATACGGCCGAAAATAGTGAAGCACAGTGTGAAGAAATTGGATAAAATGAAGAATTAGTGAAGTGTAAGCTGTTTCAGTAGATGGGTGAATGAGCAATTAATTAAAGGAAGAACTGACAAAGAACGTAGAAAGCTGAAGAAAGGGTTGAAGGTAGTGAAGAACAAGCTGAAGATATTGGGTAAAATGAAAAATTTGAGAAATTTGAGAATGAAAAAATCGGATTATTGAAGAAGTGTACAAACCTGAAATAAAGGAAGAAACGCCCGAAAATAGTAAGACACAAAGTGAAGATATGGGATAAAATAAAGAATCTGAGAAGTGCGGGAAGTTCGAGAAAATTCGAAATGTTGAAGAAGCTTATAAATAAATAAAGGAAGGAACGGTCGAAAATAGTGAAGCACAATGTGAAGAAATTGGATTAAATGAAGAATTAGTGAAGTGTAAGCTGTTTCAGTAGATGGGTGAATGAGCAATGAATTATAAGACGAACTGACAACGCTGAAGTAAAGGAAGAAACGGTTGAAAATAGTGAAGAACAAACTGAAGATATTGGATAAAATGAGAATTAGTGAAATGTAAGCTGTTTCAATAGATAAGTGAATGAGCAATGAACTAAAAGAATAATTGGCAAAAATGCAAAAGCTGAAATAAAGGAAGAAACGGTTTAAAATGGTGAAGAACAGACTGGAGATATTGTTTAAAATGAAGAATTTAAGCAGTGCGAGAAGTTTCAGCAAATGGAATAAATAAAAATACCTTATTTTTGAAGAAGTGTGCAAACCTGGAATATAGGAAGAAACGACTGAAAATAATAAAGCACAATCTGAAGATACTGGATGAAATGAAGAATTAGTGAAGTGTAAGCTATTTCAGTAGATGGATGAATGAGCAATGAATTAAAAGAAGAACTGACAAAGAACGCAGAAAGCTGAAGTGAAGGAAGAAACGGTTGAAATAGTGAAGAACAAACTGAAGATATTGGGTAAAATAAATGAAGAATAAGTGACATGTAAACTGTTTCAATGGATGAGTGAATGAACAATGAATTAAAAGAAGTATTGGCAAAAAATGCAAAAAGCTGAAATAAAGGAAGAAACGGTTTAAAATGGTAAAGAACAGACTGAAGATATTGAGTAAAATGAAAAGTTTGATAAGTGCGAGAATGAAAAAATCGGATTGTTGAAAAAGTGTAAAAAAAACTGAAATAAAGAAAGAAACGCCCGAAAATAGTGAGGCACAAAGTGAAGATATAGGATAAAATGAAGAAATTGTGACGTGCGGAAAATTTCTACATATAAGTGAAGATTAAAATTCAGACACAAAAAGAAGAAGATTTTTGAAAAATTATAAGATCTGGAAATAAAGAAAGAAATGGCTGAAGACAGTGAAGCATAAACTGAAGAAATTGTATTAAATAAAGAATTTAAGCAGTGCGAGAAGTTTCAGCAATTGGAATAGATTAAAAAAACTGATTTTTGAAAAAGTGTGCAAACCTGAAATATAGAAAGAAACGACTGAAAATAATAAAGCACAATCTGAAGATACTGGATAAAATGAAGAATTAGTGAAGTGTAAGCTGTTTTAATAGATGACTGAATGACTGAATGAGCAATTAATTAAAAGAAGAACTGGCAAAGAAGACAAAAAGCTGAAATAAAAGAAGAAACAATTTAAAACGGTGAAGAACAAACTGAAGGTAGTGGGTAAAATGAAGAATTTGAGAAGTGCGAGAATGAAAAAAGCAACAAATCTGAAATAAAAGAAGGAAAACCCGAAAATAATGAGACACAAGTGAAGATATTGAATAAAATGAAGAAACTGTGACGTTCGGAAAATTTCTACATAAAAGTGAAGATTAAAATTCAGAAGAAGATCCTTAAAAAATTGCAAAATCTTAAAATAAAGTAAGAAATGGCTGAAGACAGTGAAGCATAAACTGAAGAAATTGTCTAAAATTTGAGCAGCACGAGAAGTTGCAGCAAATGGAATAAATAAAATAAACCTGATTTTTGAAGAAGTGTGCAAACCTGAAATAAAGGAAGAAACGACCGAAAGTAGTGAAGCACAAAATGAAGATATTGGACAAAATGAAGAATTTGTGACGTACGAAAATCTTCTCTAAATTACTGAATGAACAATAAGTGAAAAGTAAAATTCGGACAAAAGAAAAATTGTTGAAAAATGCAAAATCATGAAATAAAGAAAGGTGGCTGAAGATAGTGAAGCACAAAGTGAAGATTTTTTTTGTCATTTGGGGTTCATTGTGGGAAATTCACAGTTTGCTTGTTATTGGATAACGTGAATAATTCGTGAAGTACAGAATTTATTTCGCAGATGAAATGAATTAAGAAGAACAACAAAATATTAAATAAACCTGAAAGAAAGAAAGAATCGGGTAAAGATATAGTGAAACACAAACTAGAGATATTTAAAAATTTAAATTCTAAAACTCTTTTTACTTGCTAATACATCAACCAATAAACTAATCATTTGTGAGAATTTCATCCACAAACTCTCTTAAATAATAGAATTGGACAAAAAATCGCAAAAAATTGACACAAAACTAGCAAAATTCCAAAATAGAAAAAATTGTATTTTTAAACTGAACAACTTCAACATGTGCCCATTTGGCAGCTCATAGAATAGTAATTTCGAAAAAATAATGTGCATTAAAGCTTTATTAAAGAAACAGAAATATCTGGGGAAAAAAATCAAAAAATTCCAATTCAAATTTTTTTATTAACGTTCTTTCATCTGCTAGTACATCAACCAATAAACTACTAGTTTTGTTAAATAATTTGCACCAGAACAAAAAAATACAACTAGTAATTAAAAATAAAAAAAGTATTATTAGCGATTAATAAATTGTGAAAAAATTCTAAATTGACCTCAAAACGGCCAGATTTGAGCCCACTTGAAACGTCCTGGTTTGGCAAAACAAGGAATTTCTCGATGAAAGCAATTTATTCCCTCATTTTGTCCCACAACCAACCAAAAAATAAAAAATTTCGTAACCCAACTCTGTCGTGTTATTTTTGTAGCCCAAGGCCCTTTTCCATTGTCCCTCAACCGGATGCTCCTTCATCTCTCAATTTTTTCCATCACAGCTAATTGGCCACTCAAGCTCCTCGACTACTTCAAAATGGCTTCCCGTGTAATTTTCACTATAATAAGAATAATTTTCAAATATGGTCGTGCGATTCTGCTCTCCCATTGGCCGGATTTGAGCGACTCCGCCCCCTGGAACGTCACGCACCCTCTAAGGGTGACCCTCACCCCATCCGCCGGATACACAATGAATAATTCCACCTTTTGACAAGTTTGCTAGCTGATACCATCTGACACTAGAACATTTTTTTACAATCATTTTTCGCTGTAAATTGAGCTTGTTAAAACGTGTCACGGTTTGCTGCTAATCCGGCAGGAAATATTGCAGGATTTTTCTTCGTGTAAAACGATCTCCAATCATAATTTTGAAAAATTTTAAAACACTTACACGGGATAATTATAACTCTTGGAGGTATTTATTTCGAGATTCGATGAGATAAAGGTATTGGGAAAATTAAGACAGCTGCAGGAATTATTTTCGTGGCGAGTTTTTGTAAGCATTTTAAATGAATCCTGACCAATTAATATTATTTGGGAGAGGAAGTTGAGGAATGCAGCTGGAGGAGGATTAAGACCTGCGATTGCTTAATTGGAAGCGAAAAAACTCATTTTTTGACTAATTAAAACTAAATCCGCTAATTTCAAACCCAAATAAATTAAAAACACTTTCTAAAATTCGACTTTATTTTTCATCAGTAAAAAAAACTGTTAAAACAAAAAGATGTTAATGAATGAAAAATAATTTAAAAAATTGTTGAAAAAGAAAGGACCTCATAAAGAAACACAAAGAAAAATTACTACAGCTAAGTAAAATAATAAAGCCCAAAATTTTAAAGAAAAATACAGTGTTATAACAGTGTTATAAAGAAGTAAAAACGAAATGAAAAAAAGGCAATTGTCTTTATTAAATACAAGTAGGTAATTCAAACGATAATTGGAATAGGAAATATTTTAATTTTGTCTTAATTTATTGAAACTGAAACTTGTCAAATTCTCCAACAGCTTTACTTTGTGTGTTATTATTTTTAACCACTTCATTCTTTACTTCAGGTTTTTGTGTTCTGTCAAAACTTTTCTCCGTTTTTTTTTATACATTTATTGAAAATTTTGCACTTTACAAACTCGCTGAATCTTTTAACTTCTTCAAAATCATCTTCAGCATTACTATTTTCAGCTTTTTCTTTTAGGTTTTTTCTGTTTTCTCGTCTCTGAATTTTACTTATTTCGTTATTGTTCATTCATTTATTTATTTAAACTTTTCACACTTCACAAGCTGTTCATTTTATACAAAATCTTTGGTTTGTTTTTCACCTTTTTAACCTTTTCTTTGATCGTTTATTTCAGGTTTGTGCGCCTCTTTAACAAACAATTTTTTTCTTTATTCATTGACTTTGCTCAAACAATTTGCATTTTTTTTTATTTTTTAATTATATTTTTAATATGTATGTTTAGTTTGTGCATTTTCTTCAGACTTTGTTTTCTTGTCTCTGAATGTTATTTTAATTATTTTTTGTTTATTCATTTACTGAAACTGTTTGTACTTTACAAATTTTTTCTTCAATTTCCTTTGCTTCATTGGATAGTATACATTTTTTTCTTTATTTCAGGTTTCTGTGTTTCTTCACTTATTGTTTACTCACTCACACTTTATAAGTTTTTTAATTTATACAAAATTTCAATTTTTTTTATTTAATTCAAGTTTGTGTTTCTTTCCAATTTCTCGTATTTTATAAATTCTATTTTTCTATCTTTAATATCGTCAGTGCAATTTTCAGATTTTACTTTATTAGGTATTTCAGGTTTCTGCGTTTCTTCAATAATTTTTTCTGTTTCTTTCGACTCGTAAAATTAAAAACATTATTTTTTTTAAACTGGCTACAAAGTTTTATGGAATTTTCTATGCTGTTTATGCTCATAAAAGTCCAAAAAAGTCAGTTGCTACAATTGCTTAACATTATTAAGTTTATTATTGTAGTTATTCTTTTAATTATCTGTTTTCCAACTAATAATTTTCGAAAAAAAAAACAACTCAAAAACTAAAAGTCGTAGAACAAAACGGTTTGTTTCAGTGGATTCTGCAGCTCATTCTACGTATTACACCTGCTTCTCACAAAATTTAAAATTTTTTGCTAAAACTTCCCGAATAGACAATAATTCACTTACCTTCAAAAAAGTAAAAAAATCAAACATTTTTAAAACTTGTTCTATCATAGTTTTATGACGTTTTCTATGCCTTTACAACTCTCTCGAGTTGTTAAAAGTCCAAAAAAGTCATATGTTCGTTTTTTTATATTTGATTTTTCCAATTTTTGTCGATTTCCGGTACCCGGAGCATTTACCGAGCAGTAACTCCGGAACTATTGGAGATAACCCCATGAGGTTTGTTAGCGTTGGAAAGCTCTTTTAATTGTCTATCGTTTTCAAAAAAGATTATTGTTCTACGACTAACAGTTTTCGAGAAAATTGCAAGTAAAGGAAAAAATAGGTAAAATTTTAAAAAAATCATAATAAAAAAACTATTGCAAATTTGATGATTTTCTCGACGCCAATCGATTCCCCGGATCATTTTGCATAGGTAAGGATCAAAATAGTTTTACTATACCGGTTCTAATCGATTTTTCCGTTTTTCTCTAACTCTTACAGTTTCATCGTAATCGTTTAAAAATTAAAAAAAAGAGAAAATGGCAACATTTTTTTGTGTTTTTCTTGGAAACTATAAGAGTTAGAGCAAAAACTAATAGAGCATCGGATAGCGCTTGAAATTCTCTATTTTCTCGTCAAAACCCGGAGTCGCTCCGGGCACCAGTTCCGGGAACAGAGGCATTTAAAGTTTTACACTAAAAAAATTCATAACTAAAAAACTAAAAGTCGTAGAGCAAAACGGTTTGTTCCAATGAATTCTACGGCTCATTTTACATATCATATCGGTTTTTTACACGATTTAAAAATTTGAAATTTTTTGCTTAAATTTAGGGTAGCCATTTCGTAGTGGTATTTTATTCTTCAACAAAAAAATTCGTAACTCAAAAACTAAAAGTCGTAGAGCAAAACGGTTTGTTCCAGTGAATTCAGCGGCTCATTTTTCGTATTATAGCGGCTTTTCACGAGATTTAAAATTTTGATTTTTTTTGCTTAATTTTAATGGTCAAGGCAACTTACCTTCACAAAAATGAAAAAAAATATTTTTTTTTAACTCACTCTAGCAAAGTTTTATGGACTCTTCTATGCTTTTACAACCCTCTGGAGTTGTTAAAAGTAGAAAAAAAGTCAATAGGTTCGATTTTTAAGATTTTGATTTTTGCAATTTTTGTCGTGATTTTGGTCGATTTCCGGTACCTGGAACAATTATCGAGCAATATCTCAGGAACTATTAGAGATAACGCCATGAAGTTTATTATCGTTGGAAAGCTCTTTTAATTGTCTATCGTTTTCAAAAAAGGTTATTGTTCTACGACTAACAGTTTTCGAGAAAATTGCAAGTAAAGGGAAAAATAGGTAAAATTTTAAAAAATTTATAACTAAAAAACTATTGGAATTTTGGTGGTTTCCTTGCCGCCTATCGATTCCCTGGATTATTTTACATAGGCCTAGAAGAAAATGGCACCACGTTTTCGAATAGTTTTGCCGTAATTGAGAAAATAAAAAATTGAAAAATTAGTTTTGTTGGTATACTTTATTCTTCAACAAAAAAATTCATAACATTAAAACTGAAAGTCGTAGAGCAAAACGGTTTGTTCCAGTGAATTCAGCGGCTCATTTTTCGTATTGTAGCAGCTTTTCGCAATATTTAAAATTTTGATTTTTTTGTTTAATTTTAATGGTCAAGGCAACTTCACAAAAATGAAAAAAAAAAATAATTTTTTTTTAATTCACTGTAGCAAAGTTTTATGGACTTTTCTATGCCTTTACAACCCTCTGGAGTTGTTAAAAGTAGGAAAAAAGTCGATAGGTTCGATTTTTAAAATTTTGATTTTTGCAATTTTTGATTTTGGTCGATTTCCGGTACCCGGAACATTCATCGAGCTATAACTCCGGAACTATTAGAGATAACCCCTTGAAGTTTATTATCGTTGGAAAGCTCTTTTAATTGTCTATCGTTTTCAAAAAAGATTATTGTTCTACGACTAATAGTTTTCGAGAAAATTTCAAATAAATGAAAAAATAGGTAAAATGTTAAAAAATTCATAACTAAAAAACTATTGTGAACATGGCAATTTGATCGACACCAATCGATTCCCCGGATCATTTTGCATAGGTAAGGGACAAAATAGTTTCACTCTTTCGAATAGTTTTGCCCTAATTGAGAAAATAAAAAAATAAAAAAATTAGGGTGGAGAAATACTTAATTCATCAACAACAAAATTCATAACTCAAAAACTAAAAGTCGTAAAACAAAACGGTTTGTTCCACTAAATCCAGCGGCTCATTTTACGTATTAAGTCAGCTTTTTACAAGATTTAATATTTTAAAATTTTTTGCCATAAAATTTGAAATAAAAATAAAAAATTACAGAATTCCGAAAGTTTCTGAAAAATCCGCCTCCAATTAGCATAAACCGTCGTGTAAAAAGAAGTAGCTCAGTAAAGCAGGTTCGGTCCGATACTTAGCAAGATAAACACAAGTAAAAGCATTCACACTACTGGATAGTGACGTTTGTTTATGGAGGCATCCAACAAATTATTGGCTCTGTGTGCGGATCATAGATGGACCACATGCTGTCGTGATTTACATTGTGCACGGTCTGGATGGATAACCGAGAAGAAAGCCAGTTTCACACACACCAAAACAGGCCAAACAGCACGGAAAAAAGCAAACTTTTGCCCCATTCTGCACCACCTTAAAACCGGCTTCATTTGAGATACTTTGTGTTCTCACATTTATAATTGAGAAACGACTACAAGTTGTAAAGTTTATTGTAAGGCTTCTGCCGACCGCATAAGATTGGGTTAGCTCGCCTTTTCATCAATATTCAGCGATTTATCGAGCGGACTTAATACGTTCCATAAATCAGAAACGCGACTCACAAATTAAATTATAGCAGTTGCCAGTAGATAATCGAATTTGGTTAAAACGGGTTTGTTTCGCTTCAAAGTTTCCAATTACAATTAAATTCTTCAAAAGTTTGTTGGAAAATGATTTATGGAGCCGTCCTGTCACCACTTTTTTCTTTCTCCAGATGCAATGCAATATCGGCAATAATTCCTGCTAATGTCCTTCATAACTCCGTTGCAAATACAAGTTATGTTCTTGTAGTAACACTTTGTGTGTGGTGGCGGTTACATGGTGGCTCTCATGTATTACTTACTGATTTACATACATATCGGCTTGGTGACTTTTACCGCAGAGAATTGTTCACAAAAATGCACACAAAACGGATATTGATTGGAAGGTGATGTGGTCCTGAACGGCTCAATTTGTGTGTTTGTTGCAATTCGAGACTAGAAACTATGGGCTAGAAAGTATACTTTGATTTATTTGTATTTTTTTCGAAAACTATAAGTCGGAGGACTGTGTTCTTTTTTGGAAATGATAGACAATTAAAACAGCTTTCCAACGATAATAAACTTCATGGAGTTATGTTTAATAGTTTCAGAGTTATTGCTCGATAAATGTTCCGGGTACCAAAAATCTAGACAATATGTGGAAAAATCAAAATTTTAAAAATCGAACCTATTGATTTTTTTCTACTTTTAACAACTCCAGAGGATTGTAAAGGCATAGAAAAGTCTATAAAACTTTGCTAGAGTGAGTTAAAAAAAATTTTTTTTTTATTTTTGTGAAGGTAAATTGCCTTGACCATTAAAAAATAAATCAAAATTTTAAATCTCGTGAAAAGCTGCTATAATACGAAAAATGAGCCGCTGAATTCACTAGAACAAACCGTTTTGCTCTACGACTTTTAGTTTTTGAGTTACGAATTTTTTTGTTGAAGAATAAAGTACCACTATGAAATGGCTACCCTAAATTTAGGCAAAAAATTTCAAATTTTTAAATCTTGTAAAAAACCGATATAATATGTGAAATGAGCCGTAGAATTCACTGGAACAAACCGTTTTGCTCTACGACTTTTAGTTTTTTAGTTATGAATTTTTTTAGTGTAAAACTTTAAATGCTTCTGTACCCGGAACCGATGCCCGGAGCGACTCCGGGTTTTAACGGGAAAATAGAGAATTTCAAGCGCTATCCGATGCTCTATTAGTTTTTGCTCTAATTCTTATAGTTTCCGAGAAAAACGCAAAAAAAGGTTGCCATTTTCACTTTTTTTGAATTTTTAAACGCCGATTACGGCGAAACTATGAGAGCTAGAGAAAAACGGCAAAAGCGATTAGAAGCGGTATAAAAAGCCCTACAACATGGCATAGGTTTCAAGGCGATATCTCGCAAAAAATTTTTCAATTTTCAAACGTCGATTACGGCTAAACTAAAAGAGCTAGAGGAATATGCTTTATTCCATCGTAAAGAGCACGTCAAAATCTACAAGATAAAATGGGTTTGAATTGATTTTGAGACACTTTAAAAATTGACCATTTTTAAGGGGGGGGTGTTAACAAATTTTTCAATTTTTTTATTTTCTCTATTACGGCTAAACTATTCGAAAAAGTGGCACTATTTTAATCCTTACCTATGGAAAATGATCCGGGGAATCGATTGGCGTCGAGAAAATCGCCAAATTCCCAATAGTTTTTTAGTTATGATTTTTTTAAAATTTTACCTATTTTTTCATTTACTTGCAATTTACTCGAAAACCATTAGTGGTAGAATAATAATCTTTCTTGAAAACGATAGACAATTAAAAGAGCTTTCCAACGATAATAAACTTCATAGGGTTATCTCTAATAGTTCCGGAGTTATAGCTCGATAAATGTTCCGGGTACCGGAAATCGACCAAAATCACGACAAAAATTGCAAAAATCAAAATCTTAAAAATCGAACCTATTGACTTTTTTTCTACTTTTAACAACTCCAGAGTGTTGTAAAAGCATAGAAGAGTCCATAAAACTTTGCTAGAGTGAGTTAAAAAAAAAATATTTTTTTTCATTTTTGTGAAGGTAAGTTACCTTGACCATTAAAATTAAGCAAAAAAAATCAAAATTTTAAATCTCGTGAAAAGCTGCTATAATACGAAAAATGAGCCGCTGAATTCACTGGAACAAACCGTTTTGCTCTATGACTTTTAGTTTTTGAGTTACGAATTTTTTTGTTGAAGAATAAAATACCACTACGAAATGGCTACCCTAAATTTAAGCAAAAAATTTCAAATTTTTAAATCGTGTAAAAAACCGATATAATATGTAAAATGGGCCGTAGAATTCACTGGAACAAACCGTTTTGCTCTACGACTTTTAGTTTTTTAATTATGAATTTTTTTAGTGTAAAACTTTAAATGCTTCTGTACCCGGAACCGGTGCCCGGAGCGACTCCGGGTTTTGACGAGAAAATAGAGAATTTCAAGCGCTATCCGATGCTCTATTAGTTTTTGCTCTAATTCTTATAGTTTCCGAGAAAAACGCAAAAAAAGGTTGCCATTTTCACTTTTTTTGAATTTTTAAACGCCGATTACGGCGAAACTATGAGAGTTAGAGAAAAACGGCAAAAGCGATTAGAAGCGGTATAAAAAGCCCTACAACATGGCATAGGTTTCATGGCGATATCTCGCAAAAAAAAAATTCAATTTTCAAACGTCGATTACGGCTAAACTAAAAGAGCTAGAGGAAAATGCTTTGTTCCATCGTATAGAGCACATCAAAATCTATCAGATAGGATGGGTTTGAATTGATTTTGAGACACTTTAAAAATTGGCCACTTTTAACGGGGGGGTGTTAACAAATTTTTCATTTTTTTTATTTTCTCTATTACGGCTAAACTATTCGAAAAAGTGGCACTATTTTAATCCTTACCTATGCAAAATGATCCGGGGAATCGATTGGCGTCGAGAAAATCGCCAAATTCCCAATAGTTTTTTAGTTATGAATTTTTTAAAATTTTACCTATTTTTCCCTTTACTTGCAATTTACTCGAAAACTATTAGTGGTAGAACAATAATCTTTTTTGAAAACGATAGACAATTAAAAGAGCTTTCCAACGATAATAAACTTCATAGGGTTATCTCTAATAGTTCCGGAGTTATAGCTCGATAAATGTTCCGGGTACCGGAAATCGGCCAAAATCACAACACAAATTGCAAAAACCAAAATTTTAAAAATCAAACCTATTGAATTTTTTTCTACTTTTAACAACTCCAGAGGATTGTAAAGGCATAGAAGAGTCCATAAAACTTTGCTAGAGTGAGTTAAACAAAATTTTTTTTTCATTTTTGTGTCCATTAAAATTAAGCAAAAAAAATCAAAATTTTAAATCTCGTGAAAAGCTGCTATAATACGAAAAATGAGCCGCTGAATTCACTGGAACAAACCGTTTTGCTCTACGTCTTTTAGTTTTTGAGTTATTATTTTTTTTGTTAACATAAAATCGTCAAGTCTGGCTTGTCTGACACTAATTGCGCCCCCAAAACACTACCAAACGTTTTTTTTTCCGCAAATAACTGCCGAAATTTTCTTCTTTCCCTAATCCTGGATCATCTCAATGTTAATAAGTGTCTGTCCTGTCCTCTGTTATTTTCTCTTTGCCGCCTTGTCATCCATTGACACACTTGTGCACTCTCACGTCCATTACCGTGGGCTTGTTCTATTTTTATCTCCATACACTTTGTACCAATTCCGACAAAAAAACACAAACACAAATTTCAATGGTAATATCTTAATCCGAAGATACGAGCCGTTCCAGTTTTATTTACGATAATGTTCGATGCGATTCTGCGTATTGTGCTTGATGGCGAGTGTATTAATTAATATCCACGATTAAAAATAAGGACCTGGAAGTGGATGAGAGGGCCCCCTGGAACGAGCGAAGCCCGAGGGGGGCCCCAGTGGGGGCTGCACCTCGGCGGCTCCCGCATAGACACCACAGACCAATAAACAATTGCTTTCAAAACCCAAAACCACGCTGATTTATTGATATTGATAACACACGAAATGATTTCGGATAGTTTTCATCTTTTCGATCGGTTTTTTCTTCAGTTTTGATCGGTTTGACCGAAATTTCGCCACAATTAAGTTCACAATTTTTTATAATTTATTTAAATTAACACTATTTTTACAATATTTTTTTATTTCTTCATCTGCTTCATCTGCTATTTCTCTTAAATCTTTGTTCTTTTTCTTCTTTTAATTTTCTTTTGTAATATTTTTTTTCAATTTTTTTTTATTATTATTTTTTTCTTCTGAGAGTTTTAGACCCTTTTTCTTTTTTTATATTTTTTAAGTCTTTCAGCTACTGTTTCTTCCTTTGTTTTGTTTATCTATTTTTTCTTTTCTTTTTTTTTCAACATAATTTCTTTAATGTTTCTCCGCTAATTAATTTTTTCTTCAACTTTGGACTTCTCTTAAAGAATTTTTTTTTCTACTTATAAGTATGTTCTTATTTCTTTATTTCTTCAGCTTTTGATCCCACTTTCAGCCAAGCTACAAATTTGGCATCGTCGCTCTCTTTATCTCAGAGTTTTTTTCTTTGTTTTTTTTTCTAGGTACCTAGAAAGTTAAATTTATACAAATCTTTATTTTTTAATTTTTTGAACCATTTAACGCTTGATAATTATTCTTCCTTATTTTCAACAAATTCTTCTGATTATCTAGAATCAATTTTTTTCTTTATTAATTTAAGAATGTCTTCTATGTTCCTCCAACATCACCATCAATCTTCTTTTGCTTTAATTTATACAATAATTCTTCTTTTTCGTGTACCTATTTTTTAATGTGACTTCTTTACAGATTTCTTCTGAAGATTTTTTTTCTATAGCTATATGTTTCTGCTCTTGTCTCTTCAACTTTTGACACATCTTTTTACCAAGTTTTAAATTTGTCTAAGTCGATCTTCTTCTTCTTCGTATTCTTCAAAATTCTCCTACCTCACTTCATAGTTCACCATTTATCTACTTTTTTCAATTTCATACTTTTATTATGTTTATTCAATTTTTTTCTTTTTTCTTAGAAGAATTTAAACACATTTTCTTCTTTTTTAAATTTTAGAATTTCTTCACTATTTTTTAAAATATTACCATTTTTCTTTGTTTTTTTTAAACAAAATATTTTTTTGTCTTTTCATTATCTTAGGTTCAAACCCATTTTCTTCCTTTTGTAATTCTAACATTTCTTCACTATAAGTATTTTTTTAACAATTTTTTAGTTTAATTTATACAAATCTTAATTTTCAGTTTTCTTCCTTTTTTAATTTACCAATTTCATCCATGTTCTTGTGATATAACTTTGAATTACATCTTTCAACCAAACTTTAAATTTGTCTTAGTCGCTTCCAACCTTTTCTTTAATTTTTTTTCTTCATGTTTTTTATTTTTTTTATTGAAAATGTCGCCAAGTCTATCTTTTTTTAATTTCATACTTTTATAACGTTTTTTCAATTTTCTCCCTTTTTCTTAGAATAATTCAAACCCATTTTCTTCTTTTTTTAATTCTAGAATTTCTTCACCATTTATTAAAATATTACCAACCATTTTTCTTTGTTTTTTTTTTAACAAAACACATCTCTTTGTCTCTTCTTTCTCTGAGAGGTTCAAATCCATTTTCTTCTTTTTGTAATTCTAACATTTCTTCATTATAGTTTTTTTTAACTATAACTACCTATATTTTAGTTGAATTCATACAAATCTTTATTTTTTTTTCTGAATTCTATTAATTATTGATAATTTTTCTTCATTCTTAACATAGGTATTTCTCTAAGAATTTGAAATCAGTTTTCTTCCTTTTTTAATTTACCAATTTCTTCAATGTTCTTGTGATACAACTTTGGATTGCTTCTTTCAACCGATCTTTAAATTTGTCTTAGTCGCTTTTTTTTCTCCAGACTTTTCTTCAATTATTTCTCTACATGTTCTTCGTTTTTTTTATTGAAAATGTCGACAAGTATCAATTTTTTTAATTTCATACTTTTATAATGTTTTTTCAATTTTCTCTTTTTTCTTAGAATAATTCAAATCCATTTTCTTCTTTTTTTAATTCTAGAATTTCTTCACTATTTATTAAAATATATCAACCATTTTTCTTTGTTTTTTTAACAAACAAATCTCTTTGTCTCTTCTTTCTCTGAGAGGTTCAAATCCATTTTCTTCTTTATGTAATTCTAACATTTCTTCATTAGGTACCTATAGTTTTCTTTAACTATATATTTTAGTTGAATTCATAAAAATCTTCATTTTTTTTTCTAAATTCTAATAATTATTGATAATTTTTCTTCCTTCTTAATATACCTATTTCTCTAAGAATTTGAAATCTTTTCTTTTTCTTCCTTTTTTAATTTACCAATTTCTTCAATGTTCTTGTGATAGGTACAACTTTTGATTACATCTTTCAGCAGATTTTTAAATTTGTCTTCGTCGCTTTTCTTATCTTCAAGCTTTTCTTTAATAATAATATAATAATAATAATAATAATAATAATAATAATAATAATAATAATAATAATAATAATAATAATAATAATAATAATAATAATAATAATAATAATAATAATAATAATAATAATAATAATAATTTATTAAGACACCAAGGGGACATTTTTTATTTTCTCTTTAGACTTCACATTCTACATTTTTTTTGTTCCTACTTTTTTTAATTTCTTGTTTTTACTAATGCCTTTTCAATTTTTTTCTCATCTTTCTTAAAAAGGTTCAAATCCAGTTTCTTCTTTTTCGAATGCTACAATTTCTTCCCACTTTTTTTTATTCTATTAACTGTTGATATTCTTCTTTATTCTCAACTTTTACCTCCAAGAGTTTTAAATTTATTTTCTTTACTTTCCAATTTGATATTTTCTTCTTTTTTAGGCTGTTGTTTGCAAAATTTTTTCGTACTTTAGAACCCAGTTTGCTTTCTTCATTCATTTCTTCTATTTGCTATTTATTTTTACGGTCACATTATCTTCAATTTGAATTTTTTTGTGTGCTACTATTATTTGTAATAATATCCGATTATCGCAAACATACGAATAAATTATTTCTAGAAATTATTGGTCAATCTTCAATTCTTCTTTTTTTATTTATTACAATATCTTTTTTTATTTTCACTTCAGTTTCTTTCTCCCTTTTCTTCCTTTTTAATTGGCATTAGCGTTTATTTAATTGTTTTGTATCTTATTTTTGATTTAAATTTTAAATAATTCTTCTTCTACTTATTCCTTGTTTATCTCACTCACTACGTTTGTTGAAACTTTTTCTATTACAGTTTTTTTTTGTTGTTTTGTTTGAAAATTCGAACATGTGCATTATAGCCGTCCCCATTATCCAATTACCTTTAATCGACCACAAACCGACCGGATCTGAGTCCACGTGAAACGTTGTGGTTTCCGCCAATTTTTAGCCATTTTTCCCCGAAATTTTTCACCAAAAGCCAAGAAAAATCAAAAATGCCCATGAATAATTCACCCCCAGTTCACATCTCTACCCTTCCGCCCTCAAAAGCCGTCATTTCCGCCGCCCCCTTCAATAAATAATCCCTTGTCAATAATTCGACAGTGATGTAAAGGGGCGGTGACGTTGTGTGCGTGCAATCACCAATCGACACAGGAGGCGGGCTGTGAACAATCGGCGCGTCGCTTAGTTACCGCCCACACTGCAATTGCACTTGTTATTAGCGCGTCCAATGAAATTGCGCGATTTCGCCGCACTTGATTTACGATTGTTTGAAGGGGGAGGGGAGGGGGGATATGGCTACTGGATGTGTGTGTGTACAAAGCGATTGAGAGGTTTGATAAGGAATGACAAGGGACGATGTGAATATTTTTATTTGTTATCGAGAGATAAGGGGGAAATTGTAATTGGTGGGAAGTGAAAGGTGAAGTAATTAAGTGAATTTGAAATGACAAAGTAATGAGATTGAGGAAAGGGAGCACGAAATTAAATCAAATTAAGTTAATTAGGTTCGGATTATTTCAATCATTTGGAAAAAAAACTGGAAATATATATTTTTTCGAATTTATAGTCCTAGGCATTTTGTTTTATTTGTGGGATAATGTCGTCCGATTCTTACGAAATTTGGGTAAAGGGTTTAGGGCATTGTGAGACACTTAATTATAAGCCAAATTTCAATAATGTTGTTAATAAAATAACAAAAAAAATTTTTCCTTATTATTTTCTCAGGTGTTTTTACTTATGTGCAGCCATCGGCCATTTTGTTTCTAATTTACGTAAACATTGTCCGATTTGAATCACATTTTGCAGGCCTATTCTAGATACTTTAGGGCACTTGTACGCCAAATTTCATTAAAATCGGTCGTGTAGTTTTGTTTGAAATCATTTTTGAATCTTGTTGTTTTTTTAACGAATTTGAAGCTCTCGGACATTTTATTTAATTTCTCGGACAAAAATTATCCGATTTGATTGAAATTTTGGAAAAGGAATTGAAACCGTTTGGACCATTTGTGTCCCAAATTTAAATTATTTTGCTTGTAAACTGTTCCAGAAAAATATTTTTTTCGACTATTATTTTTTCAGGTGTTTTTATCAACTTGTAACCGTCTGCTATTTTAATTTCTAAAACGCACAAATATTGTCCGATTTATTTCAAATTTTGCACGAATATTTTAGACACTTTGGGGCTTTTGTGTGCAAAATTTTATTAAAATCGGCCAAGTGATAATGTGTCAAATAATTTTTAAAATTAAGCTTGTTTTTTTAACAAATTTCTGTATCTAAAATATTTGTTGAATTTCCCAGACAAATAATAATTTATTTGAATAAAATTTTTGAAACGTATTTTTGATATTGAGGGCTACTTGTGCCGAAAATTTTAATAATTGTATTATAAATTAATTAAAAAAAAATTTTCTACGTTTATTTTGTATTTGAAGCAGTCCTCCATTTTGATTAATAACTCACGTAAATATTTTTTTATTTAAACCAAGTTTTGCACACATATTTTAGATACTTTGGGTCACTTAACTGCCAAATTTTATTAAAATCGGTCAAGTGGTAATTGGTGAAATAATTTTTAAATTTAATTTTATTGTTTATTTAACGAATTTGGAGCCCCCGGCCATTTGGGTCTATTTCTAGGACAAATATTGTCCGATTTTAATAAAATTTGGGCTGAAAATTTAGCACATTGTGGGACACTTTTGCACCAAATTTCAATAATTTTGCTTTTAAAATAATCCAAACAAAATTTTTTTTTCTTTGACTATTGGTGTTTTTATCTGTTTGTAATTGTCGGTCGTTTTGTTTCTAACCCGGGTAAATATTTTCCAATTTAAATGAAATTTTATAGGAACAATGTAGACATCTTAGGTCACTTCTGTGCCAAATTTTTTTAAAATCGGTTAAGTGTTTTTGTCTGAAATAATTTTTAAAGTCAACTATGTTGGATTTTTTTCTGGATTTGTTACCTCGTTCGTTTTAGTCAATTTTTCGAACAATTATCGTTCAATTTTTATAAAATTTGGTTAAATGATTTAGGACATTTTGGGCCATTTGGACACCAAATCTCAATAATTTTGTTTATAAACTAATCCAAAATAATTTTTTTGTCTATTATTTTCTCAGGTGGTTTTTATCTATTTGTAGCCGTCGGCCATTTTGTTTCTAACTCATGTAAATATTTTCCAATTTTAATGAAATTTTATAAGAATAATGTAGACCCCTTGCGCCACTTCTATACCAAATTTTATTAAAATCGATTAAGTGGTTATGCCTGAAATAATTTTTAAATTCAATTTTGTTCGATTTTTTTCTGAAATTGTAGTCTCGTTTATTTTATTCAATTTCTCGTAGAATTATCGCTCAATTTTTATAAAATTTGGTTAAATGATTTAGGGCATTTTAACCCACCTGTCCACCAAAATCCAATAATTTTGCTTTAAAACTGTCCTGAAAAAAATTATTTGTGACTAAGATGCCTTTATCAATTTGTAGCCGTCGGCCATTTTTTTCCTAACTCACGTAAAAATTTTCCGATTTTAATCAAACTTTGCAAACATGTTTTAAACACTTTGAGCCACGTGTATGCCAAATTTCATTAAAATCACTTAAGTGGTTCTGCTTGAAATTATTTTTGAACTCAATTTTATTATTTTTTTATAACGAACTTGAAGTCCTCGGCCATTTTGTCTATTTCTCGGACAAATATTGCCCGATTTAATTGAAATTTTTGGAAAATATTTAAAGCATTGCAAAACACTTGTGCACCACAATTCAATAAATTTGGTAAATTAATCAAAAAAAAATAATTTTTTTAACTATTTTTCCCTACTTGTTGTAGTCGTCGTCCATTTTAATTCTAACTCACGTAAAAATTATCCGATTGTTACCACATTTGGGGTACAATTAACCAAGACCCTAACCCATCAATACAACAAATTTGGTTAAATTCGGTTAGGCACAATTCGAGAAAAAAATTAAATTGCCAAGTCTCTCATTTAGTGGTCTTGCGACCACTTACAATCGGGAATTAATTCATAACTTGGGCAAATATTATCCGATTGGGCTCAAATTTTGTGTCCGAGTGAACGAAAGCATGGTTTAGTCGTGCGACAAATTTCGTTAAAATCGCTACAAAAATAAAGTCAAAAAAAATTATTAACTTCCCGCTAAATGTCTATTTATTTTTATTCATCGTCTCGGGTTACATGCGTGCACATTTTTCTGACCTAGTCTCTCGATTAGCAAGCATTTGATATTAAAACACGCTACAATTTTTTATTTCCTCCACAAAACACAATATTTCATTCCATGTATGTATGTGATAATGATAACGTTAATAAAAATCATGCGTAAAATTTCCAATTTTTGGTCGCTTTATCTCTTCATCATATTGCATATTAATGCATTTATATGCATACGAGGAGTTGTTTTACATTTTGCGATAGCATCGCAGCCAAACTTCCTTTTTGGGATAATTGCGCGCTTGTTACAAGGTGACATTAAGGCTTATGTTGAATTATTTTTAACGAATTTTTTATCGATGCTGCCGTTTGAGGGAATTTAACGATTCGAAGACATGAAACGGAGCCACCTTGACGATTGTTATTATCGAATTAGGCCGTGGACAAGACTTAATTAACAACAGCGAAGGACTTGTAACGATTTTTTACGATTGCTGAGGGGAGATAAGGGAAAACTTGAGATTGGGAAGGAAAATTCGACGATATTTTTGCCATTTACTGAATTTATTATTTTTAATTACAATTATCATATTGTAATAAGAATGTTTTTCTCGTTTTCCGTTTATTATTTCACCAGTTTGAACATACACTCGGTTATTTTAAAAATGTCATGTCATGTCTTTTTCAACATAACCGAGTGTACATTAATAAAGTCTACAGAAATTGTAGTTTGATTGATTTTATCGTAATTTTAATCAACTATGAGTTTTTGAAGTTGGTAATTATTATTTTTTATTTGTTTTCTAATGTTTTTGTTTCTTCTTGATTTATTTTATAAATAAATTAAAATTTAAAAAAGTTTATAAAAAAATTAAACACGTGATATCCACTGCATTTTTGGGCGTATGTTATTTGCACCTATTTATATTTCAAAAATAGTTTATTTGTGAAAAGTAATTTTAAAAAATAAATAAACAAAAGAATAGAGTGCAATAAAATAATGGCATTTCGACACTTCACAGCTATTTCTAACAGATTTTACTTCTGGTATCACTTTCTCTGTTTTTTATTTTTACTACATTTATTTAACCACAATCAATTTATTTCTTTTTTAAGCTGGTAATTAAATACCTACCTATTTCATTTGTTCTTTTCTTTTTCAGTAAAATTTTTGCCATCATTTTTTTGTGTTTTATATCTACTTTCTTCTATTGTTGTTTTTAATTGCTTTTTTTTTCTTTTATTTATATTAAAAAAATATTTAAATTTTAAATTTCATTCCTTATCACGTTGAACTAGTTTTTTGTTGTTTTGAAAAATTAGATATAGAAATATCAATATAAAAGAAGGATATTTTACGTACAGAGTAATGAGGAACACAAAATATTAGTAAACTAAGAATATCAGGAATTTTTTTTAGAAACAGGTAATAATGGATTGATAATATTTTGTTTAGTATATTTTTTTCAGTATCTCTTTCCAATTTATCTTATGCTATTTCTTCAGCTTTTTTGTGGTGTCTTTACGCTTTAGTTATTTTATTGCCATTTTATTCACAATAATTTCAATAAATTATGTTTTGCGTAGGTGTATAACTAATTTCAAAAATTAATTATATTTTGTTACTTCAGTTCTGCTAAATCAAGTTTTATTTTAATTTATCTTTTACATTTATAGATTTCTGTCTTTGTCACGTCATTTAGATTTGCTTACCAGCTGTTGTACCAGTTTATTATTTTTACACTTTAACTTTGCCTTTGTTACTGTTGTTGTTTTCTCTATATTTTTCTTACTTTTTTTAGTTTTCTTTTCTTTTTTTTTGAACGATATTTTCTTTCATCACGCTTTGCTAAAATTGTGATACAATTTTATTGACAATTTCAGTCAGGCGGTGTCGAAATTTTTTCGAAAAACTGGTGTAAATATTTGTTTATTTTTAGAATTTTTTTCTTTGAGGTTTAATTACCTATTATATTTATCATTTTTCAATTTTAAGATTTGCCCTTTTTATACTTGTTTTTACCAAAATATTCAATTTTTAAAAGCTTTTATTTAACTCCTGTCTGTCGGTTATTTTTTCGGAGCCAAATTTGAAGAGGTTCCCGTTGTCCCACTGAATTGAAATTTTGCACACTTGCTTAATCTGCGTGACAATGCAATCCTATGTAGTTAAATACCCCCTAAAGGGATTAAATGGGGTATTGAAGTTTTAGGTTATGTTTACAAAGGAGTTTTCGATTTGTAAATTTGAGAGGGTTCCTGTAGTTGCAATGAAATGAAATTTAACATGCTTACGTAATCTGCGTGACAATGTAATTCTATATAGTTAATTACCTCCTAAAGGTGTTAAATGGGGTTTTAAAATTTTAGGTTATGTTATAAAAGCTTTACAGAATTACTTTGTTCAGTTGACAATTCCCAAAGATTTTAATAATTTTTAAAATTTTAACCTGTGTGATTGAAATACATTATTTTTTACTTTTTAATGCATCTTTTAAATAAAAGCTTTTTTAAAAAACCTTTTTTTATATATTTTTATTTGTGTTTTGTTTTCTTCTTTTGTACCATTGCGTTCTTACATGTTTTTTCTCATTTAGTATTTTTTAGGTTGATTCTATGTTTTTGTCACATTTTGAGTAATTTTTTTAATGTATCATTATCTGAATGTCTTCTAATTTAGAACAAATCTTTCATCACGCTTTGCTGAAATTGTGGTTAGATTTATATTAATTTCATTAACAATTTCAAATAATAATTTGTTTATTTTTAGAATTTCTTTTAGATTTAATTACCGACATAATTTTTTTCTTTGCCTTTTTTTAATATTTTTTTTGTGTTTTTTTCTTCTTTTGTATGTCATACTTACTTTCACATCTTCCATCGCTTTCTCACATGTTTTTTGTTAGTTTTATTTTACATTTTCACATTTTTATTAACTTTTATTCTCTTAATTTTTCTTTAATTCAGCTAAACAGAGCTGAATTTAAAAAAAAATTGGTGGTCAAATTAATTTTTTATTTTCAGAATTTTTTTCGTTTAGATTAATTATCTTACTTTATGTAAATAAATAATACCTAATCAAATAATCATTAAAATAAAAAAAATCCTAATCCTATTTATTATAAAAATTTGAGAAATCTTAGATCCACTTAAAATTACCTTATAAATCCCTTGACTATTTTGTTAGTTTTTACAATTTTTCTGTTGCTTGTATAGATAGGGATATATTTTTTTACTTTAATCTTTTTACCAAAATATTCTATTTTTTGTTTTTTTTGTGTATTTTATACTTACAAGTCTCCCACATCAGCTTTCTCATGTGTTTTTGTTTGTTTTTTCAGTTTAATTTTACATTTCATAATAACAATAATAATGTATTTAACGGTATAAAATAAAACCTTTTTTGTCACATTTGGAGCTAATAATTTTTAATGTTTCACTTTCTTAATTGCTCATTATTTTATCTTCTGAATTATTTTTCTCCTGTTTTTCACATTGTAACGAAAAAAATTGTTTCAATGTACTATTTAATTTTTCTTTTCTCTATATTTTTTTCACCAAAATATTCTATTTTATCGCTTCTTTTTCTTTTCTTTCTTCTTTCTCACATGTTTTTTGCTTATTGAGTATATATATTTTTTCAGTTTTATTTTACATTGTACCATTTTTATCACATTTTGACTTATTTTTAAGTTACTTTCTTTTATAAATTAGATTAATTATCTATTTTATTTAACATTTTGCCTATTTTTATACATTATATATTTTTTTTACTCTATCATACTATGTTATAGCTAATTTTCAATGTTTTTTCGTCAAATTTTTCTGTTGCTTGTACCTATAGATAGGTATATATATATTTTTTTTACTTTAATCTTTTTACCAAAATATTCTATTTTTTGTTTTTTTTGTGTATTTTATACTTACAAGTCTCCCACATCAGCTTTCTCATGTGTTTTTGTTTGTTTTTTCAGTTTAATTTTACATTTCATAATAACAATAATAATGTATTTAACGGTATAAAATAAAACCTTTTTTGTCACATTTGGAGCTAATAATTTTTAATGTTTTACTTTTTTAATTGCTCATATCTTATTTTCTGAATTATTTTTCTCCTGTTTTTCACATTGTAACGAAAGAAATTGTTTCAATGTACTATTTAATTTTTCTTTTCTCTATATTTTTTTCACCAAAATATTCTATTTTATCGCTTCTTTTTCTTTTCTTTCTTCATTCTCACATGTTTTTTTGCTTATTGAGTATATATTTTTTTTTAGTATTATTTTACATTTTACCATTTTTATCACATTTTGCCTATTTTTATACATTATATATTTTTTTTACTCTATCATACTATGTTATAGCTAATTTTCAATGTTTTTTCGTCAAATTTTTCTGTTGCTTGTACCTATAGATAGGTATATATATATTTTTTTTACTTTAATCTTTTTACCAAAATATTCTATTTTTTGTTTTTTTTGTGTATTTTATACTTACAAGTCTCCCACATCAGCTTTCTCATGTGTTTTTGTTTGTTTTTTCAGTTTAATTTTACATTTCATAATAACAATAATAATGTATTTAACGGTATAAAATAAAACCTTTTTTGTCACATTTGGAGCTAATAATTTTTAATGTTTTACTTTTTTAATTGCTCATATCTTATTTTCTGAATTATTTTTCTCCTGTTTTTCACATTGTAACGAAAGAAATTGTTTCAATGTACTATTTAATTTTTCTTTTCTCTATATTTTTTTCACCAAAATATTCTATTTTATCGCTTCTTTTTCTTTTCTTTCTTCATTCTCACATGTTTTTTTGCTTATTGAGTATATATTTTTTTTTAGTATTATTTTACATTTTACCATTTTTATCACATTTTGCCTATTTTTATACATTATATATTTTTTTTACTTTATCATACTATGTTATAGCTAATTTTCAATGTTTTTTCGTCAAATTTTTCTGTTGCTTGTACGTATAGATAGGTATATATATTTTTTTTACTTTAATCTTTTTACCAAAATATTCTATTTTTTGTTTTTTTTCTTTTTGTGTATTTTATACTTACAAGTCTCCCACATCAGCTTTCTCATGTGTTTTTGTTTGTTTTTTCAGTTTAATTTTACATTTCATAATAACAATAATAATGTATTTAACGGTATAAAATAAAACCTTTTTTGTCACATTTGGAGCTAATAATTTTTAATGTTTCACTTTCTTAATTGCTCATTATTTTATCTTCTGAATTATTTTTCTCCTGTTTTTCACATTGTAACGAAAAAAATTGTTTGAATGTACTATTTAATTTTTCTTTTCTCTATATGTTTTTCACCAAAATATTCTATTTTATCGCTTCTTTTTCTTTTCTTTCTTCTTTCTCACATGTTTTTTTGCTTATTGAGTATATATATTTTTTTCAGTTTTATTTTACATTGTACCATTTTTATCACATTTTGACTTATTTTTAAGTTTCTTTCTTTTATAAATTAGATTAATTATCTATTTTATTTAACATTTTGCCTATTTTTATACATTATATATTTTTTTTACTCTATCATACTATGTTATAGCTAATTTTCAATGTTTTTTCGTCAAATTTTTCTGTTGCTTGTACCTATAGATAGGTATATATATATTTTTTTTACTTTAATCTTTTTACCAAAATATTCTATTTTTTGTTTTTTTTTGTGTATTTTATACTTACAAGTCTCCCACATCAGCTTTCTCATGTGTTTTTGTTTGTTTTTTCAGTTTAATTTTACATTTCATAATAACAATAATAATGTATTTAACGGTATAAAATAAAACCTTTTCGTCACATTTGGAGCTAATTTTTAATGTTTTACTTTCTTAATTGCTCATTATCTTATCTTCTGAATTATTTTTCTCCTGTTTTTCACTTTGTAACGAAAAAAAGTGTTTGAATGTACTATTTAATTTTTCTTGTCTCTATATTTTATATTTTATCGCTTCTTTTTCTTTTCTTTCTTCTTTCTCACATATTTTTTGCTTATTGAGTACCTATATATTTTTTTTTCAGTTTTATTTTACATTTTACCATTTTTGTCACATTTTGACTTCTTTCTTTAATAAATTAGATTAATTATCTATTTTATTTACAATTTTGCCTATTTTTACACATAATATTCCTTTTTTCTATTTGTTTTTCTTTAGGTATCATATTAAATTATAGCCAATTTTTAATGTTTTTTCGTCAAATTTGCCCGTTTTTCCCCTGAAATATCCATTTCCTCCCCACCCCCTTTGCCACCCCCACCCGTCGGCCATGATGTGACGTCAGAGCGCCCCATCAACTGGGCGGTCCGTCCGCATCGCCTCAGCCGTTCCGTAGTCTCCTCGTGGTGCATGTCAGGTTCGGGTCCTCGCGAGTGCCAGCTCTCCTCCACCAGGTCGCCCCCAAGTGCCCACCACCACGGAATTCACCGTCTCCACCGCCACCGTGCAAGGCCAATGTGTGACGACGCTCCCGACGCCTGGAAGCGCGTTCGGAGGTGAGGCGGCGCTCGGCGGCGGCGGCGGCGGCGGCGGCACCACCACCACCACCATGAACCAGCTGGGGACGGTGTACGCCACCAAGCGGCGCCGACGGAACGGCAAAAGGTGAGAGTGCAAAGTGGGGTTCAAAGTGAGTGTTTGAGGAGGCGAAATGTAAGTAGAATTTCGGAAAAAACGGATAGGAAAAAGTGGAATTTTTGACTTTTCTATTTCACAAATCAAGGGTTTCTAAGTGTTAGAAACATCAAGTAGTCTAAAGTTGGTAAAATCTGTTCACTTTGTTGTGTTAATCCTTAATATATCATATTTCATTACACTCTACTTTTTTACTTTATTTTCTTCTTTCGTGTTATGTTCTTTACAAATCCTAGATAACTGCTATTTTTTTCTTATTTTGCATTATCTCTGTTCAAAACTACATTTTTTTAAGTGAAATCTGTTGTGAATAGTTGATTTGCTCTTAATTTGGCTAAAATCTGTTATTGCAAATTGTTGTGAAGCGTCATATTTTATTACACTCTACATTCTTAGTTTATTTTCTCTTTTTGTGTTATTGTTTTTACAAATTCTCTATATTGCTGTTATTGCTAGTTATATTTTTTGTTGTTGTTTTTTTCAATTATCTTTACGTTTTAAGTGAAATCTGTTGTGAATTGTTGATTTGCTCTTAATTTGACTAACAATTAACATTTTTTTCCTTTTTGACTGACATTTTCTTCGCATTTTAATCCAAAAAACTTGTTTCAAATTGCAAAAAAGAGAAGAAAGGGAGGCGGGAAAGTGAATTTATTTTTGGATATTTTATACCTAAATTAATAATCACATGTCATTACACGATAAATTACAATCATTGTAATTGGCCACAAATCATTACAATTTTACAAAGCTCTAACAGTTCATTTATTATTTATTATCTTATTATACTTCATCTATTTCAGTTATTGTTATGTTTCTATTTTAATTTCTTTTATTTACAAATAAAGTACTTCTAAAGTCACAATATACAACCATCAAATATTCAAAATTCTAAATTGTTGTGAAACGTTAACATATCATTATTCTATTACACTCAATTTTTTATTTTCTCTTTTTTTAATATTTTCTTTACAAATCTTTTATAATTGTTAATTTTTTTTTATTTTGCATTTTTAAGTAAAATCTATTGAGAAAAAGTTTGACTTAACGAAATATTTATAAATTTAGAAACATTTATACATAGCTATTTTTATTTACAAAATATTCTGCTCTTTTTATGTTTTGCCGAAGATTTATTTCGCTTTTTTATTCGAAAAATAGTCAAATGAAACAATAATAAAAGAAGAAAACTTGTGATAACAAAAGTAAAAAAATGTCAATCTATTTCATTATTTTTATCAACTTTGTTTTTTACTTTATAATATTTTTTTATATGTACTGTTTTCTTTTCCAAATAAACTACTTTTTCTTATTTTTTATTATTTGGGTTTAAATTACGTTTTTTAAGTTATGACAATGTATTTACTAAATCCCTACGCAGAAATTTGGAACTAACTGAATACTTAACGGTTTTTCATTTTTTTTTCTTTTCTTTTTGTCCAAATTTTTTTTCGCTTTTTATATTTGGAGAAATAAAATAAAAATATAAGGGAACGAGTGATAACAGAAATAAAATCTGTAATAATAATAATAATAATAATAATAATAATAATAATAATAATAATAATAATAATAATAATAATAATAATAATAATAATAATAATAATAATAATAATAATAATAATAATAAACTTTTACACTTACATTACATAATTACAACAAGATTTAAGAATTTGGTTAATTTTTTCCAAAAGACTATTTTATTGCATTCTATTTTTGGGTTTATTTTTTTTAATATTTTTATTACATTTAGTAAAATATATAAATATAAAACTTTTTTTAAGCAATTTTGTAGTTACAGATAATATGTATTCAAAATTGTCGTGAATATTACTTAAAGTTTTTATTCAATTTTAATTTAGTTATTACTTTTTTTTCTTTTTTGCAATTTTTAGTTAAATTATAAATACACAGCAATATGGAACAAACAATACAACTGTTTTCTGATTCTGATCTTTTTCAAGAGTTTTAATTTGTTTTTCGCTTTTTTATTGGAAAAACAATTAAATAAAATACAAATATAGGTAGAAAACGAAAACAATAAGTGATAACAACTGTGATATCTGTTACAAATTGCTGTAAAACGTCAATATACTTGTCATCATTATTTTATTGCACTTTTGAACTATTAAGTATTTATTAAATGTTTTTTTCAAAAATAAGCTCACTTTTGAAAAATAAATATAGAAATATTTAGTATGTGTTTAAAATTGTTGTGGATATCAATTAAAGTATATTTATATTTCAGCTTTTTTATTTTCTTTTCAATGTGAATTATTTTTATTCAAAGCTATGTTTCTTTATTATGAAAATATATTATAAAGTCTAAGTAAAATTTAAAATACACGATACGACTTTTATTTATTAAAAAAAACTGTTCTGTTTTTTTTTCGCTCAAATTCGAAGAACAGTCAAATGAAGTAAAAATGAAAAAAAACGAGTAATAACAGAAGTAAAATCTGTTACAAATTGCTGTGAAGCGTCGGTGCGCCATTATTTTATTGTACTTTAGTAGTTTTTTAATACTTCTTTCACAGAAAAACTATTTTAGAACTATAATCAGAGATAACATGTTTTTAAAATTGTTGTGAATAGTTAATTTCCATCAATTCTGTAAATTATTTCTTCGAGCGACGGCAAGCGGTCTAACCTCAATTTTTCGCTCACATAAAACACTATATATTTTTTACTACTAATCATTTGACATTTCATTTTTCCCCGTCGATTGGAATAATTTAAATGTAAAACCCCTCTAATATAATTTGTAATTCAAAACAGTTTTATTAAAAAATGAAACCGTATATCGCACTTATTTATTAAAAAAGTAAAAAATAATTAAGTCTGTCACGTGATCAGGTGTTGGCCGAATTTTGCAAAATCCGTTTCAAGGCCGTTTATTGTTTATAATGGTGGCCACACACGCCTAAGCAGCTACGTCACAACACGTAAACGTAAATAGATATAGCTCTTTACCTACAGGTAGTATCACGCATCACGCAATTTCTTATTTCGAGATCTAGTGTGTGTGTGTGTTTCAATTAACCGTAATATGTGTTTCAAAATTCGGTTGGACAACCTGACACATACACACTTTTTCACCGACACTAATAACCCTCATAATACTTAGGGTTTTTTGCGTAATTATAGGTAATTTGCGCGATCTAGATTTTTTCCTTTTGAAAAATTTTCAAAAAATTCGTCTATTGACGAATGAAATTACACGCTTGTTTTGCTGTTTCCTCAGTCATTATTCTACATATTATTACGAGTAATTAGAGGCAAATTGCAGTGCTTGCGACCTGTTGTTAGCGGTCGGCGGACGGGACCACAAAACTTGCCCCACCCGGTATGGTGAAAAAATTTTCGAAACACCCTGTACATTTTTTTGGGGGTGCAACCAAATTGTGACTCACCCTGTATTGTTTTTACCTTTTTTGTTTAATTATTGACTCACCAACTATGATTTTTTGAGTGATTCGAACAATTTTGACTAACCCTGTAGCATCTTTTTGTGGGTGGATCAATTTTTGACTAACCCTGTAGAATTTTTTTGTCATTTGTGAATGATGTTTTAAGTGATTTTAATAAATTTTGACTCGGGTTGTGTTATTTTTGTGGAAAAAAAGCCGTTGAAAGTTGAAAAAAAAGGGAGAGAAATTTGCATGTTTGGTTCAATTTCCATAAGCAAGTGTCATAAAAATATTTTATTTTTGTGGAATGACTGTTATATATCAAGCTACCCTCGACGAATAATTCCCCTCTCATGGGCGCAGCAAGCTCTTATCAGATAAGAATTTTTTAGGGCTAATTATGAATATGGAGAGAGTGAACGAAATAATAATGTAACGTTTTTACCGAAAAAATTCGCATTTTAAACGAGCGGTTCGGAGTCGATCTAATGATACAGTAGCGAGATTATTGTCTGCAATCGATGGAATGTTAAATGGCGCTAACCGTGAGAATGCGCACAGAGAAGCGATCGAATTTTTTGCACTGGGGGCGGTTTTTCGGGGTTTGTGACGCGAGGGTGGGGAGAATTGGGGTGGTTTTGGCAGATTTGGGTTCACAATGGCTTTCTGCATCGAACGGTGTAAAGTTTTTTAAAATTGGTCGGAAAACTGAAGAGATATTTGAGTTGTTGTCAATTGATTGTTTTAGGTCGATAATTTATAAAGTAGCAGGAAAAGTGGCATTTTGTTGGCAAAATCGGGTTTTTCGGGTCATTTTACGTAAGGGACACTGTTGGTTTGAATGATTTGTACAATTTTTGAAAAATTAAAGTCAAATTGTGGCAAAATTTTGGAAAAAATTTTCACGAAAGCAAACATTTGGCCATATTTTTGAAACGTGTTTCTGGAACTAGATAATTCTTGCAGATTTGGATTCCCCGGTGTATTTTACATTGGGGTTGCTAATTTTTGTCGATTTTTGGACAAATGTGTCAAAATAATTGCCAAAAAATGGCGAAATTTTGGAAGTTTTTTATCAAAACTATAAACATTTGCTCATAATTTTGAACCGTGTGATCAGACCTAAATAATTCTTGCAGATTTCGATTCTCCGCTCCATTTTACTTTGTAGTCCATGATTTTGGACAATTTTCACAAAATGATTGTCAAAAAATGGCGAAATTTTGGAAGTTTTTTATCAGAACTATAAACACTAGCTCATAATTTTGAACCGTGTAATCAGACCTAAATAATTCTTGCAGATTTGGATTGTGCGGGCCATTTTACATTGAGGTCATAGTTTTTGTTTAATTTTGAACAATTGTTCCAAAATAATAGCCAAAAAATGAAAAAATTTTGAAATTTTTTATAGGAACTTAACATAATGGCGATATTTTTGAGACAGGTATTGGGAATTGAACAATTCTTGCAGATTTGGATTCCCCGGTGTATTTTACATTGGAGTTGCTAATTTTTGTCGATTTTTGGACAAATGTGTCAAAATAATTGCCAAAAAATGGCAAAATTTTGGAAATTCTATGTATCTGAACTAAACATTTGATCATATTTTTGAAACGTGTATTCAGATCTAAATAATTCTTGCAGATTTCGATTCTCCGCTCCATTTTACTTTGTAGTCCATGATTTTGGACAATTTTCACAAAATGATTGTCAAAAAATGGCGAAATTTTGGAAGTTTTTTATCAGAACTATAAACACTAGCTCATAATTTTGAACCGTGTAATCAGACCTAAATAATTCTTGCAGATTTGGATTGTGTGGGCCATTTTACATTGAGGTCATTAGTTTTTGTTTAATTTTGAACAATTGTTCCAAAATAATAGCCAAAAAATGAAAAAATTTTGAAATTTTTTATAGGAACTTAACATAATGGCGATATTTTTGAGACAGGTATTGGGAATTGAACAATTCTTGCAGATTTGGATTCCCCGGTGTATTTTACATTGGAGTTGCTAATTTTTGTCGATTTTTGGACAAATGTGTCAAAATAATTGCCAAAAAATGGCAAAATTTTGGAAATTCTATGTATCTGAACTAAACATTTGATCATATTTTTGAAACGTGTATTCAGATCTAAATAATTCTTGCAGATTTCGATTCTCCGCTCCATTTTACTTTGTAGTCCATGATTTTGGACAATTTTCACAAAATGATTGTCAAAAAATGGCGAAATTTTGGAAGTTTTTTATCAGAACTATAAACACTAGCTCATAATTTTGAACCGTGTAATCAGACCTAAATAATTCTTGCAGATTTGGATTGTGTGGGCCATTTTACATTGAGGTCATTAGTTTTTGTTTAATTTTGAACAATTGTTCCAAAATAATAGCCAAAAAATGAAAAAATTTTGAAATTTTTTATAGGAACTTAACATAATGGCGATATTTTTGAGACAGGTATTGGGAATTGAACAATTCTTGCAGATTTGGATTCCCCGGTGTATTTTACATTGGAGTTGCTAATTTTTGTCGATTTTTGGACAAATGTGTCAAAATAATTGCCAAAAAATGGCAAAATTTTGGAAATTCTATGTATCTGAACTAAACATTTGATCATATTTTTGAAACGTGTATTCAGATCTAAATAATTCTTGCAGATTTCGATTCTCCGCTCCATTTTACATCGTAGTCAATGATTCTTTTTTAATTTTAGACAATTGTTCCAAAATAATAGCCAAAAAATGAAAAATTTTTGATATTTTTTATAGGAACTTAATATTATTTGGCCATATTTTTGAAACACGTATTTGGATTCAAATAATTCTTGCAGATTTTGATTCTGCGGATTATTTGGCATTGGGGATCCTAATTTTTCAATAGATTTGGGCAGTTTTTGTAAAACAAACGTCAAAAAATAGCAATATTTAATTTTTTTTTAATTGCAGTTGGTAATATTTTTATATTTTTTTGAAACGATTGCTCCGACCGAAATAATTTTAGTACATTTGGATTCCACAGGTCATTTTACGTCGGTAGATAGGGCTGACTTTTTCAAAATTAACTTTTAAAAAAAATTACTTGTGGAACTAATCGCACTATGGACTACAGTTTTTGAACGATTTTGAGACTTTCCACACGCCTTATAGTCGACATAGTCTTATGTAAAATTGTTCAAGGAACCCAAATCTGTGACCATTTTCTCCCTACAGTCACTTGTTTCTCAGTTATACGTTATTAAATTTCAAATTTATCAAAGAGCAGATTTTTGGAATTTTGGACGTCTCTTTTAACAAATTTTTTTCAAACATTTTGACACCTAACAGCTATTTAAAGTCAGCATATTTTAACGTAAAATTGTCCCAGGAATCCGACCTGTTTCTCACTAAACACACTTGTTTTCAAGCTATAAGATCTCAAACCTGGAGCCGTTCAAACAGTAGATTTTATCGAATTATTTAACGTCCCTTCTAATAATTTTTTACTTTGTTAATAACGCTTAGAACCAATACTAATTGACATATTCTTATGTAAAATTGACCAAAGAATCCAAATCTGTCACTCGTTTTTTATCAAAATCACTCATTTTTGAGTTATAGGCTGTCAAATCTCTGCTTATCACCAAGCAGATTTTATTGAATTGTGGACGTCTCTTCTAAGAATTTTTTTTAAATATTTCCGATGCTTCAGACCAGTGATCATTGACATATTCTTATGTAAAATTGTCCAAAAAATCCAAATCTGTCACTCGTTTTTTATCAAAATCACTTATTTTTGAGTTATAGCCTGTCAAATCTCATCTTGTCAAAAATCGGATTTTATCGAATTTTTGAACGTCTCTTCCCACAAATAATTTTTTTGTAACGATCTCAACACTTGGCCCCATCAAGAGCTGCCCCCTCCTTAGGTAAAATTGCTCAAGGAACCCAAATCTGTGACCATTTTCTCCCTACAGTCACTTGTTTCTCAGTTATACGTTATTAAATTTCAAATTTATCAAAGAGCAGATTTTCGGAATTTTGAACGTCTCTATTAACAAATTTTTTTCAAACATTTTGACACCTAACAACTATTTAAAGTTAGCATATTTTAACGTAAAATTGTCCCAGGAATCCGATTCTGCCACCTATTTCTCACTAAACACACTTGTTTTCAAGCTATAAGATCTCAAACCTGGAGCCGATCTAACAGTAGATTTTATCGAATTATTTAACGTCCCTTCTAATAATTTTTTACTTTGTTAATAACGCTTAGAACCAATACTAATTGACATATTCTTATGTAAAATTGACCAAAGAATCCAAATCTGTCACTCGTTTCTTATCAAAATCACTCATTTTTGAGTTATAGGCTGTCAAATCTCTACTTATCACCAAGCAGATTTCATCGAATTTTAGACGTCTCTTCTAAGAATTTTTTTTTAAATATTTCCGATACTTCAGACCAGTGATATTTGACATATTCTTATGTAAAATTGTCCAAAAAATCCAAATCTGTCACTCGTTTCTTATCAAAATCACTTATTTCTGAGTTAGCAACTATCAAATCTCATCTTGTCAAAAATCGCATTTTATCGAATTTTTGAACGTCTCTTCTCACAAATAATTTTTTCGTAACGATCTCAACACTTGGCCCCATCAAGAGTTGCCCCCTCCTTAGGTAAAATCGTCCAAGGAATCCAAATCTGCCACCCCCACCTCGCCCCAACCCCTCATTTCCACGTTACAACCCGTCAAACAAACTTGTCACAAAAATGTCACTTTTTCGCATCATCTCCCGCTTGGCCCACACGGACATCCGCGTGCCCGACTTCACCCCCTACCGGCGCAACCCCAACCCTTGTTCGCCCTCCACCTCCAGGCACCTGGTGCCCTACATGCTCTCCGGCACCGCTGTCACCGTCGGCCTCTACGCCGCCAAGGCCGAAGTGATGCGCTATGTGGGGTTCATGGCGGCCTCCGCCGACGTGCTCGCCCTCGCCAAGATCGAGATCAACCTGGGGGACATCCCCGAGGGCAAGAACGCCACTTTCAAGTGGCGCGGCAAACCCTTGTTCATCAAACACCGAACTCCTGGAGAAATCGAAACCGAGCGTAACGTGGAGGTGGCGACGCTCAGACACCCGGAGCACGACTCCGAGAGGGTCAAGGACCCCGAGTGGCTGGTGGTGATTGGGGTGTGCACCCATCTGGGGTGTGTGCCCATTGCCAATGCGGGCGACTGGGGTGGGTATTACTGCCCATGTCATGGGTCACATTATGACTCCTCTGGGCGGATTAGGAAAGGACCAGCACCCACGAACTTGGAGGTGCCAGAGTACCATTTCTCAGACGCTGGAACGCTAATTGTTGGTTGATTGTTTATGGTTGTGTAATAAAATTCGTTCTTTGATTGTGAGCTGGTTTAATGGGGGCTAGACTTATCAAGGGTAATAAAATTAAAACCGACGCATGAATCATGGAATTGTTAGTTCGATGCGTCGCCGGTTGGCGCTGTTGCGGGGGTGTGTCCAGATTGATCACACCCTCGGCAAATCCGGAGGATTGCACCTAACTAAATAAAATTCCTTTATTTTTGTGTAGTTTCGTTGCTTTTTGACGTTTTGTTGGGTCATTGGCGGTGCTACCAACCGACTACCAGCCTAAAAATAAAAATTAAATCGTTAAAAGAACGTTGTTGCTACTTGGCAAAATAATTTCGCCATCTAAATTACCAACTTTGGGTTTGAACGACTGTAACTCAAAAATAAGCAAGTGTAGCGTAAAATGTGTGACAGATTCAGATTCCTTGGACAATTTTACGTAAGAATAGGTCAACTATTAGTGGTGTTAATTATCGAAGTCTTTAAAAAAATTGTTTTAAGGGACGTCCAAAATTGGATAAAATCTGTTTTTTAACAAGCTAAGGTTTAACAGCCTATAACTCCGAAATAGGTAACTTTAGCGAAAAAAAAGTTACATATTTAGATTCCTGAGATAATTTTACATAGGAATATGCCAATTATCACTTGTTTGAGGTAGTGAAATTATTTAAAAAAATTGTTAGTACAGACGTACAAAATTTGATGAAATCTGCTTTTAAACAAGCTGAGCCTATAACTCAGAAAAAAGTAATGTAGTTAGAAAAATAATTACAGATTTGGATTCCTTGGACAAGTTTACATAAGAATTAGTCAATTATCACTTGTTTGAGGTATTGAAATTATTTTAAAAAAATTGTTAGGGGGGACATCCAAAATTGGATAAAATCTGTTTTTTGGCTAGCTAAGGTTTAGCAGCCTATAACTCCGAAATAGGTAACTTTAGCGAAAAAAAAGTTACAGATTTAGATTCCTTGGACAAGTTTACATAAGAATGAGTCAACTCTGAGTGGTTTAAGGAATCGAAATTAATTAAAAAAAATTGTTGGGAGAGACGTCCAAAATTGGATAAAATCTGTTTTTTGACAAGCTAAGGTTTAACAGCCTATAACTCCGAAATAGGTAACTTTAGCGAAAAAAAAGTTACATATTTAGATTCCTGAGATAATTTTACATAGGAATATGCCAATTATCACTTGTTTGAGGTAGTGAAATTATTTAAAAAAATTGTTAGTACAGACGTACAAAATTTGATGAAATCTGCTTTTAAACAAGCTGAGCCTATAACTCAGAAAAAAGTAATGTAGTTAGAAAAATAATTACAGATTTGGATTCCTTGGACAAGTTTACATAATAATTAGTCAATTATCACTTGTTTGAGGTATTGAAATTATTTTTAAAAAATTGTTAGGGGGGACGTCCAAAATTGGATAAAATCTGTTTTTTGGCTAGCTAAGGTTTAGCAGCCTATAACTCCGAAATAGGTAACTTTAGCGAAAAAAAAGTCACATATTTAGATTCCTGAGATAATTTTACATAGGAATATGTCAATTATCACTTGTTTGAGGTATTGAAATTATTTAAAAAAAATTGTTAGTACAGACGTACAAAATTTGATAAAATCTGCTTTTAAACAAGCTGAGTCTATAACTTAAAAAAAAATAATGTAGTTAGAAAAATAATTACAGATTTGGATTCCTTGGACAAGTTTACATAAGAATTAGTCAACTCTGAGTGGTTTAAGGAATCGAAATTAATTAAAAAAAATTGTTAGGAGAGACGTCCAAAATTGGATAAAATCTGTTTTTTGGCAAGCTAAGGTCTAACAGCCTATAACTCCGGAATAGGTAACTTTAGCAAAAAAAAGTTACAGATTTAGATTCCAGAAATAATTTTACATAAGAATATGTCAATTATCACTTGTTTGAGGAATTGAAATTAATTAAAAAAAAATGTTAGGAGAGACGTCCAAAATTGGATAAAATCTGTTTTTTGACAAGCTAAGGTTTAACAGCCTATAACTCCGGAATAGGTAACTTTAGCGAAAAAAAGTTACAGATTTATATTTCTGAGATAATTTTACATGAGAATATGTCAATTATCACTTGTTTGAGGTTTTGAAATTAATTAAAAAAAATTGTTAGGAGAGACGTCCAAAATTGGATAAAATCTGTTTTTTGGCAAGCTAAGGTTTAACAGCCTATAACTCCGGAATAGGTAACTTTAGCGAAGAAAAGTTACAGATTTATATTTCTGAGATAATTTTACATGAGAATATGTCAATTATCACTTGTTTGAGGTATTGAAATTAATTTAAAAAAATTGTTAGGAGAGACGTCCAAAATTGGATAAAATCTGTTTTTTGACAAGCTAAGGTTTAACAGCCTATAACTCCGGAATAGGTAACTTTAGCAAAAAAAAGTTACAGATTTAGATTCCAGAAATAATTTTACATAAGAATATGTCAATTATCACTTGTTTGAGGTATTGAAATTAATCAAAAAAAATTGTTAGGAGAGACGTCCAAAACTGGATAAAATCTGTTTTTTGACAAGCTAAGGTTTAACAGCCTATAACTCCGGAATAGGTAACTTTAGCGAAAAAAAGTTACAGATTTATATTTCTGAGATAATTTTACATGAGAATATGTCAATTATCACTTGTTTGAGGTATTGAAATTAATTTAAAAAAATTGTTAGGAGAGACGTCCAAAATTGGATAAAATCTGTTTTTTGACAAGCTAAGGTTTAACAGCCTATAACTCCGGAATAGGTAACTTTAGCAAAAAAAAGTTACAGATTTAGATTCCAGAAATAATTTTACATAAGAATATGTCAATTATCACTTGTTTGAGGTATTGAAATTAATTAAAAAAAATTGTTAGGAGAGACGTCCAAAACTGGATAAAATCTGTTTTTTGACAAGCTAAGGTTTAACAGCCTATAACTCCGGAATAGGTAACTTTAGCGAAAAAAAGTTACAGATTTATATTTCTGAGATAATTTTACATGAGAATATGTCAATTATCACTTGTTTGAGGTATTGAAATTAATTTAAAAAAATTGTTAGGAGAGACGTCCAAAATTGGATAAAATCTGTTTTTTGACAAGCTAAGGTTTAACAGCCTATAACTCCGAAATAGGTAACTTCAGCATAAAAGTTACAGATTTAGATTCCTGAGATAATTTTACATAAGAATATGTCAATTATCACTTGTTTGAAGTATTGAAAAAATTGTTAGTAGAGGCGTACAAAATTTCATAAAATCTTCTTTTATATAGGCTGAGATTTGACAGTATATAACTCAAAAATAAATAAATTAGTTAAAAAAATAATTACAGATTTGGATTCCTTAGTTAATTTTACATAAGAATGTGTCAATATCAGTAGTGTGAAGTATCGAAATAATTTAAAAAAATTGTTAGAAAAGGCGTCCAAAATCCGATAAAATCTGCTTTAAGACAAGCTAAGATTTGACAGCCTATAACTCAAAAATTAGTGATTGTAGTAAAAAAAGAATGACATATGTAGATTTCCTGCATAATTTTACATAATAATATAACAATCGGTGGTTTCTCAAAAATTGAAAGCATTAAGAAGAAAATTTTGTTAGAAAAGATGTCCAAATTCTTAAAAACTGTTTTGTGGCAACTTTGAGGTTTGACAGGCTATAACTCGAAAACAAATGATTGTAGCGCGAATCAAATAACAGATTTGGATTTCTTGGACAATTTTACATAAGAATATGTCAACCACCAGTAGTGTGAATTATCGAAATCATAAAAAAAATTATCACAATTCGATAAAATCTGCATTTTCAAATTTCAAAGTTTGACAACTCATAGCTTGAAAACCAGTTAATATAGCAAGAAAATAATGACAGATTTAAATTCCCCAAACAATTTTATATCAATACATGTCCTCTATCAGTAGTGTGAGAAAACAGAGTCGTTAAAATAAATTATTCATTCAGAAATTAAGAAAAATTTAAATTTGGACTACCTGAAATTTGAACATCTCATAGCTTACACACAAGTGTTAGTAGCATGAAAAGAGTAACAGATTTGGATTCTTGGCACAATTTTACAGAAAAATATAATAACAATGAGTAAAAATGGTGTTTGGAGAGTTGTCCAAAATTAAAATCTGCTTTCATACGGAATTGCAACTTGAAAAGAAGTAAAGTTAGCAAAAAAACAATAGGATATTCGGATTCCCCGGTCAATTTTACACTAAACTTAGTCAAGTAAGTATTCAAGTATCGAGTGTTAAAATTGTTAAAAAAATATATGTTAGAAGAGAAACCTTCACAAAATTCTTAAAAGACTTTGACAGTTTACAGCTTTAAAACAAATAATTTCTAACACCAAAAAAAACGCCAAATGTGCATTTCTTGTCTAATTTTACATAAAACATTCGATCAAAATTTAAAAACTAAATTATTTAGTGCAGTGTTTCTTTGAAATTTATTATAAAATTAAGTCCAATCCAGATTCAACAAAACGCAATTTTAATTAGATGGCTTCGCGATAAGAACCAGTTTAAAGATGATAAATGGTTAAGTGAATCGCCTTCTGCTAATTAGCCAAGCGAATCAATACCACTCAGACAAATAGCACACACAATCAGTGTGAATTCACCTAATAAATAAAATTATCCAACGAGATAACTCACAACAATGCTCAATTGCATATGCAACACCTCGCACTATCTCTCCTAACAAGAGAATAAATCCGCAATGAGAGGTCTTTAAACTGCATATTTGAAATTAATTAATTTCTGCTGCAGCTTGCACACACAAATGCAAATTCTTGCGACAAATATTTATCTCTGGATGGGATCGAGTCGAAATATAGATTTCTCGAATTACCTAATTTAAGAAGGTAGGTATCAGCTGCCAGTCTGGTTCGACACCTGCCTGACACAGACCAGATATGTCCTACCGCCAATTAATAATTGCAATAATTACGCCCCAATTAAATTGTATGCAATTAGGTGCAATTTTCTGAGGAAATGACAAAAATTTTAACTTATGCACAATGGAATTATGTGTGTAAGTAAGTAAGGTTCGCATTCCCAGAAATATTATGTCAGATGATTGTTTGTTGGAGTAATGTACGTATGGAGGAATTGTTTGTGATATGGTAATAACAGTGAGGACATGACAATTGTTTGCGTTTCCGGGGTTCGGAGCTGGACTTGGAACTTTCGCTTTATTTGTCCAAGTTTCGCCCAAAATGTTGGTTTTCTATTATTTATTTTCTCTCTTACGGCAAAACTATTTGAAAAAGTGAAATTATTTTTTTTCTTGTCTATGTAAAATGATGCGGGGAATCGATTGGCATCGAGCAAATCGTCAAATTCCCAATAGTTTTTTAGTTATGATTTTTTTTTTTAATTTTACCTATTTTTTCTTTTACTTGCTATTTTCTCGAAAACTATTAGTCGTACAACAATAAACAATAAAACAATAATCTTTTTTGAAAAGGATAGACACTTAAAATAGCTTTCCAACGATAATAAACTTTATGGGGTTATCTCTAATAGTTCCGGAGTTATAGCACGACAAAAATTGCAAAAATCAAAATCTTAAAAATCGAACCTATTGAATTCCTTTCTACTTTTAACAAATCCAGAGGGTTGTAAAGGCATAGAAGAGTCCATAAAACTTTGCTAGAGTGAGTTAAAGCAAATTTTTTTTTTCATGTTTTGTGAAGGTAAGTTGCCTTGACCATTAAAATTAAGCAAAAAAAAATCAAAATTTTAAATCTCGTGAAAAGCTGATATAATACGAAAAATGAGCCGCTGAATTCACTGGAACAAACCGTTTTGCTCTACGACTTTTAGTTTTTGAGTTACGAATTTTTTTGTTGAAGAATAAAATACCACTACGAAATGGCTACCCTAAATTTAAGCAAAAAATTTCAAATTTTTAAATCGTGTAAAAAACCGATATAATATGTAAAATGAGCCGTAGAATTCATTGGAACAACCCGTTTTGCTCTACGGCTTTTAGTTTTTTAGTTATGAATTTTTTTAGTGTAAAACTTTAAATGCTTCTGTACCCGGAACCGGTGCCCGGAGCGACTCCGGGTTTTGACGAGAAAATAGAGAATTTCAAGCGCTATCCGATGCTTTATTGCTTTTTCCTCTAATTCTTATAGTTTCCGAGAAAAACGCAAAAAAAGGTTGCCATTTTCACTTTTTTTGAATTTTTAAACGCCGATTACGGCGAAACTATGAGAGTTAGAGAAAAACGGCAAAAGCGATTAGAAGCGGTATAAAAAGCCCTACAACATGGCATAGGTTTCAAGGCGATATCTCGCAAAAAAAATTTCAATTTTCAAACGTCGATTACAGCTAAACTAAAGGAGTTAGAGGAAAATGCTTTGTTCCATCGTAAAGAGCACATCAAAATCTATCAGATAGGATGGGTTGGAATTGATTTTGAGACACTTTAAAAATTGGCCACTTTTAACGGGGGGGTGTTAACAAATTTTTCAATTTTTTTATTTTTTCAATTACGGCAAAACTATTTGAAAAAGTGGCACAATTTTAATCCTTACCTACGCAAAATGATCCGGGGAATCGATTGGCGTCGAGAAAATCGCCAAATTCCCAACAGTTTTTTAGTTATGAATTTTTTAAAATTTTACCTATTTTTCCATTTACTTGCAATTTTCTTGAAAATTATTAGTGGTAGAACAATAATCTTTTTTGAAAACGATAGACAATGAAATGAGCTTTCCAACGATAATAAACTTCATGGGGTTATCTCTAATAGTTCTAGAGTTATAGCTCGATAAATGTTCCGGTTACCGGAAATCGACCAAAATCACGACAAAAATTGCAAAAATGAAAATCTTAAAAATCGAACCTATTGACTTTTTTCTACTTTTAACAACTCCAGAGGATTGTAAAAGCATACAAGAGTCCATAAAACTTTGCTAGAGTGAATAAAAAAAATATATTTTTTTAAATTTTTGTGAAGGTAAGTTGACCATTAAATTAAGCAAAAAAAAATCAAAATTTTAAATTTCGTGAAAAGCTGCTACAATACGAAAAATGAGCCGCTGAATTCACTGCAACAAACCGTTTTGCGCCACGACTTTTAATTTTTAAGTTATGAATTTTTAATAAATAATCCGGCGCCTCCACCATTTTTCAAAATAATAAAAAAATTAAAATTAGTTCTCGAGTAAGCTGGTGTTGTAAGAATGGCAATATATTACGTAAAATGAGCCGTAGAATTCATTGAAACAAACTGTTTTCCTCCACGACTTTTAATTTTCAAGCTATGATTTTTTTAGTCAAAAATACTAAAACCCTTCTGTAAGTTCCATGTAAAATGTTCCGGGGAGTCGCTTGGCGTTTTGAGAATTACCCAAAATAACGTAAAGCAGTTTGAAAATTACTAACAAATAATTGTAAAGCAATCTCGCCGTAATCGGCTCCTCACAATAATGACTGAAGCTAAAAAGCGATGATTGATGAGTTTTGAAAGTGAACAGGTGGTGGTCGTGTGTCGTGCTCATTCCGCTGATCACGTGTGTGTGTGAGTTATCTCAAGTGTCATGTTTGGTGTGATGTGTATGTAATCCATAGTAGGTATCCATGACCTATCCCTCGTTTCGTGTTTGATTGTTTCGCGTGCCGCGCACAATCACTCACAGTCTAAACGCACCATCCTCCCACAACTTCCTCCCTTCAACTCTTTGCCTTTACTACGACCACTACTAAAATGCCCGTTACTTCTTTGTTAACACTGTGTTTACATGGAACGAACGCCACATTCATTCATAAATCCCACGACATTTTCGTGGCAAAACATATTAACCGGTTATGAAGCCGACGGACACGTGCCACTACGATATTTTCATAATGCGAAGGGTTGAAGGGCAAACGATGGACTAATAAGGGCTGGAGGGATTAGTTTGGGCACATTATTCATTGTCTGAGCTGGTGACGTGTTTATTTGGACACTGTAATATTAATTATACGAAACTATACAATAGTTCCGCCGTAATCGGCGCTTCTAAATTAAAATGGAATTTTCAAGCAGTTTTGGAGTTTTTCGCCAAAATTATCAAACTAAAAAAGGAACAGAATGCGATTTCAATTATCTATGGGATGTTCAGAACACGAGATCGCTCCTGGCAACAGTGCCGATTACAGAGGCGTTTTTAGTTTACACTAAAAAAATCATAACTCGAAAACTAAAAGTCCTAAAGTAAAATAGTTTTTTATTTTTGGAACATTTTACAACATTTCTAGTGTTAGTTTGTCCATTAATGGTTTTAAATTTAATTTAATTTAATTTAACAATTTCTTCAATATCTTTTTTCAAGTACCAAAGGTAATAACTTGCAACTGAGAGAAACCTCCAATTACTTATGGACCTACCTTTGTTTTTTTGAAGTAGTTTTCACAGTTATATTACACGTTTTGTTTTATGTATCTTTTGACAATATTATTTTTCGCTTTTATTATTTTTTATTTAGTTGCGTTCGTTGAATTTTAAATTTGTTTTTTTATTTTACGATTTCTTCAATTCTTTGTAGATTTTTCAGCGACTTTTGTTTTTTTTTATTTTTTTCATAACTCGGCATAGTATTTTTCTCTTCTTCTTCTTCTTCTTCTTCATCGCTTTTATCTCTTTTTATATTTAGTTACGTGTTTGTCATGTTCGTTCTTTGAAATTCAAATACGTTTTTTTTATTTTACGATTTTTTTAATTCTTTGTAGTTTTTTCATTCACTTTTAATCTTTTTTTAACTTTTTTCATAACTCAACATAGTTTTTTCTCTTCTTTTTCTTCTATGCTTTTATCTTTTTTATCGTTAGTTACGTGTTTGTCAATTTCGTTCTTCGAATTTCAAATACATTTTTTTATTTTACAATTTCTTTAATTCGTTTAATCTTTTTTTTGTTTTTTTTCTGAATTCAGCATAGTATTTTTCTCTTCTTCTTCTTCTCCAACGCTTTATCTTTTTTTATATTTAGTTACGTGTTTGTCATGATCGTTCTTCGAAATTCAAATCCGTTTTCTTTTTTTATTTTACGATTTCTTCAATTCTTTGTAGTTTTTTCATTGACTTTTAATCTTCTTTTAACTTTTTTCATAACTCAACATAATTTTTTCTCTTTTTTTTCTTCTTTTTCTTCTATGCTTTTATCTTTTTTATCTTTAGTTACGTGTTTGTCATTTTTGTTCTTCAAATTTTAAATACATTTTTTATTTCACAATTTCTTCAATTCTTTGTAGTTTTTCTCATCGACTTTTAATTTTTTTTTAATTTTTTTCTTAACTCAGCATAGTATTTTTCCCTTCTTCTTCTTCTTCTTCATCGCTTTTATCTCTTTTTATATTTAGTTACGTGTTTGTCATGATCGTTCTTCGATATTCAAATCCGTTTTCTTTTTTTATTTTACGATTTCTTCAATTCTTTGTAGTTTTTTCATTGACTTTTAATCTTCTTTTAACTTTTTTCATAACTCAACATAATTTTTTCTCTTTTTTTTCTTCTTTTTCTTCTATTCTTTTATCTTTTTTATCTTTAGTTACGTGTTTGTCATTTTTGTTCTTCGAATTTCAAATACATTTTTTTAATTCACAATTTCTTCAATTCTTTGTAGTTTTTCTCATCGACTTTTAATTTTTTTCTTAACTCAGCATAGTATTTTTCCCTTCTTTTTCTTCATCGCTTTCATCATTTTTTATATTTAGTTACGTGTTTGTCATGTTCGTTGGAATTTCAAATCCCTTTTCTTTTTTTATTTCACGATTTCTTCAATTCTTTGTAGTTTTTTCATTGACTTTTAATCTTCTTTTAACTTTGTTCATAACAACATAGTTTTTTTCTTTTTTTCTTCTTTTTCTTCTATGCTTTTATCTTTTTTATGTTTAGTTACGTGTTTGTCATGCTCGTTCTTCGAATTTCAAATCCGTTTTCTTTTTTATTTTACGATTTCTTCAATTTTTTGACTTTTAATCTTTTTTTAACTTTTTTCATAACTCAACATAGTTTTTTCTCTTCTTTTTCTTCTATGCTTTTATCTTTTTTATCTTTAGTTACGTGTTTGTGTTTCGAATTTCAAATACATTTTTTTATTTTACAAATTTCTTCAATTCTTTTAATTTTTTTTTTTAATTTTTTTTCTGAATTTAGCATAGTATTTTTCTCTTCTTCTTCTTTTCCAACGCTTTTATCTTTTTTTGTATTTATTTACGTGTTTGTCATTTTCGTTTTTCGAATTTCGAATCCGTTTTTTTTATTTTACAATTTCTTCAATTCTTTGTAGTTTTTTCATCGACTTTTTACTTTAATTTAATATAGTTTTTTTGTCTTCTTCTTCGAACAATTTCAAATCCACTTTTTCTTCTATTTACAATTTTTGTTATTTTTTTAGCTATTGGTTTATTTTAACTATACTTACTAAAATATTTCTTTTTTAGTTTATTCGTTTGGTGCAATTTTTTATGTTATTTTTTTCTGATGGAGACTACTTAATTCTCGCACCTTTTTCTTTTTAAAATTATTTTCTTCTGTTCTTAATTTAACAATTTCTTTAATATCCTCTTGTTTTCTATTTTTTTTTAATTTATACAAATCTTTATTTTTTTATTTCTTCTCTAGATTAAAAGTTTCTCTTTAATACCAATCTCCAATTACTTTTGTCTTTCCAAAGTAATTCCTGTAATACTGTTTTTTTATTCTTAATCAAAGTTATACATACCACAAATTTTATTTCATGTTTTTTATGTCATCAGGCGCTTTTCTTTCCTTTTTTATATTTTTGTTATTGTTTTTCTGTGTTGTTTTATAGTTACATGTTTGTCATTTTCGTACTCCGTGTTCAAAATCCATTTTCTTCTTTTTTTATTTTTCTAGGACATTTAATCACTACAAGTTTGTTATTGCAGTTGTACATTTCTTTTTCTTTTAATTTTTTTCTGATAGAGATAGATTAAATTAATTTTTTGCATTTTTTAAATCAACAGTTTTTTAATATCTTTTTGTTTCTTTTAGAGAAACCTTCAATTACTTATGGATTTATCTTTGGCTTCTTATAGCAATTGCCAAAATACAGTTCCTGTGGTGTTTTTTTTTCACATTAACATTATTACGTATTGTTTCTTTCATTGGCAGGCGTTTTATTTCAGTTTTTAAATTTATATTCTATTCACTTTTTTATTTCGAATTTCTTTAATTCTTTCTACATTTTTCTTCTGTTCTTTTCTGAACTATATGTCGTTATTTTCTTCTTCTCTCTCGGCGAGCTTTGAATCCATCTTCTTTTTCTTTTTAAAAGCTTCTATTTAACTCACAATGTTGTCTGTCTGTTGGTTATTTTTTCGGAGCCAAATTTGAAAGGGTTCCCGTTGTCCCAATGAATTGAAATTTTGCATACTTACTTAATCTGCGTGACAATGCAATCCTATGTAGTTAAATACCCCCGAAAGGGGTTAAATGGGGTTTTGAAGTTTTAGGTTATGTTTACAAAGAGGTTCTCGATTTATAAATTTGAGAGGGTTCCTGTAGTCGGAATGAAATGAAATTTAACATGCTTAAGTAATCTGCGTGACAATGCAATTCTATATAGTTAATTACCCCCGAAAGGGGTTAAATGGGGTTTTAAAATTTTAGGTTATGTCTACAAAGAGGTTCTCGATTTGTACATACCGTAACTTATACCGACATAGACCATTTAGACGTCACGGTAGATGCACAGTATAATAACAATAAATAAAGACTAAAAAACAAAAAATAAAAATATATAAAAAAATGTTTTTCAAAAAAAGCTTTTATTTAAAAGATGCACTAAAATTTATTTTTGTGTATCTTTTATTTTTGAAAATATGTGCCAAAACTTTTTCAATTAAAATTTCCACTGTTCAAACAATCGTTTCGGTCCAGGTAGTACCGCTCTCTTGCCCGCAGTCATTTATCTGTTCTGTTGTTTGATTTACGACATAATAATCCGTTGATGTCGTACAAATGGTCCAATTAATATGAATAGACTCATTGGATCCGATCACAGCATAACAAAAATCAATCGCCTTTTCTCCAATAATAGTGATTATCTCTGAGTTCGCGCCCGTTCACAGGTAGCCAGGCAATAAATAGTGGTACCGTGCGACCATTCATCAGCTACTGTTGCCCGATACACGCCACTGATAATATGACAGATTCGAAATCCTGATTTCACTTAAAAAGCCATTACGAGAGCGAGCCGCATTCTTTCTATTATCAGTAGGCCATAAATCGAGCCCACTCGATAAACCTCGAAATTTCGTCTACTAGTAAACAATTGGCGCACGCCAACGCATTCCTGCACGAGTTAGCACATTTTCAAGCAGAACGCATAAGGGCATGGGGGCTGTGGGGCGACGCCAAGGGGGCTGTAGGTGAGGAAGGCGTGCGAGACAACAGTTGGTTTCGGTTAGAACGCGCTTGGTCGGGTGATAAATCCGGTAGCGAGATGAAGACATCAAGACATTCGATATGCTAATAGTGGCACGATGACGTGATAAGAGTGAGTGATTTGCGGCCTGGGAACAGTACTACCAACCGAAACAAGCCAGTTCCGCAGTGCTCCGCTTTCGGCCCTCGCTCAGGTAAAAATAGCTGGAATTTATGCAAATCTATTCGAATCAATACGCCGACAAATCGATGCCTTATACAACGAATATTCGAAACGTTATCACTTCCAAATCGAATAAATTTTAATTTAAACGGCTCATTATCGCCCGATTGGAAGTGTCCATCATCATTGTTTTGACCGATTGTTGCGTACAGCTAGATAATTATACGTTTGGTTTTAATTTCAGTGAATGGGAAAAAACCTCGCTGTAAACATACACAGCCGCTATGTTCTTGTCATTCCCTTTAATTATAGTAACTGTTGAGAAACTTGAACCGCTCATTACGACACACTGGGAATTTTCGTTTTGAGTTTAGAAGCAAATTTAAGCTTGAGGCCGAAATTTTATGCAAAATCCGAACGGAGAAATGATCCGTCATTAGGAAACCGATCTGAAATTATAGCGAGAGAAATTATAAAGAAATTTGGGGCCTCGCTACGACCTAACTCTTTTGTAATGATGGACTCGAAAGTGATTAGGGCCCAGCCAAAGGCTGGAGAAGATAATGGAAGTTTCTGACTGCCACCAGAACGACCGGATTTGGGCCCCATTGCAGTTTTTATCATAGTTTGTTCGTTTGATTACGAAAATTATGTGATTTGTTTAAAAAAATGCAATTATTACATTTTTACCACCGAGTTGACCAGATTTGGATTCACGTGATTTTTTTTAGTTTGCAGTTTTTAAGAGTTCTAGTGCTTTTATCGTCATGGTTTGGTCTTTTTTACTGTGAATACGGGCTCGGTTTGTTGATTTGGGGACAAATTATCATTATGGCCACCGAAAAACCCGATTTGAAACCATGTGAATTATTTAAGTTTCGTGTTTTGCGACAATTTAAGGGTCAAAACTTACTAATTGGAATCTTCTGATTATGAATATAACCTTGGATTAGTTTGGCTTGTTACCGATTTCAATTTTTTACTTCTCAAAATTCAATTTTTGGCTACATCTCTAGAAATATTAAGTACAATCCAGTAGTTTGGTCCGTTTGATTATAAAATAATCTGGTTTGTAGAAAAAAATGCAATTATTAAATTTTGACCACCAAATCGACCAAATCTGAATCCACCTGAAATTTTTTAGTTTGCAATTTTTAAAAATGTTAATGATCTTAATGTCACAATTTTATATGTGAATCGTCATGGTTTGTTCGTTTGATAACGAAAATTATGTGATTTGTTTAAAAAAATGCAATTATTACATTTTTGCCACCGAGTTGACCAGATTTGGATTCACCTGATTTTTTTTAGTTTGCAGTTTTTAAGAGTTCTAGTGCTTTTATCGTCATGGTTTGATCTTTTTTACTGTGAATACGGGCTCGGTTTGTTGATTTGGGGACAAATAATCATTATGGCCACCGAAAAACCCGATTTGAAACCATGTGAAATATTTTAGTTTGGCATTTTGCGGCAATTTAAGGGTCAAAACTTACTAATTGGAATCTTCTGATTATGAATATAACCTTGGATTAGTTTGGCTTGTTACCGATTTCAATTTTTTACTTCTCAAAATTCAATTTTTGGCTACATCTCTAGAAATTTTAAGTACAATCCAGTAGTTTGGTCCGTTTGATTATAAAATAATCTGGTTTGTAGAAAAAAATGCAATTATTAAATTTTGACCACCAAATCGACCAAATCTGAATCCACCTGAAATTTTTTAGTTTGCAATTTTTAAAAATGTTAATGATCTTAATGTCACAATTTTATATGTGAATCGTCATGGTTTGTTCGTTTGATTACGAAATTTATGTGATTTGTTTAAAAAAATGCTATTATTACATTTTTGCCACCGAATTGACCAGATTTGGATTCACGTGATTTTTTTTAGTTTGCAGTTTTTAAGAGTTCTAGTGCTTTTATCGTCATGGTTTGGTCCTTTTTACTATGAATACGGGCTCGGTTTGTTGATTTGGGGCCAAATAATCATTATGGCCACCGAAAAACCCGATTTGAAACCATGTGAAATATTTTAGTTTGGCATTTTGCGGCAATTTAAGGGTCAAAACTTACTAATTGGAATCTTCTGATTATGAATATAACCTTGGATTAGTTTGGCTTGTTACCGATTTCAATTTTTTACTTTTCAAAATTCAATTTTTGGCTACATCTAAAGAAATATTTACCGAACTACAATCCAGTAGTTTGGTCCGTTTGATTATAAAATAATCTAGTTTGTAGAAAAAAATGCAATTATTAAATTTTGACCACCAAATTGACCAGATCTGAATCCACCTGAAATTTTTTAGTTTGCAATTTTTAAAAGTGCTAATGATCTTAATGTCACGGTTTGGTCTTCGTTATTATAAATACGGGCTCGGTTTGTTGATTTGGGGTCAAATAATCGTTTTGGCCACCAAAAAACCCGATCTGAGGCCATGTGAAATATTTTATTTTGGCGTTTTGTGGCGATTTATGGATCAAAACATACTAATTAAAACATTTTGATTATGAATATAACTTTGGATTAGTCTGGTTTGTTGCCGATTTTAATTTTTTCTTTCCCAAAATTCAATTTTTGGCTACTTCTCAAAAATATTAACCAACTATTTTTATTTGTATTTATTTATTTGAGAAATCATAACTGATTGAATTAGTTCTTGTTTGTTCGTTCTAGAAAAATTGTAATCACTGGACAAAAATCTTAATTTTTTCTATATTTTGATCACCAGAAAAGCCCGATTTGACTCCACTTTTTTATAGTTTAATTCGCATTGTTTTGGAAGTAGAGCCCGCTCAATATAAATTACAACAAAACTAAAAGGTGTAGCTACATTTTACCACAATTACGACCGGACTTGTGTCCAATTGAAATATTCTTGTTTATAGTTTTTAACCATGTTTTTGCCGATTTAAAAGCTACCCAACAATGATTAATGATCGTAAACGGAAACAAACAATCGTCTTGTGGAAGTTTGGCCACACATTTGGCAGGATTTGAGTCCACGTGAAATGTTTTATAAATTGATTTTTGAGAGTTTCACTGCTCTTATTCTTATGGTTTGGTCCACTCGACCATAAATATAATCTCACTTTGGTGATTTTGATCATATTTCAATGGGATACCAAAAATTTGCCCAGATTTAAGTCCACGTGAATTATTTTAGTTTGCAAGGTTTAAGAGTTTTAGTGCTCTTATCGTCATGGTTTCGTTCTATTTATTTCAAATACGAGTTTGGTTTAGTGATTTAGGACCAAATGATCATTTTGGCCACCAAAAAACCCGATTTGAAGCCATGTGAATTATTTAAGTTTGGTGTTTTGGGGCGATTTAAGGGTCAAAACTTACTAATTGCAACCTTCTGATCACGAATATGACCTTGGATTAGCAGTAGCGCCCTTTATACCGTTGTAAAACTTATATAAAAATATATATCTTGAATGAAAAATAGTGTAACAATTTTGTTTGTTCTGGCACGGCAGAAAAATGCGGTGCCAGTATAGCGTGTAATCGTTTCCGAGAATCGAGAATAGCATATGACAATTGTTCATTGTAGGGAAAGGACGAGACTGTAATTAGTGTTTGATGACTGTTATTAAAAAACCGAGAAGGAAAAGAGTTTGGGAAAAAAGCAATAAGTGGTCGTCTGTGTGTGTGAGGGCTCAATTAGTTGAAAAATGACAAATGGTATTTACTGAGCCTGAATTGGACGAATTTGTTACGCCGAGAATAAAAGAAATTCTTAATTGATTTTCGAACTAATGATAGAACATCTCAATTCCTGACTTGAAAAACCCGATACATAAATAACCAACGCTTGTATTTAGAATTATAAAATATTAAGTGATGAATGGTTAGAATAAATTAGCAATAAATAACGTGTAAATAAATCATAAATCGAACAAACTCGCTGCGATTAATCATCGCAGTAAAGCTACCTCGAAAAATCCCAAATTCTTGCCGGGAATTATAATCGACCCACACAGCTTTAATTACACGAACTCAAACTGGAGCGTTTCGGTGTAAAATACACAAAAAACCCCATATGGGTTCGACCAGCGCTCCATCATGGGTCAGGGTCCGGTCATTAACCAAAAAAAAACATTAGATTCCGGAATTCATCAACTCCACAACTGATGGTTTTAACTCGAGACACGTTTTATGAATATTTATTAAAAAATAATTACAGGCTTGCGATATCAATTAGCTGAGGGGCAGGGAAATTCACAAAATCATGATTTTATAACGTATTTCGATCAAAAACACCCAAAATTGTGGGATAAGTGCGTTAAATGTGCGACCAGAGCATTTCACATGGACTCAAATCCGGCCAAATTTTTGGTAATTCATTGAAAATAAGGTCGAATGACTAAAGCGAGATCATATTCGTAATCGCGCTAACCAAACCATGAGGATAAGAGCACTAAAACTCTTAGAAATTGTAATCTAAAACATTTCATGTGGATCCGAATCTGGCCGCTTTGGTGGCCACAAAATAAAAAAGTTACAAGATGTAGTTAGAAATTTAAATCTGAATTTAATAATATTTCTACTGGTTTTTGACAAAATTTTGGGTTTTTGTGTTAAAAATGTGCTAAATCTTTAGAAAAATTGGTAATTTTTTGATAACATGTCCATGGTAAGCTTAAATTTACATTTAGTACTACTAATTTAATTTAATTTTAAGTTACTAATTTTATTTACCCCAAATCCCCATGTGGTGATTTTTTAGACCGTTTAGCAAAGTTTTGGCTTTTTGACTAAATAATCACAAAACAATTGTTTTTTTCAATAATATTTAAAACGCTAAAAAAAGTACAATTTTAAAAAGAATTGTCATTTTTCGCTTTGTAACATCTGAGTCTAACTCAAAAGTGTGAGAAAATGTTCGAAAAAGGTAAAAAAAAAATTCTGCCTAATTTTAGCCAATTTTACGTTCCTTTTTTAATTTTCGAAAAATTTAGGTTTTTTAAACTAATCTATCAATTATATTCAATATATTTTAGTAAAATCTTGCGACAAAATGCGCAAAGGATATAAAATTGAAGAATTTTTGATAATTTTTCCTTAAAATTTTTCAAAATAACTTTAATTTTGACTGAAAAAATTAAAAAATTCAAAAATTCTATTATTTTTAATCTGATTTGTGTTAAAAAAAAATCTGAAAAGCTCAAAAAAGCTGGTTAATTCCAAAAGTGTAATTAATGTTTGAAAGAGATAAAACTGTGGTCTCTTTTTACTCTATTTTATTTTCGTTCTATTATTTTCAAAATTTGGCAAAAAAATTTGATGTCTTTTGTGAGCTAATTTTTGGGTAAGCTGTAGCTCAAACACATAAAAACCTATTTAAAAACTCGAAAAGATAAAAAATAATGCAATTTTGATATAATTTGATGTTTTTTCGGTATTGTTTTGACAAAATTCTTTAAAATAAATCGTGTTTTCAACACTAACATTTTTGGAGCTTTTGGCTTACACAATCAATTCGGTTTAACAAGTTTTTGGCTTACTTTTGTGAAAATAATTGCTTTTTTACAAATTTTTTATAATTATAATTTCGCAAAAACGGTTTTTTTCTTAATCGTAAAAGCGCGATTAGGTGTTTATAAAAAGCTAAAACTAATCTCCCTTGCGACCAAATTTGCTAATTTTTCAATTTGTTTAGACGAAATTTTGCAAAATCAATTTTTACATTTTTTGAATTAAGTAAGAAATAGCCATTAGCCAAACTAATCCAAGCTTGTATTCACAATCAGAAGGTTCCAATTAGTAGATTTTGACACTTACATTGCCCCAAAACGCCAAACTAAAAAAAATCACATGGACTCAGGTCGGGTTTTTTGGTGTCCAAAACGCTGATTTGGCCCCCAATCAATAAACCAAGCTTGTATTCGTAACAAATGGGACTACACCATGACAACAGGCGCCCCAAAACTCTTAAAACTTGCAAACTAAAATAATTCACACGGCCTCAAATCGGGCCAATTTGGTGTCATTTCTCAGCAAAAATCTTGCTTTTTAGCCTGAAACCGACCCCCAAAGACGGCGTGACGAAGAGCAACCCCAGCAAACGTCACCGTGAGCGTCTCAACGCCGAATTGGACACTTTGGCCAGTTTGTTGCCCTTTGAGCAAAATATCCTCTCGAAATTGGACCGACTGTCGATCCTCCGACTCTCCGTCAGCTATCTACGCACCAAAAGCTACTTTCAAGGTACTATCAGTAAATAATTATGCACGACTACCAACATCAGTTTTTTTTTTTTCGTGCAAAACCCTAATTAGCTAATTACACGTGTATATCATTGGGTAAAAAGCGAGGGGCGACGCTTAATCGGCCAACTGACGTTCGGGCAGCTGTCCGTCACGAGAACTAGCTCGAGCTCATTTATCTCCACAAGACAACTCTAATTATTTTCGCCGGCTGAGAGAGGGCTGGGATAAGCCACCCGCGCTAGAAATTTATTCGATCTGAAACGACGAATTTTTTTTATATATTTTTAGTTTTGTTGTATATTTAGAGAGTTGGAGCGAAAGAAGAGGTTCGCTTGATGTGTTTTGGGGCACACCCACTTCCGAATTACAGGTTTACACGGTTATTTTTCGATAAGGGACAAAAATGTTTTAAATATTGAATAAGAAGAGGGCCCAATGTTGTGCCGTGAGGGTCACCCCTAATTTTTTTTAAAGCGGTGTCAGTACTGTACCAAAATTGTATTTTTGTGTCTTGTGATATTCTGAGTGCGAAATAAATAAGTATCTAGCTTAGAAACAGCTAAATCGAGTTAAAATATTATCATTACTTAGGTAGGTAAACACTTGAAAAAATCCAGTTTCTTTAATTTTCGACTTATTTTTTCCCAAATAAATTATTAATAATTTCTCTTTCCAATTATTTATTCACTTAAAAAATAGTGTAATTTTTTTAATATTTTTTTAATCAAAGTTTGAGTTTATGTCGTTTATCACAAAAGAGTAACTAACACAAAAAAAGATTTTTTTACCTGATCTAGTTGTTTTACTCTATATTTTTTAGCAATAATTTCACTATTTTGACCTTATTTTAAGTCTAAGTTTAACAAAAAATCTGTTAAAACACTTATAAAAGGCAAAAAAATAGTAACATTCTTAGCGTAATTTGATTATTTTTCGATATTTTTTGACAAATTTTTTTAAAATAATCTCTTTTTGTCTTTCAAAAAGTATAAGAAATCTATCGAAAAATGCGAAAACAATGTTATTTTTAATAGGATTTGGTGATTTTTCGGTCTGTTTAACCACTTTCAAAAAAACTGCATTTTTAATTTGAAAATTTATTTAAACCTTTGACAAGCACTCAACAAAAGTAAAAAATGGCCTAATTTGATTATTTTTCGACACAATTTTATGACACAATTTTTCAAAATAATCGGTTTTTATGACAAAAAGCGAAAACAATATTTGACAAAATTTCCTGTTTTTTTAATCTGTTTCACCAGAATTTAACAATAAACTGGATTATTATTTTATAAGTTTACTGAAACCTTCGATAAAGACAAAATGACCAAATTAGTAAGTTTTTGGCTTATTTTTGATAACATAGTTACTTTTCGACCTTAAAAAATATTTTTTTCGACTTGTTTTTAGGGACTTTTGCAAAACAAAAAAATGCGCTCCCGAAAGTCCTAAATATTGTAATATTTGACCTTATTTCGGTTTTAGCTAATTTTTTCAAGAACATTAAGTTTTGTAACGCAGTTTAATAAATGAAGGAAAAACATTTTGTACTTGTTTCAAAACTTCACAAAAATAGTAAATTTTCGAACAAATTTGGTGATTTTTGGTTCTGACTTTAAGGCAATTCCACAAAAAACTAAAATTTCTGCCAAAAAAAACTTACTCAAAGAAAAACAAATTCGATCAAATTTTTATGATTTTTGACGATTATTTTCAAAAACGAGCTAAATTAATATAAAAAATCAGAAATCATAATTGATTAGTTTAGTGAAGTAAAAACTAATTTTTTCGTTTCAAATAAATTATTAATAATTTCTGTCTTTCCAATTATTTATTCACTCAAAAAAACAGTGTGATTTTTTTTATCAAAGTTTGAGTTTATCTCATTTACCACAAAGGTGTAATAAATGTTCGAAAAGACAAAACACGAAAAAAGGTTTTTTTACCTGATCTGGTTGTTTTACTCTATATTTTTTAGCAATAATTTCACTGTTTTGACCTTTTAAGTTTGTTTTTATCTAAACAAAAAATCTGTTAAAACACTTATAAAAGGCAAAAAAAATAATATTCATAGCGTAATTTGATTATTTTTCGATATTTTTTGACAATTTTTTTTGAATAATCTTTTTTTTTCAAAAAATATAATAAATCTATCGAAAAATGCGAAAACAATCTTATTATTTAATAGGATTTGGTGATTTTTTGGTCTGTTTAACCACTTTCAAAAAAACTGCATTTATAATTTGAAAATTCATTTAAACCTTTGATAACCACTCAAAAAAGGTAAAAAATAATAAAATTCTTTGCTTAATTTGATTATTTTTCGTCACAATTTTTCGACTTGTTTTTAGGGACTTTTGCAAAACAAAAAAATGCTCTCCCGAAAGTCCTAAATATTGTAATATTTGACCTTATTTCGTTATTTTTCGTTCGGTTTTAGCTAATTTTTGCAAGAACATTAAGTTTTGTATCGCAGTTTAATAAATGAAGGAAAAAAATTTTGTACTTTTTTGAAAACTTCACAAAAATAGTAAATTTTCGAACAAATTTGGTGATTTTTGGTTCTGTGTTAAAAAACATTATCGACTTTAACGCAATTCCACAAAAACCTAAAATTTCCGTCAAAAATAACTTGCTCAAAGAAAAAAAAATTTGATCAAATTTTTGTGATTTTTGACGATTATTTTCAAAAACGAGCTAAATTAATATAAAAAATCAGAAATCATAATTGATTAGTTTAGTGAAGTAAAACTAATTTTTCCGTTAATTATTTTTTCAGTTTGATCGAAAATGGCATTTATCTGAATTTTTGAAACTTTTGGCACTTTTTGTAAACAAATAAACCCAAAAATCTCTAATTTAGGTCAAAATGAGTTCATTTTTAATTTTTTAATATAGGTATTCGGAATCACTTGTTCACAATGAATCAAAAAAATCATCAAATTTGGTCGAAAAAATTTGCTCCTTTCGAGCTTTTAGTACATTTTTGGAAAAAACAAAATTGGCTAAATTGAAGTCAAAAATTTAGGCGTTTTCGAACTTTTTGCCCATTTTTCACCCAAAAAAGTAAAATTTTGGTGTATTTTAGCTCGTTTTTTGCCTTTTTGGCATTCCAGACCGTTTCAATTGGGTCCAAATCGGGCGTTTTTGTGGTCTCAACTCCACGTTTCCATTTTGGTCGATCGAAGTGCACTTTTGTCAGTTGCATTCGGCGATTAATCTCTCCGATTAAAAATTGCACCAGATGTTCATTCATATTAATTAGTTTTGGCTCGGTCCGAAAATTGATCAATGTCTGGTCGATTGATAAACAGAAAAAAACCGCAATTAAAATAATTCAACTTTTATCTAGAGAATCGTCGTTGCGGGACGCTCTCTAATTACACATCCCTTTTTGACATATGGCAGAACAACCCCAAACAACGCAACATTTTATTTTCATATTTTATTTTCCATTACGGTAATGAGTCAAAGAGGCGCGGTTTTAATTATTATTTGCGCATTTTGGCGCCATCTCGTGCAGCGATTTTATTATACAAACAAGCGTTTGCTTGAAACTCGATCCTCCAGTGTGAAATTTAAAACCGATTCTTGCTGAGATGAAGAGATAAGAAAGCCGAACGGTGCTACTGTATCAAGATAAAGCGGCGATTTATCTCGCCGATGAAAAAATTTGTCCCGAAATAGTAATTCATTGCAATAACACGGCATCCTGTCGACAAAAAATTCGGGGAAAGTGCTTTGTTTGCAGACTGATTGAGCGAAATTCCGGTTGGCGCTTTTTTGACATTTTTTCGGACAACCAAACGATTTGCGAAAATCAAGTGGGCCTGTGTGATGCGGAATTTTCCGAGGATTTCAAATCTGTTAGCGGATTTTTTCTACGATTGATACTTTCCGAGATATTTGGCAAATTGTTGACTAGGAATTTAAAATTTGTCAATTCTTAAGCAAAATTCTGGTTGACGATTTTCTGACAATTTTTCAAACACTGGAATAGTTTTTAAAAATTAAGACAGCTTGTCTGATAGAGAATTTTCCGAGGATTTCGAAGCTCTAATCGGATTTTTCCTACGACTGGTAGTTTCCGAGATATTTGGCAAAATGATGGATAGAAATTTAAACTTTGCAAATTTTGGGCTGAAGTTTTTTGGCATTTTTTCAACACCGAAACGGATTTTCCAAATCAAGTGCGCCTGTCAGATGCGCAATTTTCCGAGGATTTCAAACATGTAATCATATTTTTGCTACGACTGATATTTTCCAAGCTATTTGCCAAAGTATTGACCAAAATTCTGGGTGATTTTTTTCAATCATTTTTTTAATCATTGGAATAGTTTTTAAAAATCAAGTCAGTCTGTCTGATAGAGAATTTTTCGAGGATTTTGAGGCTGTAATCGGATTTTTTCTACGACTGAGAGTTTCCGAGATATTTGGCACAATGTTGACTAGAAATTTAAAATTTGGATATTGTTATTAAGCAAATTTTTGGCTACGATTTTTTAACATTTTTTCAAACATACAAATAGTTTTTAAGAATTAAGTCGGTTTGCCTGATAGAGAATTTTCCAACGATTTCAAAACTATAATTGAATTTTTCTTACAATTCGTTGTTTCCGAGATATTTGGCACAATGTTGGCTAGAAATTTAAAATTTGGATATTGTTATTAAGCAAATTTTTGGCTACGATTTTTTGACATTTTTTCAAACATACAAATAGTTTTTAAGAATTAAGTAGGTTTGCCTGATAGAGAATTTTCCAACGATTTCAAAACTATAATTGAATTTTTCTTACAATTCGTTGTTTCCTAGATATTTGGCAAATTGTAGACCAAACATTTAAAATTTGGATATTTTTGACTCAGGTATTTTTTTGACATTTTTTCAAACATGCAAACGGTTTTTAAAAATCAGGTAGGCTCGTCTGATGGAGAATTTTCCGAGGATTTCTAAACTGTAATCGAATTTTTTCTACGACAAATATTTTCCGAGATATTTCGCAAAATAATAACTTGAAATTCAAAACTAAAAAATGTTTAAGCGAATTTTTGGTCGAATTTTTTTTGGCATTATTGAAAACAACAAATTAGCTTATTTGATAGAGAATTTTCCGAGGAATTCAAAACTCTACTTGAAGTTTTCCTACGACTGGTAGTTTCCGAGATATTTTGGTTAAATTTTAGAAACTTTTAAGCAAAATTTTGATTGTCTGTTTTTTGACATTTTCATAATCAATGAAACAGTTTTTGACAATTTAGTTAGGTTGTCTGATAAACAATTTTGCAAGGAATTCAAAACTCTAATCGGATTTTTCCTACGACAAATACTTTCTGCGATATTTGTTAAAATATTGACTAGAAATTTAAAATTTGAAAATTTTCAAGCGAATTGTTGGCAGAAGTTTTTCGACATTTTTTCAAACATTGAAATAGTTTTTAGGAACTAAGTAAGCGTATCTGATAGAGAATTTTGCACGGAATTCAAAACTCTAATCGGATTTTTCCTACAACTAACACTTTCCGCGATATTTGGTAAAATATTGACTAGAAATTTAAAATTTGGAAATTTCCAAGCGAATTTTTGGCCGCAGTTTTTCGACATTTTTTCAAATTTTGAAATAGTTTTCAGAAACTAAGTAAGCGTGTTTGATAGAGAATTTTGCAAGGAATTCAAAACTCTAATCGGATATTTCCTACAACTAATACTCTCCGCGATATTTGGTAAAATATTGACTAGAAATTTAAAATTTGGAAATTTTCAAGCGAATTTTTGGCAGAAGTTTTTCGACATTTTTTAATTTTGAAATAGTTTTCAGGAACTAAGTAAGCGTGTCTAATAGAGAATTTTGCGAGGAATTCAAAACTCTAATCGGATTTTTCCTACGACTAATACTTTCCGAAATATGTCGCAAAATGGTGACTGAAAATTTCAAAAATTTTTTAAAAATTTTTCGGTTAACGGTTTACATTTTTTCAATCATCGGAACAGTTATTTGAAATTTAGTTAATAGGTCTAATGCAAAATTTTCCGATGATTTCAAAACTACGACCAGATTTTTTCCACGATTCGCACTTTCCCAGATATTTGACTAAAACTTGATTAGAAATTCAAAATTTCGAAAGTTTTAAGCGAAACTATGATCAACATTTTTTCAAACTTTTAAAAATCGAGTGAACCTATTTTATGCAGAATTTTCCGAGGATTTTAAATCTCCAATCGAATTTTTCATACCACTAACACTTTTCAAGTTATTTCACAAAATATTGACTAAATTTGGAAATAAGGTTCGAATAGCCAAGTCAAGGTCATATTTACAGTCAGGAGGCCCACAACAGTGGGATCCAATCGTTAAAACTCCAACAAACGGCAAACTATAATTAATTTCACATGGCTTCAAATCGGGTCAAATTGGTGGCAAAAACGAAAATTCGTTACTAACACTTTAAAATAAATTAATACGCAACCAGGAGACATTAAGTAATAAAACCACAAAAAATTTCCAACACTTTATTACCCTTTAATTACAGGCATAATCCTTGATATTCATCGGAGTACAACCCTCAAAACAACACTTGTTTTTAAAAATCAAACTCGCAGCCCTCTTATCAAAAAACTTGAATTCGTTGCGTGCAAAATCAGTTCGTTTCCTCTCATCCATTCTCCAGTTTTCACACTTACAAATCAATTCTCTCAACTCTTCGAATCGATTACTACAGAAGATCTCCTTGTGGTGCCAGAACGTAGGCTTGCCACCACAATCTCCAAAACTCACTAAATAATAAATCATTACTAGAAGAACTACCACTTTAATGGAAGTCATAATGAATGAAGCGATCGCAGCAGGCTTTGGCTTTTATACCGGATATCCGTGCAAAGGCGTCTTACGCAAACCCATCACAGAGATTATGCAAATTGTGTTAGTTTTGTCCCAGATATGCATAAACATCGGCTGAAAATAGCGCTCAAATGAGCTTAAAATAAAGTGTTTTTGTCCTTTCACTTGGTCCTAATTCAGCTAGCGGTACCAAAACTAGGAGAAAAAGTCCGTTGATGATGATGATATTGATCGTTTTTTGATTGTTTTGTCAGAGTGTTTTTTAGTGGGTGTCATTAGAATTCACCTGAATTCGGTCGAAATCCGAAAGTAATTAATGCTCTCTTTGGTGAGGGGTAAATATCAGGGGTTAGTGTATTGTTTCGGCTCGTTGATTTCATTATTTTCACCTGGAACTGTCCAGCTGTTCTATCCCATCACGCCCGGCTTCCTCGAGGCTGTATATTCTCTATTTCAATGTCCATATATCTGACTGCGAGCTGACACAGAAGGCCGAGGGGCGAGACACACTAATGGAAATTTTAACAAACGGGAAATCCAACACAAAACTATACGAAATCGGATTGATTTTCCTATTTTTGGGCTTAATTTAGGCTAGACTTTCGATTAAGTGGGGAAAAATTGGTCAAAAGTTGATTTGGTTTTGTACATGCCATCGAAATGACCGGATCTGAGTCTATGTGAAATGTTGTAGTTTGACGTTTTTTGCTATTTTAATGATTGGGTTCCCACATTTGAGTTGTAAGTATGCCAAAGAACAGTTTAGGTTTGCTAAAAAAATATTCCAAATTCGGTTTTTGGCCCTTATTATGGTAGATTCTTTGATAGATTTGGAGTAATTTTTTTTTTAATTTTTGACGTAGTTCTTGTCGATGTTAATAATAAATGAGAATGTTTACGATCGTGAGTACAAGAGTCATCCAAGTTTTGTTTAGTTCGTGCCACCGGAATGAACAGATTTGAGTCCATGTGAAATATTTTAGTTTGCCTTTAAATAATCGGACTGGAATCAGATTTATTCATTGATTTTCTTATTTTCGGGCATAATTTAGGCTAGATTTTCGATTAAGTGGGGAAAAATTGGTCAAAAGTTGATTTGGTTTTGTACATGCCATCGAAATGACCGGATCTGGGTTCATGTGAATTGTTGTAGTTTGGCATTTTTTGCTATTTTAATGATTGGATTTCCACATTTGAGTTGTAAGTATGCCAAAGAACAGTTTAGGTTTGCTAAAAAAATATTCCAAATTCGGTTTTTGGCCCTTATTATGGTAGATTCTTTGATAGATTTGGAGTAATTTTTTTTTTAATTTTTGACGTAGTTCTTGTCGATGTTAATAATAAATGAGAATGTTTACGATCGTGAGTACAAGAGTCATCGAAGTTTTGTTTAGTTCGTGCCACCGGAATGAACAGATTTGAGTCCATGTGAAATATTTTAGTTTGCCTTTAAATAATCGGACTGGAATCAGATTTATTCATTGATTTTCTTATTTTCGGGCATAATTTAGGCTAGATTTTCGATTAAGTGGGGAAAAATTGGTCAAAAGTTGATTTGGTTTTGTACATGCCATCGAAATGACCGGATCTGAGTCTATGTGAAATGTTGTAGTTTGACGTTTTTTGCTGTTTTAATGATTGGTTTTCCACATTTGAGTCGTAAGTATACCAAATAACAGTTTAGGTTTGCCAAAAAAATATTTCAAATTCGGTTTTTGGCCCTTATTTCGGTAGATTCTTTAATAGATTTGGAATAATTTTTTTTAATTTTTGGCGTAATTCTTGTCGATTTTAATAATAAATAAGAATGTTTACAATCGTGAGTACAAGAGACATCGAAGTTTTGTTTAGTTCGTGCCACCGGAATGAACAGATTTGAGTCCATGTGAAATATTTTAGTTTGCCTTTAAATAATCGGACTGGAATAAGATTTATTCATTGATTTTCTTATTTGCAGTCATAATTTAGGCTAGATTTTCGATTAAGTGGGGAAAAATTAGTCAAAAGTTAATTTGGTTTTGTTCGGGTCATCGAAATGACCGGATCTGGGTCCATGTGAAATGTTGTAGTTTGGCATTTTTTGGTATTTTAATGATTGGGCCTTTTTATTTGGGTTGTAAGTATGCTAAAGGATAGTTTAGGCCTGCTAAAACATATTCCAAAATCGGTTTTTGGCCTTTATTATGGTAGATTCTTTGATAGATTTGGAATCATTTTTTTTTAATTTTTGGCGTAATTCTTGTCGATTTTAGTAATAAATGAGAATGTTTACAATCGTGAGCACAAGAGACATCAAAGTTTTGTATAGTTCGTGCCACCGGAATGAACAGATCTGAGTCCACGTGAAATACTTCAGTTTGCCTTTAAATAATCAGCCTGGAATGAGAATTATTTATTGATTTTCTTACTTTCGGGCATAATTTAGGCTAGATTTTCGATTAAGTGGGGAAAAATTAGTCAAAAGTTGATTTGGTTTTGTACATGCCATCAAAATGACCGGATCTGAGTCTATGTGAAATGTTGTAGTTTGCCGTTTTTTGGTGTTTTAATGATTGAATCTCCATATTTAGGTGTTACGTATGCTCAAGGATAGTTTAGGCTTGTTAAAAAAATATTCCAAAATCGGTTTTTGGCCCTTATTATGATAGATTCTTTGATAGATTTGGAATCATTTTTTTTTAATTTTTGGCGTAATTCTTGTCGATTTTAATAATAAATGAGAATGTTTACAATCGTGAGCACAAGAGACATCGAAGTTTTGTTTAGTTCGTGCCACCGGAATGAACAGATTTGAGTCCACGTGAAATACTTTAGTTTGCCTTTAAATAATCAGCCTGGAATGAGAATTATTTATTGATTTTCTTACTTTCGGGCATAATTTAGCCTAGATTTTCAATTAAGTGGGGAAAAATTAGTCAAAAGTTTATTTGGTTTTGTTCGGGCCATCGAAATGACCGGATCTGGGTCCATGTGAAATGTTGTAGTTTGCCAATTTTTGGTGTTTTAATGATTGAATCTCCATACTTAGGTGTTACGTATGCTAAAGGATAGTTTAAGCTTGCTAAAAAAATATTCAAAATTCGGTTTTTTGGCCCATATTATGGTAGATTTTTCGATATATTTAGAATATTTTTTTATTTTTGACGTAATTCTTGTCGATTTTAGTAATAAATGGGAATGTTTACAGTCGTGAGTACAAGAGACATCAAAGTTTTGCTTAGTTCGTGCCACCGGAATGAACAGATTTGAGTCCACATGAAATATTTTAGTTTGCCTATAAATACTCAGCCTGGAATGAGATTTATTTATTGATTTTCTTATTTTCGGGCATAATTTAGGCTAAATTTTGGAGAAAGATGGGAAAAATTAGTCAAAAGTTTATTTGGTTTTATACATGCCATCGAAATGACCGGATTTGGGTCCATGTGAAATGTTGTAGTTTGCCGTTTTTTGGTGTTTTAATGATTGAATCTCCATATTTAGGTGTTACATATGCTGAAGGATAGTTTAGGCTTGCTAAAAAATATTGAAAATTCGGTTTTTTGGCCCATATGAAAAATTCTTCGATAGATTTATAATCTTTTTTTTAAATTTTGACGTAATTCTTGTCGATTTTAATGATAAATGAGAATATTTACAATCGTGAGATCAAGAAACATCAAAGTTTTGTTTAGTTCGTTACACCGGAATGAACAGATTTGAGTCCACGTGAAATATTTTAGTTTGCCTTTAAATAATCGGACTGGAATGAGATTTATTCATTGTTTTTCTTATTTTCGAGCATAATTTAGGCTAGATTTTGGATAAAGAGGGGAAAAGTTAGGCAAAAGTTCATTTGGTTTTATACATGCCATCGAAATGACCGGATCTGGGTTCATGTGAAATGTTGTAGTTTGGCATTTTTTAATGATTGAAACTCCATATTTGGGTTTTACGTAAATGGTTACTTATTGCGAGTACAACAATTGAAGTTTTGATAGTGCCACCAGAATGACCCGATTTGAGGCCATGCGACTTTTTTTAGATGGAAGTTTTTTAGTGTTTTAATGATTGGATCTTTTGATTTTGGTCCTCCTGACCGTAAATATGACCTTGGTTTGGCAGTTTGGGCCTTTGTTTTGTCTATAGGTTCCTATAAAAAATTTCAAATTTTGAATTTCTAATGAACTTTTTGTCATATTTCTCGGAAATTGCCAGTCGTTGGAAAAATCCGCTCACATATTTACAATCCTTGAAAAATTCTACAACCAGGAAAGCCTACTTTATTATTTCAAAAAATTTCGATCAAAATTTCGCTGAGATATTTCCAAATTTTGAATTTCTAGTCACCAACTGGGCAAATATCTCGAAAAATATTAGTCGTAGGAAAAATCCGATCAGAGTCTTGAATTCCTCGCAAAATTCTCCATCAGACAAGCTGACTTGATTTTCAAAAACTGTTTCGTTAATTAAGAAAATATTAAAACAAAACCAGTAGAAATATTGCTTTCTTATAAAAAAAAGTCGGTTAAAACTTCGCTTAAAAATTTCAAATTAAAAAAAAATAATTTTGGAACTCACAGATATTTATTAGTGTCCTTGTGGCAATTTGTTTATTACATGCTGGTCTACTAATTGAAAATTTGAAAACGGAAAATGCAATGGAACGGTTATAAGAAAATTATGGTGATAGGTAGCTGTGGAAGAGATCTGTGAAATTAGAAATTAAAAAAATTGTAATATTGAAACTAGTGGACATTTCTTGTTGCCCTTTCGCTGATTTATTTCCTAAATCATGTTTTACCAATCGTAAAAATTTCGAAGATGCACTAAAAAAATAAGAATTTTTTTTTAATAGAAGAAAAAATCGTACTTTCGAAAGTGGCTATTATTAAATTTGAAAACAAAAAATGCACTGTAACATTTGTATAAAATAAAAAAAAATTAGAATTTCTCCTCGAGTATTTGAAATCAGATTTGGTGGCTTAAAATTATGCAAATCGCTCTCAACGACCTGAAATTACATCACGATTCGATCAAGTTTTCGCTAATATCGGCCTAAAAGCGGTGTCGTAGAAATTAAAGCGTCCAGCGTTCGCTATTTGCATGCGTTTTAATAAATTTTTTGGTAAGATCGCAGATAGGGACGGTTGGTCAGAAGGGGTAGGTAGGTAATAGCGGAAACTTCGACAGCGGCAGCCGACCGGAAATGGCGTTGAGTCACCTTCCCACGTGATATCTCTCCTCAAATCCTTGCAGGAAAATGGATTCGATTGTTGATTTCTTTCCAACAGGGAGGGAAGGAAAACTTTTTCGGGCACACGCACACCCGATACAATCGTAAATTAAGGAACGTTCCATAATATTTTCGGATTTTTCGCTCACCTAAAGCCAGTCACGAAATGGCGCCGGACGCCATTTGCATATTAAAAACGATAATTACTCACAATTACACACATTGAAATTTTTTCAATCTTAAATATTTGTCACGTGTGAGCCGATAATTAACTTAATCATATACATGAGGCGAAAGGATTTATGAACATTTGATCGAGTCGTAAATTTAAAATATATACAGGGTGATTCTTTTAGGGCTTACATTAGAAACTTTTTAACTTCTAGTATAGATAGAAGTTTAAAATTTAGTATACGATCCAAATCGACCATTCTGAGTTCAACTAAATTATTTTCAAAATGGCTGAACTTTCGGAACTACGAGAAATTGGCGCCAACTTTGAAATTTTAAATGGTGACCACCTATTTTTATTACATTTTTGAATTCGCCTTTTGAAACTGACTAAAACATACCCTAGTTGTTAGTACTTATCTGTCATAGTTTTTGACGTATGTCAATTTTTTTTGCAAATTTTTATTTAAATATCACAACTCTTGAACCCTTTACAGTAAGTGAATAATTCTTTTTGCATTTGATAACCAAAGGTTTGAAGGATCTTCTAAAATCTTCAGAATTTTGAACTGTCAAATTGCAAGGCTACTATGATTTTTTGAAAATGATGATCAAGAAATAATTATAATTCAGTTTTTTCAAATGGAATGACCTTGTTTTTTCAATGGCAATCAAAAGAACATGGAGACTTTTATCAACATCTTCTATATCTATCTCTTACAGTTTTTGAAATAATCGCAAAAAACTGAATTTTAGATCATAATTTTCATTTTTAATCGAGTAAACTTTCAAAAAATGCGATAAAGTTGTGCTATTAATTAAAAGAAATGTTTGATTTGTCTACCATTTTCATTCAAGAAGTTCAAAATTCGATGGCATACTGACGGAGTTACTTTACATAATTCACTAAGTTATAATAAACCATAATTAAATATTATTGTTTTACTGCTTATTCGATTATGAACCATCTAATAACTAAATAAAATGTTGAAGTTTGACAACTGTTGACCATTTTATAAGACCTACTTGATTAACGATGAAAATTACAAAGTAAGATTCATTTTTTGTGATTTTTTTCAAAAACTGTACGAGATAGGTATAGGACATGTACATAAAAGTCACCATAAATGTCGATGTTCTTTCAACTGCCGTTAAGAAAATAGTGTCGTTCCATTTGAAAAAACTGAGTTATAGCCGTTTTTTGATAACCATTATGAAAAAATCACACTACCCTTGAATTTTGACAGATGACAATTTTGAAAATTCTAGAAGGCTCTTCAAACCTTCTGTTATCGAATACAAAAAAAATTATTCACTTATCGCAAAGGGTTGAAGGGCTGTCACATTTTAAATACACTCTTGCAAGTGAAAATTTTAACAAAAAAATTGACAAATGTCAAAAACTATGACAGATAAGTACCAACAACTAAAGTACATTTTAGTCAGTTTGAGAAGGTGAATTCAAAAATGCAATAAAAATGTGGGGTTACTATTTAAAATTTCAAAGTTGGCGCCCATTTCTCGTAGTTCCGGAAGTTCAGCCATTTTGAAAATAATTTAATTGAATTCAGAATGGTCGATTTAGATCGTACACAAAATTTTAAAGCTCTAGCTATATTAAAAGTTAAAAAGTTTCTAATGTAGACCCTAAAAGAATCAGCCTGTATATAACAGAGGGACTGAACATTAATATCTAGACCGGAAGTTGTACACACTGCGAATCAGGGGCCGATGATTGCATCAGGGGTTAGTTAATTTATGTTTGAGGAGAACACCAGACGCATTATTTACAACCAAGCTTTTTTATTGATACCTACCTTTATGGGGCCATTTCGTAATTAGCTGACGGCAAACTTGGATTAAACATTTCGACAACATTGTTGCACAAATTTCAACCAAATACGAGGATTACGAATTGGCAAAGTTGTGGAAAAATCGTGGTAGGCGACGAATTAAGGATCAAATCGCTGACTACAAGTCGTATTTACGTCAAAAGAACGAGAAAAATACACCAAACTGTCAACTAGGACAATTCAATTGGGGCCAAATCGGGCCGTTTTGGTGGCAGAAATTTATAAAACCGTAGTAATTGCAACACAGCTAAGATAATCAAATGTGGGATTTTTCGTAGTTTACAAGTCTATAACCGGGCTTTTCTACCATTAATATTTGGCAACTTTCAAAATTATTTGATTTTTTTTTCGAAAATTAACGAATTTTGGCGATAACTCGAAAAATGCGAGACGTGCATATTTAGAATCCTTATACAATTTTACGTCAGATTAAAGCAATTTAGTTCTTAATGGTGGCAAGAATTGCCCAAAAATCTCCATTTTCCAGTCATTTCCCCATTTTGACGAAAATTTTAAAAAAATTGCCTTTCTTCGACATTTTTTGGCCAGTTGTGATTAAATTTGGTAAAGTGTCGTAGAATCATTGTTTAAATTTATTCTGATAAAATTGTTAAAATGCAAAGTGCCGTTTTGGAACTATTGCCAAAAATCCCTTGATTGTGCTTTTTTTTTAAAAAAAAGTTACAATTTTTTGGCGATAACTCGAAAAATGGGAACCCTACGCGAAAAACAACTGGTTTTGATTCCTGAGATGATTTTACGGCAGAGGAGCTAATTTCAAAGTTGCGTCGGTGCCATAGTTGCCCAAAAATTGACTTTTTTTGGCTGATTCTCAATTTTGACAAAAAAATTCAAAATAAATTATTTTTATGGCCATTTTTTGAGCAATTTTGACTAAATTTTATGAGATAAAGTAGAGTGACCGGTTAGTTTTACTTCTTGAATATTGTCTAGATGCAAGGTGCCGTTTTGAAATTATTGATAAAAATTCGTAGGAGAAATATTTTGTCAAAAACGAATTTTGGCAATAACTCGAAAAGTATAAGTTGTACTTGACAAATAAGGACATAATTAGAATCCTTGGCTAATTTTACGTCGGATAAGCTAATTTACAAATGCGTTGGGTGCCATAGTTGTTCAAAAATTGGCATTTTTCAGCAGATTTTCAATTTTGACCAAGAAAAAATAAAAATAAAAATTTTTGGACCATTTTTTGAGGCAATTTTTATTAACTTTTGCCAAGTAAAGTAGAAAAAAAAGTTAATTTCAAACTTAGAAAACTGTCTAGACGTAAGGTGCCGTTTTGAAATTATTGATGAAAATTCGTTAGGAGAAATGTTTTGTCGAAAACGAGTTTTGGCGATCACTCGAAAAGTATCAGTCGTACGTTAGAAATAAGAACATATTTAGAATCCTTAGCCAATTTTACGCCAGATAAGCTAATTTACAGATGCGTTGGTTACCAGAATTGCCCACAATTTGACATTTTCCAGCCGATTCTCAATTTTGACAAAAAAATTAAAAAAAAAATTCGAGCTATTTTTTAAGCAAATTTGATTAAATTTTGTGAGGTGAAGTACATTGACAGGTTAATTTTAATCCCCAAAAAATGTCTAGATGCAAGGTGCCGTTTTGAAATTATTGATAAAAATTTGAGATGTCTTGTAAAAAACGAAGTTTAACAATAACTCAAAAACTATAAGTCAAACGTGAGAACTAAGCACATATTTAGAATCCTCAGCAAATTCTACGTTAGCTGAGCTGATTTACAAAAGCGTTAGGTACCAAAAGTGCCCAAAAAGTGACATTTTCCAGCTTATTATCAATTTTGACAAAAACGAATTTTGACGATAACTCAAAAAATATAAGTCGTACGTGACAAATAAGTACATATTTAGAATCCCTAGCAAATTTTACATCGTATAAGCTGATTTACAAAAGCGTTGGGTACCAGAATTGCCCAAAAAGTGTCATTTTCCAGCTGATTATCAATTTTGACAAAAACGAATTTTGGCGATAACTCAAAAAATATGAGTCGTACGTGACAAATAAGTACACATTTAGAATCCCCAGCAAATTTTACGTCCGATAAGCTGATTTACAAAAGCGTTGGGTACCAAAATTGCCCAAAAAGTGACATTTTCCAGCCGATTTTCAATTATGACAAAAACAAAATTAAAAAAAAAACAATTTTCTGGGCCATGTTTTAAGCAAATTTGATAAAACTTTGTTAGGTAAAGTACATTGACAGGTTAATTTTAATCCTAAAAAAATGTCTAAATGCAAGGTGCCGTTTTGAAATTATTGATAAAAATTTGTTATGCGAGATGTCTTGTAAAAAACGAAGTTTAACAATAACTCAAAAACTATCAGTCAAACGTGCGAACTAAGCACAAATTTAGAATCCTCAGCATATTCTACGTTAGCTGAGCTGATTTACAAAAGCGTTAGGTACCAAAAGTGCCCAAAAAGTATCATTTTCCAGCTGATTATCAATTTTGACAAAAACGAATTTTGACGATAACTCAAAAAATATGAGTCGTACGTGACAAATAAGTACATATTTAGAATCCCTAGCAAATTTTACGTCCGATAAGCTGATTTACAAAAGCGTTGGGTACCAAAATTGCCCAAAAAGTGACATTTTCCAGCCGATTTTCAATTATGACAAAAACAAAATTAAAAAAAACAATTTTCTGGGCCATGTTTTAAGCAAATTTGATAAAACTTTGTTAGGTAAAGTACATTGACAGGTTAATTTTAATCCTAAAAAAATGTCTAAATGCAAGGTGCCGTTTTGAAATTATTGATAAAAATTTGTTATGCGAGATGTCTTGTAAAAAACGAAGTTTAACAATAACTCAAAAACTATAAGTCAAACGTGAGAACTAAGCACATATTTAGAATCCTCAGCAAATTCTACGTTAGCTGAGCTGATTTACAGAAGCATTAGGTACCAAAAGTGCCCAAAAAGTGTCATTTTCCAGCTGATTATCAATTTTGACAAAAACGAATTTTGACGATAACTCAAAAAATATGAGTCGTACGTGACACATAAGTACATATTTAGAATCCCTAGCAAATTTTACATCATATAAGCTGATTTACAAAAACGTTGGGTACCAGAATTGCCCAAAAAGTGACATTTTCCAGCCGATTTTCAATTTTGACAAAAACAAAATAAAAAAAAACAATTTTCTGGGCCATTTTTTAAGCAAATTTGATAAAATTTTGTTAGGTGAAGTACACTCACAGGCTAATTTTAATCCTAAAAAATTGTCTAGATGCAAGGTGCCGTTTTGGAATTATTGATAAAAATTTGTTATGCGAGATGTCTTGTAAAAAACGAAGTTTGACAATAACTCAAAAACTATCAGTCAAACGTGCGAAATAAGCACATATTTAGAATCCTCAGCAAATTCTACGTTAGCTGAGCTGATTTACAAAAGCGTTAGTTACCAGAATTGCCCAAAAAGTGACATTTTCCAGCCGATTCTCAATTTTGACAAAAACAAAATTAAAAAAAAACTATCTCCTTGGCCATTTTTTAAGCAAATTTGATAAAATTTTGTTAGGTGAAGTACACTGACAGGCTAATTTTAATCCTAAAAAATTGTCTAGATGCAAGGTGCCGTTTTGAAATTATTGATAAAAATTTGTAACGCGAGATGTTTTGTCAAAAACGAAGTTTGACGATAAATCAAAAACTATAAGTCAAACGTGAGAACTAAGCACATATTTAGAATCCTCAGCAAATTCTCCGTTAGCTGAGCTGATTTACAAAAGCGTTAGTTACCAGAATTGCCCAAAAAGTGCCATTTTCCAGCTGATTATCAAGTTTGAGAAAAACGAATTTTGACGATAACTCAAAAAATATGAGTCGTACGTGACAAATAAGTACATATTTAGAATCCCTAGCAAATTTTACGTCCGATAAGCTGATTTGCAAAAGCGTTGGGTACCAAAATTCCCCAAAAAGTGACATTTTCCAGCTGACTGTCAATTTTGACAAAAACGAACTTTGGCGTTAACTTCATGACTTTACCAATTTGTTTCGTATAGTTATAGTGGACTTTATACATGATTTAAACAACTACGAAACGATCCACAAACATATTCTAGTTTTGCGATTATCGGGAAAGAAAAAATTTGGATTCAAGTGTCGATTTGTGTTTGCAGCATCCTCTCATGGCTTGTCTCACTTGTGCAATGATCCGCATCGGCCATAAATAGGCCGCAAAGTCGCACAATTACATTATAATAGCATCCTGGGGCACCGGTATTGACCCCAGCACGTGCCAATTGTGTGTCGTCTCTTTGTGTCCACCCCATGTTTACATTCTCTATCCTTCCAGTACATTAGTTGGCCATTAATCCATGTCGCAAACATCCCTCCTAATATTTTATTAATAGATCGAGCCAGGTATATCTATCTATCTATGATTTGAGCGAGGGGACAAAAAGATGCTAATAAACAACAAGAGTAACGTTTAGACGGAATGAAGCGAACATCCTAGGGCATATTGGAGTCTTGCGTGCCAAGCCACCATTTTCTCCGCAAGTAACAAAAGACCTGACTAGGATTAGTACGTTTTAGAGTTGTGAGGGACATACAGGTTGCAATGCGAGATTCTTATCGAACGCCCTTTCGAAATTCATTAGCGAAATTTTCACTTTCGAAACATTGTCGGATTTTAACGAGGGATTTTATTGCCCAACTGATGCTAGATTATAATTGAGACGTTCCAAGGTACGGTACGAGAGGAATATAAATGAAATATTAGTCGAGAGACTCATAAATAACAATTAGTTACTAAAGTACTAAATTGGTATACAATCCAGTTCTCAGCGTCCAGGAGATCTTCATTAAAAAACGCCTTTTTACTTGGATTTATTGCTACAGCGAAGTTTACGATTTCGGTGTCAAAATAAAGACCAAACCGAAAACAAGACACAATTTTTATTCTCCTCTCACTTTTTTTCTTATTATTTTTTGCCCACTTTTACTTCTGCTAAATAGATAGCATAGATTCTATGTTAAACGCTTGATAATTTAGTGAAAAAAACATCTCTCTAGGCCTACTCTGACCAGAGTTACAAGCGTCGGAATATGCGGTACCACCGCGGTACTTTATCTAAAACTGTTCAAATTGATCAGATTTGGCCAAAATTGTGTAACACCCTTGTAGAATTCAACAGTATACCAATTATCTAATTTACAACTCAAAATTGTAGTTATAAGAGGTGGTACCTTCCATTCCCGAGCTTATAACTTCGATATTTATTTTCGTATCGGAATCGTTTTTTTACTGAAGAATTTTTCTTCCACTATTTTCTATGCCCTTAATGCTTAATTCTCTTGTATTAAATCGAATTTTTTTCTTTAATTTAGTAGTACTTGAAATTTCGGGGTAATCAACGAAAGAAATCTATTGAAAGTGTTAGACTGTAAAATCAAGTCAAATTTTGCCTAAATTTTTGCGAAAATAATCAACGTACCAAAGTGGTACCTTACATTCCCGAGCCTATAACATTGTTATTTATTTTTTTATTGAAATCGTTTTTTCACTGTTGGATTTCGTTCCCAAAATATTGTCTATGCCCACTGTGCTTAATTTTCATATAATAAATCGAAATTTTTTCATTAAATTTGTAGTACTACTTGAAATTTCAAGATTATCAACAAAAGAAATATTTTGAAAAGCTGTGTGAAATTGTAAAATCAAGTCAAATTTTGGTTTAGTTGATTAATTTTTGCACTAAAGTGGTACCTTTTATTCCCGGGCTTATAACTTTGTTATTTATTTTCTTATTGGAATCGTTGTTTTACTGTTGGATTTCGTGCTCAAAGTATCGTCTGTGCCCTCTATGCTCAAGTCTCTCGTATTAAACGGAGATTTTTACTTTGACTTTGTAGTACTACTTAATCAAGATGATCAAAGTTTTGTAAAATCGTGCAAACAATTAATTAATCAATTAATCGATGTGTAAAGTCCCGAAATTAAGTCAAATTTTGACTTGGCTGAGTTAACTTTGGCAAAAATTATCAACGTATTAAAGTGGTACCTTCCATTCCTAAGTTTATAGCTTCCTTATTAATTTTCATACGGGAATCGTTTTTTTACTGTTGGATTTTTCTTTCAAAGTATTTTCTATGCTCTCTTGTATTAAATCAAAATTTTTGATTTGATTTTGTAGTACCTACCACTCAAAATTTCAAGATCAAGGTTTGGTAAAACGACGTAAAGGTTTGACCTAGTACAGAAATAGTTTAAAAGAAGTATGTTAAGAAACTGTAAAATTGTAAAATCAAGTCAAATTTTAGCATAACTGAGTTAACTTTAGCAAAAATAGCAAGGTATTAAAGTAGTACTTTTTATTCCCGGGCTTATAACTTTGATACTTATTTTCTTATTGGAATCGTTGTTTTACTGTCGGATTTCGTTCTCAAAGTATTGTCTATGCCCTCTATGCTAAATTCTCTCGTATTAAACGGAGATTTTTACTTTGACTTTGCAGTAGTACTTAATCAAGATGATCAAGGTTTTGTAAAATGGTGCAAACAATTAATCAATGATGGTTTATTAAATGAAAAACATTGAAAACCTGTGTAAAGTCCTAATATTAAGTCAAATTTTGACTTGGCTGAGTTAACTTTGGCAAAAATTACCAACGTATTAAAGTGGTACCTTCCATTCCTAAGTTTATAACTTCCTTATTAATTTTCAAACGGGAATCGTTTTTTTACTCTTGGATTTCTCTTTCAAAGTATTTTCTATGCTCTCTTGTATTAAATCAAAATTTTTGATTTGATTTTGTAGTACCACTCAAAATTTCAAGATCAAGGTTTTGTAAAACGACGTAAAGGCTTGACCTAATACAGAAATAGTTTAAAGAAGTATATTAAAAAACTGTGTAAAATTTTAAAATCAAGTCGAATTTTAGCTTAACTGAATTAACTTTAGCAAAAATTGCAAGGTTAAAGTAGTACTTTTCATTCCTGGGCTTATAACTTCGTTATTTGTTTTCGTATCAGTGTCGTCTTTTCGCTGTTGTATTACTCTTTCAAAGTACTGTCTATGCCGTCTATGTTCAATTTTCTCGAGTTAAATCACTATTTTTTTGACTTTGTAGTACTTGATCAAGGTTTTGTAAAATAATGAAAAGATTTGATGTCGTGTAGAAATAGTTTATTGGATAAAATATACGTTATAACGTAAAAACAAAACAAACATTGACTTAATTGAGTCAACGTACCAAAGTAGTACCTTCCATTCCTGGGCCTATAACTCCGTAAATAATTTTCGTATTAGTGTCGTTTTTCCACCATCATATTCCGCTCACTACGCACTTTCTATGCCATCTATAACCAATTTACTTGTATTAAATCGGTCTTTTGTGGTGCAGCGATCGATCCCGTCCTCTGATTAAATTGCACCTTTTCCTTGCAAATCCCTTAAGAACCGGCTAACCCAATCAAGTCTCCCGTTGATCCCTTCTCGCAAATTGTCATTTAGTATTGTCTTCAGAGTGGATATCCGCCCGAGCTGGCAACATTTCGGCATTGCGTGACCTGTGCATATATTCGTCTTCGACCCCGGCACGCGATGGTGCGCTCATTCGACGAATTCTGATTGTGGCAGGGCCACGTGCCATTGTTCCGGCTCCCTGACTCAGTTACACTCGCCAGACGCAAAAAACTACAAATTTCAACCAAAATTTGGCAAATTGGCGTCCCTCAAGGCCCACCTACCGACCCCATCTTATCTGGACAAACCGTCCCAAGCGCCGAATTTCCGCCGAATTATCAAAGTCGGCGTCGATTCGAGCCCGAGTTGGCGTCCGGGCCGCCATTGCGGGCGTCGCGACGGAAGGAGGGGCCGTCGCCTAGGTAACCGCGAATTGGCGTCGCGATCGAAGCTTTTCGGGGGCCATCAGCTGATATGCAGCCGAATTTTTTTATTATAAATTGAATGGCCACACGTGCGACCGGGTTTATGGCCACCTGCTAATCATAAAATACTAATGAGTGTATTAAGATATTTACGCAGATATGGGTTTGTCGTAAAAGGGGCATAAAAGTGGATCAATCTTGGCCGACGACCATTTAGCCACAGGGGGCACGAGATTGAACGCAATTTTGCGAAAAATTGATAAATTAATATGAAATTGTTCCGGCCATGAAACGGGAGCAAGCTTCAACCGAGCAGAAATTCACTTTACTAAATTGTTATTTAAAAAAGTTTACATTCCTCATTTCTCAGTTGTTGTAATTAAAAGATAAACAAGGAGAAACACAATAGCGAAAAAACCACCTTGATACGATGATTAGTAACAAAGTTACAAGCCCGAGAATCTGCGGTACGACCTTGGTACTTTGTCTATATTCGTTAGAAATGAAAGTAAATAAATGTTTACACAAACGTTTCATCACAAGCTTAGAAAAACAAAATGTTTGATTAATTTACCTAAATAAAAAGCACGGTACCACCCTAGTACTTGCTTTAAGACGCCTGAAATTCGCTTCAACGTAAAAAAACAACTTGAATAAATGACTTACAAATTTTGTGATCTAGAAAATGAGACGCTACTTTAGGTACTGTATTTACAATAGTCTATAGTTTTACCTAACCTAAAAGAAAGTATTTACCTTGAACACTTAAAAACTTACTAAAAAAATCGTTGTTGATTTTTAAACTGCAATTTAAATCATTTGGGTTCTATAACAATTTTTTGATAAAATTATATAATTTTACTTAAATCAAGGCAATCTGAAGGGTTTTAGATAAAGTACCGAGGTGGTACCGCAGCTTCCGACGCTTGTAACTTCGGTCAGAGTTGGCCGAGAGCGATGGTTTTTTTTACAAGTTGAGGAGATTGAAAAGAAGAATTGTTTCTCAAATTGTATTTATTAAAAAAATTAAAAAAATTTATTAGAAACAGGTTATTTTTTTCAAAATCTCAAAATTTTACACTTATAATTTTCTATAAATTTGCTACCAAATTATTAATACAATTATTTGCATTTTAATGAATTAATTTTAATATAAATTTCACAAAATACTGATTATTTTGAACTGAAAATTTTGAGAAACCATGTTGCTTTTTAAGAGCAATTTTAGTGATTTGAGTTCTACAACAATTTTTTGATCCAGATACAAAATTTCAGCCAAATCTGAGCATTCTGAAGGGTTTTAGATAAAGTACCAAGGTGGTACCGCATATTCTAACGTTTGTAACTTCGGTCAGAGTTATCCGAGAGCGACGGCTTTTTAAGAAATTGTTTATTTTCAAAAGGAGAATCGGTTTTCTATATATCTACATAAAAAAATAGAAAAAATCAAGTTCTAGAAATAGAAGTACCACAGTGGTACCACCAATTCCAACATTTGTAACTTCGATCAAATTTATCTGAAAGCGACGATTTCTTCACTTAATAATACGACATAACATTCAAAATCGACTCAAAACAAACACTATTGTGAATGGAGCACCTAAGTAGTACCACATTTTCTAGTCTACAACTCCGGTAATAATTGCTACAAAGCAATAATTCTTCCACTATCATATTTCACTTAATAAATAGCGTGTTTGTTTATTATTTTTGCGATTAAATAAAAGATTATACCGTAATTAAAAACGTAACGCTCGAAATGGCAATCTGACGGTACTACCTTAACATAACGTTTTAATGCAAATTGTTGTGGTCTTTTAATGTTTTTACACAATTGTAGACACTGTTTTCGCACAACTTGAACCAATTCGGTCAAAATAAAAAATATATAGAGGTAGTACCGTCCTTTCTCAGACCTACAACTTAATTAAAAATGCTCATATCGGAATAATTTTTTCACAGTGTGTTTCTCCCCGTATTTTGAATCACCCAACAAGTTTTGGCGTGTATTGGACGTTAAAAAAATTCGTCATGCGTGAGATATCAATTTTCCGAATCAGTGAAATTCCTTTCGCTGCCAAAATCGTGCCGCTTAAAATTCTCGTGCAATTAAAAATATTAATTAGAATTTAAATAGTTGTGGCACGTTCCGTGACTACGTAGAATTACCGATCCGATAAACGTGCGAGCTTAGAACCGTTCATGCGCGTATGACAGCCCATTCATAATACCGACTTCATTATTTGAAGATTATGCTAAATATCCTGCGTTTGGGGAATTATAGATAAGAATTTGCATTTTTGTGATAAGAAATGACCATTAGGCATTAGCTTTTTTTTTAATCGATGGGGTCACTTAACGACCTCGCGCTCGCCCGACCACGAAAATTAATAAAACGAGATTCGTGTCGCGATATTGCCTTGTTTCCCGACCAGAAATAAACTCGAAAGCCGGTCGCGTAATTCGGTGAGTTATGGGCATGGGAACATGTGGTACTACCATGGTACTTGTCAAAATTGGTAATAAAATAATAAAAACGTGGCGAGACGGCGATAAGACGGCCGTTAAAGTCGTTAGTACCACGGTAGTACCAATTCTTTTTGGGTAGTACCATCGATGGTTGTCTCAGTAGCGCGAGGTGTTAAAAGCGTGGGTCGTCCGAACCCGACTTGGAATTATGTTTGTTCTTACAGCTAATGTATCTGTAAGAAAATCTCACATTTAATGAACCAAGGCAAATTTATGTGGAGCTGGTCTCGATATCGGTCATCTCCTCAGAGCCATCCTGTGGTGAGGGTGATAAGCTGAAATAATTACCTAGTGTCGAGCGGGGGCGATTCTGGGTTAATGAGCGACTGAGGGGCGAAGGGGTAATAAACTTGATTGGGTTTTAGAAATTCATTAAAGTGGAATTGTTATGGCGCTATAAAGCGGACGCTTAATTGATTTTTAAAGAGCGGATTTGAGAAACAAACTACAGGGCAGTACCGCCGTTTTTACACCCAGTTCTTGCAGTTGAGATTCTGCCTAAAACGTTTGATAATTTGGTAAGAAAAGCGTTTCTCTACGCCAATTTTAAACAAAGTTACAGTGTGGTACCACCTTGGTACTTGATCTAAAACAGTCCTCAGATATGACCGAATCATATGTATTTAGAAATTTCAAACTTAAAAATGTACCAAACATTTTTTTAAAGTTAGAAATCTAAAAAACAAAACCAAAAATTATATATTAAACTTCTAATTCTCGTTTTTCTGTTGGCTTTTTTATAATTTTTTTTAGTAAAACTAGACTCTGTCTTTAACACTTGGCACTTTGGTAAAAAAATCATCGCTCTCGGCCAACTCTGACCCGAGTTACAAGCGTCAAAAGGTGCGGTACTACCTTGGTACTTTATCTAAAACTCTTCAGAATGCTCCGATATTGCTGAAATTTTGTATCTGCATGAAAAAATTGTTGTAGAACTCAATCTACTAGAATTGCTCTTGAAAGGCAATATGGTTTCTCAAAGTTTTCAGTTCAAAATAATCAATATTTTGTGAAATACGAGTAGTACTAAGATTTTATATAAAAATTAATTCTTCAAAATGCAAATCATTTTAACAATAATTTGATAGTAAATTTATAGAAAATTTCAAGTTTATAAATTTGAGATTTTGAAGAAGGTAATCTAAGTTTCTAATACATTTTTTTTATTTTTTAATAAGTATCTACGTATTGAAAAACGATTCTACTTTTCAATCTCCACAACTTGTAAAAAAAATCACCGCTTTCGACTAACTCTGACCGAAGTTACAAACGTTTTAAAATGCGGTACCATCTTGGTACTTTATCTAAAACCCTTCAGAATGCTCCGATTTGGCTGAAATTTTGTATGTGCATCAAAACATTGTTGTAGAACTCAAATTACTGTAATTGCTCTTAAAAGGCAATATGGTTTCTCAAAATCTTCAGTTTAAAATTCTCAATATTTTGTAAAATACGAGTAGTACTAAGATTTTATATAAAAATTAATTTTTTCAAAATGCAAATCATTTTAACAATAATTTGATAGTAAATTTATAGAAAATTACAAGTTTATAAATTTGAGATTTTGAAGAAGTTAATCTAAATTTCTAATACATTTTTTTTTATTTTTTTAATAAGTATCTACGTATTGAAAAACGATTCTACTTTTCAATGTCCACAACTTGTAAAAAAATCACCGCTTTCGGCTAACTCTGACCGAAGTTACAAACGTTGTAAAATGCGGTACCACCTTGGTACTTTATCTAAAACCCTTCAGAATGCTCCGATTTGGCTGAAATTTTGTATGTGAATCAAAAAATTCTTGTAGAACTCAAATTACTGTAATTGCTCTTAAAAGTCTTTAGTTCAAAATAATCAGTATTTTGTGAAATAGTACTAAGATTTTATATAAAAATAAATTCTTCAACATGTAAATAATTTTATCATCAATTTGGTAGTAAATTTATAAAAAATTATGAGTTTAAAAATTTGAGATATTGAAAAAGGTAACGTAAGTTTCTAATGATTTTTTAAAATGTTTTAAATAATAACGTATTGAGAAACAAATCTACGTTTGAAGTTCTACAACTTGCAAAAAAAATCACCGTTCTCGGCCAACTTTGACCGAAATTACAAGCGTCGGAAGATGTGGTACCACCTTGGTACTTTATCTAAAACCTGTAAAAATGCTCCGATTCGGCTGAAACTTGGTAGTTGTGTCCAAAACGTTTAGTAGAACTCTACAAACCTGGAGACTCGCCCCAGGCCCGTTTTATAACAGTCATTAAACCGCTTAGCTCATCCGCAGAAATTTCGCTAAATCCTTGCCGTTTTTCTCGCTTTGATTGCCGCTAATTGCGATTCAGACCTAAAGTGCGTGAAACACGCTTGTAACACGCTCTATTATTTCGCGATGAAAACAAGAAAGATCGCCATGTTCTAGTTATCTAAAAATTTCAAGGGTTAATCGTTCAACGATGAATATTCTCGGTAAAGATAAAATAATTGTCGTAATTAGTTTAATAGATGGCTAGAGTCGACCGAGAGGAATTAGAACGAGTTCAATCCACTCACAAGGAAATTTCATTCGAGCTTTTAGACGTAATGTAAATTGATCCAAGGGGTGGTTTCGCCACAGAATGATTCGGAAGCCATTAAGCAAACACAGAGTGCTTTTAGTTGGAGAAAAAAACTCATGACGGCGTGTTAAAGGGGCATAAAGCTTGAAACTAATTTATTTTAATTTATGAATTGTTTTTATGTCTTAATTAATTCAAGAAATGAGAAACACAACGGTGAAAGAACCGCGACTCTAACTTGATTTTTAACCGAGATATAGGCTTGCAAAGGAGCGGTACCACCTCACAAAAATTATATTTTGTTCACAGCTCCCTAACACAAAGCGAAATAATCTGATTAAATGTAAACATAAGAGTTACACACTTTTACAGCTGGTACTACTGCTACTAGCCATAAATCAAACGATCAGATAAAGGAAGTGGATTTTAAAAAACAGGTACTTAATTAAGAGCATTTTGAAATGCAAATATTTCAAACATAAAAAATGCTACACAAGGCGCTGGAACTTCTGTGACCTTTAATACATAGATTTAAACTCAAATGAGCCACAAACCAAAATCGTATATTGTCTGTCTAAAGTAGTACCGTAATTACGTCTTCAATTATATTGTGTTCGTACCTTCAATAGCCAAAATTTTGTATAATTATAGCCAAACTGTGCGTTTTAAAGTGGTTCAAGGCTTGAAAATGTATGGTACCACCTTGGTACTTGGTCTACAACTCTTTAAACATCTACAATTGTGCCAAAATTCCGTACAATGATGCAAAATAAGCCACAAAACACCTCTTGTGCTATTTTATGAAAAGTAGTACCACACCTATAATTGTTAAAATTCGTAGCATTCAATGTCCGTCTAAGGTAGTACCACGATTATGTTTTCGAACACAACGGTAAAAAATGAGCCTTCGGGCATCCACCAGCAAAGCTACAAGCTCGGTATTTTGTCTACAACCGTTTAATCTTGTTGAAATTTTGTGTAATTATGTTAAGCGAGTAGTACCAGAGTTCGATGTTGTGAAACAAGAAAAGTTTGTGTAAATTGAAATGTAATATTTCCTTGTTGCGAGCTGGGAGGAGTCAGTTTGTAGTTTAAGGCTATGACTAACAAATGGTACCACTCTCGTACTTTGCCCACAGAGTTAGTACATACGTTAATTTATTTTTTGTGTAAAATTGTTGTAGTTTTCGGTTTTGTGCGTTAGGTGGGCGAAATATGAACTTGAAATTTTGGGGTACTGCCCCGGTACTGAGTGTAGGACAGCCCAGAGTTGTCCGATTTGTGTAAAATTTGGTACTTTTCTTTAAAATAAGTCGTAAAAATTGTTTTTGTGCATCAAATGGATGAGATACAAATTTGAAAATAAATAGTACTACTTTAGTATAGTATCTAAAACGATTCAGAGCAATCCGATTCTGACAAAATTCGTTACTTTTATGTAAAATGGACGATTTATTTCATTTTTCTGCGTTTAGTAAGCGAGCTATGAACTTGAAAATTTGTGGTACTGCTTCTGTATTCTATGTAGGACGATCTAGAGTGGTCCGATTTAGACATTTTGTATAAAATGAGTTATATATTTCGTTACGTAGATGCAATATAAACTTGAAATATGTAGTACTACCATGGTATCATGAGTAAGTCAGTCCAGAAAAGACCGATTTAGACAAATATCGGTACTTTTGTATAAAATGAGTTGTATATTTCGTTTTTATGGGTCAGATAAATGCGATACAAAATTGAAATGTGTGGTACTTTCGCGGTGTCATGAGTAAAACAGCCCAGAGTAGTCAGACTTGTGTAAAATCTTATATTTTTGTGTAAAATAAGCCACAGAATTTGTTTTTGCGTGTTAGATATGCATCATATGAATTTTAAAAAATGTGGTACTACCAGGCTACTGTATGTAGGGCGGTCCAGAGTTGTCCGATTCGTGTAAAATGTGCTTCTTTTGTGTACCACTAGTCGTAGAATTTGTTTCTGTGCATTAAATGGGCAAAATATGAATTTGAAATTTTGTGGTACTGCCCCGGAATTGTGTGTCGGACAGCCCAGAGTTGTCCGATTTGTGTAAAACTTGGTATTTTTGTGTAAATTAAATCGTAGAATTCGTTTCTGCAAGTTCGATGAGCAAGATATAAATTTGAAATTTTGTGGTACTGCTCGAGTACTCTGAGTAGAATGATCCGATTTTTGTAAAATTTGGTACTTTTGTATAAAACGAGTCGTAGATTTCGTTTTTGGTGATTAAAATGGCAAGCTATTAACTTGAAATTTTAGAACAGTAAAAAAAAATTTGAAAATTTGTGGTACTACCCCTGTGCTTTGTCCAGACCGGTCCGATTTGTGTAAAACTTGGTATTTTTACATAAAATTGTTTGTAGCTTTCGTTTTTGTGCATTAAACTGGCGACCTATCAACTTGAAATTTTAGAACAGTACCCCGGTACTGTGTGTAAATCAGTCCAGAGTTGTCCGATTTGTATAAAACTTAGTACTTTTGCATAAAATGAGTCACAGATTACGTTTTTGCACCTTAATTTGTCGTAAAACAAATTTGAAAATTTGTGGTACTACCCCGGTGCTTTGTCCAGACGGGTCCGATTTGTGTAAAATTTGGTATTTTTGCCATAAAATTGTTGGTAGATGTCGTTCTTATGCATTAAACTGGCGACCTATCAACTTGAAATTTTATAGCATTGCCCCGGTACTGTGTGTAAATCAGCCCAGAGTTGTCCGATTTGTATAAAACTTAGTACTTTTGCATAAAATGAGTCACAGATTACGTTTTTGCACCTTAATTTGTCGTAAAACGAATTTGAAAATTTGTGGTACTACCCCGGTGCTTTGTCCAGACCGGTCCGATTTGTGTAAAATTTGGTATTTTTGCATAAAATTGTTGGTAGATGTCGTTCTTATGCATTAAACTGGCGACCTATCAACTTGAAATTTTATAGCAGTGCCCCGGTACTGTGTGTAAATCAGCTCAGAGTGGTCCGATTCGTGCAAAATTTTGTACTTTTGCCTAAAATGACCCGTAGATTGCGTTTTTGTGCCTTATTTTGTCGTAAAATGAATTTGAAAATTTGTGGTACTGCCCCGAAGTGTGTATTTTTGCATAAAATCGTTCGTAGGTTTGGTTCAAACGGCCGGTTTTAATTTCCCTGTGAGTAACGATGTTGGTAAAGCTCGTATAAAATAAATTAAACCGGCCGGCTATCCGGCGCGGCGTTGAAACGCTCAGTATTCTCATAAGTCAATAAATTTTTATATTTGACGTGTTAGTTTACGATTACAATTATGAGATATTTATTAGAGTTGGTATTTATAATGCAGACATATTTATTAGTGGTGGAAATAAAACAAATAATTCGTAATAAATATAGTACATAGTTATAGATTCATGGTGAGCTGGGTTCAGGTAGGTATATAAGATCGGTCCGCTGTAAAACACTAAATTATATAGTGTTTTTGTATATTGATTAGGCGAGGGTAGACCGCAAGTCTGGCGCTGCTCTGCAGGAGGCCCCGAGTATTGATCAAATAAATATGGTTTACGAATAACCTGACTGCTATATTCCTAGCTTTTAGACTTTTCATTATCATGACTCATCGGACCTGAAAAATGTCACTGAATTTACCCTTCGCTGAAACGAATTTAATTAGGAGCGAATGATACAATCAGCCCTATTTATTCTTTCCAACTATCTTAATTGTTTTAATAATACACACGCATATTAAAACTCTTATTGCACTCAACTAACTGTTATTTCATGCTTCGTAGTCGCAAAACAGCCTTGGAGAAAATCATTTTTCAATTTATTCCACAAGGCAGATGAAAATTTACGCCCTCAACACTAATCGCCCGATAATAGGCAATAATCACCCGATACGATCGCTTTTAGAACCACCCCAGCTTTTGATTGAATAGACAGGTTAAATATGACAAGTTGCAGCATCATGGTGACTTTCACTTTGCATTGTTTACGGCTTCATTGCACAAGGGCTTGGGTTACCTCAGTAATTCGATCGCTCAAATTTAGCGTAAAAATTCAGGGTTGCAACCCTTGCTACATAAAAGGGGCGGTGTCTGACAGTTGCAATGATGATGGCTCGATAAGATAGAAGGCTTATTTACATAGACGAGGCGCTGCCTTGACCGCCTCGGCCACTGAATTCAAGAAGTGTAATTAATTTGCACTTAAATTCCAATTTGTTTCTTAAAAGTACGATGGGACGACCGATAATGGGGACGGTAATTATGCTCTCACGGCTGGTACCGGGGTGGTTACGATTTTTATAAACTGGATCAAAACAACCAAAGAAAAATTGTTAAATTACATTTTAAACAGTTTCTCAAACTTTGACCTATAACTTAAAAACTACAGGTTGTAGGTGAAATTTGTAAACTGATTCGGAATCCTTGGAAAATTTTACGTATGAAACACTGGGATAGCAATTGTTTCAATTAAAAACACGTCGAAGTATGCTCATCTCTTATTTAATTAATTCTAAGCTTGAGGAATCAAACATTGACCGATATCTCAATAAGTGTGACTTGTATTTGAAAAATAATGACAGTTTCGGATTCCTGAGACAATTTTACGTAAGAAAAACTCATTTTTGAGTCGGTTTTACTTCACATTTTGCTAAAAAAAATTATATGTTCAAGAGAGTTTGTTTTTTGACCAACTACATTTTAGACAGTTCCTCAAACTTTGTCTGACATCTCAAAAAATGTTGGTTGTTGATGAAAAATGGAGACAGTTTCGGATTTCTGAGACATTTTTCCATAAGAACAAATATTTTTTGAGCCGGTTTCATACCTCACTTTGCCAAAAAAAATTATATGTTTAATAGTGTTTGGTTTTTAAGTTCATTTTAGCCAGTTCTTCAAACTTTGACTAATATCTTAAAAAGTGTTAGTTGTAGAAGAAATATGGAAACAGTTTCAGAATCCTAAGAAAATTTTACGTAAGAAAAACTTATTTTTGAGTCGGTTTCACGCCACATTTTGCTAAAAAAAATATATGTTCAAGAGAATTTGTTTTTTGACCAACTACGTTTTAGTCAGTTCCTCAAATTTTGACAGATATCTCAAAATATGTTGGTTGTTGATGAAAAATGGAGACAGTTTCGGATTCCTGAGACATTTTTCCATAAGAACAGATATTTTTTGAGTCGTTTTCCTACCTCACTTTGCCAAAAAAATTATATGTTCAATAGTGTTTGGTTTTTAACTTCATTTTAGCCAATCCCTCAAACTTCGTCTAATATCTCAAAAAGTGTTGGTTGTTGATAAAAAATAATTACAGTTTTGGATTCCTGAGACAATTTTACGTAAGAAAAACTCATTTTGAGTCGGTTTTACTTCACTTTTTGTTAAAAAAAATATATGTTCAAGAGAGTTTGTTTTTTGACCAACTACATTTTAGACAGTTTCTCAAACTTTGACTGATATATCAAAATATGTTGGTTGTTGATGAAAATTGGAGAGAGTTTCGAATTCCTGAGACATTTTTCCATAAGAACAAATATTTTTGAGTCGGTTTCATACCTCACTTTACCAAAAAAAATTATATGTTCAATAGTGTTTGGTTTTTAAGCTCATTTTAGCCAGTTCTTCAAACTTTGACTAATATCTTAAAAAGTGTTAGTTGTAGAAGAAATATGGAGACAGTTTCAGAATCCTGAGAAAATTTTACGTAAGAAAAACTTATTTTTGAGTCGGTTTCACGCCACATTTTGCTAAAAAAAATATATGTTCAAGAGAATTTGTTTTTTGACCAACTACGTTTTAGTCAGTTCCTCAAATTTTGACAGATATCTCAAAATATGTTGGTTGTTGATGAAAAATGGAGACAGTTTCGGATTCCTGAGACAATTTTCCATAAGAACAAATATTTTTTGAGTCGGTTTCATTCCTCATTTTACCAAAAAAAAAATTATATGTTCTATAGTGTTTGGTTTTTAAGTTCATTTTAGCCAGTTCCTCATACTTTGACTAATATCTTAAAAAGTGTTAGTTGTAAAAGAAAAATTGAGACAGTTTCGGAATCCTGAGAAAATTTTACGTAAGAAAAACTTATTTTTGAGTCGGTTTCACTCCACATTTTGCTAAAAAAAATATATGTTCAAGAGAATTTGTTTTTTGAACAACTACATTTTAGACAGTTTCTCAAACTTTGACTGATATCTCAAAAAGTGTTGGTTGTTGATAAAAATTGGGGACAGTTTCGGATTCCTGAGACAATTTTACGTAAGAAAAACTCATTTTTCAGTCGGTTTTACTCCACAATTTGCTTAAAAAAATTATGTGTTCAAGAGTTTGTTTTTGAACCAACTACATTTTAGTCAGTTCGTCAAATTTTGACTGATATCTCAAAAAGTGTTGGTTGTTGATAAGAAATGGAGACAGTTTCGGATTCCTGAGACAATTTTCCATAAGAATAATTATCTTTTGAGTCGGTTTCATTCCTCACTTTGCCAAAAAAAAATTATATGTTCTATAGTGTTTGGTTTTTAAGTTCATTTTAGCCAATTCCTCAAACTTCGTCTAATATCTCAAAAAGTGTTGGTTGTTGATGAAAAATAATTACAGTTTTGGATTCCTGAGACAATTTTACGTAAGAAAAACTCATTTTTAGTCGGTTTTACTTCACATTTTGTTAAAAAAAATATATGTTCAAGAGAGTTTGTTTTTTACCAACTACATTTTAACCATTTTTTCAAATTTTGATAACTTGAAAACTACCGCTCAAAAACAAAACAATAGAACTATTTTAATGCAAACTTATGAAAAATCATCCAGGGAATCGACAAAACTTTCAAATTCCCAATAGCCTTTTAGATATGATTTTTTTTTAATTTTACCTATTTTTACTTTTGTTTGCAATGTTCTCGAAAACTATTAGTCCGAGAACAACGATCTTTTTTAAAAAAGATAAATAATTAAAAGAGTTTTCCAATGACAATAAACTTCATCGGGTTACCTCTAATAGTTCCGAAGTTATTACTCGACAAATGTTCCGGGTTCCAAAAATCGGCAAAAATCTCCAAATTGAAAAAATCAAAAGTCAAAAAATCAAAGCAATTGACTTTTTTGCACTTTCAAAAACTCAAGAGCGTTCTAAAGGCATAAAAGAGTTAGTTTCATTTAATTTCAAAAAGTGTTTAGTTTTTGAAAAACCTTTGATAGGTATATTTTGCAACTGAAGACAAAGATGAGGTTAATGGCGTTTTGCGAAAGTGTGACAAAAACAAAACTACAACCTTTAATAAATGTAATATAATATTTAAGTATTAAATAATTACATGGTACCATCCTATTTTTTTTCAAAAAATCATCAGAACCTCGTTATTTTATTTTAGTGGTACCGTTCTCAACAATGGTACTTTCCCAGCACACTGACCTTCCTCACTTCTCTCATCACTTATCCCGTTTCGTATCGTCCGATTTTCACGCTTCTTGCCCGATTGTTCCACAACATAGCTCCACAGTCTCGAGATAACGCTAATTAGATGTAATTACATATTGTTCCGCTCATTTTCATGCCTATTCTTCGATCGACGAGTGTCCGGCAATAATCAGACTAGCAATAATTAAAACTAATTTCAGTTGTTATGCACAAAGATAAGGACGATGGCGGCCTACATCGGACCAGAGATCTCACCGCCTTCGACCACACTCCCCTAGATGGCGAAATGTTCCTCCAGGTACCACCCTATATATACAGGCTGATTTTTTTAGGGCCTACATTAGAAACTTTTTAACTTTTAATATAGCTAGAGCTTTAAAATTTTGTGTACCATCTAAATCGACCATTCTGAATTCAATTAAATTATTTTCAAAATGGCTGAACTTCCGGAACTACGAGAAATGGGCGCCAACTTTGAAATTTTATATAGTAACCCCACATTTTTATTGCATTTTTGAATACACCTTCACAAACTGACTAAAATGTACCTTAATTGTTGGTACTTATCTGTCATAGTTTTTGACATTTGTCAATTTTTTTGTTAAAATTTTCACTTGCATGAGTTTATTTAAAATGTGACAGCCCTTCAACCCTTTGCGATAAGTGAGTAATTTTTTTTGTATTCGATAACGGAAGGTTTGAAGAGCCTTCTAGAATTTTCAAAATTGTCATCTGTCAAAATTCAAGGGTAGTGTGATTTTTTCAAAATGGTTATCAAAAAACGGCTATAACTCAGTTTTTTCAAATGGAACGACACTATTTTCTTAACGGCAATTGAAAGAACATCGACATTTATGGTGACTTTTATGTACATGTCCTATACCTAACTCGTACAGTTTTTGAAAAAAATCACAAAAAACGAATTTTACTTTGTAATTTTCATTGTTAATCAAGTAGGTCTTGTAAAACGGTCAACAGTTGTCAAACTTCAACATTTTATTTAGTTATTAGATGGTTCATAATCGAATAAGCAGTAAAACAATAATATTTAATTATGGTTTATTATAACTTAGTGAATTATGTAAAGTAACTCAGTCAGTATGCCATCAAATTTTGAACTTCTTGAATGAAAATGGTAGACAAATCAAACATTTCTTTTAATTAATAGCACAACTTTATCGCATTTTTTGAAAGTTTACTCGATTAAAAATGAAAATAATGATCTAAAAATCAGTTTTTTGCGATTATTTCAAAAACTGTAAGAGATAGATATAGAAGATGTTGATAAAAGTCTCCATATAAATCGATGCTCTTTTGATTGCCATTGAAAAAACAAGGTCATTCCATTTGAAAAAACTGAATTATAATTATTTCTTGATCATCATTTTCAAAAAATCATAGTAGCCTTGCAATTTAACAGTTCTAAATTCTGAAGATTTTAGAAGATCCTTCAAACCTTTGGTTATCAAATGCAAAAAGAATTATTCACTTACTGGAAAGGGTTTAAGAGCTGTGATATTTTAAATAAACCCCGATAAATGAAAATTTGCACAAAAAAATTGACATACGTCAAAAACTATGACAGATAAGTACTAACAACTAGGGCATGTTTTAGTCAGTTTCAAAAAGCGAATTCAAAAATGTAATAAAAATAGGTGGTTACTATTTAAAATTTCAAAGTTGGCGCCAATTTCTCCACGTTCCGGAAGTTCAGCCATTTTGAAAATAATTTAGTGGAACTCAGAAAGGTCGATTTAGATCGTATACTAAATTTTAAAGTTCTATCTACACTAGAAGTTAAAAAGTTTCTAATGTAGGCCCTAAAAGAATCACTCTGTATACAGGCTGTTTTGTCTAAACCCCACATTAATAATCATAGTCATCTGAAAATTTGTGTACAACCATAATCTTTTAGGTCCTGCTCAATGAAAATATTTTCAAGATAGCAGCACTTCCGGTTATACCGGAAGTCGCTATCAACTTCCTTATTTTAAATGGAATGCTATATTTTTTAATGCGTTTTTGAATTACTAGAGTTATTTTAAGGTAGTTTTTATAAGCTGTTCCTATACCTAAATTTAGCCGTTTACGAAATATTTATGGTTTTTAAAATTTTTTTGGATTTGCACCTTCCAGTTCAAAAATCGATAACTCTGCGATTTTTAAAAATTTGGAAATATTTTTGAGCTCATTTGAAAGAGGAAGCTTAGATCTTTCCTTTGGTGTTTTCAAATTTCTAAAAAAGAAAAACAAACTCCAAATTTTTAAAATTAAGTTTGCAAAACTTTAAGCACCCATAACTCATTTTTTTCAAATGAAATGACAATAGTTTTATTTCACTAGATGGTAGAGAATTTAATTCTGTTTCGATCTGTGTTAACATTCCCTATACTTATGTTTAATAGTTTTCAAGTTACAGTTACTTTTTGTTGGGATTGAGAAATTCATTAGCCATAGGCCTTTTCTCATAAGTTGCCATGGAAACGAATGAAAAAAGGTGAGAAATTAAAGTTTTTCAAACCAACAGCCAATGAATTTATTTTGTTTTCACAGTCTGATAACACAATTTTGTCATTTAAGTTTAATCAGAAATGTTTTTATGGCAAACTATGCAAAAATAGCTGTGGTTAGTAAGAAATTTTCTACAATAACAAAAAAAACAACATAACTTGAAAATTATCACAGATTGGTATAGGGAATGCTAATACAGATTGATGCAGAAAAAAATTCTCCTCCATCTAGTAGAATAAAAATTGGGACATCCCATTTGAAAAAATTAAGTTTAGGGTACTTGAAGTTGTCCAAACTTAACCTTAAAATTTTTGGGTTTATTAACTTCAATTCCAATTTTGATCACACTGAACAACAGATATAGGCTTTCTTTTTCAATTCTCCAAACATGATTTCGAAATCTCTAAAACTAAGCGAGTTACCGATTTTTTAAAGGGACAGGTGCAAATTCAAAAATTTTCAAAAATACTAAATATCTCGAAAACGGTTAAACCCGGGTATAGGGAAAGCTGATAAAAACTCTCTTAAAATAACTCAACTAATCCAAAAACGCAGTGAAAAACATAGCTTTCCATTTAAAATAAGAAAGTTAATAGCGACTTCCGGTATAACCGAAAGTGCCGCCATCTTGAAAATATTTTCATTGATCATAACTCAACGGATTATGCCTAAGTACCAACTTTCAGATAAATGTCTTTATTAGAACTTTCAATACTTCTAATGTGGGGTTTAGACGGAACACCCTGTAGACTATAAATGTAGGTACTAACGCACACAATTTCAAGGCCTTGAACGGGTTCCTCATGATTTTGACGTGCGAAGGAGAAGTGTTTTTCGCAACGCACAGCATTGAAGGGTACTTAGGGTTCCACCAGTCTGATATTGTCCACCAATCCGTCTACGAACTCGTCCATTCTGAAGATAGAGAAGAATTGCAAAGACAGCTAATGTGGAACTCGTTTCTTCCACCCGAATCGGCAAACATGGGCCTTCAGGATGTTCTCCTGCCTGAAAATTGTCACTTGCTGGAGAGGAGCTTCACAGTGCGCTTCCGATGTCTCCTAGACAATACTTCCGGTTTTTTGGTACTACCTTCTATAGTTTTTTTCTCTCAACTTAAATAATTTTTTGCAGCGTTTAGATATAAGAGGGCGTGTTAAAGTACTCCACGGCCAAAATCGTAAGTCAGACGAGGCACCTTTGGCCCTTTTTGCCATTTGTACCCCTTTTGGGCCACCCTCCCTTCTGGAGATACCGCAGAAGGAAGTCATGTTTAAGAGCAAGCACAAGTTGGACTTGGCCTTGGTTTCGATGGATCAGAGGGGGAAAATGTTGCTGGGGTATTCGGATTCGGAGTTGGCCACGATGGGAGGGTACGACTTGGTGCACTATGACGACTTGGCCTATGTGGCTAGTGCCCACCAGGAATGTAAGTCCCATTTTGAGGTGGTACCACTTGTAGTTTTTTAATGCTCAAGTAAAACAATTCAAGGTACCACTTGTAGCTTTTTCAGTTAAGTTGGGTACAGGAATGAGAGTCTCTGTTTAGATGGTACCACCAAAAATTTACTATTTTGTAGTGGTACCACTACCCCAAGTAAAATAATTGGTAATTACAACTTTTGGTAGTACTATGCACCGGTACTACAATGTCGCATTAATTTATAATTTATATAGTTTTTAGTTTTACGTTTTTGGTGGTACCACTTTCATCTATAACTATATACACCTATATCTTTTACCTACAATTGAGTGGTTCTACAATTTACAATTTTATAATCGATTATTGCCTTATTGAGCAAATCTTTATTTTAAAATTCTTGGTACCACCTCTTGAAAAGTATATTTCTAAAGGTACCACCTCCAGTTTATGTGATACTTGCGAAAGTTATAATTTTTCTATAAAATGGTTCTCTTATAACTTGATTAAAACAGAAATTGGGTTTTTCAAAAAAAAAGGAAAGTACCATAGTACTATTTTGCAAAGTTCCATATTTTTATATTTTTTGCGACTCCGATCCCATGTAAAATAATTGGTAATTACCACTTTTGGTAGTACTATGCACCGGTACTACAATGTCGCATTAATTTTTAAAGTCTAGGATAAATTTCTCAGACATTACCGCCGTGATGTTAAGTGGGGAGGGTAAATAGTTTTTAGTTTTACGTTTTTGGTGGTACCACTTTCGTCTATAACTATATACACCTATATCTTTTACATACAATTGAGTGGTTCTACAATTTACAATTTTATAATCGATTATCGCCTTCTTGAGCAAATCTTCATTTTAAAATTCTTGGTACCACCACTTGAAAAGTATATTTCCAAAGGTACTACCTCCAGTTTATGTGATACTTGCAAAAGTTATAATTTTTCTATAAAATGGTTCTCTTATAACTTGATTAAAACAGAAATTGGGTTTTTCAAAAAAAAAAGGAAGTACCATAGTACTATTTTGCAAAGTTCCATATTTTTATATTTTTTGCGACTCCGATCCCATGTAAAATAATTGGTAATTACCACTTTTGGTGGTACTATGCACCGGTACTACAATGTCGCATTAATTTTTAAATTCTAGGATAAATTTCTCAAACATTACCGCCGTGATCTCAAGTGGGGAAGGTAAATAGTTTTTAGTTTTACGTTTTTGGTGGTACCACTTTCATCTATAACTATATAACCTATATCTTTTACATACAATTGAGTGGTTCTACAATTTACAGTTTTATAATTGATTATCGCCTTATTGAGCAAATCATTATTTTAAAATTCTTGGTACCACCATTTAAAAAGTATATTTCTAAAAGTACCACCTCCAGTTTGTGTGATACTAGCGATACTAGTTATAATTTTTCTATAAAAATAGTTCTCTTATAACTTAATTAAATCAAAAATGGAAACAGAAATAGGGTTTTCAAAAAAAAAGGAAAGTACCATAGTACTATTTTGCAAAGTTCCATATTTTTACAGGTTTTGCCACTCAATAAAAAGAATTTTAAATACGCACTGTCTCATTAACTTATTTCACTTTTTCGAATTTCGTAATGGTACCATTTTTGGTAGTTAATGGCTCATGTTGTTTGTTTAATTATGTTTCTTGTTTCGCTATAACTACAGCAGGCAAAAAATAAAATAGTTCTGTCATCAATTTTCAAGTGGTTCCATAGCTCATTTTAAACGGTACCACTTACAAAAATAGAGTTCTTTCGTTAATTTCGAATTTTTCACAAAAAAGTTTGTTTCAAGAACAGAATTTGATATATCTTTACGGTATTTGATACATTCTCAGTATATTTTTGGTGGTACCACTTTCATTTTTTTTGTAAACTTTATCGGATGGTACCGTTAGAGTACCTAATAATTATTTTGGATTGACCAACTTTAAATACATCTACAATTATTTGTTTGATAGTACCACTTTTCGATTTCTGGGTGGTACTGCTGTTTATTGTTGTTTTTGTTTACTGTTAGGTTATAACTATGGCAAAGAAAGTGTGAGATGGTTCTCTTGTCAATGTTCGAGTAGATCTACAGTTCTTTCTGAGCGGTACCACTTAATATTCACAGTATGTTTTTGGTGGTACCACCTTCAGTTCTTGTGCCATTTGTGATGTTTACGAATTTTTTACAAAGGTGGCTGTTTAAATACATTCTTTAGTTAACACAACACAACACTAAATAGACTGCAAATTGGGTTTAAAAGAAATTCTGAGTGGTACCGCTGTTTATTTTTGTTCTGTTCTTCGTTTGGTTATAACAAGCAGAGAGAAGTGTACAATAGTTCTCTCATAAATTTTCGAGTGATTCTATAGCTCCCTTTGAACGGTACCACTTTATATTCACAATGTATTATTAGTGGTACCACTCTCAGTTTTAGTGACAATTGTAATATTTGTGATTTTTTTTGTAAAAGTGGCCGTTGAGACAAATTATTTATTTATCACAAAACAACAATAAGTACATTCCAAGGTGGGTTTAAAAAAAGATTAAAATACTACATGTAGTACCTTCCATTCTTATGTGATTCTACAATTTTATATTTTTTGTTTTACTCTTTAGAAAATCTTTAGAAGACAGTTTGCTCGTTGATGTAATCATACGAGTATCAACATTTATTTCAAATTTCCTAGTGGTACCACTTTCCAAAGTTATATTTCTAAAGTTGATGGTACTACTGGTAATGTTTGCAATGTTTTAACAAATGATAGCTGTTTAAAGCAATTACTTAATCAATACTGCAGTAAATCAACAGTAGTATGGTTCTCTCATCAGTACCTAAGTACTTTTGTTCTACCATTATTGAGCGGTACCACGTTTGAAAAATAATTTGGTTTTATTATTGTGGCAGATGTTAGACAATGTAATATCATATCAAGCAATAGATACGATGTAAATTTACGTAGGTATTTCAAATTTTTTAGTGGTACCACCATTAAAATTTATGTGGCAGTTGTAATTTTATTGATGTTGGACATCCTAGACCTTAGACCATTTGGTGCAAATTAAAATCTTTGGTGGTACCATGGATATAACCTTCTTTATTCTATTTCAAGGGTACCACCTTCAATATTTTGGTGGTACCACTTGTATCTCACCACTGCCATCCAACCAAACGCTTTGGTGTAGTTATGTGTTTGGTACCATCATTTATCTAGTGATTGTTTACAATGGTACCAATCTTTGTTCCAGTACTCAAAACTGGCGCTTCTGGCATGATAGCGTACCGTTTCCAAACAAAAGACGGTCAATGGCAGTGGCTTCAAACCAGTTCTCGTCTAGTCTACAAAAACTCCAAACCGGATTTTGTGATTAGTACCCACCGGCCTTTAATGTAAAAACCCCCTTTTTCCAGGTGGTACCACCCTAAAAATCGTTACTTTTCCAGGGAGGAAGAAGGTCGCGACCTCCTCGGCAAACGTACAATGGATTTCAAAGTGAGTTACTTAGATGCCGGTCTTCCAAACAGCTACTTCTCCGAAAGCGACCTCCTCTCTACCCCCACTGCTCAACAACAACACAACCTGACCCCATCTCGCGTCAACCGCCGCTACAAAACCCAACTTCGAGATTTTTTATCAACTTGTCGCACAAAACGCAAATTATCAAACTCCGGCCAAGTAACTCCTCCCACCAACTCCACAGTCACCGCCTCCGTGTCCAGCCCCCTCCCCGACTACATCGCCCCCGACTACAACATGTACAGCACCTCCTACCCCACTCCCACGCCCGACCTCTCCTCCTACATGCCCCACTCCAACTTCTACCCCACCACGCCCCTGGACAACCGGTACTTGACCACGCCTGACAACCTCTTCCACCAATACCGCCCCCTTGGCACCTACTACCCCGATTATCACTCCACCCCCTCCTACAACGGCTTCCCCTACGAGCCCACCCCCTCCAACTACCCCTGCCAGCAGACCTACCCCAACTCCTGGCCCTACTCCGTAAGCCCCTCCTCTGGGATTATTCAACCGGTGCAAGTGATGGAGTTGGGGAAACCCCCAAAGATACCGAAAATCGAGCCCCCCAAGATGGAGGAGCGGGAGTACGTGGGGGAGGCGCCCCGCCAGACGGTGCTCATGTGGGGCTCCAATCCCCCCACCACCAGTGACGAGAGCAGCGAACTGGCCAATCAGTGGAACGGCGAGGAGAAGACTGAGCAGAACGAGGACAGTCACCCCCACCACAACCCTCACCATCATCACAATTCGCGCGTTGTCATGGTGTTGTGATGAATGTGGAGATGGACTCGTGTATATAACTCCAGCACGTATTTTATTACTCCTCCGCAAACATATCTTCCTGTGTTTTTGTTATTATATTATTGTCAATGTCTTCGATTAGGACCTAACCTCTCTTTTCGGTTGTTATTTATTTTTAGTTTTTACGCAGTGAAAACATGCTAGTCAACTGGTTACATACTTGTATATGTTGTACATTATTATTTATGAATGTAGTAATATAATGAGTAGATTAGTACATTGTTCGATTGTTTTTCTATAAATATTTACAAATCAAAACGAAATATATAACTTCATGTACGGTTGAGTTTTAGGGACGAGCAAACATTCCATTCGAGATCTTTCAATTGTACATTAACGTTTAAGAATCTTGTATTACCTGTAACGTGTATGAAAATTATATAATGATAAAATAAATTATATTACAATAGAAATACATGATTGTTTTTTTTGCACCAACTGAGGAACACAGAACACAGAACACAGAACACAGAACACACAACACAGAACACAGAACACAAAACATAGAACATAGAACATAGAACATAGAACATAGAACATAGAACATAGAACATAGAACATAGAACATAGAACATAGAACATAGAACATAGAACATAGAACATAGAACATAGAACATAGAACATAGAACATAGAACATAGAACATAGAACATAGAACATAGAACATAGAACACAGAATATAGAACACCGAACACAGAACACTGAACACAGAACACAGAACATTGTACATAGAACATAGAACATAGAACATAGAACATAGAACATAGAACATAGAACATAGAACGTAGAACACAGAACACTATGTTTAAAAAACTCAAATCCTATCAAAAATTGATGCAATACTTAACTGTGACTTTGTTTTCCGCTGTAAATAACAATTTTCATGTAAGTTGTAATGATTGTTTAACGCCAAACAATCCATGACCCTTTTTTGAGTGTGATATTAGATATTAGAGCCGCAAAAAATCATTTTCTATGAGTAAGCAGCAAATTTAATTACTTACCACTTATAATAATTAGTTATAAAAAGACGATTCGAGTAAGTGTTACGAAATTAAATTGCGATGTATAATTAGTTGCCTACACGCTAAAAAGTTTTAAATCAATTTAAGGTATTATTCTTGAAATTATGATCTACAAATCACTAGAATTGACAAAATAATAAAGATTTGAAACTGTGGATTGTACTCTTTTTCGTATTATAATTTAAGTTAATTCTCTTCTGTATTCTATGTTCTATGTTCCATGTTCCATGTTCCATGTTCCATGTTCCATGTTCCATGTTCCATGTTCCATGTTCCATGTTCCATGTTCCATGTTCCATGTTCCATGTTCCATGTTCCATGTTCCATGTTCCATGTTCCATGTTCCATGTTCCATGTTCCATGTTCCATGTTCCATGTTCCATGTTCCATGTTCCATGTTCCATGTTCCATGTTCCATGTTCCATGTTCCATGTTCCATGTTCCATGTTCCATGTTCCATGTTCCATGTTCCATGTTCCATGTTCCATGTTCCATGTTCCATGTTCCATGTTCCATGTTCCATGTTCCATGTTCCATGTTCCATGTTCCATGTTCCATGTTCCATGTTCCATGTTCCATGTTCCATGTTCCATGTTCCATGTTCCATGTTCCATGTTCCATGTTCCATGTTCCATGTTCCATGTTCCATGTTCCATGTTCCATGTTCCATGTTCCATGTTCCATGTTCCATGTTCCATGTTCCATGTTCCATGTTCCATGTTCCATGTTCCATGTTCCATGTTCCATGTTCCATGTTCCATGTTCCATGTTCCATGTTCCATGTTCCATGTTCCATGTTCCATGTTCCATGTTCCATGGTCCATGGTCCATGGTCCATGTTCCATGTTCCATGTTCCATGTTCCATGTTCCATGAAGAGAAGAGAAGAGAAGAGAAGAACATAGAACATGGAACATGGAACATGGAACATAGAACATAGAACATAGAACATAGAACATAGAACATAGAACATAGAACATAGAACATAGAATACAGAAGAGAAGAGAATTAACTTAAATTATAATACGAAAAAGAATACAGTCCACAGTTTCAAATCTTTATTGTTTTGTCAATTCTAGTGATTTGTAGATCATAATTTCAAGAATAATTCCTTAAATTAATTTAAAACTTTTTAGCGTGTAGGCAACCAATTATACATTGTAATTTAATTTCGTAACACTTACTCGAATCGTCTTTTTATAACTAATTATTATAAGTGATAAGTAATTAAATTTGCTGCTAACTTTTCAATGATAGGCAATTAATAAATATCTTCACTGAATTTTAGCTACTTACCAATCAAGGAAGCAAATAAATGTACGATTTCAGTGTCATATTATATTTGATTTTTTTGCCTCACTTCATAGAAAATGATTTTTTGCGGCTCTAATATAAAGGTGTAAAGTGGATATGCCTTTTCCGCCCACGGGAGGAAAATTAGAGAAAAATTCCCTAGATAAGTAAAAACATACTTTGCACCCGCCCCAAATTAAGAAGCAAAATATTATTATCTACAAAGCAAAACAAAAAATATGTAAATAAAGTTTGAAAGGGTTACTTGTGTTAAAAATGATTTCAATTCAAATCGCGCGCTGTCATCACGTAGCCAACCTTCACACTCAAAAACGGGTCATGGATTGTTTGGCGTTAAACAATCATTACATAATACATGAAAATTGTTATTTCCAGCGGAAAACAAAGTCACAGTTAAGTATTGCATCAATTTTTGATAGAATTTGAGTTTTATGCCCAAAACAGCTGGTCTGTCACTTTAGTTATTTTTGTTAGGGATATTCATAAATTCCCCAAACATTGAGGTTAGGTACATATGAAAGTAACCTCCAAAAAGGCAAAAAACATGTCTTTTCGTGAGTCTTTCCCTGTTTTACGCCCCAAATCACTAAAACCTGACCATTCCAGGCTTTCTAACTTCAATAACTCGCTTTCTTAGCGAACCTTCCCACCTCCAAATACGCAATTATGCAGCCCGGAAAGGCACCCGCGAACGCAAAGCGAAGAAGAAAGTCAAAAAGGAAGTAGTGGAGACCCCAAAATTCATCCCACACAATCAGCGAAACAAAGAAAAGTGAGCTTAAAAAAATTACATAACCTCACTTTTCTTAAACAAAAAATAAAAATTTCAGGTTATTGGCGCTCCGCCCCAAATTAAAGTATGACGATTCGTGGAAACAGACGGCCCCAAGTGATGACGTCTACCACGTTAAGTTTTATCAAAGCCCGGCCTTGTCTTTTAGGGAGGCTATCAAAAATCATCGTGAGACACATCACCCTGATATGTACAATGAACCGGGGGCTTGTCTCGCGGTGCGCCTTGAACTCAACATGCAAGGCGAGAAAGCCACGCGTTTTGTGGACGATTTCACGCGAATTGTCTCCATTCCGTTCAAATTCGAGCACGGGGAGGAGCGCCCCATTATAGCGTTTGCCAAGACAGCCCCCATCCAGAAGGAGGCTTTGGATGCGGGGGCGCAGCTCGCGGGGGGCGTGGACTTGATCAAACAGGTGAAGACTTAAAAAATTATTTCTTCATTTGAAGAGTTTTGTTCTTAAGGTGCAAAGTGGGGCTGTTTCGCTCCAAAACTTCAAATTCATTATCGCCCACCCCGACATCTTGCCCGAGCTGGTGGCGCTAAGGGGGCTCATGAAGCGGCGCTTCCCCAACCCCAAAATGGGGACGCTTGACGTGGATTTGGGGGCTGTAGCGGAGCGCTTCCTAAATGGGATTAGTTACACAGCGAAAAAGGATGAATATGAGAAGGATTTTGGGCTTATTGAGACAGTTATCGGGAATTTGGACATGGATGTGGGGCACCTGGAGGGCAACTTTGGGGCCCTTGTGAAGGACGTGTACGCCATGAGGCCCAAAAGACAGGGGGATTTCATCTCGAGGTGTCTTCTGTTGAGCCCCCCAAGTCGGGAGAAGTTCAAGGTGGAGTACAGGGGGTACGTGGAGGAGGCCCCCACGAAGGTGGAGGGGGAGGAGGAGGAAGAGGGAGAGAGGGTCGCCCTGTGATTTTTTAAACAATTCTTGTAGTTATAACTCAAATAAAAAATTAAATAAGTTGATTTTGTATTTTGTGTTGCCTACCCTATTTTTTATTTTTTCAATTGCGGCAAAAGTGTTCGAATAAGTGGAACTCATAAATTCAAACGATTATATTATTAAATAATTATATTATTAAATAAGATTCAAATACCGCCAATAAAATAATAAAGAGAAAAACCTTTAAGGTATGCAACACAATATACAATCTTGCACGGTTTATAACATAACCATAGGCTTATTGACATTTGACCATTTGACATCGTTGTTTACAAAACATTTATTCATTATTCTACAAATGACCAGCAGTCAGTAACGTTATAAATTTATTACAACTATTAATACAGACGACAGGTTGTTAGATTTTCTGTTATTTTGTTTATGATTTAATTGATCTGGTACGTATTGTACAAATGTGGTAAATGTATAAAAAACTATCACTTCCAGCAGATAAAAATGGATAGAAAAAAGTACGGTGTCAGTTTATCGGCATTAAAAAGTTTGCACGATTTCCAGCGTTCGCTCGTGAATAAGAAACGAAAAATATTAACTGCAATGCCTTTCACAGTTGAATGTTTGTTTTCCCTCAATGATGAAGAACCGTTTCGTTGCTGTGTAGTAGCAGACTCAGGAGTTATCTCTTCTGAACTATTTGGTGTGATTTATTTGAAAAATCGGGTTGAATCCTGTACTGAAACTGATACTACTGTAGTATTTGAAGGTAAAGGGCGAGCAAGATTATTTCACAAAATGTTTATACAATTTGATAGTAAAGTCGACAAGGTTGCTTTTATGACCAGCATTCAAAATGTTCTAAGGTAAGTACAACCAAAAATCGAACATAAGTTTCATTTTCTTATGGTTTTATTTTTGTAGCTCGGATTCAGATGATCTCAGTTTAAGGTGCCGATAGTGTAATTTGGTTAAATAAATTCATAGCTCGAACTCGTTAGGACTTTAGGTAAACTATTTATATAATTCTAATTTATTAATAAATAAATAAATAATAAATCGGGGTGTTTTCCTTAATAAAGTAGCTGTGTTCACTAGGGACCTTCTTAGTAGTTTTCTTAATTTAAAATATCTTTGTAGTTATCTTCTCAATTGAGCTATTGTTGTAAAAAGGTTGGTATAACACGCAAAATGAGCCGCTGAATTCACTGGAACAAACCGTTTTGCTCTACGACTTTTAGTTTTTGAGTTACGAATTTTTTTGTTGAAGAATAAAATACCACTATAAAATGCCTACCCTAAATTTAGGCAAAAAATTTCAAATTTTTAAATCGTGTAAAAACCGATATAATATGTAAAATGAGCCGTAGAATTCACTGGAACAAACCGTTTTGCTCTACGGCTTTTAGTTTTTTAGTTATGAATTTTTTTAGTGTAAAACTTTAAATGCCTCTGTACCCGGAACCGGTGCCCGGAGCGACTCCGGGTTTTGACGAGAAAATAGAGAATTTCAAGCGCTATCCGATGCCCTATTAGTTTTTGCTCTAATTCTTATAGTTTCCGAGAAAAACGCAAAAAAAGGTTGCCATTTTCACTTTTTTTGAATTTTTAAACGCCGATTACGGCGAAACTATGAGAGTTAGAGAAAAACGGCAAAAGCGATTAGAAGCGGTATAAAAAGCCCTACAACATGGCATAGGTTTCAAGGCGATATCTCGCAAAAAAAATTTCAATTTTCAAACGTCGATTACGGCTAAACTAAAGGAGTTAGAGGAAAATGCTTTGTTCCATCGTAAAGAGCACATCAAAATCTATCCGATAGGATGGGTTTGAATTGATTTTGAGACATTTTAAAAATTGGCCATTTTTAAGGGGGGGGTGTTAACAAATTTTTCAATTTTTTTATTTTCTCTATTACGGCTAAACTATTCGAAAAAGTGGCACTATTTTAATCCTTACCTATGCAAAATGATCCGGGGAATCGATTGGCGTCGAGAAAATCGCCAAATTCCCAATAGTTTTTTAGTTATGAATTTTTTAAAATTTGACCTACTTTTGCTTTTTTTCGAAATTTTCTCGAAAACTATAAGTCATAGAACAATAATCTTCTTTGAAAACGATAGACAATTAAAAGAGCTTTCCAACGATAATGAACTTCATGGGGTTATCTCTAATAGTTCCGGAGTTATAGCTCGATAAATGTTCCTGGTACCGAAAATCGACCAAAATCACGACAAAATTGCAAAAATCAAAATCTTAAAAATCGAACCTATTGACTTTTTTTCTACTTTTAACAACTCCAGAGGGTTGTAAAAGCATAGAAGAGTCCATAAAACTTTGCTAGAGTGAGTTAAAAAAAAAAATTTTTTTTTCATTTTTGTGAATGTAAGTTGCCTTGACCATTAAAATTAAGCAAAAAAAATCAAAATTTTAAATCTCGTGAAAAGCTGCTATAATACGAAAAATGAGCCGCTGAATTCACTGGAACAAACCGTTTTGCTCTACGACTTTTAGTTTTTGAGTTACGAATTTTTTTGTTGAAGAATAAAATACCACTACAAAATGGCTACCCTAAATTTAAGCAAAAAATTTCAAATTTTTTAATCGTGTAAAAAAACGATATAATATGTAAAATGAGCCGTAGAATTCATTGGAACAAACCGTTTTGCTCTACGACTTTTAGTTTTTTAGTTATGAATTTTTTTGTTGAAGAGTTAAGTATATTCCTCTACCCCAACTTTTTTATTTTCTTAATTAAGACATTTGAGAAAGTGGAATAGTTTTTTAGTTATGATTTTTGTATTTTACCTATTTTTACTTTTATTTGCAGTTTTCTCGAAAAATATTAGTCGGACAATCAAAGGAGTTTTAATGGGGTTATATCAAATAGTTAATAATAAAATTTTTATTTCATGTTTGTCTTTCACATATATGGCAGTACAATTTGGCATTTAAAATCTCAATCAAAAATAAATATACTTTTGCTCAACTCGCCTCAGCCTTGTCATGTAACCGTGAGATTATCTCGCTATAGGAACATACAGGATGATTATAGCTAATCGTCCTTTACAATCACAGTCAACTAAACAAATGTCTAAAACGTCTAAAAATCTCCTCCAATCGCTTGCGACCTCCTAACATATTCGCCTGCGTCCCTAAACACATATTCCTCTGATTGCTGTCTAAATTAATATCACAATGAATCGGGTGATACACGTGGACCAATCCGGGATCAGCACTGCGCACAATCCTCAAATCTGATTGGACAACGGTGTCGTAAAACGCCACATCTTCGAAGCCCCACCCCGAAATGCGCAAATTAAACCCGCCCAGTTTTTTGTAGTCATTTTTAAAGATGCCGACTATACCGAAACCGAACTGACGCCAAAAACCCGACTCTTTATCAATTCCCAAACTTCGGTTCGTAATTCTAGGGTCGTACAAACTGTAAACAACCGGAAAATAAACACTTTGACCCTTGACCGTATTTTGACGCACTCGCTGCAAGCTTCGTGCATCAAAAACCATATCAACATCAATAAACAGCACTAAATCGTCATCACGCACCAACTTTAGCCCATATTCTAGGGCTTTAGCCCGACTGAAACTCTCGTTAACCCTCACCACACTCACGCCACTGTTCAAATACCGCCCTTGTAGCCCTTCTATAGCCCTAGCACTCGCCTCAAAGCCCTCACTTTGATACAAAATGACAAAAAGTCGCGTTTCCTCGCCTTCTCTAACACAAATGTCCTCATAAAGGCGCAAAAAACGCCGAAATGTGTCAAAACGCCCACTCAAAGGCACAATCAAATTGACAGTTTGACGTTTGGGGGCGCTGATTGACGCAAAAATCGGCGAAATGATGTGTTTGACGATTTTAGGGACGGCGACACTAGACGGTGATTGGGCGATTTCACGAACGAAAATACCTGAAATTGAGAGTGGGCCCACCTTTAGTTTCGAGACACCTTGGACTCGAGTCAAGTAAACTGTACCCAGAAAAGTGCAATTTGGGCATGAAACACGTTTCTGGGGCGATTTTTTTCGCGTTACAATTTTTTGTCGTTGATTATGACCCATTTTGTACAAAAAAATTAAATTTTTTTTGGCGTTTTAAATCAATGAAATCGTCATTTGTGACATTCTGAATGCGTTTAGTAACGATTTTGCGTGATTTTTATTCAAAAAAAAAACGATTAAAACAAATTTTGACATTGCTTGTGTCCTAGACTGTACACAATTAACAATCTTGTTTTGGTTTTTTTTTGGTGATTTAAGCTTCTAAAAACGTTTGAATAATCAATTGTGGACCCTTGAGGTGTTTTACTATGACTTTTTCACGCTTTTTAGGCGAAAAAATTCGATAATTTAATCCATTTTTGAGGTTATGTCACCAAAAAATTGTTTTTTACCGGTTTTTGCGGCTTGATTGTACAAATCTAATCACGTGTTGGGCTTTTAAGTGACACGTTTGTGACTTCTGGCTTTTTATTCGTAAATAAAGCTTCTCTAATGAAAATTTTGAAAATTTCGCGAAATTGGAACAATTCACTTAAAAATCGTTAAATGTTACCACAGTTAGTCAACTTAAGGCTTTTAGAATTGTTCTTTATTATAAAAATAATAAGATTACGGCGACTTTCAAAGAAATTTGCTTCAAATATTAAAAATAATGTTTTTTGTACAGTGCATGACAAAAACAATGTCACCAAATTTTTTTTCTTTCTGCACAATACGTGAATACTTTCAAGTTCTCTTTTTCGAAGTAGTTGGACGTACTAATTATTTATGACTTTGTCTGTACAAAAGTTACAGAAATGTCATTATTTATGTAAAAAATATACACAATGAAAGGCGTTTTCGGTGATTTTTAGGGAATTTATAAGCTTCATAGAAATAAAAAATAACGTTTTGTGTACAGTGTGCGTCAAAATCAATGACACCAAAAATACATTTTTGACATTTTTCATTTTTTTAATGTTAAATTGCCTCTCTAGAAGCATCGAAAGCTTCTCTAATGAAAATTTTGAAAATTTTGGGAAATTGAAACAATTCAGCTAAAAATCGTTAAATATTGCCACAGTTAGTCAACTTAAAGCTTTTAGAATTGTTCCTTATTATAAAAATAATGAAATTACAGCGACTTTCAAAGAAATTCGCTTAAAATATTAAAAATAATGTTTTTTGTACAGTGTATGACAAAAACAATGTCACCAAAATTTTTTTCTTTCTGCACAATACGTGATACTTTCAAGTTCTCTTTTTCGAAGTACTTGGACGTACTAATTATTTATGACTTTGTCTATATAAAAGTTACAGAAATGTCATTATTTATGTAAAAAATATACACAATGAAAGGTGTTTTTGGTGATTTTTAGGGGATTTATAAGCTTCATAGAAATAAGAAATAACGTTTTGTGTACAGTGTGCGTCAAAATCAATGACACCAAAAATACATTTTTGACATTTTTCATTTTTTTAATGTTAAATTGCCTTTCTAGAAGCATCGAAAGCTTCTCTAATGAAAATTTTGGGAAATTGGAACAATTCAGCTAAAAATCGTTAAATATTGCCACAGTTAGTTAACTTAAGGCTCTTAGAATTGATCCTTATCATAAAAATAACAAGATTACGGCGGTTTTCAAAAAAATTCGCTTAAAATATTAAAAATAATGTTTTTTGTACAGTGTATGACAAAAACAATGTCACCAAAATTTTTTCTTTCTGCACAATACGTGAATACACTTTCAAGTTCTCTTTTTCGAAGTAGTTGGACGTACTAATTATTTATGACTTCGTCTGTACAAAAGTTACAGAAATTTCATTATTTTTGTAAAAAATATACACAACGAAAGGTGTTTTCGGTGATTTTTAGGGGATTTATAAGTTTCATTGAAATAAGAAATAACGTTTTGTGTACAGTGTGCGTCAAAATCAATGACACCAAAAATACATTTTTGACATTTTTCATTTTTTTACTGTTAAATTGCCTTTCTGGAAGCATCGAAAAATTGACATTTCTGTGCCAAATCAAAACAAAAAACTAACAAAATTGTGTTTTGAACGACCACTTCCATCAATTGTCAAATTTGAAGTTAAAAAAACCCGCCCTAACCTCACTTTCTGGTACAGTCAATATCTCCCTACCTGTGAAAGTTTGCTGCACGTAAGCATGCCGTCTCACTTGCACTGTCATTTTGTGCCCCCTGTACTTGCGATAAACGAGCAAAAGGTCCAAAATTAAATCAACCCCATGTACTGGGTCCAATCTCCAATAACCATACAAAATCTCCTTAAAATCTATAACCCGGCCTCGTTGCTTCGAATACGAGTTTATAACTTCCATAATCTGAAAAAATAACACAAATTGAGCGATTTATAAGCGTGAGGCACGCCTCATACGTCACGAACTACGTCACTGAGGCCCTCCTTGAGCGAGGAGCCAATCCGCCGCCTTGGATTCAAGTCTTTGTACGAATATAAGGTTTTGGAGATGAGCTCCCAGTCCAGGACTTCGTCGAAAGCCCTCGGCTTGTGCCTCGTGAGGCTCTGAGGCATGCCTAAGAGTGTGGGGTCGCCTAAATAGCGCTGTGAGCCTCTTGGTGCCTCAAAAAGCGGCAAACCTTGGACTAGACTGGCGTTGGGCAAACGCCCAATGGTATAACCCATCTGGGACATGGACGAGGCAATGCCTCGGTGGAGGTCGATGCACTCCTGTTGGTACGCCTGGATTTTCAAACCCTGCGAAAATCCGACCAGAAATAGAGATTTTGGACCGGAAAATGACCGGATCTGAGTCCGTGTGAAATCGCTTGGTGGGCGATTTAAGGGCGGATTTCGGCCATTTTCGACCTTCTGAACACGAATATAGTATTATTAAAGCATTTGGAATTCAATTTATGTCATTGCTTGCATCACACGTCGTTATGTAACACTATACGAGCGTATCAAAGCCTCCTATGACCGGTCATACCACTTGCATTTCTTTCAAATAGCTCGAGGTCAGTGTAAACTTCCCAAATTAAAACCGAATTATAAGCAATTATCAAACTTTAAAATCGTGCAAATATGTACTTTGGTTCGATTTTATAGCCAACGCTTCAGGAAGAGAGGATTTAGTTCTATAAATATTTATTATCAAACAAATTTAACTTTCCGAGAAGACAAATAAATCATTTTGTTGTATTTAGCTTGAGGATAAGCGGATTTTCTGCCTCCATGCGAATTCAATTGGGGTCAGATCGGGCCACCAAGTGGATAAATGGGTCTTGTAGCGGTTTAATCGCTTGTAAACACACTTTTACGGTTGGTAAAACTGTTTATTTGAATCTTTAGCAAGTTTTCTATTATTTGTTATGTAAAATGTGGCCTCGCTGTATTGTTTGTAAACAAAGTAGATGCGAAAAAATTGTTTCTGATGTCAAACGGTGGGTTGTGACGTCAGAACGGTTTGATAGTGTTTAGACTTTGCACAAATCATTTATGTTTCATTACTATGTAGGTAGAAGTCATAACAAAGGTTAAAAATAAGGAGGAGAAATCCTGAAACGTGATCTTTTCCGGAAAATGCCAGTTGGATAAAATTTTTGAAAATTTTTTAAAATTTTTTTTGGGTCATAAAACGTGTTTAGAGGTAGGACATGGGCAAAAGTAACACCAACAGGACTTGGTTTTTGTGTAATTAAAACTTTTGGACAACCTTTTTTAAAAAATTCGCCAAAAATCGCCAAAATCTGTCTCTGTTAGCAATTTTAACCTGCAGTTTGTGTTTATTATCAAGTTTATTTTTGCCTGACATTGACAAAATTACATATCATAGTTGGATAAAATTTTGTCGATTTTTCAAAATTTATCAAAACTTTTTTTGAGGCAAGAAATTTGTTTAGGGACTCTAAATGAGCAATTGTAACATTGACAGCACTTATTTTTTGAGTAAGTAAAACCTTTGGACAACCTTTTCTTAAAAATTAGTCAAAAATCGTCAAAATTTATTTCTGTAGCAATTTTAATCTGCAATTTGTGTTTGTTATCAAGTATATTTTTGATTATAGTCGAAAAAATTACATTTAATGCGATTTTGGCCGAAACCTCGCAAATGGAAAAAATTTTTGGCATTTTTTCAAAATTTTCCGAACGAAACTGGTTCAGGGAACGTGTTTAGGGGCCCAACTGACCAAAAGTAACACTAAAACATTTATTTCTGTCTTAATTGAGCTTTTGGACACCCCTATTTCAAAAAAATCGCCAAAAATCGTCAAAATCTGCCTTTGTCGTCAATTTCCACTTGCATTTAGTGTTTATTATTAAACCTATTTTTATTTACGGTTGTATAAATCAGGTGTTGCGTGTTTTTTTTTTCGAAATGTCGTAAGTGAACAAAATTTTGACACTTTTTCTAAATTTTTCAAAACTTTTTTCGAGTCAAGAAACTTGTTTAGGGGCCCCAACTGACCAAAAGTAACACTAGAGACATATAATTATTTTCTTAATTAAGCCTGTGGACACCCCTATTTCAAAAAAATCGTCAAAAATCGTCAAACTCCGCTTCTGGTGGCGATTTCCACCGGCACTAGTGTTCATAATCAAACCAATTTTTAGCTACGATTGTATAAATTAGACGCCATGTAATTTTTTTACGAAATAGAGCAAGTGGACAAAATTTTGGCGATTTTTCAAAAATTTTCAAAACTTGTTTCGAGTCAAGAAACATGTTAATGGGCCCCAACTGACCAAAAGTAACACTAGAAACATTTAATTTCTGTTTTAATTAAGCCTGTGGACACCTCTATTTCAAAAAAATCGTCAAAAATCGTCAAACTCCGCTTCTGTTGGCCATTTCTACAGGCCGTTAGTGTTCATAATTAAACTTATTTTTATGTACGAGCGTATAAATTAGACGCCACGTGATTTTTTTACGCAATATAGCAAGTGGACAAAATTTTGGCAATTTTCCGAAATTTTTCAAAACTTTTTTCAAGTTAAGAAACGTGTTCAGGGGCCTTAACTGACCAAAAGTAACACTAGAAATATTTAGTTTCTGTTTTAAGTAAGAATGTGGACACCCCTATTTCAAAAAACTCGTCAAAAATCGTCAAACTCCGCTTCTGTTGGCGATTTCTACCGGCCGTTAGTGTTCATAATTAAACTTATTTTTATGTACGAGCGTATAAATTAGACTCCACCTGATTTTTTTTCGAAATATAGCAAGTGGACAAAATTTTGGCAATTTTCCGAAATTTTTCAAAACTTTTTTCAAGTTAAGAAACGTGTTCAGGGGCCTTAACTGACCAAAAGTAACACTAGAAACATTTAATTTCTGTTTTAATTAAGCCTGTGGACACCCCTATTTCAAAAAAATCGTCAAAAATCGTCAAACTCCGCTTCTGTTGGCGATTTCTACCGGCCGTTAGTGTTCATAATTAAACTTATTTTTATGTACGAGCGTATAAATTAGACGCCACGTGATTTTTTACGAAATATAGCAAGTGGTAAAAATTTTGGCGAATTTTCAAAATTTTTCAAAACTTGTTTCGAGTCAAGAAACGTGTTAATGGGCCCCAACTGACCAAAAGTAACACTAGAAATATTTAGTTTCTGTTTTAATTAAGCCTGTGGACACCCCTATTTCAAAAAAATGGTCAAAAATCGTCAAACTCCGCTTCTGTTGGCGATTTCTACATGCCGTTAGTGTTCATAATTAAACTTATTTTTATGTACGAGCGTATAAATTAGACGCCACGTGATTTTTTACGAAATATAGCAAGTGGTCAAAATTTTGGCGATTTTTCAAAATTTTTCAAAACTTTTTTCGAGTCAAGAAACGTGTTTAGAGACCTCCACTGACCAAAAGTAACACTAGGGACATTTAATTTCTGTCCTAATTAAGCCTCTGGACACCCCTATTTCAAAAAAATCGCCAAAAATCGCCAAAATCCGCCTCTGTCGTCAATTTCCACCTGAATTTGGTGTTTATTATCAAACCTATTCTTACCAACGGCTCGTATAAATTCGAAAATACTAACCTTGACGTATTTATCGAGTCTATACATGTGTTGAGGTTGCTTGACTGGGTGTAAAGTGATCGCCCTGTGGACTTCCTTCTGTTTAAGATCGCCACTGAATGCAGCTTCACCGCTTTGGTTGTGATACAAAATGACTTGCATCTATTAGAGAACGTTAATTTTAATAATATTGAATGACTTCAGGGTCTAAGTCATTATATTTCAATTCGAATATTGGGCTTAACAAGCGTTGGTGGGCCTCTGGTGGAATTTTTCCCTCAACGAAATTAAGAGAATTCAGAGTTTTTACGAGACAAAAACTCGAGAACCGAACACAAGATGGTCTCCAGATGCTGGCCTTGAACTTGATCGTTGCCTTGTTGCCGACTAACAATAGCAAAAATTCTACCTAAGCCATCCGCTGTCAAACTCCAATCAAGAAACCACTAACAGATAAATCATGTGGTGATTGGAAGCTGGATGAGAAGTTCTAATCAATTGGAAAAAATCACACGTGTGTGCTTATCAACTTATCTATGGTAGCAATTGTTCAATTCGGCCATCTTGATTGATTCACTTTTTTTTTGATGATAAAATTGGGTCAAATATCTGGCAAATGCGAAATAATGTTTGTTGTGTGCATAGTTTGAATCACTCGGGTATCAGATAACCACTGATAAGGAATTAAAACGTGCTAGAAATAGGAATATGTATCAATAAAAATGATAATTTTTGACTTTTGCCCCAATATTTATATAAGAAGTGTGATAAAATGTGAACGTTCTGCCGTTGCAATAAATGCAATGAACTTTAATCGCTATATCAATTGATAAGGAATTGATTACTTAATCTCGCTTTGGACGTAAAAATCGGTGTGTTTTAGTGTTTTTTCGATTATATGTTTTTTTGGGCCTATTTTTTACTTTATTCTAAAATTTCTTTGTTTATTTTCATTGCCTTTTTTCCAAATACTTATTCAATATATCTAAAACAAAATTTATACTGATTTTGTAGTTACAAAAAATCTACAGGATTATTCACTTAAGGTGGAGCTTTGAATCATTTTTTGTTTAAATAAGAATTTTTCTTTCACTATCTTTTTTTTTTTCAAATATTTGACAACTTTGAAGTTGTATTTCAATTGTAGTTTTATTAAGACGTAATTTATATAGAATTTGTAGTTACAAAAAATCTACAGGATGATTCTCTTAAAACTACAGATTCATTTCAGTGTTTGAAAAATTATACACAAGGTACAAGATACTTCATTAAGGATTGTCTGTGATTTTTTTTTTCGTATATCTTTTTTCTTAAATATTCAACGAACTTAAAAAATTGTTTTCTACTAAATGACAATTTTATTAAAATGAAATAAATACAGAATTTTTTTACGAAAAATCTACAGGATGATTCTCTTAAAATAGCTCTTTGAATTTTTTTGTTTCAAATAACTGAATACAAAAGATTTAATTCTAAAATTTCATCAAAACTGCAGATTCATTTAAGTGTTTGAAAAATTTTACACAATGTACAGAGTACTCCATTAAGGATTGTCTTTGATTTTTTTTGGTTTATTCAGTATATTTTTTCCCAAATATTCAATAAATCAAAAAAAAATGATTTATACTGAATGACAGTGCGGTTAAAATGAAATAAATGCAGAATTTCTCTTACAAAAAATCTACAGGATGATTCTGTTAAAACTCCTCTTCGAATTTTTTGTTTAATAACAGAAAACAAAGCATTTTATTCAAAAATTTCATCAAAACTACAACTAAACACAGGATTTTTCTTTACGATAAACCTACAGGATGATTCTTTTAAAATCGCTCTTTGAATTTTTTTGTTTAAATACTAGAAAATTTCACCAAAATTCAAAAAATCTGAAGAAAATTGATTTGTATCTATTAAAATGAAATAAATATAAAATGTCTCGTTACGAAAAATCTACAGGACGATTCTCTTAAAATCGCGTGACTGATTGTTTTTATTTAACCAAATATTCAAAAAATCTAAAAAACTGATTTGCATTGTAACTATAGTAACTTTAAAATAAAAACACACAGAATTTCTCTTGACGAAAAATCTACAGGATTATTCACTTAAGATCGCTCTTTGAGTATTTGTTTTTTTTTCTGAAAAAAAGTGTTTTATTTTAAAATTTCATGGAAAATGCAGATTCATTTCAGTGTTTGAAAAGTTATACACAAAGTACAAGGTACTTTATAATGATTGTCTTTGATTTTTTTTTTGGTTTATTCAGTATATTTTTTCCCAAATATTCAACAAATCTAAAAAAATTGATTTACACTGAATGACAGTGCCTATTAAAATGAAATAAATACAGAATTTCTCTTACAAAAAATCTACAGGATGATTCTCTTAAAACTACTCTTTGAACTATTTTTGTTTAATAACACAAAACAAAGTATTTTATTCAAAAATGTCACTCATTTCAGTGTTTGAAAAATTATGCACAAGGTACTTAGTATCCAAACCAAACCAAACATAAAAATTGATTTGTACTAAAATTTTTATTTTATTAAAATGAAATAAACCCAGGATTTTTCTTGACAATAAATCTACAGGAAGATTCTTTTAAAATCGCTCTTTGAATTTTGTTGTTTAAATACTAGAAAATTTCATCAAAATTCAAAAAATCTGAAGAAAATTGATTTGTATCTATTAAAATGAAATAAATATAAAATGTCTCGTTACGAAAAATCTACAGGATGATTCTCTTAAAATGGCTTGTCTTTGATTTTTTTATTTAATCAGTAATTTCTTGCATAAATATTCAAAAAATCTGAAAAACTGATTTGTATTGAAACTATAGTAGCTTTAAAATAAAAAGTACACAAAATTTCTCTTGACGAAAAATCTACAGGGTTATTCACTAATAATCACTCTTTGAATCTTTTTTGGTTTAATCAGTGATTTTTTCTCATATATGCAACAAATCAATAAAAATTAAGTTATATTGGATTGAAATATGTACAGAACTTGTGTTTATGACAATCTACAGGGTGTCAAAATTTGTATATATCTTTCAATATGTGACTTATGACTTTGTTTTTTTTTGTAAATTCTTGTGTTTTTTTGTTTTATTTCGTAAAATTTCCCCTCACCCCGCCTCGCACCACCTCTTGCCTTACACCCCTCGGCACTCGCCTCGTAGGACCACGTGCACGAAATCCCAGCGAACCTCCTCACGCACCTCCCCAGCTCCACGTCCTCGTGGGTGGTGTACAACCTCCCCAGACACTCCTCCACGTGGGGGGCCACCCTCTTCAGCGTCTCCCGACTGAAGATCACCCCCGGGCCCCCCATGCAAAAATTCTCATCACTCTCCAAGGACAACATCCCCACCTCCTCGGTGTTGCCCCGCCCCGTCTGGCCGATAAACCACGCCTTCCTCGAGTCCACACTCCGCAGTAGCGCCTCCAGCTGCTCGGCCTTGACGAAGACGTCGTCGTCGGCGCGCACGAACCACTCGAACTCGTCGACGAAGTGGTCGTGCAGGTACTTGAGCATGTGGAAGGACTTCTTCTGGGGCGGGTAGGCGTCGTCGACGTGGGGGAGCGCCACGAGCGGGACGTGGGGGCTGGTGGAGCCCTCCGACGAGAAGAAGATGATCCTCCCGGGGATTTTGCGGCCCCAGGTGTCGTAGACGGCGCGCGCGCGCGAGTCCAGGTACTTGGCGGCGGTCATCACGCCCACGAGGACGAGCCCGTGACCTGGCACCTGGGGGTCGTCTTCAGAGAGGTCGCACACCGGGTCGCGGTACGTGAATTGGGAGATGAGGACACCGACCACGAGCCCGAAGAGGAGTTTCAGTAAGCGTTTGCGGCGTGACATCGCGGAGTGACAGTGAGGGCATGGCTTGCTGCGACCGACTGCCGTTGGATCGGCTGAGTTCGGAGCTCGGGACTTGAAGTGAAGAGAGATAAGGAAGAAAGAGGGGATTTTGGAGAGATTTTGTCGAATTATTCTATTTTTAGGCATTCAGTGTTTGAGAGGGCCTTTTGTACCACTTTGTAGTGGCTGCTTTGGATGGGTTTGAGACGTTGTTTTAAGGGTCACATTTCACGATTCAACGACTTTGGGTCGAGTTTCATTTCCGGACCATCAATATGGCGTGGTATTTACGTCATGGGTGCGTCATGACTCATGGGTTTGTAATGAGTGCTAATTGCCCGGCTTTTGGAAAGTTTTATTTAATTTTGGAGAGAGCCAGTTCAATGAATTGTGTACATATTGTACATATTTTTGCATTTAATTGCAATTTTCTCGAAAACTGTAAGTCGTAGTACAATATTTTTTTTTAAAAACGATAGACAATTAAAAGAGCTTTCCAACGATAATAAACTTCATGGGGTTATCTCTAATAGTTCCGGAGTTATAGCTCGATAAATGTTCCGGGTACCTGAAATCGACCAAAATCACGACAATATTGCAAAAATCAAAATCTTAAAAATCGAACCTATTGACTTTTTTTCTACTTTTAACAACTCCAGAGGGTTGTAAAGGCATAGAAGAGTCCGTAAAACTTTGCTAGAGTGAGTTAAAAAAAAATATTTTTTTTCATTTTTGTGAAGGTGACCATTAAAATTAAGCAAAAAAATCAAAATTTTAAATCTCATGAAAAGCTGCTATAATATGAAAAATGGGCCGTAGAATTCACTGGAACAAACCGTTTTGCTCTACGACTTTTAGTTTTTTAGTTATGAATTTTTTTAGTGTAAAACTTTAAATGCTTCTGTACCCGGAACCGGTGCCCGGAGCGACTCCGGGTTTTGACGAGAAAATAGAGAATTTCAAGCGCTATCCGATGCTCTATTAGTTTTTGCTCTAATTCTTATAGTTTCCGAGAAAAACGCAAAAAAAGGTTGCCATTTTCACTTTTTTTGAATTTTTAAACGCCGATTACGGCGAAACTATGAGAGTTAGAGAAAAACGGCAAAAGCGATTAGAAGCGGTATAAAAAGCCCTACAACATGGCATAGGTTTCAAGGCGATATCTCGCAAAAAATTTTTCAATTTTCAAACGTCGATTACGGCTAAACTAAAGGAGTTAGAGGAAAATGCTTTGTTCCATCGTAAAGAGCACATCAAAATCTATGAAATAGGATGGGTTTGAATTGATTTTGAGACACTTTAAAAATTGGCCACTTTTAACGGGGGGGTGTTAAAAAATTTTTCATTTTTTTTATTTTCTCTATTACGGCTAAACTATTCGAAAAAGTGGCACTATTTTAATCCTTACCTATGCAAAATGATCCGGGGAATCGATTGGCGTCGAGAAAATCGCCAAATTCCCAATAGTTTTTTAGTTATGAATTTTTTAAAATTTGACCTACTTTTGCTTTTTTTCGAAATTTTCTCGAAAACTATAAGTCATAGAACAATAATCTTTTTTGAAAACGATAGACAATTAAAAGAGCTTTCCAACGATAATAAACTTCATGGGGTTATCTCTAATAGTTCCGGAGTTATAGCTCGATAAATGTTCCGGGTACCGAAAATCGACCAAAATCACGACAAAATTGCAAAAATCAAAATCTTAAAAATCGAACCTATTGACTTTTTTTCTACTTTTAACAACTCCAGAGGGTTGTAAAAGCATAGAAGAGTCCATAAAACTTTGCTAGAGTGAGTTAAAAAAAAAATTTTTTTTTTCATTTTTGTGAAGGTAAGTTGCCTTGACCATTAAAATTAAGCAAAAAAAATCAAAATTTTAAATCTCATGAAAAGCTGCTATAATACGAAAAATGAGCCGCTGAATTCACTGGAACAAACCGTTTTGCTCTACGACTTTTAGTTTTTGAGTTACGAATTTTTTTGTTGAAGAATAAAATACCACCACGAAATGGCTACCGTAAATTTAAGCAAAAAATTTCAAATTTTTAAATCGTGTAAAAAACCGATATAATATGTAAAATGAGCCGTAGAATTCATTGGAACAAACCGTTTTGCTCTACGACTTTTAGTTTTTTAGTTATGAATTTTTTTAGTGTAAAACTTTAAATGCTTCTGTACCCGGAACCGGTGCCCGGAGCGACTCCGGGTTTTGACGAGAAAATAGAGAATTTCAAGCGCTATCCGATGCTCTATTAGTTTTTGCTCTAATTCTTATAGTTTCCGAGAAAAACGCAAAAAAAGGTTGCCATTTTCACTTTTTTTGAATTTTTAAACGCCGATTACGGCGAAACTATGAGAGTTAGAGAAAAACGGCAAAAGCGATTAGAAGCGGTATAAAAAGCCCTACAACATGGCATAGGTTTCAAGGCGATATCTCGCAAAAAATTTTTCAATTTTCAAACGTCGATTACGGCTAAACTAAAGGAGTTAGAGGAAAATGCTTTGTTCCATCGTAAAGAGCACATCAAAATCTATGAAATAGGATGGGTTTGAATTGATTTTGAGACACTTTAAAAATTGGCCACTTTTAACGGGGGGGTGTTAAAAAATTTTTCATTTTTTTTATTTTCTCTATTACGGCTAAACTATTCGAAAAAGTGGCACTATTTTAATCCTTACCTATGCAAAATGATCCGGGGAATCGATTGGCGTCGAGAAAATCGCCAAATTCCCAATAGTTTTTTAGTTATGAATTTTTTAAAATTTGACCTACTTTTGCTTTTTTTCGAAATTTTCTCGAAAACTATAAGTCATAGAACAATAATCTTTTTTGAAAACGATAGACAATTAAAAGAGCTTTCCAACGATAATAAACTTCATGGGGTTATCTCTAATAGTTCCGGAGTTATAGCTCGATAAATGTTCCGGGTACCGAAAATCGACCAAAATCACGACAAAATTGCAAAAATCAAAATCTTAAAAATCGAACCTATTGACTTTTTTTCTACTTTTAACAACTCCAGAGGGTTGTAAAAGCATAGAAGAGTCCATAAAACTTTGCTAGAGTGAGTTAAAAAAAAAATTTTTTTTTTCATTTTTGTGAAGGTAAGTTGCCTTGACCATTAAAATTAAGCAAAAAAAATCAAAATTTTAAATCTCATGAAAAGCTGCTATAATACGAAAAATGAGCCGCTGAATTCACTGGAACAAACCGTTTTGCTCTACGACTTTTAGTTTTTGAGTTACGAATTTTTTTGTTGAAGAATAAAATACCACCACGAAATGGCTACCGTAAATTTAAGCAAAAAATTTCAAATTTTTAAATCGTGTAAAAAACCGATATAATATGTAAAATGAGCCGTAGAATTCATTGGAACAAACCGTTTTGCTCTACGACTTTTAGTTTTTTAGTTATGAATTTTTTTAGTGTAAAACTTTAAATGCTTCTGTACCCGGAACCGGTGCCCGGAGCGACTCCGGGTTTTGACGAGAAAATAGAGAATTTCAAGCGCTATCCGATGCTCTATTAGTTTTTGCTCTAATTCTTATAGTTTCCGAGAAAAACGCAAAAAAAGGTTGCCATTTTCACTTTTTTTGAATTTTTAAACGCCGATTACGGCGAAACTATGAGAGTTAGAGAAAAACGGCAAAAGCGATTAGAAGCGGTATAAAAAGCCCTACAACATGGCATAGGTTTCAAGGCGATATCTCGCAAAAAATTTTTCAATTTTCAAACGTCGATTACGGCTAAACTAAAGGAGTTAGAGGAAAATGCTTTGTTCCATCGTAAAGAGCACATCAAAATCTATGAAATAGGATGGGTTTGAATTGATTTTGAGACACTTTAAAAATTGGCCACTTTTAACGGGGGGGTGTTAAAAAATTTTTCATTTTTTTTATTTTCTCTATTACGGCTAAACTATTCGAAAAAGTGGCACTATTTTAATCCTTACCTATGCAAAATGATCCGGGGAATCGATTGGCGTCGAGAAAATCGCCAAATTCCCAATAGTTTTTTAGTTATGAATTTTTTAAAATTTGACCTACTTTTGCTTTTTTTCGAAATTTTCTCGAAAACTATAAGTCATAGAACAATAATCTTTTTTGAAAACGATAGACAATTAAAAGAGCTTTCCAACGATAATAAACTTCATGGGGTTATCTCTAATAGTTCCGGAGTTATAGCTCGATAAATGTTCCGGGTACCGAAAATCGACCAAAATCACGACAAAATTGCAAAAATCAAAATCTTAAAAATCGAACCTATTGACTTTTTTTCTACTTTTAACAACTCCAGAGGGTTGTAAAAGCATAGAAGAGTCCATAAAACTTTGCTAGAGTGAGTTAAAAAAAAAATTTTTTTTTTCATTTTTGTGAAGGTAAGTTGCCTTGACCATTAAAATTAAGCAAAAAAAATCAAAATTTTAAATCTCATGAAAAGCTGCTATAATACGAAAAATGAGCCGCTGAATTCACTGGAACAAACCGTTTTGCTCTACGACTTTTAGTTTTTGAGTTACGAATTTTTTTGTTGAAGAATAAAATACCACCACGAAATGGCTACCGTAAATTTAAGCAAAAAATTTCAAATTTTTAAATCGTGTAAAAAACCGATATAATATGTAAAATGAGCCGTAGAATTCATTGGAACAAACCGTTTTGCTCTACGACTTTTAGTTTTTTAGTTATGAATTTTTTTAGTGTAAAACTTTAAATGCTTCTGTACCCGGAACCGGTGCCCGGAGCGACTCCGGGTTTTGACGAGAAAATAGAGAATTTCAAGCGCTATCCGATGCTCTATTAGTTTTTGCTCTAATTCTTATAGTTTCCGAGAAAAACGCAAAAAAAGGTTGCCATTTTCACTTTTTTTGAATTTTTAAACGCCGATTACGGCGAAACTATGAGAGTTAGAGAAAAACGGCAAAAGCGATTAGAAGCGGTATAAAAAGCCCTACAACATGGCATAGGTTTCAAGGCGATATCTCGCAAAAAATTTTTCAATTTTCAAACGTCGATTACGGCTAAACTAAAGGAGTTAGAGGAAAATGCTTTGTTCCATCGTAAAGAGCACATCAAAATCTATGAAATAGGATGGGTTTGAATTGATTTTGAGACACTTTAAAAATTGGCCACTTTTAACGGGGGGGTGTTAAAAAATTTTTCATTTTTTTTATTTTCTCTATTACGGCTAAACTATTCGAAAAAGTGGCACTATTTTAATCCTTACCTATGCAAAATGATCCGGGGAATCGATTGGCGTCGAGAAAATCGCCAAATTCCCAATAGTTTTTTAGTTATGAATTTTTTAAAATTTGACCTACTTTTGCTTTTTTTCGAAATTTTCTCGAAAACTATAAGTCATAGAACAATAATCTTTTTTGAAAACGATAGACAATTAAAAGAGCTTTCCAACGATAATAAACTTCATGGGGTTATCTCTAATAGTTCCGGAGTTATAGCTCGATAAATGTTCCGGGTACCGAAAATCGACCAAAATCACGACAAAATTGCAAAAATCAAAATCTTAAAAATCGAACCTATTGACTTTTTTTCTACTTTTAACAACTCCAGAGGGTTGTAAAAGCATAGAAGAGTCCATAAAACTTTGCTAGAGTGAGTTAAAAAAAAAATTTTTTTTTTCATTTTTGTGAAGGTAAGTTGCCTTGACCATTAAAATTAAGCAAAAAAAATCAAAATTTTAAATCTCATGAAAAGCTGCTATAATACGAAAAATGAGCCGCTGAATTCACTGGAACAAACCGTTTTGCTCTACGACTTTTAGTTTTTGAGTTACGAATTTTTTTGTTGAAGAATAAAATACCACCACGAAATGGCTACCGTAAATTTAAGCAAAAAATTTCAAATTTTTAAATCGTGTAAAAAACCGATATAATATGTAAAATGAGCCGTAGAATTCATTGGAACAAACCGTTTTGCTCTACGACTTTTAGTTTTTTAGTTATGAATTTTTTTAGTGTAAAACTTTAAATGCTTCTGTACCCGGAACCGGTGCCCGGAGCGACTCCGGGTTTTGACGAGAAAATAGAGAATTTCAAGCGCTATCCGATGCTCTATTAGTTTTTGCTCTAATTCTTATAGTTTCCGAGAAAAACGCAAAAAAAGGTTGCCATTTTCACTTTTTTTGAATTTTTAAACGCCGATTACGGCGAAACTATGAGAGTTAGAGAAAAACGGCAAAAGCGATTAGAAGCGGTATAAAAAGCCCTACAACATGGCATAGGTTTCAAGGCGATATCTCGCAAAAAATTTTTCAATTTTCAAACGTCGATTACGGCTAAACTAAAGGAGTTAGAGGAAAATGCTTTGTTCCATCGTAAAGAGCACATCAAAATCTATGAAATAGGATGGGTTTGAATTGATTTTGAGACACTTTAAAAATTGGCCACTTTTAACGGGGGGGTGTTAAAAAATTTTTCATTTTTTTTATTTTCTCTATTACGGCTAAACTATTCGAAAAAGTGGCACTATTTTAATCCTTACCTATGCAAAATGATCCGGGGAATCGATTGGCGTCGAGAAAATCGCCAAATTCCCAATAGTTTTTTAGTTATGAATTTTTTAAAATTTGACCTACTTTTGCTTTTTTTCGAAATTTTCTCGAAAACTATAAGTCATAGAACAATAATCTTTTTTGAAAACGATAGACAATTAAAAGAGCTTTCCAACGATAATAAACTTCATGGGGTTATCTCTAATAGTTCCGGAGTTATAGCTCGATAAATGTTCCGGGTACCGAAAATCGACCAAAATCACGACAAAATTGCAAAAATCAAAATCTTAAAAATCGAACCTATTGACTTTTTTTCTACTTTTAACAACTCCAGAGGGTTGTAAAAGCATAGAAGAGTCCATAAAACTTTGCTAGAGTGAGTTAAAAAAAAAATTTTTTTTTTCATTTTTGTGAAGGTAAGTTGCCTTGACCATTAAAATTAAGCAAAAAAAATCAAAATTTTAAATCTCATGAAAAGCTGCTATAATACGAAAAATGAGCCGCTGAATTCACTGGAACAAACCGTTTTGCTCTACGACTTTTAGTTTTTGAGTTACGAATTTTTTTGTTGAAGAATAAAATACCACCACGAAATGGCTACCGTAAATTTAAGCAAAAAATTTCAAATTTTTAAATCGTGTAAAAAACCGATATAATATGTAAAATGAGCCGTAGAATTCATTGGAACAAACCGTTTTGCTCTACGACTTTTAGTTTTTTAGTTATGAATTTTTTTAGTGTAAAACTTTAAATGCTTCTGTACCCGGAACCGGTGCCCGGAGCGACTCCGGGTTTTGACGAGAAAATAGAGAATTTCAAGCGCTATCCGATGCTCTATTAGTTTTTGCTCTAATTCTTATAGTTTCCGAGAAAAACGCAAAAAAAGGTTGCCATTTTCACTTTTTTTGAATTTTTAAACGCCGATTACGGCGAAACTATGAGAGTTAGAGAAAAACGGCAAAAGCGATTAGAAGCGGTATAAAAAGCCCTACAACATGGCATAGGTTTCAAGGCGATATCTCGCAAAAAATTTTTCAATTTTCAAACGTCGATTACGGCTAAACTAAAGGAGTTAGAGGAAAATGCTTTGTTCCATCGTAAAGAGCACATCAAAATCTATGAAATAGGATGGGTTTGAATTGATTTTGAGACACTTTAAAAATTGGCCACTTTTAACGGGGGGGTGTTAAAAAATTTTTCATTTTTTTTATTTTCTCTATTACGGCTAAACTATTCGAAAAAGTGGCACTATTTTAATCCTTACCTATGCAAAATGATCCGGGGAATCGATTGGCGTCGAGAAAATCGCCAAATTCCCAATAGTTTTTTAGTTATGAATTTTTTAAAATTTGACCTACTTTTGCTTTTTTTCGAAATTTTCTCGAAAACTATAAGTCATAGAACAATAATCTTTTTTGAAAACGATAGACAATTAAAAGAGCTTTCCAACGATAATAAACTTCATGGGGTTATCTCTAATAGTTCCGGAGTTATAGCTCGATAAATGTTCCGGGTACCGAAAATCGACCAAAATCACGACAAAATTGCAAAAATCAAAATCTTAAAAATCGAACCTATTGACTTTTTTTCTACTTTTAACAACTCCAGAGGGTTGTAAAAGCATAGAAGAGTCCATAAAACTTTGCTAGAGTGAGTTAAAAAAAAAATTTTTTTTTTCATTTTTGTGAAGGTAAGTTGCCTTGACCATTAAAATTAAGCAAAAAAAATCAAAATTTTAAATCTCATGAAAAGCTGCTATAATACGAAAAATGAGCCGCTGAATTCACTGGAACAAACCGTTTTGCTCTACGACTTTTAGTTTTTGAGTTACGAATTTTTTTGTTGAAGAATAAAATACCACCACGAAATGGCTACCGTAAATTTAAGCAAAAAATTTCAAATTTTTAAATCGTGTAAAAAACCGATATAATATGTAAAATGAGCCGTAGAATTCATTGGAACAAACCGTTTTGCTCTACGACTTTTAGTTTTTTAGTTATGAATTTTTTTAGTGTAAAACTTTAAATGCTTCTGTACCCGGAACCGGTGCCCGGAGCGACTCCGGGTTTTGACGAGAAAATAGAGAATTTCAAGCGCTATCCGATGCTCTATTAGTTTTTGCTCTAATTCTTATAGTTTCCGAGAAAAACGCAAAAAAAGGTTGCCATTTTCACTTTTTTTGAATTTTTAAACGCCGATTACGGCGAAACTATGAGAGTTAGAGAAAAACGGCAAAAGCGATTAGAAGCGGTATAAAAAGCCCTACAACATGGCATAGGTTTCAAGGCGATATCTCGCAAAAAATTTTTCAATTTTCAAACGTCGATTACGGCTAAACTAAAGGAGTTAGAGGAAAATGCTTTGTTCCATCGTAAAGAGCACATCAAAATCTATGAAATAGGATGGGTTTGAATTGATTTTGAGACACTTTAAAAATTGGCCACTTTTAACGGGGGGGTGTTAAAAAATTTTTCATTTTTTTTATTTTCTCTATTACGGCTAAACTATTCGAAAAAGTGGCACTATTTTAATCCTTACCTATGCAAAATGATCCGGGGAATCGATTGGCGTCGAGAAAATCGCCAAATTCCCAATAGTTTTTTAGTTATGAATTTTTTAAAATTTGACCTACTTTTGCTTTTTTTCGAAATTTTCTCGAAAACTATAAGTCATAGAACAATAATCTTTTTTGAAAACGATAGACAATTAAAAGAGCTTTCCAACGATAATAAACTTCATGGGGTTATCTCTAATAGTTCCGGAGTTATAGCTCGATAAATGTTCCGGGTACCGAAAATCGACCAAAATCACGACAAAATTGCAAAAATCAAAATCTTAAAAATCGAACCTATTGACTTTTTTTCTACTTTTAACAACTCCAGAGGGTTGTAAAAGCATAGAAGAGTCCATAAAACTTTGCTAGAGTGAGTTAAAAAAAAAATTTTTTTTTTCATTTTTGTGAAGGTAAGTTGCCTTGACCATTAAAATTAAGCAAAAAAAATCAAAATTTTAAATCTCATGAAAAGCTGCTATAATACGAAAAATGAGCCGCTGAATTCACTGGAACAAACCGTTTTGCTCTACGACTTTTAGTTTTTGAGTTACGAATTTTTTTGTTGAAGAATAAAATACCACCACGAAATGGCTACCGTAAATTTAAGCAAAAAATTTCAAATTTTTAAATCGTGTAAAAAACCGATATAATATGTAAAATGAGCCGTAGAATTCATTGGAACAAACCGTTTTGCTCTACGACTTTTAGTTTTTTAGTTATGAATTTTTTTAGTGTAAAACTTTAAATGCTTCTGTACCCGGAACCGGTGCCCGGAGCGACTCCGGGTTTTGACGAGAAAATAGAGAATTTCAAGCGCTATCCGATGCTCTATTAGTTTTTGCTCTAATTCTTATAGTTTCCGAGAAAAACGCAAAAAAAGGTTGCCATTTTCACTTTTTTTGAATTTTTAAACGCCGATTACGGCGAAACTATGAGAGTTAGAGAAAAACGGCAAAAGCGATTAGAAGCGGTATAAAAAGCCCTACAACATGGCATAGGTTTCAAGGCGATATCTCGCAAAAAATTTTTCAATTTTCAAACGTCGATTACGGCTAAACTAAAGGAGTTAGAGGAAAATGCTTTGTTCCATCGTAAAGAGCACATCAAAATCTATGAAATAGGATGGGTTTGAATTGATTTTGAGACACTTTAAAAATTGGCCACTTTTAACGGGGGGGTGTTAAAAAATTTTTCATTTTTTTTATTTTCTCTATTACGGCTAAACTATTCGAAAAAGTGGCACTATTTTAATCCTTACCTATGCAAAATGATCCGGGGAATCGATTGGCGTCGAGAAAATCGCCAAATTCCCAATAGTTTTTTAGTTATGAATTTTTTAAAATTTGACCTACTTTTGCTTTTTTTCGAAATTTTCTCGAAAACTATAAGTCATAGAACAATAATCTTTTTTGAAAACGATAGACAATTAAAAGAGCTTTCCAACGATAATAAACTTCATGGGGTTATCTCTAATAGTTCCGGAGTTATAGCTCGATAAATGTTCCGGGTACCGAAAATCGACCAAAATCACGACAAAATTGCAAAAATCAAAATCTTAAAAATCGAACCTATTGACTTTTTTTCTACTTTTAACAACTCCAGAGGGTTGTAAAAGCATAGAAGAGTCCATAAAACTTTGCTAGAGTGAGTTAAAAAAAAAATTTTTTTTTTCATTTTTGTGAAGGTAAGTTGCCTTGACCATTAAAATTAAGCAAAAAAAATCAAAATTTTAAATCTCATGAAAAGCTGCTATAATACGAAAAATGAGCCGCTGAATTCACTGGAACAAACCGTTTTGCTCTACGACTTTTAGTTTTTGAGTTACGAATTTTTTTGTTGAAGAATAAAATACCACCACGAAATGGCTACCGTAAATTTAAGCAAAAAATTTCAAATTTTTAAATCGTGTAAAAAACCGATATAATATGTAAAATGAGCCGTAGAATTCATTGGAACAAACCGTTTTGCTCTACGACTTTTAGTTTTTTAGTTATGAATTTTTTTAGTGTAAAACTTTAAATGCTTCTGTACCCGGAACCGGTGCCCGGAGCGACTCCGGGTTTTGACGAGAAAATAGAGAATTTCAAGCGCTATCCGATGCTCTATTAGTTTTTGCTCTAATTCTTATAGTTTCCGAGAAAAACGCAAAAAAAGGTTGCCATTTTCACTTTTTTTGAATTTTTAAACGCCGATTACGGCGAAACTATGAGAGTTAGAGAAAAACGGCAAAAGCGATTAGAAGCGGTATAAAAAGCCCTACAACATGGCATAGGTTTCAAGGCGATATCTCGCAAAAAATTTTTCAATTTTCAAACGTCGATTACGGCTAAACTAAAGGAGTTAGAGGAAAATGCTTTGTTCCATCGTAAAGAGCACATCAAAATCTATGAAATAGGATGGGTTTGAATTGATTTTGAGACACTTTAAAAATTGGCCACTTTTAACGGGGGGGTGTTAAAAAATTTTTCATTTTTTTTATTTTCTCTATTACGGCTAAACTATTCGAAAAAGTGGCACTATTTTAATCCTTACCTATGCAAAATGATCCGGGGAATCGATTGGCGTCGAGAAAATCGCCAAATTCCCAATAGTTTTTTAGTTATGAATTTTTTAAAATTTGACCTACTTTTGCTTTTTTTCGAAATTTTCTCGAAAACTATAAGTCATAGAACAATAATCTTTTTTGAAAACGATAGACAATTAAAAGAGCTTTCCAACGATAATAAACTTCATGGGGTTATCTCTAATAGTTCCGGAGTTATAGCTCGATAAATGTTCCGGGTACCGAAAATCGACCAAAATCACGACAAAATTGCAAAAATCAAAATCTTAAAAATCGAACCTATTGACTTTTTTTCTACTTTTAACAACTCCAGAGGGTTGTAAAAGCATAGAAGAGTCCATAAAACTTTGCTAGAGTGAGTTAAAAAAAAAATTTTTTTTTTCATTTTTGTGAAGGTAAGTTGCCTTGACCATTAAAATTAAGCAAAAAAAATCAAAATTTTAAATCTCATGAAAAGCTGCTATAATACGAAAAATGAGCCGCTGAATTCACTGGAACAAACCGTTTTGCTCTACGACTTTTAGTTTTTGAGTTACGAATTTTTTTGTTGAAGAATAAAATACCACCACGAAATGGCTACCGTAAATTTAAGCAAAAAATTTCAAATTTTTAAATCGTGTAAAAAACCGATATAATATGTAAAATGAGCCGTAGAATTCATTGGAACAAACCGTTTTGCTCTACGACTTTTAGTTTTTTAGTTATGAATTTTTTTAGTGTAAAACTTTAAATGCTTCTGTACCCGGAACCGGTGCCCGGAGCGACTCCGGGTTTTGACGAGAAAATAGAGAATTTCAAGCGCTATCCGATGCTCTATTAGTTTTTGCTCTAATTCTTATAGTTTCCGAGAAAAACGCAAAAAAAGGTTGCCATTTTCACTTTTTTTGAATTTTTAAACGCCGATTACGGCGAAACTATGAGAGTTAGAGAAAAACGGCAAAAGCGATTAGAAGCGGTATAAAAAGCCCTACAACATGGCATAGGTTTCAAGGCGATATCTCGCAAAAAATTTTTCAATTTTCAAACGTCGATTACGGCTAAACTAAAGGAGTTAGAGGAAAATGCTTTGTTCCATCGTAAAGAGCACATCAAAATCTATGAAATAGGATGGGTTTGAATTGATTTTGAGACACTTTAAAAATTGGCCACTTTTAACGGGGGGGTGTTAAAAAATTTTTCATTTTTTTTATTTTCTCTATTACGGCTAAACTATTCGAAAAAGTGGCACTATTTTAATCCTTACCTATGCAAAATGATCCGGGGAATCGATTGGCGTCGAGAAAATCGCCAAATTCCCAATAGTTTTTTAGTTATGAATTTTTTAAAATTTGACCTACTTTTGCTTTTTTTCGAAATTTTCTCGAAAACTATAAGTCATAGAACAATAATCTTTTTTGAAAACGATAGACAATTAAAAGAGCTTTCCAACGATAATAAACTTCATGGGGTTATCTCTAATAGTTCCGGAGTTATAGCTCGATAAATGTTCCGGGTACCGAAAATCGACCAAAATCACGACAAAATTGCAAAAATCAAAATCTTAAAAATCGAACCTATTGACTTTTTTTCTACTTTTAACAACTCCAGAGGGTTGTAAAAGCATAGAAGAGTCCATAAAACTTTGCTAGAGTGAGTTAAAAAAAAAATTTTTTTTTTCATTTTTGTGAAGGTAAGTTGCCTTGACCATTAAAATTAAGCAAAAAAAATCAAAATTTTAAATCTCATGAAAAGCTGCTATAATACGAAAAATGAGCCGCTGAATTCACTGGAACAAACCGTTTTGCTCTACGACTTTTAGTTTTTGAGTTACGAATTTTTTTGTTGAAGAATAAAATACCACCACGAAATGGCTACCGTAAATTTAAGCAAAAAATTTCAAATTTTTAAATCGTGTAAAAAACCGATATAATATGTAAAATGAGCCGTAGAATTCATTGGAACAAACCGTTTTGCTCTACGACTTTTAGTTTTTTAGTTATGAATTTTTTTAGTGTAAAACTTTAAATGCTTCTGTACCCGGAACCGGTGCCCGGAGCGACTCCGGGTTTTGACGAGAAAATAGAGAATTTCAAGCGCTATCCGATGCTCTATTAGTTTTTGCTCTAATTCTTATAGTTTCCGAGAAAAACGCAAAAAAAGGTTGCCATTTTCACTTTTTTTGAATTTTTAAACGCCGATTACGGCGAAACTATGAGAGTTAGAGAAAAACGGCAAAAGCGATTAGAAGCGGTATAAAAAGCCCTACAACATGGCATAGGTTTCAAGGCGATATCTCGCAAAAAATTTTTCAATTTTCAAACGTCGATTACGGCTAAACTAAAGGAGTTAGAGGAAAATGCTTTGTTCCATCGTAAAGAGCACATCAAAATCTATGAAATAGGATGGGTTTGAATTGATTTTGAGACACTTTAAAAATTGGCCACTTTTAACGGGGGGGTGTTAAAAAATTTTTCATTTTTTTTATTTTCTCTATTACGGCTAAACTATTCGAAAAAGTGGCACTATTTTAATCCTTACCTATGCAAAATGATCCGGGGAATCGATTGGCGTCGAGAAAATCGCCAAATTCCCAATAGTTTTTTAGTTATGAATTTTTTAAAATTTGACCTACTTTTGCTTTTTTTCGAAATTTTCTCGAAAACTATAAGTCATAGAACAATAATCTTTTTTGAAAACGATAGACAATTAAAAGAGCTTTCCAACGATAATAAACTTCATGGGGTTATCTCTAATAGTTCCGGAGTTATAGCTCGATAAATGTTCCGGGTACCGAAAATCGACCAAAATCACGACAAAATTGCAAAAATCAAAATCTTAAAAATCGAACCTATTGACTTTTTTTCTACTTTTAACAACTCCAGAGGGTTGTAAAAGCATAGAAGAGTCCATAAAACTTTGCTAGAGTGAGTTAAAAAAAAAATTTTTTTTTTCATTTTTGTGAAGGTAAGTTGCCTTGACCATTAAAATTAAGCAAAAAAAATCAAAATTTTAAATCTCATGAAAAGCTGCTATAATACGAAAAATGAGCCGCTGAATTCACTGGAACAAACCGTTTTGCTCTACGACTTTTAGTTTTTGAGTTACGAATTTTTTTGTTGAAGAATAAAATACCACCACGAAATGGCTACCGTAAATTTAAGCAAAAAATTTCAAATTTTTAAATCGTGTAAAAAACCGATATAATATGTAAAATGAGCCGTAGAATTCATTGGAACAAACCGTTTTGCTCTACGACTTTTAGTTTTTTAGTTATGAATTTTTTTAGTGTAAAACTTTAAATGCTTCTGTACCCGGAACCGGTGCCCGGAGCGACTCCGGGTTTTGACGAGAAAATAGAGAATTTCAAGCGCTATCCGATGCTCTATTAGTTTTTGCTCTAATTCTTATAGTTTCCGAGAAAAACGCAAAAAAAGGTTGCCATTTTCACTTTTTTTGAATTTTTAAACGCCGATTACGGCGAAACTATGAGAGTTAGAGAAAAACGGCAAAAGCGATTAGAAGCGGTATAAAAAGCCCTACAACATGGCATAGGTTTCAAGGCGATATCTCGCAAAAAATTTTTCAATTTTCAAACGTCGATTACGGCTAAACTAAAGGAGTTAGAGGAAAATGCTTTGTTCCATCGTAAAGAGCACATCAAAATCTATGAAATAGGATGGGTTTGAATTGATTTTGAGACACTTTAAAAATTGGCCACTTTTAACGGGGGGGTGTTAAAAAATTTTTCATTTTTTTTATTTTCTCTATTACGGCTAAACTATTCGAAAAAGTGGCACTATTTTAATCCTTACCTATGCAAAATGATCCGGGGAATCGATTGGCGTCGAGAAAATCGCCAAATTCCCAATAGTTTTTTAGTTATGAATTTTTTAAAATTTGACCTACTTTTGCTTTTTTTCGAAATTTTCTCGAAAACTATAAGTCATAGAACAATAATCTTTTTTGAAAACGATAGACAATTAAAAGAGCTTTCCAACGATAATAAACTTCATGGGGTTATCTCTAATAGTTCCGGAGTTATAGCTCGATAAATGTTCCGGGTACCGAAAATCGACCAAAATCACGACAAAATTGCAAAAATCAAAATCTTAAAAATCGAACCTATTGACTTTTTTTCTACTTTTAACAACTCCAGAGGGTTGTAAAAGCATAGAAGAGTCCATAAAACTTTGCTAGAGTGAGTTAAAAAAAAAATTTTTTTTTTCATTTTTGTGAAGGTAAGTTGCCTTGACCATTAAAATTAAGCAAAAAAAATCAAAATTTTAAATCTCATGAAAAGCTGCTATAATACGAAAAATGAGCCGCTGAATTCACTGGAACAAACCGTTTTGCTCTACGACTTTTAGTTTTTGAGTTACGAATTTTTTTGTTGAAGAATAAAATACCACCACGAAATGGCTACCGTAAATTTAAGCAAAAAATTTCAAATTTTTAAATCGTGTAAAAAACCGATATAATATGTAAAATGAGCCGTAGAATTCATTGGAACAAACCGTTTTGCTCTACGACTTTTAGTTTTTTAGTTATGAATTTTTTTAGTGTAAAACTTTAAATGCTTCTGTACCCGGAACCGGTGCCCGGAGCGACTCCGGGTTTTGACGAGAAAATAGAGAATTTCAAGCGCTATCCGATGCTCTATTAGTTTTTGCTCTAATTCTTATAGTTTCCGAGAAAAACGCAAAAAAAGGTTGCCATTTTCACTTTTTTTGAATTTTTAAACGCCGATTACGGCGAAACTATGAGAGTTAGAGAAAAACGGCAAAAGCGATTAGAAGCGGTATAAAAAGCCCTACAACATGGCATAGGTTTCAAGGCGATATCTCGCAAAAAATTTTTCAATTTTCAAACGTCGATTACGGCTAAACTAAAGGAGTTAGAGGAAAATGCTTTGTTCCATCGTAAAGAGCACATCAAAATCTATGAAATAGGATGGGTTTGAATTGATTTTGAGACACTTTAAAAATTGGCCACTTTTAACGGGGGGGTGTTAAAAAATTTTTCATTTTTTTTATTTTCTCTATTACGGCTAAACTATTCGAAAAAGTGGCACTATTTTAATCCTTACCTATGCAAAATGATCCGGGGAATCGATTGGCGTCGAGAAAATCGCCAAATTCCCAATAGTTTTTTAGTTATGAATTTTTTAAAATTTGACCTACTTTTGCTTTTTTTCGAAATTTTCTCGAAAACTATAAGTCATAGAACAATAATCTTTTTTGAAAACGATAGACAATTAAAAGAGCTTTCCAACGATAATAAACTTCATGGGGTTATCTCTAATAGTTCCGGAGTTATAGCTCGATAAATGTTCCGGGTACCGAAAATCGACCAAAATCACGACAAAATTGCAAAAATCAAAATCTTAAAAATCGAACCTATTGACTTTTTTTCTACTTTTAACAACTCCAGAGGGTTGTAAAAGCATAGAAGAGTCCATAAAACTTTGCTAGAGTGAGTTAAAAAAAAAATTTTTTTTTTCATTTTTGTGAAGGTAAGTTGCCTTGACCATTAAAATTAAGCAAAAAAAATCAAAATTTTAAATCTCATGAAAAGCTGCTATAATACGAAAAATGAGCCGCTGAATTCACTGGAACAAACCGTTTTGCTCTACGACTTTTAGTTTTTGAGTTACGAATTTTTTTGTTGAAGAATAAAATACCACCACGAAATGGCTACCGTAAATTTAAGCAAAAAATTTCAAATTTTTAAATCGTGTAAAAAACCGATATAATATGTAAAATGAGCCGTAGAATTCATTGGAACAAACCGTTTTGCTCTACGACTTTTAGTTTTTTAGTTATGAATTTTTTTAGTGTAAAACTTTAAATGCTTCTGTACCCGGAACCGGTGCCCGGAGCGACTCCGGGTTTTGACGAGAAAATAGAGAATTTCAAGCGCTATCCGATGCTCTATTAGTTTTTGCTCTAATTCTTATAGTTTCCGAGAAAAACGCAAAAAAAGGTTGCCATTTTCACTTTTTTTGAATTTTTAAACGCCGATTACGGCGAAACTATGAGAGTTAGAGAAAAACGGCAAAAGCGATTAGAAGCGGTATAAAAAGCCCTACAACATGGCATAGGTTTCAAGGCGATATCTCGCAAAAAATTTTTCAATTTTCAAACGTCGATTACGGCTAAACTAAAGGAGTTAGAGGAAAATGCTTTGTTCCATCGTAAAGAGCACATCAAAATCTATGAAATAGGATGGGTTTGAATTGATTTTGAGACACTTTAAAAATTGGCCACTTTTAACGGGGGGGGTGTTAAAAAATTTTTCATTTTTTTTATTTTCTCTATTACGGCTAAACTATTCGAAAAAGTGGCACTATTTTAATCCTTACCTATGCAAAATGATCCGGGGAATCGATTGGCGTCGAGAAAATCGCCAAATTCCCAATAGTTTTTTAGTTATGAATTTTTTAAAATTTGACCTACTTTTGCTTTTTTTCGAAATTTTCTCGAAAACTATAAGTCATAGAACAATAATCTTTTTTGAAAACGATAGACAATTAAAAGAGCTTTCCAACGATAATAAACTTCATGGGGTTATCTCTAATAGTTCCGGAGTTATAGCTCGATAAATGTTCCGGGTACCGAAAATCGACCAAAATCACGACAAAATTGCAAAAATCAAAATCTTAAAAATCGAACCTATTGACTTTTTTTCTACTTTTAACAACTCCAGAGGGTTGTAAAAGCATAGAAGAGTCCATAAAACTTTGCTAGAGTGAGTTAAAAAAAAAATTTTTTTTTTCATTTTTGTGAAGGTAAGTTGCCTTGACCATTAAAATTAAGCAAAAAAAATCAAAATTTTAAATCTCATGAAAAGCTGCTATAATACGAAAAATGAGCCGCTGAATTCACTGGAACAAACCGTTTTGCTCTACGACTTTTAGTTTTTGAGTTACGAATTTTTTTGTTGAAGAATAAAATACCACCACGAAATGGCTACCGTAAATTTAAGCAAAAAATTTCAAATTTTTAAATCGTGTAAAAAACCGATATAATATGTAAAATGAGCCGTAGAATTCATTGGAACAAACCGTTTTGCTCTACGACTTTTAGTTTTTTAGTTATGAATTTTTTTAGTGTAAAACTTTAAATGCTTCTGTACCCGGAACCGGTGCCCGGAGCGACTCCGGGTTTTGACGAGAAAATAGAGAATTTCAAGCGCTATCCGATGCTCTATTAGTTTTTGCTCTAATTCTTATAGTTTCCGAGAAAAACGCAAAAAAAGGTTGCCATTTTCACTTTTTTTGAATTTTTAAACGCCGATTACGGCGAAACTATGAGAGTTAGAGAAAAACGGCAAAAGCGATTAGAAGCGGTATAAAAAGCCCTACAACATGGCATAGGTTTCAAGGCGATATCTCGCAAAAAATTTTTCAATTTTCAAACGTCGATTACGGCTAAACTAAAGGAGTTAGAGGAAAATGCTTTGTTCCATCGTAAAGAGCACATCAAAATCTATGAAATAGGATGGGTTTGAATTGATTTTGAGACACTTTAAAAATTGGCCACTTTTAACGGGGGGGGTGTTAAAAAATTTTTCATTTTTTTTATTTTCTCTATTACGGCTAAACTATTCGAAAAAGTGGCACTATTTTAATCCTTACCTATGCAAAATGATCCGGGGAATCGATTGGCGTCGAGAAAATCGCCAAATTCCCAATAGTTTTTTAGTTATGAATTTTTTAAAATTTGACCTACTTTTGCTTTTTTTCGAAATTTTCTCGAAAACTATAAGTCATAGAACAATAATCTTTTTTGAAAACGATAGACAATTAAAAGAGCTTTCCAACGATAATAAACTTCATGGGGTTATCTCTAATAGTTCCGGAGTTATAGCTCGATAAATGTTCCGGGTACCGAAAATCGACCAAAATCACGACAAAATTGCAAAAATCAAAATCTTAAAAATCGAACCTATTGACTTTTTTTCTACTTTTAACAACTCCAAAGGATTGTAAAAGTATACAGGAGTGCACCAAATATAGTTAATCTTCCTGTTTTTTTTTTTTTTTTTTTTTTTTTTTTTTTTTTTTTTTTTTTAAGTCCCACTTTTTACGATCGAGCAATAAGACCCTTACAGCTTCCATAAGAACAAAAAACTAAACTTACCCTTAGTTTTTGGTGGGGCGGAAATGTCATAAATTTCACGATTTTTGCGCCCCCCAAGGTGGTTCTAACACCATGGCAATAATAGCCAAGATAAAGAAAAACAAGGAGAATTAAACCGCATATACCCCTTTTTCTAAAAATGAACCCTTACAAAAAAAAACACGATATCTCTGTTCTTGCTTAACCAAAAAAATTTTCATCAACACCATCTTTTCCCCCACTTCATACCGATCCAGATGGCGTCAAATAAATTCGGATAACTCCGAAGAAAAATTAAGGGTGGGTTTTTCAAACTCACTCAAACCCTATCGAGTGACCCCTCAAACTTTACCGCTCAAACTGGAGATTTCAAAAACTTAAAATAAGTTACGTTTTTTATGACTCCTTCCAGAGATAGCAAAATGACTGTCGCCAATTCCTAATTTGACTAATCCCTCGCTTAGATGTGGTCAGTACGCGTTTTTCTTCTCATTGGAAAAAATGGCGTCAAAGCTTTGGTTTGTGAAATATTTAATAAAATATTTTTCAAATTTAAATTTTGGCGCGTTAATACTACTTGTCATTGTAATGTAAAATAAAGACCAGACCTGACCTGACCTGTAGTATTAATAATCAAATCTGATGATTTAGTTTATTTTCACAGAAATAGCTTCAAAGACAATAAGAATAAAAATGTAATTTCGGTCCTAAACGAATTCGAACTCAGTAAAATTCGGACGCAGGAACGATATATTAAATCACTTCATGAACACAATCAGCTCCGAGTGTTCTTAATTCCGAAAAATCCTTACGTAATCGGGAATAATCAATTAACTGAATTTTGCTGTAACTGATTGTAAATGATCAGTTGTGCAAACCCGAAAAAACTATTAATACATATTTTTTTGAAATTATGTAACCAGTAATGACATAACATTTGGTAACTTTGACTGTCACAGTTGGCACAAAGTGTGTCAAGTGTCAACTCCACGTCAAAAAATTGCATCATCCGACAGCCCCCATAATGTCAGACCTCAGCGAAAAAATCCTCCACCACCTGGCTGAGACTTCGCCCCTCAGCACCCTCGAGCTGTCTCGCCTCCTCTCCACCGACCACCAGAAAATCGTGGGGGCCCTTAAGAGCATCCAAGCCCATGGTGACCTCGTTAGGGCGGAGCCCCAAACCTCCAAGTTCATCGAACTCACAGAGGAGGGCAAACAAGTGGCGGAGCACGGCAGCCACGAAGCCCGCATTTTCCACGCCGTGCCCCCCGGGGGCGCAGCCCAAGCCGACCTGATGGGGCTCCCCAACGCCAAGGTGGGCTTCAGCAAGGCCATGAGCGCCGGCTGGCTGACCCTGGACAAGGGGGCCCCTGGGGGCCCACTTGTCAGGCGCAAAGTGGACAAGATCGTGGACACAGTCCAGGCCAACTTGAAACTGATCCAAGGGGGCCACTTGGGGCAAATCGAAGACAGTGTAAGACAGGAGTACAAGAAGCGGAAATTGATTCAAGAGGTGGTCCTGAAGTCTTTCAATTTGTCAAAAGGGGGCGACTTTAGCCTGACCTTGGTCAAGCTAGAGACTGATTTAACGGCAGAAATGCTACTATCAGGGGGCTGGCAAGACTTGAAATTCAAGGCGTACAATTTTGACGCACTGGGGGCCCCCTTGGACTGCGGCTACTTGCACCCCCTGCTCAAGGTCAGGGCCGAATTCAGGCAGATTTTCCTGGAAATGGGGTTCAGTGAGATGCCCACAAACAATTATGTTGAGAGTTCCTTCTGGAATTTTGACGCACTTTTCCAGCCCCAACAGCACCCCGCTAGGGACGCCCATGACACGTTTTTTGTCTCAGACCCGAAAATTTCAACCAATTTTCCAGAAGATTACAAAGAACGGGTCAAAGAAGTGCACAGTAACGGTGGTTATGGGTCTTTGGGGTAAGGGGGCTATTTTAAAAAAAAGTGAGGTTATGTCATACTTTTTTTACGAAATTTAGCCGATTTTTAACGACAAATGGTTTAAAATACGGGGGTGTGACCCCAATTGGGGTTCGTGACCGGTTTGGGGCACAATAATGGGGCAAAAGCCACCAAATGTGTGAATATAAAAAAACATAACCTCAAATGTCAAGTCACAAAAAATCGGTTTTTTGTACGCAAAAACACCAAAGTTTGCGTAATTACGGGATGGAATAGTGAGAGGGGCACAAAAACGGGCTTTGGGCACAAAAAATTGTGCCAATTACCATTTTAAATAAAACCGATTTGTGATAATTATTACTTGAAATTCACAATTTTGTACTTGAAATCGCTTAAATCACGCCAATTGTGATCAAAACCGGGCGTTTTGACTATTTTGGGTCACTATTAGGGGGCAGAAGGCCTTGAAATATGTCTTAAAAAAACATAACCTCAAATATCAAAGTTACAAAAAATTGTTTTTTTGTGCGTAAAAATGCCTAAAAATCAATAAATTAGTTTAATGGGGCACTAGGGTGGGTCCTGTGCCCCCTAAAAGCGTCAATTTGGCCGTGGTACAGTTTTAGGCACAATAAATGCGAGTGTATTATATCCTACATCAAAAGATCTATATTTTATTTAGAGATGCTTTAGAATTGTCTTTGTTAGATTTGGCCTTTGTAACTCATAGTTAATCAGACCAGCCATTTTTTTTCCAAAAAACTCAAATTTGACTGATTCAGAGTTGATAAAAAACGGTTATTTTTTTTGGTATTTTTTTAAAAATTTGTGTTTGAAGTTATTTATGAAAATATTTGTATACATAGAAAGAGAACATTGAATGTGCAAAGATTTTTGATTTTGAAGGTTGTCTTGTTCCAAAAAACTTACCAAAATGATTCAAAATTTTGAGACGCATTAGAGTTGTATTTGCTATATTTCTTTTCCACGGGCCTTAATTAATAAGACCATCCACTTTATTTACTCAAAACCTCAAAAATAATGTTCTGAATTGTAACAAAATCGGCCATTTTTACAAATTTTTTAGATTGATTTTTGTTAGAACTAAAAATGGGACACCAAAATATGTAAAGTCTATATAACATATAAGCTTTTTTGTAGTTTTCTCAGTCATAAGGATGCCTTAGGTATCCCAAAAAATGATCCTTAAAAAATCCAAATCTTATTTAGAGATGCTTTAGACTTGTGTTTGTTATATTTGACCTTTTCAGGTCATAGTTGATAAGACCAGCCATTTTTTTCCCAAAAACTCAGTCATTAATTTACCAAAATTGAAAAAATGTCGGTCTTTTTTTAAGTTTTTTTTATTGTATTTAGCCACGTAAAAATATCTAGGGAGAGCAAGAACACCAAATGTGAAACAGATTTGTGCAAATTAGAGTATCTTGTTCCCAAAGTACTATCTCGAAATTTTATTTTGAGACGCATTAGAGTCGTGTTTGCTATATTCCTTTTCTAGAGGGCTTAACTAGTAAGACCAGCCACTTTTCGTCCCCAAAATCACAAAACTACATTTTATATATTTTTGAGATTGTTTTTAGTACAATTTGTTTAAGTGTTTTTTGTGTCTGTTTCAGATACCGCTACGATTGGAAAATCGAAGAGGCGCAAAAAAACCTTCTCCGCACCCATACGACAGCCAACAGCGCCCGCATGTTATACAAACTAGCACAGGAAAAAACTTTCAAACCGACTAAACTCTTTAGTATTGATAAAGTTTTTCGTAATGAGACTCTCGATGCCACACATTTGGCCGAATTTAACCAAGTTGAGGGCGTCATAGCCGACTATGACGTCACGCTTGGTGACTTGATCGGTGTTTTTGCCGAGTTTTTCAAAAAATTGGGAATCACAGAGCTGGAGTTTAAACCAGCTTATAATCCCTACACTGAGCCCAGTATGGAAATTTTCTGTTTCCATAACGGGTTAGGGAAATGGATTGAGATTGGTAATTCTGGGATGTTTCGACCAGAGATGTTGCTCACAATGGGGCTGCCGGAAAATGTGAGGGTGATTGCCTGGGGGCTGTCTTTGGAACGGCCCACTATGATCAAGTATGGCTTGAATAATATTAGGGACTTGGTGGGGCCAAAGGTTGATTTGGAGATGGTCCAGAGGAGTCCGATTTGTAGGTTAGATAAGTAAGATAATAAGTTGTGTTTTTTATTATAATAAATTATTTAAATAACAAAAATAAAAAAATTGTTTTATTGTAAACTTTATCCCTTCCTTGAACTGGCGAGGTGGCCAGACTACAGTTTACTGTAACTTCAAGGTCACATCTCTTACAGTGTTCTGTATTACCGGTTGTGAAGCGCTTTATCAAAAACTAATAATCACATGAATTTCTCTACAATTTAAGTGGAAAAACACAAAACAGCAAATTAGGTCAAAAAAAATATTTTCTTCTAGCGTTTTACACTTCTGTTGTTGACAAATTTTTTATTTTTCCTTATTTTCTCAATTACGGCAAAACTATTCAAGAAAGTGGAACTATTTTGGTTCAAACCCATGTAACATGATCGGGGGAATCGATTGGCGTCGAGAAAATCGCCAAATTCCCAGTAGTTTTTTAGTTATGAATTTTTTAAAATTTTACCTATTTTTTCGTTTACTTGCAATTTTCTCGAAAACTATTAGTCGTAGAACAATAATCTTTTTTGAAAACGATAGACAATTAAAAGAGCTTTCCAACGATAATAAACTTCATGGGGTTATCTCTAATAGTTCCGGAGTTATAGCTCGATAAATGTTCCGGGTACCGGAAATCGACCAAAATCACGACAAAAATTGCAAAAATAAAAATTTTAAAAATCGGACCTATTGACTTTTTTTCTACTTTTAACAACTCCAGAGGGTTGTAAATGTATAGAAGAGTCCATAAAACTTTGCTAGAGTGAGTTAAAAAAAATTTTTTTTCATTTTTGTGAAGGTAAGTTGCCTTGACCATTAAAATTAAGCAAAAAAAATCAAAATTTTAAATCTCGTGAAAAGCTGCTATAATACGAAAAACGAGCCGCTGAATTCGCTGGAACAAACCGTTTTGCTCTACGACTTTTAGTTTTTTAGTTATGAATTTTTTTAGTGTAAAACTTTAAATGCTTCTGTACCCGGAACCGGTGCCCGGAGCGACTCCGGGTTTTGACGAGAAAATAGAGAATTTCAAGCGCTATCCGATGCTCTATTAGTTTTTGCTCTAATTCTTATAGTTTCCGAGAAAAACGCAAAAAAAGGTTGCCATTTTCACTTTTTTTGAATTTTTAAACGCCGATTACGGCGAAACTATGAGAGTTAGAGAAAAACGGCAAAAGCGATTAGAAGCGGTATAAAAAGCCCTACAACATGGCATAGGTTTCAAGGCGATATCTCGCAAAAAATTTTTCAATTTTCAAACGTCGATTACGGCTAAACTAAAGGAGTTAGAGGAAAATGCTTTGTTCCATCGTAAAGAGCACATCAAAATCTATCAGATAGGATGGGTTTGAATTGATTTTGAGACACTTTAAAAATTGGCCACTTTTAACGGGGGGGTGTTAACAAATTTTTCAATTTTTTTATTTTCTCTATTACGGCTAAACTATTCGAAAAAGTGGCACTATTTTAATCCTTACCTATGCAAAATGATCCGGGGAATCGATTGGCGTCGAGAAAATCGCCAAATTTCCAATAGTTTTTTAGTTATGAATTTTTTAAAATTTGACCTACTTTTGCTTTTTTTCGAAATTTTCTCGAAAACTATAAGTCATAGAACAATAATCTTTTTTGAAAACGATAGACAATTAAAAGAGCTTTCCAACGATAATAAACTTCATGGGGTTATCTCTAATAATTCCAGAGTTATAGCGCGATAAATGTTCCGGGTACCCGAAATCGACCAAAATCACGACAAAAATTGCAAAAATCAAAATCTTAAAAATCGAACCTATTGACTTTTTTTCTACTTTTAACAACTCCAGAGGGTTGTAAAAGCATAGAAGAGTCCATTAAACTTTGCTAGAGTGAGTTAAAAAAAAAAATTTTTTTTTTCATTTTTGTGAAGGTAAGTTGCCTTGCCCATTAAAATTAAGCAAAAAAAATCAAAATTTTAAATCTCGTGAAAAGCTGCTATAATACGAAAAATGAGCCGCTGAATTCACTGGAACAAACCGTTTTGCTCTACGACTTTTAGTTTTTGAGTTACGAATTTTTTTGTTGAAGAATAAAATACCACTACGAAATGGCTACCCTAAATTTAAGCAAAAAATTTCAAATTTTTAAATCGTGTAAAAAACCGATATAATATGTAAAATGAGCCGTAGAATTCATTGGAACAAACCGTTTTGCTCTACGACTTTTAGTTTTTTAGTTATGAATTTTTTTAGTGTAAAATTTTAAATGCCTCTGCACCCGAAACCGGTGCCCGGAGCGACTCCGGGTTTTGACGAGAAAATAGAGAATTTCAAGCGCTATCCGATGTTTTATAGGTTTTTGCTCTAACTCTTCTAGTTTCCGAGAAAAACGCAAAAAAAGGTTGCCATTTTCACTTTTTTTGAATTTTTAAACGCCGATTAGGGCAAAACTATTTGAAGAAAATCGCCAAATTCCCAATAGTTTTTTAGTTACGAATTTTCTAAAATTTTACCTGCAATTTTCTCGAAAACTATTAGTGGTAGAACAATAATATTTTTTGAAAACGATAGACAATTAAGAGTTATCTCTAATCGACCAAAATGACTTTTTTTTGTAAAGGCATAGAAAAGTCCATAAAACTTTACTAGTATGAGTTTTTAAAAAAATATTTTTTTTCATTTTTGTGTCACACACAATAACCAACTACAGTTTTCTTCAATATTTAATTTTAATTCCAAGGTCACGCCTCTTACAGTGTTCTATATTAACGACACGTGAAGCAAACAAGTGGCGCCCTCTCGCACCTTGTACATAATTAACTAACCGTAACCATAAATTTGTCAATAATTGGACTCAATGAAAGAAAATGAAAGAATTTCGTATATATATACACCTATATATTTTAAAATAAGTGTAGTACAGGGTACAGTGTTCTGTATTACCACCCCCTCCAGCAGGCAGGTGCCGCCCTCTATCCCCCACTCTCTCAACCCGCTCGCGCCCATTTCGAACGTGCTTTCCGCTCACAGCCCGCATTATAGCCATCCTCGATCCGCACCTTCTCCGTGGGTGGTCGTCCAGGTAGGTGTCGACCTTTCAGGTGTCGTCCAATCGGCGTGCGTCGTTCGTGACCAATGGCGAGGAGGCATTGCCGCGGGCCGCTGCTGCTGCATCCCACAGCACATCTCTAGAGCGTGTCGTGCCGCTGCCGGGGGTGAATGTATGTGTTGTGTTGACGTTGACGAACGAGCGTCGCGAGTGCGGTCACCACCACCACCACCACCACCACGAAGACGACGTCCACCAGGAGGTCTTGATGGGAAGGAGACGATGGCCGGCGCCGAGGTGGGACCTAGGGGACGACGCAAGCAGGCCAAGCCGCAACGCAAAGGTTGTATACACCAAACACATGATGTAAAATGAGAGGGGAAGCCATCTTGAGGGGGTGGGGATGGTTTGTTTACGTCGGGAAGGCCACATGGTCGCGGCGGCCATTCATTCATAAAACGTATTCGAGGATATTTTTTATTTTTTTGGGGATCATGGCAAGCGACGGTTAAAACAAAAGACTATGGTAACGCGATTTGGTGGTTTTTGACCGTTTATTATACACAAAAACATGTGTTTCGCTGATGAGGCGCCATCTTTGAGGGGGTGGACACTTGTTTTGGTTTTGACATTTAATTGCGAACAAGTGCAGCACGCCTGATTTATGGCATTTTATGTTTTTCATTTTGCTTAATTATGGTATTGTCACGTGACTATTGTTTGAATCCGTTTCTTTACTATTTGATTCTTTCAATTTTTTTTATTATTATGTGACATAGTCACGTGACAGTGTCTTACAGTACTGAAATATAATTTATATATACTTATATCATTTTAATTAAGTATTAAAAAATTTAAGATACTAAATGGCGGACAAGTTCTAAGTATTGTTTTTTATTACCTGCAATTGTTTCCATACATTGACATTTGTCACTTGATCCTCTTTCTATTTTCTTGGACAATTTTTCATAATTCTTTTACCAAAATATTGCCGTACATTGACATTGTGATAGTTTTTGTCTTACAGCACGCACTGAAATGTAGTTTATTAAATTTTGTTTTTTTCAATCATTTTAATTCTTTTTTTATTTGAATTGTGTATATTTTTTGCACATTTTTTATTATTTACGAATATTTATTACTTTCATGTATTACTTTGACATTTATCATGTGATTATTCAGAATGACGCCATTTTGTATGTATTGTTTAGAGTTTTATTTTGTTTTTGTTTTTTTTTGTTTAATTAATTAATGAAATTAAGTTAAATTGAATTAAAGTAGTATATTGACATTACTCACGTGACCGTTTTTATTTTACACTGAAATATAATTTATACAAGTTCATTTATTCTTATGACACTTGTCACTTGATCCCTTTTATTAATTTGGACATTTTTTTGAAAATAGTTTTACCAATAAAATGTGCCATTGTCACATGAGAGTTTTTGTCTTACAGCACTGAAATGTAGTTTATTAAATTTTGTTTTTTTTCAATCATTTTAATTTTTTTTTTATTTGAATTTGTATTTTTATTATTTACGAATATTTATTAATTTCATATGTTTCATTGACATTTATCATGTGATTATTCAGAATGACGCCATTTTGTATGTATTGTTTAAAGTTTTATTTTGTTTTTGATTTTTCTTAATTATGTTCAAATATTTATTTCCATTTCCGTATACCTTTAATCGTTAAATTCAATTAAAGTAGTATAGTGACATTACTCACGTGACCGTTTTTATTGTACACTGAAATATAGTTTATACAATTTCATTTAGGTATTCTTATGACATTTGTCACTTGATCCCTTTTATTAATTTGGACATTTTTTTGAAAATAGTTTTACCAGTAAAATGTAACATTGTCACATGAGAGTTTTTGTCTTACGGGACTGAAATGTAATATAAATATATTTTTTAATAAATACTATTTGATACTTAGTGGCTGCCACATACTTATATTATTTTAATTAAGTATTAAAAAATTTAGGATATTTAATGGCGGACAAGTGCTAACTACTGTTTTTTATTACCTGCAATTGTTTCCATACATTGACATTTGTCACTTGATCCTCTTTCTATTTTCTTGGACAATTTTTAAAAATTGTTCTACCAAAATATTACTTTTTCTATACATTGACATAGTGATAGTTTTTGTCTTACAGCACTGAAATGTAGTTTATTAAATTTTGTTTTTTTCAATCATTTTAATTCTTTTTTTATTTGAATTTGTATATTTTTTGAACATTTTTTTATTATTTACGAATATTTATTACTTTCATATGTTACTTTGACATTTATCATGTGATTATTCAGAATGACGCCATTTTGTATGTATTGTTTAAAGTTTTATTTAGTTTTTGATTTTTCTTAATTATGTTCAAATATTTATTTCCGTTTCCGTATACCTTTAATCGTTGACATTGGTCACGTGACCGTTTTATTTTACAGCATTGAAATACTATATACACAGTCTATCAGATGATCCCTTTTAATTTTTTTTTAAATAATTCATTAAAATATTATTTTGTTGTTTCAGGGCCCTTTTGTATAATTAATTAATGAAATTAAGTTAAATTCAATTAAACTAGTATATTGACGTTACTCACGTGACCGTTTTTATTTTACACTGAAATATAATTTATACAAGTTCATTTATTCTTATTTGTCACTTGATACCTTTTATTAATTTGGACATTTTTTTGAAAATAATTTTACTAATAAAATGTGACATTGTCACATGAGAGTTTTTGTCTTACAGGGCCGAAATGTAGTTTATTAAATTTTAATTTTTGTTAAATAAATATTTTTTCAATTATTTTTATTTAAGTATGGTATAGGTATATTTTTTAATTAATTTAATTATTATTCTTTTTTTATTTGTTTCCTTTCAATTGTTTTCGTACATTAACATTTATTATGTGAATAATTATTCAAAATTATTTATTTTTTATTTAATTTTAGACTTTTGTCAAGTGAATGTTTTTATTTAATTTAATTTTTTTTTTCGATTTATGAAAATAATTCATCAAAATATTATTTATTAATGTTTACATTTCCGGTTTTTTTTAGGTACCTACGTTTAATTGTTTTCGTACATTGACATTTGTCACATGACTATAAAATGGCGAATTGTTTCGGCGCCATTTTGTTTGTCATGTTAGAAATTTATTTAGTTTTTCATTTTTCTAAGTTTAATTGACATTAAAGAGTTTTTATATTTTATAACAACACTAAAATATACAAGTGGTATACCATTTTTTGATTGACATTTCACATTTTCAAAGTAGGTATACATAGTTTAGTTTATGATATTCTGTTTTTTTAAATACGTTTTTGATATTTTATTCTTTTGTTTTGGCATGTTTTATTTATTTATTTTGTAGATTTTTTTATCTACGAGTATAAATGTCAATTCGACTTTTTATTACTTTCAATTGTTTCGGTCTATTTATATTTTTATATAAATGAAAAATGAGTTTGTTTTTGACGTCATTTTTTATTAAGGTTTTATATATTTTTTGATATTTAATGGCGAACAAGTGGTTCTATTTTTTATTACTGTCAACTGTTTCCGTACATTGACATTTGTCACGTGACTATTTTACTGCGCTGAAATGGACTATATATAAATGGACAGTTGAGATTTGATTTTTGTTTTGATGCTTTGTGTGAATGTAATTTTTTCCGTGCGTTCAAATTAATAAGAATCCATTTGAAGTCGTCGTGACGTCAATCTTTCTCTCTTATGATAACCTAAGACCCTGAGGGTGTCTTATCTACCGGCAGTTCTCTTATGGACAGGTTCTTGGACTTCAACCTCTCAGTCTTTTTATGAAAGATTTTAATTGGTCGTAATCTTATTTATGTGTTTCTTGACTCGGCTTTTATCTCATGTGCACCTTCAGCCCATTTTTGTTGCCTTTTCCGGTAGTGTTTCAAGCAATTTTTTTCCCTCCAAGACGATCGGACTAAATATAAATCGTCTAAATCATCGACGGGTTTGTGTATAAATAGGCACAAGGGGGGCGCTTATAAATAGGAAGAGAAAAATTATTTTGTTGATAAGAATTTGTAAAATATTTGTGTACTAGTACGCTGATTACTTATCAGAAAAATTGTAGCTAAATAATAAATAATTGGCACGATGTTTATTTTTATGGAAGGTTCTAGACACAATTGAATTTTATTCCTAAAAATTTACTTAAGCCACCAAATTTAACCAAACCTTAGCCCCATGACAAGCTTTCCTGAAAATTTGGTCAAAATCGATTTTTAACCGAGTTACAAAAACAGGACTAAGTTATAGCCCCAACTCACACATTAAGGCCTCTAACTCCCATTTTTTTCATTTTATTTCAAATTTTTATTGATATTTGTACAACTTGCAATGAAACACATGTCTGGTGCAAATTTCATCAAAATCCACGGCCAAAAAAAAAGTCCAAAATTTTCGAAAATTCCAAAATTTTGGGAAAATAAATTAGGCCCAAATGTCACAAAATTCGGTGTGTGGGCCTTTCAAGACCTGGAGAACGGTTCCCTAGTCATAGTTTCATGTTTTAAGGGTTAGGGTGCCAAGGGCGACTTGATTTATCGTAGTTAGTACCCATATTTTCAAAAATCGGGTTAAAACTTAGGAATAAAACCACCGAAAAATTTTTGGTTACCATATTCCGAAAGAGCGTCCCAAAAGCCACAAATGACGTGTATTTCATTTAATTAAAATTTTTATTACGGCCACTGTGGCCTTAAATAAGTTAGCACCCTAACTCACATTGGGGCCTACAGCCCTAACATTTCTTCAATTCTAAGAAGTTTTCCCTGATATTTGTACAACTAACATTGATACAAATAACTGGTGCGAATTTCATCCAAATCCAAGGCCAAATTAAATCTAAAATTTTCCAAAAATTCAAAAATTTTGTAAAAGTCAACTTGACCCGATTGTCACGAAATTCGGTTTGTGGGGGTTTCAAGGCCTGGAGAATCGTTCCCCAGTGATAGTTTTACAATTTGAAGGCTAGAGACACAAGGGTGACTTGATTTATCGGAGTTAGCACGCAAATTTTCAAAAATCGGCCTAAAATTTAGGAATAACATACCGAAAAAATTTTTGGTTACCATATTCGGAAAGAGCGTCTCAAAAGCCACAAATAACGTGAATTCCACTTAATTACAATTTCTTTTAAGACAACTGTACCACTAAATAAGTTAGCACCCAAACTCACACATTGGGGCCTTTAGCCCCGACATTTCTTTAATTCTAAGAAGTTTTCGCTAAGATTTGTAAAACTAACATTGAAATAAATGCCTGGTGCGATTTTCATCGAAATACAAGACCAAATAAAAGTCAAAATTTTGGAAAATTCCAAAATTTTGGAAAAGTCAACTTGGCCCGATTGTCACGAAACTCGGTATTTGGGGGTTTTACAACCTGGGAAATCGATCCCTGGTGTTGGTTTAACAATTTGAGGGGTATGACGCCAAGGGTGGCTTGATTTATCGATTTAACCCCCCAAATTTTCAAAAATCTGACCATAACTCACCCGTGACTTAACCGAATCAAATTTTTTTTGGACAATTTGTTAAAAATCGTCAAGATGCGTGACTGGCTTAAGTGTTGTCGCGCAATTGTACGTAATAAAAGTGTGAGGTGTCAAAATGGCCAAAAAATTTTTTTTGTCCAATTGGCGTGAAATTCAGTTTGTGGGCACTTGTCGCGTCTCCAATATCAAATATATGATTTTCTCACCGCTCACTCGATCCGATCCTCCATTTACCGCTGTTTATAACATAAACATTCGTCTGTGCAACCGAACCAATCATCTAAAACGCGACTCGGCGGCGTCAGCAATAAACCTCTTGTCAATTTATCGTTTCAAAGCAAAAACGCCATCTACCTACCTCTGTTCGTAAATTAGCTCGCACGTGATTTTAATTATCCCAAGAGATTTATTCGCTTGGCAAATTATTAGGTGTGGGTGGAGTGAGGCTCTTAACTTGTCTTTAAGGCACTTGTTGGCACACACATTTACAATAAGACGGCAAAGGTGCAAATTTAATTTGTCGCATGACTTATCGCCCTATTTACCTGTCTAATTAAATCGCAATTTAGCAATTTCACGTCTCAATTTTGTGTGATAGTGTTGACTAGTTGTCCTTTTCTGTGATAATCCCTCCCCAAAATCGATATTTTTCGACCCCTCGCCACGCTACAATAGCGTACAGAATCGGCATTCAAACTCACCGTCCGTACTAATCTGAATTTGTAATTTAAGTAATATCGAATTGAACATCTCCCCATGCGCTTGCTACCTTCGCAATCACTCATTGAGTGGAGGCAATGGGTCCAGCTAACCGCCTTTATCAAATTGCAAAGAGCTCTTTTATAAAATCCGATCAGTTCGACGGACTTTAAACCCCACAGCGAGACAATTCGTTCAATAACAAAAACATTTAAGCCAGTTTTGGGCTTTCTAATCGCATTTGGGGACTTCCGATTGTTACATTGTGTCTATTTTTGCAACATTTACTCAAAATAACCTTGGGAACGTCTGGTAAAAATTTCATTCAATTCGGTCAACTTTGTCAGTTAGGGTGCTAAGTAAGGGGGTTAGGGCTAGCCCCCAAAAAACTATTTTTGGGTTAAACAAACACCAAAAAGTTTTAAAACGGCCTATTGCCTGTAATTTAGAGTTGTAGGTATACAAATATAATCGTAGCGCAAGTTTTGTTAAAATTCAGGCATACTCGGACGATTATTTTTTGAAAATTCCAAAATTGGGCTAAAATTTTTTTTGTCCGATTTTGTCGAAATCAGGTTTGTGGGGGTTTAGCGACCTGGAGAATCATAAAATGGCACTAAAACACACATCCGCATCCAATTGCAATTTTTTCAAGGTCGTAAAAAATTTAAACTACTAAGATGTGGGCCCTTTGAGCAATTTTTATGCGACTTTCGGTTGTCATATTGCGTTTATTTTTCGAACTCTTTGTGAGAATGGGAGTGTTAATGTTTGCTGAAGATTTCACTCAAATCGGATAATTTTTATTGTTTTAGTTAGTTATGGTGCTAAATATGGGGTTAGGGCTAGCCCTCAGAATGCTATGTTTGGGAACAAACAACCACCAAAAGTTTAGAGCCATCTTATTGTCTCTAACTTAGAGTCGAGGGCACAAAAATATAAACGTAGCGCAAGTTTTGTTAAAATTCAGGCCTACTTGGACGATTTTTTTTTTTAAATTCCAAAACTGGGCTAAATTTTTTTTTGTCCGATTTTGATGAAATCGGATTTGTGGGGGTTTAGCGACCTGGAGAATCATAAAATGGCATTAAAAAACACAACCGCATCCAAGTGCAATTTTTTCAAGGTCGTAAAAAATTGAAACTTCTTAGATGTGGGTCCTTTGAGCAGTTTTTATGCGACTTTCGGTTGATATATTGCGTTTATTTTCCGAACTCTTTATGAGAATGGGAGCGTTAATGTTTGCTGAAGATTTCACTCAAATCGGATAACTTTTATTGTTTTAGTTAGTTATGGTGCTAAATATGGGGTTAGAATGCTATTTTTGGGAACAAACAAACACCAAAAGTTTAAAGCCATCTTATTATCTCTAGTTTAGAGTCGAGGGCACAAAAATATAAACGTAGCGCAAGTTTTGTTAAAATTGAGGCCTACTTGGACGATTTTTTTTTGAAAATTCCAAAACTGGGCTAAAATTTTTTTTGACCGATTTTGATGAAATCGGGTTTGTGGGGGTTTTGCACCTTGAGGAATCCTAAAATGGTAATAAAAAATACATCTGGGCCTTATTTAGTGTACTAGCCTGGCTACATAAATTAAGTTTTGCCGATTGTGTTGACACTTGCACATGATGGTGATTTGTCAAGGCTGCTTCGATAACCAAGGTGTATTCGTGCGAATTAGCCCGAGATAAGCCATGTCTGGTCAGCACATTTCGTTAAATATAATAACACCTTCGACTCTATCTACCTTTTCATGCTGATGTGTCAAGGTACACACGTTTCGCTTAGTGCGTGGAATCCGTCCACAAAAGGGGACTTTTTATCTCACCTGTTATAAATACCGGCATGTTATGACTACGTTTGCACGAAAATAAACCTCCGACACACCTAAAAACTAAGTGCTGAAAGTTTTATTTTAACAATCTGTTTACCTTCTTACCGCCCACCGTTTTAAAAGAACGCACCGTTGAAATATATTCGACGATTTTAGTTAGAAATTTATTTTGCAGATCAGGTAATCACGCTACGAATTTAAGACCGTCTAAAATTAGAAAAGTGGGACGGAAAAATCGAAAAATCTATTTTTTCGAGCGTCGGTTCTTGTGATCGAAAAAGTCGAATTTATGAATGTTCGAAATCGGTTTACGAGGCGCAAACGTTCCTTTGAACATTAAAAACATTCCTCTGGGACATTGTATAATTGTGCACGAACCATAAATACGCTCCTGTGCCAGTTCATAAATCCGCAATCAAATATCCATAACTTTACCTTAATTCTGAATGTGGCACATTCTCTCAACACGTGTATTTATTAGCGCAATATGCGTAACGTTCTAATCGCAGCATCCATCACTCGATTTCTATTAATAAAGCGCATACGGTGACTTACATATCCGGTGAAACACCTGGACGGGAATTTTACCTGATCTCCCCGCAGATATTTCACAAAATCAACGGTTACAATCAACGAAACTGGACCAAACTTTGTACTTAACCTACCCACGCCCTTACGAAACTTTCCTAAAAATTTTGTTCAAATCGGACGACTTTCATTTTTGGGTGCTAAGATATAGACCCCCCACCTAACTCCGTAATAAAAAGTCAAAAGTAATTTTGGGTGCTAGATTTCGAAAACTGGCCACAAAAAACATGAATGACAAAAATTTCGTCAAGTTACAAGCATTTTCAAGGCCACGGGAGCCCTAAATAAGTTAGCCCCGATTGTTGAATTGTGGCCCTTTGAGCAACTTTATGTGACTTCTACAAGTGACACTGTGTTCATATTTTCAAAATAAGTCCAACACAAACATCTAAAATCACGCTGAAAATTTCAATCAGTTCGGATGACTTTGAAAGTAAAGTGCTAAATAGGGTGCTAGTGAATTAGTCCCAAAAATCACATTTTTGGGCAAAATCGCTCCAAAGTGGGTAATTTTGCGTAAATATTTGTCCAGGTGTGTAAACTACTACAGAAATACACTAGTGGTGCCAATTTTACTTAAAGGTGTGTCCTACTGGATTTTTAAAAATTAAAAATTTTGGAAATTTCAAAATTGGGCTAAAAATGTACTTTGTCCGATTGGCACCATATTTGGTTTTTAGGGGTTTATGGCCCTGCTGAATCACTTTCTGGTGTTATTTTTCTGATCAGAAAGGCCCTACAATTGATAATGTCATTAATATCGTGGAGATGGTGGAATCCGATCAAATTTTTCCGATCGATTAGCAATAAATCCGAAACGGAGGGAAAATCTCATCAGTTTTATCTCTAAGAGCTTCCCTAATGGCCAGGTATTTACCTCACCGGACGTCGCTAAAGAGCTATCGACTCTGAAAAAAATTCCTCGAGGATTAGCTCGGAATTTTCGTGATGTTTATATTTCCTATTAGGTGCGATTATCTATCCCAAGACGCAATCCGCTTACTGCCGTTTCATATTCAAATCAGAGTCCGAAATGGTGCGAATTTTTTCATCCCTCTTCAATAAATTAAATCGTAGGTGTTACCGGTGGACTTTTTATCGTCGGAATTAGTAATATCGTACATTTGTAACACCTGCAATTTGCCAGGGTCGAAAAGCAATTAGTGTTTTTGCGTATCTCACGTTCGGTGTGTTTAATTACGTGTGCGATGCCGAATGTCCGAGGGAGGCTAAAACTCATCGTTGATTTATTATAAACGGGTCAGCTGTTGACCGGACGCCCGATGAAAAAACTACACCGACGTTTTTGCACGGAGGTTTGTTGAAAATCGACAAATATGGAGCCGAGGGGAGACTGCCCTAGCCCGCAGAGGGGCGGCATTGATTTTTCGGCCTTGGATTGGACATATTTATCGCCCCTGAAAGCGATGCCATTTTTCTCAAGATTTTTATGCACAAAAATTACGAAATTTAAATTTTAAGCAAAAGTTTAATTGGGATGCACCTACCGGGGTTTCTAAGCATCAAATCAAAAAAACACCACCAAAAACCGATTCTCCAGGTCCCAAAACCCACAAATACCAAATTTGGAGCCAATCGGGCGAAATTTTTTTTAGCCCAATTTTGGAATTTTCAAAATTTTGAGTTTTATAACACTCTAAAAGTCCATTTATTTGAATAAGACTTTAACTAAGTGTGTGTTTCAGTCAGTTTGTAATTTAACACGAATACAAGTTTTCTAAGAACAGTTTGTCATTTTTTGAGCCAAAACCAAACTTTGGTGCTAACCCTAACACCCTAACTAACTCGAGTCCAAGTTGAGCGATTATGATGAAATTTTCGGGCTGAATTTATCTAGTTGAGGCAGGATTATGTTACCCAGGTCCCAAATATCCCAAAAACCAAATTTGGTGCCAATCAGACCAAAAAATTTTTAGCCCCATTTTGGAATTTCCAAAATTTTGAGTTTTACAACTCTCTAACAGTGTATAGATATGAACAAAAATTTGACCATCTGTGTGTTTCAGTCTCAGCTTTTGTAATTTAACATGAATACAAATTTTTTAAGAGCAGTTTGACAAACTTTGGGGCTGACTTTAGCACCCTAACTAACTCAAGTCCAAGTTGAGCGATTTTGGCGAAATTTTCGGGGCGAGTTTATCCAGTCGAGGCAAAATTATGTTCCCCAGGCCCCACATATCCCAAAAACCAAGTTAGGTGCCAATCAGACCAAGGAAATTTTTAGCCCCATTTTGGAATTTCCAAAATTTTGAGTTTTGTAACACTCTGAAAATGCCTAGATTTGAATAAAAATTTAACCATTTGTGTATTTCAGTCCCCACTTTTGTAATTTAACACGAATATTAATTTTTTAAGGGCAGTTTGCCATTTTTTGGACTAAAACCAAACTTTGGTGCTAACTCTAGCACCCTAACTAACTCGAGTCCAAGTTGAGCGATTATGACGAAATTTTCGGGGCGAATTTGTAAAATGTTTTATTATGAATTTGAGTACAATTAAGCTGTTTTGTGTGGTTTTGTAGGTTTTGCAGGCAAGTCGTATGCAGGCGTGTCAAAGCGTGCGGCTTGACGTTAGGTAAACATTTTTAAACCCCGACCTCTATTTGCGCTCGTCTTTTAATCGTCGTCCACCTCATTAGCTGCTCTCGTATTGTGTTTACTCCACATGAACATAAATGCACGTCTCTTGTTTAATAAACAGACCATTTAAGGCGATTTTGCGTCGTAAATACCTCTCCACGTTGCCGAAAGATATGCACACTTTTACCAAATACGTGCAACAGGAGTTTTCTGTTTTCTATAATTACTTCACGAGCGTTGAAAGTCTGTTTAAAGCCATCCATCTCCCGAACGACACTATTACCGTTTCCTCTGGAACATTTTACAGACTGTAGCACATGATCGACCGCTTTACCAGCACCAGATCAACATGTGTGTTTATCGCCCTGCTGCTGCTGCTACTGCGAGCCAATAAAACATCGTAAATCAATAGATTTGTTTGGCTGATAGAAGAGAAAGACACTTTTCACCTGAAAACGGTCCAAGTCCAATTAACGGCGACAAAGATTTTAGTATGCAAATTGCTAGCAGCGGTTGCTATGGCGATGGCTAACACGCTTGGCAGGTGAGGGTTCGAGGATAATTATTCCATTGTCTTCTCTGATGTTGTGTGATATTTATTCGCTTCGTTCGGGACCATACCTGTCCACGACACAAAATCGAAATTGAAAGTTTCAACAAAATCGAGCGATTAAAACGCGAAATAGTGATCATACTTTGCACACAACCTTATCATAACGCGGTAAAAGTGTCCTGAAAATTTCATCAAAATCGGTTCACTAGCACTCGAGTTAGTTAGGGTGCTAAGGAAATCGCTTTAAGCCCAAAAAATTACAAACACCTCAGTAAAAATGTATATTCTTGTCAAATTACCAAACCCCACTTAAAAATACACACGTGGTGTGAATTTTATTCAAATCCGGGGCCTACTAGTCTTGGCTAAAAATCCAAAATTTTGGACAATCCAAAATGGGGCTAAAAATTTACTTCGTCCGATTGGCCCCAAATTTGGTATTTGGAGGTTTGGGGATTTGGCCAATCCATTTTTAAAGTTTCATTCAAATCGGTTCACAAATACCCGAGTTAGTTAGTTAGGGTGCTAGCGATTTAGCCCCAATGCCAAAAAACCGACCTGAGGATGAAATAAAATCAAGAATATCAAACGAAAATTTACAACATTGGACAGTTTTTAAGTGAAAAACTCGAAAAACCGGCTACTTAATATATTCGATTTAGTAAGGTGCTAAAGACTTGGCCCCAAACTTTGGTTTAAAGCCCAAAAAATGACAAATTCCTCATTAAAAATGTATATTCTTGACAAAGACACACACGTGGTGTAAATTTTATTCAAATACGTGGTGTACTAGAATTGTCAAAAACTACAAAATTTTGGAAAATCCAAAATGGGGCTAAAAATTTACTACGTCCGATTGGCCCCAAATTTGGTATTTGGAGGTCTGGGGACTTGGCAAATCCATTTTTAAAGTTTCATTCAAATCGGTTCACAAATACCCGAGTTAGTTAGTTAGGGTGCTAGCGATTTAGCCCCAATGCCAAAAAAAACGGACCTGAGCATGAAATAAAATCAAGAATATTAAACGAAGATTTAGAACATTGGACAGTTTTAAGGTGAAAAACTCCAAAAACCGGCTAATTAATATATTAGACTTAGTGAAGGTGCTAGAGACTTGGCCCCAAACTTTGGTTTAAAGCCGAAAAAATGACAAATTCCTGATTAAAAATGTATATTCTTGTCAAATTACCAAACCTTAGTTAAAAATACACTCGTGGTGTGAATTTTATTCAAATCAGGGGCCTACTAGTCTTGGTTAAAAATCCAAAATTTTGGACAATCCAAAATGGGGCTAAAAATTTACTCCGTCCGATTGGCGCCAATTTTGGTATTTGGAGGTCTGGAGACTTGGCAAATCCATTTTTAAAGTTTCATTCAAATCGGTTCACAAATACCCGAGTTAGTTAGTTAGGGTGCTAGCGATTTAGCCCCAATGCCAAAAAACCGACCTGAGGATGAAATAAAATCAAGAATATCAAACGAAAATTTACAACATTGGACAGTTTTTAAGTGAAAAACTCGAAAAACCGGCTACTTAATATATTCGATTTAGTAAGGTGCTAAAGACTTGGCCCCAAACTTTGGTTTAAAGCCCAAAAAATGACAAATTCCTCATTAAAAATGTATATTCTTGACAAAGACACACACGTGGTGTAAATTTTATTCAAATACGTGGTGTACTAGAATTGTCAAAAACTACAAAATTTTGGAAAATCCAAAATGGGGCTAAAAATTTACTACGTCCGATTGGCCCCAAATTTGGTATTTGGAGGTCTGGGGACTTGGCAAATCCATTTTTAAAGTTTCATTCAAATCGGTTCACAAATACCCGAGTTAGTTAGTTAGGGTGCTAGCGATTTAGCCCCAATGCCAAAAAAAACGGACCTGAGCATGAAATAAAATCAAGAATATTAAACGAAGATTTAGAACATTGGACAGTTTTAAGGTGAAAAACTCCAAAAACCGGCTAATTAATATATTAGACTTAGTGAAGGTGCTAGAGACTTGGCCCCAAACTTTGGTTTAAAGCCGAAAAAATGACAAATTCCTGATTAAAAATGTATATTCTTGTCAAATTACCAAACCTTAGTTAAAAATACACTCGTGGTGTGAATTTTATTCAAATCAGGGGCCTACTAGTCTTGGTTAAAAATCCAAAATTTTGGACAATCCAAAATGGGGCTAAAAATTTACTCCGTCCGATTGGCGCCAATTTTGGTATTTGGAGGTCTGGAGACTTGGCAAATCCATTTTTAAAGTTTCATTCAAATCGGTTCACAAATACCCGAGTTAGTTAGTTAGGGTGCTAGCGATTTAGCCCCAATGCCAAAAAACCGACCTGAGCACGAAACAAAATCAAGAATATCAAACAAAAATTTACAACATTGGACAGTTTTTAAGTGAAAAACTCCAAAAACCGGCTACTTAATATATTCGATTAAGTAAGGTGCTAGAGACTTGGCCCCAAACTTTGGTTTAAAGCCCAAAAAATGACAAATTCCTCATTAAAAATGTATATTCTTGACAAAGACACACACATGGTGTAAATTTTATTCAAATACGTGGTGTACTAGACTTGTCAAAAACTACAAAATTTTGGAAAATCCAAAATGGGGCTAAAAATTTACTTCGTCCGATTGGCCCCAAATTTGGTATTTGGAGGTCTGGGGACTTGGCAAATCCATTTTTAAAGTTTCATTCAAATCGGTTCACAAATACCCGAGTTAGTTACTTAGGGTGCTAGCGATTTAGCCCCAATGCCAAAAAACCGACCTGAGCACGAAACAAAATCAAACGAAAATTTACAACATTGGACAGTCTTTAAGTGAAAAACTCCAAAAACCGGCTAATTAATATATTAGACTTAGTGAAGGTGCTAGAGACTTGGCCCCAAACTTTGGTTTAAAGCCCAAAAAATGACAAATTCCTCATTAAAAATGTATATTCTTGTCAAATTACCAAACCTTAGTTAAAAATACACACGTGGTGTGATTTTTATTCAAATCCGGGGCCTACTAGACTTGGCTAAAAATCCAAAATTTTGGACAATCCAAAATGGGGCTAAAAATTTATTCCGTCCGATTGGCCCCAAATTTGGTATTTGGGGGTTTTGGGGCCTGGGAAATCGATTTTTGGTAACGGTTTTTTGATATGATTTGTCTGAGCTCCGCTAGACCTTGTCCTTTTTTTTGGCTTTAAAAAAAAATCGATTTTCGTCTGTTCTAGTTCACACTTTGGTCATGAATTTGTCACAGCCCGGTAAAATTTCTTTTAAACCGGTCATTAGTACTCAAATCATTTAGGGAGCTAGCGACTTAGCCCCATAGCCATTTCTAAGTCAAAAAACAATAAAAACGCCACAATAAATGTTTATTCGTCTCAAGCTACAAAACCTGGGCCATAGATACATAAGTAGGATAAATTTTACTCAAATCGGGGCTTGTATTAAAACTCAAAATTTTGAAAATTCCAAAATGGGGCTAAAAATTTACTTCATCCGATTGGCACCAAATTTTGAATTCGGGGGTTTTGGGGCCTAACGAATCGATTTTTGGTAACAGTTTCGTGATTGAATTTGCCGGAGCGTCGCTAGACCCAATTTTGGTGTTAACTTACTTGCCCTTTTTTTGGATTTTTCACAATTGTGTGATTCTCGACTGTTCTGGTTCACACTTTGGTCATGAATTTCGGTAAAATTTCCTTCACGGGTTAGTCAATACCACTCAAGCCAGTTAGGGTGCTAGTGACTTAGCCCCATAACCGCTTTAAGTCCAAAAAATCATAAACTCGTCCTTACAAACTACAAAACCTGCGGTACAGGTACATAAGTAGCGCAAATTGTATCAAATCCATGGCCCACTAGCCAATTTTTAAAACTCAAAATTTTGAAAATTCCAAAATTGGGCTAAATTTTTTTTTCGTCCGATTGGCACCAAATTTTGGATTTGGGGGTTCTGGGGCCTGGGGAATCGATTTTTGCGGCCAGTTTTACAATTTCACGAACCGGGGCCGTTTTATTGAAGTTCGCTCGTCCCTGTCACTTCATTTGCATGTGATTACAGTTCGTGGCGGTCCCACCTGTACGAAAATCCTCAACAGAGTGGTAATAAGTCAAGTCCCTTCCCTCTGCTTGTTATATTTCCCAGGTAACCTGTCTCATGCATAATGCATTGGATATTTTCCTTATTTACGTTTATGCTACATAATTTTCATCTCGGCTTGAATTTTTTTAAACACATCATGTGTCTGTCTAAGACTGACCGCGCTTTCATTACACAGTCCTCGGATTTTCATTAAGCCCATCTGGTCGCACGTGTGTCCCGAAATTAATATGTAATATGTGTGTGTTTTCCGAGAGTGTTTTATCGCCACTGCGCTCTACCTGAAACTAATCTAAAATTAAATGTTTGACCCAGTTGATGATTATTGTTTTCATTCCGAGAGAGGGCATGACTAAGACGAATGCAATGTGAGGAGTCTAATTAAAATAGAATTATGGCAATGGCCATTTTTCACGGGGTTTGTTTGGACGACGGTCAACATTGCGGTGGTGGTAAGTGCTCCAAAAGTGATGGAATAAACACAACGCTAGCATAAATCATACAGAGCTTAAATTTAAAACGCATTTTTGCCTGTTAACGGCAAAGAAACCGACAAATGGACCAGCGACGAAAAATCAAAGCTTCATACTTAATACTCCAGATGCTGCAATAACTCGCAGCTTAATGCACCTCCAAGAATACAAAGTAATAAAATGCCTTCAAGATTTATAATTTGCACCGATCCACTTAATCAAGCGGGAAATTTCCTCGCCTTGGCAAAAATCCAAAAAAAAAATTCGCCCATCATTGTTTTAATTAATCATAATGATCAGCTGCTTGAATCGGTCAAACTTTCGAAAAATTTGGACCATTGTGACGGGTCGGGTGTTCAAAATAGCCCACATCTGCGTCTATAATTCCAATTAGCGTCGAGTTTTTGTGGCGGCGCCGACGCCGGTAACGAAATTTCCATTTTAAAGAAGTTATTGAGTCTCGAGGTCCATTTACGACAAGGTGCAATGAGCTGATATGTCGGCGGATGTATTAAAATACAGTGGCGCTACGTTTTTTGCTGCTCAAATGATGCATTTTCCCATTGGAGTGCATAAATACGAGCGAAATTTCCACCCAATAGACCAAAGCGATTAAGTCACTAGTGACTGCGTCACGCGTGCTTTAACAGTAACAAGTGGAACATTTATCTGGTTTTAATTTGAAATTAAAAAATACCTACATTATCTAATATTAAAAAAAAAAAACAAAAACCACACAATTGTAGGTCGAAATTGAGATTATTTTGGCTTTTTTTGTTAGTTTTACCTTGTTTGCAAAATAAGTTGGTTAAATTAGGTTGAAATTGACATTCGTTTTAGGTCCACTCAAAAATCATCAAATTACTTCGAAATTACCTAATTTTGAAGTTTTTCTTTTGCAAAATTCACGAAATTCGGTCTCTTTATAAGCGCGAAATTCTGTTTTTGTGTCGAAATAGGTCGAGAAAACTACTAATTTTGCCAAAAATGTTATATGAGTGTATTTTGAACCAAAAACTTACTAATTTTGCGAATTTTTTTTCTAATGCAGCGATAAAATTTCGTTATAGACTCGGAGAATTAATTCACTAGCGACTGCGTCACTCGTGCATTAAATTTTTTTGCTACTTTCATCGGAACTTACATTATAATAAGCCAAAAACTCACCAATTTTGAGGAATACCTCTAACAGGACAAAAAATTGTAAAAATTGTATAAAAATATCTGTTTTAATGTTATTATGGTGTTTATTAATAAAATAGTAAAACTTAAGACTTAATTTCATCGTAAATTACCGTATTTTGAGCCAAAAACTCTTTTATTGTGCGAAATTTCCTTCTGATACGTCGAAAAAAAGTGCGTTATAGACTATAGGAGTTAATGCACTCGCGCCTGCGTCGCTTGTGTATTAACAGTTTTCGCGTAAAAGTGTTCCGCCACTGGCGGAATAGATGTGAAATAAAAATTTGAGTCAAGTCGAGTCGAGCGACGATAATGAGTCGGTATTTACCCTCTGACTCCGGTAGGTGTCTGGTCCCAGGTCACTCCCGTGAGCTATTAGTAACTATAGCAACTACTCTTTAATTAAGTCTCCCCCGGAATTCGCTCCGGACACGCGTTGACCTCAAAGAACTCCTGTCCACCACCGTTTCGCACCTTCCATGTAACTTGATTATGGCGGAAACTCCGGGCTTTTTTTCCTTTTCTCTCACCAAGCTTTATTATCGCCATTACGTCTCACCTAAGCTTCGCTTATTATCAATTTTCCTTAATTTCGGTTCTTCGGTAATTATGTACGCCGTAACAATAACCGTCGAATTTTAACGATGATCATTATTAGATTAAGGCATCACGGGATCGTTTTAAAAGATTACCGAGAGGAGCTTAATGGGAACAGGTGAGGGTTTTTGAGGCGAATTTTACGGCGAATTTAAAGATTTTTAATTCATTGCGTCGGAATTAGGGGTGGGCGATATTAAGATTTAAATATCGATAATCGATACATTAAAATTATCGATAAACATCGATATATCGAAATATCGATATATATCGAAATATCGATATATCGAAATATCGGTATATCGATATATCGATATATCGAAATATCGGTATATCGATATATATCGAGATATCGATATATCGAAATATCGGTATATCGATATATATCGAGATATCGATATATCGAAATATCGAGATATCGATATATCGAAATATCGGTATATCGATATATATCGAGATATCGATATATCGAAATATCGGTATATCGATATATATCGAGATATCGAAATATCGAAAACTAGCAAAATATCGATATATTATATTGAATCATCAATATTTATTATTACAATATTATTCTTTACAAAAAATTGCACAATTAATTTATGAATTTAGCTTCTAACTAAACTAAAACGATATTATCGAAATTTTTCCGAATATCGATAAATATTGATAATTATCGATATTTATGGGTATTCGGTATATCGATAGTTATCGATATTTATCGGTATATCGATAATTATCAATATATTTCGATATTTTTTGATAATTATATCGATCAACGATATATCGATATATCGATATTTTTATCGATATATCGGTAAAAATTCCCAGCCCTAGTCGGAATCAACAATTTAAAGTTCAATTATGTCTGGACTAGTGTGTAATACATCCAGATACATCTATCACGTGGAGTGACAGTGGACACGGGATCCCACAGTACATCAATCCCGGTCTCTGTAGAGAAGGAGGCCAAAAGCTGGACTATCGTCCATACACATCCACCTAGAAACCGGTGAGATGCGTTGATTGCTTCTCTGACGTGTTCATTACGTCTAAGACGTTCCAATTCGGAGATAATTCAAACTTCCAACGCTGTTTGTCATGTGACGAGAAGGGAAAATTAACAAATGTAGTAACAACTGAAATTGATTTCACCATAAGTGTGTATGTGTAATAATATTTTAAAGCGAGAGATGAGCTAAAGGTAAGCACATAATAGATTATTATGGTAAGTTAGTCGTTTCTCTTTGAGCCTATCTTCCTGATAGAGCTTACGGGGGATCAAGTGGGAAGAGGAGAGAGAGGTTAATTGAAACCCATCCACCTCTATTATACTCCACCTGAACTATATAAAGCGCTGAAACTTATCCTCAACTAGCGAATGCGAGCTAAAACTCGACACGAAGCCGCTCGGGACATGCCAAAGACAGCAAAAATCAACAAAAGGACCAGATTTCAACATTGTTGAAATTTGTACAGTCTTTGTTGTGTTTTAAATTTTTTTTGTGTGAAAACGCTAGTTACACAATTATTTTGGATTTCATATTTCAATAGAGCGGATTAAAATACGCAACATGTATATATTTTATTAAAATTGAATTACTTTTAGCCGAGCTACAACAAATTGCCACTTGGGTTAGAAAGTGTTTGCTGAAATCATGCGATTTTTTGGCCTTACCGTCAAAATGCGAACTCAGAAATTATTTTGGGCTTCATATTTCAATAGAGCGGATCAAAATACACAACATGTATAAATTTTATTAAAATTGAATTATATTTAGCCGAGTTACAGCAAACTGCCACGTGGGTTAGAAAGTGTTTGCTAAAATCATGCGATTTTTTGGCCTTATCGTCAAAATGCGAACTCAGAAATTATTTTGGGCTTCATATTTCAATAGAGCGGATTAAAATACACAACATGTATAAATTTTATTAAAATTGAATTACATTTAGCCGAATTACTGCAAATTGTCACTTGGGTTAGAAAGTATTTCCTGAAATCATGCGATTTTTTTTTATCTTAACGTTAAAATGCGCATTATAAAATTAGTTTGGGTTCCATATTTCAACAGAGCGGACCAAAATACACAATATGTATAAGTTTTATCAAAATTGAATTACATTTAGCCGAGTTACAGCAAACTGCCACTTGGGTTAGAAAGTGTTTCCTGAAATCATGCGATTTTTTTATCTTAACGTTAAAATCCGTATTATAAAATTAGTTTTGTTTCGATATTTCAACAGAACGGACCAAAATACACAACACATATAAGTTTTATTAAAATTGAATTACATTTAGCCGAGTTACAGAAAATTGCCACTTGGGTTAGAAAGTGTTTGCTGAAATTATGCGATTGTTTTGACTTACCGTCAAAATTCAAATTCAAAAATTATTTTGGGGTTCATACTTCAATAGAGCGGATCAAAATACACAACACGTGTTAATTTTATTAAGATTGAATTACACTTAGCCGAATTACAGCAAATGGCCACTTGGGTTAGAAAGTGTTTCCTGAAATCATGCGATTTTTTGGCCTTAGCGTTAAAATGCGTATTACAAAATTAGTTTAAGTTCCATATTTCAACAGAGCGGACCAAAATACACAGTCCGTATAAGTTTTATTAAAATTAAATTACATTTAACTGACTTACAGCACAATTGCCACTTGGGGTAGACAGTGTTTGATGAAATCATGAGATTTTTTGGTCTTATCGTCAAAATGCAAATTCAAAAATTATTTTGGGGTTCATACTTCAATAGAGCGGATCAAAATACACAACACGTGTTAATTCTATTAAGATTGAATTACACTTAGCCGAATTACAGCAAATGGCCACTTGGGTTAGAAAGTGTTTCCTGAAATCATGCGATTTTTTGGTCTTAGCGTTAAAATGCGTAATATAAAATTAGTTTGAGTTCTATATTTCAACAGAGCGGACCAAAATACACAGTCCGTGTAAGTTTTATTAAAATTAAATTATATTTAACTGATTTACAGCACAATTGCCACTTGGGGTAGACAGTGTTTGATGAAATCGTGCGATTTTTTGGCCTTATCGTCAAAATGCGAACTCAGAAATTTATTTATGCTTCATATTTCGATAGAGCGGACCAAAATACACAAGATGTTTAAATTTTATAAAGATTGAATTACATTTGGCTGAGTTACAGTAAATTGCCACTTGGGTTAGACAGTATTTGCTGAAATCATACGATTTTTTGGTCTTATCATCAAAATGCGAACTCAAAAATTATTTTGGGCTTGATGGTTCAATAGAGCGGATCAAAATAAACAACATGTATAAATTTTATTAAAATTGAATTACATTTAGCCGAGTTGCGGCAAATTGCCACTTGGGTTAGAAAGTGTTTGTAACGATTTTTGGGCCCTAGGGTAAAAACACGAATTCAAAAATTCTTTTGGGCCCCATATTTCACTAGAATGGACCAAAATACACTTGTTATTAATTTTTAATTTGGAATCGCCAGCAAAAGCACCCGATCTAACCCATATTGAATTTTTTTTTTTGCATTAGTTTGTCCGCATCGATTTTGCGACCTCGTCCATCCCTTAAATTACCTGTCAGAAATAATATTCTCATGGCTGGGCTGGTCCTCTGAGACCAAACCTCTTCAATCCCCGTTTCACTCTCCTTCATCTCGTCGCATAATTGCAAGAGAGGCCATGGAGGTGTTTCTAGCAATGTAGAGGTGACAGAAACAGTCGTGCCCCACACACACTACGTTAATTTAATAGATTAATTTAGTAAGTGGTGCGACGAGGTAACAAGTAAGCTAATTTTCGGGCTAAAGTTGGAGGAGCGACCACGTTCGGCTTTCCGCAAGACTTGCAAAATTTACACAAGGAGCAAAACTACAAGCTTTTAATTAATACACAAGGGAAAATTGCAAAAAATTATTTTGTGGCACTTGAACGAACATTCGCAGGTTAAATTGAAACTAGCAGTCTGCCATTTATGTCTGCTAACATTAAACAAGCTTATCCACTTCACTTGATTGATACAGCCTTGACGGTAATCAACAACATCGGACACCGACTCCTGACTGAGACAGAGCCGGACTTGCATTGCCTGTGAGAAGAGACTTTCCAACTGATAACGCGTTTACGCAACGCTTAAGCGGAAGGAAAACCATCAAGGTGGAAATGATAATTTGCTGCGGTCGCTATTTACGCGAAATGCTAATTTTTACGAAAACTACCATAAGAAATATAATAAATAAATCGGAAGGAATCCGGCTCGGAGGCCCAAAAAATGTGTTTATGTTTAATTTGATGAACCAAACTATGGTTTTGTTTTTGATTGATAATTTTGCTATTTCATTATTATTTTTATTACCGATTTGTTGTATATTTGTAAAAATTAATTAATGTCACGAAAGGGTCGATCCTTGTGGAAATGGCTGTTGTAAATTTTTAAAAGCAGCTCAGCACTGCAGTCTAATTAAGTTAATGTAAGCGTGCTGTGAGAGCACGTGTTTTTGAAATTTGAACAAGTAGAGAACAGCCACGAATTAAGTTAATACAACACGAATTATCAGAGGTAGACAAGGTGGATAATGCCGCGTAATCTAGACCGATTGTGCTGGAAGGGATGAGTTAAGATTCTTGGTGTAATTGTTGGAATTAAGGGATTTCATCCTAATTAAGACTTTGCAGGTGAAAAGGCAATAAATTGATATTAATGTTGCAATGAAAAGTTCAAATGACACACAACCACCACCAAGAAGAAGTTAGGTGGGTTCTAGAACTGCGACTTAATAGTAATAACCTAAATTGCTGTAATGATGATGGATGATAAACAGGAGACTACGAAATCATAAACTTACCGCCATTATTTCTTCGAGTTAGTGTCTCTTTATTTAATTTACATTAAACTTTAGAGAGAGGAAATTAAAACGATGCGAAAGCGTATTGGGGATCGAAATTTTGCACAATTACCTACTTCGTATTGCAAATTGGAGTAAAAAAAAACACGTCAGTTGAGGTAAACATTTCATGGCTCCTGGCGACCATTTTTTCAGAAAATTTAGACATATTGTGTATTTGGATCCGCTCTATTGAAATATGAAGCAAAAATAATTTTTCAATTCACGTTTTGACGGTAAGGCCTAAAAATCGCATAATTTCAGCAAACACTGTTTAATCCAAATTGCAGTTTGTCGTAACTCGGCTAAATGTAATTCAATTTTAATAAAATTTTGTGTATTTTGATCCGCTCTATTGAAATATGAAGCACAAAACAATTTTTGAGTTCTAATTTTGACGATAAGGTCAAAAAATCAGATGATTTCAGCAAACGCTTTCTAACCCACGTGGCAGTTTGTTGTAACTCGGCTAAATGTAATTCAATTTTAATGAAGTTTATACATGTTATGTATTTTGATCCGCTCTGTTGAAATATGAAGCCCAAAAGAATTTTCGAGTTCGCATTTTGACGGTAAGGCCAATAAATCGCATAATTTCAGCAAACATTTTCTAACCCAAGTGGCAGTTTGTTGTAACTCGGCTAAATGTAATTCAATTTTAATAAAATTTATACATGTTATGTATTTTGATCCGCTCTATTGAAATATGAAACCCAAAACAATTTCTGAGTCAGAATTTTGATGATAAGTCCAAAAAATCGCATGATTTTAACAAATACTTTCTAACCCACGTGGCAGTTTGCTGTAACTCGGCTAAATGTAATTCAATTTTAATAAATATTCTCCATGTTATGTATTTTGATCCGCTCTGTTGAAATATGAAGCCCAAAACAATTTCTGAGTTCGCATTTTGACGGTAAGGCCAATAAATCGCATAATTTCAGCAAACATTTTCTAACCCAAGTGGCAGTTTGCTGTAACTCGGCTAAATGTAATTCAATTTTAATAAAACTTATACATATTGTGTATTTTGGTCCGTTCTGTTGAAATATGGAACCCAAACTAATTTTATAATACGCATTTTAACGTTAGGATAAAAAAATCGCAATATTTCAGCAAACACTTTCTAACCCACGTGGCAGTTTGCTGTAACTCGGCTAAATGTAATTCAATTTTAATAAAATTTATGCATGTTGTGTATTTTGATCCGTTCTGTTGAAATATGGAACCCAAACTAATTTTATAATACGCATTTTAACGTTAGGACAAAAAAATCGCAATATTTCAGCAAACACTTTCTAACTCACGTGGCAGTTTGCTGTAACTCGACTAAATGTAATTCAATTTTAATAAAATTTATGCATGTTGTGTATTTGATCCGCTCTGTTGAAATATGAAGCCCAAAACAATTTCTGAGTTCGCATTTTGACGGTAAGGCCAAAAAATCGCATAATTTCAGCAAACATTTTCTAACCCAAGTGGAGTTTGCTGTAACTCGGCTAAATGTAATTCAATTTTAATAAAACTTATACGTATTGTGTATTTTGGTCCGTTCTGTTGAAATATGGAACCCAAACTAATTTTATAATACGCATTTTAACGTTAAGATAAAAAAATCTCAATATTTCAGCAAACACTTTCTAACCCACGTGGCAGTTTGCTGTAATTCGACTAAATGTAATTCAATTTTAATAAAATTTATGCATGTTGTGTATTTGATCCGCTCTGTTGAAATATGAAGCCCAAAATAATTTTTGAGTTCGCATTTTGACGGTAAGGCTAAAAAATCGCATGATTTCAGCAAACACTTTCTAATCCACGTGGCAGTTTGCTGTAACTCGGCTAAATATAATTCAATTTTAATAAAATTTATACATGTTGTGTATTTTGATCAGCCCTGTTGAAATATGAAACCCAAAATAATTTCTGAATTTGTATTTTTACAATAAGGCCCAAAAATTGCATGATTTTAACACTTTCTAATTCGGTTATTTGTAATAAAATCTTAATAAAATTCATACCTATTATATATTTTAACCCGCTCTATTGAAACATGGAGCGTAAACTAAGTTTCTAATTCGCGTCTATTATTTAGGTCGTAAAAGTGACCATCAAAACCCCCGATTTTGAGCCAATTGAAAGCGTGTTTTAATAACTCACTCGTTTGGTTGTTTTTGATCGTGCAAAGGCTAATTAGTGCCAGTCCGAGTGTCCACTGTGAGCACCCAACTATGATTTCTTAATAATTCACGCAGAATCAAATGTTGGGTATAAAGTGGCCGGCAATTAAGAGCGTCAAGGGATCGCTTATGCATAACAGGCCCCGAAAGCCTGCTGCATTATTTATCAAAGGCATTTTCCATCAAAATCCCGATTGTTATAGGTGTCACAGTGGTGTGAAACTCCCCAAATCCCCGACCAAATTCCAAAGATAATTACAAACGAAGTGGACACTGTAATCACATTACGTCTAAAAAAAAATTAAGAAAATCTCGCTCGACTCAATCAATATCGACATGTTTACCCCCGATAAACATAACAGATAGTACTAAGGGCCCAAATAAAGCGCGTTTTAAGGTAAAATCGATCAATCAAAGTCGCAATAAATCAATCAGAAAACAGTGTCGATTCATCTGACGCTCATAAATTCAACGAGAGTCGTAATAGCCCAAATGACCAACCTTCCGGAATTCGATTTTAAATCGAGCTTGAATTTTTTTACTACATCAATCAAGGGAGAATTTCACCTGCTTGAGCAAGGGAAAGCAACTTGCTTCATCTCATCGCGGTATATAATTTAATACAATTCCCCAACTTTGGAACTTGCGACCAACTTAAATTACTCAAACGGGACACGAGGATAAACCGGAGCTGGAAAGCGACTTTTACATTTCATTTTTCTGTTGTTAAAAACTTACAGAAACTGTTTTTCAAAAATGAGGTTTCTGGGCCTTTGCAAAAAAATTTAGGTTCCAGATTTGAAAAGAGCGGGTCAAATTACATAAGTGATGTTAATTTTTTTTTAAATCGAACCACTTTTACGGGAGTTAGAGCGTATTCGTCACCTGGGTCCCAATTTTTTCTTTAAAATCTGATTTTTGGGGCTTAACTCTGAAACGCAAATTATAAAAAAAAATGGGTTTCATATTCAGCAAGAGGGACCCAAAATGCATGAACGACGTAAATTTTATCAAAATAAAATAATTTTTACAAGAATTACAGCACAATTGCCACTCGAAACAAAAAGTGTTTTTAAAAAATACGGTTTTTGGGCCTTGGCACCAAAAGGAATTTTCCAAAAAAAATTAGGTTCCAGATTTGAAAAGGGCGGATCAAATTACATAAGTGTTGTTAATTTTTTTTAAATCGAACCACTTTTACGGGAGTTATAGCGTATTCGTCACCTGGGTCCCAAATTTTTTCTTTAAAATCTGATTTTTGGGGCTTAACTCTGAAACGCAAATTCTAAAAACATTTGAGTTTCGTATTTAGCAAGAGGGGCCCAAAATGTATAAATGACGTAAATTTTATCAAAATAAAATGATTTTTACAAGAATTACAGCACAATTGCCACTCGAAACAAAAAGTGTTTTTAAAAAATACGGTTTTTGGGCCTTGGCACCGAAATAAATTTTCCCAAAAAAATAAGGTCCCAGATTTGAAAAAGGGGGATTAAATTACATCAGTGACGTTATTTCTTTTTTAAATCGAAGTACTTTTACGGGAATAGGGCCGTAATCATCAGTCTGGTCAGATTTTTTCCTCAGTTTCTAGTGTTTTGGGCTTAACTGTAAGACACAAATTCGAAAAAATTTTTGGGTGCCATATTTCGATAGAGGTGACCAAAATACACAAGTGACGTTAATTTCATTAAAATTGAGTGACTTTTACAAGAATTACAGCATAATTGCCACTATAGTCAGAAAGTGTTTTCTAAAAATCCGGTTTTTGGGCCTTACGATTAAAATCTATCCTTTAAAACAAAATTAGGTCTCAGATTTGGAAAGAGAGGATCAAATTACATAAGTGACGTTAAGTTTATCAAAATAGAAGTACTTTTACGGGAATTGGAGCGCAATCGTCACCCGGGTCCGATTTTTTCCTCAGATTCTGGTTTTTTGGGCTTAACTCTGGAACCCAAATTCGGAATTTTTTTTGGGTACCATATTTCGAAAGAGGGGACCAAAATACATAAATGACGTAAATTTTATCAAAATAAAATGATTTTTACAAGAATTACAGCACAATTGCCACTCTAAAAAATACGGTTTTTGGGCCTTGGCACCAAAATGAATTTTCAAAAAAAAATAAGGTTCCAGATTTGAAAAAGGAGGATTAAATTACATAAGTGACGTTATTTCTTTTTTAAATCGAAGTACTTTTACGGGAATAGGGCCGTAATCATCAGTCTGGTCAGATTTTTTCCTCAGTTTCTAGTGTTTTGGGCTTAACTGTAAGACACAAATTCGAAAAAATTTTTGGGTGCCATATTTCGAAAGAGGTGACCAAAATACACAAGTGACGTTAATTTAATTAAAATTGAGTGACTTTTACAAGAATTACAGCATAATTGCCACTATAGTCAGAAAGTGTTTTCTAAAAATCCGGTTTTTGGGCCTTACGATTAAAATCTATCCTTTAAAACAAAATTAGGTCTCAGATTTGGAAAGAGAGGATCAAATTACATAAGTGACGTTAAGTTTATCAAAATAGAAGTACTTTTACGGGAATTGGAGCGCAATCGTCACCCGGGTCCGATTTTTTCCTCAGATTCTGGTTTTTTGGGCTTAACTCTGGAACCCAAATTCGGAAATTTTTTTGGGTACCATATTTCGAAAGAGGGGACCAAAATACATAATTGACGTAAATTTTATCAAAATAAAATGATTTTTACAAGAGTTACAGCACAATTGCCACTCTAAAAAATACGGTTTTTGGGCCTTGGCACCAAAATGAATTTTCAAAAAAAAATAAGGTTCCAGATTTGAAAAAGGGGGATTAAATTACATAAGTGACGTTATTTCTTTTTTAAATCGAAGTACTTTTACGGGAATAGGGCCGTAATCATCAGTCTGGTCAGATTTTTTCCTCAGTTTCTAGTGTTTTGGGCTTAACTGTAAGACACAAATTCGAAAAAATTTTTGGGTGCCATATTTCGATAGAGGTGACCAAAATACACAAGTGACGTTAATTTCATTAAAATTGAGTGACTTTTACAAGAATAACAGCACAATTGCCACTATAGTCAGAAAGTGTTTTCTAAAAATCCGGTTTTTGAACCTTTCGATTAAAATCTATCCTTTAAAACAAAATTAGGTCTCAGATTTGGAAAGAGAGGATCAAATTACATAAGTGACGTTAAGTTTATCAAAATCGAAGTACTTTTACGGGAATTGGAGCGCAATCGTCACCCGGTTCCGTTTTTTTTCTCAGATTCTGGTTTTTTGAGCTTAACTCTGGAACCCAAATTCGGAAATTTTTTTGGGTACCATATTTCGAAAAAGGGGACCAAAATACATGATTGACGTAAATTTTATCAAAATAAAATGATTTTTACAAGAATTACAGCACAATTGCCACTCTAAAAAATACGGTTTTTGGGCCTTGGCACCAAAATGAATTTTCAAAAAAAAATAAGGTTCCAGATTTGAAAAAGGGGGATTAAATTACATAAGTGACGTTATTTCTTTTTTAAATCGAAGTACTTTTACGGGAATAGGGCCGTAATCGTCAGTCTGGTCAGATTTTTTCCTCAGTTTCTAGTGTTTTGGGCTTAACTGTAAGACACAAATTCGAAAAAATTTTTGGGTGCCATATTTCGATAGAGGTGACCAAAATACACAAGTGACGTTAATTTCATTAAAATTGAGTGACTTTTACAAGAATTACAGCACAATTGCCACTATAGTCAGAAAGTGTTTTCAAAAAATACGGTTTTTGGGCCTTACGATTAAAATCTATCCTTTAAAACAAAATTAGGTCTCAGATTTGGAAAGAGAGGATCAAATTACATAAGTGACGTTAAGTTTATCAAAATCGAAGTACTTTTACGGGAATTGGAGCGCAATCGTCACCCGGGTCCGTTTTTTTTCCTCAGATTCTGGTTTTTTGAGCTTAACTCTGGAACCCAAATTCGGAAATTTTTTTGGGTACCATATTTCGAAAAAGGGGACCAAAATACATGATTGACGTAAATTTTATCAAAATAAAATGATTTTTACAAGAATTACAGCACAATTGCCACTCTAAAAAATACGGTTTTTGGGCCTTGGCACCAAAATGAATTTTCAAAAAAAAATAAGGTTCCAGATTTGAAAAAGGGGGATTAAATTACATAAGTGACGTTATTTCTTTTTTAAATCGAAGTACTTTTACAGGAATAGGGCCGTAATCGTCAGTCTGGTCAGATTTTTTCCTCAGTTTCTAGTGTTTTGGGCTTAACTGTAAGACACAAATTCGAAAAAATTTTTGGGTGCCATATTTCGATAGAGGTGACCAAAATACACAAGTGACGTTAATTTCATTAAAATTGAGTGACTTTTACAAGAATTACAGCACAATTGCCACTATAGTCAGAAAGTGTTTTCAAAAAATACGGTTTTTGGGCCTTACGATTAAAATCTATCCTTTAAAACAAAATTAGGTCTCAGATTTGGAAAGAGAGGATCAAATTACATAAGTGACGTTAAGTTTATCAAAATCGAAGTACTTTTACGGGAATTGGAGCGCAATCGTCACCCGGGTCCGTTTTTTTTCCTCAGATTCTGGTTTTTTGAGCTTAACTCTGGAACCCAAATTCGGAAATTTTTTTGGGTACCATATTTCGAAAAAGGGGACCAAAATACATGATTGACGTAAATTTTATCAAAATAAAATGATTTTTACAAGAATTACAGCACAATTGCCACTCTAAAAAATACGGTTTTTGGGCCTTGGCACCAAAATGAATTTTCAAAAAAAAATAAGGTTCCAGATTTGAAAAAGGGGGATTAAATTACATAAGTGACGTTATTTCTTTTTTAAATCGAAGTACTTTTACGGGAATAGGGCCGTAATCGTCAGTCTGGTCAGATTTTTTCCTCAGTTTCTAGTGTTTTGGGCTTAACTGTAAGACACAAATTCGAAAAAATTTTTGGGTGCCATATTTCGATAGAGGTGACCAAAATACACAAGTGACGTTAATTTCATTAAAATTGAGTGACTTTTACAAGAATTACAGCACAATTGCCACTATAGTCAGAAAGTGTTTTCAAAAAATACGGTTTTTGGGCCTTACGATTAAAATCTATCCTTTAAAACAAAATTAGGTCTCAGATTTGGAAAGAGAGGATCAAATTACATAAGTGACGTTAAGTTTATCAAAATCGAAGTACTTTTACGGGAATTGGAGCGCAATCGTCACCCGGGTCCGTTTTTTTTCCTCAGATTCTGGTTTTTTGAGCTTAACTCTGGAACCCAAATTCGGAAATTTTTTTGGGTACCATATTTCGAAAAAGGGGACCAAAATACATGATTGACGTAAATTTTATCAAAATAAAATGATTTTTACAAGAATTACAGCACAATTGCCACTATAGTCAGAAAGTGTTTTCAAAAAATACGGTTTTTGGGCCTTACGATTAAAATCTATCCTTTAGGAGAGGATCAAATTACATAAGTGACGTTAAGTTTATCAAAATCGAAGTACTTTTACGGGAATTGGAGCGCAATCGTCACCCGGGTCCGTTTTTTTCCTCAGATTCTGGTTTTTTGGGCTTAACTCTGGAATCCAAATTCGGAATTTTTTTTGGGTACCATATTTCGAAAGAGGGGACCAAAATACATAAATGAGGTAAATTTTTCCAACATTGAAATACTTTTATGTTACTCCAGTGCAACTTTTCCCAAAAAATTTTTTTGGGCTAATTCGAAAAAAAAAGTAATTGAGGGCCAAATGTGAATACAAGGGACCAAAATATGTCAATGGGTGTGTTTAAAGCCTGCTGATGTTACAATTAATTAGTAAATTATCCCGAAGTCAGTTCACCTGACGAAATCAGGTGGCTGAAGTGCTAGTCAATCGTTTTAAAATCGGGCGTCCCACTTGATTGAAAACTTTCGAAATCGTGTGATTCCCCCGATGGCAATCCCAACTTTCGCTCTCTCTTTGGAAACAATCGAAGAGAGGCCAGTGTGTCCGTCCGGTGTGTCAAAGTATCCTCGACCCCTCCGACATAGGTGACACACCTCTGGCAACGTCGTCCGTTGCTATGGCGATCGTCGAGTAGGCGCCATCATAAACACTCATTGTTGTGATGCGGTACGGCCCTGTAAGTGGCTGCAGGACGTCATCGTCTCCGTAGTCCAGCAAGGGGTCTAAATTGGATTTCGTCGTCAACGTTGGAGGTGAGGTGAGTCCGAAGGGAGCAAGATAAAGGAACGGTAAATGAGAACAGTGTTACCGTCCTGATAGATTCGGGACGATCGAAGGAAAGAGAATTAACTGACTGCCCCTTGGATGCTCGCTCCCTACGCCAGGTGACGACGAGTGAGATGTTTCAACAAGCTTTGGGAATTCGATCACGTGCACTCAAACACAACACTACGAAAACGGTGATTAAATACCGAACGGACGCTTCCCTTCCATTTTTATACACTCGACAAGAATCCGGAAATATGCCACCAGATCCGGCTGATTTGGCTCAAAAAATGCTAAATAATCCATCACCTACCTCATTCAAGCCAGCTGGTGTGCATAAACTTGTAAAAGTTTTGGTATATTTTTTCAACTGTTTGAGGCACTCACTCGCTCGCTCGTTCGTGCTTTAAACAATAGCAATTAATAAACAGTTGTGAATGCTGTTAAGTTTTTTTACTCCATTTTGTAATACAAAGTATTGTGCAAGATAAAGTACACAAAAGGTGTAAATTTTATTATTATTTTTTGCATTTGCGTCAAAATGCGAACTCAAAAATTGTTTTGGGCTTTATATTTCAATAGAGCAGATCAAAGTACACAACATGTATAAATTTTATTAAAATTGAATTACATTTGGCCGAGTTGTAGCAAATTGCCACTTGAGTTAGAAAGTGTTTGCTGAAATCATGCGATTTTTTGGCCTTATCGTGAAAATGCGAATTCAAAAGGGGTTTTGGGCTTCATATTTTAATAGAGCGGACCAAAGTACACAACATCTTTAAATTTTATTAAGATTGAATTACTTTTAGCCGAGTTACAGCAAACTGCCACTTGGGTTAGAAAATGTTTGCTGAAATCATGCGATTTTTTGGCCTTACCGTCAAACTGCGAACTCAAAAATTGTTTTGGGTTTGATATTTCAACAGAACGGATCAAAATACACAACCTGTATAAATTTTATTAAAATTGAATTACATTTAGCCGAGTTACAGCAAACTGCCACTTGGGTTAGAAAGTGTTTGCTGAAATTATGCGATTTTTTTGACCTTACCGTCAAAATGCGAACTCAAAAATTGTTTCGAGCTTTATATTTCAACAGAGCGGATCAAAATACACAATATATATAAATTTTATTAAAAGTAAATTACATTTAGCCTAGTTACAATAAACTGCCATTTGGGTTAGAAAGTGTTTGCTGAAATCATGCGATTTTTTTGACCTTACCGTCAAAATGCGAACTTAAAAATTGTTTTGAGTTTTATATTTTAACAGAGCGGATCAAAATACACAACATGTATAAATTTTATTAAAATTGAATTACTTTTAGCCGAGTTACAATAAACTGCCACTTGGGTTAGAAAGTGTTTGCTGAAATCATGCGATTTTTTTGACCTTACCGTCAAAATGCGAACTCAAAAATTGTTTTGGGCTTCATATTTCAACAGAGCGGATTAAAATACACAACATGTGTAAATTTTATTAAAATTGAATTACATTTAGCCGAGTTACAGCAAACTGCCACTTGGGTTAGAAAGTGTTTGCTGAAATTATGCAATTGTTTGGCCTTACCGTCAAACTGCAAACTCAAAAATTGTTTTGGGTTTCATATTTCAACAGAACGGATCAAAATACACAACCTGTATAAATTTTATTAAAATTGAATTACATTTAGCCGAGTTACAATAAACTGCCACTTGGGTTAGAAAGTGTTTGCTGAAATCATGCGATTTTTTGGCCTTACCGTCAAAATGCGAACTCAAAAATTGTTTTGAGCTTTATATTTCAACAGAGCGGATCAAAATACACAATATATATAAATTTTATTAAAAGTAAATTACATTTAGCCTAGTTACAATAAACTGCCATTTGGGTTAGAAAGTGTTTGCTGAAATCATGCGATTTTTTTGACCTTACCGTCAAAATGCGAACTTAAAAATTGTTTTGAGTTTTATATTTTAACAGAGCGGATCAAAATACACAACATGTATAAATTTTATTAAAATTGAATTACTTTTAGCCGAGTTACAATAAACTGCCACTTGGGTTAGAAAGTGTTTGCTGAAATTATGCAATTGTTTGGCCTTACCGTCAAACTGCGAACTCAAAAATTGTTTTGGGTTTCATATTTCAACAGAACGGATCAAAATACACAACCTGTATAAATTTTATTAAAATTGAATTACATTTAGCCGAGTTACAATAAACTGCCACTTGGGTTAGAAAGTGTTTGCTGAAATCATGCGATTTTTTTGACCTTACCGTCAAAATGCGAACTCAAAAATTGTTTTGGGCTTCATATTTCAACAGAGCGGATTAAAATACACAACATGTGTAAATTTTATTAAAATTGAATTACATTTAGCCGAGTTACAGCAAACTGCCATTTGAGTTAGAAAGTGTTTGCTGAAATTATGCGATTTTTTGGCCTTACCGTCAAAATGCGAACTCAAAAATTGTTTTGTGCTTCATATTTCAATAGAGCGGATCAAAATACACAACATTGTCATTGTCTGAATTTTATTAAAACTGAATTACGTTTAGCCCATTTACAGCACAACTACCACTTTTCTTAGAAAATGTTACCTAAAATGAATCCGATAAAATGCCACCTGATCCAGCTGATTCGGCTCAAAAAACGCTAAACAATGCATCACCCACCTTTTTTTAAACCATCAAGTGTGCATATAAATTAGTAAAAGTTTTGGTATATTTTTTTCAACTATTTGAGGCACTCACTCGCTCGTTTGTCCGTGCTTTAAACTGCATTGCTTTCGTTAATTTTTCGTTTGTGAATTGTCGTTGGCTCGTTGTAATTCACATCTCGTGTAACGTCACGTGAAATATTTATCTTGCGCTCATCTAGCTTTCAGTAAACAACGATTGTCTTAAAACCCACCTTTCATTGTAAGTAATCGCTTATCCCATTCGTCTGTCTCGACTGCCAACGACTTGTTATTACGAACGAGGGGGAAAAGAATTCCCTTGTTTGAAAAATGTCCGTCGTTGCACCTTTTCGTAGTTGGTAGCGTCGCCGTCATCCGTCTGAAGGGCGCCACTAGCGTACCGAAGGGGGATAATGAAAAGTGGGCTTGAGCTTTTTAGACTTTGATGTATTCACAAATTCATACCGACTTCACGTCGATGAACTCGAAAAACTCATCTTTTCAAAACGTAATTTATCTTCGTTTCACGCTTGTTTTCAGTGTTTACGCCCGTGCGTCCGGAATAATTGCAGGTTACATCGGTATTCATTCTACCCTTCTTTACGAAACGAAAGTTTTTTTCGGTGAACGATTGAGACGACGATTCTTAAATGAATTCAGACCAAACTGGGTCATTTCTTAACAACACAAAACAATTAACAAATATTTTATTTGTAGCCGGACAATATTTTAGGCTCCATATTTGGATAAAGCAACTCTAAATACGTCTCATTTCCAAATTTTATTCAAACCGGATAAGTTTTAGAGAAATCGTAGGTTCAATAAGAAAGTTTCTTATCGTAATGCGTTTTTGGGCCTTAACACCTAAATATAATTTCCAATATAATTTTAAGTCTCAGATTTCAAAAGAAAGGCTCAAAGTACCTAAGTGACATTAATTTTATCAAAATTGAATCACTTTTACCAAAATTACAGCACATATGCCAGTCTTTTAAGAATTTTGTCCTATGAAATCTGGTTTTTGGCCTTTACACCAAAACACGAAGTTGAGGGGATTTTTGGGTTCTATATTTTAAAAGAGCGGACCAAGTATACAAGTAACGTTAATTGTATTAAAATTAAGGCCCTTTTAACAAAGTTACAGCACAATTGCCACTGTTCTAAGAATTTTTCCTCTCAATTCAGATTTTTGGGCCTTAATGCTAAAACGTAAAGCTAATTCAAATTTTGAGTTCCATATTTCAATGGAGCGGACCAAGATACACAAGTGACGTTAATTTTGTCAAAAATTGAGTCACTTTTAACAAAGTTACAGCACAAATGCCACTTCTTTGTGGATTTTCCCCTGAAGTCTGATTTTTGGGCCTTAACTCAAAAATGCGTCCTTGAAGTAATTTTCGGGTTCCATATTTCAATATAGCGGACCAAAATACACAGATGATGTTAATTTTAACAAAGCCGAATTACTTTTACCAAAATTACAGCACAGTTGCCGGTGTTCTATGAATTTTTCCCCTGAAATCTGGTTTTTGGGTCTTAATTCAAAAACGTGACCTTGAAGCGAACTTTGGGTTCCACTTTCCAATACAACGGACCAGAATACATAAGTGACTTTAATTTCATCAAAGTTGTATCACTTTTACCAAAATTACAGCACAATTGCCACTGTTCTAAGAATTTTCCCTCTCAAATCAGATTTTTGGGCCTTAACGTTAAAACGCGAAGCTAAATCAAATTTTCAGTTCCATATTTCAATAGAGCGGACCAAAATACACAAGTGACGTTAATTTTGTCAAAATTGAGTCATTTTTACCAAAGTTACAGCATAAATGCCACTTCTCTGAGGATTTTTCCCCTGAAATCTGATTTTTGGGCTTTAACTCAAAAATGCGTCCTTGAAGTAATTTTTGGGTTCCATATTTCAATAAAACGGACCAAAATACACAAGTGACGTTAATTTTGTCAAAATTGAGTCATTTTTACCAAAGTTACAGCATAAATGCCACTTCTCTGAGGATTTTTCCCCTGAAATCTGATTTTTGGGCTTTAACTCAAAAATGCGTCCTTGAAGTAATTTTTGGGTTCCATATTTCAATAAAACGGACCAAAATACACAAGTGACGTTAATTTTGTCAAAATTGAGTCATTTTTACCAAAGTTACAGCATAAATGCCACTTCTCTGAGGATTTTTCCCCTGAAATCTGATTTTTGGGCTTTAACTCAAAAATGCGTCCTTGAAGTAATTTTTGGGTTCCATATTTCAATAAAACGGACCAAAATACACAAGTGACGTTAATTTTGTCAAAATTGAGTCATTTTTACCAAAGTTACAGCACAAATGCCACTTCTCTGAGGATTTTTCCCCTGAAATCTGATTTTTGGGTTTTAACTCAAAAATGCGTCTTTGAAGTAATTTTTTGATTCCACATTTCAATAGAGCGGAGCAAAATACACGTTAATTTTAACAAAACTGAACTACTTTTACCAAAATTACAGCATAGTTGCCAGTGTTCTATGAATTTTTCCCCTGAAATCTGAAATCTGGTTTTTGGGTCTTAATTCAAAAACGTCACCGTGAAGCGAACTTTGGGTTCTATTTTTCAATAGAACGGACCAGAATACATAAGTGACTTTAATTTCATCAAAATTGTATCACTTTTACCAAAATTACAGTACAGATGTCAGTGGTTTAAGAAATTTTCCTCTCAAATTCGGTTTTTGGGCGTTAACCTAAAAACGTGACCTTGAAGCGACTTTTGGGTTCCATATTACAATAGAGCGGACAAAAATACACAAATGACGTTACTTTCGTAAAAGTTTAATGACTTTTACCAAAATTACGGCACAAATGCCACTCTTTTGAAAATTTTGCCTTTCAAATCTGGTTTTTTGGCCTTAGGGCGTAGATTCGTTTATTCAAAAAATTTCTGCGTCCAAGTTACGATAAAGTAGGTCAGAATACACAACTGGTGTAAGTTTCATCAAAATCGAATGACTTTTACTGATGTTACAACAGAATTGCCACTAAAAATAAGAAAATATCAATTGAAAAACCAGTGTTTCGTTTACAAGATGATCTTTTCTTTCGTCCATTGTTTGAGTTATGTTAAAATTGAAATTGGGTGAAGTAGTGAAGTGGAAATTGGAGCACATTTGTAAAATTCTTCTCAAACAACTACCTCCAGCCCCAATAAATCTGTTTTTGCATCGACCAATCGTTGATTGAGTCTCAACTTTTCCGTGTCTCGCTTCCTAATCCGTAATTAATCGTCTCTTTGGCAATAAAACTCTCCGTTTTAACAATCGTAATCGTCACCTCTTCGATCGTTGTTTACGTCCGTGAATTAGAACAAGGACTCGTGAGACTCCGCCTGAGGTAGCGGTCGCGAGGGCTGCTAATGGCAGCACCAGTACAACTATTAATCATGTCAAGTGTTGCAGCAACATGGCCGCTACGTACACGGAACATCCATCGCAGATAAACACATTACGTATGGATCCGGTCGCTGATAAACAATTCCACCGAGGTGCTGGACCTTATCACGCCCACCGGCTACCATTCCACCGTTATTTACACGTACACTGATAACACAGCCAAACTACGGCTCTCCCAAAGCTTTCTGGCCAAACGGCCACGAAAAACGCCCGATTTGAGGCCAATTGAAATCGCTTAGGAGGCAAAATTTAGAAGTTTTCCCACCAGAATCGCCTTACATTTACTAAAACTATTGCAAAATCAAAGACCACCAAGTTGGCCCGATTTGTTTCCAATCGAGTTATAGGTTTTTTCGTTTGGTATTACTATTTTTCCTTTATTAGATCATAATCAAATCATAATTCACATTTGAAGGTTTTTTCTCGCAATGGCCACTAAAAACACCTGATTCGAACCCAATTGAAATCGTGTAGGAGTATATATTTTGGAAGTATTGTGGCCACCAACTTGAGCGGATTTGGGTCTGATCGAGTTGTGGGTTTGGCCGCGTTCCAGCTGCGTTAAAAATCCGGCTTGTAATTTTTCTGGCACGAAATTAGTTCGTTATTATTGTCCCAAGTGATAATTCACTTTTGGTTTCTATTCAGGTGTGTAAAAACGTTCAGTTGGCAGCATTGTAATGGCGCCGATCTAATCTCGTGTGCACCTGTTTCATCATCGTAATTAATCAGAATATGAATTTCGTAGGCGAAAAAAAAGCATAAATCTTTCTCCCCTTAAAGAAGTCGAGTCAATTCTTTACGTCAAACGATTCGAACTTATTGTTGTAATCTGCATAAATATTCAGATTGGTTGTTTTATTGAACATGCCAGATTGTATCTCTTCAGTCGAGAGGTAAAGTTGTTGAAAGTTATTTGTCTGGGACCTGACTGGATATTTCCAGACGCCCTGCGTCCTAATCTCAACTTTTCTCCATTCAAATTACGAGGAAAAAAACGCTGATTTATCGTCGTGATGTTTCGTCAATAAATGGACGATCTGATCGAAAATGTGAAATTTCCAATGCAATTTTAAGAATGGGATATTGCCAGCATGACATAAATAGTTTAGATTGGAAGTACAGCATTTCGACCATGTTTACGTCGAGATCGGAAGGTAATGTCGGACAATATAAGTGAAATATTCCATTCGAAAGGATAAATACAAGTGGAACAGCCGGCGACGACGTACATCATATTTGCAAATTCTCCATTTGCACTTTAGAAGCCGGAAAGTGACCAAAACAAACATCGCAAACTCATTAAAAACATTCTATTTTGTTCAAAAATTATTCTATTTTGATTAAACTTGTACAGGTTGTGTAATTTGACCTGTTTTATCAAAATATGCAAGCAGAAATTATTTTTAAAAGAGAGTTTAGGTACCAAGGCCCAAAAACTAGATTTCAGAGGAAAATTCTTAAAATACTGGCATTTGTCCTGTAATTTTAGTAAAAGTGATGCAACTTTGATAAAATTGTAGTCACTTGTGTATTTTGGTCACTTCTATTGCAATATGGATCCCAAAAATTGTTTCAAGGTCACGTTTTTAACGCCCAAAAACCGAATTTGAGAGGAAAAATTCTTAAACCACTGGCATCTGTCCTGTAATTTTGGTAAAAGTGATTCAACTTTGATGAAATTAAAGTCACTTATGTATTCTGATCCGTTCTATTGAAAAATGGAACCCAAAGTTCGCTTCAAGGTCACGTTTTTGCATTACGACCCAAAAACCAGATTTGAGGGGAAAAATTCATAGAACACCGGCAACTATGCTGTAATTTTGGTAAAAGTAGTTCAGTTTTGTTAAAATTAACGTCACTTGTGTATTTTTTTCCGCTCTATTGAAATATGGAACCCACAAATTACTTCGAGGACGCATTTTTGAGTTAAAGTCCAAAAATCAGATTTCAGGGCAAAAATCTTCAGAGAAGTGGCATTTGTGCTGTAACTTTGGTAAAAGTGACTCAATTTTGACAAAATTAACGTCACTGGTGTATTTTGGTCCGCTCTATTGAAATATGGACCCCAAAAATTACTTCAAGAACGCATTTTTGAGTTAAAGCCCAAAAATCAGATTTCAGGGGAAAAATCCTCAGAGAAGTGGCATTTGCGCTGTAACTTTGGTAAAAGTGACTCAATTTTGACAAAATTTACGTCACTGGTGTATTTTGGTCCGCTCTATTGAAATATGGAACCCAAAAATTACTTCAAGGCCGCATTTTTGAGTTAAAGCCTAAAAATCAGATTTCAGGGGAAAAATCTTCAGAGAAGTGGCATTTATGCTGTAACTTTGGTAAAAGTGACTCAATTTTGACAAAATTACCGTCACTTGTGTATTTTGGTCGGTTTTATTGAAATATGGAACCCAAAAATTACTTCAAGGACGCATTTTTGAGTTAAAACCTAAAAACCAGATTTCAGGGGAAAAATCCTCAGAGAAGTGGCATTTGTGCTGTAATTTTGGTAAAAGGGACTCAATTTTGACAAAATTACCGTCACTTGTGTATTTTGGTCGGTTTTATTGAAATATGGAACCCAAAAATTACTTCAAGGACGCAGTTTTGAGTTAAAACCTAAAAATCAGATTTCAGGTGAAAAATCCTCAGAGAAGTGGCATTTATGCAGTAACTTTGGTAAAAGTGACTCAATTTTGACAAAATTAACGTCACTGGTGTATTTTGGTCCGCTCTATTGAAATATGGAACCCAAAAATTACTTCAAGAACGCATTTTTGAGTTAAAGCCCAAAAATCAGATTTCAGGGGAAAAGTCTTTAGAGAAGTGGCATTTATGCTGTAACTTTGGTAAAAGTGACTCAATTGTGACAAAATTAACGTCACTTATGTATTTTGGTCCGCTCTATTGAAATATGGAACTGAAAATTTAATTTAGCTTCGCGTTTTAACGTTAAGGCCCAAAAATCTGATTTGAGAGGGAAAATTCTTAGAACAGTGGCAATTGTGCTGTAACTTTCGTAAAAGTAATTCAACTTTGATTAAACTAACGACACTGATGTACTTTGATCTGCTCTATTGAAATATGGAACCCAAAAATCGTTTCAGGTTCGCGTTATGGCGTTAAGGTCCAAAGACTTGTTATGATGAGACGTTTTTAATTCACACCTACAGTACATGCTGCAATTGCTTTAAAATCGTTTAAATTCTAATAACATGTAGAACAAATAAATATTTTGTAGTATTCTACCAAATATGAAGCCTAAAATCGTAGTTGATAGCGTACAAAGAAATTTGGTTTAGGAAGGAATCACTTAATAATAAATCTGGTGTTAATAGTGAGTTGTGTTTTATTTTCCCGGTTGAAAATCGGTATCTTTGGGGAGCCGTGGCAAAGTTATCCCCGTTTTTATCTAAAGCTCTCCCGATAACCTCGCATAGAGGTGAGAGAGCTCCGACACAATCATGCAGAGCCGCTTCTCAGCCCCTATATTCTCCCGGGATCAGGTATTAAAGCAATGAAAAAGTTGTTTGTTTTGCGGCACATGTGCCCCCATAGGTAGTTACTAGTAAATCAGCATCAGCTGCTCCTTTCATGAACAACTGTGCATGAAAAAAATATGCTGAAATTCAATATTTGTCGATGAAGAGGGCAGGAAGGGGGCTAATACTCGGTGTAGTTGATTTATTCTGTTTGAATTTGCGATTTGGTTTCTTTGTTCTTGCATTATCTCGAACGTAGATGATTGAAATTTTCAGGTGAGTGTTAAAGTCAGCTGGCGAGGGGTGCGCACCCCTGATCTATTGCAAAAAGGCGTCCATGTGTGCAGGGTTGTCAACCGCGCGTGTCTATTGTGAATTACCTACGTTGAGCGTTGGCTCTTTTCATTCATGCAAAGCTGTGTTGTTTCACGGCACGTGTTTACATGCGACCGAAACTCCGCACTTAAAACTTGGAATTTTTATTAATGGATTTCCCAAGTAAAGATGAATTTCCACTCGAACAAAACAGACTTTTCAATCATAAAGCGTGGACAAATAAAATCCGACGACGTTTTAATCGCATTAAGTCCCATGGGATTTACTACTGCTTTGTGTTCCCTATTGCTTATTTGTGTGTCATTAATCGGCAGAAAAAAGCATTTCGGTGGTCATTCCACAACGCTTTGATCTTAAATTAAACGCAAGCCTTTTTGCTTAAGAGTTATTAAGGTAAGTCCCTACTTCGAAATAATGAAGCTGAGTTCGTTATTCTTCACGATTTGTTTCGATGCATTCGTACACGTCAAAATGTCAAATTAGTTACACAAAAGCGACTACGAGTTCTTCTGTTATTAAAATTTTATTTGAGCAGAGTTTACAGCGAATTTGCATAATATCACAACGAAAGCACTCTCTTTTTTTTGACCTCTAGTTTTAAAACGAACGTTTGTTAAAACAATTCGGCACCATATTCGAACAGAGCGGACCAAAATACACAAGTGATGTTAATTTTGTCAAAATTGAGTCACTTTTATCAAAGTTACAGCACAAATGCCATTTCTTTGAGGATTTTTCCCCTGAAATCTGATTTTTGGGCCTTAACTCAAAAATGCGTCCTTGAAGTAATTTTCGGGTTTCATATTTCAATAGAGCGGACCAAAATACATAAGTGACTTTAATTTTGTCAAAATTGAATCACTTTTACCAAAGTTACAGCACAAATGCCACTCCTCTGAGGATTTTTCCCCTGAAATCTGATTTTTGGCCCTTAATTCAAAAATGCATCTTTGAAGTAATTTTCGGGTTTCATATTTCAATAGAGCGGACCAAAATACATAAGTGACGTTAATTTTGTCAAAATTTAATCACTTTTACCAAAGTTACAGCACAAATGCCACCCCTCTAAGGATTTTTCCCCTGAAGTCTGATTTTTGGCCCTTAATTCAAAAATGCATCTTTGAAGTAATTTTCGGGTTTCATATTTCAATAGAGCGGACCAAAATACATAAGTGACTTTAATTTTGTCAAAATTGAGTCACTTTTATCAAAGTTACAGCACAAATTCCATTTCTTTGAGGATTTTTCCCCTGAAATCTGATTTTTGGGCCTTAACTCAAAAATGCATCCTTGAAGTAATTTTCGGGTTTCATATTTCAATAGAGCGGACCAAAATACATAAGTGATGTTAATTTTGTCAAAATTGAATCACTTTTACCAAAGTTACAGCACAAATGCCACTCCTCTGAGGATTTTTCCCCTGAAATCTGATTTTTGGCCCTTAATTCAAAAATGCATCCTTGAAGTAATTTTCGGGTTTCATATTTCAATAGAGCGGACCAAAATACATAAGTGACGTTAATTTTGTCAAATAGAGTCACTTTTATCAAAGTTACAGCACAAATGCCATTTCTTTGAGGATTTTTCCCCTGAAATCTGATTTTTGGGCCTTAACTCAAAAATGCGTCCTTGAAGTAATTTTCGGGTTTCATATTTCAATAGAGCGGACCAAAATACATAAGTGATGTTAATTTTGTCAAAATTGAATCACTTTTACCAAAGTTACAGCACAAATGCCACTCCTCTGAGGATTTTTCCCCTGAAATCTGATTTTTGGCCCTTAATTCAAAAATGCATCCTTGAAGTAATTTTCGGGTTTCATATTTCAATAGAGCGGACCAAAATACATAAGTGACGTTAATTTTGTCAAATAGAGTCACTTTTATCAAAGTTACAGCACAAATGCCATTTCTTTGAGGATTTTTCCCCTGAAATCTGATTTTTGGGCCTTAACTCAAAAATGCGTCCTTGAAGTAATTTTCGGGTTCCATATTTCAATATAGCGGACCAAAATACATAAGTGATGTTAATTTTGTCAAAATTGAATCACTTTTACCAAAGTTACAGCACAAATGCCACTCCTCTGAGGATTTTTCCCCTAAAATCTGATTTTTGGCCCTTAATTCAAAAATGCATCCTTGAAGTAATTTTCGGGTTTCATATTTCAATAGAGCGGACCAAAATACATGAGTGACGTTAATTTTGTCAAAATTGAGTCACTTTTATCAAAGTTACAGCACAAATACCAAATTTCTAAGAATTTTTCCTGTAAAATCTGGTTTTTGGGCTTTAACTCAAAAACGTGACCTTGAAACAAATTTTGGGTTCCATATTTCAATAGAGCGGACCAAATTACATAAGTGTGTTAAATTTGATTACAATTGGAGTTATTTTACCAAAATTACGCCCAATTGCCAGTATGATCAGAAAGTGCATATTTTCTGAAAGCCTGTTTTTGGACCTTAGCATGAAAACTCGTAACTGAAAAAAATTTTAGACTTCATATTTGAAATGAACGGCTTATAATACACATGTGTTGTAAGTTTGATCCAAATTGAAAAATATTTAGGGTAACTAGAGTTTTTAGTAATCACAGTGGTATTTGGGGCTTTAGTGCAAAAAAAAACATTCTCAAAAAATAGCCAAAACTTTATATTATCATAAAACTAAACAAGATACATAAATGTTGCAAATTTGGTGCAAATCCGGGCATAATTATTGTCCAGATCAATTCAATAGGGTTCAGATCAGGTGCTCCACGTGGTTACAGCTCGCTTATCTCGTTAGTTGGAGTTTTTCTGGTGTTTCGCTTTACTTCTTGTTAGTATTCCGTTGATTTGTGATGCAAGAAGTGTCAGGAAGGCTATGTGTTAAGTTGTCGGTAAATTGGCTCAAGTGTTGGTATAGAGAAAGGATGTGCAGAGTTTGCGAAAACGGAAGTAAACCCACGACAAGTCTGTAGGTCCTCGGATTTGAAACATTTATAAGATGCAATCCACTATAAAGTCTTGGGCTAAGAGCCGCGACTAGAACAATACATCCGTGCCAACTAGATCTCTAGCGATACTGTTGTTCCAACCTGGAATAATGAGTGAGGAGATTTGTGTGTCGTCTTTGTGTGTTTTGAATGAGGAGGGAGCGGAATTATGAATTTTTGCGGTCGAGATTCGGCTGTGGTGACACACGCTAAGTGAGGCGAACAAGATTGGAATGCCTAGAGTATTGATTTAAAATTGCGGTCCCTTTTCCATTCGTCTGCTTTCCCTTCGTGACGTGTCTCCCCAAGGAACTTCCTGATTGCACCTGTCCGGGAAAAAAGGACAGACGCCTGACTGTGCAGATACTGTCATACCCTTTCTTCGAATTTTTTTAATTGAAATGTATGACAAAAGTTGGCACACCTGACGGGATGCTTGCTCTATCTCCTCTCTGAATCTTTCCAATCCAATTCCTGGCGGAATATTGCGACGATTCATCGGATTGCTTTTCCTCACCGCAACATAAAGCAACCCATGCGCTATATTATGAATGTTGAATGCAACATCTGTATTCGTGGCGAGGGATCATCGCCTCGCACAACTCCTCGCACTTAGCTGCTGAAATCTTTCTCACTCTATAAATATCCCAAGCATTATACAATAAAAACACTTCGGAGAAATCGAGAATTAAAAATTTAACCAACTTCGGAACGAGGGCGGGCACGTAGACACCGACAAACATTCCTATTATTTGCTTCGACACAAAATGCAATTTCTGATCAGACTGGCAATTGGGCTCTAATTTAAGTAAAACAACTCCAATCTTGATCAAATTTAACACACTTATGTATTTTGGTCCGCTCTATTGATATCTGAAATCCAATTTTTTTTCCAAGTGTGTGTTAGAAGTTGGGGCCCAAAATATTAATTTAAAAAATCATTTTCTGAGCAAAGTGGCAATTGTCCTGTAACTTTGCTAAAAAAGGTTCAATTTTGATTAAACTTGTCATAGTTGTGTATTTTGATCCGCTCTGTTCAGATATTGAGCCAGAATTTATTTTGGAATTTTCGTTTTGAAGCTAAGGGCCAAAAACCGATTTTCAAGAAACAATTTCTCTCGAGAGTGGCATATGACTGGTAATTTTCATAAAAATACTTCAATTTTAATAAAATGTGCCCTACGTATGTATTTTGGTCCGCTCTATTGAAATCTGGAACCCAAAAAATTTTCCTAGTTGGTGTTTTGAAGTTAGGGCCAAAAAAAGGAATTTGAGAAATCATTTTCTAAGCAAAGTGGTAATTGTCCTGTAACTTGTATAAAAATGGTTCAATTTTGATCAAACTTGTCAAAGTTGTGTACTTTGATCCGCTCTGATCAGATATTGAGCCAGAATTTATTTTGGAATTTTCGTGTTGAAGCTAAGGACCAAAAAGCGATTTTCAAGAAACAGTTTCTCTCGAGAGTGTCATATGGGTGGTAATTTTCATAAAAATATTTCAATTTTAACAAAATGTGCCCTACGTATGTATTTTGGTCCGCTCTATTGAAATCTGGAACCCAAAAAATTTTGCTAGTTGGTGTTTTGAAGTTAGGGCCCAAAAAAGGAATTTGAGAAATCATTTTCTAAGCAAAGTGGTAATTGTCCTGTAACTTGTATAAAAATGGTTCAATTTTGATCAAACTTGTCAAAGTTGTGTACTTTGATCCGCTCTGATCAGATATTGAGCCAGAATTTATTTTGGAATTTTCGTTTTGAAACTAAGGGCCAAAAACCGATTTTCAAGAAACCGTTTCTCTCGAGAGTGGCATATGGCTGGTAATTTTCATAAAAATATTTCAATTTTACTAAAATGTGTCCTACGTATGTATTTTGGTCCGCTCTATTGAAATCTAGAACCCAAAAAATTTTCCTAGTTGGTGTTTCGAAGTTAGAGCCCAAAAAAACAATTTTAGAAATGACTTTCTGAGAAAAGTGGCAATTATCCTGTAACTTGTGTAAAAATGGTTCAATTTTGATCAAACTTGTTATAGTTGTGTATTTTGATCCGCTCTGTTCAGATATTGAGCCAGAATTTATTTTGGAATTTTCGTTTTGAAGCTAAGGGCCAAAAACCGATTTTCAAGAAACAGTTTCTCTCGAGAGTGGCATATGACTGGTAATTTTCATAAAAATATTTCAATTTTACTAAAATGTGCCCTACGTATGTTTTTTGGTCCGCTCTATTGAAATCTGAAACTCAAAAATTTTTCCTATTTGGTGTTTTGAAGTTAGGGCCAAAAAAAAAAGAATTTTAGAAATCACTTTCTGAGCAAAGTGGCAATTGTCTTGTAACTTTTTTAAAAATGGTTCAATTTTGGTCAAACTTGTCATAGTTGTGTATTTTGATCCGCTCTATTCAGATATTGAGCCAGAATTTATTTTGGAATTTTCGTTTTGAAGCTAAGGGCCAAAAACCGATTTTCAAGAAACCGTTTCTCTCGAGAGTGGCATATGGCTGGTACTTTACAAAAAAATAATTCAATTTTAATAAAATGTGTCCTACGTATGTATTTTGGTCCGCTCTATTGAAATATGGAATCCAAAAAATTTTCCGATTTGGTGTTTTGAAGTTAGGGCCAAAAAAAAAAGAATTTTAGAAATCACTTTCTGAGCAAAGTGACAATTATCCTGTAACTTGTGGAAAAATGGTTCAATTTTGATCAAACTTATCATAGTTGTGTACTTTGATCCGCTCTATCGAGATACTGAACCAAAATTTATTTTGGAATTTTCGTTTTGAAGCTAAGGGCCAAAAACCGATTTTCAAGAAACCGTTTCTCTCGAGAGTGGCATATGGCCTATAATTTTTGTAAAAATGATTCAGATTTAATAAAATTCACAGCACTCGTGGATTTTGGCATGCTCTATTGAAATATGAAACCCAAAATAATTTTCGAGTTTGCGTTTTGGCTCTCAGGGACAATAATTGGATTTCAGGAAACATTTTCTAATCAGAGAGGCAATTGTGTGATAATTCTACCAAATGCAATTCAATCTCGACAGTTTATGTCTTTTTTCCTTTTCATTATTATACGTAATTATGAGTACATTGTTTGACCCGATTTGGCCCCTGTTGAATTTCCTTGGTAAAAGTGCGTGGAATTATTTTAAATCTTTAAAGGGGTGCGATTTTGGCGCTTTTCGTAGGTAATTATCTTCGATTAACTCCGTTGTAGTCCAATTTTCGTAGTAATTCGGTGTGGGGCCCAAGTCACCGGTCCGAAGTTTATTTAGTCTGAAAGCGTGTTTTTGCTGAAAGCAATTCTCTATGTGAATTACCTGGAAATTAAGCGTGAACAGCTCGCGGCGAAAGTCTCTAGTATAGAGGAGCAACAGGAAACCTGCAGCACAAGCACTCATTACCGCCTCCTCCTTTTCGGAGGGTTGTTCGGGGGATTTTGCTGACGATGGCTTTTACCGGGCACTACTGAAATTACTAAATATCGAGACATTTAACTCGGGCCCTTTTCATTTCAACTTTCTGTCTTTCTCTCCTCTGCTGATTCAATTAAATGAGTTCAGTGGGAGAGAGGGTTTTTTTTTCAGTGAGAAAAGTCGAATTCGGTGTTTACATATTACAAAGTGGCGGTAACAAATTAGTTACGTCGGTATTAATCGTCTCGGCTGTTAACTTACTACGACGTTTCCTCCTATTCTTAATCTTGGGGACCGTTCCTCTAAGACATTAAACGCCAAATGAGAAACATTTAATGTACTTACAGACAATTTGGAATTACTAAGTAAATAAGCGACTAAAGGTACTCTATATTAATTAGCAAACTTCCTTCCCTTACGCGACCGAGACCCAAACGGTGACACTAATTATTGCCAAACTTTATCGAGGGGACCTGCAATTCTTTCACACAATCACGAACTACACGAGATTCAATTGAGAAAGTTGCAAAAATTACACGAAAACGCGACAAAGAAACCGATTTATATCTACGATTATGACTATCACATGCCAATTCGAATACATTTTTGGGCTTCATATTTCAATAAAGCGGACCAAAATACACAAATGGCTTCAATTTTATCAAAATTGAAGTGCCCTTACAAAAATTACAGGCCAAATGCCACTCTCAAGGGAATTGTTTTTTTGAAATCCAGGTTTTGGGCCTTAACACCGAAACATGAAGTCGAAGCGACTTTTCAATTCCATATTTCAATAGAGCGGACGAAAACATATAAGTGCCGTTAATTTTATCAAAAATGAAGTATTTTTAGCAAAGTTACAGCACAATTGCCGGTTTTCTAAGAATTTTTCCTTTCAAATACGGTTTTTGAGCCTTAACGCCAAAACGCGAACTCGAAGAGATTTTTTGGTTCCATGTTTCAATAGAGCGGACCAAAATACACAAATGAAGTTAATTTAATCAAAGTTGAATTATGTTTAGCAAAGTTACAACAGAATTGCCAGTAGTATAAGAATTTTTCCTCTCAAAACCGGTTTTTCGAACTTAGCGCCAAAACGCGGACTTGAATAAATTTTTGAGTTCCATATTTCGATAGAGCGGACCAAAATACCAAAGTGACCTTAATTTCATCAAAGTTGAATTATTTTTAGCAAAGTTACAGCACAATTGCCAGTTTTCTAAGAATTTTTCCTTTCAAATACGGTTTTTGAGCCTTAACGCCAAAACGCGAACTCGAAGAGATTTTTTGGTTCCATATTTCAATAGAGCGGACCAAAATACACAAATGAAGTTAATTTAATCAAAGTTGAATTATGTTTAGCAAAGTTACAACAGAATTGCCAGTAGTATAAGAATTTTTCCTCTCAAAACCGGTTTTTCGGCCTTAGCGCCAAAACGCGGACTTGAATAAATTTTTGAGTTCCATATTTCGATAGAGCGGACCAAAATACCAAAGTGGCCTTAATTTCATTAAAGTTGAATTATTTTTAGCAAAGTTACAGCACAATTGCCAGTTTTCTAAGAATTTTTCCTCTTAAATATGGTTTTTGCGCTTTAATTCCAAAACACGAACTCGTAAAGATTTTTCGGTTCCATATTTCAATAGAGCAGACCAAAATGCACAAGCGACGTTAATTTTATCAAAGTTGGATTACTCTTAGCAAAGTTACAGCTCAATTGCCAGTTTTCTATGAATTTTTCCTCTGAAATCGGTTTTATGGCCTTAAGGCCGAAACGCGAACTGTTAGCGATTTTTGGGTTCCATATTTCAACAGAGCGGATCAAAATACGTAAGTAACGTTAATTTGACCATAGATAAACTACTTTTACCAAATGCCAGTTTTCTAAGAATTTTTTTCTGAAATGCGGTTTTTGGGCCTTAACGCCAAAACGCGAATTTGTACCACTTTCTGGTCTTCATATTTGAATAGAGCGGACCAAAATACACAAGTGACGTGAATTTGATCAAAATTGGAGCTAGAATTTTGAGGCACACCAAAGCAAGTCAAGTGGATTCAGATCGGGTCGTGCGATGGCCATTCTCTGATAATTGGCTAGAAAGGTGGAATTTTTCGCTTTGTCCAATTATGTCTCCGATTTGGGGCGACATCTCTGAAAGCTTTCATTCGAATTTCTCTCCGAATTCCTCTCTCATTTCGCTCACCTCGTTGTCGATTGAATTTGACAGTTATATTGCTTTTGTCGTCGTTTCTCGAGGTCATCCGATTTGGTTCGTGATTAGAGGAGTTTTCCACCTTTTCCTCGCACACGTTCGCCCCCAAACCAATCCTAAATATTTTATTTTCCTCGCTAGGAATGCGACGTTAGTTTACATATGTTGGACGTGATTGGAAAGCGATTCTCGACTTTCGGTTTTATTGTAGTCAGATCTTCATCCATCGGGTTTTTCCCCCGGAAAATCGCTTATCGCTTGTTTCGGAGGTCATTAATATCGGCGTAATGCAGTGCCAACTGCTCCCCGGAGTCCTCCGGACTCCGGAGAGAGCAAAGTGTGTTTGTTTTGGCTCAAGAGTTGCAAAATGAAAAATCGACAAAATTTAAATCATAATTTAGAGTGTTGTAGCGCTTGAAAAGGTGCCACTTAATAACCTCGTGCCGACTGATTTATTCCTGATGCTAATTTCGTTGTTTTATTTACTTTTTCAGGTAAGAGAGCGAAGTTGGTAGCCGTTGAGAGACAGATGTTGCTGGATGGTGAGTGCTTCATTAATATTACACTCTTGTTCAACACTTGTGATAAATAAGGGGAAATTACCGAGTTTTGAGACGTTTTCAAACGCGGAAAAGTCGACAAGATTTATCGCGCTTCGACTATTTTTAAGCAGATTAGTTAAATACTTTGAAAAATTTGCACGGGTATTAGAATCGGGCCCGAAATAGCGACCTGAGGGGCCCGCATTTTTAATAACTCACACGGAACCAAAACACCGATCATCTACAAATAAATAGCTGTCATTCAGGTGCGACAATTTGTTTATCTAAACGTTCGAAATCGAGTACAATACATTAAAAGCTTCGTTTTTGATAAACAAACCGACGATGATTTACGTGCAGTTCGCCGTATGCCAATAGTTATTAAAAATTGTTTAAGTTCGGTTTATTGCCGGAAAAAACCTAAATTTGGGATTAGTACCATTTAAAGTGAATTAAAGATTTCAAATCTAACTACAACTTATAATTTTAAAGATAGGGGCCCTCGTAATAATTGCAAAATTTTGGCCAAAACTTGTTAATTCACAATTTTGTTGTGATTTTTTCATATAACTTAACTACAATTAGCTTTTCTCGTGAAAAATGAAGCAAGGAGTGGGAATTTGCAAGAGCTATCTTAATGCGATTGGTAGTGGCAAAGATATAGTAAAAAATTTTGGGTCATTTTGCTCAAACTGCGAACATTTGTGATTTACTGTGAGATTTTTCAATAAAACGTAATCAAACGTGTTGTTTTTTATAGAAAATGATCCAAAGAATTCAAATTACCAATAATTATGTAGTTCTGGCGATTAGTTTCACAGATATTGTCAAAAAAGTTATGAAAATTTGGGTCATTTTGCTAATAAAGGGACCATTTGACATTATTTGGAACACTTGTGGATAAAATGAAATTAAATTTGTTGTTTGTTAAGCAAAATGAGCCAAGGAATGCAAATTACCAAAAATTATTTAGTTCCGGCTAGTAGTTTTAAAGATATGGTCTAAAAAATTGTGAAAATTTGGGTCATTTTGCTAAAAGAGCGATCAGTTGACATTTTTTTGAACACTTAAAGATAAAATTAAATCAAATTTGTTGTTACTTATACAAAATGAGCCAAGGAATGCAAATTCGCAAAAATTATATAGTTTTGACAAATGGTTTTAGAGATACCGTCAAAAGAATTGAAAAAAATTGGGTCATTTTGCTACAAAGGCAAACATCTGCCCTTTTCTGGAACATTTTAAGATGCAATTAAATTAAATTTGGTGTGTCTCATACTAAGAGAGCCCGGGAATGCAGATTTGTAAGAATTGTTCAGTTTTGACTTATAGTTTCAAAGATATCAGCAAAGAAATTGCAAAATTTTGGGTCATTTTGCTTCAACAGCGAACATTTGAGATTTGCTTGGAGAATTTTTAATAAAATTAAATAAAAATTGCTTTTTCTTATACACAATCAGCCAGGGAATGCAGATCCGCATGAATTATTCAGTTTGGACGTGTAGTTTCTAAAATATCATCAAAAAATTAAAAAACAATAAGATCACTTTTATCGAAAAATTAATATTTGTTTTTTTTTTGGTAAAATCGATTCAGACTTACTTTTCTAATACAAAAAAAGCCGAGGAACCTAAATTTGCAAGAATTATTTAGCTCCGACTAGTAGTTTCAAAGATATCGTCAAAAAACTTCCACTTGTGAGGTGTATATACTTTATGTTTGTCCATTCCTGGGCTAAATTGGCTTGTTCTGGACAACGCCAAGCTCGAATTTGGGTCAAAATCACGCGATGAGCTACATTTTTCTACTAGATCGCTTATCCCTTCACGTTTTCTGTTTTGCGAATTTGGATGAATCGTGTAATTTCCCCCTCGTTTTATCAAAGTAAAAACTAAGACCGGTTTCAAAGTAAGTTTGTTTCGTTTTTGACCTGGTGCGAACTTTCCTCTTTGCTAATTCCGTCCGTGAAGCTCGCAGGTGCATCGGAATCGTTTCATCCATAAAACATCTCGTTTCATTCGTTGTAAATGATGAAAACCGTTTTCGGTCCACCGTCCGATATTTGAAGTCTTGAAACTCGTGACATGCAGTAATCCGGTAATGTAATCTCGGTTAGTACCTCACAATAGATGATTATCTCGCGATATCATGATCCAGGTACAGATTTACGGCAGTCTTAAGCTCTTCCTGGTCTTGAAAGTGGCGGCGAATAATAACAGTGATCCTAATTTAGCCGGCGGCTGACTCCGCAGTAATTATGTTATCTCGTCGACGTTTACGTCGCGATCTCTGCTCACCTTTCTCCCATACATTAGCCCTTCTCTTACCTGAAACTTCCTTCGCCCAGGACGCACTCGAGCATGAAGGTGATAAGGAAGGCGAAGGTAAATGATCCAACCTTGAGGTGATAATTCATGGAACGGAAGGAAGGGATTTAATTATCTCGCCACAGGAATAACGACCAAAGCATTTTTAAACACAACATTTCAGGTGACTAACACTGAAATATATAACGCGGACGCCATAAATTACAAGAGGTTATAAATTGACTGTACAATAGAATTGCACTTGTAGTTTCGAGTGCATGTACAGACACCGTATCTATAAATTGCCCTTTCGTCCTTTTTTCCACGCTAGCGTCTGCCAGCAACCGATGCATGGCCTTTAACACCGACATTATTTCACCGCTTTTAAGAATATATCGCTAAAAACTGGAGCTCTAATTGCTTCTAAACTTTTTCACAAACGAATTAACTTGATCGGTAATAAAGTGCAAATATGCCGAACAGAAAAATCAAAGTTATAAGTGATCCAATAGAAGAAATAAACTCAGCAGGTGATTTTAAACGAATTTGGAGCTTGGCATTGCACTGAATTGATAACTTTTGTCCAGGAATGCCAAAACAAATGCCCTATAGGTATAATGGTGAAGCCACCGATTAGTGTTTTTTAACGCTATCTGGGTTATTAGTTGTCGTAGGCAATAAATTTTGTCAGAATTATATGTCGCGCCTGATTTTACATCAGAAAAACCCTTTTCTGACTTGTGATAAGTGCAAGTATGCCAAACAGAAAAATTGAAGTTATAAGTAATATAACAGAAGAAATAAGCTCAGCGGGTGATTTTAAATGAAATTGGAGCTTGGCATTCCACTGAATTGCCAAATTTTGTTCAGGAATGCCAAAACAAATGCCCTATAGGTATAATGGTGAAACCACTGATTAGTGTTTTTTTAACGCTATCTAGGTAACTAGTTGTCGTAGCTAATAAATTTTGGCAGAATTATATTACGTGCTTTATTTTATATTAAAAAAACCCTTTTCTGATCTGTGATAAGTGCAAGTATGCCAAACAGAAAAATTGAAGTTATAAGTAATATAACAGAAAAAATAAGCTTAGCGGGTCATTTTAAACGAAATTGGAGCTTGGCGTTGCACTGAATTGTCAAATTTTGTCCAGGAATGCCAAAACAAATGCCCTATAGGTATAATGGTGAAACCATTGATTAGTGTTTTTTTAACGCTATCTGGTTAACTAGTTGTCGTAGCTAATAAATTTTGTCAGAATTATATTCCTTGCCTCATTTTACATCAAAAAAGCCTTTTTCTGATCTGTGATAAGTGCAAGTATGCCAAACAGAAAAATTGAAGTTGTAAGTAATATAACAGAAGAAATAAGCTCAGCGAGTGACTTTAAACGAAATTGGAGCTTGGCGTTGCACTGAATTGCCAAATTTTGTCCACGAATGCCAAAACAAATGCCCTATAGGTATAATGGTGAAACCATTGATTAGTGCTTTTCAAACGCTATCTGGGTAACTAGTTGTCGTAGCTAATAAATTTTGTCAAAATTATATTCCGTGCTTTATTTTACATCAAAAAACCCTTTTCTGACCTGGGATAAGTGCAAGTATGCCAAACAGAAAAATTGAAGTTATAAGTAATATAATAGAAAAAATAAACTTAACGGGTCATTTTAAACGAAATTGGAGCTTGGCGTTGCACTGTATTGCCAAATTTTGTCCAGGAATGCCAAAACAAATGCCCTATAGGTATAATGGTGAAGCCTCCGATTAGTGTTTTTTAAACGGCTATCTGGGTAACTAGTTGTCGTAGCCAATAAACTTTGTCAGAATTATATTCCGTGCTTCATTTTACATCAGAAAAACCCTTTTCTGATCTGTGATAAGTGCAAGTATGCCAAACAGAAAAATTGAAGTTAGAAGTAATCCAACAGAAAAAATAAGTTCAGCGAGTGATTTTAGACGAAATCGGAGCTTGGCTTTGTCCAGTGTTGGTGAATGTGGTAGAGGAATGCGAAAATAGAAGCAATACACTTATATGGTCGATGTTAAAATTGTCGTCGAGTGAGGTGTGGGTTTGTTTTTGGGCTTGTAAGGGATCCGGAAGCTGGAATAAAGTTTGATCGAGTGAAAAAAAGCCCGCGTCGAAAATAATAAATCGCGTTTGTTGGCAAAGAATGACAGGTAATGGTGAGGACGGTTCCCTCTGGAAAACGGCTCGTTTACGGCGGTCGTTGTGCGGTTATGGGTTTTTCTCGATGGTTTATAAACTGTCTCTTATCTGCGATTGGGATTTATGAACGATAAATCAAAATTTATCACGCGGGATTTCTCTCTCTGCGTGTGTTTGGTAAAATTCAGGTGTGCTTCGTCTTTTGGTTACGTTAAGATGATTAAGTGTTTATGAGGTGATAACGAAGTGGAAGCGAAGACAAAAGCGAAGAGAGAACAGTGGAAAGATCTATAGCCAGCTAACATGATTTACTAACTGATTCCTAGTTGAGTACGAGAAGACAAAGTCAGTCGTGATCCCCCAATTCCCTCGAGTTTGCACCTCTAGCGTTTTAAAACTGTGAGGCGTTTGATCGATAAAGCAGGTATCGGTGTTATTACGCAAAGGATTAGAACACTTTTATCTCGAAGCAGGAGAGAGGGGACAAAGGACTCGAAACTTGGTAGAAAACTTTTCTTTCATCAGCAGTAATGGTTTTCAATTCTTCTCGGCCAGCGGCATGACCTCCAGCCCCCTCGAATGGAAAGTCCGGACTCAGGTGGGGATTACGAACAATCAGATCGAGTCGTTTATCAAAAAATCTCGCACCTCCCTCTTTTTTCCCGCCCTGTAGGTAACAGATGACGACGTAAACCGCCGATATTTACGATCAATTCCCCCGCACAAAACATCGCGTTCCTCCGCTAGGCACACCTGCAAAAATACGCTAGTTTCCGCTCTTATATAGGTAGATAATGCTTCATAACTCATCTGGAAATTGCTTTCGCTTCCATTTCAGCCGGCAATAAACCTGCTCAAGCACATTTCTGTGTGTTTGCCACCTATCGTAAACTAGACAATGGAGGCTTGGCATTTCGACGCACATCTAATTACCCCCTACATTTTTTGCATTCTTACAACACTATTTTCACAACACTTAACATCAATTATGGAAAATTTCAATTAACCCTTTTAACTTTTTGAAAATGTACAGTTTCAATTAAATCAAGCGCCGAATCTACAACTAAACGAATATTTAAACTACGATTGATAGTTTTAAAGTTATCATAAAAAATTTGGTCATTTGATGAAAAGTCAGGAAATTTGGTATTTTGACGAAATTTATTATGTGACCAAATCCAGTAATTTAATTCAGTGTTGTGTAAACTGAACCAAAGATCACTATTTTGTCAAGAATAGCAAGGTACGATTAGTACCTTATTCAAGGATATAATAAAAAAAACAGTTTTTGACGGTCATTTTGTGGAAATATGAAATATTCCCTATTTGCATAAAGACTTTTGGACAAAATTTAATCCCAATGACCTTTTCTGGTAGGAAATGAACCGAGAAATTCAAATCTGTCTGAATAATTGCGCTACGACCAATAGTTTTAAAAATATCGTCAAAAATCTTGTTTTTTTTCTGGGTCATTTGAAGAAAAGACTGGAAATCTCATATTTTGACGAATCTTTTAGACCGAATTTGATGAATCAACTCAGTCTTATCTTTAATGAACCAGAGATCACTATTTGATTAAAAATTTGTAGGTACGACTAGTATCTCCAATGATATAATAAACAAGAATCAGTTTTTTATAGTTGTTTTGTCGAAATAGGAAATATTTCCTATTTGCTTAAAGACTTTTTGAGAAAATCTAAACACAATTACCTTTTCTGGTAGAAAATGAACCGAGAAATTCAAATCTGTCGCAATAATTGCGCTGCGTCCAATAGTTTTCAAGATATCATCAAAAATCGTTGTTTTTTTTTTTGGTCATTAGTTGAAAAGACGGGAAGTCTCATATTTTGACGAATCTTTTTGACCGAATTTGATGAATCAACTTGTTGAATGAACCAGAGATCACTGTTTGATTAAAAATTTGTAGGTACGACTAGTACCTCCAATGATATAATAAACAAGAATCAGTTTTTTATAGTTATTTTGTCGAAATAGAAAATATTTCCTATTTGCTTAAAGACTTTTTGAGAAAATCTAAACACAATTACCTTTTCTGGTAGAAAATGAACCGGGAAATTCAAATCTGTCGCAATAATTGCGCTACGTCCAATAGTTTTCAAGATATCATCAAAAATCGTTTTTTTTTTGGGTCATTAGTTGAAAAGACTGGAAATTTCATATTTTGACGATTTTTTTTTGACTGAATTTAATAGATCAACTCAGTCTTACGTTGAATGAACCAGAGATCACTGTTTGATCAAAAATTTGTAGGTACGACTAGTACCTTCAAGGATATAACGAAAATAATGCAGTTTTATAGTTACTTTGTGGAAATCTGAAATAGTTCCTATTTGCTTGAGGACTTTTTGACAAAATTTAATCTCAATTACATTTCTCGTAAGAAATGAACCGGGAAATTCAAATCTGTCTGAATAATTGCGCTACGACCAATAGTTTTAAAAAAATCGTCAAAAATCTTGGTTTTTTTCTGGGTCATTTGAAGAAAAGACTGGAAATCTTATATTTTGACGAATCTTTTAGACCGAATTTGATAAATCAACTCAGTCTTATCTTGAATGAACCAGAGATCACTGTTTGATTAAAAATTTGTAGGTACGACTAGTACCTCCAATGATATAATAAACAAGAATCAGTTTTTTATAGTTATTTTGTCGAAATAGGAAATATTTCCTATTTGCTTAAAGACTTTTTTGAGAAAATATAAACACAATTACCTTTTCTGGTAGAAAATGAACCGAGAAATTCAAATCTGTCGCAATAATTGCGCTACGTCCAATAGTTTTCAAGATATCATCAAGAATCGTTGTTTTTTTTGGGTCATTAGTTGAAAAGACTGGAAATTTCATATTTTGACGATTTTTTTTTTGACTGAATTTAATAGATCAACTCAGTCTTACGTTGAATGAACCAGAGATCACTATTTGATCAAAAATTTGTAAGTACGACTAGTACCTTCAAGGATATAACGAAAATAATGCAGTTTTTTATAGTTACTTTGTGGAAATCTGAAATAGTTCCTATTTGCTTGAGGACTTTTTGACAAAATTTAATCTCAATTACATTTCTCGTAGGAAATGAACCGGGAAATTCAAATCTGTCTGAATAATTGAGCTACAACCAATAGTTTTAAAAAAATCGTCAAAAATCTTGGTTTTTTTCTGGGTCATTTGAAGAAAAGATTGGAAATCTCATATTTTGACGAATCTTTTTGACCGAATTTGATGAATCAATTTGTTGAATGAACCAGAGATCACTGTTTGATTAAAAATTTGTAGGTACGACTAGTACCTCCAATGATATAATAAACAAGAATCAGTTTTTTATAGTTATTTTGTTGAAATAGAAAATATTTCCTATTTGCTTAAAGACTTTTTGAGAAAATCTAAACACAATTACCTTTTCTGGTAGAAAACGAACCGGGAAATTCAAATCTGTCGCAATAATTGCGCTACGTCCAATAGTTTTCAAGATATCATCAAAAATCGTTTTTTTTTTGGGTCATTAGTTGAAAAGACTGGAAATTTCATATTTTGACGATTTTTTTTTGACTGAAATTAATAGATCAACTCAGTCTTACGTTAAATGAACCAGACATCACTATTTGATCAAAAATTCGTAGGTACGACTAGTACCTTCAAGGACATAACGAAAATAATGCAGTTTTTTATAGTTACTTTGTGGAAATCTGAAATAGTTCCTATTTGCTTGAGGACTTTTTGACAAAATTTAATCTCAATTACATTTCTCGTAGGAAATGAACCTGAAAATTCAAAATTTTCTGAATAATTGAGCTACAACCAATAGTTTTGAAGATATCGTCAAAAATTGTTTTTTGTAAAATCATTTGAAGACAAGTCTGGAAATTTGCATTGTTCACTGAAACTAATAAAACAGTTCAGTTTTACGGAAAGTAAACTAAAGATTAACATTCAGATACAACTTTGGGGGGTCTGGTACTACCAAATATACCTATCAGCAAAGTTTATGGTTATTTTCTGAAAAGATTTCGTTTTTTTATCATAACATTTGCTTGTGTTTTAGATATATGTTAATTTCGAGAAACACAATTAGCCTAGAAGATTTTGATGCTCATCGAATAAAGTGCTAAAAGTTGTAGACTAGATGTTGTCACTTTGTCGCCCTTCTAATTACCCCTCGCCAATTTTTCCAATGATAAATAATCTCTCGGATTTTTATCGCTTGCCGTGGCTGTAATTCACACCTAATTGACAGTTACCGTAGGTGTACAGTTCCAAACTAAACCGGTAAAATATGCGCCGGCACTTTATTACTCTCAATTTTCCGTCGAGATTTCTTCTTCTTTCACTTTCGAAGTAAATTGCCACATTATTACGTACAAAGGGCAATTTGCATAAGGATTGTCGCCGATTAGTGCCCGCCAGCGCTCGCTCATTTACATCCGGGCCACTGTTACGGCCCGATTCGACACCTATCGATCCCACCTGGTGGACACCCCACTCTCACTTGATTCGGCCATCGCTCGATTCTGGCTTTGATGGTTCCATTGTTCTCTCACTCCTCCCTCTCACGATAATTTAAGATGAGCGAGAACGTGCCTTTTCAATAACTTTACAGGTTGCTTGCCACTCAGGTATTCAAGTGGCTGACTTGGCGCGATTGCGGCATGAAAGATCGTTTAAATTCATACGTGGATTAACTCACAGATTTACCATGGAATGATCGCACCTTGTTATTGAAACATTTACACAAATTCAAATCATTCCTACTCACCTTTTCGCATTCCTCAACCACATTTACCGACCCTAGCCAAAGCCAAGCTCCGATTTCGTTTAAATTCACTCGCTGGGCTTATTTTTTCTGTTAGATTACTTACAACTTCAATTTTTCTGTTCGGCATACTTGCACTTATCACAGATAAGAAGAGGGTTTCTCTGATGTAAAATGAGGCACGGAATATAATTCTGACAAAATTTATTAGCTACGACAACTAGTTACCCAAATATCGTTAAAAAACACTAAGCGGTGGATTCACTATTATACCTATAGGGCATTTGTTTTGGTATTCCTGGACAAAATTTCGCAATTCAGTGCAACGCCAAGCTCCGATTTCGTTTAGAATCACTCGCTGAGCTTATTTTTTCTGTTAGATTACTTACAACTTCAATTTTTCTGTTCGGCATACTTGCACTTATCACAGATAAGAAAAGGGTTTTTCTGATGTAAAATGAGGCACGGAATATAATTCTGACAAAATTTATTAGCTACGACAACTAGTTACTCAAATATCGTTAAAAAACACTAAGCGGTGGATCCACTATTATACCTATAGGGCATTTGTTTTGGTATTCCTGGACAAAATTTCGCAATTCAGTGCAACGCCAAGCTCCGATTTCGTTTAGAATCACTCGCTGGGCTTATTTTTTCTGTTAGATTACTTACAATTTCAATTTTTCTGTTCGGCACACTTGCACTTATCACAGATAAGAAAAGGGTTTTTCTGATGTAAAATGAGGCACGGAATATAATTCTGACAAAATGTATTAGCTACGACAACTAGTTACCCAAATATCGTTAAAAAACACTAAGCGGTGGATTCACTATTATACCTATAGGGCATTTGTTTTGGTATTCCTGGACAAAATTTCGCAATTCAGTGCAACGCCAAGCTCCGATTTCGTTTAGAATCACTCGCTGGGCTTATTTTTTCTGTTAGATTACTTACAACTTCAATTTTTCTGTTCGGCATACTTGCACTTATCACAGATAAGAAGAGGGTTTTTCTGATGTAAAATGAGGCACGGAATATAATTCTGACAAAATTTATTAGCTACGACAACTAGTTACCCAAATATCGTTAAAAAACACTAAGCGGTGGATTCACTATTATACCTATAGGGCATTTGTTTTGGTATTCCTGGACAAAATTTCGCAATTCAGTGCAACGCCAAGCTCCGATTTCGTTTAGAATCACTCGCTGGGCTTATTTTTTCTGTTAGATTACTTACAACTTCAATTTTTCTGTTTGGCATACTTGCACTTATCACAAATCAGAAAAGGGTTTTTCTGATGTAAAATCAGGCACGGAATATAATTCTGACAAAATTTATTGGCTACGACAACTAATTACCCAGACATCGTTAAAAAACACTAAGCGGTGGCTTCACTATTATACCTATACGGCATTTGTTTTGGTATTCCTGAACAAAAGTTCGCAATTCAGTGCAACGCCAAGCTCCGATTTCGTTTAGAATCACTCGCTGGGCTTATTTTTTCTGTTAGATTACTTACAACTTCGATTTTTCTGTTCGGCATACTTGCACTTATCACAAATCAGAAAAAACATTTCTGGTGCAAAATGAACACGGGATCATAAGTTTGGCAAAATCATTTGTAATATATGAGTAATAGTTTCACGTAGATGGTCAGAAAATCAACAATTGGTAATAAGGTATATGGTTTTGTTTTGGCATTCCTTGGCCAAAATTGTCAATTCTGTGCGATGCCAAGCTCCAGTTTGGTTAAAAATCGCGCACTGAGCTTATTTTTTCTGTTCGATTATTTATATGTTGAGTTTTTCTGTTCGTCGTATTTATTTAAGCGCGCACAATTCCCTTTGTCGTCCCATAGCCGGCATTAAATCCGTCCGGACTGCTCCTTTCGCTCTCTAAATCATCGGATTAATCATTATTTGAAGAGACCATCGCGTAAAATGTTTCGGATTAAATTATCCCCGAATCGGTCTACAAGCTTGGCATAAACTCTCCGACTATAAAGCAAACACCGCCGTTTGATTGCTTTTTCTCTCCTTTAATATTCCATCGGATTTAATGGAATGCTTAAAAGATCCGGAAAGTTGGTGCAGAGATCCTAGTCCAAGATATGCACTTAATCCATTACAATCGGCGGGTTTTTGATGTCTCATTCGTGCTTTGGTGGCCTCTCTCTAATCTTGAAATTGCGACACGACGCCAATGCAATTAATTACACATTCAAGTATCGACGCCTACTTAGCATTTTTCTGTAATCGTCTTGTGCGAAACAAGCTGCGAATACCTAATCATTCGCTTATATACAATGTGTTCGAATAAATTCGACAGACATCTCCAATATAGACAATGATGTTATATTGGCCGCGACGACGCACACCTTGCACACGCCGTGAGGAAAATAACATTACAGGAAGGGTCTACTGTTTAATATTGGATGTGGCGAACTCTTCCCTTCCTTCAAGACGCTTTCGCTATTCATTTTCGGGCCTGTAAACTGATTAGAGGCAACGAGGTGGCATAGTAATGACACAAAAATAAAACTAACAAGGGATTTCATAGAAAAAATAGATTTCACTCATCACCCGAAACAACATCTGAGCTTGTCTCGTTCTAATTTTTTATAACATGGCTCAGGAACACTATCGTAGGTCTACAGACAAATATAAAAATTGACGCAACAAGAGTCCTGGTAGAAAAATTAGCTGTTACTGGTCGTTCTGTGATGACTTTGAGCTTGGCGTGCTTAAAACTTTGCAATATGGGCCCAGGATCGGGCACAAAGTGGACGCGAAAAACAAACGAGACGCGTTAGATTTTTTGGTAGAAAATTTAGGTTCAATTGATGATTTTAAGTTATAATTGAGCTTGGTATAATTGTGAGTTGCGAGATTGCGTGGAGGAACGGTGTTTAAGTCTGGTTCTATGTATATTTTCCAATAAAATTGTTTAGTAGGCGCTAAAACTTCATAAATTCCTTCAGCCCTTGACGTTTCCCTATTCAGAAACTTGCCGCAACATCTGCAAAGATCTTTTACACCTGTTTCGTGCCCTTGTTTGAACTTAACGACCAAAATTTACAACTTGTATTAATCATCACAATTTTCCTTCATGCGAAAAATGCCCGTTATCTGCGCTTGTTATTAATTGAATGCGCGCGCGATCAATGACCCACGCCTATATAGAGTGGTGGCGACTTTATGTTCTATTTACGATAAGTCTTAAAATTGAGGTTAAGTGTTTTTTAAATTCGAACCGGCCGACTTGATTATTTTACCACACGTGGATGATTAAGTGGTTTGTTTTATATACAGTGTGTGTATATTCATTATTTCAATGTTTTATTATTGAGTTGTTTACTTCTATTAATTCAAACATGTGTGTAGTTTATTACCGCCGACTAGTTTATTGCCGTGGAACAACTGTTTCTTGCGCGCTTTTTTTTTCATTCGATTTGTGAGTGATGTTTTCCGGGTTTTTGACCGGCGGAAAAAATCGAGATAAAGGTTTTATCGGGCGGTGTCAAGGTCGTAGGATTACAGCACTGACCTGGCCTAAAATTTTCAAATAATTTCAAAAACCTAAAAAGTGTGATTTGGGATTGTAGTTTTTTTGCGCGAACAGAAAAACTGAACGTGTAAGTAATCTGATAGAAAAAATAAGCTCAGCGATTGATTTTTAACTAAATTGGAGCTTGGCATTGCTTAGAGTTGTGAAATTTGGCTCAGGAACGTGAAACACGAGCGATATAGTGTTGTTTTTTGAATGTTGGTGTGTGTGAGTTTGATTTTGTGTGATTGAGGCTTATTTAAGTATCAAACAATAGTGTTTTTGCGTCCGGTATATTGCGTCTCGTATTGTTGCTCTCGTTATTACCCGTCTATTGTCATAGCGTCATATACGTGAAACTTTTCTTTTATCTGCAGTCGTCATCATCGCTGGCAGGCTGCTTCTTGTGTGAAATGAGATTTTTTCTTTGTTCGACTAACTGCCATATAATAAAAGGTACCGCAGCAGTTGCTGAAGAGGCGACCACTGTGTCACAGGTTGCCGTCTAGTATTATTGCCCCCTTTTTCCGAAGTGCTGATCCGAGAATCCTTTATGTCTGCATTTTAACGTGTCTATCAGTGCACCATACGACTTTTATTCGTCTCAAGGTGTCCACCCTGCATCGATATTTCATTAAAAAGACAGTGGAGGAGTAAAAGCCACCCTTTTAGTTTTTATATCTGCAGTAGTCCTTTAGCCTACGTCATTTGCTTTTAACAACTGTGAAACTAATGGATGCCACCGGTGGCAGCAGGGTATTGTAAGGTGAACTCGGAGCTCTTGCTACCTAAGCCCATTATTCTTCTCCTGAAATCGATTCGCTCGGCAATAAAAAGACTCGCGGATGAAATGCATTTTTACGTTGAATACTTTCAGTGTCGGAGACTCACTCACTGAAGGTCCTTTGTCGGAAAAAGGCACTCAATTGTGATAGATTCGCCAAAGTTTTACATCAATGTAATTTCGCAACTTTTACGGACGACATAAATAACACTAATTCAACGCTATTGTTCGATTTACAACCAACGACAGGATCTCAAAACGACACCAAAACGATACCTTATGAATATTTATGCATTTACTCAAGCTTTATTCAGACTTAGTGAAGGATTTTTCGCAAAATTCAAATACTTCAAGGATTATAATCGGCATGGCAGACAATTAATAAGCAATACATCCTATTAAACCAGTTGTAACCGCTGAAATACTGGACCTTGGATACACCTCACCAATAATTTTTTTCAAAAGTAGACCAAGTAGACGGAATAGACAGTCTTTTGTGAGTAAAAAATGATCCCGTAATCGCCCCTTTTATTAAAGGCTTTAATTTCGAGTTTTAGGCTTTGGAATTTTAAAAATATACAAGAAAGGGTCATTATTTGATCAGGAATTTTAAGTTTTAACTTCATGAGCAAAAATTAAAGCAATGTTTAGTTTTTTCTTTGATTTTTCAGATATGTTTTTATTTTCCATGCCAAGTACCACGTGTGGTACTTCCACTGAATAGCCCCTATGGATATATTACAGCGGATCTAGACGGAATAGTGATACTATTTTGGGAAAAAAATAACTGTGTAATCGCCAGTGTTGTAAAATGAATTAGAATAAAGTTATAAACTAGGAAAATTGTCTCCTTTTTTGATATCGAAGAAAATGTTGTGCGATTTTAAGGAAATAAAAACGGAATAAAAAGTCTTTTTTCAGCAAGTTGTGAGGATAAACAAAGGCATCATTTTTGAGTTACCGGCTTTGGAATCTTGAATAATTTCATTAGGAATTTTTACAATAAACTCTTTGTTAGTCGTTTTAAACAAAAATTAAATCATAGTGAACGTTTTGCCAAAAGATTTGAACTATATTTGTATGGTTTTTCGATAAGTACCAAGTCAATACTATATATATATATGTATATATATATATATACTATGTATATATCTATACACTCTCGAACCAGTAAATAGGTGTATACTTCTGTTAATATGGACGAAATAGGAAGTCTTTCTTTAACTGAAAATGATCGTGTAATCGCCACTATCAACAAAGGTACCATTTTCGAATTATGGGCGTAGGAATTTTGAAAAAAGGGTCAAATTGGTTTTTGCTTGGTTAGTGAAAAACTATAAATTATGAAGATTAATGGTAAGATTAAGATTAATTAGGAAGCTATTTGGGCTGATGGTACTTTTGAATGTGCTTTTTTTAGTTTCTGACTTTCTAAGATATCTTGTAAAAAATTAAATAGTTTGTACTTCTCCGAATGTGGATAGAATAGGTTGTATTTATCCAACAAAGCGTGACTGCATCACCGCCATTGTTGCAGATGCTTGATTAATAGTGTTTTTAGCATCGGAATCGAGTCTTAGATTCGCAACGTCGCGTCTTTTCCGCCCCATCCCTCGCAACAATGGCTCATAATTAGATAAAGATAACATAATTAAGAGCGCGGTCTATCCGAAAACGGCAGTTAAGTCATCAAGGTAAATTATTCGTCGAGTGTGTCTAATGACAACGATCTCCGTTATCGCTCACCTATAATTTAGGACATTCACGTTGATATAAGAGTGTCCTGATGAGACATAATTAGGGAGAGACGGGAGAGAGCAGCGCCATTAAAATACCGTGGCAGGGATTGACGATATAAATCAATGGAGGAGGTTTAGACGCCACTGCCCACCTAGTCTCCGACAATGACTTATTGTCGAAGGAGAAAAAAAACGGAAGGGATCGCGATTATGCGTATCGACGGGAAAAAATCCTAAATTTAGCCTGTGCTGACATAAATCACAATTAAAATTTTTTGGAAGCTCACACAGTGTCGGATCTGATAAGACAAGAGTCGAAAAAATTTCATGCAGGATTGAGAGTGGGATTATTTATAGCCCAGGCATTAATTTTTAATTATTCGAGTCGTAGCACCTGGCCCATCATAAATTCGCCTTTTTCTCGGCATATTTTTACCTTATCCTCTTGATAAATGCCGCTTATTTGCAGGTAATTTCCCCGGCAATTTGGTGGTGTTTGTTCAGCGGTGAGAGTTGTTATTTACCTGTCTTCGAGACGCTACCGACGCCCACGTCGTTTGACTACGACTAATAGCTTTCTGACATGCCAGACACGAAATTAATGTGGGGGCTACAGGTAACGTGTGGCGGCTATTTTTAACTCGCTAAATATACAGGACAACGGAGAAATACTCCATGCGGACGTCGGGCTTTTATTAATGACACCTTTCGGACATGTTAATGATGATGGATTTTTTTCTATCACTCATTCAGCTGTTGTTTGCTATTTGGATGTCTTTATTAATAACGGGACGGCGAGGGATTAAGTGGCGGAAAGGTTCAGGCTTAGAAAAATCACAAATTGTATTTATTTTGGTCCAAGCACTGCATTCCACACTTTATAACACAATTAATATTCTTCTAAACACAATAGCATCTACAAGGTCGAGTTGAACGCACGAAAAACTCCCTATTCCGTCTATTTTGCAAACACAAAAAACAAGTCTTCCGTTCAAGGGTAACTAAGCTATATCTACTGTGCCAAAAACTAAACTGACCAAATTGGCCTACAAACTTGGCAATTCCTTTATTTATTCCGAAAAACTTGGTCTAAGCAAGGCAATTACTATAATTGGTTTTACGATACGTAAAGTTGACCCTTTTTCGTGTATCTACTTTATTCCAAAGCCAATAACTCAGCTTCTGATCCTTCTAAGACAATGGCGTTTACAAAGTCATTTTTCACTCATTCAATCCTTGTTATTCCGTCTATAATCAAAGAAAGATACACTTGTTTGCTTTTTTCTACTTAAAAACGGATATATCAAGATTATGGCTGTTTTCAATCAGTCAGTCAGCTGTTGCTTGCTATTAGATGTTTTGAGATTAAGATTAAATGAATTTATTTTGCTTATTTCATTGCATTCCACACTTTATAACACAATCAATATTCTTTTAAACACAATAGCATCTACAAGGTCGGGTTGAAAGCACGACAAACTTCCTATTCCGTCTATTTTGCAAACACAAAAAACAAGTCTTCCGTTCAAGGGTAACTAAGCTATATCTACTGTGCCAAAAACTAAACTGACCAAATTGGCTCACAAATTTGGCAATTCCTTTATTTATTCCGAAAAACTTGGTCTAAGCAAGGCAATTACTATAATTGGTTTTACGATACGTAAAGTTGACCCTTTTTCGTGTATCTACTTTATTCCAAAGCCAATAACTCAGCTTCTGAACCTTCTAAGACAAAGGCGTTCACAGAGTCACTTTTCACTCATTCAATCCTTGTTATTCCGTCTATAATCAAAGAAAGATATACTTGTTTGCTTTTTTCTACTTAAAAACGGATATATCAAGATTATGGCTGTTTTCAATCAGTCAGTCAGCTATTGCTTGCTATTAGATGTTTTGAGATTAAGATTAAATCACAAAACGAATTTATTTTGGTTATTGCATTGCATTCCACACTTTATAACACAATCAATATTCTTTTAAACACAATGGCCTTTACGAGGTCGTTTTGAACGCTCAGAAAATACCCTATTCCTTCTATTTTGCAAACACTAAAAACAAGTCTTCTGTTCAAGGCTAAATGAGCTATAATTGTTGTTCCATAAATTGACCATTTTGCGTACATTTCCTTTATTTCAAAACTAATAACGGTGTTTCTGATCCTTTTATACCAAAATCCCTTTTTACTTACTGAATACTTGAATAATATTGAATTGTTGATATTTCATCTATAATCAATATAAGGTAAGGATATAGTGTATTTATCAAAATAGAAGTAATAACAGAAGTAATAGAAAATAGAAACTACTTTGCCTATTTTAGGCCGTATCTGAGCTCAACTTGTCTTTAAATTCGTCACAATAAGATATGGAAAACAAAGTTTGTGTTCCTTTTTTTGGCACATTTATATATCAGACAATTCTTAACCAAATTGAATGAAACTTTGACCGAGGTTTGACTATGTTTGAGGCTAGTTGTTGACCGGTTTTGATCAATTTTGTTTCACTTGAAACACCAGAATTTGGAATATGACCCTTTTTTTGGCATTGTTCTCTATCTGATAATTTTTCACCAATTTGCTTGAAATTTTTACCAAACATTTAGCAAGTTTGAGGCTACTGGTGGACATGTTTGGACAGATTTTGGTCTATATTTCACAGACAATAAAAATATATTTTCTATAACCCCTTATACTGAAAAAAATAATAGTTTTGTTTTTGTTGAAAACAACGTCACAGAAATAAGTTGCTAATCAATTGCGATAACAGTGTGATTGAGTTAGGAAATCAGCTGATAGCGTTGGCTTCTGTGTCACCGAATTGCATCTAAGAGAGCTCGTAGATAAAAGAGCAATTTTTTTATAGTTTTGGTGTTGTTTTAAAATGTGCGAAATGAATCATTTGATTGTTTCGTGATCTTTGAGCGGTGGCACCTTAAGATCACATGCTATGTCCTCATCTCACCTCATAGATGTGCGTCAATCGGTGTCAGAGGTCACAATTCTTAAGTTTTATCTCTTGTCCCTCCTGTTTACGTGCAAAAATAAATCGGTTATCGCTTCTCCCAAGCGGAAATGTTTTTCGATAAGTTATCCGCATATAATTAGAACGCGTCAGATTGGCTCCTTGAAAATCTCGAAGAAGGTAAATCTCATTTCCCTCTCCGCTCCCTCCATTTTATTACGAGACATTGTTTTTGACGTTCGCATTAAAAAAGCGTCTGGGCGGCGTGTTAAGGTGCTAATGTTTTCACTTTGCGTTTATAAGAGGAGACGCTCAGGAAATTAAATTTTGCTTGTAAAGAAATAAGGTGAGGTGTTCTTTCTGGCAGTGACGGTCTGAGTGACGCTCCTAATGGAAGAGCAGATGGTGTGAATGAGCAATTCGGTTTTAATTTTCGCAGGTGGAAGACTCGCTTCGTCCTCATTCATAGGGAAATTTCATGTCGGCGAGAATTCCGACAAATCTCCCTTGAATTTTTTTAAATTTCGGTATCGATCTCTTAATCAGGAGGTCCTAATCTGCCTATGTACGCCGACCGAACTCTCACAATGTGCTCGAGGTGGGCACACCTTCCCGCTTTCCTGATAGGATTACAGCCACCCTAACACACACACACAGTGGATTTCCATACTCGGTTAAGGGTAAGGGAGCCAAATTGGTGAATTTATATCGGTAATGGAGTATTCGGCGTAAAAAGCGACTATAAACTCGTTTATTTAGGCGAGGAGCATATTGGTGATTGCGTATTCAGCCTGTTAAGGTGATATGATTATAAACTTTGATGGGAATTGACGAGGGAGGTGAACATCTTCTTTCACACCTAACCGGAAGTTAAGATCCAATCCCTTGCAAATTCAAAATGTGGTTCTGTCACTGATTATAGAACACATAGATAATTTACAACAAGCAAAAACTAACTACGTAAATACGACCATCACACCACGCACATTTACCGAGCTACAAGCTTTGGAAAATTATATATTTTTTTACCAACTCATTTAAACTACTGAGAAAGTAGATCGAATAAGAAGCTCCAATTGAGTAAAAAGTGACTCCGTAATCGGCAGGTTTATAAAAAGCATAATTTCTGAGCTACAGGCTTGGGAACATAGTAAAAAAGGGTCAGTTGTTAAGTCTTGCCCAGCTACTACCTTCAAAATAGAAAAGATTTGAGTTTCTTGTTAAGATAAGGAATTTTTTATGTATTTAAGTCATTTGGAGACACTTTTCACACAATTCACTTATTTTGCGCAAGTAGTACTTTTTTGGCATTGTTTCCCTTGCAAACTCAAAACGAGGTTCTATCGCTAATCATAGAAAACATAGAAAATATACAACAAAGCAAACATAACTGCGTAATTGCGACTGTTTCATAACCCATAATAATCAAGCTACAAGCTTTGGAAAATTATATAGTTTTTTACCAACTCTTGTAAACTGCTACGAAAGTAGATCGAATAAGGTGTTTCGATTGCTTAAAAAATGACCCTGTAATCAACAAGTTTAACAAAGGCATAATCTCTAAGTTGTAGGCTTTGGAACACTGAAAAAAAGGGTCAGTTATTTTTTTTTTAATGATATGAGATAGTTGTAGCTTGATTGACCTGGTGAACCTAAAACCTTAGATTTTTGGTTTTCATTTTGTGTTGTAAAGCCCTTTTTGGCATTGTTTCGTATCATACAAAATCGAATCAAACTTTATTATGTTTTGAGCCCGATTGTGCCACGTTTTATCAATCAGAAGTATCCGTGTAAACTGTGTTTTTCTGACGCAATACTAGCTCTTAGTTTCAAGTTTCTGCCGTGAGATTAATTGTCGTTATCATTCTCTTCCCACATAACAATATTAATAACTGCGGTAATAATTTAGTATTTTTTTTAAAGCTCGCATCGCACTAAATTCGTCGAAGCATCTATAATTCCCGTCTTATCTCCCTTGCGTCTGGCCGTCGCTTTGATTTATGTGCAAAAATAATAAATCAAGAAGTGTGTTCAACTACAAATTATAAATCACCAGTTGAAAAATAATGAGTCCACATCTTGAAGAAAATGTTGGCACAATGGAATTAAATTCGTGCACAACTTAATTATTCTTTGGTGAAAAAAGGTAAAACCCTCTTGGCTGTGCTAATGAGATTCGGGGTGAGAAATTTACCTTAACAATTTGCGCTCACCTCCGATTCCTTTATAATGAAACGCACATAAAAGAATTCCTTCGAGTCGGGATTAATTAGTGGTGGTGGTGGCAGCATTTTTGAAATATCTACAAGCGGGCAAATATTTTTTTGTTTATTCACGAAATTACATCGTATTAATTTCAGTCACGTATCCTCCTCCACCTTGATGTATTAGAGATGACAGGCGAATTGACGGCGAAAGAAGATAAATTATCTTTTTGCGAAAATGAAAATTTCAGACATTGTTTGTAACTGTTTCCGGCCAATCACGAGCGCAATTGAAATAATTCCGACTTGTCCATGCAAGCATCGTTTCATTAATCGCATTGACGACTGCACCACGTAGCTTTACGGTCGGTTCGACACGCTTTTTCTATCCACCTTCAATTTACCTAACCCTCGCACTGTGCAATGCAAAACATTCATCCGTTTAGCAAACGGTGCACATCACATGCATGACAATGCGGAATTATAAATTACATTCGAATTAAACTATGTAATTGCGAAACCAGACAACACATCCATTATATGTCCACTGTGTTTGCAGAGCTTCGGAGAGGTTACAGGTCCATTGCCCGGTGACACACACAAACCACTGGCTTGGATTGTTTGCACTTTTTACGACCGACATTTACATGATTAATCGCCAACGAATAATCTGACCAAAAGGGCTTAAAAGTAGCCTCAAACCTACCAAAACTTTGGCCAAAATTTCAGCCAAATCGGCAGAGAATTGCTTGATACAGAACAATGCCAAAAAAAGGCCCATTGCTTTTTGTAACAAATTAAAGGAAAAGCTAAGTTAGGGTCCGTCCTGAAATAGGCAAGGGAGTTTATATTTCGTATTACTTTTGTTATTGCTTCTATTTTTAGAAATATAGTATATCCTTGCTTCATATTGTTGGTCATTCCTTGCGTGAATTTGATGTTCTTTGAGAATAAAAAGTTCATACTGTTTTTAAAATAGCTACAAAATCCTATTTTAACTGATATTTCTTTAAATACTTCTATTGTATTATTTTTTCGAAAAAAGGGAAATGTGGACCACAATCTTCCCAAACGTGTCCATAAATAGCCTCAAACTTGCAAAATGCTTGGCAAAAATTTTAGGAAAATCGGTCAAATATTATTTGATACAAAACAATGGCAAAAAAAGGAGACATTGAAAAACTTAGTGTTCCGTATCTTACTATGACAAATTTAAGAAAAAAATAAGTTTGGATCCGTCCTGAGATAGGCAAGGGTGTTTGTATTTTCTATAAATTTTGTTATTACTTCTATTTTGATAAATACAATATATCGCTTCTTCATATTGTTGGTCATTCCTGTTGTCTGATAACAAAAAGCTCAAATTGTATTTAAAAAAGATACTAAAACCTATTTTAACTGATATTTCCTCAAATACTTCTATACTATTATTTTTTCGAAAAAAGGGAAATGTGGATCAAGATCTGCCCAAACGTGTTCACAAATAGCCTCAAACTTGCAAAATGCCTGGCGAAAATTTTAGGGAAATCGGTTAAACATTGTTTGATACAAAACAATGCCAAAAAAGGGGACACAAAAACTTAGTGTTTCCTATCTTACTATGACAAATTTAAGAAAAAATTAAGTTAGGATCCGCCCTGAGATAGGCAAGGGAGTTTGTATTTTCTTTAATTTTGTTATTACTTCTATATTGATAAATACAGTATGTCCCTTCTTCATATTGTTGGTCATTCCTTGAGATAATTTACTGTTGTTTGATAACAAAAAGTTCAAATTGTATTTAAAGTAGATACTAAAACCTATTTTAACTGATATTTTCTCAAATACTTCTAATCTATTAGTTTTCCAAAAAAAGGGAAATGCAGACCAAAATCTGCCCAAACATGTCCACAAGTAGCCTCAAACTTGCAAAATGCTTGTCGAAAATTTTAGGCAAACCGGTTAAAAATTATTTGATACAGACCAATGCCAAAAAAGGGGATACAGTAACTTAGTGTTCCGTATCTTACTGTGACAAATTTAAGAAAAAATTAATTCAGGATCCGTCCTGAGATAGGCAAGGGAGTTTGTATTTTCTATTAATTGTCTTATTACTTCTATTCTGATAATTATATTATGTCCTTGTTTTGACGAGTCGGTCATTTTTTGAATAAATTTACTATTCTTTAACAATAAAAAGCTCAGATTTTACTTAAAATAGATAGTAGAGCTTATTTTATCCTTTACTTTTCTAAATAATTCACTTATAAGATTCATACATATTTTCTATTATTTATGGGTTCCCTGTCACTATCTCCTATTCCTTGACAATAAAAAGCTCCACTTTTGTTTAGAATAAACGTGAGATCTTATTTTTTCTATTCTCTTGCTTATCGCTTCTAGTTTGTAGTATAAGCCGTTGAAATTAGTTGTTGGAGCGGGAAAAAAGGGCGCCCTTCACCTTATTATACAATCTGTACTTCATAGTCGAACCTGGAGGGAAGTTGTAAAATGTTTGATCCCCGGAGTCAATATTTGCGTAAGCTGCCATTACATAAGAAGGGCTGGAGAAATCAGTCTCAAGCCTAAAAAAAAAGTGAAAAGCAAAGACTCCACAGTTTTTAATGCAATCCATAAAGTTGATTTGATGGTGGGATCCTCTCTGTCAGAACCGTCCGCTTGCATTATTTATCAAACGCCTCTTAACCTTATAATTGAAACCTGTCCGAGATGATTTTCATAAATTGCTAATGAGGTGGAAAAGCGACCGCTTAATTACTCGACTTGGAAATCCGAAATTTTTTCGCTTTGATGAATTATTTAGAGAGTTGGGGGGGATTTCTTGTGGGACAGGTGTCGAAATCTGATAACCTCGTCGACCTAATCAATAAATATGATTTAATGTCGGGTGTGAACATGCTTTTATTGAATAAATTTAAATATGATCTACATGAGGATGAGGGGAGGGTTGGGCAAACGTGGAGAAACTAAACAAGTGCGTCTTGATTACTTTGATCTGGAGATACACACAGATGCTGCAGGATCCGGTAACTGTAATAGGTATATCGCCCCTCGATACACGGTGACTCACTATACAATCAAGGGTGGACGACCACCTAGTGCCCCTGGGGTGGCGACAAGTAGCGATTTAACGATCAAACGAAATAGCGCCACAAAATCGAAATTTAAAACTAGAATTATTAACGGAAAAAACAGAAAATATAACCTGCCCCAACCACTTTCAACAAAATCTGAGCTTTGTATGGATGAGGAATCGCAACTATGGCCAAGGAATGGGACACAAAATAAAAAAAAGGACATACCACATTTGCAAAAATAACAGCAATAACAAGATTAACCGAAAACATAAATTCTTTGGGGTCTTTTAAGTCGGATCGTGTCATTTTTGTGTGTAAAAGTCGCATTTTTGTTAAACTAGATTCCTCAATGAGTGTGTCCTTTTTTTTCGAAAACATTAGATTAGAAAAATTTGGGGAAAAAATAGAAAAATTAAGTTCTTCTGTCTGTTTTAAGTAAATTCCGAGCTTCGTATTGTCGTGTAATAATAAATCTCGTCAAGGAATGGCCACTAGGGACATACTGCATTTCACAAAACAGAAGCAATAATAAAAATAATAGACGGTATAAATCGTGTTGGTCATTTTGGGAAGAACTGGAGCTTAGTTTAGTTTAATGTTGGAGAATTCGGTCAGGGATCGAACTTTAAGTGACATGCGATATATAGTAATTACGAATTACAAAATTTGACGAAAAAATGAATCATTTGGACGACTTTTTGGCCGTTCCGGTCACGGTTTCGTCCGTAAAAATTGATTTGTAGTTGGCGGCGGTTTGTTCGGTGCACATAGGATGCTCTTCCGGCGGAAGCGCAGGCGGCCAGTTCCGCTTACCGTTGCCTGACTAGCCGTCCCTTATCTCAACTTCGACCGTCCTCCGACAGATAGCTCCACCGGTCCGAAAATAAACCACTCTGATTTACGAGCCGATCCACGCCTCTTCCAATTAAAAAGTTAAACAAGTTGGCGAGTGGATGATTTTTTTTTTTTTGAGGGGATATATCTAAGTCGGCGTAGATTGGCGTGGGACTTGTACGTTTCCGCTTCCACCACCGGTGAGACTGCAACGGTCAAAGCCAACGTGATGCGAGACATCCTTTCATGTCACGTTCAGATAAAACCGGTGATTAATGACCGCCGGTTTATCAAAATGAGATTTTTCTACGGCCAAACAAGAAACTCCTCGGAAAAGGCAGGATTAGGGACTCGGTGAGCTTTAATGGACAGGTGAATTTTTAGCCAACTGGGAGAAAAATGACACTTTATTTACTCAAAATAAACCAAATCCCAACTGAAAAATGACTAAGTTTGGGGAGAATGTGCGGGACACGCATGCAAACAAAGTGGAAACGATTTGAGGCTTGATATATACAATAAGTCGCCTTCCTGACCAAATCTAGACAATTGTATGGCGAAAAAAGCACAGGTCTGAACCAAACTCAACCACTGACCCTATTTTTTCTATCAGACTTGTTGTTGCTTCTAATTTATTTTTAACCTATATCCTGTGGGCCAATTAAAAGCATGATCCTTGTAAAGTTTTTAACATATTCTGGCAATGCCAAGCTGCGAATTTCCAAGAAACATTCAACACAACTTATATCTTCTATTGTTGTTCTTGTTTTTAATGTTTGTGTGTTCGTGAAGTATGTCCTTGATTTGTTTGAAAATGATCGATGAGGGATTTTCTTGTTGTGGCTGCTGCTTGATATTTATGAATGGATGTTGGTGTTAAAAATGATTAAAATATGTATAAGGAAGTGGCGCAAGTTCGATAATTATAAAAGTTGGTTTCCCTCGTCGAGGTACTTTGAGCATCATCCGTCGTAAATGTATCATCCCGTGTACTACCTACTTTGTAATTATTTAATTTGCATGGTAAGTGATAGGTAGGCGACCCGGACTCGCTCCACAAACTTTTACTTTAGCTCGAGCTAATACACCTACTAACTTATTCTTTCTCATTAATGCTTTCCCCTGTATAGCCAAATTCGAGTTTAAATTGAGTTAGCGTGTCTTCATTACGTTAAGTAAGTTCGAAAGCCTCTGCGAATTTTTCCACGCAAAAAGCCATGTTTTCGTGTATGAAATTCTAAATATAATCGACTTATTTGTAACGAACCGTTGATATTTCAACTTGTCATAAATACTCCCTAAATACACCACACACGATCGTTATTTTGCAACTGGGATATTTGTGCACTTAATTTCCGTCCAACACTAATACATTGTATGCAGACTTTACACTAAATTGTTCCGTATATAAATGAAACTTTAATAAGCCACACTCACTTTCCACAAACAATCTATTAGTCACGACGCCGACGACGAAAACAACGATTTTTTAACGACAATCAAGCTAAAATCATTCACCTGTCCGAACTTAAAAGCAATTAGCTGCTATTATTCCGAGATTTTGGCGCCGAAAACACTCAACGAACAAAACAATCTCGATGATTTCACCCTTCGAACGACGAAAAAATAATAGTCTATTCACTTTCTTCAAGTCCGAGCCTTCCCTAACCCAATTCCGACAAATTAAAACTAAATAAAGCCCGAGCAGGCTTCAAACAAGCGCTGCAACTTATTTTTTCTACTCATTCCTCGATTAGTTCCTATTCGTAGCCAATCTAGTGAAACAGATAGCTCAAATCTCTTTCCCACAATTGCAAAAGATGCAATAATAAAATTAATAGAAGAAATAGGCTCTCTGTGACATTGTAAGAAAGACCCGAGCTTCATTTCGCTTAACGTTACCAAAGTCAGGCAAAGAATCCAATTTTAGTTCGTTTTAGGCATATAGGTGAAAATAGCAATAGACGCAATAAGGAATTTTATAGAAAAATTAAGAATGCTGGTTGATTTTTAAGGCAGAACTCGGGTTAAAAATTCTTAGAATTGACTAGGCTTCTTCAGGAACTGGTCATTCCATATATATCGGAATAGTAAATTAGAAGTTACAGTTGAGTTAATAGAAAGAATAAGTTCCGTTTGACATTTTAAGCAAGACCTGAGCTTAATTTCGTTTAAAGTTACCAAAGTCGGGTGGGGAATCAGATTTTGGGTCATGTCAGGTATATAGGTGAATATAGCAAGAGAGGCAATAAGGAACTTGACAGAAAAATCAAGACAATTGGTGAATCTTAAAGTCAGATCTGGGCTTAAAAATCCTTAAAAGTGTTTAGGTTTGCTCAGGCACGGGTACTTGATATATGCCGGAACAATAAATTAGAAGTTACAGTTGTGTTAATAGAAAGAATAAGTTCCGTTTGACATTGTAAGCAAGACCTGAGCTTAATTTCGCTTAAAGTTACCAAAGTCGGGTGGGGAATCAGATTTTGGCTCATGTCAGGTATATAGGTGAATATAGCAAGAGAGGCAATAAGGAACTTGACAGAAAAATTAAGACAATTGGTGAATGTTAAAGTCAGATCTGGGCTTAAAAATCCTTAAAAGTGATTAGGTTTGCTCAGGAACGGGTACTTGATATATACCGGAACAATAAATTAGAAGTTACAGTTGAGTTAATAGAAAGAATAAGTTCCGTTTGAGATCGTAAGCAAGACCTGAGCTTAATTTCGTTTAAAGTTAGCAAAGTCGGGTGGGGAATCCGATTTTGGGTCATGTCAGGTATATAAGTGAATATAGCAAGAGTGGCAATAAGGAACTTGACAGGAAAATTAAGACAATTGGTGAATGTTTAAGTCAGATCTGGATTTAAAAATCCTTAAAAGTGTTTAGGTTTGCTCAGGCACGGGTACTTGATATATGCCGGAACAATAATTAGAAGTTACAGTTGAGTTAATAGAAAGAATAAGTTCCATTTGACATTTTAAGCAAGACCTGAGCTTAATTTCGTTTAAAGTTACCAAAGTCGGGTGGGGAATCAGATTTTGGGTCATGTCAGGTATATAGGTGAATATAGCAAAAGAGGCAATAAGAAACTTGACAGAAAAATTAAGACAATTGGTGAATGTTAAAGTCAGATCTGGGTTTAAAAATCCTTAAAAGTGTTTAGGTTTGCTCAGGCACGGGTACTTGATATATGCCGGAACAATAAATTAGTAGTTACAGTTGAGTTAATAGAAAGAATAAGTTCCGTTTGACATCGTAAGCAAGATCTGAGCTTAATTTCGTTTGAAGTTACCAAAGTCGGGTGGGGAATCAGATTTTGGGTCATGTCAGGTATATAGGTGAATATAGCAAAAGAGGCAATAAGAAACTTGACAGAAAAATTAAGACAATTGGTGAATGTTAAAGTCAGATCTGGGCTTAAAAATCCTTAAAAGTGATTAGGTTTGCTCAGGAACGGGTACTTGATATATGTATGCCGGAACAATAATTAGAAGTTACAGTTGAGTTAATAGAAAAAATAAGTTCCATTTGACATTGTAAGCAAGACCTGAGCTTAATTTCGCTTAAAGTTACCAAAGCCGGGTGGGGAATCAGATTTTGGGTCATGTCAGGTATATAGGTGAATATAGCAAGAGTGGCAATAAGGAACTTGACAGGAAAATTAAGACAATTGGTGAATGTTTAAGTCAGATCTGGGCTTAAAAATCCTTAAAAGTGATAAGGTTTGCTCAGGAATGGGTACTTGATATATACCGGAACAATAATTTAGAAGTTACAGTTGAGTTAATAGAAAAAATAAGTTCCATTTGACATTGTAAGCATGAGCTGAGCTTAATTTCGCTTAAAGTTACCAAAGTCGGGTGAGGAATCCGATTTCGGGTCATGTCAGGTATATAGGTGAAATTAGCAACAGACGCAGTAGGGAAGTTGATAGAAAAATTAGGACGTTTGGTTGATTTTAAGTAAGATTAGCCTTACAGAGTGCTTAAAATTGACTAGGTTCAACAATGGAACAGTTGAATTATTGGGAAAAAATATTTTTTTTGGTGTGTTAACTCCAGACCCGGGCTTGATTTTATTGTGTGCCTTTGTGGAATGCTGACTAGTCTCGAATCATAAATAACGGAATCAAAATTTGTTTGATAATTGATTACCTGCAGTTATTGTCCCGTCGCGATAATTCACATCCGTTTAATTAATGTTAAATCGGGCGTACAGTCCGTTGTAAAAACTTTTAGGTCTCATAATAGTGCGCTGATTGTGGTCGTGAGAACGGTGGCGTTCCACCTGGCCTCATCTGGCACGTGTGCCTCAAAGCCGGCACGTGACCTATTCAACGGTAAGTATCGACGCTGATTGACCGATGAATGGCCTGAGGCGGTCCACAATACCGGTGATTATCGTCAGTCGTGTGCTGGACTCGATGTTTATCTTCGGTCTTTTCAAACTCGCCGAAATTACAAAGACTCCTAACGAATTTATTATTAAAATCGGGAGCGTATACGATGCGGTTTTGCTTCAAGCATCATCGATTGTTTGCACCGCTTTACCTATATTGAAACAGTGATCGGAGGGTAGTTTTATGACAGGAGTGGCCGCCGCAGGCGAAAGGGTTTCATGCTGATCCAAGTCCGACTCAGGGAGCTTTGTTCTCACTCGACGACCGGTAGCTTTTTATTCACGCTTCACGTACATGCCCTGCTACACGGTTATTGTTTACTGTTTCCAAGATAAATCAGCCGAAAACGGGCCGCGGGATATGTAAACTCAACGACCTTAATTACCATTTTTTTTTAACTTGATTATAGCTCTCAGTGACCTAAATCGCATTCCTTGCACGATTGGTTCAACAATAAGCCATACAAAGCTCAGGTCTTTCTTAAAATGCATTGTTGAACTTATTTTTTCTATTAACATTGTTATTGCATCTAAAGACCTGTACCCCCACATGACCTACAACCGGATTCCTAGTCCGATTTTGTCAATTTTGGGCCAAATAAAGTTCGGGTCTTGCTTGAAATTGTGAATAAAGTCTATTTTTTCTGTTCAGATTGTTATTGCGTCTACTTTGTTTCGATGCAGTATGTCCTTTTTAATAAAAATGCCCACTTAAACTAGATTTATTTGGATCGCCGATCGCCCTATTAATAATATCACCACTATTATTATCTCTGAATTTTTTGTCTCGTTGCATTTCCACTAATAGAGTTAGTGTCGGTTTTTACGAGTGCATTTGCGTGGCATTGTTCCAAAATTGAAATTTCTTGCCCTGACAATTTTAATTCATTAGTTCGAATGCATGTGGCAATGTCATACTTTGCGATATCATCAATCGTATAAAACGGTTTGATTATCGTCCACTTAAATCTCCATTAGATGGTGGTGTAATTCAAACTTTTCACGCCCCTAGAGACATTTACCTGTGATTTACGACACCCTTTTCACGTTGTATTTTCGTAATTTATTAATAATTTTATCGCCTCTTTGCACAGACGAGGGACAATAATAGAGCTGTTAACACGAACAATTTGCGCGACGCAGGTGTGAAGAGTTAATTAGTAGACCGTCAACCGACTTGTCAAAATGTTTTGAGTGAGGCGATCAACGAACTTTGATGCGATATTTGCTCTAAATTCGGACAATTTAATTTTTTTTCGTAAAACTATAACCATACGAACGTCGTTTTTATGATAATCGATTCTTAAGCAAAAATTGTGGTTCCTAAACAAGCCAAGCTCTAGTTTAACTAAAAATCATCATATAATTCTATTTTTTCACTCAGATTATGTATTGCGTACAGTTTTCTGTTTTTGGGGATGTAGAGCATCAGGTTTTTTTGAGTTTTTAGTGAAACAAAGCTCTAGATTGTGTAAAAATCTTATCTAGAGCTTATTTTTTCTCTTGAGTATTGTCTTTCATCCAGATAATTTTTCATTCAAGAGCCTATCTATAAGTTGGATGTCCTTTTTTGTGAACTGTTGAGGGAAATACCTACCTATGGAGTGATTAGTTTCTGATCCTGTGTAAAACCCATTTACCTTATTCCAAGTTGTAAATATATCTGCAGCTTATTTAAACGTAACTTAAATTCTTAAAAAATAAATTAATTAATAAATAAAGCTCAGATTTGCCCTAAAATGCGAATAATGCTCGAGATTACCTGTACAAAACTTATTTCGTCTATTGCCTGCATTCATTAGAAGGTTGTTTTGTTAATTTCTATTCAATTTTAAACAAAATAAAGCTCCGATCTGCCATAAAATCATTCAAAAAACTTATTTTTTCTGCTAATCATTTTATTACTTTTGTTTCACCAAACGTCATACTTTTAATATTGTAGAAAATACGATTCCTAGGCAAAAATTGTGGGTTCTGTCTGGAACGCACAAAGCTCTAGTGTAACTAAAAATCATCATATAATTCTATTTTTTCACTCAGATTATGTATTGCGTACAGTTTTCTGTTTTTGGGGATGTAGAGCATCAGGTTTTTTTGAGTTTTTAGTGAAACAAAGCTCTAGATTGTGTAAAAATCTTATCTAGAGCTTATTTTTTCTCTTGAGTATTGTCTTTCATCCAGATAATTTTTCATTCAAGAGCCTATCTATAAGTTGGATGTCCTTTTTAGTGAACTGTGGAGGGAAATACCTACCTATGGAGTGATTAGTTTCTGATCCTGTGTAAAACCCATTTACCTTATTCCAAGTTGTAAATATATCTGCAGCTTATTTAAACGTAACTTAAATTCTTAAAAAATAAATTAATTGATAAATAAAGCTCAGATTTGCTCTAAAATGCGAATAATGCTCGAGATTACCTGTACAAAACTTATTTCGTCTATTGCCTGCATTCATTAGAAGGTTGTTTTGTTAATTTCTATTCAATTTTAAACAAAATAAAGCTCCGATCTGCCTTAAAATCATTCAAAAAACTTATTTTTTCTGCTAATCATTTTATTACTTCTGTTTTACCAAATGTCATACTTTTAATATTGTAGAAAATGCGATTCCTAGCCAAAAATTGTGGGTTCTGGAACGCACAAAGCTCTAGTGTACCTAAAAATCATCATATAATTCTATTTTTTCACTCAGATTATGTATTGCGTACAATTTTCTGTTTTTGGGGATGTAGAGCATCAGGTTTTTTGAGTTTTTAGTGAAACAAAGCTCTAGATTGTGTAAAAATCTTATCTAGAGCTTATTTTTTCTCTTGAGTATTGTCTTTCATCCAGATAATTTTTCATTCAAGAGCCTATCTATAAGTTGGATGTCCTTTTTAGTGAACTGTGGAGGGAAATACCTACCTATGGAGTGATTAGTTTCTGATCCTGTGTAAAACCCATTTACCTTATTCCAAGTTGTAAATATATCTGCAGCTTATTTAAACGTAACTTAAATTCTTAAAAAATAAATTAATTGATAAATAAAGCTCAGATTTGCTCTAAAATGCGAATAATGCTCGAGATTACCTGTACAAAACTTATTTCGTCTATTGCCTGCATTCATTAGAAGGTTGTTTTGTTAATTTCTATTCAATTTTAAACAAAATAAAGCTCCGATCTGCCTTAAAATCATTCAAAAAGCTTATTTTTTCTACTAATCATTTTATTACTTCTGTTTCACCAAGCGTCATACTTTTAATATTGTAGAAAATGCGATTCCTAGGCAAAAATTGTAGGTTCTGGAACGCACAAAGCTCTAGTGTAACTAAAAATCATCATATAATTCTATTTTTTCACTCAGATTATGTATTGCGTACAATTTTCTGTTTTTGGGGATGTAGAGCATCAGGTTTTTTGAGTTTTTAGTGAAACAAAGCTCTAGATTGTGTAAAAATCTTATCTAGAGCTTATTTTTTCTCTTGAGTATTGTCTTTCATCCAGACAATTTTTCATTCAAGAGCCTATCTATAAGTTGGATGTCCTTTTTTGTGAACTGTGGAGGGAAATACCTACCTATGGAGTGATTAGTTTCTGATCCTGTGTAAGACCCATTTCCTTTATTCCAAGTTGTAAATATATCTGCAGCTTATTTAAACGTAACTTAATTTCTTAAAAAATAAATAAATTAATAAATAAAGCTCAGATTTGCCCTAAAATGCGAATAATGCTCGAGATTACCTGTACAAAACTTATTTCGTCTATTGCCTGCAGTTCATTAGAAGGTTGTTTTGTTAATTTCTATTCAATTTTAAACAAAATAAAGCTCCGGTCTGCCTTAAAATCATTCAAAAAACTTATTTTTTCTGCTAATCATTTTATTACTTTTTTAATATTGTAGAAAATGCGATTCCTAGGCAAAAATTGTGGGTTCTGGAACGCACAAAGCTCTAGTGTAACTAAAAATCATCAAACAATTCTATTTTTTCAATCAGATTAGGTATTGGTTAAAATTTTCCGTTTTTCCATATTATGGAGCATCAGTTTTTGCAAGTTTTTGTGGGATTTTAGTGAAACAAAGCTCCAAGTTGCCTAAAAATCGCTTCCAGAGCTTATTTCTTCTGTTGAATATTGTCTTTCATCTACACAATTTTTCGCTCAAAAAACCTATAACCTGTACGTCCCTTTTTGTGAACTTTGGAGTGCATTCTTTATGATTTGAGTTATATTTAGCAGTTTTGTTTTGAGTTTTTGATGGGACAAAGCTGGGGATTGCCTTCTAATCCAGTGTAAGGCTTATTTCGTCTATTGGTAGTTAAGGGGTAATGACCTTGAAAAATGCGTGTATATAGCCTGTAATCAATCATTGCGGCTTAGTTCGATCGCGTGTCGCAATTAGCCGAGGCGGCCACTCGTAATTTACAAGAAAATCAAAATCGAGGTTCGGTTTGGAGTAATCCCAAGTGTGGCAGCTACCTATTCGAGCACGTAACGCGAGACCGGCGGTCAACCGAGTGTGAAGCAGGGCCTGGCAGGACGTGATAGCGGGAATTACCGTCCGGAACAGAACGCTGGACGCACTCGGATTAGGTGGAGGTAAACGCAAAGATAAGAATTCGCGTTGAGATAGGTAATGAAGAAAGCAGTCGAGCGAAGCCAACCACCGATAGTTTTAACGACAAAGTTATGTCAGGTTAAATGGATTATTCCCGGGGATTGGGCAGGTTTACGGCATCCAAGATCAAGCGCATCTTCAGATTTGGGATTAAAGTGGACGTTGATCGTTTAAGTTTAAGCTGGGTGGAAGTTTACGGTGCGGAATCGGGATTAGACCATTCGGCCTCACCTTAAATGAGAGACAAGGAAATATTTTTGTTTTGATTTGTGGCGCCGGACGAGTGCTCCATTTTTCAAAAGGACGCGAGAGACTACAGGTTAAGTGCACATCTTTTCTCATGAAAGGCAGTTGATGTTCCTTTCGTAAACAATCACTCATTCTGGAATAAATGTAAGGCGGAAAATAGAACGCGATAGGAGGGAGAGGGGCGACAAACGAGATGCTTTTTACGCGTTCCGGTGCTAACTAAATTACTATTGTGAACAGACACCTTCTAGTTATAAACATATTTCCGAGAAAAATTTATTAAATCAAGAGGGTTTCTTGCAATAATTTTTTTATTGTCCACACTTTATTGTTAATAAGCTCCAATTTAGCTAACAAGTTTCTAATCAACTTTTTTTTCGGTTAAAAGTCCTATGCCGTCTGGATCATGTTTCGTCAATATGTCTATAGCTCATTAGGACATAGTTTTAATTAAGTTGTATGTAGTTTTAAACAAAATAACGCTCAGATCTGCCTCACAATCATGCAACAAACTTATTTTTTCTGCTAATCATTTCATTACTTTTGTTTCACCAAATGTCATATTTTTAATATTGGATAAAATGCGATTCCTAAGTAAAAATTGTGGTTTCCTGAACGAACAAAGTTCTAGTTTAACTAAAAATCATCACATAATTCTATTCTTTCAGTCAGACTATCTATTGCGTCAAGTTTTATGTTTTTGAGGTTTATAGAGCATCAATTTTTAGTGAAATAAAGCTCTAGATAGATCTTATCTTGAGCATAGTTTTTCTGTTGAGTCTTGTCTTTCGGCCAGACAATTTTTTGCACAAAAGCCTATCTATAAGTTGGATGTCCTTTTTTGGGAATTGTGGAGGGAGTTACCTATGGAGTGATTAGTGATTAGTTAATTTCTATTAAATTTTTAAGACAAGAAAGCTCCGATCTGCCTCAAAATAATTCCGAGAACTCATTTTTTGTGATAATTGCTTTATTACTTCTGTTTCACCAAATTTCATATTTTCGATATAGCGTAAAACACGATTCCTAGAGAGAAATTATGGGTTCCTGAGTGAACAAAGCTCCAGTTTGAGTAAAAATCATCAAACAATTGTATTTTTTCTGTCAGATTGCGTACTGCATCACGTTTTCTGTTTTTGAGGTTTATAGAGCATTAGTATTTAGTGAAATAAAGCTCTAGATAGACCTTATCTTGAGCAGAGTTAACATAGTCTTATCTTTCGGCCAGACAATTTTTTTGCTCAAAAGCCTATCTATAAGTTGGATGTCCTTTTTTGGGAATTGTGGAGGGAGTTACCTATGGAGTGATTAGTTTCTGATCCTGTCTAAGACCCATTTCCCTTATTGCAAGTTGTCAATATATCTGTAGCTTATTAAATTTAACAAAACTTATTTCGTTTATTGCTAGTTGTAGATATGTCTGCAGTTTATTAGAACGTAGTTTTAGTTAATTTCTATTAAATTTTTAAGACAAGAAAATAATTCGGAGAACTCATTTTTTGTGATAATTGCTTTATTACTTCTGTATCACCAAACTTCATATTTTCGATATAGCGTAACACACGATTCCTAGAGAGAAATTATGGGTTCCTGAGCGAACAAAGCTCCAGTTTGAGTAAAAATCATCAAACAATTGTATTTTTTCTATTTTTTTCTATTTTTGAGGTTTATAGAGCATTAGTTTTTAGTGAAATAAAGCTCTAGATAGACCTTATCTTGAGCATAGTTAACATAGTCTTGTCTTTCGGCCAGACAATTTTTTGCTCAAAAGCCTATCTATAAGTTGGATGTCTTTTTTGGGAATTGTGGACGGAGTTACCTATGGAGTGATTAGTTTCTGATCCTGTCTAAGACCCATTTCCCTTATTGCAACTTGTCAATATATCTGTAGCTTATTAAATTTAAAATAAAGCTCAGATCTGCCTTAAAATGCGAATAATGCTCGAAATTACCTGTACGTGTACAAAATTTATTTCGTTTATTGCTAGTTGTAGATATGTCTGCAGTTTATTAGAACGTAGTTTTAGTTAATTTCTATTAAATTTTTAAGACAAGAAAGCTCCGATCTGCCTCAAAATAATTCCGAGAACTCATTTTTTGTGATAATTGCTTTATTACTTCTGTTTCACCAAACTTCATATTTTCGATATAGCGTAAAACACGATTCCCAGAGAGAAATTATGGGTTCCTGAGCGAACAAAGCTCCAGTTTGAGTAAAAATCACCAAACAATTGTATTTTTTCTATCAGATTGCGTACTGTATCACGTTTTCTGTTTTGAGTCAAAAAAAAATTTGTGTCAAAATCTCGTTTAGTGAGCGCCATCGGTTGTGAAATTTACGACTGGTTCCCGCAGACCTTGCCAATAATCGTCTGTAGTAAATTCGGCGTTCAAGAGCCGTCCCAAGTCTTGTAAACTAATCTCCTATCTGGTGTTAAAGTGAAGTTTGTATGTCGTCGCACATGACTGGCTATCACGGTGACCGCTGAACAGTGCTTCCTTCAAGATGGCAACATGCCGACCTGACACTTTCCCCGCCCGATTCCAGAACCGTACTCTCATTCCCTCGTCCCCTTAACCCACCCTTCGGACATTTCCTCGCCCTTTGAAACCGTCCCTGTCTTCAAACTCAATAATCGTGTGCAGCAGGTGCAAAGGAGAGGTGTCAGCACGGTCACAGCAGCCTCAATAAATGAGGTAATTCCAGCGCTGCCACCGCAAGCCAGCCTTACCTAGGGTGGCCTTTTTCGCGTGATTTAATCCCGACACCTGAGTACATTGGCCGTCGCGGCCAACTAAATGGAATTGGTCACATCTGGCATGAGGAGTGCAGGAGCGGAATTAAACGCCGCTCTTTGTCTGGATGCATATGCATTGTATCCCACCTCAAGTAACCCTCGTCTGCCATCTGCCAGTCACCGGGTACCTTGTTCGACGCTCCCTTCCCGTTACGAATGCTTCAATCCAATTTAGAAGTGATTGCAATCTGCCCTGTACCCCAATCAATAGATATACGAGAGGCTACGTGGCTGCACATTGTCCCGAACGAACAATAACACCACGAGACTCACTAACGTGTTTATAACTAAGCGCTAGACAACTTTCAACAGCGTAAGATCAGAAGAAATCGTAAAAATTCTGATAGAAAAAATACTATAAATTCCACAAAAATGGCACAAGGACCTACTGCTTGAAAGCGAATTAGAAGCAATAGAAATTTGGACAGAAGAATTACAATTATCTGATGATTTTTACTCAAATCTGAGCTTTGTTCGTCCGAGAACTCACAATTTTTGTCTAGGAATCGCATTTTTTACAATATTAAGTAATTCACTCCATAGTTCACAAAAAAAGGACATTCTACTTATAGATAGGCTTTTGAGTGAATTGAAAGACAACAATACTCAAGAAAAAGTAAGCTCTAGATGTGATTTTTAGGCAATCTTGAGCTTTGTTTCACTAAAAACCCACAAAAACTTATGCTCTATAATCTTCAAAAACACAAAACTTGAAGTAATACATAATCTGACTGAAAAAATACAATTACATGTTGATTTTTAGTCAAACTAGAGCTTTGTTCGTTTTTTGACTAGGAATTGAATTTTTACAATATTAAGTAACTCATTCCATAGTTCACAAAAAAGGGCATCCTACTTATAGATAGGCTTTTGAGTGAAAAATTGTCTAGTTGAAGGACAACAATACTCTAGAAAAAATAAGCTCGAGGTGTGATTTTTATGCAATCTTGAGCTTTGTTTCACTAAAAACCCACAAAAACTGATGCTCTATAATCTTCAAAAACACAAAACTTGAAGTAATACATAATCTGACTGAAAAAATACAATTATATGTTGATTTTTAGTCAAACTAGAGCTTTGTTCGTTTTTGACTAGGAATCGAATTTTTACAATATTAAGTAATTCACTCCATAGCACAAAAAAGGACATCCTACTTATAGATAGGCTTTTGAGTGAAAAATTGCCTAGTTGAAGGACAACAATACTCTAGAAAAAATAAGCTCTAGATGTGATTTTTAGGCAATCTTGAGCTTTGTTTCACTAAAAACCCACAAAAACTGATGCTCTATAATCTTGTAAAACACAAAACTTGAAGTAATACATAATCTGACTGAAAAAATACAATTACATGTTGATTTTTAGTCAAACTAGAGCTTTGTTCGTTTTTGACTAGGAATTGAATTTTTACAATATTAAGTAATTCATTCCATAGTTCACAAAAACGGACATCCTACTTATAGATAGGCTTTTGAGTGAAAAATTGTCTAGTTGAAGGACAACAATACTCAAGAAAAAATAAGCTCTAGATGTGATTTTTAGGCAATCTTGAGCTTTGTTTCACTAAAAACCCACAAAAACTGATGCTCTATAATCTTCAAAAACACAAAACTTGAAGTAATACATAATCTGACTGAAAAAATACAATTACATGTTGATTTTTAGTCAAACTAGAGCTTTGTTCGTTTTTGACTAGGAATTGAATTTTTACAATATTAAGTAATTCACTCCATAGTTCACAAAAAAGGACATCCTACTTATAGATAGGGTTTTGAGTGAATTGAAAGACAACAATACTCAAGAAAAAATAAGCTCTAGATGTGATTTTTAGGCAATCTTGAGCTTTGTTTCACTAAAAACCCACAAAAACTGATGCTCTATAATCTTCAAAAACACAAAACTTGAAGTAATACATAATCTGACTGAAAAAATACAATTACATGTTGATTTTTAGTCAAACTAGAGCTTTGTTCGTTTTTGACTAGGAATTGAATTTTTACAATATTAAGTAATTCACTCCATAGTTCACAAAAAAGGACATCCTACTTATAGATAGGCTTTTGAGTGAATTGAAAGACAACAATACTCAAGAAAAAATAAGCTCTAGATGTGATTTTTAGGCAATCTTGAGCTTTGTTTCACTAAAAACCCACAAAAACTGATGCTCTATAATCTTGTAAAACACAAAACTTGAAGTAATACATAATCTGACTGAAAAAATACAATTATATGTTGATTTGTAGTCAAACTAGAGCTTTGTTCGTTTTTGACTAGGAATCGAATTTTTACAATATTAAGTAAATCACTCCATAGTTCACAAAACAGGACATCCTACTTATAGATAGGCTTTTGAGTGAAAAATTGTCTAGTTGAAGGACAATAATACTCTAGAAAAAATAAGCTCTAGATGAGATTTTTAGGCAATCTTGAGCTTTGTTTCACTAAAAACGCACAAAAACTGATGCTCTATAATCTTGTAAAACACAAAACTTGAAGCAATACATAATCTGACTGAAAAAATACAATTATATGTTGATTTTTAGTCAAACTAGAGCTTTGTTCGTTTTTGACTAGGAATTGAGTTTTTACAATATTAAGTAATTCACTCCATAGTTCACAAAAACAGGACATCCTACTTATAGATAGGGTTTTGAGTGAAAAATTGTCTAGTTGAAGGACAACAATACTCTAAAAAAAATAAGCTCTAGATGTGATTTTTAGGCAATCTTGAGCTTTGTTTCACTAAAAACCCACAAAAACTGATACTCTATAATCTTGTAAAACACAAAACTTGAAGTAATACATAATCTGACTGAAAAAATACAATTATATGTTGATTTGTAGTCAAACTAGAGCTTTGTTCGTTTTTGACTAGGAATCGAATTTTTACAATATTAAGTAATTCACTCCATAGCACAAAAAAGGACATCCTACTTATAGATAGGCTTTTGAGTGAAAAATTGCCTAGTTGAAGGACAACAATACTCTAGAAAAAATAAGCTCGAGATGTGATTTTTAGGCAATCTTGAGCTTTGTTTCACTAAAAACCCACAAAAACTGATGCTCTATAATCTTGTAAAACACAAAACTTGAAGTAATACATAATCTGACTGAAAAAATACAATTATATGTTGATTTGTAGTCAAACTAGAGCTTTGTTCGTTTTTGACTAGGAATCGAATTTTTACAATATTAAGTAATTCACTCCATAGTTCACAAAAAAGGACATCCTACTTATAGATAGGCGTTAGAGTGAGATTGAGTGAGATTTTTAGGCAATCTTGAGCTTTGTTTCACAAAAAACCCACAAAAACATACAAAAACGGATGCTCTATAATCTTCTAAAACACAAAACTTGAAGCAATACATAACCTGATAGAAAAAATACAATTATATGATGATTGTTAGCCAAACTAGAGCTTTGTTCGTTCCAGAACCCTCAATTTTTGCTTAGGAATCGCATTTTGCAAAATATATAAAAATATGACGTTTGGTGAAACAGAAGCAATGAAATGTTTACCACAAAAAATAAGTTTAATAAATGATTTTGGGGCAGATCCGAGCTTTATTTTAATAAAAATGAATTCCAAAAACCCACAGGTATCTTGACAAAACGTAAAGCTCTAACAGTAAAAAAGTCAAATTGGAGCTTTTTTTGGTTTTCAATTGACTTAAAGCGATTTTGCCCCCGTATAAGTCAAGGTGCTTTGGTAACAACATCTTATCACTCTCTCTCGGAAATTAGGTTAAACTGACCATCAACATTTCTAATGAATAAGCTGGTGATAAGAGCATCACTTATCAATTGCCTCTCTCTCCTGTTTGACTAATGAAACGGTTTAGTATTATTTGTGGACTTGACCTGTGCTGGTGACCTTTTTTATTCGTGTGTGTGTGCGATGCGATACAAACAGTCCAACATTCGTCGAATATTATTAGGTAAAGAAGACAAATAAAAAAAATTTGTAACAGAGTACGTCTCGAGGGTATATCGAGATTCTCGGATACAAATTAAACTAATCAAGTGGTCGTAACTGGGCAATGTCCGTGGTTATATCAGGTTCAGCACTAATTAAGGGCCCTGTTCATTATAACCGGGGCGGTAATTTATTGAATAATAACCCAGAAATCACCTACATAAATCTCCATTAGTCTCTAGTGTTTCAATATGACGACGTATAAAAACTCCCGGCGCCGAGAAAATACCTATTAGATAAAATTAATTATTGGCGAGCAGATATCGTCCGACGTTGATTAAATTTTATGGAATGACGGCAAAATTGTATTCCTAACTCGTCAAATTGCGATGAAAAAAAAATTGTCAAGTGATCGCAGTTGGCCACGTTTCACCCTATATATCGCAATCGAGCAGGCCGCGGTTCCTTTAACTACCGAATTCGGCAATTTTGGACCAATTTACACGGCAGACAAATTTATGTGTAGAATTTAATTCAATTTTCCAGCATTTCTAATTCCTGTTATTGCAAACGCATATTTTAGCTGATATCGTATAGAATAGTGGGCAGGGCTAATTCTAGTGGCCATTTTTATAATTTTCTAACAAAATCACATAAGAAAAGTGCCATTTGAGTCAAGGGAAAAATTTATTTTGGGAGTTTGAACTGATTTTCCAGACTTTTTAAGATATGATCAAATCTAGAGACAAACACCAAATATTTTTTGAACAAGTGGGCGGGGCTGGCTTTAAGTGACAAATTTGAAAATTTTGGATCAAATTACATAAGAAAAGTGTTTTACAAAGGACTAGAAAAAATCATTGCCCAATTTGAGCCGATTTGTCAGTGTTTTAAATTTTTGACACGTAACTAACACTTTCATTTGTTGATATCTTACGAACTAGTGGGCGGAGCTAATCTTAACTGTCATTTTCGTAAAATTTGGTTTAAACTACGTAAGAAAGGTGCCATTTGAGTTGCCGAATAAAAATATTTTCCGAGTTGTAGCCGATTTTCCAGGTTTCTCTAAGTTTTACCCAATTCTTTGCCACATCAGCTGATATTTTGAAATAAAGTGGGCGTAGCTGGTTTTCGGCGCCAAATTTGAAAACTTCGAATCAACTTACAAAAGAAAAGTGCAATTTGAGACGATGTAAAAATTTGTATTTCGAGTTTGATCCAATTTCCAGCATTTTTACTCTTGTCCTAGTGCATAATTGCAATTTTCCGGTACGAATGCTAATTGTGGTTGTTATTTTTGCGCTTTTTGTGCAAATTTGTAAAAGAGGGGTGCTCTTTGAGTCTCGATAAAATGTTCGTTTTGAAAGGTTACCTTATTACGTAATTAGCATTTTCGAAAGCTTCCATAAAGTGGAGTCGGTTGACTTCCGTTTCCGCAAAGCGGCTTCGTTTAAGCAATTAAATTATTCATTTAATCAAATAAGGAGCGCCTTTATGTGGCGTGTGCTTCGGCTCTGGATGTCGGTTTCACCCGCACGAATTTGGATTTATAGCGGACTATTAAGCAATTGTAATAAACATTGCAAATAATGAGAGTTTTATTAGAGCGTAAATATAATAAAAGAGAGGGAAAGAAGCCGGAAAGGCGAGGGGTTGCTATATAAGAATATATTTTATTTCCCTTTTTTTTTTAATAAAAATTACATTAAACTCCGGCTCAGGGAACGATATGAATATCTAAATTCAGTTTACATTGTTGATTCAAATTTTTCAACTCGAGGCAATTTGAAATCTTAGATTTCCGTTTCTCGAATCAAAAATAACTCACAATTTTTTTAACACAAATATTCCAGTCAAGTCTTTCAAGTTAATTTTAAGGTTAAAAGAAAAATTTATTATAAAAGCTGACCTGGAATTCCTACATTTTTCGTTTTTACCATGATCATCACTACACATAAGTGCCAATATCTCCTAATCTAGTGGGCGTACACAATTTTAAGTTACAGATTGGGAATCCTCAGATCAAGTCACATAAGAAAAGTACCATTTTAAATAGTAAAAAAATTTATTATAAAAGTTGACGTGGAATTTCGAGCATTTTGCGTTTTTTCCTAAATAATCACTACATACATAAGCCGACATCTCCGAATCTAGTAGGCCTAGACTATTTAAGTCACAGATTTGGAATCCTGAGATCAAACTACATAAAGAAAGTACCATTTCATGGAGCAGAAAAATTTATTATAAAAGATAACTTGGAATTTATAGCTTTTTGCGTTTTTACCTGAATAATCACGACATACATGAGCCGATATTTCGTAATCTAGTGGGCGTAGATAATGTTAAGTCACAGATTCGGAATCTTTAGATCAAATTACATAAGAAAAGTGCCATTCTAAGCAGTAGAATAATTTATTATAAAAGTTGACAGGGAATTTCCAGCATTTTGCGTTTTTTCCTAAATAATCACTACATACGTCAGCCGATATCTCCGAATCTAGTGGGCCTAGACTATTTAAGTCACAGATTTAGAATCCTGAGATCAAACTACGTAAAGAAAGTACCATTTCATGGAGCAGAAAAATTTATTATAAAAGCTAACTTGGAATTTCCAGCATTTTGCGTTTTTGCCTGAATAATCACTACATACATGAGCCGATATCTCGTAATCTAGTGGGCGTAGATAATTTTAAGTCACAGATTCGAAATCCTTAGATCAAATTACATAAGAAAAGTGCCATTTTAAGTAGTAGAAAAATTTATTATAAAAGTTGACGGGGAATTTCCAGCATTTTGCGTTTTTGCCTGGATAATCTCTACATACATGAGCCGATATCTCCAAATCTAGTGGGTCTAGACTATTTTAAGTCACAGATTTGGAATCCTGACATCACATTACATAAAGAAAGTACCATTTCGTGGAGCAGAAGAATTTATTATAAAAGCTAACTTGGAATTTCCAGCATTTTTCGTTTCTGCTTAGTCAGTAACTATCTCTATGCTCCGATATTGTCAAAGTTAGGAAAAAAATGACAGATTTGGCATTCACACTTCGAACCACATAAAGAAAAGTTCAATTTCAAATATGAAAAAAATGAGTTAGAATAGAAATTGAGGCAAATTAAAATCGAAAAATCTCGTTTCGTGTGGTATAATTTTCCTTGTGAAATCTCGACTCGGAGTAAGAGTTTTATTTGGGTCTTTTCCTGCGAGAGGCACACTTTGTGGCCTCGCAGTAAATGAAGTAATCTGTTTAGCGATCGTTCCACAAGGTAACCTCTGACCCAAAGTCCCTTATGTCATCAAAGACTCGCGACACGAGTAGTAAGTTCCCTCCTTTGCCCTCCTACCTGAACGTCGTCTTCAAATTGGCAAGAAAACGCAATTAAACGTATCACAAATCGCGTAAACATAACACGACTGAAATTTATAAGCGCTCGAAACTATTAATAATAGGCCAGAAACCCGCGTTACGTGTAAATTAGACTCTTAATTAACTATAAAGTTTAAGAAACCGAAAGATAAATGATCCGGTGTTAAAATATTACGAGACCCCCGCGGTTTAATACCGCTTTCTGAACGCGAGATGTTAACCATACGAAAATAACTCGCCTCGCTCGTAATTCCGCGAATGTTGTGTGTTAGACCACCTTTGTTGGGGGAATTTTTCTGTCACGCTTAAGGTAATTCGAAACGTACACTTACTACTTACGTTCGGATATTAGAGAATGATGAATTGTGGCATTTTGGAGGCGAGCCAAAAATGCTATTTGCAAATTTTCTCGGTACGTTACTATTTTTGTGTTCGATCGAGACAGGCTCGGGACACGGAAACATATTAAACTTGATGTTTTTTCCGACTTGAACGATGTTTAATTGTGGGATGCTTGACAAAAGATCGTTTGTAGGAGGTTTAACGACTGACGAAACGTGGGATTCGAATGTCGACACTTTTCAACTGATGAATGCCATTTTTTACTACTTCATAACTCACGTGTCAAAATAGTTTACTCAATTACAAACGCATTTCATTAAAAACTATATTTAAACCGCTTTCAGTTTCGAGAATTCATTCAAAAGTTTTCAAAACCAAGATAAAACACGATAGAAAATCGAGTCAAATTCCACCAAATTAAATTGGTCTAATTCGACCTAATGACGCTGAATCTGTGACCCAAAATAGATTCTGCCCTCTAAATTCGAAAATATGAACACATGTATGTATGTATTGATTGGGCTGAAATGAAAAATGCTGGAAAAGCAGCATCACCATTTACAATAAATTTTTTTGATACCTAAATTATTACTTTTCTTATGTAATTTGACCTGGGGATTCCAAATCTGTGACTTAAAATCATCCACGCCCACTAAATTAAGAAATATCGGGAAATGTATTAGTGATAATTTAGTCAAAAACGAAAAATGCTGGAAATTCGACATAAGCTTTTATAATAAATTTTTCTACTACTCAAAATAGTACTTTTCTTATGTAATTTGATCCGGGGATTCCGAATCTGTAATTTAAAGTCGTCTACACCCACTAGATCAGGAGATACCTGCACATGTATGTAGTGATGACTGTGACAAAAAGGAAAAATGATGGCAATTCCACATCAACTTTTACAATAAATTTGTCTAACATTTGAAATAGTACTTTTCTTATGTGATTTGATCTGAGGATTCCGAATCTGCAACTTAAAATTTTCTACGCCTACTAGATTAAAAAATAGCGGGAAATGTATTTGTGATTATCTAGACAAAAACGAAAAGTGCTGGAAATTTCACATCAGCTTTTATAATAAGTTTTTCTACTACTCAAAGTAGCACTTTCCGTATGTAATTTGATCCAAGGATTCCGAATCTGTGATTTAAAATCGTCTACACCCACCAGATCAGGAGATATCGGCACATGTATGTTGTAATGACTGTGACAAAAACGAAAAATGATGGCAATTCCACATCAACTTTTACAATAAATTTGTCTATCACTTAAAATAGTACTTTTCCTATGTGATTTGACCTGCGGATTCCGAATCTGCAACTTAAAATTTTCTACGCCTACTAGATTAAAAAATAGCGGGAAATGTATTAGTGATTATCTAGACAAAAGCGAAAAGTGCTGGAAATTCCACATCAGCTTTTATAATAAATTTTTCTACTACTCGAAATAGTACTTTTCTTATGTAATTTGATCCTGGGATCCTGAATCTGTGATTTAAAATCGTCTACACCCACTAGATCAGGAGATATCGGCCCATGTATGTAGTGATGACTGTGACAAAAACGAAAAATGATGGCAGTTCTACATCAACTTTTACATTAAATTTGCCTATGACTTAAAATAGTACTTTTCTTATGTGATTTGACCTGCGGATTCCGAATCTGCAACTTAAAATTTTCTACGCCTACTAGATTAAAAAATAGCGGGGAATGTATTAGTGATTATCTAGACAAAAACGAAAAGTGCTGGAAATTCCACATCAGCTTTTATAATAAATTTGTCTACTACTCAAAATAGTACTTTCCGTATGTAATTTGATCGAGGGATTCCGAATCTGTGATTTAAAATCATCTACACCCACTAGATCAGGAGATATCGGCCCATGTATGTAGTGATAACTGTGACAAAAACGAAAAATGATGGCAGTTCTACATCAACTTTTACATTAAATTTGCCTATGACTTAAAATAGTACTTTTCTTATGTGATTTGACCTGCGGATTCCGAATCTGCAACTTAAAATTTTCTACGCCTACTAGATTAAAAAATAGCGGGGAATGTATTAGTGATTATCTAGACAAAAACGAAAAGTGCTGGAAATTCCACATCAGCTTTGATAATAAATTTTTCTGCTACTCAAAATAGTATATTTCGTATGTAATTTGATCCGAGGATTCCGAATCTGTGATTTAAAATCGTCTGCACCCACTAGATCAGGAGATATCGGCACATGAATGTAGTGATGACTGTGACAAAAACGAAAAATGATGGCAGTTCTACATAAACTTTTACAATAAATTTGCCTATGACTTAAAATAGTACTTTTCTTATGTGATTTGACCTGCGGATTCCGAATATGCAACTTAAAATTTTCTACGCCTACTAGATTAAAAAATAGCGGGGAATGTATTAGTGATTATCTAGACAAAAACGAGAAGTGCCGGAAATTCCACATCAGCTTTGATAATAAATTTGTCTACTACTCAAAATAGTACTTTCCGTATGTAATTTGATCGGGGGATTCCGAATCTGTGATTTAAAATCATCTACACCCACTAGATCAGGAGATATCGGCCCATGTATGTAGTGATGACTGTGACAAAAACGAAAAATGATGGCAATTCCATATCAACTTTTACAATAAATTTGTCTGACACTTAAAATAGTACTTTTCTTATGTGATTTGATCTGAGGATTCCGAATCTGCAACCTAAAATAAAATTGTCTACACTTACTAGATTAAAAAATATCTGGAAATGTATTAGTGATTATCTAGACAAAAACGAAAAATGCTGGAAATTTCACATCAACTATTATAATGAATTTTTCTAGTACTTAAAATGGCACTTTTCATATGTAATTTGATACGAGGATTTCGAATCTGGAACTTAAAATTGTCTACGCCTACTAGATTACAAAATATCAGCACATGTATGTCGTGATTGTTTAAGCAAAATCGAAAAATGCTGGAAATTCCATGTCAAATTTTATAATAAATTTTTATACTGCTTAAAATGGTACTTCTGGCTTAAAATTGTCTACGCCCACTAGATTAAGAGATATCAGCACGTGTATTTAGTGATTATTTAGGCAAAAGCGAAACTTTTTCATAAGAAAGTTGAACTAATGTCTTTTTTTTTGGAGACAATCAATAGTCTATTTAAAAAAATGTGTGGAATTTTTCTGATTTTTGTGTCGTGTCAATTTATTTTCGTTTGGCTTCCATTTGGGAAATCATCTCGTGCCGGCGTTCCATTGGCCGCCCATTTAGTGTCAGGTGTTGAGTTCCACCTGCCTCTAAGACAGGTATAAATGGAGTCACTCACCGAAAGCAGCTCCCTAATAGATTCTCTCCATCTTGTCACGTTCACTCGACCCATCCCAAATTTCTCACTATACGTCTCAATTTCGTGATGTTTTTTTTCTCGCATCTGTCACTCTTAACAATACGACAAATCGCGACTGTTTTAACTTTCGGATTAAGACTTTTTGATACGACAAATGTGTTATAAATCGTCGAATGTTTCCAAGTTGTACCGTAATTCTTTCCTTTTTGCCAGAACTTGTCTCGGAGTGATAAAACTTGGAGTAAATAGACGAACGTAATTTCCTTCCAATTTGTTAATGATTGCGATAAATATATGTCCGGTCCTATCGGCAAAATGCGATTTTAGTGCCGTTGTCTTGCCGGACAAACGGAAAGAGATAGGTGAAAATTGCCAGAGGAGACAAACAAACTTTTAAGTGAGAGCTAATTCAATTCACGTTTTTTTCTTCACGGTTGTAAATTTTTACTCGTCATAAAATCGTTTTTTTGAACATTAAAACGTCCAGTAAAATTGATTTAGACATTTGTAACTAGCTCCGCCCACCGGCTTTAGACATGCTCATGCTTTTTTCAAACAATTTCGTCAAGCTTCAAGAAACACACTTTGTTCACGCTAAATAACTAAAATAGTTTAGAAACCAATTTTTGTTCGCACATTATGAATTAGTCACTTAGAGTTGGCCCAGTCCACTAGTTTTTGAGTCATTCACAATTCAAATCAATTAATAAATGTATTATTTTTACTAAGGCTTTGGAAAATTGATCAAAAATGGGAAAGTGTAAAATATGCAGGAAAATCGGTTCAAATTCCGTGAATTTTTTATTTTATTTTAAACGGCACTTTTCCTGTGTAATTTAATGTGGGGATTCCGAATATGTGACTTAAAATCGTTTCCGCCTACTAGATTAAAAGATATAGGCAGATGAATGTAGTGTTTGTTTGGATAAAAACGAAAAGTGCTGGAAATTCCACGTCAGCTATCACAATAAATTTTTCTACTACGTCAAATGGTACTTGACTTATGCAGTTTGATCTGGGGATTCCGAATCTGTGACTTAAAATTGGCTACGCCCACTAGATTGAAATATATCGTCACATGTATCCAGTAATTATTTAGACAAAGACGAAAAATGCTGGAAATTCCTCATCAACTGTTATACTACATTTTTCCAGTACTTAAAATGGTACTTTTCTAATGTAATTTGTTCTGGAGATTCCGAATCAGTGACTTAAAGTCATTTTCGCCCACTAGATTAGAATATATTGGCACTTATATGTAGTGATTATTTGAGCAAAAACAAAAAATGCTGGAAATTCCACCCCAACTTCTACAATAAATTTTTCTAGTACGCAAAATGGTACTTGTCTTGTGCAGTTTGATCTGCAGATTCCGAATCTGTAACTTAAAATCATTTCCAGCAACTAGTTTAGTAGATATCGGCACATGTATGTAGTGGTGACTAAGGCAAAAACGAAAAATGCTCTAAAGCCCACTTCAACTTTTACAATAATTTTTTTAATACGTAAGATGGTACTTGTCTTATGTAATTTGATCTGGGGATTCCGAATCTGTGACCTAAAGTTGGCTCGGCCCACTAGATTCAAAGTTATCGTCATATATATGCAGTGGTGACTTCGGCTAAAACGAAAATTACGGGAAATTCGATTTCACCTCTTATAATAAATTTTTCTGGTACTCAAAATAGTACTTCTCTTATATAATTTCGTATGAAGATTCTGAATCTGTGACTTAACGATGACTCCGCCCACCAGATTGAAAGATTTCGCCACATGTATCCAGTAATGATTTAGGCAAAGACGAAAAATGCTGGAAATTCCTCTTCAACCGTTATAATAAATTTTTCCAGTACTTAAAATAGTACTTTTCCGATGTAATTTGACCTGAGGATTCCGAATCTGTGACTTAAAGTCATTTTCGCCAACTAGATTAGGAGATATCGGCACTTATATGTAGTGATTATTTGGGCAAAAACAAAAAATGCTGGAAATTCCTCTCCAACTTTTACAATAAATTTTTCTATCACGTAAAATGGTACTTGTCTTGTGTAGTTTGATCTGGCGATTCCGAATCTGTGACTTAAACTTGTCTCCGCCTACTAGATTCAAAATTATCGTCATATTTATGTAGTGGTGACTTAGGCAAAAACGAAAAATGCTGGAAATTCCGTTTCAACTCTTACAAAAAAAATTTCTGGTACTCAAAATGGTACTTTTCTTATATAATTTTGTCTCAAGATTCCGAATCTGCAAGTCAAAATAGGCTCCACCGTCCAATTTCGAAAATATAGACACATATAGTCCAAGGATTAGTTCTCAAACTTGGTTAATATAGAGTTGAAGTCATCGGAAAGCCCATCGTCGATCGTAAATCGTTCCGAGGTTATATATTTTTTCTTTGCAACGTTTTATTTATTTTTCGGCGCGCATAACTCGTCTCTAATGACGTTTACAATTTGTAGGTTAATAGCGAAATCATAAAATTTATTTTATTATCGAGCGCAGTGATATTTTTATTATGGTCATACGGTATGCATCCATATATTTTCTCTGGTCGACTTACCTACGCAACAGGACGCATCAATTTCCACATGTTTTTCATAAATATCATCGATGTGATGTTCCTGTGCTGCTGTAGGTAGATGTATTTGTGGAGCGGAAATTGAAAAATTTTCTTCTAAATTTAAGTCTTGCTTCTCTTTGTTTCAGGTGAGTAACGCGTGGCCATCACCTGGTTTGGGCGAGTATTTTCGGAGGTAAATAAAACTTGAAAGGTGTATATTTACGAGTACAAAAATACCACCAACTCTTTGTGTAGGTATTTTAAAACGCGCTTCGTCTGGCTTTAAGGTGTCGTACAATGCCAGGTAGATGTCGTGCCAGCTTCGAACCTGTCGTCGATTTGTCACTTTTTATAATTTCGCTAGAGAGTTGGAAATTCCGATTTACCTTTTCGATTAGAAAAGGGAGTCGTTGAGTCAATCTCGCTTCTCCTCGCTGCTATATTTATGACGGCATAAAATTAATGCAAATCTCAAGATACACCTTGTTTGTCGTCTGCGAGGAATAAGTTATAAAATTGCTGCGAAACGCTCTGGCGTTTACCTTCCAAGTCAAACAAGAGGAGCCGATCTTCGAAATATGCAAAGTGTGAACCACTTAAGGGTTAATATAACAAGGAGCGCCACTTTTAATCGGATTTTCATGTCGGATAATTAAAATACATCAGCAGACGAGGACTACACGAAGACGCGGAATCTTTCTAATTGCTAATTATAACTCTGTGTATTTTATAAATTGAGATTCTAATCGGACAATCATGATAATGAATTAATCGCCGAATTCGAAGCCGCAAAATGAACCACTTTTAATTACTTCCAGTTTTAAACTTTTTCAAAGGACCAAACGAAAATTCACGCACAAACAATGACACTACCGAAACTAATAATAAATCGAATAATTTTTGGCTAATTTAATTGTACAACAGACGAAAGTGATTGCAATAAATACTACTAAAACCCTCAAGCAGTGATTTAAAAAAAGTCGGTAAGGGCTATGGATAGACTACATTGGCTATTAGCCCTCAAAAACTGAAATTTTCTAGGGCTAGAGCTTGAGAATTAACTCTTTACAATACTTCTTAACCTTTATTTAAAAAAACTCGGTGAGGGCTATGGATAGACTACATTGGCTATTAGCCCTCAAAAACTGAAATTTTCTAGGGCCAGAGCTTGAGAATTAACTCTTTACAATACTTCTTAACCTTTATTTAAAAAAGTCGGTAAGGGCTATGGATAGACTACATTGGCTATTAGCCCTCAAAAACTGAAATTTTCTAGGGCTAGAGCTTGAGAATTAACTCTTTACAATACTTCTTAACCCCCAAAAAATGATAGTTTAAACACTTTTATCGTTTTTATATTTCAGTGACCTTAATTAGAAGAGAAACCCAAAAATTTTGGACATTGTGGTTGTATAGCCTTCAAAATTTCACAAAACTCACGAAAACCATGACAAAAATTAAGAACAATTGGAAAGGATTTGTAAAAACTCAGCTTCTTTATCGCTCAAAAATGATAATTAAAGGGCTACGATTTTTAAAATATGCCAGTAAAAGATTTTAAAATTGTCTCATTCTTGTAAGAAAGCTATTTTAAAACTTTATTAATATATAGCCCTCAACGTGTAGCCCTTCAAAGTTTCATAAGACTCCCAAAAATCGTAAAAAATATGAAGCTACAAAGTTTTAAAGAATTAACTTCTCGTAATACACTATTCAGTAACTTAATTAAATAATCGTTGAAAATAGAAATTTGAGGGCTATGATAAGGTAACTGTGTTTTTGAATGGCTTTTATTTTTGTACAAAAATTATTTAAGTAAAATATATTTTCGTAGCTATTTTTACTATTTTCTCATTACTTTTAAAACTTTAAAGCCCTCAAACTTCTTTCAGGACCTTGAAATTTGTAATATGAGGGCTAAAACTACAAAGAAAAGACTGATAACTGAGTTTGTTCTATCGCACTCTTAAAATTAAATGACTTTATTTCTCTTTATTTTTACGAGCTCGTGATAATGCTAATTTAAGGGCTATGATTTTTAAGAGAAGTTTTGAAGGACTCTTTACACTTGTGCGTCACTTATTTTGCTATTTTAATGATTTGAACTACAGGAAAAGCCCTCAAACTTTTCACACTTAAAAATAAGAAGCTCTCAAACTTCTTTCAGGACCTTGAAATTTGTAATATGAGGGCTACAACTACAAAGCAAAGACTGATAACTGAGTTTGTTCTATCGTACTGTTCAAATTAAATGACTTTATTTCTATTTATTTTTACGAGCTTGTAATAATGCTAATTTAAGGGCTATGATTTTTAAGAGAAGTTTTGAGGACTCTTTACACTTGTGCGTCACTTATTTTGATATTTTAATGATCTAAACTACAGGAAAAGTCTTCAAACTTTTCACACTTAAAAACAAGAAGCCCTCAAACAATCAGGGAAGAGGTAATTTGAGGGCTATACAAGTAAATGAGATTTATATGTATATTTATGAAACTCGAAGCCCTTAAAAATAATTTTCAGAGGGCTATTGTCAATTTTAGGGCTAAATAAGTTTCGTTTCGCTTAATAAATGCTATTTCAGTTGTGGTAATGGTAAAAAATGGTTAATATTTGGCTAACTTCGATGTCAAATGAGTTAATCAGTGCGCCTATTATCGTTGGCAGTCTTTCAAGCGTGTCCTTTTCAAAAATTTCCACCCGATATCTTTTTCTTGCTTTCATCGTCGCTGTGCTGGCACTCGAACAACAGATCGAATCCTCTTGATTAATGTTTTCTTGTATTTTTTTAAAAAAGTGTCTTGTTAAATTTATTTGCGTGTCTGTGCGAGTGAAACAAATTGTAGGAATCGAAGCCACCTTTTATTACACACATACTCGGAATTCAGGAGGGAACGAAATGTATTTTTCCACCTGTTCTCTCTCTCTCTCTCTGCTTTTATTGGATCGCTTCGAAATCGGTTTCTTAATTATCGAACCCGGTCATTGTTTTAAATCGGTGGAGGCGAATTCGTGAGGTGGAAGTCGTAAATGGATTATTTTGATACCTAAGAAGCTCGTAAATGGTTTTATTGTCTCGATGAGAGTCAATTTTCATTAAGTCGGAGATGAATTCGTTTTTCCGGTCGGCTTTCGACATAGACAGGTTGGACAAACTAGGTTTAATATTTCGCAGACGGTGATTAAGACTCGAGAGCTGCTGTGATGGATAGAGTTGGCAGACCTGAAGGATATGACGTAGGCTAAGTTTCCGGCAAATCATCATCATTTATCTCTACCTGAAATAACACCACACCAAGAAATCGATGTGCTGTTGGTGTTTGCAAACAAGAGAAAAAGATTAAACCCTTTATTGTGCATCAGAAACGACGCCAGGTCTGAATTTTATCAACGAACTTATTTGAAATTCAATTTATTTTATGACAACACGATGGTTTCGTTGTAACGTCGACTTGTTCACTTGTTATTTTTCATCTGCTGTCTTTCCCGCTTGAATTTATTCTGTTTAGACCGCCTGACGTGTTATCGACGAAAATTATCGAACGATAAAAGCTTAATTTCAAATGTCGCCTCGAGATCACGACAGAAGATTTTATCAATTAGTCAAGTTAATTTTTTCACAAACTGAAATCATAACTAAATGCTTCATTTTTAAGTTTTTGAAACGCTAATTAGAGATAAATAAACAAATATTTGAGGGCTAAGGTAGCCCTTTGTATATACTGCAAAAGATACAGTGTGAGAAGGCGATTTTTAAAAAATGATTAATTTTTGGGGGCTTTGTGTCGTTATAAAAGGTTATAGAACAACACTATGGGCAAATTTGAGGGCTACTGTCATAGATGATTCCTTAAAAACTGATTTTGCAACCGACCAAAGTTATTCTTGAGGGTTTCTACTCCAAAAATGCAGTTTCGTCAATTTTCTGAAACCAATCTCTACTTTGATTGCTTCATAATTAAGGGCTATTATGTTTAAAGGGCTAAACTAAAGCAAAAACTCTCAATTAATAAAGCCCTGAAAACAGTAGTTAACCCTAATATTAACAATGAGTGCATTTCTCGATAGTAAATTCGGTAGTTTTACTAAAGTTGAAGCCCTCAAAACGTTCCTAAAACGGTAATTCTCAAGGGCTTTGATGATAAAAATGTTATGTGACTTGAAACTATGAATTGGTTAAGTGATTTTATCATTTTATTAATGTGACAATCTTGAAAACAAAATGTTTGAGGGCTTCGATAGCCCTTGATTATTTTTTTGTTGTTTAAGAGCTTCTGAAATATAAAAGTAAACTGCAAACAATTAAGCCACACAATTTTTTATATATTGAAGAATTAATTTTTTTAACCCTCAAACTACACTTGCAACCATAGAGTTTATTTGGATAACAAGACTTTCAAAGTTGTTTTTTTGCATTAAAACTCGCAAATTTTGGGATTTCTTGAACTTAAAAGACCCCTCAGCAAACAGACAGATGAACCGTTTAAGGGCTAACTTTAAGTTAGTTTGAGATAGTTTTATCATTTCTGAATGAACCTTTCAGGCTTTGTCAGCCTTTTTTGAGGGCTATTTTATGTTAAACACAATAGCTTTTCAAACAAACACATATTAATTTGTTTATAGTTAACTTTATAAAGGGCTAAAGGTTCTGTGCAGTAAATTATAGATATTGTAAAGAGCCTCTTAGTTTTCAACGGTTGAAGAGAAGTTTGAGAAGTTGACTTCACTTTTCAATGATGTGAAAGTTTGAGGGCTATACTATATAACTATATAATTTAAGGGCTTCTTTTGTAGTCAGGTTGCATAAAATTTAAAAATAAGTTTGATATAAGCATCAAAAGTCCTCAAAAAGTTTTGTCAAAATATTTAAAAAGTATATAACAGCCCTTAAACTATAATTTTTTTGGGGGCTAAGAAATATCGTGTTCAGAATTTATAAAATTTGTTACTGTACGTCATTTCTTGAAATATTACGTCTAAGTTTCTGGTAGTTTTAATAATTTTCGGAAGTTTTATGTAACTCTGAAGCCCTCATTGGCAGAAAACAGAATTTTTAGCAAATCTTGAGTGTTCTAGCCCTAAAAACTACAGTTTTTTTGAGGGCATTTTAGAATTTTTGGGGCTGGAAAGCTCACAAATTCGTTAAATAGTTCATGAAATGGTGATTATTTTTATTTTTGGTGTGATTTAGACGTTGTCGAGTCGTTTGGTGCGTCTTAGGGTCCTGAAAACGGCAAAGATTAGAGTAAATCGTCTAATCCTTGGCATTTGCGGGTGCGGGATTTATCCTTGGTAATATATTTTCGGTTGGTTGTCCCAATGCGTTTCGCGAATCTCTCTAGCATCTTGAAAATTAAACAAAATCAGAATATTTATAAAGCCGGAGTGAAGTAAAGCTCCCCGAGCACTAATTGGAATAATCCAGTTCCAATTAATTCTGCGGGAAGTCGGGCGCCACCTTCTCCAAGATTAACCGATGCCCTTGTCTTCATCTCTTTTAAGGTAATGCGAATTCGTGTTTTAATTAAGTAATAACGTCGGATCAGACGATACCACTTGTTGTAACAGTTGCTCTTTGCAAGTTCATTACTTTGGTATTGCATATGCATTAAGCTTGCATTCATTCGGTATCGATCTCAAACCCTCTAGGTCGTAAAATAATCAAAATCTAAGAGTGGTCAAAGAGTGAGGAGTTTTTCACATGACTGAAACAGGCCAAACAAAAACTAGAATGAATTATTCATAACGGAACTTCCGGTGCCAGACTCTTTCCACTCTAATCTTTTGCAAATACACGAAACTATTTTTTCCCGTGTTATCTTTCTTCTCTACGAGAATAATAAATGGCGATGCTTTCATCTAATATTGAAATTTCAATTATTCAATACGGTGATACCTAGATATTGGAAGCGATACGTGAATCCGAAATCGGGACCATTTCATTAAATCTGATGCGAATAAAATATACATTGCCAGAGATGAAAATTACAACACCTTCAGGAAATTGCCATTCCTGATGTATCTCACATGCTAAACAGGAATTGTATTATTCCAAGTGTGGCCCCGAAAATGAGAAATTTTATTTTGAGACGCGTTAGACTCGTGCTTGATATATTCCAGTTCTTCGGAGCCTAATTAATACGACCATCAATTTTTTTTACCCAAAACCACAAAATAACTTTTCTAAAATCGGCCATTTTCATATATTTTTAAGATTGTTTTTATTACAATATGCAGACGAGTTTAGAAAATGGACACCCAAATTGATAAAGGGGTCCACATGTAAATTTTTCTTTTTGGACGGATGCCTTATCCTAAAATTCTATACCACAAAAAATCAATATTTTATTTAGAGATGCATTAGAGTCGTGCGTGTTATATTTGCATTCTACAGGTAACAGTGACAAGGACCAGCCACTTTTTTGTCACAAAACTCTAATATTACTGTTTCAGTGGCTTATGGTAATAATGGTAAAAAGGGTCATTTTTTAGAATTCTAGTACTAGGTCGTGTAGAAAAGTATATTTGAAATGAGCACACGAGATCAGCAATTTTGCCTTTGGTAAGCGATTTGTACCAATTTTTCGGCTTTAAAGGATATCCTATCCCAAAATTGGTAACTTCAAAAAATCAAAATTGCTTTTCTATACGCTTTAGACTAGTTTTTGCTAAATTCGCATTGTCCAGGTCTTAACTAACAAGACCAGCTACTTGTTTACCCGAAAACATAAAATATATCGTACCAAAATCGATATATCTAACAAACTCAAATTTTATTTTGAGACGCATTAGACTTGTTTTTGTTATATTTGCACTCTGTGGGTCGTAATTAATAGGACTGGGCACTTTTCGCCCTCAAAACTCCAAAATGACTTTTCGGGTGCTAAAAATATTGTTGCTATTAATCGGCCAGTTTTTGCGATTTTCGCCCAATTCTTTCGGGGCTTTTCGAGGGGTTCAAGTCGCTTATGTTTGTGCAAAAATGTGCGTCCCCCTTTGCTTATAAATCACGCGTTCTAATCGATATAAATAGTGTCCGTTCTCTCTCTAAGTCTGCGTTGTAATTAAATGTGATCCAACTAAACGTAATCTAGACATCGTCTGTACCTTTCCCCGTTTGCACCGCAGGGATTTCGAACAATAGTCGGATTGTTTTGGTGGTGGGCGAGCTGAAAGCTGAACGCTAAAAACAACCTGGTCAAGAGATGGGAGAGAGTCCGACAATAACTATGCCAATCAAATCCTTTACGCTTCGTCTAGCTTGCACAGCGATTTGTTGTTTCATATGAAATTAATAGACAGCTCTGTGTGCATTTAATTGTTTTCGCAAGACGATTTCAATACGTGTTTTACGACGACAGATTGATCAAACACCTGGGACACCCATCGCATTTTCAACCTGAACACATATGGGAAAAGATTGATGTTCTTTCGGCTGGAAATGGCGTATAAAAGGTCTGCGAGAAATCTTTTATTCCATTTCACTCACATTGCGAAATTCGAAAAGTCAACCGTGTGACTATTAATTAAAAATGCAAATCGAAAATTGCGTTTTTTCACGAGCTGCTAGTTTGATTTGTATTTATGTTGATTGAAAAATTTCGCATTTGTTTAATTGAATGAATCAGTTGCGCGTTTTATTTCAAGCTTTGTTTTTATTGAACGACATCCTTTTTATACGATACCTGAAAACCTGGCTGCATGCACAAGAAACAGAAACGTTACATAAAAGGAGCATAAAACGCGGATGTTCCCCCGTAAAACCAACTTTAAACTCGGCAATAAACATGACAACCAATTAAGATGTAGATTGGAGCAACTACGGTATTTACATGATGTAGGTGTGTACCGGCGTTGTTTGTTCTGTATCCGTGTGTTTGGAATAAACTCTGAAAAGGCAACGGAAATGCCTCCGACTTTATGTTAATTTATTCTCTTCATTTTCGTGTTTTGTCGGGAAGAGTTTGCAACGCACACACTACGAAACCTCTTTCGACTTACAACTTTCTATTTGACGGTCTTTAGCGACTCACTAATTCATTCGCACCAACGCAAACCAAACGAGAAAGTACAAAAACAACAAACTAAGAAAATTTCCCTATCTATAAACGAAGCCCTCAAAAAGGGGCTAAAAATTCTTAAATTGAGACAAAAAAGTCCAAAACTTGATCTTTGAAACCCATAGCCCTCAAACAACATGACAATGCATTTTTGAGGGCTAACCTAAGTTAGTTGGAGTCTGTTTTAACAGTTTCTAAATTAAATAAAACTTTCAGTGATTTCCAGTAGTTTCAACATGTTTTGAGGGCTTTTTAGAATGCTTAAGTGCATGTAGCCCTTTCAAATTTAATATCTTTCTTTGAGAAAGGCAAGGATAAAATTATAACCCTCAAATAATTGTACTCAAATTTAACTTGCGAGGAGTTCAAGTAGTTTCAGCACAACGTCCTCAAAAACTCAAAGGGTTAAGAATTTACAAATTCTTAAGGGCTTGAAAACTAAGAAAATTTCCCTATCTATAAACGAAGCCCTCAAAAAGGAGCTAAAAATTCTTAAATTGACACAAAAAAGGCCAAAACTTGATCTTTGAAACCCATAGCCCTCAAACAACATGACAATGCATTTTTGAGGGCTAACCTAAGTTAGTTGGAGTCTGTTTTAACAGTTTCTAAATTAAATAAAACTTTCAGTGATTTCCAGTAGTGTCAAATTTTTTTGAGGGCTTTTTAAAATGCTTAAGTACATGTAGCCCTTTCAAATTTAATATCTTTCTTTCAGAAAGGCAAGGATAAAATTATAGCCCTCAAATAATTGTACTCAAATTTAACTTGCGAGGAGTTCAAGTAGTTTCAGCACAACGTCCTCAAAAACTCAAAGGGTTAAGAATTTACAAATTCTTAAGGGCTTGAAAACTAAGAAAATTTCCCTATCTATAAACGAAGTCCTCAAAAAGGGGCTAAAAATTCTTAAATTGAGACAAAAAAGTCCAAAACTTGATCTATGAAACCCATAGCCCTCAAACAACATGACAATGCATTTTTGAGGGCTAACCTAAGTTAGTTGGAGTCTGTTTTAACAGTTTCTAAATTAAATAAAACTTTCAGTGATTTCCAGTAGTTTCAACATGTTTTGAGGGCTTTTTAGAATGCTTAAGTGCATGTAGCCCTTTCAAATTTAATATCTTTCTTTGAGAAAGGCAAGGATAAAATTATAGCCCTCAAATAATTGTACTCAAATTTAACTTACGAGGATTCATGAGCACAACGTCCTCAAAAACTCAAATTCTTAAGGGCTTCAAATTTTTTGTTTGAGGGTTAACGAGCCTTCAAAATTAGGATATAATTTGGGTTGATTCTGCTAAAATCTTGGTTGTTTTTATAAAAAATCGGAAAAGTTTCAAGTTTTAAGATTTCTTACGCAGTAGCCCTCAAATTAGAATACTGTGGGCTCTGAGAATTTAAAGGGCTTCATTAATGTGATTCTCCAAACTTCACAAATATACATTTATTGACTTGACAAATTAAAACAAAAATGAGGGCTTTGAAGCCCTCAAAACGTCGTCAAACAATAATAAGTTGTTGGAGATGTTTGAATCGCAAAAAGCGCTTGTAAAATGTTTGTATTCCGTGGCAAAACTTTCACCTGTGCAAGTTTGAATTGAATTCAATGCGAGTTTTTTCGTGACGCAATGTAGCGAATTCGGATGAGCTTCCTTTTAAATTTTATTTGCGAATATTTCTTTCCGTATTGACGTGTAAACAAGTGGAAGAGCATTACGGAAGTGGCAAAGTATTCATCATTGTGATGCTTGGACTAGTTGGCAACATCTACATTAACCTTTGACCAATTCATCGAATGTACTTCTTGTGGAATTTATCACTTGAGGAGGATAAATTGCCGAAATTTAAATAGGAAATTAAGTCGTGTAATGTAAACAATTGTAGTCGAAATCTGGAAAACAAAGGCGGTTTTAAGAGAGGTGCGCGAATAATTCCGCAGGAAGATTATACATCATTGAGACAGGCTCAACAGCCGGCAACCGCCTCTCTTCTACCTTGTTTTATAAAGATAACCATAATAATTAAATCCGTCTCTCTCTCTGAAGCAAGTTCTAAATCCTCCAAGTCTGTTACCTATATGACAATGACGAGAAACCTTCCCCTAATCCCGCCACATATGGAATTGCTGCGACTTGATCCTCGCCTTGTAAGTCTGCATAAACTGACTCGTTTCAAATTAGACTTATGTCACTTGCGGCAAATATTATCATGAAAATGTTTGCTTACGAGAGAGGTACATCTGTAAAGTGGATGAACGAGATACGAGAGAACGGATTACCACTCTATAATACAAGAGATTTTTAGAGATATAGTAGTTGCATCGAGTTCAACGCTTGTTCTCGGACCACACTGAACTTTGAAACTCCACAAGATGACACCGTAATGCACGGATTTCCGGTGACAGTCAAATATTCAGACCAAAAATTGGCTCAGAGATCAACTTATTTAACAAAAAGCTGCAAAATTGCATTTCTTGATTAAAATTCTCACAAAAACAATATTTTAAGGGCTATCATTTTAAATCTTGTACTAATGAACCCTATCTACAGTAGTAGCCCTCAAAATTGCCCTCAATGTGGCTTTATAGACTTTATAGTTGTAATTATCGCTCTAATTCTGTATTGGAAACTTTCAAAAGTGCTTTTTAAAGTTTGAGGGCTTCATCGGTTGGCCAATTTATTTTCGTATAAGTGTCCCTATCGGTTATTTTTTATACAAGTTTCAGCTTAAAATTACCGTTTGAGGGCTTGATTAGTTGAGAAATTTTGAAAGCCTCTTCTTAGTTTTGCTTTTTAAAAGATTAAAAATTGCTTTCGATAAGTTTTGAAATTACTCATAACTCTTAAATTAGCATTTTAAGGGCTAAAAACATAATACTGTAGGATAGAAGTAGCGTCTTCATAACAAAATTCAAGTCGTCATAATGTTACAATAATTATCTGTGCTTATCGGCATGATGATAGCCCTCAAATTCGACAAATAGTCTAAACCTTGAGTACATTTTGAGGGCTAATTTTTTTTAGTTTGTCAACTTTTAAATTTCTTGCAATTCTGTAAAATATTTGAATGTGAGGGTAGTAGGGTTTGGAGAATGAAACAATAATGAAGCCCTCAAAATGTGCTAGTTTAAGGGCTTTTGTCTTAAGAAAGCTCAAACTTTTATTGCACAAAAACACGAACAAAGTTCCCAAGTGTCTACATAGAAATGTGGGGTCCACAACGTTCCCAAATCTGGGGTTACCAGTATAGTTTGAGGGTTAAAAAAGTGCCCTTAAAATTAAGGGTTTCCCAGTTTGGACATTTTTGCGAATTCTGTTTAATATTGTTGCGTTTTATGGATAATGAGGACTTGAAAATTAAAAAATGGGATATTGAAGCCCTCAGTTAGATATAATAGTGAAGCCCTTTAAAATTACTTTAATATTTCAATTTGGAAACTCTTTTATGAATTTTAAAGCTCACCGCGGCCTCAAATCTTAAAGGTTTTGTGTGGAAAAAAGGTCTCCAGACCCATCATTTAATTTAGGAAAGATCTGCGACCTGAAACTATAGTTTGAGGGCTAACAACTTATATAATTTTCTGTTGAATTTTTAAAATCCGCGCTTGAGTATCCTCACTTTGGTCTTGTATTATATTGAAAGAATTTTGTATTGATGCTGTATGTTTTAAGCCCTTAAAAAACCTACAAGGGCTATAGTATTTCTTAATTGTTTTTTTTTAAGTATATCGTCACTTGAACAAATGGCCTAGACTAATTGTGAACACAGTTTTCAAAAGCTCGGCCTTTAAGTTTGTTTATTTCTTTATTTTTTGTGTTATCAATGCTACAACAGTGCTTTTTGGCACAAAACCCCGCAATAATTTAAATTTTCGTCAATTCGGTTTGTTTTTCAGCAATGCCATCAATCCAATCGTTCCAATTCATTCCGGCAATTGCCCCTAAAACTCGTGATGACTGTAAAAATCTGCATCGCATCGATAGATAAAATTTATCCTCAATATATCCACCCTTCCGAAATTTGCTCCGACCTTGTTGAACTTTTACTCTCTCTCAAATTAGATATAATCAACTCACACATTTGTTTGCATTGTAAGCTTCAGGAAGGAAGCAAACAATCGCTTCGAGGTAAACGAATCCGGCTTAAATCTGCCATTAATATCAGGCCTCACAGTTCAAACACACAAGATTTTTCCTCCGAGAAACGAACACAAGCGACACCCAACGGATGCCGACACACAAACACTCAAGCCGACAGATGGCGCCAACTTGCCGAAAACATCGCGGAAAGTTTCACGCGGGAAACTGGAGATATGCACCTGATGAACAGGATGGACGTTGTTTAAATTATTAATTTAAATTATTAAAGGGGTTAATTGCTCTTTCCGCAATTTCGGACAATGATGATGACGAGAGGAAAAGTTTTTTTTTCACCAACATTAAACCGCTTAATTGGCTGTCATTTGCATTTTTACCCAAACTGTACGCTAGATTTAGCCAAAATCATTTTTATTAAGCGTTAGGCACAATTTACCACAAACAAAACAAGTTTGAATTATTTTTATGGTTTTTGTTTAATTGGCGCAGTCAGTAGGAATTCACTAATTACACGAAAATAAATTGGTTTTTGTGACTTATCGCTGCACCTAATCACGAAATTGTGCCCTGTTGTCAATTTAAAGATAAGTGAGCTACTGGTGCTCTCTTCAGTCTCATTCTTCCGTAATCTATCCCTTATCAAATAAAGTCTATATGTTATGTCGACCCTAACCGCGTCATTGTTTGTGTACAATAACGTTTAATATACGGCAATTGTATTTGTGCGGGCATTCAATTTATAAAAGAACCACCGTCATATCCATTTACTCGGATAATAAAGACCTTTCGTTTTAATTGTTCTTAAGTGAAGGTAATGGCCCACACCTGCTCTCCCGCATCGAAAGCGAGGTCAAAGACAGATCATCAAGTCTGGAAGATTGGAGCACACCCTCGAGTGTGATTAACCTGTTTAACGATTTCATATTCATTCCGATTAAAAGGGTTAATTTTTAATCGTCGTTCGGGGAGTGAGTTTCATAAAGTTCCATAAACTCGGTCGATTTTTTTCGTGCAAGAAACGTGACAGTGTCTTTGATCTCGGATTCCGTCAAATAGATTAGACGACGGCATAAATCAAAATGTTCCTCCTTTCATTTGTGATGTCAGGCTCGCTTTTTCGGTCATCGTTAAAATCTGATTCTTCTAATCTGGGAGCTGGGAGGTGAGAGAGAGCTCTCGCTCCCTAGAGGGATGTTCCGCCCCCCTTTCGCAAATCGTCGCCGCAACAAAGCCAATTCAGATTCCCTGCTAATGGCATATTACATTGTTACCTTCCTCGCATCATCCCCGGCTCCATTCTTGGCAGACGCACTCAAGTGCCACGGCGACGAGCTCTGTCTCGCTGACAGCCGAAAGGAATAGCTTCATCTCTCGTTATGATGGATAACGGTGGGGCATCAATTAAGATTAGGACCGAACAATACCTAAAGAGAACGATACAGAGACGTACTCCACGAAAATCCATCAAATAACCACTTTTTCACACCAAAATCCGATTACTTTTCATCAACACACTGCACACAACGCGAAAATCGCGAAAAAACACCAAATTTCCCAAATTTATTCGGCGCCCCTCAAGGCACAACTCACGTCCCACTTCTATTCAACCAAGCGAAAAAACTAACCATCGGCCAAAAAATCCGATTACTTTGAATCAGCACACTTCATACTAGACGAAAATGATGAAGAAATACCAAATTTCGCAAAATTATTCGGCGCCACTCAAGGCACCACTCGCGTCCCACTTCTATTCAACCAAGCGAAAATACTAACCATCGGCCAAAAAATCCGATTACTTTGCATCAGCACACTTCATACTAGACGAAAATGATGAAGAAATACCAAATTTCGCAAAATTATTCGGCGCCACTCAAGGCACCACTCGCGTCCCACTTCTATTCAACCAAGCGAAAAAACTAACCATCGGCCAAAAAATCCGATTACTTTGAATCAGCACACTTCATACTAGACGAAAATGATGAAGAAATACCAAATTTCGCAAAATTATTCGGCGCCACTCAAGGCACCACTCGCGTCCCACTTCTATTCAACCAAGCGAAAAAACTAACCATCGGCCAAAAAATCCGATTACTTTGCATCAGCACACTTCATACTAGACGAAAATGATGAAGAAATATCAAATTTCGCAAAATTATCCGGCGCCACTCAAGGCACCACTCGCGTCCCACTTCTATTCAACCAACCGAAAAAACCAACCATCGGCCAAAAAATCCGATTACTTTGCTTCAGCACACTTCATACTAGACGAAAATGATGAAGAAATACCAAATTTCGCAAAATTATTCGGCGCCACTCAAGGCACCACTCGCGTCCCACTTCTATTCAACCAAGCGAAAAAACTAACCATCGGCCAAAAAATCCGATTACTTTGAATCAGCACACTTCATACTAGACGAAAATGATGAAGAAATACCAAATTTTGCAAAATTATTCGGCGCCACTCAAGGCACCACTCGCGTCCCCCTTCTTTTAACACTGGCCAAAAAAATCCGATTACTTTTAATTTTTTTACTTGAGCTAGAACGACAATGACGAAAAAACAATAAATTTTGCAAAGGCACTCAGGTCACCACTTGCGTCCCCCTTCTGTTTATTATAAAATTCAGCGAAAGGGTGGTAAATTTGCGATTGTTTTGGTTGGGTTCGGTCCTGTGCGAGCTTCGTCATTGTGAGGAGCACACCGGAGCACTTTAGTGTATTGAATCGGTTTTTGTCCGGATTTTCCGGGATATATCGTTCCGGATTTGGTGCAAAAACGGCCTACTCTCGACGTGGCACGTCGTATACGACGGTGGTTGTCTTTTCCGCTAGGTGTAATCAGATAACTGGCAATTAGTTAAATGTACTCATTTATCAAACGGTTCATTTTCGTTATTGCTACGGTAATTAAATTTCTATGCGAGTTATTTCGGGAAGGGGTCAGTGGACAAGAGGGGTGTCGTGGGTCGATAAAATGGAAACATGGCGAAAAAAAATTATATATTTTATTGAATATAAAATCCAGTTGGTCATACAATAGCACACAACAAATATGACTAGAGGATATCGGCACAAACAAAAAGTGATGGAAATTCCACTTCAGTTTTTACAGTAAATTTTTCTAGTAGTTAAGATGACACTTTTCTCATGTAATTTGATCTGGGGATTGCGAATCTGTAACTTAAAATCGTTTCCGCCTACTTGTTTACAAGATATTGGCACATGTATGTAGTGATTGTTTAGGCAAAAACGAAAAATACTGGAAATTCAAATTCAGCATTTACAATAAATTTTTCCAGTACCTAAAATGGCACTTTTCTTATGTAATTTAATCTCAGGATTCCAAATCTGTGACTTAAAATTATTTCCGCCTACTAGATCAGATGATATCGGCACATCTATACAGTGTCTACTCGTCAAAAACGAAAAATGCTGGAAATTCCCCTCCACCGATTACAATAAATTTTTTTACAACTTAAAATGGCACTTTTTTAATGTAATTTGACCTAGGGATTCCTAATCTGTAACTTAAAATCGTTTCCGCTCACTAGATCAGAAGATAACGGCACATGTATGTAGTGATTATTTAGGCAAAAACGAAAAATGCTGGAAATTCCTATTCAGGTTTAAAAATAAATTTTTCTAGTACTTAAAATGGCACTTTTCTCATGCAATTTAATCTCAGGATTCCAATCTGTGACTTAAAATCATTTCCGCTTACTAGATCAGGAGATATCGGCACATCTATACAGAGACTACTTAGTCAAAAATGAAAAATGCTGGAAATTCCCCTCCAGCTTTTACAATAAATTTTTCTACAATTTAAAATGGCACTTTTTTTATGTAATTTGACCCAGAGGTTACCAATCTCTAACTTAAAATCGTTTCCGCCAACTAGATTAGAAGATATTGGCACATGTATGTAGTGATTGTTTAGGCAAAAACGAAAAATGGTGGAAATTCCAATTCAGCATTTACAATAAATTTTTCTAGTACTTAAAATGGCACTTTTCTTATGTAATTTAATCTCAGGATTCCAAATCTGTGACTTAAAATTATTTCCGCCTACTAGATCAGGAGATATCGGCCCATGTATACAGTGACTACTTAGTCAAAAACGAAAAATGCCGGAAATACCCCTCCAGCTATTAGAATAAATTTTTCTACGATTTAAAATGGCACTTTTCTTATGTAATTTGACCTGGGGATTCCTAATCTGTAACCTAAAATCGTTTCCGCCTACTAGATTAGAAGATATCGACAGATGTAGTAGTGATTATTTAGGCAAAAACAGAAAATGCTGGAAAGTCCACTTCAATTTTAACAATAAATTTGTCTACCACTTAAAATGGTACTTTTCTGATGTAACTTGATCTGGGGATTCCAAATTTGTGACCTAAAACCATTTCCGCCTACTAGATTAGAAGATATCGGCACATGTATCTAGTGATTACTTAGGCAAAAAGGAAAAATGCTAGAAATTCCACTTCAGCCTTTAGAATAAATTGTTCTATTCTTTAAAATAGTACTTTTCTTATGTAATTTGACCTCAGGATTCCACATCTGTGACTTAAAATCGTTTCTGCCTACTAGATTCGGAGATATTGGCGCATGTATGTAGTGATTGTTTGGGCAAAAACGAAAAATGCTGGAAATTCCACTTCACCTTTACTAATAAATTTTTCTACGATTTAAAATGTCACTTTTGTTATGTAATTTGAGCTCAGGATTCCAAATCTGTGACTTAGAATTACCTCCACCCACTAAATTAGTAGATATCGGCACATGTATGTAGTAGGTGTAATTGTTGCGTCTTTTTCTGATTGAGTTGTCGGTTGCGTTTAAGCATCGTATTATGAACGAATTGTGGTCGTAAAAATGTGCAAGTCGTGCGAATGTGGTGCCCGGGGTGTGGGTCAGACCCTCGATAATAATGTCTGTACCTCTTTTATCCTTCTTGTAACCTATGTCCGTCCACATATCGGTATTTTTATTAGGCAAAGTGTGTCCCTCGGGGTCGCCTCAAAGGCCTCCAGGCCCTCTCGTATGATGTATGCAGAGGCTGTCCGTTATTGCTCGGGTCCATCTTACCGTTTGGACCAATCATCTTATATATACCGTCCCTCGAAGCGGAAAAACAACCATATTATGAAGCCCGGGCTCAATTTGGTCGGCATTGTTGCTTTTAACTCGGCATACCTTGGACTTTGAAGCGATCGGCCAGCTTTTAAATTAATCCGAAATGAAATTCTTGCGAACGTTGAGAGCTAATATATCCATCGCCTTAACGATACATAAATATAAAGAGGAAGAAAACTAATTTTCCCGTGCTCTGTCACATATATCACGTATCGGTACGGAGGCGCTTCTTATTGGCGACACAAAGAAGACTTTACAGTGACACATTTACAGGGAGATTACTTTTATTTTCCGTCGTCGAAGAGTCCGATTGGTTACTAGTAGGTACCTCGTTGAAGGGAGAATTCCGTATCGCGATCAGAATTTAATCAAACGGTCGAGGTATTGACGAAAACACTGCCACTGAATACATTTGCTAGCTTGTATGTTCAATCAGACTCGTTAGGAATGGGGCCAATATCGCCGTCGACTTGATTTCTGCATAATGTTAACGGCATACCGGGAAAAAGACGACAAAGGGGATTTAAATCGACTACATATGAACGAAAATTTACGAAAAAAACAAACAAAAACTTCGCTCCCACGATCGGGTTTTATTACGAGATTGGTGGCCGATAAAATTCGATGCTCTATTAAAATCTGTTTGTAATAAAATTTAATGAGGAGGGGTTATTGAGACGCAACGACTTCACTTGTCGAGCCGCTTAACAAACGCAACGGTGAATTGATACTTTTTAAATTTTTATTAATTGGCGCAGTCAGTAGAAATTCCAACTAAATAATTTCTACATACAAGTGCCGATATCTCCAAATCTAGTAGGCGGAAATGATTTTAAGTCACAGATTTGGAATCCTCAGATCAAATTACATAAGAAAAGTACTATTTTAAATAGTAGAATAATTTATTCTAAAAGCTAAAGTGGAATTTCCACCATATTTCGGTTTTGCATAAGTAATTACTAGATACAAGTGCCGATATCTCCAGATCTAGTCGGCGGAAATGATTTTAAGTCACAGATTTGGAATCCTCAGATCAAATTACATAAGAAAAGTACTATTTTAAAGAGTAGAATAGTTTATTCTAAAAGCTGAAGTGGAATTTCCACCATATTTCGGTTTTGCATAAGTAATTACTAGATACAAGTGCCGATATCTCCAGATCTAGTAGGCGTACATGATTTTAAGTTACATATTCGGAATCCTCAGGTCAAATTACATAAGAAAAGTACCAATGTAGATATCAGAAAAATTTATAGTAAAAGTTGAAATGGAATTTCCAGCATTTTTTGTTTTTGCTTAAATAATCACTACACTCAAGTGCCAATATCTCGGTATCAAGTAGGCGGAAATGATTTTAAGTCACAGATTTGGAAACCTGAGATCAAACTACATTAGAAAAGTGCTATTTTAAACCGTAGAAAAATTCATTGTGAAAGCTGAAGGGAAATTTCCAACATTTTTCGTTTTTGCCCAAATAATCACTACATTCATCTGCCTATATCTTCTAATCTAGTAGGCGGAGGTGATCTTAAGTTACAGATTCGTAATTAACAGGTCAAGTTACATATGAAAAGTACCATTTTAAGTTGTAAAAAAATTTATTGTAAAAACTGAAGTGGAATTTCCAGCATTTCTAGTTTTTGCCTAAGTAATCACTACTTACTGGTGCCAATATCTCTTGATCTAGTCGGCGGGAACAATTTTAAATTACAGATTCGGAATCCTCAAATCAAATTACATAAGAAAAGTCCAATTTAAGTATCAGAAAAATTTATTGTAAAAGTTGATGTGGAATTTCCAGCTTTTTTAGTTTTTGCTCAAATAATAACTACATACATCTGCTTATATCTTCTAATCTAGTAGACGGAAACGGTTTTAAGTCACAGATTTGAAATTCTGAGATTAAAATACATAAGAAAAGTACTATTTTAAATAGTAAAAAAATTATTGTAAAAACTGAAGGGAAATTTCCATCATTTTTCGTTTTTGTCCTAATAATCGCTACATACATTCACCTGTATCTTCTAATGTAGTAGGCGGAGGTGATTTTAAGTTACAGATTCTTAATCCTCAGATCAAATTACAAAAGAAAAGTGTTATTTTATATCGTTGGAAAATTTATTGTAAAAGCTGGAGGGGAATTTCCAGCATTTTTCGTTTTTGCCTAAACAATCATTACATACATGTGCCGATATCTTCTAATCTAGTAGGCGGAAACGATTTTAGATTACAGATTTTAGATTACAGGTCAAATCACATACGAAAAGTTAAGGTTACATAATTTGTTACAATTTTTGTTTGTGAAAAAAAAATGAATTTTTGTGTAATAAGGCCGTTAAGCGTCGTTCCGGCCGTAAGTGAATCAATTTCGTCCCGTCAGCTAAATAAACAATGACCACTCCGTCTTGTCCCAAAGGAAAGATCTCGTCCGCAATCCAAACATCTAGTAAAGTGTTGCAAACATTTAGCTAATGTATATTATTAGACTTCCAGATGTTTTCAATACTCGACAACCACCTTTCGCTAGTTTGTTCGATAGTTTCGGTCGTTGGCTTCGACTTAAAAGGTATCCGAAAATAAAACCACCGCACAAATTGCCGTCATAATGAAATTCCTTTTCTGTCCATCTGAATCTCGTAATTAATCACACAGAGAGGAGAGCGCTTGCTTTGAGTGGAAGCGTCGTCTTAAAGCAGTGCAAAGTTCACAACATTTCCGATTTCGGAATCAATTCACTTAGGCGAATTTTTTCGTGTTAATTCCGCCAAAATCGTGCGTAATAAATTGCCCGATAAAAGCTTCTTACCTAGGCTTTTTTTAACAAGAAAATTCCATTAAATAGAGCACGTAGGAGTAATGAAAGCATCCCATTTCCTGCTGGATTCGGCGGGCCACGAGTAGCTCTCCTCTCATTGTCACGCAAAGACACTAAAGACCCTCTGATTGAAAAACTCAGCCACCTTAATTGCTTTCGAGATGGAAAAAATACCTCTAAGTCGCGTGTGCCGATTTTTTATTTCAATTTTTCACAGGGGAAATGGGGGAAACGCTAATTGCTTTGATGGAAACGTGCTGATGTTTGAACAGTGTTGATTGCTAATCAGCAATTTGCGAGGGAGAGCATTGGCGGTCTTAAATCCACGTAAAAATGTTATTCGAAACCGATTGGGGCATTTTTCACCGTTTAATCACACACAATCACCCCAAAAAGCAAAAAAATCAATCAGAAATTATTTGATGAGCCAACGTCTGAAAATCATATTTTGGCAAAAACGAAAAATGATGGAAATTCCACTTCAGTCTTTACAATAATTTTTTTACAAGTTAAAATGGTACTTTCCTTATGCGAATTAATCTGAGGATTCCAAATCAGTAACTTAAAATCATTTCCGCCAACTAGATTAGGAGATATCGGCACATGTATGTCGTGATGACTGGGACAAAAACGAAAAATGCTGGAAATTCCACTTCAGATTTTAGAATAAATTTTTTTAGAACGTAAAGTGGTACTTTTCCTATGTAATTTGATCTGGGGATTCCAAATCTGTAACTTAAAATCATTTCCGCCAAGTAGGTTCGGAGATATTGGCACATGTATTTAGTGATTATTTCTGCAAAAACGAAAAATGCCGGAAACTCCACTTTAGCTTTTACAATACATTTTTCTGATACCTTAATTGGTACTTTTCTTATGTAATTTGATCTGAGGATTACGAATCTATGACATAAAACCATTTGCGACTATTAGATTTGAAGATATCGACAAGTATATGCAGTGATTATTTGGGCAAAAACGAAAAATGCTGGAAATTCCACTTCAACTTTTACAATAAATTTTTCTAATACTTAAAATGGCACTTTTCTTATGCAATTTGATCTAGGAATTTCGAATCTGTGACTTGAAGTTGCCTCCGCCCACTAGATTACAAGATATCGGTACATGTATGTTGTGATTACTTAGGCAAAAACGAAAAATGGTGGAAATTCCGCTCGAGCTTTTGCAATGAATTTTTCTAGCATGTAAAATGGTACTTCTCTTATGTAATTTGATCTGGGAATTCCAAATCTGTAAGTTAGAATCACTCCCGCCTACTAGATTGAGACATATCGACACATATATGTAGAGATTATTTTGTCAAAAACAAAAAATGGTGGAAATTCCACTTCAGCGCTTTAAATAAATGTTTCTACTACTTAAAATGGTACTTTTCTTATGTAATTTGATCCGGGGATTTTGAATCTGTGACTTAAAGTATTGTCAAATTTTCAAAAAAAAAATAAAAACAACGGGGTACTAAACTTGGTCCACAACTCTTTATAGTCCGAGCGCTCTCAAACCCGGAATTTGTGTATTTTCGGTGCTTTTGAGTCGTTTTCTCCCCGATTTTTCGCTCCATCTCTCGTGTTTCTGTTTTTTTTCCGTCGTTTTCTTTTCAACTCCTCTAAAGATATTTTCGTTTCGCGTCGTGATTAATCGTGATATATAGGTGGTGCCAAAGCGTCGTGAAAAAGTTCATTTGCGGGAGGTCAGGCGTGAAACAGAAGTTGCCTCATTTACAAAGACAGTAGCAAAGTTGCAACGCCAACTAATCCCCCCGTGCCTTTTCGCTCCACTACCGCCACACAAAACAATTAGAGGTCCTAGTAGTATCGAAAAAGGAGAATTGCCGCCAATTATGACAGGATTTGGAACCGATTGATCAGGTTGAGATTATGAGCAAGCCCTCACAAGTTTATGTCCGACATGACATGCACGCCTTTGCTACAATATCCGGCGCCATCTGCGCGCTGATGGTCTAAGGTGGCCCGGATATTGGCTAGTTTTATTACCCCGAGTGGTCAGCGGACGTGAGACGCTCTCTGCATGTTTTTCTTCATATCATCTCATATCGGAGGTAAACCGGAGACATAACCGAGCGGAAACCTGGCTCCGATGAAGAAATAACATTTTATGTTGTTTTTACAGGCGACCGCACGAAATTGACCAGACCACAACGAATTAATAACCGAACCCAAGGAAAACGCACTATTAAAAATATGTATTCGTAATTTTAAGTAATTAAGGTATTTGTCGGTATTTACACCGTTTAAGGCACGAACGAGCGATAGCGAGTGCTTTTAATTGTTGATATTAATATTAATAAACGAGGTGGGTCGCCAGGAGCCACGGTCATTGTACCTTAACGGTCCGTTTAGGGGTAAAATAGGAACTACATTTTTAAACGCCAAAATCACAAAAAATGTATTAAAAGTATTAATGAAAAAAAAACGCGATAATGAAAATGGAACTTTTCTAATATAATTTGATCTGGACGTTCCGAATCTGTGACTTAAAGTTACCTGTGTCCAGTTAATTAGAAGATATCAGCACATGTATGTAGTGATTATTTATGCAAAAACGAAAAATGCTGGAAATTCCACTTCAGCATTTAGAATAAAATTTTCTAGTACCTAAAATGGTACTTTTATAATATAGTTGGTTCTGGGGATTCCAAATTTGTAACTTAAAATAATTTCCGCCAACTAGAGTAGGAGATATCGGCAGATGAGTGAAATGATGACTGGGATAAAAACGAAAAATGCTGTAAATTCCACTTCAGATTTTACAATAAATTTTTCTAGTACCTAAAATGGTATTTTTTTAATATAGTTTGTTCTAAGGATTCCAAATCTGTAACTTAAATTCATTTCCGCCAACTAGATTAGGAGATATCGGCACATGTATGTAGTGATGACTGGGGCAAAAACGAAAAATGTTGGAAATTCTACTTCAGATTTTAGAATAAATTTTCCTAGTACCTAAAATGGTACTTTTCTAATATTGTTTGTCCTAAGGATTCCAAATCTGTAACTTAAAATTATTTCCGCATACTAGATTAGGAGATATCGGCACATGTATGTATTGATGACTAGGACAAAAAGGAAAAATGCTGGAAATTCCACTTCAGCTTTTACAATAAATTTTTCTACTACCTAAAATGGTGCTTTTCGAATATAGTTTGTTCTGAGGATTCTAAATCTGCAACTTAAAATCATTTCCGTCAACTAGAGTAGGAGATATCGGCAAATGAGTGAAATGATGACTGGGATAAAAACGAGAAATGCTGGAAATTCCACTTCAGATTTTAGAATAAATTTTTCTAGTACCTATAGTGGTACTTTTTTAATATAGTTTGTTCTAAGGATTGCAAATCTGTAACTTAAAATCATTTCCGCCAACTAGATTAGGAGATATCGGCACATGTATGTAGTGATGACTGGGATAAAAACGAAAAATGCTGGAAATTTCACTTCAGCTTTTACAATAAATTTTTCTAGTACCTAAAATGGTACTTTTCTTATGTAATTTAATCTTAGGATTCCAAATCTGTGACTTAAAATCATTTCCGCCAACTAGATTAGGCGATATCGGCACATGTGTGTAGTGATGACTAAGTCAAAAACGAAAAATGCTGGAAATTCCACTTCAGCTTTTGCAATAAATTTTTCTAAAACGTATAATGGTACTTTTCTCAAGTAATTTGATCTGGGGATTCCAAATCTGTAACTTAAAATGGCTTCCGCCCACTATATTAGGAGATATCGTCACATGTTTGAGTGATTCTTTGGATAAAAACGAACAGTTCTTCCAATAATTTTTTTTAGTTGTTGAGATTAGCATTAATAAACGAGTTGGGTCGCTAGAGTGTGCCACTTTTCTCAAGCCAAATATAAAGAATAAGAAAATGTGCGCTTGTCTTGTTGTTTCCCTTCATTTTTGTGATTTATACGTTCGGGGGGTGCCCCCAGTGTATTAGTATGAACCCTCAAATGTAACTATGAGTCAAATGAATGAAAAGCATCACTTTCAGCGATGAGTCCAACAATCACAATGCATGATTCAATTAGATTTTCTACAATCTGCACTCGAACAAGCGACAGCTCCGAGTGCATTTGTCATTCGCGCGCGACCTAAGTTCCGGCTGATTTGACAGGTCGTCGCGACGCTCGCTTGTGCGCCTGTCAGCGTCGAGGTGTACACCCCGTCAGATCAACAAATCACATTAAACACAAATAATCACATTACACTCTCCGCTGATTTATACAGCGCGTTATTTAAGCGACCTCCATTGTTATAAATCACTCGCTAAACTGTTTAGTCGTTCATGGTTATTTATTCCTATTTAATATCGGGACGAATGAATGGATGAGGAGAGAACGATACTTGGAATCGGTCAAGACCGTAAATAATCGACGAACTGTCAGAGCAAATTGCATTTTTCGGTTTTCTTCAACAGGAAATGACCGACGAAGCCTCACTCAACCAACCACCCACGAAGGCTTTTATAACTTCAACTAATTATCCCACTAGCACCTACAAGTGGGGGTGGGACACGTTTCAAGCCAATCGGTGCAAAAAAATTTAAACAACTTTAGCACCATTGCCACTTTTTTCAAAATTCAAATCGGGACATTATGATTCAACACTGCCTAAAGCTGACAAATTGGGCTCAATTTGTTGAATATTGATGATAATATAAATTTCTATATGTCAATATGTTGATTTAAGCATTTTTTAGACATAGGGTGCTAACTCTGGTTCAGTAGCCCTCATTTCCTTTTTTGTTGAAAACTCAAATAGAGCCACTTAATGTTAATTTTAACTAGATTTTGATAATGTGTCTTCAACTTACAATTTCTCTTCGTATTTGTGGAAAATTTCGGACTAGCTGTAGTACTAAGAAATCCAAATGTGTTTTACTTGAATAGATTTTGTCAGATCAGGTCAGGTCAGGTCAGGTCAGATTTTGAGAAAGCTCGTCTAAAGCTTCTAGAACCCGAATTTGAGAGCAACTGGAGCAGAAACATTTTTGGACCAACTTTAGCACCTTTGCATTTTTTTTTTTTTTGAAAATTGAAATCTGGACATTATAAACCCAGCTGTTGTTAAAAGTGATAAAATATATTGCATTTATTGGAATTTAATGACAAGCTTAAGTTTGCAATGTAAAAAATGCTGTTTTAGACGTTTTTTGGACATTTGGTGCTAATTCTGGTCCAGTAGCCCTCATTTTTTTAAATTTTGTCAGATAACAAGGAGATAAAGGTTCGAAATCGAAGTGTGAGCTTAGATTATGAAAAGTTACGCTAATTTACATAAACAGTCCGAGTTTTGTAAGGATCGGGCGACATTTATACGAGTTGGACCTTTAGCGCTAGAGTTAGCACTGAAATTTTTGAAAAAACTGCTCTAACACTAATTTAACTGTTCGAATTTTGGATTGTGACCCAAACTCGGTAAAATGAGCCTAAATATGGTTCAAGTGCAAGTTTTTTAACGATTGGTTTGCAATTTGGACACTTTTCAATTTTCAAAAAAGTTGGGGTGCTAAAAATAATTTACAATTTCTCTTCGTATTTGTGGAAAATTTCGGACTAGCTGTAGTACTAAGAAATCCAAATGTGTTTTACTTGAATAGATTTTGTCAGATCAGGTCAGGTCAGGTCAGGTCAGATTTTGAGAAAGCTCGTCTAAAGCTTCTAGAACCCGAATTTGAGAGCAACTGGAGCAGAAACATTTTTGGACCAACTTTAGCACCTTTGCATTTTTTTTTTTTTTGAAAATTGAAATCTGGACATTATAAACCCAGCTGTTGTTAAAAGTGATAAAATATATTGCATTTATTGGAATTTAATGACAAGCTTAAGTTTGCAATGTAAAAAATGCTGTTTTAGACGTTTTTTGGACATTTGGTGCTAATTCTGGTCCAGTAGCCCTCATTTTTTTAAATTTTGTCAGATAACAAGGAGATAAAGGTTCGAAATCGAAGTGTGAGCTTAGATTATGAAAAGTTACGCTAATTTACATAAACAGTCCGAGTTTTGTAAGGATCGGGCGACATTTATACGAGTTGGACCTTTAGCGCTAGAGTTAGCACTGAAATTTTTGAAAAAACTGCTCTAACACTAATTTAACTGTTCGAATTTTGGATTGTGACCCAAACTCGGTAAAATGAGCCTAAATATGGTTCAAGTGCAAGTTTTTTAACGATTGGTTTGCAATTTGGACACTTTTCAATTTTCAAAAAAGTTGGGGTGCTAAAAATAATTTACAATTTCTCTTCGTATTTGTGGAAAATTTCGGACTAGCTGTAGTACTAAGAAATCCAAATGTGTTTTACTTGAATAGATTTTGTCAGATCAGGTCAGGTCAGGTCAGGTCAGATTTTGAGAAAGCTCGTCTAAAGCTTCTAGAACCCGAATTTGCTCTCAACTGGAGCAGAAACATTTTTGGACCAACTTTAGCACCTTTGCATTTTTTTTTTTTGAAAATTGAAATCTGGACATTATAAACCCAGCTGTTGTTAAAAGTGATAAAATATATTGCATTTATTGGAATTTAATGACAAGCTTAAGTTTGCAATGTAAAAAATGCTGTTTTAGACGTTTTTTGGACATTTGGTGCTAATTCTGGTCCAGTAGCCCTCATTTTTTAAAATTTTGTCAGATAACAAGGAGATAAAGGTTCGAAATCGAAGTGTGAGCTTAGATTATGAAAAGTTACGCTAATTTACATAAACAGTCCGAGTTTTGTAAGGATCGGGCGACATTTATACGAGTTGGACCTTTAGCGCTAGAGTTAGCACTGAAATTTTTGACAAAACTGCTCTAACACTAATTTAACTGCTCGAATTTTGGATTGTGACCCAAACTCGGTAAAATGAGCCTAAATACGGTTCAAGTGCAAGTTTTTTAACAATTGGTTTGCAATTTGGACACTTTTCAATTTTCAAAAAAGTTAGGGTGCTAAAAATAATTTTGGTCCAATTTTGCTAAAACTCGGTTATTGGGGGTTTTCGGACCCGCTGATTAATAGTTTGTGGTTAATTTTGGCGAATTATGGCCCCAAGTGTGAGAAATAGCTCCAAATTGTATAATTCGATTTTCGTCAAATATTAGCTTTGCGCTTGTGTTTGGATGTTTATGGTTGTTTTGTTCCTGTTCTCACGGCCCCGTTACCTCTTTCGTCCAATCTGCAACCCATCTGTGTAAACCTTTTGGGTGAAAAGTCACGTTTTTGCACCGTGAAATTTCTCAGAGAGCTCCATGTGTCGTCCATACTTGCCGGTGTTGTATTCGCAATTATGTCATTAATATTTTCAAGACGACTTTAGCTCTCTCGAGGACATAACTTGCGAAATACATGGCACCTCGAGGAATAGCCGGTCACCGGATCTTGCAGACTAACCCTAACTTGTATCTATGGCCCTTGGAGAGGCGCTTTAATTCTCTGGATTTTTCTATTTTTCCATTAACGGAAAAGTTGGTCGCGATAAATAACGCACGATTTTGTTAAGTTGGCGGAAATGCCGCCTTTTCCGGGACATTTCCCGTACCGAAACCGATAAATAATAATAACATCAATGGGATGATTTAGGAGTTGGAAAAATTAATTTGTGGAAAACAAGGCGTCCATTAGGGGTAATTCGAGGACCAACACAGGGCCATTAACAAGTTTTCTTTAGTGATATTTGATCGCAACATGTGTCACGGCGACGACCTGCCCATCAAGAATTGTGTCTCCAGATGTTGATTAATACATGAAAAAAACAAACACTGTGCGGGAAAATCCGAAATCGTCGATTAATTTTCCAGGACTAAATTGTCGCATCTTTTATTGTTTAATTGTCCCAAAACACGTGTTTAAGCCTCCAATAAGGGATTTAGCAATTGTTAATTGCTCGCGTGTGCATCTGTTGCGAGCGTGTAAAAATTCTTTTTTCCCCCTTCGTATGATTTAATTAAATTAAAACGTGTGTCTATTACTGTGAACTATGTATCCTCCCTAATTGGTAGTCCTGGTTTATGCAGTTCCAGAATTGGATTGTGGTAAAATACGCTATGTGGTTTCTGTAAACTCCGCCAGGACCTGTCTCTACGTCTCTATTACCAGAGGTAATATATCGAATCCTAAATACGACGCTCCCTCCATCGAATCTCTGTGTGTTTTAATACAATTATTCAAAGCCACTCGAAGAAATTGCTTCCGCCGGAAAATAAATTCCGTGTTGACACAACTGACCGATGCAGGTACTCCCATTTGCATATCGGAGCCTTGTTTGGTTGTGATAGGATGCCGAATAATGCAAACTTACAACTTCCAGAAGGTAAACTCCCCCGAATTTGAATATTGATGTCATACACATTGAAGCGGAATTGATTTATGGGACTCACACCCACCTGGAGCTTGATTTCTTTTTAGTTATTTTTTTAACACAAATACAACCACCTGTTGATTGACGACAACGACAATCAAGGGTGGAGTTACGGCCCGACGGCCATTTTCTGACCCGCGATCTGAATTTCAAATAAATGGAGTTATTAAATCGAATCAGGACAACATCTGGAACAAATTTATTTAGAAGGGTCAGGTTAAACTAGACCGGACCGAGAGAGTAATTCACGGGTTGGAAAGGAAGGGACCGGCAGTGGTTACGTGCAGGAGAGCCTTTCTTGACTTTGAAGAAAGTTAAATGTTTTTGAAATCGAAATTTCGACCCCAGATGCTTATTTTCTGACAGACATTGGGTGTAAAATACTGGAAATTACACTATAGCTTTTATTATCATTTTTTTTACTACTTAAAATGATACTTTTCTTATGTAATTTGATCTGGGGATGACGAATCCGTGACTTAAAATTGTTTCCACCTACTAGACTGGGAGATATTGGCGCATGTATGTAGTAATTATTTCGGCAAAAACGAAAAATGCTGGAAATTCCTCTTCAACTTTTACAATAAATTTTTCTATTACTTAAAATGGTACTTTTCTTATGCAGTTTGTCCTGAGAATTCCGAATCTGTGACTTAAAATTGTTTCCGCCTACTAGATTAGAAGATATCGGCACTTATATGTAGTGTTTGAGGCAAAAACGAAAAATGCTGGAAATTCCACTTCAACATACTCAATAAATTTTTCTACATCTTAAAATGGCACCTTTCACCTATGATTTGAACTGAGGATTCCAAATCTGTGATTTAAAATCGTTTCCGCCTACTAGATCAGAAGATATCGGCACATATAATAGTGATTATTTAGTCAAAAACGAAAAATAGCTGGAAATTCAATTTCAGCTTTTACAATAAATTTTTCTATTACTTAAAATGGTACTTTTCCTATGTAGTTTGTCCTGAGAATTCCGAATCTGTGACTTAAAATTGTTTCCGCCTACCAGATTAGAAGATATCGGCACTTATATGTAGTGTTGACTGAGGCAAACACGAAAAATGCTGGAAATTCCACTTCAAAATTCCCAATAAATTTTTCTACATGTTAAAATGGCACCTTTCACCTATGATTTGAACTGGGGATTCCAAATCTGTGACTTAAAATCGTTTCCGCCTACTAGATCAGAAGATATCGGCACATATAATAGTGATTATTTAGTCAAAAACGAAAAATAGCTGGAAATTCCACTTCAACTTTTACAATAAATTTTTCTATTACTTAAAATGGTACTTTTCTTATGTAGTTTGTCCTGAGAATTCCGAATCTGTGACTTAAAATTGTTTCCGCCTACTAGATTAGAAGATATCGGCACTTATATGTAGTGTTGACTGAGGCAAACACGAAAAATGCTGGAAATTCCACTTCAAAATTCCCAATAAATTTTTCTACATGTTAAAATGGCACCTTTCACCTATGATTTGAACTGGGGATTCCAAATCTGTGACTTAAAATCGTTTCCGCCTACTAGATTAGAAGATATCGGCACTTATATGTAGTGTTGACTGAGGCAAACACGAAAAATGATGGAAATTCTACTTTAACGTTGAAAGTTAATTTTATTTTATACTTATGAGGCCTGTAATAACTCAAATAAACGCAAAGCAAGTCATTAGTGCCGTTTTTGCAATCTGGGCTCAGATTTGAGTTTGGTGTTGTAGTTTGTCGTAGAGAGATAAAAATAAAGGTAGAGGCAATAACAATCCGTCCTCCTTTTTAAAGAAAGCAATCGTTTTGTTTGTAAATCCCTGGCGAAAGCTGGTCATCTTTCCCTCGCTAAATAATTTATGAACGTGGTCGTTTTAAAAAAGGTGCGTTTGAATGAAATAAAAGCATTGCATCGGCTATAAAATGTCAATGCGTGTCATAAATCGATCGTAAGTTTGGGAAAAAGGTCAGTTCGTTTGTCCCCTCGTTTCAGGTTACAATGAATAAGTCAACGATCCGCTCACCGAAACAAAATTGCATTTTTTCTCGTCACAACGTCTCGCCCCGTATATATAAAACGGTTTATGATTTATGATACCTCTTGAGAAGGTCTTTGTTCGTTCGGGAATCAGGAAATACAATTAGGTAGATAAATGTAAAAAGTGGAATAATTAAAGAGTACAAAGCTCCAAATTCATCATATTAAAAATAAGCGTTAAAACGGTGACGGAAACGAAAGAAAAACAAAAGGGTGCGGTGTGAAGGCTTGTCAGTTCTGAATCAGAGCAAAAACAATGAAAGAGTTTCATTGTTTCACTGCCTGCTACTCCTTTTCGGTAATCGCTCATCCTGACGTCGCTTACTCCAATCGACCATCATTTTACAATCCCACCCTCTTCCAAACACACCGAGAGAGGGAAAAAACACCTGCAGGTGGAGACTGACCTTTTGACTTTCCGACACACATGTTACCAAACATTCTTCTGTATATACACAAAGTTCTTATTTCGGGACACGTCTGTGCCACGTCCAAAACTATTTATTGCTTTTTAAACTTCCGATAAGGGTTTAAAACTCTGATTATTTTCAGATATGTGCAAGCAAATGTTTGCATATTGTGCGGTTAAACCGTAAATAAATACGGCGGCCCGCACCAGCTTTCTGCACTCGATTTAGAACAAACCCTAATTAACTTTGGAGCCAAAAAATTGTTCTAAGGGCCCTCATAAACATCCCCTTCAAAATTTTGGCTGTTAGCACCAGAGCCAGCCCCAAAAACAAGTAGCTGAAAGTTCAAAATCGAAATTATGAAAAGTAACATTAATTTACATAAATAGCGCGAGTTTAGCAAAAATCGGGTCACATTTATAAGAGTTGGACCTGTGGTGCTAAAGTTAGCCCTGAATTTTTCAAAAAACTGCTCTAATTTAACTCTTCGAATTTTGGATTTGTGACCCAAATTTGGTGAAATGAGTTTAAGTACAAAAAACTGTGCATAGTTTATCACGGAATTACGGTAACAATTCGCAAATTTTGAGTTTTAGCACCAGAGTTAGCCCCAAATTTGGATAAAATTGGCTTTAAAGGTTTGAAATAGAGATATGAACCTAGATTATGACAAGTAACACTAATGTACACAAGCAAATCGAGATTCGCAAAAATCGGGTCACATTCATACGAGTTGGACCTTTGGTGCTAAAGTTAGCCCTGAAATTTTCCAAAAAACTGCTCTAACACTAATTCAACTCTTCGAATTTTGGATTTGTGACCCAAATTGGGTAAAATGAGTCCAAATAGACACATTGTGCAAGTTTTTTAACGATTGTTTTACAATTTGGGCACTGTTCAATTTTCAAAAAAGTTAGGGTGCTAAAAATTAGTTTGGTCCAATGTGATCCAAATTTGATAAAATGAGTTTAAGTACAAAAAACTGTGCTAAGTTTATCACGGAATTACGGTAACAATTCGCAAATTTTGATTTTTAGCACCAGAGTTAGCCCCAAATTTGGATAAAATTGGCTCCAACAACTAGATAAAGGTTTGAAATAGAAATATGAACCTAGATTATGACAAGTAACACTAATGTACACAAGCAAATCGAGTTTCGCAAAAATCGGGTCACATTTATACGAGTTGGACCTTTGGTGCTAAAGTTAGCCCTGAAATTTTCCAAAAAACTGCTCTAACACTAATTCAACTCTTCGAATTTTGGATTTGTGACCCAAATTGGGTAAAATGAGTCCAAATAGACACATTGTGCAAGTTTTTTAACGATTGTTTCACAATTTGGGCACTTTTCAATTTTCAAAAAAGTTAGGGTGCTAAAAATTATTTTGGTCCAATTGTCTTGAAACTCGGTTTTTGGGGGTTTTCGGACCTTGTGAGTAAAAATTTGTGGTTGATTTTGGCCAATTAGGGCCCAAAGTGTGAGAAATCGTGGTCGGTGTTATTCTCATCAATTTGTCATCAAACGTGAAATTCTCAATATTTAGGTTAGTATCTACGTCAGCGTCGCTCCTTTCCTCATCTGATGACATTTGAGGTCACTTTTTATCAACTTGCTGCTGTTTTACCGAAACAAGTGTTCCACTTGTTCCACCTCTCCGATTAAAACAATTTTTTTTTTTCGTTGTAATAATAACACGAGTAATTTCGTGTCTGTGTTTTTCTTGGTGAAAACAAACGTCGCAGTCAGAGAACAAGACAGTTTCAATTCGTTGCCGTGAGAGTGTAACTCGACTAAAACAAACCATCTACTGTTCACACATGCCGTAAAAAAGCCTCGTTCCACTGAAATAAAATTAAAAGGCAAACGAACAGACACCGAGATGAGAGAACATAACCTTCGCATGTGTGCGGACAAAAAGCCATATTAAAACCAGATCGGTGTGTGACGCAGGGGACCTTTCACGGCCCGATTTTTTCCTTTCATTATGTTTTTATCGCATCTCTGAGCGGTCTATACCTTTGGTGGCGTTCGAAACACACTCGATAAAGGTACATAAAGGGGCCGCAGATAAGGAGAAACATAATACCGAAGGAAATGCATACGTAATTTGATTTCCCGGCCCGATCCGCCATGAATTTTACTGGATACTGAAAATGCGATAAATCAGATTACGATTTTTTCGTTATTATTTTCCGCCCCTTAGTGTATCTGATAAATTATAATGGCGGAGGGTATCGATTGTAAATTATTAGTTTTCAGGGACTAGGACATATCGCAAAAACTTAAATAACCGAAACGATCGTAAAAATGAATCACAGAAGCGCATTATCATAACGACGCTACAATGTTTTTTTTTTTTTTCGTCTTTGAGCGAAATTAGACGACCAACTCTTTCCCGATTTCTATTCCTTTATCTGGCACATCTATCGTGATAATTTAATCTTTGGATGACCTGTCCGGACGCATTTCTTTGTGTCTCCTATCTTGCCTTTATTTACGGGCTCATCTAGGATTTCTTTGCATCGATTTGAATGTTGACCCCGCTTTGTGTCCACGATTTATTCAAAAATTGTTTACGAGACGATTCAAAGAGAAATAACAACAGTGAAGGCTTCGATTCAAGCTTTTCACTCTTTATTGGACGAAGTTAATTAATTTAAAGCAAGTGGAGTAAATTTTTTGAAAAATGACAATTTTCACAAAACTGACACAGTTGTTGGTGTAATTAAAGCCCCTTTCAAAGAATTTACATTTGAATTTTAACTACAAATTTTAATTTTTTGGTTATTGTCCATTTTCCAAAAATTGAGAGTCATGTTATGAATGTAGTGGCAATTGGGCTGTAATTCAGGTAAATGTGCTTCAATGGAAATACAATTTACGCCAAGTATGTATTTTAAACCCCTTTCAAAGAATTTACGTTTGAATTTTAACTACGAATTTTAATTTTTTGGTTATTAGACATTTTCCAAAAATTGAGAGTCAAGTTATGAATTTAGTGGCAATTGGGCTGTAATTCAGGCAAATGTGCTTCAATTGAAACGCCAAGTATGTATTTTAAGCCCCTTTCAAAGAATTTACATTTAAATTTTAACTACGAATTTTAATTTTTTGGTTATTGTCCATTTTCCAAAAATTTATAGTCAAGTTATGAATTTAGTGGCAATTCGGCTGTAATTCAGGCAAATGTGCTTCAATGGAAATACAATTTACGTCAAGTATGTATTTTAAACCCCTTTCAAAGAATTTACGTTTGAATTTTAACTAAGAATTTTAATTTTTTGGTTATTGTCCATTTTCCAAAAATTTAGAGTCAAGTTATGAATTTAGTGGCAATTGAGCTGTAATTCAGGCAAATGTGCTTCAATTGAGATACAATTTACGCCGAGTATGTATTTTAAGTCCCTTTCAAAGTTTTTACATTTGAATTTTAACTACGAATTTTAATTTTTTGGTTATTGTCCATTTTCCAAAAATTGAGAGTCAAGTTATGAATTTAGTGGCAATTGAGCTGTAATTCAGGCAAATGTGCTTCAATTGAAATACAATTTACGCCAAGTACGTATTTTAAGCCCCTTTCAAAGAATTTACATTTAAATTTTAACTACGAATTTTAATTTTTTGGTTATTGTCCATTTTCCAAAAATTGATAGTCAAGTTATGAATTTAGTGGCAATTCGGCTGTAATTCAGGCAAATGTGCTTCAATGGAAATACAATTTACGTCAAGTATGTATTTTAAACCCCTTTCAAAGAATTTACATTTGAATTTTAACTACGAATTTTAATTTTTTGGTTATTGTCCATTTTCCAAAAATTGAGAGTCAAGTTATGAATTTAGTGGCAATTGAGCTGTAATTCAGGCAAATGTGCTTCAATTGAAATATATTTTAGGCCAAGTATGTATTTTAAGCCCCTTTCAAAGAATTTATATTTAAATTTTAACTACGAATTTTAGTTTTTTGGTTACTGTCCATTTTCCAAAACTTGAGAGTCAAGTTATGAATTTAGTGGCAATTTAGCTGTAACTCAAGCAAATGTGTTTCAATGGAAATACAATTTACGCCAAGTATGTATTTTAAGCCCCTTTCAAAGAATTTACATTTGAATTTTAACTACGAATTTTAATTTTTTAGTTATTGTCAATTTTCCAAAAATTGAGAGTCAAATTATGAATTAAGTGGCAATTCGGCTGTAATTCAGGCAAATGTGTGTCAATTGAAATACAATTTATGCCAAGTATGTATTTTCAGCCCCTATCAAAGAATTCTTACTTCAATTTTAATTACGAATTTTGGTTTTTTGGTTATGACCTTATATTGAAAAAAGGACATGTTTAATTGTAGCCAAACTGGAAATTAGTCAATTGTGGCCTTAATATAGCTCGGATTGCGGTAAAACTTGCACATATTATGTATTTTGGAGCGACCGTTCCAAATCTGGCGCCAAATTTGCGTTCCAAAAATTAGTTTTGCCGTTATGGCCTTATTTTCGCTTGAGGAAGAAAAAAATTGGGTCAGGGTGGCAATTGGTTCATTGTGGCCTTAAGACAAGCCTGATTTAGTCAAAACTTGCACAATTTATGTATTTCGGTGTGTTTTGTCCGAATCTGGTGCCAGATTTGAAATTCAGATCGTAGTTGTGTCGTTATGGCCTCATTTTCAATTCCACCTGTTTTGTGGCTGAAATGAGTAATTAAACAGGAATTCCGTCCGTGTGTTCTGAAAAAGCCATCATCCATATTTAATCACCAAAGTAACGGAAATATCCCGACGCTTTTTTGGTGACGTCATGATGTATCCAGCAGCCGTTGCAGGTGTATAAAAACTGTGGAGGTGGTGGCACACATGTAGTACTAAAAGTATAAATTTGTCAAGTTGGATGAGATAATTCATCTGAGAATGAATTTTTTGTGTTGGTAGTATTAAAACAAAGCGCAGTCTAATGCGATTATTAAGCAGTGAAATTTAATAAGCACCTTAAGAACGAGCGGGAAGGAAAATAAACACGTCCCCTAGGGCGTTAAATAAAGGTGTAAACGTTAAAAATCGTCTCGAGTGGAAGAAGGAAGGAAGTGTCGGCAATTTGCGCAATCTTGCTATTATAGGCAGTCATGTATATTTATATTCGAAAGTTTTCGAAAACCTGCTGCAATTCCCGTATTAAAACGAGGGCGGGAAAGGTATCATTAAGACGTTCCATTATTTCCATCTGCAGCACTACCTTTTTTTAATCAGGGGGGAAAAGAGTTTTATTTCTTTATCAAGTTTTACACCTTTTTAATTCGTTTTATGGAAAGCTGCTTAAGAGGGATTAATTTTTGCCGCCCCCTCTGGGGGCGGCAACGAAAGAATTTTAAAACATAGTTAAAAACAAAGTTTGTCATAAGACCGTCATTATGTAAATCAGGAGCAATGCACGACTGACTAACCTAGGCCTGTCTTTATTTTAGAATTTTTTAAAAGAAAATCATATGCAAATTAGCGAGTGAATAGACGGTGAATATTTTTACAGTGTTTATAATTCCCTTTTTATGGACTTATTAGCATAACTGAATGGTGGAATGTTTTAATGTGGCCGGTTTTTATTCCCGAAAGAAGCACAGATACAACTCATTAAGTATTTTTTTAAAACTCATTTGGGAACCGAGTTTTTATTGCCATAATTCGATGAATTGTAAATTTAATAAGCGCCATTGGATAACCCTCCAATCAATTAATTGAATTATTTCTTTTCCCCCTTTTTTTAACTTTGAGGATTAGGACGACCACAACTGGCTCCACAAAACTTAACGAATTGCTTTGATCACTAATTTCAAACGAAACACAACCAAGACAGGTGAATAAAGGCAAAATATGATTGAAACAATCGGTTCCTGGGCCTTTGATATATCAAAAAGTGACTTTGATACACTTTTTTTTAATAATTTTTCCCAAACTTATGAAGCAACATGTTAACACATACTCTGGCCAAAGTTTTTCTTCATTATTACTTCCTTTCCGAAAGTTAGTTGTGTCTGTTTTCACTTTCAAAGGCAAAAAATGGAAGAAACAATCCGTTTACCTGCGTTTGATATATGAAACAGTGACTTTGATAGAGTTTTTTCAAAGAATTTCTCCACAGTAATGTTTCCTAAGAAGTGACATGTTAGCACAAGCTTTATTCAAAGTTTTTCTTTATGATTACATCATTTCGTTACTTTCTTAGTTGTATATTATCAATTGTATCAATTTTAAAGAGGAAACATCGAACAAACAATCGGTTTCTGTAGGTTTGATACATAAAAAAGTGACTTTGATAGAGTTTTTTAAAAGGGAATCGTTTACCTAAACTCAGTACTCTTTTTGATATATGGAAAAGGGACTTTGATAAAGATGTTCCAGAGAGATTCCCTTTCACATTTCTGAATATATCAACAACAACTTTTTTCTATATGTAGTTGCTGATCTAATTCCTCTTAGAACTACTTCGTGTCATCATTTAATTAAATATCAATCGGTTTGTGTGGGTTTGATATATGAAAAAGTGACTTTGATATGACTTTTTTAAACAAATTCAGTCTTGCCATTGCTGAATTGGAACACGCAATCTCTTCTCTTCAAAATCATTAATTTTACATTTTGAAATGAGAGGGATGTGTTAACTAGAACAAGAACTCAACGGAATTGAGACAATACATTGTATAACAATCAGTTTTTGTAGGTTTGATACATAAAAACGTGACTTTGATAGAGTTTTTAGTATTGATTCACCTTCTTATTGCTGTGTCCTAGTAGTGTTTTCGATTTTCATCTTTTGATATGTTAACACATGCTTTTGATATGCATTTTTTTGTGTAATCACCTTGTAAATCATGAAATTTGAGCAAATAAAGACACAAGACCATTAAAGAAATTGTTTTTTGTGTCTTTGATAGTGATTTAGTTTTTAATTTTTGTATTTTTTGCAGGTTTGTGTCCGCTTTTCCCTCGTGAGTCAATCCATCATCCCTCAGCCGCCGGTAAATCATACGTCTTATTCCGATTCCTCGTTTAATTTAATGCGGTGTATAGTAAAGTGAATACATTTGAGTGGTAGTGACAAGTCCAATGTATCATACAGGGCGGTAACGCCACTCAATAATCCAACAAACAGCCGGAGACAGACCTGCAAACCGTTTTAAAAGTTGACTGACTTAATGAACGAGTCTCTAAATGAAGATAAATGATTGCGAAATTGGATTAAGTCTAAGCAACATCACAATAAACACTTTGAAGACTTTTCCTATCGATTTGTTGATTGTCGCACCTGCGTCTAATGGTGATGACGGTTTGATCTGTGCAAAAACTCGCTATTAAATCCATATTATTGCAGCACACAAGTGCAATTAAGCCATCTCGAGCGGAAAAGTCGAACTTCCGACCACCTAAGCAGCGTCTTTAGTGTTTTAATTAAAATGACGCTCTTAATATTTTTCAATTTCGTTCCGAAATTAAACGGCAACTTTTCTCGGGAAAAAATGTAGAGAGCGCATTCGCGTTTTACGATCCTCTTTTCCTCCTTCTTCCATTAATTGAAAACATTGTTTCTCTTGCGGTCTCGTTCGGCTGCAATTAGCAAGCCCCTTCTGTGAACACCATCAACTTCTTTAATCTGGCCTTATTATCATTCTCTGTCCATATCAATCAGAAGTGCGCCCGACGACCGCCTCCTTTTTCCTCATCAGTATTCCAATGCGAGGCGAGTCTCTTAACGACGCCAATGTTTGGCTTTGACATAACCAGTTAGTTCGTATTAATAACTTTACGAGAGAAAAAGGCGAATAGAAAAATGACACTCGGGGGATTGTTGCGGTCGCTAAAGGAAAAAAAAACGGACAAGGTAGCCGACTGGAGAAGACAGAAACAAAATTGGAGTTTTACGCAAGAAGGGGCTGTAAGGAAATGAACGAGGAATTAATGAACAGTGCAACAAATAGCGACCAAAGAGAGATGGAAAAGGAACAACGAACGCGCGATTGCCATACGAAGGCTACTTCCCGAGATAATCCCAAATATGTGAAAAGGAGAGGCCCCCAAAGTGACACTTGCGGGAATCCGACTTTGTTTTATTGCAGAAATTTGGCAAAAAATGCGTCCAGTTGTCTTAATTGACTCGAACTAAATCCAAATCAAGCAATTATCAGCTCAGTTTCTACAAAAATAAATTTTTAACCAATTTTATAACTGGCTGTGAAGTTGAATTTTAAGACACACTGTTATAGACTTATTAATGGTCAGAATTGAATGAAATTTGGACCAAATGCGTGTTTTAAAACCCTTCTTGTGACTGTGTTTCCATATTTTATTCACAACTTAAATTTTGGTTTCATTGGGTTAGGGCCCATTTTTGCATTTTTGGTTGTTTACCAACAATTGGCTCTAATTTGCCCAAATGTGGGCCGGTTTGTATGAAATTTATATCACTTGTGTGCTGTAGAGCCCTCTTTGCAAGCCTGTACCCACACTTTGATTTAGAATCAAAATTTTGGTGTTAAGGCTGATTTATAATTTTTTTTCTAAAAAATGAACGATTTTGCTCTAATTTGAGCACGAGTTGATAAATTTCTCTCAAAGTTGTGCCCTAGGTTTATTTCGGGGCCCCAAATTGTGAACTTAGGTGTTGGTTTTTAAGTTTCGGCTCATTTATCTATCGCCGTTTTTTATGTCATATTTTCACTTTAGCGACGATTTGGCTCTAAATTATCCAAAACATGACCGATTTGAATCAAATTTGCACCAAGTATAGATTTGGAGACCCTTTTTACGCCACCGTACCCAAAATTAACCAAAAGTTATTTTTTTATGTATTGAGCCCGAAATTTGCTATTTTGCAAAAAACTGATATCCCACTCTGTCAATGATTCTGCTCTAATTCAAACAACTAGTGGTCAGTCACAATGAAATGTACAAAATAAACCCGATTTGGGGTCTTTTTAAGAATATGTCCTCAATTTTCGCCCTATGACAGATTTGTCTCAAATTTGAAGCGATTTAAATAAAATTTATACCAAGTATGGATTTTGAGACATTCGTTCCGCCAACGTGCTCAAAATGTGTTTACACGTTAAACTATATGCATTCAAGGATCTTTTGTCGCTCCGGCCAATTAATTAAAATTGATGTGGCGTTGTTGGTCGATTCGCTCCGTTTCAAAGAAGCGTTCGTAATACGTCTTTATATAGTTTAAGTGAGTCAGAAAGGCGAAAAAAGTGTCCTAAAAATGTCCATAAATCGAAAACTGGCTCTGGTATTAGGTAAATAATCTCGTAAGCGGTTATTTTCGCTGTTGTCTTTCATGTGTGTCTAAAAGTAGCCGCTTTGGTAACATTGTAACGTATCTGCGTCACGTTATTGGTTGTCAATTGAGTATGTCGTTCGTTGTACCGTTTGAAGTTAGGTAGGAATAAGCATATCGGTGTCGGCATTGAGCGATCATTAAAGCCAGTTAATAGTAGCGTCTTTGCCACGCCACATCGCCTCTCTACAAATTCCTTTGCGTCTGAAGAATGTTTCGACGTATAATTCATAGTTAGCGACGAGTGTTTTATCAGTTCCAGGTGGCCAAGTTTTGGGCGAAAGAGGCATAACGATGTCGTGTAATTACTTGTAAAATTACCTTGTGGCGTAAAAGATGTTGCTCGGAAGTTTTTCCGCGTAAGGGTGAGGGAGGAAATGAAGTTGGGAAGCGGACGAAGTTTATAACCCGCTCACTTCATAAGTAAATATCCAGCGAATCTTACGTATTATTGTTTAATTAGCTGTTACGTAAGAAATATAGAAAGTTGTTAATTAATTTAGGAGCGAGCGCTTCTATTTAATTTATGTTTTAATAATATCGAGGGGCGAGATTGCTTTCACATGGGCCCAGTAGGCGCCGATTTGGCGGGTCACACAAGGCGCACCTTTTGGACCTCTTCTTTACCCACATTAATTTTCCCCCACTTTTGTGGCCACCGTTCCCAATCGGGAAGGTGGGGGTCGTTTTGGTTGCAAATCCAAGTGTGTAAATTATCAAGTCTTGATTGTGTTGCATCTCGAATTTATTCGTTTCAATTATAATTTTTGGCTCCGCTTTGTATCGTATTAGTTCCGCATTGGAATAATGAAACTCCGTCGCATCATAACATAATTCGGATCGAGTTTATGGCGCATTTACGTCGAAAAATCCCTACAAGACATAAAGCGTTCGTCGCAAACAAATTTCTTGACGGCCATGGCTGGCTTGATGCGAGTGCAGCCTGTTGGAATGCAGCCAATGCGATGCTACTTTATATAATAGAGAACGGTGGGATAATTCTCCACGCTGCTTAACTTTTCGGTGTTTTTTTTTTTTTTCATTTTCTTGCTCCGAGATCGCATCTCTGATTCTATGAATAGGTAAGAGAAGGTATATGACGCTCCCGTGGGACCACGAACCGGAGAAAAACCAAATCAAGAGACCATATGGGACGACCTATCACTGATAACACATGTGCGAGGCGTATGCATGAAATATGAGCGCAGGTTAAGGAGATGTCGTTTGTCAAATATGAGATTTTGATGGCTTCGACTGGAGATATGCTTGTTTGCCTTGTACACACTTAATTTATTTCGCGATCGTTTGTCATCGAGGAGGGTTCGACACTCACGTTTAGCGAGTCATTTGTAAAGAAATTAACGAAATTAGACGATTTTGATCAATTGGAACAAAACTCTCAAACATGGGCAATTGGCATTTTTGGCCTTATTATGAGTAGTGGAACTATGAAATTGAGTATAGTTATTGATTTTTACGTTATCTTTCATAATTCAGGTCCTGCTTTCACTTTCAAGTCCTTGTTTTTTTATTACAGCTAAAAAGCTGAAGTTGGAGGGACAAAACCTTTAAACAGTGGCAATTTGACATTTTTGGGCTTATTATAATTGGTAGAACTATGAAACTGAACACAGTTATGTATTTTGACGCGATCTTTCACAATCCGGGCCCAGATTCACTATACGAGTCGTTGTTTTTTTATTATAGAAAAAAAATCAAATTTGAAGAGACAAAACCTTCAAATAGTGGCAATTTGACATTTTTGGACTTATTATAATTGGTAGAACCATAAAAGTGAACACAGTTATGTATTTTGACGAGATCTTTCATTATCCGGGCCCAGACTTAATATACGAGGAGTTATTTTTTGATTACAGCTAAAAAATCAAATTTGAAGAGACGAAACCTTCAAACAGTGGCAATTTGACATTTTTGGGCTTAATATAATTAATATAACTATGAAGTTGAACACAGTTATGCATTTTGACGCGATCTTTCATAATCCGGACCCAGATTTAATATACGAGTGGCTATTTTTTTATTACATTCAAAAAATCAAATTTGAAAAGACGAAACCTTCAAACAGTGACAATTTGACATTTTTGAGCTTAATATAATTAATATAACTATGAAATTGCACACAGTTATGTACTTTGATGCGATCTTTCATAATCCGGGCCCAGATTTAATATACGAGTAGTTATTTTTTGATTACAGCCAAAAAATCAAATTTGAAGAGACGAAATCTTCAAACAGTGTCAATTTGATATTTTTGAGCTTAATATAATCAGTAGAACTATAAAATTGAACACAGTTATGTACTTTGACGCGATCTTTCATAATCCGGGCCCAGATTTAATATACGAGTAGCTGTTTTTTGATTACAGCCAAAAAATCAAATTTGAAGAGACGAAACCTTCAAACAGTGGCAATTTGACATTTTTGAGCTTAATATAATTAATATAACTATGAAATTGAACACAGTTACGTATTTTGACGCGATCTTTCATAATCCGGGCCCAGATTTAATATACGGGTAGTTATTTTTTGATTACAGCCAAAAAATAAAATTTGAAGAGACGAAACCTTCAAACAGTGGCAATTTGACATTTTTGAGCTTAATATAATTAATATAACTGTGAAATTGAACACAGTTACGTATTTTGACGCGATCTTTCATAATCCGGGCCCAGATTTAATATACGAGTAGTTATTTTTTTACTACAGTCAAAAAATCAAATTTGAAGAGACGAAAGCTTCAAACAGTGGCAATTTGACATTTTTGAGCTTCATATAATTAGTAGAACTATGAAATTGAACACAGTTATGTATTTTGACGCAATCTTTCATAATCCGGGCCCAGATTTAATATACGAGTAGTTATTTTTTACTACAGTCAAAAAATCAAATTTGAAGAGACAAAACCTTCAAACAGTGGCAATTTGACATTTTTGGACTTATTATAATTGGCAGAACTGTGAAACTGAACACAGTTATGTACTTTAACGTGGTCTTTCATAATCCGGGCCGAGATTTTATTTTGGAGTCGTTGTTTTTTTATTACAGCCAAAAAATCGAAGTTGGAGGGACAAAACCTTCAAACAGTGGCAATTAAACATTTCTGGCCTTAATATAATTAGTTGAAGCTTAAAATTGCCTAGAGTTATATATTTTGATGTGATTTGTCCAAATCAAAACTTTTTATTTGTTATTTATCGCTATCTGTTCGCATCCACTCAAATCCCGGCAACACCACCGTGCGGTTTGTCCACCGTAAACCAAACACAACACAACATCGCATCAATTCTCTTTGTTTTTACATATCGTCGTTAATCTGTTCGCATCGTTCGTATAAAGTAACGAAATCGCTACTCCTTGTTGACATTTCTATTAGACGCTGTCGCGTTCAGAAGTCAGACCGGCCATCAATTAGTGCTCTCGACTGAATCGCTGAACAAATCAAGAGAGTTTGCTTTTGCTGGGAGAGAGAATGAGTGAGTTCGTCCGAGTGCTGGGCTGCCCTAACACTAGTCCGGAAGATCCGAAGGAGCAGACTAATGCTGTCTAATTGACAGGTTGTGTTCGATCGCTCTGTTACACGGATATAGGTAATTAATGTCAGGACCCGTGTTCCGACAGCGACATCGCTCCTCCGTTCAGGCATTAGACGAGGTTTCGCGTTACATTACATGTGTTTAGACTCGAAAGCCGAACATACAACCGACAATTTAACTCACCGACGCACTAATTACCAAACGGAGACAATACATCACACAATATCATCAATTCCCGCACAAAAACTATAAGAACACACACAACAAATATCATTGATTCAAATTCCATACAGTTAGTTGCATGGCTGTATGTCCCTTTATCCGCTTTGATCAAAAGTTTTGGAAAAAACAAAATCTGAGTGCAGATTTCGCCGTAATCGACGTTTGAATATAAAGTGCCACCGTAATCGGCGTTTGAATTAGTGCCCACGTAATCGGTGTTTTTAATTTTCTGAGTGCAGATTTTGCCGTAATCGGCCGTTTGAGTATAGAGGTCCACCGTAATCAGCGTTTAAATTGGCGCCAGTGTAATCGGCGTTTTTAATTTTTTGAGTGCAGATTTCGCCGTAATCGGCGTTTGAATTAGTGCCCACGTAATCAGCGTTTTTAATTTTCTGAGTGCAGATTTCGCCGTAATCGGCCGTTTGAGTATAGAGGTCCACCGTAATCAGCGTTTAAATTGGCGCCAGTGTAATCGGCATTTTTAATTTTCTGAGTGCAGATTTCGCCGTAATCGATGTTTGAATATAAAGTGCCTTAGTAATCAGCGGTTGAATATTGCCGCCGTAATCGGCGTTTGAATTAGTGCCCACGTAATCGGCGTTTTTAATTTTTTGAGTGCAGATTTCGCCGTAATCGATGTTTGAATATAAAGTGCCTTAGTAGTCAGCGGTTGAATATTGCCGCCGTAATCGGCGTTTGAATTAGTGCCCACGTAATCGGTGTTTTTAATTTTCTGAGTGCAGATTTTGCCGTAATCGGCCGTTTGAGTATAGAGGTCCACCGTAATCAGCGTTTAAATTAGCGCCAGTGTAATCGGCGTTTTTAATTTTTTGAGTGCAGATTTCGCCGTAATCGATGTTTGAGTATAAAGTGCCTTAATAACCAGCGTTTAAATATTACCGCCATAATCGGCGTTTGAATTAGTGCCCACGTAATCGGCGTTTTTAATTTTCTGAGTGCAGATTTCGCCGTAATCGGCCGTTTGAGTATAGAGGTCCACCGTAATCGGCGTTTGAATTAGCGCCAGTGTAATCAACGTTTTAAATTTTCTGACTGCAGATTTCGCCGGAATCGGTGTTTGAATAAAGTGCCACCGTAATCGGCGTTTGAATTAGTGCCGCCGTAATCGGCATTTTTCTGAGTGCAGATTTCGCCGTAATCAGTGTTTGAATATAGAGTGCCACCGTAATCGACGTTTGAATTAGCGCCAGTGTAATCGGCGTTTTTAACTTTTTGGGTGCAGATTTCGCCGTAATCGCTGTTTGAATATAAAGTGCCTTAGTAATCAGCGTTTGAATAGTGCCGCTGTAATCGGCGTTTGAATTAGTGCCCACGTAATCGGCGTTTTTAATTTTCTGAGTGCAGATTTCGCCGTAACCGGCCGTTTGAGTATAGAGTTCCACCGTAATCGGCGTTTTTAATTTAAAATTGACCATTTTGGGTACTTGTCTTCTATACCTCGCCACAGAACAGTGTTAAACCGTTGAATTTCGATTTGCTTGTGATGATTGAGTCGTTGTTTTCAAGTTTTGCAAGTGTGTAAAATTTATGGTGGTTGAAGTGGCCGTTAATAAGCTCAGAATTGGGCAAATTCGTCCGTTTGTTTTTTGCTCTTGTTCCTCGCCGAGATATGAAATATAATAAAAGACAAGCCTAAATGTCGGCCGCTGTATAAGTTTTGTGCTTGCGAGGAGCCAGAGATAAATCTGCATTGAGTTGTGGCGCACGTCTCAAACTTATTTATTCGCTGTGTTCGAACTGAACTCTCTCCAAACTAGAGGGAATATTGTTTTGAAAGAGAGAAGAAAGTTGAAGAAGAAAATGAATCTCTTTGAGAAATGTCGGTGTTTTACTAAATACACGACGCGACTGCTAAATATTATTAAATTAAGAAGAAAAGGCGTCTTGCTGAAGCGGAAAGTGGGGGCGATGGGTGGCCAACACCCGAATTAATAAGCGACGAAACTGCCTCCGGTGCTGACGACGGACAAAAACAAACGTTTCGACCATAAATACATTATTATCTGCTTAAATAAGTCGAGAGGGGAGAGGGAAGGCACATATTTTCCGACACAGGAACGATAAATCTAAACAAATCGGGCGCAGAGAAACAAATTCAAGTGCCGAAAGGTGACCGCCAACCTATTTTCGGATTATTATAAATAGGGGAAAGTGTTACAATATGCTCAAAAAATTCCTTTCTCTATGCGTGCCTTTTTTTTTCAAAAATGAACCCAAAAGCGAAAAACATGACTTTAAAAACAAGACTTTATTATTCACAAATTCACAAATACAATCGATTCTGTAAAGCCAGGAAGGTCCAAAATGATCAAAAAACCGGGCACTAGACACTAGATTTATAGTAGGAATTTTTCAATTTTTTTTGTTAGTGGGGACATTTTTTCCGAAAAGAGACATTTGCTGATTCTGAGGTTAATATGGCTTGTATTGTTACAAAATTTACAAAGTTTATGTATGTTGAGGTGTTTTTTCATAATCCGGGGCCAGATTTTATTTTCGAGGCGTTGTTTTTTTATTAAAGCCAAAAAAACAAATTTGGAGAGACCAAATCTTGAAACAGTGGCGATTTGACATTTTTGGGCTTATTATAGCTACTAGAACTACGAAATTTAGTACAGTTATGTATTTTGACGTGGTTTTTCACAATCTGGGCCCAAATTTTATCTCCGAGTCGTTGTTTCTTCATTAAAGCCAAAAAATCGAAATTGGAGGGACAAAACCTTCAAACAGTGGCAATTTGACATTTTTGGCCTTAATATAATTAACAGAATTACGAAATCAAGTCCAGTTATGTATTTTGACATGAATTTTCATAATCTTGGGCAAGATTTGATTTCCGATTCCTTTTTTTTTATTAAAGCCAAAAAATCAAAATCAGAACAACAAAACCTTCAAACATGGGCGATTTGACATTTTTGGGTTTAATATAAATGGTAGAACTGCTAAATTTAGAACAGTTATGTATTTTAACGTTGTTTTTCACAATCTGGGCCCAAATTTTATCTCCGAGTCATTGTTTTTTCATTAAAGCCAAAAAATCAAAGTTGGAGGGACAAAACCTTCAAACAGTGGCAATTTGACATTTTTGACCTTAATATAATTAACTGAATTACGAAATTAAGTCCAGTTATGTATTTTGACATGAATTTTTATAATCTTGAACCAGATTTGATTTTCGATTCGTTGTTTTTGGATTAAAGCCAAAAAAATCAAATTCAGAGAAACAAAACCTTCAAACATTGGCGATTTGACATTTTTGGGCTTAATATAGCTATTAGAACCACGAAATTGAGTACAGTTATGTATTTTGACGTGGTTTTTCATAATCTGGGCCCAAATTTCATCTCCGAGTCATTGCTTTATCATTAAAGCCAAACAATCGAAGTTGGAGGGACAAAACCTTCAAACAGTGGCCAATTGGCATTTTTGAGCTTAATATTACTAGTAGAACTATGAAATTGAACATAGTTATGCATTTTGACGTGGTCTTTCATAATTCGGGCACAGATTTTACTTTCGAGTCGTTGTTTTTCGATTACAGCCAAAAAATCAAATTTGGAGGAACAAAACTTACAAACAGTGGCAATTTGACATTTTTGAGCTTAATATTACTAGTAGAACTATGAAATTGAACATAGTTATGCATTTTGACGTGGTCTTTCATAATTCGGGCACAGATTTTACTTTCGAGTCGTTGTTTTTCGATTACAGCCAAAAAATCAAATTTGGAGGAACAAAACTTACAAACAGTGGCAATTTGACATTTTTGAGCTTAATATTACTAGTAGAACTATGAAATTGAACATAGTTATGCATTTTGACGTGGTCTTTCATAATTCGGGCACAGATTTTACTTTCGAGTCGTTGTTTTTCGATTACAGCCAAAAAATCAAATTTGGAGGAACAAAACTTACAAACAGTGGCAATTTGACATTTTTGAGCTTAATATTACTAGTAGAACTATGAAATTGAACATAGTTATGCATTTTGACGTGGTCTTTCATAATTCGGGCACAGATTTTACTTTCGAGTCGTTGTTTTTCGATTACAGCCAAAAAATCAAATTTGGAGGAACAAAACTTACAAACAGTGGCAATTTCACATTTTTGAGCTTAATATTACTAGTAGAACTATGAAATTGAACATAGTTATGCATTTTGACGTTGTCTTTCATAATTCGGGCACAGATTTTACTTTCGAGTCGTTGTTTTTCGATTACAGCCAAAAAATCAAATTTGGAGGAACAAAACTTACAAACAGTGGCAATTTCACATTTTTGAGCTTAATATTACTAGTAGAACTATGAAATTGAACATAGTTATGCATTTTGACGTTGTCTTTCATAATTCGGGCACAGATTTTACTTTCGAGTCGTTATTTTTCGATTACAGCCAAAAAATCAAATTTGGAGGAACAAAACTTTCAAACAGTGGCAATTTGACATTTTTGAGCTTAATATAATTAGTAGAACCACGAAATTAAATCCAGTCATGGATTTTGACGTTTTATTTAAAATTCAGACCACTATTATTATTAAAAAAAAAAAGTTGTTGAATTCATTCCCCTATAACGCTAGGGCGGAGTTTGGTTCCCTCAAAAATCCCTTCTTGTCCATTTAATGAATATCTGTGTCGTCGATCCATTACCGATGATCGTTTGTCGTGTCGTCGTCGTCGTCGGGCGAGCGTCCCGACGCAGGCAAGGTACCGTGACGCTAGTCATCATATCGTAATGGCTTGACGGAGGGCAGAACAAAACATGGCAATCTGTCTTGCGGAAAGGACGAATAGGTGCATCCACGGTACATTATGTGCGCACATCCTGGCTGAATCATGCGGACAATGAGGCCATTTTGAGACGCCCCGCCAAGGACAAATGTGCCGTGGAGGTACCGCCAACTGCGAAAATGCACACAAAAGGTACAAAAGCCCTCGATGGCAGTGGCGACTCGCCAGGTAAGAATTTGGTGAATTTCTGCCTCGAAAACAAGTAACGAAAAAACCAAACTATGTTTATTTTCAACTGAAAATGATCGAAAAAAGCAAAAATGGCGATATGTTTGACTTAAAAGTATAAAAAAGCATTGTCGCCCTAGTTAGTTAATAGTTTCTCGCTCAAAAATAAGACAAACATTTTATCGTTTTCTATACGCTTATAATTTTTTCGCCTGTCCTGAGAAATTTGGGCAAAATAATTCGGTTTCAGGCTAAAAAACACATTAAAACACTCGAAATATCAAAAAGTAATTTACAAATTTCACAGTCTTTTATTTCTTTAGTCTTTTAAAGAAACAACATTTTTTTAACAAATTGCCCTAAACAGGCAAGAATACAAGTTTTGAGTTAGTTTCGATAAATAAGTAAGTTTTTAGCTGGAAAGCAAAATAAATGTAACAAAAAAAGTCAAAATAACGTTATTTTTAACCTTTTTTTATGATTATCTGGGCATAAATTGAGTGTGTTTTCGAAAAAGTGTTTCGACTTTTCTAGCACTTTTTTGAATAAAAATGTGCTATTAAGTCTTTGAGAAAAGTAAAAATATTATTACTGAACCAACTATTTAGATGCTTTTTCCACTTCTTTGGGGAAATTGTTCAAAAAATGTTACTTTCTGACTCATAAAAGCAAACTTTCAGCTAAATAGATAAAAATAACATTTTTGACCTTAACTGGAATTTTTGACTTTCGTAAAATAAGTGCGTGTTTTCAACCCACAATAACGTAACTTTATGATTTTTTGGCGTGTTTTATCCAAATTACTCTAAACAAGCAAAAAATCCTCAATTTCGACTTAATTTCCCAAAATAGGTTAATTTTTCGCCCAAAAACCAGTCAAATCTAATAAAAAGAGCCAAAATAATGCCATTTTCGATCTTCATTTGTGATTTTGTAACACGTTCTTGGAATTATATGCGCAATAAGTGTATTGTTGGCTGAAAGACATACTAAAACGCTCGAAAAAGGAAAAAGTTGCATAATTTTCAACATTAATACAACTTTTTCAATCTGCTAAAGCCACTAAAAATGCGCTTACGCCTTAAAAAAGTTCAAAATAGTAATTTTAAAATAATTACCTACATGAAATTTTCCGACATTCACTTAAAATAAGCTCAGATTTAGCTCAAAATAATCCAATTTTCGACGCAATTTGGTAATTTTTCGGCACGTTTTTTTACCCAAAAACAAGATAAATTTAACGAACATTTCCAATATTTCATTGTAATTTTTGAATTTTATTCTACAGCATTTACGCGAAATAAGTGAGTTTTTGCCTTAAAAACGAACTTAAAAAGGCAAAAACAACTTAATTTTCGACTTTCATAGACACTTTCGATATGCAGATGCCAAATTTCGCTAGAAAAGTGAGTTTTTGGCTAAAAACAATGATTATGAACTCATTATCTACGTAATTTTGAGCTTTTTTCTAGGAAATTTTGTAAAAAATGTTAGTTCCTCAGTTACTTATCATTTTCGACCTTAACAAAAAAAATTTGCACTTTCTCAAAAAAATAGCAACTTTTCGTTTCACTCTAAACAGGTCAAAAAAACGCCAATTTCGACACAATTTCTCAACTGAACAGGATAAATGTAACAAATAAATCCAAAATTTTCGACCCTTGAACAATTGTATTTTTTTATTTATGAAATGTACGTGAATTAAGCGAGTTTTTGGCTTAATGACGTACCAAACTACTGAAAAATGGCAAATGCTACATAATTTTCGACTTTCTTTGACAATCTCTAGTGTTGAAGCCAAATTTCGCGAAAAAAGTGAGTTTTTGGGTTAAAATAATCATTTTGAACTCATTATTTACGCGATTTTTGGCTTTTTTCGGTGCAATTTTGTAAAAAAGTTAGTTTCTCTGTCATGAATAAAACTCAGCGAAATAGATCAAAGAATACCTATCGACCTTAACAGGCAATTTTTGGACTTTCTCAAAAAAAAAAAGTTCCATCATTTTGATTTTTTGACCTGTTTTTTGCCTTAATACGCTGAAAAAAGGCACAGCTATCGTAATTCTTGACTCCCGTGTCCAATTTCGCACAATAAGTGAGTTTTTAAATTTTCGAAAAAAATCGCTCGTTTTATTTTGGTTTAAAATGGAATGTTAGAGTTAATTTTGAGCCCACGAGCCGTCCCTGAATTCCCGAAATGTGTCTTCGCCCCCAACTGTGAAAAATCACACAAAAGGTAGAAAAACTGGTTTATGGGCACGTTGTGTGCACGTGGACCACCCAATTTCGGGTTAAAATTCGAAGAAAAGCATCGTCCAATCGCCTTCAACACCTGTCTTGATTCGATTGGTGTTCACCTCCGCCCAGGTGCTTCTCAATGGACACAGGTGTATATCACCTGATTGGTTGGTTGTTGGATCGCGTGCGCTGCGCTCACCTGACTCCTCCTCTCATCGATCCGACAGGTGAAATAAGCGGCGATTGGTCGATTCCTGGATTCGTAGCACACCAATTAAAAAATTTCATTATTATTTCCTGCCGGGGGAAAAACAGCACGACTACCAACCAGCGTTTTGTAATAATATTTCCATATGAGGCCGGATTACAGGTCTTATTAAGGCAGGGAGCGCGTTATATAAAAGCTTTGTGGTCGTTCGTTTCGGTATAATCAGAAATTAATATGAAATTCGCTCATGTATATGCAATTAGTGAGCGGACGGACGATAGGTGCCGACAAAATGAAAATTATAAACCAGTCTTTTTTGATTTTTTTTTCTCTTACAGTAGGTGAAATAATTGTTTAACGAGCATAATTTTTGCCAAAACGAGTGAGCGCATCCAACTTTTTTTATAATTTTTTTATAATAATGCTAATATGAGTTACCTATATTAGCTATTTCAAATCTATAAAAACGCCAGCGTCGCATTTTCTCTCAAAATTAGCTGTTATAAATTATTCACACACTTCAAAAAAGTAATAGCTAATGTAATTTATAGTTACAATGAGAGATCTAATGATTAATAACTGTTTTACTTTTTTATCAATCTTATTTAAAAAAATAATTCGGTAAAATGCGATATTGGCGTTTTTATAGTTTTTGAAACAGATGTTAGGTATCTCAAAAACTAGAGCTGATAGAAAAAAACTGTTTATAGTTTTGAAATCAGCATCCAACAATCATTCAACAACAGCAAAAAAATCTGAGACAACAAATAAGTAAATGACTAAAAGTTGAATTCTTTTTCTAAAGAAATGCTCACTTGAGTCACCTGTATCTCAAAAACTAGAGCTGATTAAAAAAATCTGTTTGTAGTTTTGAAATCAGCGTCCAACAGTTACTCAACAACAGCAAAAAAATCTGAAGCAACAGAGAAGTAAAAGATTAAAAAAAACTATGTGCATTTTTCTAAATCAATGCTAATATGAGTTACCTCTAGGTATCTCAAAAACTAGAGCTAATAGAAAAAAATCTGTTTATAATTTTGAAATCAGTTTCCAACAATCATTCAACAATAGCAAAAAAATCTGAGACAACAAATAAGTAAATGACTAAAAGTTGAATTCTTTTTCTAAAGAAATGCTAACTTGAGTCACCTATATCTCAAAAACTAGAGCTGATCAAAAAAATCTGTTAGTAATTTTGAAATCAGCGTCCAACAGTAAAAAATTCTGAAGCAACAGAAAAGTAAATGATTAAAAAAAAACTATGTGCATTTTTCGAAATGAATGCTAATATGAGTTACCTATAGGTATCTCAAAAACTAGAGCTAATAGAAAAAATCTGTTTATAATTTTGAAATCAGCTTCCAACAATCATTCAACAACAGCAAAAAAATCTGAGACAACCAATAAGTAAATGATTTAAAGTTGAATTCTTTTTCTAAAGAAATGCTAACTTGAGTCACCTATATCTCAAAAACTAGAGCCGATTAAAAAAATCTGTTGGTAATTTTGAAATCAGCGTCCAACAGTAAAAAATTCTGAAGCAACAGAAAAGTAAATGATTAAAACAAAACTATGTGCATTTTTCGAAATGAATGCTAATATGAGTTACCTATAGGTATCTCAAAAACTAGAGCTAATAGAAAAAAATCTGTTTATAATTTTGAAATCAGCTTCCAACAATCATTCAACAACAGCAAAAAAATCTGAGACAACAAATAAGTAAATGAGTAAAAGTTGAATTCATTTTCTAAAGAAATGCTAACTTGAGTCACCTATATCTCAAAAACTAGAGCCGATTAAAAAAATCTGTTAGTAATTTTGAAATCAGCGTCCAACAGTAAAAAATTCTGAAGCAACAGAAAAGTAAAAGATTAAAAAAAAACTATGTGCATTTTTCTAAATGAATGCTAATATGAGTTACCTATAGGTATCTCAAAAACTAGAGCTAATAGAAAAAATCTGTTTATAATTTTGAAATCAGCTTCCAACAATCATTCAACAACAGCAAAAAAATCTGAGACAACCAATAAGTAAATGACTTAAAGTTGAATTCTTTTTCTAAAGAAATGCTAACTTGAGTCACCTATATCTCAAAAACTAGAGCCGATTAAAAAAATCTGTTGGTAATTTTGAAATCAGCGTCCAACAGTAAAAAATTCTGAAGCAACAGAAAAGTAAATGATTAAAAAAAAACTATGTGCATTTTTCGAAATGAATGCTAATATGAGTTACCTATAGGTATCTCAAAAACTAGAGCTAATAGAAAAAATCTGTTTATAATTTTGAAATCAGCTTCCAACAATCATTCAACAACAGCAAAAAAATCTGAGACAACCAATAAGTAAATGATTTAAAGTTGAATTCTTTTTCTAAAGAAATGCTAACTTGAGTCACCTATATCTCAAAAACTAGAGCCGATTAAAAAAATCTGTTGGTAATTTTGAAATCAGCGTCCAAAATTCTGAAGCAACAGAAAAGTAAAAGATTAAAAAAAAACTATGTGCATTTTTCTAAATGAATGCTATTATGAGTTACCTATATGTATCTCAAAAACTAGAGCTGGTAAAAAAAACTGTTTATAGTTTTGAAATCAGCGTCCAACAATCATTCAACAATAGCAAAAAAATCTGAGACAACAAATAAGTAAACGACTAAAAGTTGAATTCATTTTCTAAAGAAATGCTAACTTGAGTCACCTGTATCTCAAAAACTAGAGCTGATCAAAAAAATCTGTTGGTAATTTTGAAATCAGCGTCCAACAGTAAAAAATTCTGAAGCAACAGAAAAGTAAAAGATTAAAAAAAAACTATGTGCATTTTTCTAAATGAATGCTAATATGAGTTACCTATAGGTATCTCAAAAACTAGAGCTAATAGAAAAAATCTGTTTATAATTTTGAAATCAGCTTCCAACAATCATTCAACAACAGCAAAAAAATCTGAGACAACCAATAAGTAAATGACTTAAAGTTGAATTCTTTTTCTAAAGAAATGCTAACTTGAGTCACCTATATCTCAAAAACTAGAGCCGATTAAAAAAATCTGTTGGTAATTTTGAAATCAGCGTCCAAAATTCTGAAGGAACAGAAAAGTAAAAGATTAAAAAAAAACTATGTGCATTTTTCTAAATGAATGCTAACATGAGTTACCTATAGGTATCTCAAAAACTAGAGCTGGTAGAAAAAAACTGTTTATAGTTTTGAAATCAGCGTCCAACAATCATTCAACAACAGCAAAAAAATCTGAGACAACAAATAAGTAAACGACTAAAAGTTGAATTCTTTTTCTGAAGAAATGCTAACTTGAGTCACCTATATCTCAAAAACTAGAGCTGATTGAGATAATCTGTTTTAAAATCAGCGTTGCAATACGACAAAATCTAGATATACCTACTGTTACCTAGTGTAATAAAACAAGTAGTTTTGTAATAAATAGTTTAGTTTCAGAAATAACGAAGGAGGTACCGGTGAAATAAAAAATCTGTTGCGAACATGGAGTAGATAAATAAAAGAAGGTAGCGTATTCTTATCATGGCCAACTGTAAATAACTGCGATTTGTCCATGTCCGGCCGTGAACAAATGCTCGCCCGAATAGGGAATGTGCAAAGATTGAGAGAGGAGGGAAAAAAATGCATAGTATTTCTCGATGGCAGCGGAAAAGACAATTTTCTGTACCATTTGACGCGTCAGTTAGACGACGCCGTGTCCACGGAAAAATAGCCGAGCTTTAGGTGGATGATAATTACGCTCGATAATAATTAACGGCAGAGAATAAATCAACGGAAAGAATGAAGCCAAAGTTTTAATTTAAAAGAGCGCCTGTGACACTAAGACACTAAATTAAAACGGCGAGGGATTTAAAAATATTTTCACCTAATGGAGCGATTAAAAGGGGGAAAAACGTACATTTCTTTAATTATTTGTCGTGATTTACTCATCTAGTGCTAGAATCGACACAAAAATCTACAAAATTTGGTCGTTCGGACATTTTCGGACCTGGAATATCTCGAAAACGAGACCAGGTATTGAAAATTTGATTGCATATTCTGATTCTAGAGAGAATTTTGAATGAGAAAAGATTTGTTTAGGCTAAGGTACACACTTTTGGCCGGATTTAAGCCCTATTGAATTCATTTGGTCTATCTCCTTAGAAATAAAGACATATGTACCTCGAAAAATGCGATTTTAATTCCAAATTTCCTAAATATTTGTAGACTTTTAGGCCGACCCAAGAATTAGCACAATTTTTTTCGGACTTTTTCGGACCCTGAATATATCTCGGAAACGAGACCAAGTATTGATTGCATTTTCTGAATCCGGAAGAAATTCGGAATCGGAAAAAATATTTTTGATCAAAGTCTGTCTTTCTGGCCGGATTTGCGGCCTATTAAATTCGTTTGGCCATATAATTTTAATAAAAACTTACCAGACGACTCGGACGTTGCGTTTTCTTGAACCTGAATCTGAAAAAAAAAATTTAAATTAGAAAAGATTTATTTTTGAGAGAAGTAGTACACCTTCGTGGCCAGATTTGAGCCCTATTGAATTTCGTTTACCTATTCTGTTTCTTTTGCCTAAAATTTGAATAAAGGCTTAAATGCTAACCTAATTTGAATTGTTTTAATTACGTATTTGTCCATATTTCGAAACGGCCGACTCAAAAATCAACAAAATTTGTTTTTTCGGACTGTTTCGGATCCAAAAAATCTCACAAACTAAGCCTAGTATTACAAATTTGTTTGCATATTTTGAATCTGAGAGGAATCGTAAATCAGAAAAGAGTTATTACTGAAGGAAAATCAACCAAATTTGACCTTTCGGACTATTTCGGACCCCAAAAATCACCAAAACTGGGCCAAATATTTCAAATTTGTTTGCATATTTTGAATGTGAAAGTTGTTTTAAATCAGAAAAGATTTATTCTCGAATGAAATACACTTTTCTGACCGGATGTGAGCCCTATAGAGTTCGCTTGGTCTGTCCTCTTAGGAACAAAGACTGTGTCTCATTCAATGCGATCTTAATTTCAAATTTCTTAAATATTTGTCTCTGCGTACAAAACAAGTGGCTTATTTAAGTAGGGCGACTCAAAAATCAACAAAATTTGCTCGTTCGGACTATTTCGGACCACGAAAATCTCGAAAACTAGACCAGGGATTACAAATTTGTTTGCAGATTTTGATTCTGAAGGGCATTTTAAATCAGAAAAGATTTATTACTGAGAGAAGTACACCGTCTTGGCCAGATTTGAACCCCATTGAATTCGTTTGCTATGTCTTTTTATTACAAATACACTCGAACCATGCAATTTTAATTGTAAATTTCTTAAATATTTGTAAAATTTTACAAAACCGACCCAAAACTCGCCACCATATTTTTTCGGACCTTTTCGGTCCCTTGATATCTCGGGAACGCGACCTGGTATTGAAAATTGGTCTGGATATTCCGAATCTGGGGGAAATTCAGAATTAGAAAAGATCTCTTGTTGTGTATAGGGTGCAAAGTAGTATAAAAGTTAATAGTGTCGAAGTTGAATAATCATCTCGCTGTAAGGAGGACGCTGTTTAACGACGTTTAAAATTCGTCTTGGAGCGCATTTTCATATTTTTGTCGTCGTTTTCCATTTAGTGGGTGCAGCGTTTAGTAAGGCATTCGTTTATGAATATCTTCTTTGTAGGAATTCCGTAGGAGAGGACATTTAAAAGTCGTAAAATTGTATTTAGTCTCCGAGTGCCGGAATATAAAAAACTTTACAGCGCGCCCGACTTGCTGACATCTTTACAAATCTACCTGAAAATTGTATATATTAGGGGTTTTATAGCGTTGGCTCTTGTATGAAAATTTGTTTATTTTTTTTTTCGCTCGGCAGACGTTTCGCAATTTCGGGCGCCCGTTCGGCCACCGATAACATCAACAATCTTAAGGGTGGCATGGCCTCGCGTTTGTCTTTCTCAAAACTTGAAACGGTGAGATCAATCTGAATGATAAGATAATCGCAATTCAACAAGTTCGAAGATATCAATAAGCAAATATCGCGCGCTTTATGGACAACTCATACTCCAATCGATAATTGGATGAGCTTCCAAGTGTAGGGGAAGCATCGAGTGCCATAAAAACTTTTACTTTTGTTAGCTGAGATTATATACTTGCTAATGGGACCGATCCACCAAGATATTTGCAAACTTTACACATAGTCATGCTACTTCCTACAGTTACAGTCACGATCAAAAAGAATGACACCCCTAGAACCGCCAGTACGTTTGGCTAGTTTCTAAACCAGCTGGACAGTTTGTAAACTAGCCTGTTTGTTGAAATTTATCACCTAAAATAGTTTGGTCGGACTTTTGCTATACGGCCCGGTTGGTATGTGTGTCATTCTTTTTGATCGTGACTGTACATGAATAAAGACACGAATAAAGACCGTGGTTTGGTCGTTTAACGCCGAATTTTTGCGCCAAAACTTTACACATAGTCATGCTACTACCTACAGTTACAGTCACGATCAAAAAGAATGACACCCCTAAAACCGCCAGTACGTTTGGCTAGTTTCTAAACCAGCTGGACAGTTTGTAAACTAGCCTGTTTGTTGAAATTTATCACCTAAAATAGTTTGGTCGGACTTTTGCTATACGGCCCGGTTGGTATGGGTGTTATTCTTTTTGATCGTGACTGTACATGAATAAAGACACGAGTAAAGACCGTGGTTTGGTCGTTTAACGCCGAATTTTTGCGCCAAAACTTTACACATAGTCATGCTACTACCTACAGTTACAGTCACGATCAAAAAGAATGACACCCCTAGAACCGCCAGTACGTTTGGCTAGTTTCTAAACCAGCTGGACAGTTTGTAAACTAGCCTGTTTGTTGAAATTTATCACCTAAAATAGTTTGGTCGGACTTTTGCTATACGGCCCGGTTGGTATGTGTGTCATTCTTTTTGATCGTGACTGTACATGAATAAAGACACGAATAAAGACCGTGGTTTGGTCGTTTAACGCCGAATTTTTGCGCCAAAACTTTACACATAGTCATGCTACTACCTACAGTTACAGTCACGATCAAAAAGAATGACACCCCTAAAACCGCCAGTACGTTTGGCTAGTTTCTAAACCAGCTGGACAGTTTGTAAACTAGCCTGTTTGTTGAAATTTATCACCTAAAATAGTTTGGTCGGACTTTTGCTATACGGCCCGGTTGGTATGGGTGTCATTCTTTTTGATCGTGACTGTACATGAATAAAGACCGTGGTTCGGTCGTTTAACGCCGAATTTTTACGCCAAAACTTCAGTTCGTAATGTAGACTTTTTCACCTCCATCCGCATCCAGCTGGCCGTGTTCAAAGCCTGCTTTGTTCGATAAATGTACCGTGTGTTTCATGCAACCTGTTTAATTTAAACTTCCGTTGTGAATGAAGTCATGCCGATTTCTGGCCCCTTTTATAAAATCCAACTTCCACATATTCGTTGTTTCGTGTTGACACTGGTTTCATAAAGCCAAGAATCGAGAAATATGACATGTTTTAGAGAAAACGAGGAGCTTATGTATGATGTCGGGCTAATACTTTGCTTCTTTATTAATATTAAAGTCGATTCGCATTTGCATGTACAGCGTTATTACGTTATGTTTGCTCTAGGACAATAAAACCGCTTTATTGCTTGATGATTTTTTCCCAAATTCTCCTCCAAGTGAGTGATAAGATAAGGGGGCACAAGTGGGCGGCAATGTTTCATCATCGATGAAAAGCGGTAAACGACAAATAAATCTCATTAAAAACACGCCCACGTTCAATGCAAGTGTGCATCCTTTTGATAATTTCGAAGGAAATGTAGGGTCAGTGCAGGTTCGTGGGTTGACAAGTTCACCGACTGATAATAACACTGTACCGTTCCCAGAAGTGATATAGACAGGCTTTGATTCATACCTAGTCATGTGTTGGAATGCTTTTTTTCCGCATTCACTAATTACGAATTAGTCACGGTGGCCGATAAGATACAGGCTGGCCAACCCAACTTCCACAATACGGGCACTGTTTGTTGGGCGGATGTGGTCGCACTGCAAACTCATCCAAATAAAATTAAAACATTTCTTTCCTGAAGCCGAATTTTAACGTGGTTACGAATCCGCAAACAGATTTTTAATACGTGAGCTAGTTTCCGAGATATTTGAGGTCCGAACAGTTCCGAAAGGCCGAATTTTGGCGATTTTTGGGTCGGTCTGTGTAAATACAGCCCCCGTTTCAAATATTAGTTAAGAAGTTTGATTTCAAGTTGCATATCTTTCAACCAGACGAATTCAATAGGGCTCAGATCCGGTCAGAAGAGTAATTCAATCTTTTCTGAATCTAAGTCGCTTCAGATTTAGAATTTGCAATAATATTTACAATAGTTTCTGAGAAATTCATTTGGCCGAAAAGGTCCGAAAGACCGAAACTGCTTAAAAACCCTGAACTGTTGCGGAAATTTCGCCAAAAACTCAAGGAATTTTAATAAAAATTGCATTGTCGGAGGTACATAACACTCTATTCAAATTAAAAAAAAAAACAGACCAATGGGGCTCAAATCTGGCCGAGATGGTGTACCTCACTCAAAAATAAATCTTTTCTAGCTCAAGATTTCTTCCAAAATCAAAAAGTACAAACAAAGTTTCAATAACTGTTCTAGTTTCCGAGATATTAAATAGTCCGAAAAAAAAACTACTTTTCGTAAAAATCGACAAATATTGGTTTCAGAAATTCCCAGAAATTACTGCCAAAGTACCAGGGAAATTAATTGCTACAATTCCAACTTAATTCTCGTAATTCCAAAGTAATTCTTGTAATTCTAAATTAATTCCGATAATTTTACGAAATTCAACGTAAAATAAATTCAGTAATTCACAAATAAGTCCAGTAAATTTGTTAATTCCAAAGATAATTTTAATAATTCTAAATACTTCGGCCCCTTGGACCGAACGAATTCAATAGGTCTCAAATCCGGCCAGAAAGATGTACTCCATTCGAAATAAATCTTTTCTGATTGAAAATTTTGTCCAGATTCAGAATCTCCGAATCAATTTTCAATACGTGGTCGAGTTTCCGAGATATTTATGGTCCGAAAAGGTCCGAAAGACCGAATTGTGTTGATTTTCACGTCAATCTGCTTAAAAACGCTGAACTGTTTCGGAAATCTTGCCAAAAATTCGAGGAATTTTAATAAAAATTGCATTATCCGAGGCACAACTCTTCAATCAAATTTTTTAAAAAAAGACGGACCAAACGAATTCAATGGGGCTCAAATCTGGCAGAAATTGTATATCTCACTCAAAAGTAATTCTTTTCTAGTTCAAAATTTCTCCCAAAATCAAAAAATACAACCAAATTTTCAATAAGTGTTCTAGTTTCCGAGATATTTAATAGTCCGAAAAGATCCGAAAAACTACTTTTCGTAAAAATCGTCAAATATTGGTTTCAGAAATTAAGTCTTCATTGAAATCCCAACCAAAGTTTCAGTGAACGAAATTCTTCAAAAAATCCAGATTAATTCGAAACTAATTGCTACGATTCCAACTTAATTCCCAAAGTAATTCCTAAAATAATTTCCATAATTTAACGAAATTCACCGTAAAATAAATCCAGTAATTCACAAATAAGTCCAGTAATTTCGAAAATTCCAAATACTTCAGCCCCTTGGACTGAACGAATTCAATAGGTCTCAAATCCGGCCAGAAATGTGTACTCCACTCTAAATAAATCTTTTCTGATTGCAAATTTCATCCAGATTCAGAATATCCAAATCAATTTTCAATACGTGGTCCAGTTTCTGAGATATCAAAAAGACCGAAAAGACCGAACTGCGATTTTCGAGTCGGTCCTGCTACCAAATCAATCGCTACGTTATTACAAGTGATAGTAAGCAAGTAGTTTCGAAAATGGGTCAATAACGGTCCAGAAAGGCAATATTTCATGTCCTGCATTAAATCGTTGAAGGCCTGCGCCTCGATGAGATTTTCATCAAGTATGCAAATGAAGGGGAAAATTACTTTTCCTATATAATCGTCATTATTTCGACATTGACATCGCGTGTGATCACATATTGCTGTTTTTCTCCCGGCTGCTGCCGCGTAATATCCCTAGTGAGGGATGAAAGCGGACCAAATACCACACCGTTGGCTTTAATTATCAAAGAAAAATGAATTTTTCGTATAGGCAAAAATGCGGTTGAAGCGATTGGTTTCGTAGAGGACGGACGTCGACCGAAACTCATTTGACCAGAGTTTTGTTTGCGCAAAAGGGAGCTTCTTTCATTAAAACAGCCACATTTCAATAACCTGCTCTCATATCCTGGCCTCGGAAAAAACAAAACCTTTATACTAATACGTACAAAAAGTTTATTTAGCACTTGTGTAAATAGAGTAGTGCTCGAGTATGGTTTACAAGTGCTTCTTGACGCAATGACGGAACCAAATGCTTTTTTTCTTCGGAATAATGTTTAATATCTGTGATTTATTGAAGGTCCAAGGAGAGGAGAGCATGTGTGACTGCAGGAGGGGTGGAGTTAAGCCTAGTGTGTTAAATCCGAGTTTCGTTATCTCCACTTTACCGTTGATTGATGTCACTGAGTCTGCACTAATCGGGTACCTTTGAACACGTGACTGCCAGGAGGCCGATTCTCGCGACACGCGACCTTTAAATCCCTACACAATGATTCATTTATGTTTGGCCGCTGATTCCCACAGATAAAGCAGAGGGTGATTTTTTTCATAATTAGATTTTGCACAAGGGTTGGGAAAAATCACAGCGTGATGGTGGCCGCATCTAATCCATCTGACACACATTGAAACTTTCATGTGCTTGGTTTACACTAAAATGCCGATTATTAAGTTCGATTACGGCGGCACTATAATTAAACGCCGATTACGGCGAAACTAATTTTTCCATTTTTTTTTTCTCAATTACGGCAAAACTATTCAAAAATGTGGAACCATTTTAGTCTAAACTTATGTAAAATGCTCCGAGGAATCGATTGGCGTCGAGAAAATTGCCAAATTCCTTATAGTTTTTTAGTTATGAATTTTTTTAAATTTTACCTATTTTTTTCGTTTACTTGCAATTTTCTCGAAAACTGTTAGTCGGAAAACAATAACTTTTTTTGAAAACGATAGACAATTAAAAGAGCTTTCCAACGATAATAAACTTCATGGGGTTATCTCTAATAGTTCCGGAGTTATAGCTCGATAAATGTTCCGGGTACCGGAAATCGACCAAAATCACGACAAAAATTGCAAAAATCAAAATCTTAAAAATCGAACCTATTGACTTTTTTTCTACTTTTAACGACTCCAGAGGGTTGTAAAGTCATAGAAGAGTCCATAAAACTTTGCTAGAGTGAGTTAAAAAAAAAATTTTTTTTTTCATTTTTGTGAAGGTAAGACCATTAAAATTAAGCAAAAAAAATCAAAATTTTAAATCTCGTGAAAAGCTGCTATAATACGAAAAATGAGCCGCTGAATTCACTGGAACAAACCGTTTTGCTCTACGACTTTTAGTTTTTGAGTTACGAATTTTTTTGTTGAAGAATAAAATACCACTACGAAATGGCTACCCTAAATTTAAGCAAAAAATTTCAAATTTTTAAATCGTGTAAAAAACCGATATAATATGTAAAATGAGCCGTAGAATTCATTGGAACAAACCGTTTTGCTCTACGACTTTTAGTTTTTTAGTTATGAATTTTTTTAGTGTAAAACTTTAAATGCTTCTGTACCCGGAACCGGTGCCCGGAGCGACTACGGGTTTTGACGAGAAAATAGAGAATTTTAAGCGCTATCCGATGCTCTATTGGCTTTTTCTCTAATTCTTATAGTTTCCGAGAAAAACGCAAACAAAGGTTGCCATTTTCACTTTTTTTGAATTTTTAAACGCCGATTACGGCGAAACTATGAGAGTTAGAGAAAAACGGCAAAAGCGATTAGAAGCGGTATAAAAAGACCTACAACATGGCATAGGTTTCAAGGCGATATCTCGCAAAAAAATTTTCAATTTTCAAACGTCGATTACGGCTAAACTAAAGGAGTTAGAGGAAAATGCTTTGTTCCATTGTAAAGAGCACATCAAAATCTATCAGATAGGATGGGTTTGAATTGATTTTGAGACACTTTAAAAATTGGCCACTTTTAACGGGGGGGTGTTAACAAATTTTTCAATCTTTTTATTTTCTCTATTACGGCTAAACTATTCGAAAAAGTGGCACTATTTTAATCCTTACCTATGCAAAATGATCCGGGGAATCGATTGGCGTCGAGAAAATCGCCAAATTCCCAATAGTTTTTTAATTATGAATTTTTTAAAATTTTACCTATTTTTCCCTTTACTTGCAATTTTCTCGAAAACTATTAGCCGTAAGACAATAATATTTTTCGAAGACGATAGACAATTAAAAGAGCTTTCCAACGATAATAAACTTCATGGGGTTATCTCTAATAGTTCCGGAGTTATAGCTCGATAAATGTTCCGGGTACCGGAAATCGACCAAAATCACGACAAAAATTGCAAAAATCAAAATTTTAAAAATCGAACCTATTGACTTTTTTTCTACTTTTAACAACTCCAGAGGGTTGTAAAGGCATAGCAGAGTCCATAAAACGTTGCTAGAGTGAGTTAAAAAAAATATTTTTTTTCCTTTTTGTGAAGGTAAGTTGCCTTGACCATTAAAATTAAGCAAAATAATTCAAAATTATAAATCTCGTGAAAAGCTGATATAATACGCAAAATGAGCAGCTGAATTCACTGGAACAAACCGTTTTAATTTTCTAATAAAATCTAACCCCTATAACATTTACTCAAACTATGGTCCTCCAAGCCGGATTTTTTAAAGTTGCAATAAATACATATACAATGAATAAATTTTTGTTTGAAACAAGCCAGACAACCAAGAAACGGGAGTCAAAAATTTATATGTTATGTTTTTTGTCGGTCGTAATTCAAATTAAGGATGTGGTCATCGGTTGTAAGAAGGCGCATTGTGGCCAAATCCAATGAAGTATGTAGTTTTCGGCGTGGGCGTCGAACAATAGCGTCGCGATGCCCAAAGGCGCCACCGAAGCTCTCTCCGAAAGTTGAAGTCACCTCTCCGCTCTCGGCCATCGGCCACAATGTACCTATTATATTAAATCAACTGGTCGCTGAAAGCTCTGCTCCCTCTGTGTGTGTGAAAACAAGACGAAAGTTGGCCGGATCTCGTGCCACTGTGTCATTATCACCTCGTGCGAACAAAGGCGATAAAGAATGGCCGCTACTGCAGAGAAAAGAACCAACTGCATTAGGGGCTGAGATGCAAGCCACCCCCGGAAACGGACCCGGTTTGATGTTTCGAAATATGGTTTCGTTCCATTAGTCTCTGTGCCCAATCAGCGCTTCTCAAACGCAACGAAGAAAAAAATACTATCATTATTAACATTACTAAGAAACTACCCCATCACTTGGGGGTGGTTCAAAAGAGATAAAGTGTAATGTGTGAGAATGTTTGCATTTTTTATGTGCCGTGTAGGGTAAACCAGGGTGATATGGTGAACAAAAAAGTTGAGCCCTTTAGAACACAAGAAGTTGTTTATTTAAAAAAACGAAAAACACTATTTTTTCAGAAGATATACAGACAACAACTTAACAGTGTTATATCCTCTTTTATACATTACAATAATTTGAAAAAAAAAACTATATTAATTTATATCAAATTCGCCATTTCACCCATACATGTGGGTGAATTGGTGAATTTACTTTTCCTGCTTTTTTCGGCATACAGGGTGTCCGTTTTTCGAGCTCCACCATACGGAGCTCAGTTACTGTCTATAAGAGATACGAGGTCGGTTAAATTATTACTATCGAATGAAATCAAGTCAGGTTTGTCAGGTTATTTTAGTTTTAAATGGACTTTAGAAAATTCAAATCAACTTTCTTTAGATTAACTGTTTTAGTGTGTAAACAAATTTTGTGTATATTCGATTTTTTTTCAAATAAAATCGGAATTGAACTTAACCCCGAATTCTTACCCTAACTATGGTCCTTCGAGCCGGATTTTCTAAAGATGTACATATCAATTTTTTCATACATTTTTATGTAAAGTACGTAAGCTGATTGGACTATTGGAAAATTCATTAAAACGGTTTTTTCACAATGAAAGCATTTCCAAATCAGAAAATGATGTTCGGATTCGAATTCGGCAGAAAAGTTTACGATTTTACTCTGTGTTTAACCATGAAATCAAGTCAGGTTTGTCAGGTTATTTTAGTTTCAAATGGACTTTAGAATATTCAAATCAACTTTGTTTAGATTAACTGTTTTAGTGTGTAAACAAATTTAGTGTATATTCGAATTTTTTTTAAATAAAATCGGTATTGAACTTAACCCCGAGTTCTTACCCTAACTATGGTCCTTCGAGCCGGATTTTCTAAAGTTGTACATATCAATTTTTTTATACATTTTTATGTAAAATACGTAAGCTGATTGGACTATTGGAACATTAATTAAAACGGTTTTTTCACAATGAAAGCATTTCCAAATCAGAAAATTTTGTTCGGATTCGAATTCGGCCGAAAAGTTTACGATTTTACTCTGTGTTTAACCATGAAATCAAGTCAGGTTTGTCAGGTTATTTTAGTTTTAAATGGACTTTAGAATATTCAAATCAACTTTCTTTAGATTAACTGTTTTAGTGTGTAAACAAATTTTGTGTATATTCGAATTTTTTTCAAATAAAATCGGAATTGAACTTAACCCCGAATTCTTACCCTAACTATGGTCCTTCGAGCCGGATTTTCTAAAGTTGTACATATCAATTTTTTTCATACATTTTTATGTAAAGTACGTAAGCTGATTGGACTATTGGAATGTTCATTAAAACGGTTTTTTCATAATGAAAGCATTTCCAAATCAGAAAATGATGTTCGGATTCGAATTGGGCAGAAAAGTTTACGATTTTACTCTGTGTTTAACCATGAAATCAAGTCAGGTTTGTCAGGTTATTTTAGTTTCAAATGGACTTTAGAATATTCAAATCAACTTTGTTTAGATTACCTAAGTGTTTTAGTTTGTAAGCAAATTTTATGTATATTCGAATTTTTTTCAAATAAAATCAGTATTGAACTTAACCCCGAGTTCTTACCCAAACTATGGTCCTGCGAGCCGGATTTTTTCAAGTCGTACATATCATACCTTCACTTCTAACCACCCTAACTCTGTTAATTTTTATGACTGTTATGAAACAACTTTACTGTTTTTTTTTCGAAAAAAAGCGAATAGACATCGACAAAATGTTGTAGTCTATAGCAATTTAGCAAGCAACCTCACAGAAATGTCATAATTTATAGAGTTATAGAACGCGAAAAGATCGATTTCCATCACGCATCCAGCGTTTGGTCGGCTTTGGCCCACGTGAATAAATTCGGATTAGCTTAAATCGTAAAAATGTAGGAATTGTGGCGGCATAAAGTTGGTGCGTAAAGCGTTCGGTTATTTTTGATCGAGTGTTTACGATGTAAAAATGAAGCTCTTTTATCCGCGATTGGCTATGGCTATAACCGTAATAGACTGTTAGAAAATTGATAGTGAGTGAAGGTGAAAAGCGATCGTGATTGGGTGCTAAACTAGCAAAAGAGATTGCGTTCGTGCCATCGGTTCGTATCGCTCAGCGTGCCAATGCATAAGCAAACGGGATCGGACTTTGGCTGCAGCATTCGGACAAAAGGTTTAACGCTGTCGGCCAATAATACGCGATTTTTGCGGATTTACATCGCCTCTATCAACACTGAATTGAAGCCATGAGGGCACACCACACGGACTGACAGGCACAGAATCCCTCAGCCGTGAACACACCACCACATCATCCACCTCCAAAGTCACGACAACTCAACCGTTCATAATTCTATTTACAACATCGGTGCCCTTATTTCTTTAGATGACTCATTGGAATTATGGCACCCTTGCTAATTAATCCGCTTAGAGAAGTGCCCTTTGGAATCGGCAAAGGTGCACCAACCGAAATTTATGAATATGAAAGGGAGTTTTTTCAACATACGTGCATAAATCGCCCTCACTGCACGTAAATTGTTATTCTTTCCTGGAGGGGTGCATTGTTAGTGAGCAGTGAGGGTGATGAGAATAGGTGCACAATTAAAGTTCTATTGGAAAGGCACGTGGGCCACTGAGTGGCCAGTCGAGCGAGATTTTTTTGGGAATACTTTAATTGCCTCGATTTTATAATCAAACTTATCTAAAATACATCAAGTGGACGCAAATCAGGTCGTAATGCTGGCAATGGTCCAGTCAGCTTAGTTATTTTACATAAAAATGTTCTTTGGGTCTTTTTTTTTGATAATATTATGTATAACTTTAAAATATCCGGCTCGGAGGACCACATATTTGGGCAAAAACTCGTGGTTAAGTCCAATACTGATTTTATTAGACAAATAGTTTGAATATATACAGGGTGTTTCAAGTTTTAGGTCCAGTCAAAAAATAAATACTTCTAGTTGTCCAAAAGAAAAAAAATATATCTCAAACGATAGAGTTTCTAACATGCTTCAATTTGATGCTTTAATGTTATACGAAATTTTCATGGTATGAGCGTCAATTGTGAAAAACTAGATAAAAAATTTTTGTTTCCAAATTATTGAAATCGTTTTCTCATAATAAAATTCCTCCTATTTTTTAAGTGAGACTTCCGAAACTGAAACAGTAAAAAACCCAAGGCGTATTGAGCAATTGAAATTTCAATTTGCAAAAGATCAAATAAATGTTTTATCTTAGTCACCTTTGAAAAAACAGAGCTCATGTCTTTGCTTGATTCACAAAAAATTGAAACGTCATTAACTGTCAGACTAAAATTTTACTTGATTTATTTAATTTTTATTTACATTTATTTGATTTTTTGCAAATTGAAATTTCAATTGCTCAATACGCCTTAGGTTTTTTACTGTTTCAGTTTCGGAAGTCTTACTTAAAAAATAGGAGGAATTTTATTATAAAAAAATTATTGGAATAATTTGAAAACAAAATTTGTTTGATGTAGTTTTTTGCATTTTACGCTTATATCATGAAAATTTGGGATATCAGCAAAGCATCAAATTGAAGCGTGTTAGAAACTCTATCGTTTGCGATATATATTTTTTCTTTTGGAATACTAAAAGTATTTATTTTTTGACTGGACCTAAAACTTGAAACACCCTGTACAAACTATTCCAGCTGAATGCCTTAATTGAATTGTGGAAAAAACGTGTTAGTGCAAATTACGTGTTAGGTCCTCATATCTTCGGCCTGGTTAAAGTTACAAACTTATTTTTTTTTGCAAAAGATTCCATAATGAAACACGTTGCTTTTTTGACTTTTTTTCGTCAAAATTTGTTGAAAAAAGTGATTTTCTAGATTAACTAAAAAATTAACCGCTTTAAAGTCGGAAGAACTATTTTTCTAATTCTTATCTAGTTAGAATAACCTTGAAAAAACACCATAATTTTTGTAATCCTTTTTAGGAGGTTGGGAAAAATTATGTATAACTTTAAAAATCCGGCTAGGAGGACCATATATTTGGGCAAAAGCTCATGGTTAAGTCCAATACTGATTTTATTAGACAAATAATTTGAATCTATACAAACTAAATCATAAAATGTCCTGCTGAATGCCTTAATTGAATTGTGGAAAAAACGTGTTAGTGAAAATTACGTGTTAGGTCCTCATATCTTCAGCCTGGTTAAAGTTACAAACTTATTTTTTTTGCAAAAGATTCCATAATGAAACACGTTGCTTTTTTGACTTTTTTTCGTCAAAATTTGTTGAAAAATGTGATTTTCTAAATTAACTAAAAAATTAACCGCTTTAAAGTCGGAAGAACTATTTTCCTAATTCTTATCTAGTTAGAATAACCTTAAAAAAACATCTTATAATTTTTGTAATCCCTTCTAGGAGGTTGGGAAAAATTATGTATAACTTTAAAAATCCGGCTAGGAGGACCATATATTTGGGCAAAAACTCGCGGTTAAATCCAATACTGATTTAAAAAAAAAAATTTGAATATATACAAACTAAATCAAAATTGTCCTGCTGAATGCCTTAATTGGATTCTGGAAAAAACGTGTTAGTGCAAATTACGTGTTAGGTCCTCATATCTTCGGCCTGGTTAAAGTTACAAACTTATTTTTTTTGCTAGAGATTCCATAATGAGTGTAGATTCTAACATATATACACAAGCATTAGTTATAACAAAAGAAAATTAGGAAAGTTACAGTTTTCCAGTAAGGTGTCATATTTGTGTAGTGAATTTTTTGAAATGCGAGAATTTTTTTAATTTTTAAAGATAAAACCTTGCCATAATTGAAACGAAATGAAGATAATAGTTCAAATCAGTTTTTTGTTCGTGAATTACTTTGAGATTTGTAATACAAAGTTATAGCAATTCAAAGTTCTACTCGTAGGTACTTAGTTTGCACTTCATTTTTTCTATTGCAAACATTTCGAAGGCCAAAAAATGGTAAATAATAAAAAATAAATTAATGTCACGTCAAAAAACAATTTTTTTGGTCCAAATTCATCGCTTTTTTGACTTTTTTCGCCAAAATTGGTTGAAAAAAGTGACTTTCTAAATTAGCTAAAAAATTAACCACTTTAAAGTCGGAAGAACTATTTTCCTAATTCTTATCTAGTTAGAATAACCTTGAAAAAACACCTTATAATTTTTGTAATCCTTTTTAGGAGGTTGGGAAAAATTATGTATAACTTAAAAATATCCGGCTCGGAGGACCATATGATTCATGGGCTGTTTTTTTTACTTTTTCATAATAATTTAATTCAATGGGTGTCAGTCCTGGCCAGTGTGGTGGCAATTTGCTTCGCCAGGACTAAAAATTTTCGTGTCAGCTAAACAAACAGTGACCACTTTTCCTTATTAGTAGCGAATCGCGTTTTACGACTCGGTGAATTAATCCTCAAAGTTAATTTTCGTCAGCATAATAATATAAGAAATCAAATCTCGTCTCGTATCCATAAAATTATGCTTTTTATTATCGTCGTTCTGTTATCTATCCCTCGTCCGATCATTAGGCCCTTGTGTCGCATCACGTATCTCTTTGGCCGTTTCCTTGCAGTTGCTAGTTGTTTGGGTCATTAGTGTGTCTTGGGACTGGATGGAAGGATAGATATCGTTATTTATCTTGCGAGTGTCTTATTCTGTGACCGCAAGTGGGCCGTGATCTGTGTGGTCTTGCGGTGGCGGATGTGCCCTATGTCAAGTCTGTTTGTATTTCTGCAAGTTCCTCCGGATCTCTCCCTCACTGAAGGGTTGACTCACGATATCTCGAAGACGACCGTTCATTGCTTAGGCCACAACCACCTTCATACAAAATAAATTTTTTTTTTTTTCGTAAACTGATGAGGTAAATTTGAGTGGCTCCTGGCGACCCGTTCTTGGACAAAGTTACAGAAAATGCACACTGGACGTCTCATGCATTATATTTTATCATTTTTGAATCACTCACAAGTGATTATTTATGGAAGCGGGGCATTTTTTAAATAATAATAACAATAATGGTAGTATTTTATTTTCATTGCATTTGAGAAGCGCTACAAACTAAAACATTTAATCTAAACAAATTGATTTGAATATTCTAAATTCATTTAAAAATAAAAAACCTGACATGTATGACCAACTTTAGAAAATCCGGCTCGAAGGACCATAGTTAGGGTAAGAACTCGGAGTTAAGTTCAATACTGATTTTATTTGAAAAACATTTGAATATAGACTAAGTTTGTTTACACACTAAAATAGTTAATCTAAACAAAGTTAATTTGAATATTCTAAAGTCCATTTAAAATTAAAATAACCTGACAAACCTGACTTGATTTCATGGTTAAACACAGAGTAAAATCGTAAACTTTTCTGCCAAATTCGAAACCCAACATCATTTTCTGCTTTGGAAATGCTTTCATTGTGAAAAAACCGTTTTAATGAATATTCCAATAGTCCAATCAGCTCACGTACTTTACATAAAAATGTATGAAAAAATTGATATGTACAACTTTAGAAAATCCGGCTCGAAGGACCATAGTTAGGGTAAGAACTCGGGGTTAAGTTCAATACTGATTTTATTTGAAAAAAATTTGAATATAGACTAAGTTTGTTTACACACTAAAATAGTTAACCTAAACAAAGTTAATTTGCATATTCTAAAGTCTATTTAAAACTAAAATAACCTGACAAACCTGACTTGATTTCATGGTTAAATACAGAGTAAAATCGTAAACTTTTCTGCCGAATTCGAATCCGAACATCATTTTCTGATTTGGAAATGCTTTCATTGTGAAAAAACCGTTTTAATGAACATTCCAATAGTCCAACTAGCTTACGTACTTTACATAAAAATGTATGAAAAAATTGATATGTACAACTTTAGAAAATCCGGCTCGAAGGACCATAGTTAGGGTAAGAATTCGGGGTTAAGTTCAATTCCGATTTTATTTGAAAAAAAATCGAATAGACACAAAATTTGTTTACAAACTATAACAGTTAATCTAAAGAAAGTTGATTTGAATATTCTAAAGTCCATTTAAAACTAAAATAACCTGACAAACCTGACTTGATTTCATGGTTAAACACAGAGTAAAATCGTAAACTTTTCTGCCGAATTCGAATCCGAACATCATTTTCTGATTTGGAAATGCTTTCATTGTGAAAAAACCGTTTTAATGGACATTCCAATAGTCCAATCAGCTCACGTACTTTACATAAAATTGTATGAAACCGGCTCGAAGGACCATAGTTTGGGTAAGCACTCGGGGTTAAGTTCAATACTGATTTTATTTAAAAAAAAATCGAACATACAATAAATTTGTTTACACACTAAAACAGTTAATCTAAAGAAAGTTGATTTGAATATTCTAAAGTCCATTTAAAACTGAAATAACCTGACAAATCTAACCTGATCTCATGGTTAAACGTAGAGTAAAATCGTAAACTTTTCTGTCATTTTAATGAATATTCCAATAGTCCAATCATCTTAAGTACTTTACATAAAAGTGTATAAAAAAGGGATAAAAAATCCGGTTCGGAGGACCATAGTTTGAGTAAGACCTCAGAATTAAGTCCAATACCGATTTTACCAGAAAAATAATTCGATCTTCACATTCACATTATTCTAATGAAATCTGTATGAAGTAATTTACCACCGGGTTTTGACTCAAACTATGGTCCTTCGAGCCGGATTTTTTCTAAAATAATTGCTGTAGCGTGCTTGTTTCAAGTCGTATTTTTGCAGCAACTTCCCTATTATCGTAATCTACTTACCCAGCTGTTGTCATAACACAAGTCGACACGTTGACAAGCAACGTGTTACCAATATGTTTATCAAGTGCAAAAGGCCGTCAGTCGTGATAGATGTCCGGTTATGAGATTAATTTCGGTCCACTTTACTTATCGAATTAAGAGAGCGAGGGGAAGCAAGTTTTTCGTGGTTGTTTATTGTCTTTTGATACATCACTCTAATTAATTTCAATTAGTCTGCGTTCACCTCTTGGCACAAAAGCGAGCTGAGGTGCGCTGACCAGAAACAGAAGGATGAAATATGTCGTGGAAAGCGAGCAAGAGCCAGGTAATTACTTTCCCGACAATACGATCAATTAATTAAGGGTTGAGACAGCTGGGGGTTGGTTGTATGCAGGTATGCGGCCAATTAAGAAGTTGGCCCGCATCATGCAACAGTTGTAATTTTTTTCTTTGGAAGATGAGTTGTTTACTGGGCATAAAACAACGATAAATCACCTCTCCCTGTCTTAATTTCGCAAAGCAATCAATTTCGGAACCGAGCAATAAAAATAATATAAACCTGCAGACGTGGTGGTGTCAATTGCATTTTTATGTTTTATTTCGAGGGAAAGAAGAACAACACATAAATAAATTTCTCTTTCCCCGCAAACAGCGAAAGAAAATCTTCGGGAGTTTGATTACAACACTTTAATTCAATATCGAAGTATGCATAGAATTTATGCTCTTAAATACACCGAAGCGTCTCAAACTTTTAATCAATTTTCGAACATGAAAAAGAATCTCCGGGTATTCGAGGCAGAGGGATGATGCCTTTAATACAAGGGAACGACTTAATTCCACCACGATTAACACGCTGTACATAATAATTCGGACATAAAACAGGTGTATAACACTTATTATTTCGGCATAACTCCGAGTTGACGAATAAAATTTTCGCTTGAATACAGTGTTATTGTAAAAATACACATTTAGTTGTCAAATTTATTGCATGGAGAAGTTACGAACCGGAGTTTATGCGTTTTTCCTATAGTTCGAAGTTGAATCTTTATGACTACTTAGGACGATAAAGTACCCATCATGTCGTAATTGAAATGCGATTCAAAAAAACACAGATTAAAACGGCTTTATTGGATGTAACGAGCTTTACGACTTTTTAACCCTTACCGAAAACAACCCGCTACTTCTACGATTGTCTCTAGTCCATAAAATTAAAAGTTTTTTCAAACATTACTATCAAATCCAGTTATACAAAGGTTAGATTAGCTGTTTTCGTTAGTAAGGCATTATTTTTCTAATAAAATCTGTTCCTGCACAAATTATGGTCCTCCGAGCCGGATTATGTTGTACATATCAGTAGTGTAAATGGAGGGCTTCTAGAACCTCCCCCCACCACTACCTGTCGCGTGTGACGTCACACCAATCACGTTTATGGTGGGGAATTTAAATTTACCGAAACCATACTGCTGTAAAAAGGTTACAACAAATGTTAGAAGGCATTATTTTCGATATTAGCCAAGTTTATGATACCAACTACAGGGTGTTTCAAGTTTTAGGTCCAGTCAAAAAATAAATACTTCTAGTATTCCAAAATAAAAAATATATATCGCAAACGATAGAGTTTCTAACACGCTTCAATTTGATGCTTTGCTGATATCCCAAATTTTCATGATATAAGCGTAAAACGCAAAAAACTACATTAAAAATTTTTTTTTTTCAAATTATTCCAATAATTTTTTTATAATAAAATTCCTCCAATTTTTTAAGTAAGACTTCCGAAACTGAAACAGTTTAAAACCCAAGGCATATTGAGCAATTGAAATTTCAATTTGCAAAAAAAAGGGCATTTTTTAATTGACAAGTAAAATTTTAGTCTAACAGTTAATGACGTTTCAATTTTTTGTGAATCAAGCAAAGACACGAGCTCTGTTTTTTCAAAGGTGACTAAGATAAAACATTTATTTGATCTTTTGCAAATTGGAATTTCAATTGCTCAATACGCCTTGGGTTTTTTACTGTTTCAGTTTCGGAAGTCTCACTTAAAAAATAGGAGGAATTTTATTATGAGAAAACGATTGCAATAATTTGGAAACAAAACATTTTTTATCTAGTTTTTCACAATTCACGCTCATACCATGAAATTTTCGTATAACATTAAAGCATCAAATTGAAGCGTGTTAAAAACTCTATCGTTTGAGATATATTTATTTATTTTTTCACTGGACCTAAAACTTGAAACACCCTGTATATTGAATTTGGAGTAGATCTGCAGCAACGCTATCAGACGGCAATCTCCATTTGTGAAAGTTTTCTTTCAAAAAATATTGATATCAACATGTTGTGTCAGTTATTGCAAAATTGTGGGATGGATGGATTTATCGAAGAATTAGTACCTTACTTACCGCCACAACTGGAACAAAAATTTGTATTTTATAACACACAGTATGATTCAAATGTATAGTAAATCATCATTATTAAATAAATAAATGTTTGTGAAATTATGTTTTATTTTAAAATTTACCATAATATTAAAACTGTTAGTTGTAAGTAATAAAACTAAACTCCCAAATTATCAATAGACCTTTTTTTAGATTACAGTTTTTAATTTGACACAAAACACAGTTAGACAACCCAAAATTCATTCCATATTAAAAAAAAATTCAAATTATGATTTTAAATTTTTAAAATTACATGCGCGCCATCTGTGCATTTTTTTAATATTACAATTTTTTATTTAACACAAAACACAGTTAACTGACAACCCAAAATTCATTCCATATTTTTATAAAATTAAATTACGATTTTAAATTTTTAAATTAAATTTCCGCCATTTTGCTATTTTAAAATAATTTTCTGCCATTTTGGATTTTTTGAAATAAAATTTCCGGTATTTTGAATTTAGACAACCCATATTTTAAAAAATTAAGTTACGATTTTAAATTTTTCAAATTACATTTCCACCATTTTGCAATTTTGAAAATAATTTTCTGCCATTTTGGATTTTTTGAAATAAAATTTCCGCTTCTTTGAATTTTTGAAATTCAAAATTTTTGCCATTTTAAATTTTTAAATTTTATTTGGAATTTTTGAATTTGTCGCCATTTTGGATTTTTAAAGTTGCCGCAGAAATAATTTTAGTAATCTAAAGATTCTTACGTTACCTTCTCTGTATATCTTCAAATGCTTGCAATTTATAGTAAACAACGAATCTCATTACCATAAACTAAACTCTTTTCATACCTACGAAACTAGAAGCCATATAATATCATTCGAAAAACTAAGACTATCTAAATCCCAAAATTTTTACAACTATTACTGTATAAGATTTTTCAATGTTCTCCCTAAAGATTTTAAATGTCTTCCCCCAAAAATTCTACTCAATAAAATAAAGACCTATCTAATTAAAAAACTTTTTATAGTATTGAGGAATATCTGAGCAATAACTTTTGTGAAATTTAGAATTTAATTAATTTATGTTTTGAATTCATCTTTATGTGGTTTAAATTTCATTTAAGTTTAGGTCTGTATTTACAGTTAGTGTATAATAGAAAAGATACTGTGTTTGACATGTGCAAAAGTACTTTGTATTTATAGCACGAATAAAGAATTATTATTATTATTATTATTATTATTATTATTTTAGATTTTTTTTTAATTTGCCGCCATTTTAGATTTTGCAATTTGACGCAATTTGGATTTTTGAATTTGCCGCCAATATTTGAAATCTCCGCCATTTTAAAAATTCAAATTCCCCACCATAAACGTGACTGGTGTGACGTCACACGCGACAGGTAGTGGTGGGGGGAGGTTCTAGAAGCCCTCCATACCTCTAACCATTCTAACACTGTCGAAGACGCAATTTTTGCAAAATTCAATCCCGACCGAGCTAATTAAGGTCCAAGAAACCCGTCGTAAAAACCGGGCTTAATTTTTATTATCTTGTCATACACTTATTTGATTTGGTCGGATAAAAATAATAAATTAAACGGAACGAAACAGTCGACTATAAAAACACAACAACTAAATTGCTCCACAACGCACCCCCCACCCAATAGTAATAATCAAGGAAAAAGAGGCTTCCGGTTAAGCTGATGGATGATCTTTGGTCACACGTCATCGGCAAAGAGCCAATGAGGTGGAAGGCCGATGATTTCCTTTGAATATTTTCAATTCGATTTTTGTGAGTCATGATATTGCAACCCTCTGTACCGTTAAACAACGATTAGTTCTGCAAGGGGTGGATAAAACCCTCCACCCCCAGGTAGATTTTGGGGGTTGGATGAGGGTGAGTGTCACTTAGCTGGACAAACGGCGGCCGCATGCCGATTCGACGTGCGTTATACCCATTAATTATTATGATAATTTCTTCTCGCACCTCGAGGGATGAAAGAAGGGTGGACAGATGCGATAAGGGTGAATGGGGTGACAGGTATTGTGTCAATGTGAACGATTTTTCATAAAATCAAACTAGTTTGATGAGTTCAGTAGAGATTTTAGTACCAATATGTGGAAAATTGACCTACAGACGAAACAAAAACAAAGAATTAACGTGATTTAACATAAAATTCAATCAAAAAATTTGGTTTTTTTTGCAGTGGAGGCGGTGAACGGGGTGCAGATGAGTCCCGAGGCGCCCTCCAAGCGTCTGAAGGAGGCCACCATCCCCGAGGAGGTCCTCAACGGCCTCTCGATGCACAGTAGTCCGCCCAAAGTCCTAACAGGGGGCTCCGCTTCGGACGCCCCCAACGATGATCTCATCTCGGTCAAAGCTGCAGTGGGAGAGCAAGAAGATGAAAATATCGAAGAGTATCTCCAAAGGAGTGATACAGCTGTTATCTATCCGGAACCTGTTGGCCAGTCATCGGAAAATCGTGGTAAGTGCTTAATATTTCAAGAGGATAATTGATGACGACAAAGTGGATGATATTGGAGAGATAAACGCCCTCTCGGACCCAATTAAATTTATCAAAGCTTGTACCTATTCTGATTAGTGTCCGAGGCGAGCTTATTACAAGGGAATTATAATTAACGCGGCCGCTGGGACCGAATTACAAGCAAAGTGTTTGGGAAAAAAAACGACAACGACAAGCACAGCGCTAAAGCCCAAAATTGGCGATTCTAACACAAAATATGTCTCCGATTTATAAATTAAGAACAGATTTGCGTTTAACAAGTCTGGTCAATAAAAAAAAAACTATGTTTGATCTTTTGAACATTTGCCACAATTTTGAAGTTTTCTCTCAAACTAGAGCTACATCAGTCACCAATATCTCAAAATCTGGAAGACGGAGCTAGGTCTAGGTCTAGATTTGTAATCTACAGATCGTATTACGTAAGAAAATTGACATTTTGGGCAAAACAAGAATTTATTGTAGAGTGTAAGACGCAATTGCCAGTATAATTTACTTTTGACAACTTGAATAGTATCTGTGTGAGCCGATATTTTTTTATCTAGTAGGCTGGGTTAATTTTGGATGTCAGATTTGGAATTCCCAGATCAATTTACATAAGAAAAGGGTCATTTCAATCAAGGAAAACTATATACTTGAAGTTTTGAGCTATTTGCTTCAATTTTGAAGTTTTGTCTCAATCCGGAGCTACTTCATCTACCAGTATTTCGAAATCTGGAAGACGGAGCTCATTCTAGGTTACAGATTAGTAATCTCCGGATCGTTTTACATAAGAAAAGTGACATTCTGAGCAAATAGAAAATTTATTATAGAGAATAAGACGCATTTTCCACCATTTTTTACTTTTGACCACTAGGACAGTACCTGTATGAACCGATATTTTTTAATCAAGTAGGCTGACTTAATTTTGGTTGACGGATTTAGATTTCTGAAATCAATTTACATAAGAAGAGTGTCATTTTAATCAAGAAAAAATATATACGTGAAGTTTTGAATTATTTGCTTCAATTTTTAAGTTTTGTCTCAAACTGGAGCTACTTCATCTACCAGTATTTCGAAACCTGGAAGACGGAGCTCATTCTAGGTTACAGATTAGTAATCTCCGGATCGTTTTACATAATAAAAGTAACATTTTAATCAAATAGAAAATTTATTACAGAGAATAAGACGCATTTTCCACCATTTTTTACTTTTGACCACTAGGACAGTACCTGTATGAACCGATATTTTTTAATCAAGTAGGCTGACTTAATTTTGGTTGACGGATTTAGATTTCTGAAATCAATTTACATAAGAAGAGTGTCATTTTAATCAAGAAAAAATATATACGTGAAGTTTTGAATTATTTGCTTCAATTTTTAAGTTTTGTCTCAAACTGGAGCTACTTCATCTACCAGTATTTCGAAACCTGGAAGACGGAGCTCATTCTAGGTTACAGATTAGTAATCTCCGGATCGTTTTACATAATAAAAGTAACATTTTAATCAAATAGAAAATTTATTACAGAGAATAAGACGCATTTTCCACTATTTTTTACTTTTGACCACTAGGACAGTACCTGTATGAACCAATATTTTTTAATCAAGTAGGCTGACTTAATTTTGGTTGACGGATTTAGATTTCTGAAATCAATTTACATAAGAAGAGTGTCATTTTAATCAAGAAAAAATATATACGTGAAGTTTTGAATTATTTGCTTCAATTTTTAAGTTTTGTCTCAAACTGGAGCTACTTCATCTACCAGTATTTCGAAACCTGGAAGACGGAGCTCATTCTAGGTTACAGATTAGTAATCTCCGGATCGTTTTACATAATAAAAGTAACATTCTAACCAAATAGAAAATTTATTACAGAGAATAAGACGCATTTTCCACCATTTTTTACTTTTGACCACTAGGACAATGCCTGTATGAGCCGATATTTTTTAATCTAGTAGGCTGAGTTAATTTTAGGTGACAGATTTAGAATCCTCTGATCGATTTACATAAGAAAAGTGTCATTTTAAGAAAGAAATACGCCATATGTGGAGTTTTAAGCTATTTGCCACAATTTTTAAGTTTTGTCTCAAGCTGGAGCTAATTCATCTGCCAATATTTCGAAATCTGTAAGACGGAGCTAGTTTAGGTCACAGATTTGGAATCTGCAGATCATATTACATACGAAAACTAACATTTTAAACAAGATAAAAAGTTATTATAGAAAATAATGCTCATTTGCAAGCATTTTTTACTTTTGACCACTAGGACAATGCCTGTATGAGCCGATATTTTCTAATCTAGTAGACTGACATAATTTTGGGTGCCAGATTTAGAATCCTCGGATCAATTTACATAAGAAAAGTGTCATTTTAAGAAAGAAAAACGCAATATGTGGAGTTTCAAGCTATTTGCCGCAATTTTTAAGTTTTGTCTCAAGCCGGACCTACTTCATCTTCAAATATGAACAAATCTAGAAGGCGGAGCCAACTTTAGGTCACAGATTTGTAATCTCCAGATCGAAATACATGAGAAAAGTATAATTTTGAGAATAAAAAAAAACAGTGTGTAAAGTTTTGAGTCATTTGCCACAATTTTTAAGATTTGCCTAAAGCAGGAGTTATCTGTAAATCTGGAAAACAGAGCTAACTCTAGCTCACATAAGACATAAGACAATGAAAATGACTTATTAGTTATTACCCAGCGATTTTTTTTACAATTTGGCGCAGTCAGTAGGAGATTTTTTAAACATAAAAAACGAAATAAAGTACTTGAAGCGTGAAAATTTTGTGTTGCAATTATCAGAGACCCTTCCTGGATGTCCGTTTTGATTTGCATTAGTGCTCTCAGCGTGCATGTCTCCGAGTGCACTCCCCGACCACTCGACATCGTCATTGTGGCTCAGTTACGAATCCATAACTCTTCATTTGTCCCTCTCTTCGCATCCATAGTGATTTCGTGAACCGTTTGGATGGAGACAAATGGAGGCAATTCTTGCTACCTGCATCATGTCTGTGTTTTCCTGCGGTCATTTCTCACCGCCTTGACGTCGGCAATTCAGGTCCTTGACAAACATTTTCATTAGCACTGACTTGTCCATTCCCAAGAAAAGTATCAGCTAATTGTCGCGGTCGGAAACGACCACCTGGCCGCCGACCTAATCCTGTTTGTCGACTCCTGGACGAGTTCTCGCTGTTGCGGTCCAAATCGCACTTACTGGACGAAAGTCCGTGTTAGGGATTAACTAGCGATTACGAAACAGTTAAGCCAATACACAAGCACGACTCCTCCGAGCACAAAACGCAAATCAGCTTTGGCCAAAATCATATTTTTATCAATCGAATTACAGAGTAATGGTTGTTTCCAATCAGTGGGTGTCGACCGACAAGGCATTGTTTAGAAAAAAGAATCCGAGATTTGGCAATGGAGGAGGCGGACTAAACCGAATCAAAGCTTCGAGTTGAATCGTTTTAATTTTCCTTTACATTTCTCTTTATTCCTTTAGTCGGAACAAGAATTAAGTTTGGCTTTTGTAAATTAAAACAGCAGCTCAGAGTAGTGCGGGAAGGCTGCAGTGGTTTTTAGTCTAATTAATTCTGCTTATAAATTCCGATTCCGGAGGAACCCCCCCACTGCTGCCTTAACCCCACCCACCAAGACCCCTTCTTTCCGGCCGTTATTGCTCGCTCGGCCGGTGTGTGCTTGATAAATTCACTTTTCCGCGCTTAAAAACATTAAAGCAAAGACGATTGAAGTTATGAAAGCTCAGAAATTAAATCTAATATTGCCGGAGACGGACAGAAGGGGGCCAGGAATGATTGTAAATACACTCGGAATGATTTGATTACGCTCCTACCCGGATTTTATTAATAACGCGAGCACACCTAAATTTTTACAACGGATTTCAAACGGTCCTTGTTTAGCTGCCGGAAGCCAACAAATTAACTAGTTCACCGTTGTTGGACCAAAATTTTCACGCTTTAAATGCTTTAATAATGGACTCCTACTGACTGCGCCAAAAAATGTTGGGAAAATGTTTGTTTGAAATGACACTTTTCTAGTGTTATACGATCCAGAGAATACAAATCTTTGACCTAGAATTAACTCCACCTTTCAGATTTGGAGATATTGTAAATCAAGTAGTTCCAGCTTTGGCCAAATCTTAAAAATTGTGGCAAATGGCTCAAAACTTTACACATGTTTTTTTTTATTGGTCAAAATTTTACTTTTCTCATGTATTTTGATCTGGAGATTACAAATCTGTGACTTAAACTTAGCTCCGCCTTGTAGATTTGTACATATTGGAAGATGAAGTAGGTCCAGCTTGAGGCAAAAGTTGAAAATTGCGCCAAAAAGTTTTAAACTCCACATATCGCGTCTTTATTGCTTAAGGTGACACTTTTCTGTTCTAAACTAATGAGAGATTTCTAAATCTGTCTACCAAAATGACCATATTAGAAAATAACGGCTTAGACAGGTATTGTCTCACTGGTCAAAAGTAAAAAATACTGGCAAATGAGTATCATTCTTACAATCAATTTTTAGTTTGCACAAAATACCAGGTTTAGTATGTAATATGATCTGGAGATTACAAATCTGTGATCTAGAATTAGTTCCGCCTTTTAGATTTGAAGATATTGGTAGATGATGTAGCTTCAACTTAAGACAAAACTTAAAAATTGTGGCAAATAGCTCAAAATTTCACATATAGCGATTTTCTTGGTTAAAGCAACACTTTTCTTATATAAATTGATCTGCGAATTCTAAATCTATTACCCAAAATTAACTGTGCCTACTAAATTAGAAAATATCGGCTCACATAGCTACAGTTTTAGCAGTCAAACGTAAAAAATGCTGGAAAATGAGATTTATTTTTATAATAATTTTTTCTTTTATTTCAAACACTACTTTTCTAATGTAGTTCGACCTGGAGATTACAAATCTGTGACTTAAACTTTGCTCCGCCTTGTAGATTTGTACATATTGGAAGATGAAGTAGGTCCAGCTTGAGGCAAAAGTTGAAAATTGCGACAAAAAGTTTTAAACTCCACATATCGCGTCTTTATTGCTTAAGGTGACACTTTTCTGTTGTAAACTAATCAGAGATTTCTAAATCTGTCTACCAAAATGACCATATTAGAAAATAACGGCTTAGACAGGTATTGTCTCACTAGTCAAAAGTAAAAAATACTGGCAAATGAGCATCATTCTTACAATCAATTTTTATTTTGCTCAAAATACCGGTTTTAGTATGTAATATGATCTGGAGATTACAAATCTGTGATCTAGAATTAGTTCCGCCTTCTAGATTTGAAGATATTGGTAGATGATGTAGCTTCAACTTAAGACACAACTTAAAAATTATGGCAAATAGCTCAAAATTTCACATATACCGATTTTCTTGGTTAAAGTAACACTTTTCTTATGTAAATTGATCTGCGAATTCTAAATCTATTACCCAAAATTAACTGTGCCTACCAGATTAGAAAATATCGGCTCACATAGCTACAGTCTTAGCAGTCAAACGTAAAAAATGCTGGAAAATGTGATTTATTTCTATAATAAATATTTCTTTTATTTCAAACACTACTTTTCTGATGTAGTTCGACCTGAAGATTACAAATCTGTGACTTAAAATTCCCCCCGACTACTAGATTTGAAAATATCGTCAGGTCAGCTCACCGTTTGAAACAAACATTGACAATACTGGAAAATCGGCTCTAATTTCGTAAATAAATTTTTATATCACTTGAAATGTAACATTTCTTACGTAAATTGATCCGACGATTTCAAATCTGTGCGAAAAAGTTACGTCCGCCGTCTAGATTTGGAAATATAGACCGATAAAAAGTAACGTCTAAGTTTTTTCGATTTTTCGTGTGTGGGTCATAATTTTCCGGCAAAGTTCTCGATTAGCTTAATGAAGTTTGAGCGTATGATCTAATTAGAGTTTCTATCTGGTCGCGAAAGCATTACACAAGAAGCCCTCCGGAAGGCAGTCTAAGGAAGCAACGCTCGTATCGCATTGTTTCATCTTTATGTATTTTCAAAGTAGATTCGCAGCACGTCTTCTGGCACACGTCGCTTATTTCCGGTTCGAGTGCGCGTTTCCGGGCGGAAAAATGCCCGGAGTGCGGCTCTGGTCCGGCGGCAAGAAATGGCAAGTTTATGGGGCCGGAGTCTAATATTGCTCCAGGAATTCTTGAAGTGGTAGAGGAGGGTCCCAGAGGTCTTGCGGTCGCCACAACATCCATTCCGCCTCATATCCGCCTAAACTTACACTTTGTTACGTGAAGTTCGCGCTCATGATCTATGTTGCTATTAAATTCAAACATCTTCGGATTGTTGGGAATTGTAATGGATTATCCTCGCCTCGGGCCACAAACGCCCAATTCCCTCAAAAACTAAACAAACACACCTAGAAAAGCTGTTGCTGGACCAACTTCCAACAATCGACATAAATCCACAGAGATTGGAGACTTGTGGATTATATTATTGAAAAATAGGAAAAGTGTCACAAAACTTTCAGATTAACAAACAAAGCTCCAGAATGATTTAAAATCACCAACTGGACGTAATTTTTCTACTCAAACCCTTATGCCGTCTAGTACAGCATATTGAGTATTGTCCGCAAAGTGGCTTAAAGCCCGAAATTGTCTCGCTTGCGTCTTAAATCACACTTTGTCGGCAAGCAGCGCTGAATACAAATGTTCGTAAAAGGTGTTAGCCCATTAATTTGGTAAAGTTAAAAGTTGGTCGAGGTTTATCTCGCTTAAAAACTTGCTGTCGCCCCTCGAGCATGCAGGTTTTCCATGTAAGTGCCATAAATATCTGGGATTTATCTCGTGGAAAAGCCCTATAATGTAGTCGTCGGCTTTCGCAATGGCTTGTAGAATGCACAATTTAATTACTCGATAGCTGACCGGTAGGTATTAAGGAAACTATTCGGCAAAGTCGGCGTCTTGGCTCTATGTTTGAGGAGTTGTGCATCTCTGAACTAACATTTAAACTTGCCAACGAAGAGTTAGTCAGTCCTTTGACTAGGTACCGAGATAACGTTTAATTATTGTATTGCTTTGGGTCGGATTAAATTGATTGCTTCTTAATTAATGCGAGAGGGAAGGCCATTTTTGGACAGATTGCAGCAGCTGCGCCCATTTCTCTAAGGGAATTTTGATTTCTTGTGTACAATTGATTACGAGATAAATAAAATTGTGTTATTTCCGGTCGATTTGCGTCTCGGCGGGTATGCCAAGTAGGCGTTGTTGTAAAATTAGTAAATGGGGGCCCCTCCAGACTGACAAACGGTTATGTATTTGGTTGCAATCCAGCAACAGTGACTATAACCTTATGTCTCATAGAGTTGGCAAAAATCGCGTCCATAAAGCACTCAAAGGGTCTGGAATTTCTCTGGGGGTAAATGATGTCATTTGATACATTTATCATATTCACCTCCATCATCATTTTCTCTTTAGGCTTCATTTATCCAGCGGGAACGCACTCGTGTTCCTGTTTTCATTTCCTTTCGACGACATGTTCCGGCGCTTGTCACTCACAATTTTTACAAGTCATGGACTTTTATAATCCCCCATAAACATATCAGTTGCGTTTTACATATAAAAGGTTTGTCTCCGGATGTTTAGTGCCCGGGTATTGAAAACGTCGCCGTTTGGATTTTTTCCGCAGTTCCGACGATCGGGATTTAATTAAAGTAGCGTTATTGCGATAACTGAGCTAAGACGGCTCCCTATTTTCCGCCTATTACTTCTAATGGCCAGTGGACATTAGGGAGCGGTGAGATAGTGCTGTTCCGCAACCATTTCTTCAGCGGATGAATGCACATTAATCTGCATCTCGGTGAGAGGGTGTGTAATCCTTGCGGACGGGGAACCACCTTCAAGAATTCTACTAAGGTCCAGCGCATAAGGAAATTACTTAGCAAATTCCTTCGAGGCCGTTTAATTTCCAACACACAGCACAGAGACACATTTCTTACATTTTCGCTACTGTTTTTGCAAAAGTCGCGTAAATTTGACCAATATCTTACGATCCAATAGGTCACAAATTTACAATCCTTGGAGAATTTTACATAAGATTTAAACATCAAAGACTTGAAACAAAATTAGTTGTGGAGTTTAGACCGATTTGCCAGCATCTTTAGTTTCTGACACCAAAAATCGGCCGATATTTTTTAATCTAGTAGGCGGGTTTGGTTTTAACTGTCAGATTTAGAATCCCCGGGTCATTTCACATAAGAGTTGTCTTATTTCGAATGATGAAAAAATTTCTTTGAGGAATTAGAGCCGATTAGAGCCGATTTTCCAGCATTTTTAGTTTCTTTCACTAAAAGTCGTCCGATATTTTTTAATCTAGTAGGCTGGCTTGGTTTTAACTGTCAGATTTATAATCACCAGGTTGTTTCACATAAGAAGTGTCTTATTTCGAATGATGAAAAAATTTCTTTGAGTAGTTACAGCCGATTTTCCAGCATTTTTAGTTTCTGACACTAAAAATCGGTCGGTATTTTTTAATCTAGTAGGTTGGCTTGATTTTAACTGTCAGATTTATAATCCTCGGGTCGTTTCACATAAGAAGTGTCTTATTTCGAATGACGAAAAAATTTCTTTAAGTAGTTAGAGCCGATTTTCTAGCATTTTTAGTTTTTGACACTAAAAATCGGCCGATATTTTTTAATCTAGTAGGCTGGCTTCGTTTTAACTGTCAGATTTATAATCCTCAGGTCATTTCACATAGGAAGTGTCTTAATTCAAATGGTGGAAAAATTTCTTTGAGGAGTTTGAGCCGATTTTCCAGCATTTTTACTTTTTGACAATAAAAATCGTCTGATATTTTTTAATCTAGTGGGCTGGCTTGGCTTTCACTATTGGATTTATAATCCCCAGGTCATTTCACATAAGAAGTGAATGATAAAAAAATTCCTTTGAGTAGTTAGAGCCGATTAGAGCCGATTTTCCAGCATTTTTAGTTTTTTCACTAAAAATCGTCCGATATTTTTTAATCTAGTAGGCTGGCTTGGTTTTAACTGTCAGATTTATAATCCTCGGGTCGTTCCACATAAGAAGTGTCTTATTTCGAATGATGAAAAAATTTCTTTGAGTAGTTAGAGCCGATTTTCTAGCATTTTTAATTTCTGACACTAAAAATCGGCCGATTTTTTTTAATCTAGTAGGCTGGCTTCGTTTTAACTGTCAGATTTATAATCCTCAGGTCATTTCACATGAGAAGTGTCTTAATTCAAATGATGAAAAAATTTCTTTGAGGAGTTTGAGCCGATTTTCTGGCATTTTTAGCTTCTAACACCAAAAATCGGCCGATACTTTTTATATAGTAGGCGGACGTGGTTCTAACTACCAAATTTGAAATCACCAGAACATTTCACATAAGAAGTGTCTTATTTCAGATGATGAAAACATTTCTTTGATGAGTTTAGACCAACTTTCCAGCATTTTAAATTCCTGACAGCAAAAATCGACCAATATTTTTTAATCTAGTAGGCGGACTTGGTTTTAACTCCCAAATTTAGAATCCTCAGATCAATTTACATAAGAAAAGTTTCATTTCAGATGGTGGAAAAATGTATTTGATGAATCTGAACCAATTTTCCAGCATTTTTTATTTTCATTCCAAACTGTGGATCGAAAATTGGTTCAAACTTCTCAATTAATTTTTTCTATAACGTGAAACTGAGCTTTTTTATGTTAATTGATCTGCCGATTTCAGTTCTGTAAACTAAAACAAGCTCCGCCTACCAAATCGACAGATATCCCCAGATTTAGCTATTATCCAACTCAAGCCAATCAAAATACTGGATGATCTCTACTAATTCTATAAACAGTGCTTTTTATTGCCGGGAATGGCATTTTTCGTAGGTAAATTGATCCAAGGATGCAAAATTTGTCAACTGAAATTAGCTAGGCCTTCTAGATTTAAAGATATTGACATTGTATACTATGAGTCGAACCTTAAAAATACTGAAAAATCGGTTCAAATTTTTAAATAAATTTTTATAGAACCTGAATTAGCGCTTTTCTTATGTAAAATGATCCGGACATTTGGATTTTTTGACCAGAAATTACCCCCGCCTACTAATTTGCGACACATTGGCAAAAGTAGATTTTGTCTAAGTCAAACTTGAGAAATGCTGGAAAATCGGTTACAATTCTTGAAATAATTTTGCCAATCCCTCGAAATAAAACTTTTCTTATGTAAATTGATCCGACGATTCCAAATCTAGTAGTTAAAATCGGCTCCGCCTACTAGATTAAGAGATATCGCCGGATTTTTATTGTTCGACTTTTAGTTGAAGAATTTCAAAGTTGCGATAGTTCGTTTTTGTGTGTCCCTCATCGGTGCATTAAATCTCTCGTATGCGGTGCAAACGTAACGAGGCATTGATGGAACGCAGTGCCACGTTTGCCAACTCTCAGGTTTATAAACTAAGCGTCTCGTTCTTTTCTTTCATTCGGGTCGACAAATTGTATTACCCGCCGCTCTCGAGGCTTTCCGCCGGCCCATTTACTTACTGACCGCAAGACGCTCGTTGGAACACAATTAAAATTTATCACGCAAGAAATCGAAAAAAGCGCTCATTTTTGACGTGTTTTATTGCAACGCGGATTCCTGGCGTAGCCGAAGGTCTTAATGGATCGAAATTTACTGCCGGACGTTTTAATTAATTTAAAAGAAAACGTCGAGACTCCACGACGTGATTTGTACGAACGAACAATAATAACAGTGATCAATTTGCGCCAACTTAACCTGAAGGATGAAATGTTTAACATAGTTGCTGGAGGCACTACTTGCAAGACGCCGAGTTCGCTCCAACTATAAATGCCTTCAGTAAGCAACTCCTGGCTAGCTTTGAAAGTTTATGTGGTTGACCCTCCAACTTGAGAGGGCTTCTGGATACATGCAAAACTCCTTTCATCGGACTACACCCCCCCAATCGATCCCCAACCCAAAAATACCACCAATAACTAACACAGTCGCAATCAGCACGTCCAGAACTACAAAAATTGTTTTTGCACCAAGCAATTCGGTGCACTTTACAAAGTGCCAAAAAAGGGACATCCTCATATCCCTTTTTTGCCAAAATCGTCATTGATTCTTAAAACTGACGGAGTACTATCACATATCCCACAAGCGATTAGTTTATAGAATATGAGCCGGTTTTTGTTGATTTTTTTTTGCTAAATCGCTCGGTAACGCCTCACTTGCTCAAATTTGACCAAAATAGTTAACGGATTTGCAATCAGCAGCTCGAAAACTACTAGAATCGTGTTTTCGCGAAGAGTTTGTCGCATTTTTCGAGTTGCGTCAAAAAGGGACATCCACATACCCTTTTTTTACATTTACATGGTATAAGTTTGCAAAACTGGTCATTAGCTGAGAATGATGGTGTGACTGGAAATTGTTTAAACGCCTTAACAATCATGGCTCCCCATTACATATTCCACCAACGATTAATACATGGAATATGAGCCAATTTTTTTCGATTTTTTTTGCTAAATCGCTCGGTAACGCCTCACTGGCTCAAATTTGACCAAAATAGTTAACGGATTTACAATCAGCAGGTCGAAAACTACTAGAATCGTGTTTGCGCAAAGAGTTTGTCGCATTTTTCGAGTTTCGTCAAAAAGGGACATCCACGTACCCTTTTTTTAGATTTAGATGGTATAAGTTTGCAAAACTTGTCATTAGCTGAGAATGATGGTGTGACTGGAAATTGTTTAAACGCCTTAACAATCATGGCTCCCCATTACATATTCCACCAACGATTAATACATGGAATATGAGCCAATTTTTGTCGATTTTTTTTGCTAAATCGCTCGGTAACGCCTCATTGGCTCAAATTTGACCAAAATAGTTAACGGATTTGCAATCAGCAGGTCGAAAACTACTAGAATCGTGTTTGCGCGAGGAGTTTGTCGCATTTTTCGAGTTTCGTCAAAAAGGGACATCCACGTACCCTTTTTTTAGATTTAGATAGTATAAGTTTGCAAAACTGGTCATTAGCTAATTGAGGCACGCTGAGAAAGATGGTGTAGCTGAAAATGTTAAAAACGGCGTGTTTGTCGTTTCGATTGGCGTCTTAGTGTGTGAAATTAGCATGTTAGTGAATCTGGGCACGTCGTCGTGTTCTGCACTGGTAAAAGACTAAGATCCGGAGTCAGTAGTCCGGGCGCGAGACGTAGCAGCAGTAGCACATAGCGGCGCCCGGAATAGCGACGCCAGCATAATCCCGCACCGCCGACTAAATTGAAAGTCACATCTACATTTACGCGTACGAATCCGCACGCAATGCGTCCGAATTATCATAATACCAAGCGCCAATCTCAACCAGCCAATACCAATATCAAAAATGGAAGCGGCCACTTATTCATCGCGTCGGAACGACAAATACTTTTAAGCGGTCCTGTTTTATGGTCGAACCTTGTTGAAGAAGAAGATTTTTTATCGTCTAGGGGCCCGAAAAAACGTAAATATGAGTTATGGAGACATTATCACATGCTCCATTTAATTTAAAATCTATTCTAATCGTTTTATTTGAACAGGCGACGAGGAGTCTTGTTCGTACACGAATTAATAAGAAGGGAGGAACAAGTCAAACACTACTCTCGCAAAAAAATTGTTTACGAACGTTTCCGCAATTATTCCGATTTTATCGAGGAGAAAGGTGCACGTGATGCTCACCCTAAAAACATGACATTAATGCGTGTGTCGAGAAGGGCAACCGAGCGAACTTAACCAATATTTACATATGAATCCGAAAGGACATAAATTATGGAATCAATCATTTGTTTTGTCGTCGGGACGCTGCAAATGTGATGACGCAAACACAAAGGCGGGCAAAAAATCAAGCCCTTTACACCATCATTTTTTAAGACTTTTGATGGCGAGTTTCGCAAACTTGTACCATCAAGTTTCAAAAAAAGGGTATGGTGAGGATGTCCCTTTTTTGGCAACTCATGATCTCCTGATATTAACAAGAACTAAGATTGTGTCTCATAAAAATTCTTGCTGACCGGCGTTTTTGCGTAATAAAACCCAATTACAACAATTTCGGATGTGGCGTTAGATTCGGGTTTGGCATCTCGTCTCGGAAATTGTTAATCCATAAACATAGTAATTCCAGTCTTGTGGATATTTTTTTTACTTGTGCCATAAAAGTGATTTAGGGTCCCTATTGAATCGTTAATTTGCGACATTGGAATAATTTTTGTGCGAATTGGAAAGTGTTTTTGTTGGAAGCAGTCGATCATCTTTATGGCCAACTATTTCACTTAAAAATGAGCCTTTATGACACGATTAAAATCCCTATAATTTCGTACAGGGTAAGAGTTAATCTGCAATTATGAATTTGTAGCGCAACTCGCTTTACTTAATAACGAGCCACCTCGTTACAGAGCGCTTATATTACCTACGCCACCTCCGACACACCCCGAGTATATTTGCATTAACATCTTGGAAACATTTTTGGCACTAATTATTTCTCACTTACCTAAATTGCTGTAAAATTAAACTAATAACCGAGGGAGTATTAAACTTTATTGGCCACATTTCGGATTAACTAACCCCCGAAAATTTTCCTGAGCGAAAAACCTTGTGCGACACGACATGTTTGAGATTCTTTCTCCGCTCAAGATAATTACGCAGTCGTTATTCATTCATACATTAATAACTCCGGGAATATCCGACTGGAATGTCTTCTCTCGTATTCAAACTTTAATTATGGCACAGAGTTCAATAAAGCATACATGGATGAATAAAGGTATCTTTTATTTATTATGGAAGGGTACATAAAATTCCAGACGGCTTAATATTAAAATATCGCGGAAAACATCTCCATTATTTGATCTTTAAACGAGATCGAGTGAGACTACTCCTCGCTAATATTACGAGAGAAATCCGATCTTTATTTCACCTCATCAGACCGAAAATTTTCTGGTTTATTCGACGATGATAAAACGGGCATTAACCAGAGGAGGGGGAACATCCCCACTAAACGCCAATCAGATCTAATCGATGCCCTAATCCATCACACAGGTCGGATTAGGGAACACGGAGGTGGACGCTAACCTTAATTCAATACTACACTACACACAAATTTGGAAAAATCCAACAAAAATCACACGTACTTAACGTTCTAAAGCACACGTTCCGAATCGGCAGGTTAAAATTCACCAGAATCGTCTTTTCCCAAAGACTTTGCCCCAGTTTTTGAATTGGCCAAAAAAGGGACATCCTCATACCCCTTTTTGGCAAAATCGGAATTAACTCTTTGAGACAAGGTATAACGATGGTGTTAACCACACAAACAATGATTTTGTAAAATTTGAGCATATTTTCTTGGACTTTTTGGATTTGTTGCTCGCTCAGAAAGTTCTCAATCAAAAAAAAATTAGTTAGATAACGCCTTACTAGTCAATACCTACCCAAAGTGGGGCACACATTCGGAATCAGCAGCTCGAGCTCTATCAGAATCGTGCTTTGTATCCGAATCTATTGCATTTTAAAAATTGCCAAAAAAAAGGGACATCTTTGTACCCTTTTTTCGAAACTAGATGGCACAAATTTGCAATAATTCAATAAAAATCACACGAACTTAACGTTCTAAAGCACAGGTTCCGAATCGGCTAGTTAAAAATTACTAAAATCGTCTTTTCCCTAAGACTTTGTCTCATTTTTTGAATTACCGAAAAAAAGGACATCCTCATGTCCATTTTTGCCAAAATCGGAATTAACTCTTTGAGACAAAGTAAAATGATGGCGTTAACAACACAAACAACTATTTTATAGTATTTGAGCAGAATCGTGTTTTCTGTACGAATCGGTTGCATTTTTAAAGTTGCCAAAAAAGGGACATCCTTATACCCTTTTTTCGGAACTAGATGGCATAAACTTGCAAAAATTGTCATTAGGTAATTGAGGCAAGCTGAGAATGATGGTGTAATTAAAAATTGTAAATCTCAATGTTTTGAAGCATTTTAAGAGCTGGAGGTATTTTTTGTGATGAAAAATTAATAGTTGTACGTCTGCACCTAAGTGCTATTAGCATGCACCTCTCGCATGTCCATAACTCGGATATGAGCCAGATGCCAGTGTGTTAAGAGAAGTGACATTACATCACATTCCCAGACTCCTGCCGATGAATCATGAAGAAATAGCTGTGTTTGAGTCGGCGCCCACGTAATGGTCCGGAATAGGCAATTCTCTTGCGCCATAACAGTTAAATTCGCACCTAGTTTTCTGGAGCACTTCTAATAGCTGTAATTTCCTTACTTATCAAGTTCCACAAGCAAGCGGTTTGTTTAATTTAGCAAGGCAAGGAGAAGGAGGAGGCGTTAATGTGTGTAAGGTGCAAAAAATCACCCCGAGATCAATTCGCCTTCCACCCTTCGAAAAGATAAACACTAACTAACACAGAGCAATCGCAGTTTAGAACAATTGTCAACAAGTAATTGTAATTCTAACTCCAATATTGTTTAGCGATCTCGTTAACATAACTGCGCGTAATAATGCACTCCTGGCACCACTTAATGACTTGATGGGCTAGTTGGGGTGCTAAAAAAACCAGCCCACTGGGAGTATATACGGATGCACTCGCGACTTTATCGATTCGAACAAACGTAAAATTTTATGGTGGTTATTATGGGGCGAATCGAGTGCCATTGAAATTGTAATAATCGAGTAATTGATCGTTTCTCGGTGTTAGTTTGTAGCAACGGGGATTTTTCGCACTACTTTGTCACAACTTTCGATGGCTTTATTATAGGACCGGTGATTAAGTTCAAGGGGTGGAGGAGACACTCAAGGATCACTCGGCAGCCCCATTCTTTCAACGACACTAATCAAACTTTCACACTTAGCTTTATGTGCGCATTTTTAATTTGCCGTTTGCTTTCCCGCCACTAAATGGCAATTGACGCGCCTACGACGTCAGAAAATTACAGCAGTTGGGCAAAATGAAAAAACCCTGGAAAATCGCCACAAATTTCATAAATAATTTTATTTCAAACTTGAAATAGAATGTCTCTCACGTAAATTTAAACAAGGATTTACATTTTGGCTGGGGCAAATTTTTTTAATCCTTAATCATCTACTGACACTACGCTAATACATTTGTCTAATATCTGAATTAAAGTTTTTCTTATGTAAAATTCACCAAGGAATCTAAATCCGTCACTTAATCTAAGCTGCGCCCAATATTTGAAAAGTTATGGGCAAATATAGACACTGTCTGGCTTGGGCAATTTTTTCAAATGCTGGAAAATATACTAACACTACATTAATAAATTTTTATAATGTCTGAATTAACATTTTTCTAATGTATAATTCACCAAGGAATCTAAATCTGTCACTTAATCTAAGCTGCGCCTATTATTTCAGAAGTTATGAGCAAATATAGACACTGTCTGGTTGAGGCAATTTTTTCAAATCCTGGAAAATCTACTAACACTACATTAATAAATTTTTCTAATGTCCGAATTAACATTTTTCTAATGTACAATTCACCAAGGAATCTAAATCCGTCACTTAATCTAAGCTGCGCCCATTATTTCAGAAGTTATGGGCAAATATAGACACTGTCTGGCTTGGGCAATTTTTTCAAATCCTGGAAAATCTACTAACACTACATTAATAAATTTTTCTAATCTCTGAATTAACATTTTGCTAATGTATAATTCACCAAGGAATCTAAATCCGTCACTTAATCTAAGCTGCGCCCATTATTTCAGAAGTTATGGGCAAATATAGACACTGTCTGGTTGAGGCAATTTTTTCAAATCCTGGAAAATCTACTAACACTACATTAATAAATTTTTCTAATGTCCGAATTAACATTTTTCTAATGTATAATTCACCAAGGAATCTAAATCTGTCACTTAATCTAAGCTGCGTTTATTATTTCTGAAGTTATGGGCAAATATAGACACTGTCTGGCTTGGGCGATTTTTTCAAATCCTGGAAAATCTACTAACACTACATTAATAAATTTTTCTAATGTCTGAATTAACATCTTTCTAATGTAGAATTCACCAAGGAATCTAAATCTGTTATTTAATCTAAGCTGCGCCTATTATTTCAGAAGTTATGGGCAATTATAGACACTGTCTGGCTTGGGCGATTTTTTCAAATCCTGGAAAACTTACTAACACTACACTAATAAATTTTTGTAATGTCTGAATTGACATTTTTCTACTGTAGAATTCACCAAGGAATCTAAATATGTCCCTTAATCTAAGCTGCGCCTATTATTTCAGAAGTTATGGGCAAATATAGACACTGTCTGGCTTGGGCAATTTTTTCAAATCATGGAAAATCTACTAACACTTCATTAATAAATTTTTCTAATGTCTGAATTAACATTTTTCTAATGTAGAATTCACCAAGGAATCTAAACCTGTCAGTTAATCTAAGCTCCGCTTACTGGTGCAGACGATATGGGCACGTTTAGGAAAATTTGAAAAATTCCGGAAAAATTTTCTTTGCTCTCAAATGGCGTAAAATTGAATGAGGATTTGAAATTTGGTAGCAAAAATTACGTCCGCCCCCTAAATTGCAAAATATCGAGTTAGGCCTGGAGTAATAAAGTATGAAAACTCGTCCAATCAAAGTTTCTCCGTTATGTTTATGTGTGAATTTTTAATTTGTTGTTTGTTCCGTTTTGTGTGTCTGCCTCCCTCCTCCATTCATTGTATCGCTTCGTAATTGAGTGGATATTCGGTCCTCTTTATGGCCATAATGAGTTAACATGACACGAACACCTATACATATAAACAGATGATGTACATTTCCACATTAAGCTTTGAAATACACGACGACGACTATGATTTTAATGGGCAATGACATGGCCGGTGCGTTTGAATTGGAATAAAACGTGCTGATTAGTCGCTGCTACCGGATGAATATGGCCGCCACCGCCTCTCTCTCCTATAAAACGGTTTTAATATCGAACATCCGACCGAGAGATCATCTACGATGGTTATTAGTTGGATTTTTGAGCGGCGGCAGCAATTCGATTACCTTTTAATATTATGGGAGGTATATCAAAGGGCGGCGTTGTTGTGGAAAAAAGTTTTAAAAGCTGACGACGAACGAGATTAACGTTAATGCACGGACGATGTCGAAGACATGCTGAGTGCTAAACGCGACAACGGGTTCGATGACTACCACCTAGACCTTTTTAAAATCAAGGGGGGCATCGGACACACGCAGCGACACCACAAAAAAATTATTAGCTCATCAACGACCAACACCACACCAATGCCATTCACAGATTCAGAATCAGCGCGTCACAAACTACAAAAACAGTTTTTGTTTCATTCAAATCGGTCTACTTTTCGAACTGCCAAAAAAAGGGACCTCCTTGTATCCCTTTTTTGAAAATTGATAGCATAGGGCTGTAACAACCGTCCTAAGCTCTTCAAAGCAAACACAAAATGATGGCGTAATTGCTTTAAAAAACACACGTAACAAAACGGGGAAAAATTGATTAAATCATCAACGGACAATACTACACTCACGCAATGTATATATTGAGAATCAGCAGGTCAAAAACTACTAGAACTGTTTTTGTTTCAAAAAATTCGGACAACTTTTCAAGTTACGTAAAAAAGGAACATCCTCGTACCCTTTTTTTTTAATTTGATAGCATAGGGCTGTAACTACCGTCCTAAGCTCTTCAAAGCAAACACAAAATGATGGCGTAATTGCTTTAAAAAACACACGTAACAAAACGGGGAAAAATTGATTAAATCATCAACGGACAACACTACACTCACGCAATGTATATATTCAGAATCAGCGTGTCAAAAACTACTAGAACTGTTTTTGTTTCAAAAAATTCGGACAACTTTTCAAGTTACGTAAAAAAGGGACATCCTCGTACCCTTTTTTTTAATTTTGATAGCATAGGGCTGTAACAACCGTCCTAAGCTCTTCAAAGCAAACACAAAATGATGGCGTAATTGCTTTAAAAAACACACGTAACAAAACGGGGAAAAATTGATTAAATCATCAACGGACAACACCACACTCACGCAATGTATATATTGAGAATCAGCAGGTCAAAAACTACTAGAACTGTTTTTGTTTCAAAAAATTCGGACAACTTTTCAAGTTACGTAAAAAAGGGACATCCTCGTACCCTTTTTTTTAATTTTGATAGCATAGGTGTGTAAAAACCGTCATTTACTCTTTGAGGTAGGCGAAAAATGATGGTGTCAACGGCACACAAAATATTCTTAATTATCGATTGTAATTTCGTGATGCATAAAAAAGTTTGGGTAATTCGCACCCTCTCTGAATGCATTTACGTTTTGATGTGGTCCGTGTGGTTGACAGGTCTTTGTCACCTCAATTGCGGTCCGTTTTGTAAATTTTTGTCGTCGAGAGAACACGAAACGTCCATCCTGGCCCATTTAAACATCAGATTCCGGTGAGTTGCTTCTGATCTGTTCGCCGATAATCCAGCGAGAGTAGCGGTTATAGATTTAGGTGTGTCCGTGTTTGTCCAAGAGATTTAAACTTGGCTCGTACAATTCGACATTTGCATTTCGGATTCGGAATTAAAACACCTGATTAGGAGAGGAGAGGAGAGAACTAGTCTTTCTCCTCTACTCAGTGTGTGATGAATACTCAGTCAGCCGCCGCGGGCTCTTTTGTCAAGACGGAATGAGGAGCGATGACGCGCTGGAAATTGGATGTCACTTGGAGGTGTCACCGCAGTGTTTTTCCAGCCGACGGCTACGCCGATGAGAACCAGACAAATCAGCTTGAAACAAATGAGAAAGTCCACGACAAATGATGGAAGGTGCACCGGAGGTCACGATGTTGATTAAACCGCACCGGAGTCGAACATAATCACCAATAAAACGACAGATCACACAAACCACCTGACTCGACAATATTTCAACGAATATGAACTAGTTTTCTAGACTAAATCTACCAGAAATCACAGAAGTGTTAATTCCTAAAAGAGCCACATTTGCAATTTTCTCCAAGTTTTTAGGAGAAAATTAAATAAGAAGTGCGTTTTCTTAAGCAAAATGATCCAAGGAATTCAATTATGGCGGAATTATTCACCTCAGATAAACCGATCAGGAGATATCGGCAAAACTCCATTGCTAATTTGTGGTCATTGCTCTAAAAATGGAACATTTTTGTTTCACTTTTAGGTTTTTGGGCAAAATCTATTATAAATCACTTTTCCTTACGTAGAAGATCACAGGGAATCCAAATCTGCAAAGAAAACTTCTCTACCAGTAGTAGTTCCAAAGTTATGAGGGAAAAACCGAAAAATATTTTTGTCAACTTGAAAAAAACGTAAACAATTGTAATTTATTTAAAGGTTTTTCAAGAAAGTCAAGTATAAATAACACTTTCTTATGTAAAATCATCCAAGAAATTCAATTCCGACAAAACTATTGAGCTCAGATAAAGCGTTAAAGAGATATCGTCAAAAATCCGCGGCTAATTCGTAGTCATGCTTCTAAAAACGCAACACTTCAGTTTGACTTGCACTTTTTTGGAGGAAATCTTCACAAAATCGCCCTCCGTTGCGTGAAATAACGCGAAGAATCCAAATCTGTAAGAAAAACTCTTCTACGACAAATAATTCTAAAGATATTGTCAAAAAACCGCAAAAGTTGGGTCAGTTCTTAAAAATACTAGGGTTTGCTCCTAGTATTTTGACGAAAATTAAGTCAGATTTATGTTTTTTCACGTAAAATGATTCAAGGAGTTCAGATTTGTAAGAATTATTTATCTGAGGTGAGTTTGTCCAAGAGCTCGATTGGTGTCAGGTCTGGCGATTTTGGTGGTTTGGGCACGATCGTGTTGTTTGATTTGTGCGTTTCCCCTCGTTTGTGGAATAATGTTGAAATGTGAAAAGCATCGGAGACAATTTATTTGTCAGTTGATGAAAGGAATGTTTATATTGCAAACAAGAGGTATATTTAGTAGTAAATGTGCTAATGGTGTATGTTGTGATTAAAATTCGGTTTATTGCTTTTTGGTCGTCCATCGTTCCTATTGTTACGTCCCGACGCGAGTTTTACGATTTGAAATCTGCGTGAATAGGTGTGGACAGGATAAATAGAATTATTGGCAATCGGCGATATTTTGTTTGTTCATTCAATCGCATATTTTCGATCCGGATAAATAAAGGTACCACCACCGTATTTTATGAAATTATTTTCGGAATATTAGCGAACGATGTGTTTGCAATGTACAAATAAATATTATGGAAATTACACGAAAAATACACAAACAAACATGATTTATCAAGTAATTATAATTTCAAATTCGTTTGTTTAATGGCGCTAATAAAACTAGCCGATAGAAAAATATGAGCGGACCTCGAACCATTGTCACCATTTTATAACTGAATATTCATCCGCAGCGACATTATTAATTGCCAAACCTAAAATTAAACATTACTCATTTTCAATTTCGAACTAATTAGAACGTTATTAATTTTCACCACTCTTCCACAATTTTATTTCATTTTGGTTTTTTTCAAAAGAATAACAATCGATGCGATACGCGCACAACCGGAAAGTCATTCCAGAATTTAATAATTCCGTTCCAACGGACGCGGAATTATCACAAAACTTTCAGCGGTAAGTTTTCAACTCACAATCACCAGTCTAATTATAACACGGATCACCAGCGCCCAACCCAGATCGATAAACTAATCAAGGGGAAAAAATTATTACAGACATTAACATAAAAACCAAAACAACCTCGGTCTTAATGAACACGACTAACTTCTAACATTTTCCTACTTCCCCAAGAAAAATCGCTGTCAATTTTTCAAAATGAAATTTTTTTCAAAGAATATACTTCAGCAGAAACTACTCAGAAGTATTTTTGGATAATAGAGGAAGGAAAGGTTGTAGAAGAATTTGCTTTAGAAGTATAATTGCAGTTGCAAAAATTATTCATTCTTAGAAGAATCTGTGTCATAGAAGCATCAGAATCAACAATTTTTGAAATCGAAATGTCTTAATTCTTCTAAGAAAAAACAACAAAAAAACAATGAATTTTTAATATTTTCTCCTGAGAAGCATTAGAACTCGTTTGTTGAGGAAACACTTCAGCAGAATCTTGATTATACGTATACTCAGGAGTGTCTTACATACTAGAAGAAGAAAAAGTTATTGAAGAATTAGAATCATCAGTTTTTCAAGGAGAAATGTTTTAATTCTTCTAAGAAAAGGCTAAATTTTTCAAGAAAGAAACAACAAAAATGCTATTATCATTAAAACACTTCTTAGATACCGGACAGCATTTGATCTGTCTTCTGAGGAAACACTTAAATTTGCTTTAAACTAAGTTATTTATCTGCAAATAAAAATTATTTGCCCTTTGTTAAGAATCACAATCATCAGTTTTTCAAACAGACATTTCCTTAATCTTCTAAGCAAAGTGCTGCTGTCTCTAAAACAACCTCTATTCTTCTATGCTAGAGCATTAGAACTTCATCTTCTAAGCAGAATCTTGATTATACGTTTAGTCAGAAATATTTTTGGGTAATAGAAGAAGAAAAAGTTATTGGAGAATTAGAATCATCAGTTTTTCAAGGAGAAATGTTTTAATTCTTCTAAGAAAAGATTAAATTTTTCAAGGAAGAAACAACGAAAATGCTACTATCATTAAAACACTTCTTAGATAACGGAAAGCATTTGAATCTGTCTTCTGAGGAAACACTTAAATTAGCTTTAAAGTAAGTTATTTATCTGCTAATAAAAATTATTCGCCCTTTGATAAGACTGAAAGCTTCTAAGCAAAGTGCTGCTGTCTCTAAAACAACCTCTATTCTTTTCTGATCGAGCATTAGAACTTCATCTTCTAAGCAGAATCTTGATTATACGTTTAATCAGAAGTATTTTTGGGTAATAGAAGAAGAAAAAGTTATTGAAGAATTAGAATCATCAGTTTTTCAAGGTGAAATGTTTTAATTCTTCTAAGAAAAGGCTAAATTTTTCAAGAAAGAAACAACAAAAATGCTATTATCATTAAAACACTTCTTAGATACCGGACAGCATTTAAATCTGTCTTCTGAGGAAACACTTAAATTTGCTTTAAACTAAGTTATTTATCTGTAATAAAAATTATTCACCCTTTGATAAGAATGAAAGCTTCTAAGCAAAGTGCTGCTGTCTCTAAAACAACCTCTATTCTTCTATGATAGAGCATTAGAACTTCTTGATTATACGTTTACTCAGAAGTATTTTTGGATAATAGAAGAAGGAAAAGTCCTAGAAATTGCTTCAACCAAAATTGAGACTCTGTTTCTGAGAAAAAATTAGAAGAAGATCGCATTTTAGTAAAATCTAACAATGTTAGTCAAATAATTTGAAATTTATTCTTCTAAATAATGTAGTATTCGATTTAATGCTATTCTAGTAGAACCCCTTTTTTAGAAGAATTTCGATTTAGCAGATCTTTGTTTTTAGAAATCTCTTCTAAAGTAAGAGCAACTAAGAGTATTTGTTTGAAGGTCAGATTCAGCTCAGGTTTGAGTTGGAGCGATGATTTAGTGTGTTTTCCTATTCAGAAATTTATCGGGATTTCAGTTGGCGTAGTTTTATTGTGAGCGTTAAATACCATTGGTCCTGAAGTGTATCTTTGTGTGTTCGTCGTTCCAATTAAATCCGAGCACTCTCTGTAAGGTAAACAAAACGAAATAAATGAAAAAGCTCCGTCTGTATCCTTTCGATTTGCATCCGAAGTGCGTTTCTACCTCCATCCCGTCGCCGCAGAGTCGTGTAAAGGTTAAGCAAAGTTTACTCATTTGTCGTAGGCGTTTCTTTTCCCTTAATCCTGATCGAGACCCTTCTCACGTCCTATTAGAAAAAGCCGCTCGAAATTAAGTCTCCCGAATTGTTTACATCGTCGTTCCATAAACATGACACTGTATTTATTTATACCTGTTTTCCGACTTTTTGCGGTTATAAATCTCCACGACCAAGACATGCGGGTAACTAGCGATGTCCTTGCCAGAGATATATGTCTGGACATGGCTGCGTATTGATTAAAAGCCCCCCATTTCACCTGTTTAGGCGAAAAATCCAGCAAGTGACTTGCGGTTGGCCGTATCACGGTTCGAGATAATGATTTCTCCCCGTTTCAGACAATTAACAAGGGTCGAAAGGGTGGGATTCAATTGTAGTGACTTAACAGGTGTGGGTGGAGTGACCGGAATTAAATTAAACATGTCGTCGATTGAAGCGGGAAAAAAAACGACGACCAAAGCGAAGACCAATTAGCCACCTCTAAGTGGAAACTCGAAGCGGTGGCTTTCCTCAAAACTTTAAACGGCCCAATCGGAGTTTAATAGCCAAGGATAAAAAAGAAAAGGGGAACTAATTCGAACCCTTGCTGGATTTATTTACGACTTTGTGACCGCTGGCGTGCGACACACGATGGACGCTCGGAGACGGATTATTCACACAGATTTGAACTCTTTGACCCGTTTTACATAAGAAACCACAAGTTTTTACACATTTTAGTAATAGGATTCGAAATGAACCAGATATGACACCAGTTTCCATAAAGTGTCAAATTGGTTTTTTTTCTATATTTTTCAAATCGGGGGGGTCGCAGACGTGTGGTTTTGACAAATTTAGATTCTCCAGATCATTTCATGTCAGATTCAGTGGTTTAAGTTCAATTTTGTGCAAACGTTTCCAAATAAAGGAGAAATGTTACCTTCATTAGCAAAGTGATCAAATTTTTTGGCGATTTTTTGACGATATCTCCGTAACGGTGTGTCGTAACTAAATAATTTTTACAAATTTGATTTTTTTAGATCATTTTACATAAGAACACACGACTTTATTTATATTTTGCCTACAAGGTTCGAAATAAACCGGAAATGACACCAGTTTCCATAAAATGTCAAAGTTTTTTTTCAATTTTTTTTCAAATCGGGGGGTCGCAGACGTGTGGTTTTGACAAATTCAAATTCTCAAGATCATTTCACGTCAGATTCAGTGATTTCAATTCAATTTTGTGCAAACGTTTCCAAATAAAGGAGAAATGTTACCTTCATTAGCAAAGTGATCAAATTTTTTGGCGATTTTTTGACGATATCTCCGTAACGGTGTATCCTAACTAAATAATTTTTACAAATTTGATTTTTTTAGATCATTTTACATAAGAACACACGACTTTATTTATATTTTTCCTACAAGGTTCGAAATAAACCGGAAATGACACCAGTTTCCATAAAATGTCAAAGTTTTTTTTCAATTTTTTTTCAAATCGTGGGGTCGCAGACGTGTGGTTTTGACAAATGTAGATTCTCCAGATCATTTCACGTCAGATCCAGTGATTTCAGTTCAATTTTGTGCAAACGTTTCCAAATAAACTAGAAATGTTACCTTCATTAGCAACGTGATCAAAATTTTTGGCGATTTTTTGACGATATCTCCGTAACGGTGTATCGTAACTAAATAATTTTTACAAATTTGATTTTTTTAGATCATTTTACATAAGAACACATGACTTGATTTATATTTTGTCTACAAGGTTCGAAATATACCGGAAATGACACCAGTTTCCATAAAATGACGAATTTTTTTTTCAATTTTTTTTTCAAATCGGGAGGTCGCAGACGTGTGGTTTTGACAAATTTAGATTCTCCAGATCATTTCACGTCAGATTCAGTGGTTTCAATTCAATTTTGTGCAAACGTTTCCAAATAAAGGAGAAATGTTACCTTCATTAGCAAAGTGATCAAATTTTTTGGCGATTTTTTGACGATATCTCCGTAACGGTGTATCCTAACTAAATAATTTTTACAAATTTGATTTTTTTAGATCATTTTACATAAGAACACACGACTTTATTTATATTTTTCCTACAAGGTTCGAAATAAACCGGAAATGACACCAGTTTCCATAAAATGTCAAAGTTTTTTTTCAATTTTTTTTCAAATCGGGGGGTCGCAGACGTGTGGTTTTGACAAATTTAGATTCTCCAGATCATTTCACGTCAGATTCAGTGGTTTAAGTTCAATTTTGTGCAAACGTTTCCAAATAAAGTAGAAATGTTACCTTCATTAGCAAAGTGATCAAAATTTTTGGCGATTTTTTGACGATATCTCCGTAACGGTGTATCGTAACTAAATAATTTTTACAAATTTGATTTGTTCAGATCATTTTACATAAGGACACACGACTTGATTCATATTTTGCCTACAAGGTTCGAAATAAACCGGAAATGACATCAGTTTCCATAAAATGACGAAGTTTTTTTTTCAATTTTTTTTCAAATCGGGGAGTCGCAGACGTGTGGTTTTGACAAATTTAGATTTTCCAGATCATTTCACGTTATATTCAGTGGTTTAAGTTCAATTTTGTGCAAACGTTTCCAAATAAAGTAGAAATGTTACCTTCATTAGCAAAGTGATCAAAATTTTTGGCGTTTTTTTGACGATATCTCCGTAACGGTGTGTCGTAACTTAATAATTCTTACAAATTTGATTTTTTTAGTTCATTTTACATAAGAACATACGACTTGATTTATATTTTGTCTACAAGGTTTGAAATAAACCGGAAATGCCACCAGTTTCCATAAAATGTCAAAGTTTTTTTTTCAATTTTTTTCAAATCGTGGGGTCGCAGACGTGTGGTTTTGACAAATTTAGATTCTCCAGATCATTTCACGTCAGATTCAGTGGTTTAAGTTCAATTTTGTGCAAACGTTTCCAAATAAAGTAGAAATGTTACCTTCATTAGCAAAGTGATCAAAATTTTTGGCGATTTTTTGACGATATCTCCGTAACGGTGTATCGTAACTAAATAATTTTTACAAATTTGATTTTTTTAGATCATTTTACATAAGAACACACGACTTGATTTATATTTTGTCTAGAAGGTTTGAAATAAACTGGAAATGACACCAGTTTCCATAAAATGAAGTTTTTTTTTTCAAATTTTGCGTTTTTTTGCGACTGCAATTATTAATAATATGTTTGAAGAAATAGGTATTTCGAATCGGTTTTGTGTGGACTCCTAGTCCCCCGATTTGGCCCCAATCGAGTTTGGCTGGTATCGCATTTCTCGCATGTTTAATATAAATCCGGGCAAGTTCCGGTTGCACCATCTAAAATAACAATTTCCAAGTCAGTCTGCGACGCATTTCCAGTTGAATTGGACATCGTATTCTCTTATTTAGAGACACGAGTTTCAATAAACGTCCATTTCACACCCGGGACTTTAAAATCAAACGACTTTTTTCCATCTCCTTGGTGTAATTAGAGTAAGAAAAAAGGCAGTGATTTTTGTGAGGTGAAGCGAATCGCGCTTTATTTCCCCTCTTTGCACACTAGTATAAAATAGTAGTTTCGTCCGGTCTCGGTCTATATCCTGCGTTCTTCCTGTACGGCGGTGTTAATGTTCCACATGTAGGTTGTATTGTTTCGGATGGTGCACTTCCGAGTCGCCTCTGGAGGCGGCGGCGATCTGGCCTAAATTTATTTCCAGTTCCAGGAGGTGGTTTTTTTGTACTGTATGCAAACATTTACGGAATTAAAACGGAGGAGAAACAAAAGTATGGATGGAGTCGGACAAATTTAAGCAGTTAAGCAGCGCGGGATATGGATGTGTGAGGGTATTAAGGGAACGTGATCTGAATTAGAAAGGAAGAATCACCGACGATATGGAACGGGAGAGACCGACCGGGAACAACCTGTTTTTCGACGGAATAACTTCCGACCTGTCGAACTCCTTCTGGATGAATAACTAATCGATGAAGTTCGCGCAACCACAGGTTGGATGCGCTGGATTTAATACGCGATTCCAACTCCAAACGAACGGAAAATCATCGCTTTTTAAACTGCTTTTGGCAATTTTTTAAACCTACCGAAATATACGCGATATCGCAGCTAAATAATTCTCACATCACTGGATTCTCCTACTCATTTTGCATCAGAAGCAATGATCCAAGTTAGATCTCTTCCAAAGACTCCTAAATGATAGGCAATTCCAGTTTGTATATCGAATAACCCAAAATTTTGAGATTTAACCTTTAAACGTAAAAGAAAACCATTAAAATATTTGATACCAAAACCTTCAAACAAGACAGAAAAATTTACCCAAAAAAATCTACAGAATTTTGATTATATCTCAGGTACTACTAGTGGTACCCGAATAATGCTTTCATATTTAAATTTCTTGGATGAATTTACATATAACTGGGTGATTGAATTACATTCGATATAAAAATTTTCAAATAAACGGCAAATGTTGCCCATTTCCAGAAAATTACCCAAAATCTTAACGATATCTCAGGTACTACTTCTCGTACAAGAATAATTCTTGCAAATTTAGAATTCTTGGCTCATTTTACATAGAACTAGAAGACTGTAAATCAATTTGGTGTAAAAGTCTTTAAATAAATGGCAAATGTTTCCAATTTTTGAAAATTAACCCAAAAAAAAAAATAGGAATTTTTGACGATGGAACTAATCCTAGGCGAAGAATTTCTACAAACTTAGATATCTGAACTCATTTTGCATCCAGTAAGGTGGTTCTAATTAAATTTGACAAGAAAATTATCAAATAAACGGTTAATGTTCCAGAAAATTTCCCAAAAATTATGAGTATATCTCAGGTACTATTCATCATAGGCGAATAATTTTTGCAAATGTAGATTCTTTGGCTTATTTTACATACAATTAAATGATTGTAATTAAATTTGGTGCAAAAATCTTCAAATAAACTGCAAATGTTTCCAATTTCTGAAAATTTGCCCAAAAAATGTAGAGATTTTTGACAATATCTCAGGTACTACAAATCGTAGGTGAACAATTCTTACAGATTTGCACTTTTGGACTCATTTCGCATACAATAAGGTGGTTGTAATTAAATTTTGGTTAAAAACTTTCAAATAAACAGCAAATGTTTCCATTTTCTGAAAATTTGCACAAAAAATGTAGAGATTTTGACAATATCTCAGGTACTACAAATCGTAGGTGAATAATTCTTACAGATTTGGACTTCTGGACTCATTTCGCATACAATAAGGTGGTTGTAATTAAATTTTGGTTAAAAATTTTCAAATAAACAGCAAATGTTTCCATTTTCTGAAAATTTGCACAAAAAATGTAGAGATTTTGACAATATCTCAGGTACTACAAATCGTAGGTGAATAATTCTTACAGATTTGGACTTCTGGACTCATTTCGCATACAATAAGGTGGTTGTAATTAAATTTTGGTTAAAAATTTTCAAATAAACAGCAAATGTTTCCATTTTCTGAAAATTTGCCCAAAAAATGTAGAGATTTTGACAATATCTCAGGTACTACAAATCGTAGGTGAATAATTCTTACAGATTTGGACTTCTGGACTCATTTCGCATACAATAAGGTGGTTGTAATTAAATTTTGGTTAAAAACTTTCAAATAAACAGCAAATGTTTCCATTTTCTGAAAATTTGCCCAAAAAATGTAGAGATTTTGACAATATCTCAGGTACTACAAATCGTAGGTGAATAATTCTTACAGATTTGGACTTCTGGACTGATTTTGCATACAATAAGGTGGTTGTAATTAAATTTTGATTAAAAATTTTGAAATAGACTGCAAATGTTTCCATTTTTCAGAAATTTATCCAAAAAATTCTGATAATTGTAACGATATCTCAGGTACTACCAATCGTATGCGAATAATTCTTACAAATTTAGGTGATTGTCATTAAATCTGGTATAAAAATGTTTCCAATAAAAAGTAAATGTTGCCTATTTTCAGAAAACTACCCAAAATTTTGACGATATCTCTGGAACCACTAATTGTACCCAAATGATCTTACAAATGGTGATTTCTTGGCTCATTTTATGTTGGACTGGATGATTGTAATTACATTTGGTGTAAAAACCTTCAAACAAACGGCAGATATTTCGAATTTTCAAAAATTTATCCAAAATTTCGAGTGGTTTTTATGATTTTCTGCGGTTTGATAGAATTTCGCACATATTGCAGATATTTAAATCAGATTTGTGTGGGTGGTAGACTTGTGGTCCGATCTGATAGCAGTTGACCTCCGATGGTATCTCTCTCGTCTAAAATTCGCTTTCTTGTGTAATTTTTGGGGTTGTTTGTGTCGAAATCCCGTTTGATAGATCAGTGGTCGTTTTTTTATTCGGTGTAAATAGCGGAACCGGAATAAAAAAGTGAAATGACAATGCACTGTTGAGTGGTTAACAAGATTGGTCTGTTATTAAGATAGCAATCAGTTTTATTTCCTGCCATAAAGACTGGATGTAATACATACACTTTCTTAGATGTGAGAGTAGATACGTACAACACCGCCGTAGTAATCTGGCCATGGAGGAGGAGGAGGAGAGGGAGCGAAAACAAAAATGTTATTAAAGCAGCGAATAAAATCGCTTGTTTTTCTTCAAGTGTAGTAGTGGCACCACTCTTGAATATGACACGATTATGCGTGAGAGAGGAATCCTCCGCCCTCCAAGACCAATTTTGTGATTACTTGATTCCGGGAGAGATACGCATTCAATGTTTCAGTTCAATAAAAAGGGGCGTCGAGTGCCGCCGAATGAGTTACGATATTGCCGCCAAGGTTAGTGTTTCGGATGATTGTTACATTTTCGGTTTATTTACTTCAAAACTGATTTATTCCACGACTCGATTTTTTTAATTCCCAAGAATATATTTTTGAATGTACGGCATCACCATCACTACCATTTTTCACATTATTCTTCTAATAAAATCTGTCTGAAGTTTAACACCGAGTTTTGACTCAAACTATGGTCCTTCGAACCGGATTTAGTGAAGTTGGGCACAATTGCCTTGCTGTACCAGTTTCCGAGCAAGAAGTGGTATCCATAATTCTTAACTTAAAAAATAAATATACACTTGGAGCTGACAACATACCAATTGCTTTGATAAAGAAAATATATCCGATTATATTGACTCCACTTATATAAATCTTTAATGATTAATTCCTTCTGAATTAAAAATTACTCTGATTAAAAAAGGTGAGTTCCTAATAATGACTAACTATCGACCAATTAGAGTTTTTCAAAAGTTTTTGAAATGTTTTTTTATAAAAAAGTAATTTCTTTTCTTAATGCAAATAAGTTTTTTCATATCAGCAGCATGATTTCAGAGCAAGCCACTCTACATCTACTGCTGTTTTCAAGTATGTTTTGGAAATGTATGATAACATTGATAAAAAAATAGTTAAACAAAAATTAGTCAATACTGAATTCTATTTTTGTAATTAAAATTTGTATACACATTGGTATAAATAAATAGATATAAAAAAATGTGAAGATCGAATTATTTTTCTGTTAAAATCGGTATCAAACTTTATCCCGAGTACCTACTCAAATTATGGTCCTCCGAGCCGGATTTTTTAAAATTTTTGTTGGTTAGCAATTTTAGCGTTGGGATAAACCAAAGACCGAAGCTGTTTGAAATCTTATAATAGTATTGCCAGCCATATTAAACAACTACATTTCAACTGTTTTAAAAAAATTGTTAAACAAAAATTAGTCGTTTTCGCTTAAACGACTTGGTACCAATATATTTTTGTAATTAAATATTGTGTATTCTTCCCTTTCTTGATTTGTATCACACATTAATGTACATTTGTCACTAATAAATAAATATATTATTATTATTAATTTTGCAAAAATTGCTTTTTCGACAAAAGAAGTAAAGGTATAATATGTACAACATAATCCGGCTCGGAGGACCATAATTTGAGTAAAAATTCGGGGTTAAGTTAATAATGCGAATATATGGAAAAGTGCCTTACAAACGAAAACAAAAAGAAAGAATTATGTGCTTAAACAACTTTGGTACCAATATATTTTTGTAATTAAATATCGTGTATTCTTCCTTTCCTTGATTTGTATCACACATTAATGTACATATGTCATTGATAAATAAATATATCATTATTATTAATTTTGCAAAAATTGCTTTTTCGACAAAAGAAGTAAAGATATGATATGTACAACATAATCCGGCTCGGAGGACCATAATTTGAGTAAGAACTCGGGGTTAAGTTAATAATGCGAATATATGGAAAACTGCCTTACAAACGAAAACAAAAAGAAAGAATTATGTGCTTAAACGACTTTGGTACCAATATATTTTTGTAATTAAATATCGTGTATTCTTCCTTTCCTTGATTTGTATCACACATTAATGTACATATGTCATTGATAAATAAATATATCATTATTATTAATTTTGCAAAAATTGCTTTTTCGACAAAAGAAGTAAAGATATGATATGTACAACATAATCCGGCTCGGAGGACCATAATTTGAGTAAAAATTCGGGGTTAAGTTAATAATGCGAATATATGGAAAAGTGCCTTACAAACGAAAACAAAAAGAAAGAATTATGTGCTTAAACAACTTTGGTACTAATATATTTTTGTAATTAAATATTGTGTATTCTTCCCTTTCTTGATTTGTATCACACATTAATGTACATATGTCACTGATAAATAAATATATTATTATTATTAATTTTGCAAAAATTGCTTTTTCGACAAAAGAAGTAAAGGTATGATATGTACAACATAATCCGGCTCGGAGGACCATAATTTGAGTAAGAACTCGGGGTTAAGTTAATAATGCGAATATATGGAAAACTGCCTTACAAACGAAAACAAAAAGAAAGAATTATGTGCTTAAACAACTTTGGTACCAATATATTTTTGTAATTAAATATTGTGTATTCTTCCCTTTCTTGATTTGTATCACACATTAATGTACATTTGTCACTAATAAATAAATATATTATTATTATTAATTTTGCAAAAATTGCTTTTTCGACAAAAGAAGTAAAGGTATGATATGTACAACATAATCCGGCTCGGAGGACCATAATTTGAGTAAAAATTCGGGGTTAAGATAATAATGCGAATATATGGAAAACTGCCTTACAAACGAAAACAAAAAGAAAGAATTATGTGCTTAAACAACTTTGGTACCAATATATTTTTGTAATTAAATATTGTGTATTCTTCCTTTTCTTGATTTGTATCACACATTAATGTACATATGTCACTAATAAATAAATATATTATTATTATTAATTTTGCAAAAATTGCTTTTTCGACAAAAGAAGTAAAGGTATGATATGTACAACATAATCCGGCTCGGAGGACCATAATTTGAGTAAAAACTCGGGGTTAAGATAATAATGCGAATATATGGAAAACTGCCTTACAAACGAAAACAAAAAGAAAGAATTATGTGCTTAAACAACTTTGGTACTAATATATTTTTGTAATTAAATATTGTGTATTCTTCCCTTTCTTGATTTGTATCACACATTAATGTACATATGTCACTGATAAATAAATATATCATTATTATTAATTTTGCAAAAATTGCTTTTTCGACAAAAGAAGTAAAAATATGATATGTACAACATAATCCGGCTCGGAGGACCATAATTTGAGTAAGAACTCGGGGTTAAGTTAATAATGCGAATATATGGAAAAGTGCCTTTCAAACGAAAACAAAAAGAAAGAATTATGTGCTTAAACAACTTTGGTACCAATATATTTTTGTAATTAAATATTGTGTATTCTTCCCTTTCTTGATTTGTATCACACATTAATGTACATATGTCACTGATAAATAAATATATTATTATTATTAATTTTGCAAAAATTGCTTTTTCGACAAAAGAAGTAAAAATATGATATGTACAACATAATCCGGCTCGGAGGACCATAATTTGAGTAAGAACTCGGGGTTAAGTTAATAATGCGAATATATGGAAAAGTGCCTTTCAAACGAAAACAAAAAGAAAGAATTATGTGCTTAAACAACTTTGGTACCAATATATTTTTGTAATTAAATATTGTGTATTCTTCCCTTTCTTGATTTGTATCACACATTAATGTACATTTGTCACTAATAAATAAATATATTATTATTATTAATTTTGCAAAAATTGCTTTTTCGACAAAAGAAGTAAAGGTATGATATGTACAACATAATCCGGCTCGAAGGACCATAATTTGAGTAAAAACTCGGGGTTAAGTTAATAATGCGAATATATGGAAAACTGCCTTACAAACGAAAACAAAAAGAAAGAATTATGTGCTTAAACAACTTTGGTACCAATATATTTTTGTAATTAAATATTGTGTATTCTTCCCTTTCTTGATTTGTATCACACATTAATGTACATTTGTCACTAATAAATAAATATATTATTATTATTAATTTTGCAAAAATTGCTTTTTCGACAAAAGAAGTAAAGGTATGATATGTACAACATAATCCGGCTCGGAGGACCATAATTTGAGTAAGAACTCGGGCTTAAGCTCACGTCTACTTGACTTGTATCGTACATTAATGTATGTCACTGATAGAAGCAAATATATTATTATTATTAATTCGTTTTGGCAAATGTGGCAAAACGTTGGCCTACTAAAGAGAATCAATTTAATTTTTGCCATCGATAGAGGAAAAAGGGGCGGCACTGCTCCCTCCTATTGTTTGGTAATCCGGAGCATATTGTCGGGAATCTTGGAAAAGCCACTTCGCCAATGCACATTATCATGCAAATTCTCATTCTTACATTTGCTTCGTGTTTTCGTAGACAAGTACAGTGTTGCTTTGCAAGCTACCGCATAATGGCGCTTTTACTTGCCCCTGGTTGCCTCTTACGTTTTATTTATTCAACAGCTTCTCATTATCACACAGATTATGATAACGCAAATATTTTACTTAAATTAGGCATACACTCTATTTGTTTCAATCAAGCAGAGATAAGTCGCTTGATGAATCACCAGTGATCGATTGGTCAAGTAAGTTTTTGGTGGCCTGTAGACAATGTCACTATCGAATTATGCAAAATTGTCACCAAGTTAGTCTTCTCCTCATCGTGTTGTGAATTTGTTTCCTTCAACCGCATAAACAGCAATAATGGAATTGACCCTCAGTTCAGGAGTTAAAGGATAACAAGGGTCGAAAGGTGCCCTCGTTCTCGAGACAGGTCGTCCAGTATATTTTATAGTCCCGATTCAAGAAAGCGAATTTTTTTCGACTGCTTCCCCTCTTTTTTCGGTCAGGACGTGAATTATGTCCTTCGAGTCGATCCCTCGCATTAGCATAAAACACGCTTTATAATAAATTGAAGCGTTTAAATAAAATGCATAATTACTTTAACCTACTTGCGGTGCATTGAATCGTAAAATAAAACGAAAAAGTACCTGACGGAACTCAACTTTAAGTAAAAGCATTTGCATTTTTCTCGTTATTTCGTCCTCTGTGCGCTTTCTTCATTATTTCCACAGCAATTTGTTTAAGTCGACGAAAGATGCCGCTTAAATTACCCACATCTAATACCCAATACTAATTCCTAGCCCAGCAAAGTTATTGAAAAGCATAAAATTTAACTTTTTGAAAGAAGAATGCGCTAAACAAATTTTTATTACACATGCAACGTAAAATGGGGTCAAGGAATCTAAATCAGCAAGAATTTTGTAGGTACGACTTGTAGTTCCAAAAATGTCGCCAGAAAACTGCAACTTGCATACATGGTAATTCATAAAAATTACAAACATTCATCATTTGGTTGCAATCTTTTGGGAAAAAATTTATTGTGAAGTTTGTTTTCTTATGCAAAATGATCCAAATAATTCAATTACAGAAGAATTGTTCAGCTGGGTTAAGCCATCAAAGAGATATCGTTAAAAATTCGCTGCCAATTCGTGTCATTACTCAAAGAAAGTAGCATTTCCGTTTTATTTCCATGTTTTTGAGCAAAATCTATTGACAATCACTGCTTCTTACATAGAATGTCACAAAGAAGCCAGATCTGGAAGAAAATCTTCTCTACCATTAACACCGCCAAAGCTATGATGGAAAAGCCAGGAAACTGTTGTGTCAATTTTTACAAAGTGTAAACAAATGAGATTTATTTAAAGTTTTTTTGAAGAACCCAAGTAAAAATTACGTTTTCTTATGTAAAATGATCCAAGAGAATCAAATTTATCGAAGTCTTTCGGTGGCAACGCACCGTTGTAGAGATATCGTCAGAAATTTGACAAAAATTTTGATAATTTCGGTAATGAAAGTAACATTGCTTTTTTATTTGGAAACATTTAAGCAAAATTGAACTAAAATCACTGTTTCTTACGTGAAATGAACTAAGGAATCCAAATCTAGAAGAATTTTGTAAGAACAAATTGTAGTTCCAGAGATATAGTCAAAAATTAGCAAGATTCTGAAGTGCATTTTTGGAAAAGAGCAAACATTGGCTATTTTCTTTAAAATTCTTCCATAAATTGTCACACAAATGATTAATTCTAATGCAAAATGAGCCAAGGAACCCAATTCTGTAAGCATTTTTAAGATCAGAGTTGTAGTTCCAGAGATACCGTCAAATATCCACAAAATTTTGAGTCAATTTTTGGAAAGGACCAAACATTGGCTATTTTCTTCAAAATTCTTCCAAAAATTGTCATACAAATGATTAATTCTAATGCAAAATGAGCCAAGGAACCCAATTCTGTAAGCATTTTGAAGATCAGAGTTGTAGTTCCAGAGATACCGTCAAATATCCCCAAAATTTTGAGTAAATTTTTGGAAAGGAGCAAAGATTGGTTATTTTCTTCAAAATTTCTAACCAAATTAGGATCAAAATAAGAAATTCTAACGTAGAATGAGCCAAGGAATCGAACTCTTTAGGAGTTTTGTAGATACGACTTGTACTTCCAGAGATATCTTCGAAAATCCCAAAAAATACGAGTGAATTTTTTAGAAAAGAGCAAACATTGGGTATTTCCTTTAAAATTCTTCTATGGACGTTTGTTAAAATAATTAATTCTGACATAAAATGAGTCAAGGAATCTGAATCTGTAAGAGTCTTGTAGATAAGATTTGTACTTCCAGAGATATCTTCAAAAATCCAAAAAAATCTGAGTGAATTTTTTGGAAAGAACAATCATTGGGGATTTCCTTTAAAATTAGGCTACTGATTTTTCTTAAAATGATTAATTCTGACGTAGAATGAGCCAAGGTATCGAACTCTTTAGGAGTTTTGTAGATACGACTTGTACTTCCAGAGATATCTTCAAAAATCCCAAAAAATATGAGTGAATTTTTTAGAAAAGAGCAAACATTGGGTATTTCCTTTAAAATTCTTCTATGGATGTTTGTTAAAATAATTAATTCTGACATAAAATGAGTCAAGGAATCTGAATCTGTAAGAGTCTTGTAGATATGACTTGTACTTCCAGAGATATCTTCAAAAATCCCAAAAAATCTAAGTGAATTTTTTGAAAAGAGCAAACATGGAAGATTTCCTTTAAAATTCTTCTATATATTTTTGTTAAAATGCTTGATTCTAACGTAAAATGAACCAAGGAATCCAAATCTGCAAGAGTTTTGTAGATACGATGTGTACTTCCAGAGATACGTTCAAAAATCTCAAAAATTCTGAGTGATTTTTTGAAAAAGAGCAATCATTGGATATTTCCTTTAAAATTCTTCTATATATTTTTGTTAAAATGCTTGATCCTAACGTAAAATGAACCAAGGAATCCAAATCTGCAAGAGTTTTGTAGATACGATGTGTACTTCCAGAGATATGTTCAAAAATTTCAAAAATTCTGAGTGATTTTTTGAAAAAGAGCAATCATTGGATATTTCCTTTAAAATTCTTCTATATATTTTTGTTAAAATGCTTGATTCTAACGTAAAATGAACCAAGGAATCCAAATCTGCAAGAGTTTTGTAGATACGATGTGTACTTCCAGAGATACGTTCAAAAATCTCAAAAATTCTGAGTGATTTTTTGAAAAAGAGCAATCATTGGATATTTCCTTTAAAATTCTTCTATATATTGTTGTTAAAATGCTTGATTCTAACGTAAAATGAACCAAGGAATCCAAATCTGTAAGAGTTTTCTAGATACAACTTGTAGTTAGAATGATATCGTCAATAATTCCAAAATTCTGAATGTTCCTTCAAGTTCCCTCAAGATTTTTCTTAGATTTGCCAATTTGTTAGGTGATTTTGGTTGTAATGGTGTCGGGCTTTGAAAATTGTAGAAGCAAATGACGTAAAGTAATTAAAAGAAAAATGTGGTCGGTTAGTTGGAGTTGAATTTTTTCGGTCGATGTGGCTGGAGTGGAGCATTTGTGTCGTCTCGGCCCCTGAAAACCCCTCCGAAAATCCCTTAATTGAGTTGGAGTAGCGGCCGTTATCATTAGTGAGCGAATTACACCGGATGCTCGCGAAATGAGTAAAGAATAAGAATCGCTTGGCATTACTTATGCTAAAAGCAATTAATTTGTCGAAAGATTAGCCATGCGTCGAGGTACCTCTCCTCGACTTCTTTTAATTAACTTTAATTAACGTTACCAAAGTCGGACATGGGGAGGCGGGGACGCCGCCTCCGCCGCCGCCGCCGCCATCGTCTGATCTATGATGATCTTATTACTGGGGGTGGCTGGGGAAAGGGTAAATGGAGGATATAAAACGAGGAACATCTCGCGACCGACCGCCACCGGATCTCGAAAAACTTCACTTTCGAGAGAAATTAAATTGTCATTCTTTCGGAGACGTTTACGAGCTGCTTTTAATTAAGGCACCTATCAAGAGGGATCATAATCGGCACTCGATTACCGGACGAAACTCCCAAGACCCACTAATCAGGGTTACTCTACCGAGCTCAAATTAGCAATCTCGATGGTCGCCGCGAGGGCACCACCTCGATATTTGCATAAATAATCAGAGGAGATGCAAATTCGAGACGCAGACGTGGCCCCAAAGATCACGTTACTGATTCGACAAGAACACCACCACCACATTTTCACACAACTTCCAATCTTAAACATAACGAAGCAAAGAATTTTCAGATTTTTTCCAAAAAAGGCAACAAACGTATGTCTCAAACAAAATTTGAGGACCGTAGCTCTATCCGGCATATAAAGAACCGAAGAATCCGTATATGCTAGGATTTTTCGGGTCAGATTCTTTGTTCCACATACATCATCAAAAAACTCAAAAATTTTGGGTAACTTTTTGAAAATTAGAAACTTTTTTTTTTCAAAAATTTTGCACAACTTGCAATTATAAACACCTATTCTTACGTAAAATGCTTCAGGAAATCCAAAACTGCAAGAGTTATTCACCTAGGACTTGTGGGTCCAAAGGTACCATCAGAAACTCGAAAAATTCAGTCAGTTTTTGTTACTGTTAATACTTTTTTTGGAAATATCTCATTGTAGTAAATGTTTGCGACGCAAAAGGACCTGAGGAATCCAAATTTGCACGAATTATTTTGCTGCCAAAGATATCGTGCCAAAATTCTGAAAATTTTGGGTACCTTTTTGGAAATTGCCAACATTCGCTGTTTGCTTGAAGACTTTTATATAAAATTTAACTGCTCTTACGCAAAATCACTCTAGAAAATCAAAACTGATGCACCTACGACTAGTGGTCCTAAAGATATCGTCAATAATTTCGAGTCAGTTTTCGAAAATAGCAAATATTCGGTCTTGTTTCATAAATTTTGCGAAAAAATCCAATTGTAATAGATGTTTTGTACGTGAAACGACCTGAGGAATCGAAATTTGCAATAATTATTTAGCTGCGATTAATAGTTCCAAAGGTATTGTGCCAAAATTCTGAAAATTTTGGTTACTTTTTTGAAAAAAGGCAACATTCGACGTTTGTTTAAAGATCTTTGCATAAAATTTAATTGTAATTACCTCTTCTTAAGTAAAACGACTCCGGAAATCCAAAACTGTACCAATTATTTACCTACGACAAGTGGTTCCAAAGGTACCGCCAAAAATTCGAAAATCTTGAGTCAGTTTTCAAAAATAGCAAATATTCGGTGCTGTCTCATACATTTTCCGAAAAAATCAAATTGTAGTAGATGTTTCTTACGTAAAATGACCTGAGGAATCCAAATTTGCAAGATTTATTCAGCTGCCATTAATAGTTCCAAAGATATCGTGCCAAAATTCTGAAAATTTTGGGTACCTTTTTGGAAATGGCCAACATTCGCTGTTTGCTTGAAGACTTTTATATAAAATTTAACTGCTCTTACGCAAAATCACTCTAGAAAATCAAAACTGTAAGAATGATGCACCTACGACTGGTGGCCCTAAAGATATCGTCGATAATTTCGAGTCAGTTTTCGAAAATAGCAAATATTCGGTCTTGTTTCATAAATTTTGCGAAAAAATCCAATTGTAATAGATGTTTCCTACGTGAAATAACCTGAGGAATCCTAATTTGCAATAACTATTTAGCTGCGATTAATGTTCCAAATATATTGTGCCAAAATTCTGAAAATTTTGGGTACTTTTTTGAAAAAAGGAAACATTCGACGTTTGTTTAAAGATCTTTGCATAAAATTTAATTGTAATTACCTCTTCTTAAGTAAAACGACTCCGGAAAGCCAAAACTGTAACAATTATTTACCTACGACAGGTGGTTCCAAAGCTACCGCCAAAAATTCGAAAATCTTGAGTCAGTTTTCAAAAATAGCAAATATTCGGTGCTGTTCCATACATTTTCCGAAAAAATCAAATTGTAGTAGATGTTTCTTACGTAAAATGACTTGAGGAATCCAAATTTGCAAGATTTATTCAGCTGCCATTAATAGTTCCAAAGATATCGCGCCAAAATTCTGAAAATTTTGGGTACCTTTTTGAAAATGGCCAACATTCGCTGTTTGCTTGAAGATTTTTATATAAAATTTAACTGCTCTTACGCAAAATCACTCTAGAAAATCAAAACTGTAAGAATGATGCACCTACGACTGGCGGTCCTAAAGATATCGTCAATAATTTCGAGTCAGTTTTCGAAAATAGCAAATATTCGGTCCTGTTTCATAAATTTTGCGAAAAAATCCAATTGTAATAGATGTTTTGTACGTGAAATAACCTGAGGAATCCAAATTTGCAATAATTATTTAGCTGCGATTAATAGTTCCAAAGATATTGTGCCAAAATTCTGAAAATTTTGGGTACTTTTTTGAAAAAAGGCAACATTCGGCGTTTGTTTAAATATCTTTGCATAAAGTTAATTGTAATTACCTCTTCTTAAGTAAAACGACTCCGGAAAGCCAAAACTGTAACAATTATTTACCTATGACAGGTGGTTCCAAAGCTACCGCCAAAAATTCGAAAATCTTGAGTCAGTTTTAGAAAATAGCAAATATTCGGTGCTGTTTCATAAATTTTCCGAAAAAATTTAATTGTAATAGATGTTTCTTACGCAAAATGTTCCGAAGAGTCCAAATTTGCAGGAATTAATCAGCTGCGATCAATAGTTCCTAAAGATAAATCGTCAAAAATGCGAAATGTTCGAAAAAAAAATTGAAACTTGGGTCGCTCTAGTCGGAAATTGTCGACTCAGTGCAGGATTAGCGAAAAGACATGTTTATGATCCCAATTCAATCTGGCAAATCGTCTCCTTTTCCGCCGTTAAAAAGGTGCTTCCTCCTTAGGTAAATAAGTCTTTGTTTGTGTTAGGTTCGGAATCGGTCAATAAACGTTTGACTCCGGTATTTACGCCACTTTTTCCCCTTTCTCCCTGTAAGAATTTCGCTTTCGAAATGCGGTATCCGGCCCGAATAAAGTAGGTAGTTACAGAAATTTAATTAGAAGTAATTAAAGCCGGGGGGTGTTCTGCGGAAAGTTTTATTCGGAAGGAGGCGGTGCACGATGTGGGGGGCGGCAAAAAATAATCCGCCGCCTCCGGTGTGTGTCCGTCCGATTTTTAATTTCGGTTTTAATCATCGCATCAGCGTTTATTCAAATTCGCAAAGGTGGAACATGTGTATAACGAGCGAAATAAAGGCAAACACGCATAGAGAGAGCAGTAATTGGCAATGGAACGAGCGAACGCGCCACATCAATCGCCGCCGCCCCCGACATCGCCGCCCCCACGCTAATTGTCATCCCCAGGTGATGTCGGCTACGGTTTAATTTACCTGGGTAATGAGCTGAATGCCATGCCGTCGCAGACGCCCGCTCTGCCGCAATCCCTACCATTAATTTAATCGCGCTCATTTCGGACTGAACGACGCCGAATTTTCAAACGCAATTAACGGAGGATTTTTTACGGGTTCCGGGACAACGGACAACGCCCGCGAGAACACTGCTCTAAAAGCGAAAGTAGCAACATAATTGCAATGTTTGCCTTTTTCTAAAAATCTAACAAAATTTTGCGTTTTGTGACGATATCTCTAAAACTACAAGTCGTACCTACAAAAGTCTTTCAAATTTGGATTCCTTGGCTCATTTTAAGTCAGGATTAGTCATTTTAACAAAAATTTATGGAAAAATCTTGGAGGAAATGGTAATTGATTGCTGTTTTCAAAAAATTCACTCAGAATTTTTGAGATTTTTAAAGGTATTTCTGGAAGTACAAGTCGTACCTACAAAACTCTTGCAGATTTGAATTCCTTGACTCATTTTACGTCAGAATTAGTCATTTTAACAAAAATTTATGTAAAACTCTTGAAGGAAATAGTCAATGATTGCCCTTTTTCAAAAAATTACTCAAAATTTTTAAGATTTTTGAAGGTATCTCTGGAAGTACTAACCGTACCTACAGAACTCTTGCGAATTTGGATTCCTTGGCTCAATTTACGTCAGAATTAGTTAGTATAACAAAAATCTATGGAAGAATCTTGAAGAAAATAGCCAATGATTGCTCTTTTGTAAAAGTTTATTCAGGATTTTTGAGATTTTTGAAGATAACTCTGGAAGTACACGTCGTATTTACAGAACTCTTGTGAATTCGGAATCCTTGACCCATTCTACAACAGAATTAGTCATTTTAACAAAAATTTATAGAAGAATTTTGAAGGAAATAGTCAATGATTGCTCTTTTCAAAAAATGCACTGAGAATTTTTAGGAATTTTGAAGATATTTCTGGAAGTCCAAGTCGTACCTACAAGACTCTTACAGATTTGGATTCCTTATCTCATTTTATGTCAGAACTAGTCATTTTAAGAAAAAATTATGCAACAATCTTGAAGTAAATAATCAATGATTGCTCCTTTCAAAAAATTCACTTAAGAATTTTCGAGATTTTTGAAGATAGCTCTGAAAGTAAAAGTCGTACCTACAAAGCTCTTGCAGATTTGAATTCCTTAACTCATTATACGTCAGAATTAGTCATTTTAACAAAAATGTATGTAAAAATCTTGAAGGAAATAGTCAATGCTTGGCCTTTTTCAATAAATCACTCAAATTTTTTTAGATTTTTGAGGGTATCTCTGGAAGTACAAGCCGTACCTACAGAACTCTTGCGGATTTGGATTCATTGGCTCATTTTACGTCAGAATTAATTAGTTTAACAAAAATCTATGGAAGAATCCTGAAGAAAAAAGCCAATGATTGCTCTTTTGCAAAAGTTCATTCAGAATTTTTGAAATTTTTGAAGATAACTCTGGAAGTAAAAGTCGCACCTACAAAACTCTTGCAGATTTGAATTTCTTGATTCATTTTGCGTCCGAATTAGTTATTTTAAAAAAAATTATAGAAGAATTTTGAAGGAAATAGTCAATGATTACTCTTTTAAAAAAATGCATTGAGAATTTTTAGGAATTTTGAAGATATTTCTGGAAGTCCAAGTCGTACCTACAAGACTCTTACAGATTTGGATTCTTTATCTCATTTTATGTCAGAATTAGTCATTTTAAGAAAAAATTATGCAACAATCTTGAAGTAAATAATCAATGATTGCTCCTTTCAAAAAATTCACTTAAGAATTTTCGAGATTTTTGAAGATAACTCTGAAAGTAAATGTCGTACCTACAAAGCTCTTGCAGATTTGAATTCCTTAACTCATTATACGTCAGAATTAGTCATTTTAACAAAAATGTATGTAAAAATCTTGAAGGAAATAGTCAATGATTGCCCTTTTTCATAAAAATCACTCAAAATTTTTGAGATTTTTGAAGGTATCTCTGGAAGTACAAGCCGTACCTACAGAGCTCTTGCGGATTTGGATTCCTTGGCTCATTTTACGTCAAAATTAATTAGTTTAACAATAATCTATGGAAAAATCTTGAAGAAAATAGTCAATGTTTGCTCTTTTCAAAAATTCACTCAATAATTTTCGAGATTTTTGAAGACAACTCTGAAAGTAAAAGTCGTACCTACAGATTTGGATTCTTTGGCTCGTTTTACGTAATCCATGGAAGAAATTGAGAGGAAATAGCTAGTGTTTGTTCCTTGCAACATTTCAGGTTGGACAAATCGTATTTTTATGTATTAGAATAATTAAGTTAATTGAGTTTAGACCGGATTAAAGCTTGTGCTTGGAACGGCAGTGTTTTTTAATTTTGGCGTATTAATATAATAGATATCGCCCTCGAATCTCTGAAAAAATCAAATGTTCACATTGGAGTCATAACGGCGATAAGGTCGTATAAAATCTCTTCCATGGCGAAAATTTATTATAAAGATAAATGCTATAGGCCGATGGTATGTTTACGGGTAGCTTTCGTTTTTTATCTACCCTCGTTTCTAAAAAATGTAGCTATTATTTTTTCACCTCTGTCGTTCCAGGTCAAACCGGGCGTGATCCTGGTCCTTATCTCTCGCTGGTCCTCGTATATCACCTGCTTCTCGCACATTAAAACCGAAATTCTTAGTCTCTAATTTATCAGGAATGCCATTTGGTCACACATGCACTGGTGTAAATTGCATTGTGCATGCTTTCGTGACCATTCCTCGGTATTCATCGCACCTTTTTAATGAAAATCGCTCGGCTTAGAACCACTTTCGCTTAATTCCTCCGTCTCTCGTCAATATTTTGATTTGGGAGAGTGATCTCGTCTCTCGATTATGAATATATTACAAGTGGATGTGTGTAGTGGCATCTCTTCCAGTCGCTTGTTTACCCTCGGCGCGAGCATCACGCATCAATTCCCGAAACGAAATTGAATCAGACATACGCGCACATTTAATTGTAATACCCACCTCTATTAAAGCTTTCAATTTCGGAGAATGTTTATCTTTTACACTCGCTTCCGGATTGTTATATGCCTCTCGTATTTGCTTTGGAAAGTCGAGGAGACGCCTACGGAAAAACGACGACGTCGAAATCGGTGGCGGCGGCGTTGGGGGCGGCTGAGGTGGCAGGTCCGCGACCTGACCAAGCCATAAAAACCTCTCATCCTTTATGCTCGATTTGCATACCGTTCGAGGAGACGGCGACCAAACACGAAAAAGGTGTTACGAGAGGACGAGACGAACCAAAGACGAATGCGAATTCAAATTAATGACGCTTGGACACCTACAAGCTGCCCATTTAAGACACCAATGCTGCATTTGCAACATTTCACACCAGAACTGAAAATTAACCGAAAAACTGGTCCATTTTTGAAATTCTTGACCATAAATCCAGGTTTTTTGACCCAAATCGGCTGAAGTTATGTAAAAATGACTTGGAGTTCGAGTGATGTAGTCAAAGATCGGAAGTTTCTCAGTCAGTTTTTGGAAAAAGCAAACATTGATTATTTTGTTTAATTTTTTTATAAATGTTCCTTAGAATGACTAATTCTGACGTAGAATAATCTAGGAAATCCAAATCTGCCAGAATTTTGTAGATACCACTAGTAGTTCTAAAGATATCGTCAAAAATCTCAAAAATTCTGGGTGAAATTTTTGAAAAAAGAAAACCTTTTCTATTTTCTTCACGATTCTTTCATATATTATCTTTAAAATAATAAAGTCTAACACAAAATGAGCCAGGCAATCCAAATCTGCAAGGGTGTTCCACATATGAATTGTAGTTCCAAAGATATCGTCAAGAATCAAACTATTCAGAGTGAATTTTTTTAAAGAAGCAATCATTGGCTATTTTCTTCAAGATTCGTCCATAGATTTTTGTTGAACTAAACAATTCTAACACAAAATAAGCCAGGGAATTCAAATCTGCAAGAGTTTTGTAGGTACGACTAGTAGTTCCAAAAATATCGTCAAAAATTCCAAAATTCTAAGTTACTTTTTAGAAAAAAACAGACAATGACCATTTCCTTGAAGATTTTCCTATGGACTTTCATTATTCTGATAAAGAGTGAGTCAAGGTATCCAAATCTGTAAAAGTTTTATTGATACGGCTTCTACGTGCAGAGATATTGTCAAAAATCTCAAAAATTCTGAGTGAAATTTTTGGAAAAAGAAAACATTAGCTATTTTCTTCGCGATTCTTTCATATATTGTCTTTAAAATAATAAATTCTAACACAAAATGAGCCAGGGAATTCAAATCTGCAAGGGTGTTCCACGTATAAATTGTAGTTCCAAAGATATCGTCAAGAATCAAACAATTCTGAGTGATTTTTTTTAAAGAAGCAATCATTGGCTATTTTCTTTACGATTCATCCATAGATTTTTGTTGAACTAAATAATTCTGACGTAAAATGAGTCACGAAAAACAAATCTGCAAGAGTTTTGTAGGTACGACTAGTAGTTCCAAAAATATCGTCAAAAATTCCAAAATTCTAAGTTACTTTTTAGGAAAAAACAGACAATGACCATTTCCTTGAAGATTTTCCTATGGACTTTCATTATTCTGATAAAGAGTGAGTCAAGGTATCCAAATCTGTAAAAGTTTTATTGATACGGCTTCTACTTGCAGAGATATTGTCAAAAATCTCAAAAATTCTGAGTGAAATTTTTGGAAAAAGAAAACATTAGCTATTTTCTCCGCGATTCTTTCATATATTTTCTTTAAAATAATAAATTCTAACACAAAATGAGCCAGGGAATTCAAATCTGCAAGGGCGTTCCACGTATGAATTGAAGATATCGTCAAGAACCAAACAAATCCGAGTGAATTTTTTGAAAGAAGCAATCATTTGCTATTTTCTTCAAGATTCTTCCATAGATTTTTGTTGAACTAAATAATTCTGACTTAGAATGAGTCAGGAAATACAAATCTGCAAGAGTTTTGTAGGTACGACTTGTACTTCCAGAGATATCTTCAAAAATCTCAAAAATTCTGAGTGATTTTTTGGAAAGGGAACAAACATTGGTTATTTCCCTCAAAATTCTTCCGTAGATTTCCGTAGAAATAATAAATTCTGACGTAAAATGAACCAAGGAATTCAAATCTACAGTCAATTTCCAGATACGATTCGTACTTCCAGAGATATCGCCAAAAATTTTTGGGAAAAAGAGCAAACAATAACTATTTCCTTCAACATATAAGTGAAATGTTTAGTTGGAATGTAAAAAAGCAAAGAAATCCAAATTTGTGCTTGAAATTGATCCAAAAATGATCAAAAAGGTGCCTTTTTTGGGCCCTTTTTTCGAAATTGTAGTGTTTCGTTGGAATTGTTTCCAATAACTTGCTTTGGCATTGCAATTATGTGAAATATTTTCGCTTGGTAGGTATCAGATTTGGTGTCGTTCTCATGAGTAGTTCGATATCAGTGAAACATCTCCAATTAGATCGTCCTCTCTTTGGTGCTGTAGTAGTAAATCCGATAAGAGAAATATGTTCTTTGGCGGAATCTGTGTTTTTTCATCGGGAATAAATTGTGTGAGCGAGTTTATGGGCACCTTCCTCGAGGAAAACTATAACAAGTGCGATAACCGTAACCGCTATTAGATCCTGGGGGATCCCGTGCGACCTGCAGCGGTCGTTTGGTCGGCGCTGCCGAGATAACTAAGGTGCTTGCAGGACGAGGAAATCTGACAATTGTGGAAATAATAGTCGAAGGAAGGCCGGGTTATAAAACCCGAGTCCGGAGAAGACGACGACGCGATACCATCGATGAGGCCACCACGGTGACGTCCCCATTGTCTACATTCAGACATAAGGGAAAACAATGTCGATTTCGACCGAGGGTCCTGATGGACTTCCGCCGGATGTTTCCGTCCAAGGAGCAGAAGAGGGCGATTCGATCGCGCTGCGTATGCATCACACAGGACCCACCAATTATATCAATGCGGACTTTGAGGCTTTATGACACAAAAACCCACACACACACACAAAATTCCAGTGAAATATTTGAGCGCAATTGGCGTTTATTTGCAGCTTAATGACACATCGTTGTTTCATTAAATATTATTTTAGTCATAATTAATATTTTATTTGAATTACATGAATATCAACCGATATTGGCAACGAGTCAAAAAATCCAACGGAAATAAAGAGCAAATATAAATGCATATGGGAGCTGTTTGGCTTTAACAGAGGTGATTGATTGGATTTGAACATTATTTCTTTCACCACTTTTACCAGATTTATCTATTTGGCAAAATAAACGCGTTTAACCCCGATTCTGTGACTTTTTGGAGACAATTTTTTCAACAAATGTTCGCCCATTTTACGTCAGAATTAATTATTATTACGAAAATATGTAGAAGAATCTTAATAGAATTGTTTGTTTTTTTACGATATCTCTAGAACTACAACTCGCGTCTGCAGAACTCTTACAGATTTGGATTTCTTGGCCCATTTTATACGAGATCCAAGCATTTTAACGAAAATATATGGAGGAATCTTGAAGAAAGTAGCGAATGTTTGCTGTTTTCAAAATTTCACGTAGAATTTTTGAGATTTTTAACGATATCTCTGGAAGTACAAGTCATACCTAGAAAACTCTTGCAGATTTGGAATCCTTGGTCATTTTACGTCAGAATCAATCATTTTAACGAAAATTTATAGAAGAATTTTGAAGAAAATAGTTAATGATTGCTTTTTTCTAAAAATTCTCACAGAATTTTTGAAATGTTTGAAGATATCTCTGGAAGTACAAGTCGTACCTGCCAAATTCTGGCAGATTCGTATTCCTTGGCTCATTTTACGTCAGAATCGACCGTTTTAACAAAAATTTATGGAAGAATCTTGGATGAAATAGTCAATGATTCCTTTTTTCAAAAAATTCGCTCAGAATTTTTGAGTTGATTGAACATATTTCTGGAAGTACAAGTGGTACCTACAAAATTCTTACAGATTTGGATTCCTTGATTCATTTTACGTAAGAAATAATCATTTTATCAAAAATTTATGGAAGAATCTTGAAGGAAATAGGCAATGATTTCTCTTTTCCAAAAATTCACTCAGAATTTTTGAGTTGTTTGAACATATTTCTGGAAGTACAAGTCGTACCTACAAAAGTCTTACAGATGTGGATACTCTGGCACATTTTACGTCAGAATTAAGCATTTTATCAAAAATTGATGGAAGAATCTTGAAGAAAATAGGCAACGATTCCTTTTTTAAAAAAAAAACACTTAGAATTTTTAGGATTTTTGAAGGTATTCCTAGAAGTGCAGATCGTACCTGCAAAACTCTTAAAGATTTGTATTCCCTGACTCATTTTACGTCCGAATTATTCAGTTCAACAAAAATTTGTGTATAAGAATTTTGAAGTAAATAGTCAATGATTGCCCTTTTCAAAAAATGAAGTCAAAATTTTGGAATTTTGACGAATTCTCTGGAACTACACCTCATATCTACAAAATTTTTGCAGATTTGAATTATCTGAATGATTGTGCATGAGGGTACGAATTTTGATTAGATTTATTTCAAAAATGTGAAGTTAAATTTCCAAAAAAGGACCCAAAATTCAATCGTTAAATTTTCGCTCACTACCAATCTTAAATTATGAGAAAATTGATAGAATTTGTGGTGATTAAAGTAAATTTGTGTCGTCTGGTGGTTGCATTTCTCCCTAATTTCTGTATCTAAAAGCATGGAATTTATCGTTTTGGTCGTGTCTCCGCCCCCTTGCAAGTTAAAAGGAGCAAGTAGTTGATTTTGTTTGTCCCTTGCGATATGAGATCTCCCTCCATATCCATCCTACATGTTACTTTTCTGTGAAAACGTCTCGTTTGATTTTCCTTTTGTAATCTTTCGTCCATATCTCATAAGTCTTAAACAATCGTGTCTTTTGGCGAAAAGCGCTCGCTCCGCGTCGAATATTATAATTTGCTCGTTCGTTTTAGAGAGAATAAGGGTGAGTCTCTATGTTTTTCTTTTCGTTGATAAAGAAGGGCGAGCAAACAACGCCAACTCAAAGTGAGAGACAATTCAGCGACATTTGTAAAAAAGCTATATAAAGCGATGCGAAACTATAAAACTCTTTGCCTAAAATTAGTCCGGGTGCTGCACAAAGAAGACAAATTGTTCGCTCGAGTTTTCCTCTTTTGTTGTGTTATATATGACCCTCGCGATTCTTTCGTCGCAATTAGCGCCTCGTCTTGAGTAGGTACATTTTTAATTCCTCAATTCGGCTATTATAAACACAACATTAATTATCAATTTCGTTGGCAGCGGCGCCTCGACGCTATTGTTTCGACGGCGGCATTTTTAATTGAGATTATTGCACCATCTTTATTCAAATGAACATTGCTCTTACAACGGACGCCCCCCATTAAAAGTATGCATAATTATTACATCCACCGAGAGAATTGTCTCTGGAATTAGTCATTTGTGCGTTACTAATTGTAATCTTAATCTCCCTCATAACCCCATCATTATTTCATTACGACACTAAAACTTTCTTCTTTTCACTCGATGGCAAAGACGACGTCTACACGTGCATCAAACGGCACAAGCCCAAAAACTAAATGTTTACAACGTGGGAGAGCAAATATCGATAAATCATCGCTTTTTTTCTCCATTCTACACAAGCAAGAAAAGGGAGATTTTATGGGAGGCCATTGTTACCTATAAAAATACCTATTGTGAGGAAGGACGCCACGATTCACGTGGCGGCGGCGACGCCGGCTCGGGTTATGTTTAATGACCACGAAAAGAAATGCTGCCAACTGAGCGAAAACACTACGTAACACAAATTCAATCAATAAACAAATTAACACAAGCCTTTCTAGTACCTTTTTTTGGCCCCAAAATGCGAAATTCTGTACTGTACCATCTACATAATGTGTAGGCAACTTCCAAAATGTTTAAAAAACGGGACCTTTTTTGGTCCCTTTTTGGCACTTTCGAAAATTTTTCATTTTTTCAAGACATTTACTTATGGAAAGTGAGCCAAGAAATTCGAATCTACTAAAGTTATGTAAATATGTATTGTGGTCCCAGAGACAGCGTCAAAAATTCCAAAATTCTGGGTCCTTTTTTGAAAATAGCAAACATTGGCTATTTATTTCAAGATTTTCAAAGATCTACTTATTCCAAACACGTATTCCAGTGCAAAATGAACCAAGGAATCAGAATCTGGAAGAATTTTGTTGATAGGACTGCTAGTTCCAGAGGTACCACCAAAAATTGGAAAAAACTTTAGACTAATTTTTGAAAACTGCAAACATTAGCTGTTTATTTTACGATTTTTATATATATTTCTATCCAATCACTCATTCTTACGTAAAATTAGCCAAGGAATTCAAATCTATTATTGATACTTCAATAGGGCTTGTGGTTCTAGAGATATCGTCAAAAACTCCAAAATTTTTGGGTGAATTTCTAAAAACAGCTAACATTGGCTATTTATTTCAAGATTTTCAAATATCTATTTATTCCAAACACGTATTCTAGTGAAAAATGAACCAAGGAATCAGAATCTGGAAGAATTTTGTTGATAGGACTGCTAGTTCTAGAGGTATCACCAAAAATTGGAAAGAACTTTAGACTAATTTTTGAAAATTGCAAACATTTGCTGTTCCTTTCAAATTTCTAAAACAAAATCTTATTAAAGTCTTTGAATCCAACGTAAAGTATGCTAAGGAACCTAAATATGCAAAATTTATTTCGATTCGACTAATGGTTCCAAAGATATCGACAAAAATTTAAAACTTATTTTGTCAATTTTTGAAAATTGTAAAAACTAGCTGTTTATTTTACGATTTTTATACATATTCTTATTCTAGTCACTCATTCTTATGTAAAATTAGCCAAGGAATCTAAATCTACTATAGTTATCTCAATAGGGCTTGTAGTTCAGAGGTATCGTCAAAAACTCCAAAATTTTTGGGTCAATTTCGGAAAACATCAAACATTGGCTATTTATTTCAAGATTTTTAAATATCTACTTATTCGAAACATGTATTCTATTGCAAAATGAACCACGGAATCGGAATCTGTAAGAATTTTGTTGATAGGACTGCTAGTTCCAGAGGTACCCCAAAAATTTGAAAAAACTTTAGACTAATTTTTGAAAATTGCAAACATTTGCTGCTCCTTTCAAACTTTTAAAACAAAATCTTATTAAAGTCTTTGAATCCAACGTAAAGTATGCTAAAGGAACCCAATTATGCAAAATTTATTTCGATTTGACTAACGGTTCCAAAGATATCGACAAAAAGTTAAAACTTACTTTGTCAATTTTTGAAAACTGCAAAAACTAGCTGTTTATTTTACGATTTTTATACATATTCTTATTCTAGTCACTCATTCTGATGTAAAATTAACCAAGGAATCTAAATCTACTATAGTTATCTCAATAGGGCGTGTAGTTCCAGAGATATCGTCAAAAACAACAAAATTTTTGGGTCAATTTCGAAAAACATCAAACATTGGCTATTTATTTCAAGATTTTTAAATATCTACTTATTCGAAACATGTATTCTATTGCAAAATGAACCAAGGAATCGGAATCTGTAAGAATTTTGGTGATAGGACTGCTAGTTCCAGAGGTACCCCCAAAAATTTGAAAAAACTTTAGACTAATTTTTGAAAATTGCAAACATTTGCTGCTCCTTTCAAACTTTTAAAACAAAATCTTATTAAAGTCTTTGAATCCAACGTAAAGTATGCTAAAGGAACCCAATTATGCAAAATTTATTTCGATTTGACTAACGGTTCCAAAGATATCGACAAAAAGTTAAAACTTACTTTGTCAATTTTTGAAAACTGCAAAAACTAGCTGTTTATTTTACGATTTTTATACATATTCTTATTCTAGTCACTCATTCTTATGTAAAATTAGCCAAGGAATCTAAATCTACTATAGTTATCTCAATAGGGCTTGTAGTTCCAGAGATATCGTCAAAAACAACAAAATTTTTGGGTCAATTTCGAAAAACATCAAACATTGGCTATTTATTTCAAGATTTTTAAATATCTACTTATTCGAAACATGTATTCTATTGCAAAATGAACCAAGGAATCAGAATCTGTAAGAATTTTGATGGTAGGACTGGTAGTTCCCGAGGTACCATCAATAATTCGAAAAAAACTTTAGACTAATTGCACACTAGCTGTTTATTTTAAGATTTTTATATAAATTCTTATTCCCATCACTGTTTCTTATGTCAAATGAGCCACGGAATCCAAATCTACTAAAGGTATCCCAATATAGCTTATGGTTCCAGATCGTCACAAAAAAACACTAAAAATTTTGGGTCAACTTCTGGCCCCTTTTGGGCACTTTTGAAAATATCAAACATTGACTATTTTTGTTTACATTTTTCCAAATAAAACATGAGCCAAGGAGTTCAAATCTACAAGAGTCATGTAAATATGACTTGTGACTCCATTCAAATATTCCAAAATTGGGCCCTTTTTTGAAAATAGCAAACCTTGGCTATTTATTTCAAGATTTTCAAATATTTTCTTATTCCAATCATTTTATGATGAATGAATTGGGGAAGGAAGTCGGAATATAGTTTGTGGGGCCATTTTTGGGTACTTTTCGCCCCAATTCTGTTACTGATTTGGAATGAGATTTTAATTTCGTCAAATAAAACTCTTGTTTGTTGTTTCACCTCTGCCACCTTTTGTAATTTTTGTCGCTCGCTTCGTGCGAATAAATCACCTCTGGCATTCGAGACGTTGCACGACGATCCTCGGGATATTTTAAAGTTAATTTAAGATGTACAATAGGTTACAATGGCACGGAATGAGCTAGTTATAACACAACTCGGCGAGGATAATGCAACATGTCAGTTCGTTGCGCGACTAACGAAAACACCTTTCCCTCACACAATAATTGTTTCGCGAGTTTCCACTACAAAGGAAATGGAAATTACTGTCTAGGTATATACACAGTCCCTCTTTCTCCTTTCGTCCTTGTTGAATTATAGTCGAAAAGCGGCACTTGACTTAATTACTCAGCGCCCAGTAATTGCGATTCATTTCGGGAAAAAGTAAATCCAGACATCTGACAATGTCGGCAATTAGACTTTGTTGAGAGTTTTAAACTCGATGAAAAATACCAATTTTTTAATGCTTTCGATGAATTATCGACACTCGATCGTGGCTTGGAACCGTTTCAAAAAAAGAATAAAGTCGGAGCGATTTTTTATGTGACCCCTATTCACTTAAAAGTGTTTAGATAGGTGCTGGCATAAATCTAAACTATATCGAAAATAAATCCAAAAAATGGGTCACTTTTTATCAAAAAAATTAACTACTCGACTAAATTATTTCCACACAACAATCCAACAATACTTTTGTGAAAGTGTTGCCAACAAACAATTTTAGAAAAAAAAGGCAACTAGTGCAACACCAATAGTAGAAAAGTTTCAAAAAATTACCCAAAAAAGTGAAAATAAATAATAAAGCACTTTCCTCAAACAATATTTTTTAATTTTAATATTTGGACATGTTCTATGGTGGAAATCAATCGTTTTTGATGTTTTTTTCAAGAATATCAAGAGAAAATCGTATTTTTGGCACTTTTTTGAGGGTTTGATAAGCCAACGAATGCTTTTTTAAGCAATTGATAGTGTTTTTCTAAATTTAACTTACTTCCCTCACACTTTGGACCACTTTCTGTGCTAAAAATCGAACAATTTGTCTAGTTTTTGTAAAAAATCTGGGGAAAAAGTGCGTTTTTGGACATTTTTCCAAAATCCTGCCTGTTTTTTAAAAATTGATAGCGATTTTCCAAATTTAAATCACTTGTTTGATGATTTGATGACTTCCAGTCGCACTAAATCAATAACCCCATAATTAAAACCTTCAAAATCAAGCATTTTTAAAGTATATTTTTCGTAAATTGCATTTTGTGAGAATTTGATAAACCAGCGAATGATTTTTGAAGAAACTCATAGTGGTTTTCCTAAACTCAATGTATTTTTTAATCATATTTGAAGATTTACAATGCTAGAATTCAATCGTTTTTTGTTTTTTTGAAGAATTTCAAAGCAAAATCGTGTCTTTGGCACTTTTTTGAGGGTTTGATAAGCCAACGAATGTTTCTTTAAGCAATTGATAGGGTTTTTCTAAATTCAACTTACTTCCTTCATACTTTTTACCACTTTCTGCGCTAAAAATCGAACAATTTTTATCGTTTTTATCAAAAAATCGGGGAAAAAGTGCGTTTTGGGGCATTTTTTCGAAATTTTGTCAGTTTTTTAAGCAATTGAGAGCGATTTTTCCAATTTAAATCATTTGTTTGATGACTTCGATCACTTACATTCGTTAACACCACAATTAAAATGCCCAGCAATTTAAAAGTATATTTTATGTAAATTGCATTTTGTGAGGATTTGATAAACCAATGAATGTCCAAGATTTAGGCCAGTTGTTCCACATTTTTGAATAGAGAGCCAACAGATCCAGCCTCCAATTTGCTCGAAAACGGAACAAGTTTGTTTCTTTGTAAAAACTCTCGGAATGCTCAATTCCCGCCATAAATCATCCCTTAACATCCCTAAAGTGGCTGTTTTGCAGCGCAAAGTGCAGTGTTTACCCCTCGTATTTATCTTGAAATAAGTTTAATTGCGCCAAATCGTTGATTACATCAGAAAAATACGAAATATTTACTCTGCCGGTAATAAATTCGCCATAATATTTGTTTAGTATGTCGGTGTAAAAAAATCGGTTAAAAATAGAACGCGGGAATTGGTGTTCCGGTGTGTAAAAAATTTAATAAAGTTGGAATTCATTAGGTAAAAAAGCTCACTAATTCGGCGACTTTTCTCCGAACGTTCGTTCGCTGTGGCAACAGGTTTCAATAGTTCGATCGCGATTAAAGAGCTTTTGAAAAATGTCGGGAGCTTTGTGGTGTGTAACAGATTGCGGCGGACGCTGTGCGCTTATAAAGCTCATTCACATGTTTGCTTTTTAAAAATTTGCCAGGCGAAATTAAAACGGGAAATCGGACGTATACCTGGATCATCCAACCCATTGAAGGGAAGTCGTAAAAGCTTGTTTGTAATTAGTGTTTATTGCGGTGTAGTTTTACGCCGGAAACGGATTAAGACTTCTGAAGGATTTTGGGAGGCCGACCCAGAGGGACGTCCTCTTTGTTCCAGAAAAAAATTACAAACAAATTTACTACGAGTGGTTATGAGTGAATGAGGCAGATTTGCAGGTAGAGCTGTTTGCAACATTTGCTCCAACAAAATGACGGTCTCAAATCAAAGTATAATTAATTAATTGCTAAATAAACTACAATTATCTATAAAAAAAATTGGAAAAATTGAAACAGTTTTTTATTACTTATCATTTACTTTTCATTGAAAATTTTATTGAAAATTTTCTTAAATATTGGTTCATCAAGTTAAATTCCAGTTCACTACGAGCTTTTCTAAACTCATGGAGTAAAAATTTTCAAAATTTGAAACTCAAAAATGAACGAAAATGACAATAAGTGCCCAAAAATGGCCCCTTGTTATTAAGTGAAATATATTTAAATACTGAATAAAAGTGAGACGAAATCTAATAATCTCATTTTTATTTGATTTAAAACCAAAAAATATTATTTGAAGTCAATTATTATTACTTACACTTTTTTAGGTAACTTTTTCAAAAAAACTTTTGCATTGCGAAGACCCGAAAATAGCCCCAATTTTTATTCTTTTTTCAGTCAACAATAATTAAATAATGAATACTTTTTATAAAAAAAAATGGTAGGGAAAAGCTTCTCAAATAAAGGTTCCAAAAAGGTCCCATTTTGGAAAAAAATTAATTTTGGTTTATCCAAGAAAATTAAATAAATAGTGAGTTCAAGTCGAGTCTTGCCAGACACAGAAAATTAAAGATTTTCAAAATTGGAAACTCATAAATGAACGAGAATGACAATAAGTGCCCAAAAATGGCCCCTTGTTATTATGTGAGAAATGTTTAAATACTGGAAAAAAGTGAGAAGACATCTAATAATCTCATTTTTATTTGATTTAAAACCAAAAAATTTTGTTCGAAGTCAATTATTATTACTTACACTTTTTTAGGTAACTTTTTCGCATTGCGAAGACCCAAAAATAGCCCCAATTTTTTATTCTTTTTTCAGTCAACAATGTTTAAATAATGAACAGTTTTTAAAAGAAAAATGGTAACGAAAAGTTTCTCAAATAAAGGTCCCAAAAAGGACCCACTTTGGAAAAAAATAAATTTTGGTTTATCCAATAAAATAAAATAAATAGTGAGTTCACGTCGAGTCTTGCTAGACACAGAAAGTAAAAATTTTCAAAATTGGAAACTGATAAATGAACGAAAATGACAATAAGTACCCAAAAATGGCCCCTTGTTGTTATGTGAAAATTATTTAATTACTGAATAAAAGTGAGAAAAAAATCTAATAATCTCATTTTTATTTGATTTAAAACCAAAAAATATTGTTTGAAGTCAATTATTATTACTTACACTTTTTTAGGTAACTTTTTCAAAAAACCTTTACATTGCGAAGACCCGAAAATAGCCCCAATTTTTTTTTCAGTCAAAAAGAATTAAATTATGAACACTTTTTATAAGAAAAATGGTAACGAAAAATTTTTCAAATAAAGGTTTACTTACTTTAGTTCACTTTAGAAAAAAATAAATTTTGGTTTATCCAATAAAATTAAATAAATAGTGAGTTCAAGTCGAGTCTTGCTAGACACAGAAAAGTAAAGATTTTCAAAATTGGAAACTCATAAATGAACGAAAATTTCAAAATGGTCCTTTGTTGTTCCAATTTAAGTTGTGAGACCATTTTATGTGAATAATGTTTAAATAATACATATCTTGGATTTATAAACACATTATCATTTGCTTTAAAAAAGATATCAAATGTGTTGATATATCAAAAAAATCGGAACTTTTTCCAGAAATTATTATAAAAACTGTGACATTTATTGATTTGTAGAGTAGAATGTCTTCAAAAATGAGTAAAAAATAGATAACCTGAATTTAGGAACAAATTATCAATTGCTAAAAAATTGTTGACATATCGAACACTGGAATTCATACAAAAACCAACAAAATTATTGATTTCTGGCGGAGAAAGTCCTCGAAAACAAATAAGAATTATAAAAACATTATCAATTGCATTAGGCAATATATCAAACTCTCGCAAAAATATCGTACAAAGCGATTTTTCCCTAACATTAAAACAAAAGCCACAAAAAATTGTTGATTTTTATTGTATAAACTCTTCAAAAGTTAGTAATAAATAAAAGCATTATCAAGTGCCTAAAAAAACACTTTTTGGACTATCAAAACCCTTGCAAAAGTGTCAAAAAACCTATAATTCAATCAAAAACCATTAAAAATCAATTAATTTTGGTCTTGTAGCCCTTCAAAATTTCGAAACAATTTAAAAAAACGCTATCACTTCCTTAAACCTCCACTCCCTTCTATATCAAACCCACTTTAAAACTTACAAGTGCCCAAAACCCGGTTTTTCACCGATAAAATCGATGAATCATCTAAACGCAAGCTACCCTTAATAAAAACAGTCGGACAATAAAAGCGAGGTCATTTCCATTGTGGCTAGATTTGCGCGCACCCCTATATCCTCACATGGACCCGCATCTCCTAATGAATACGTCCTTTGTTCACCTGAGGGCAAATTCGATATATCTCCATCTTCTTAATTAAAACCGTAAGAAATCGTTCGTGGAACAAGAAAAAAAAATCCGGTCATAAACAAGAGGGTGGCAGGCAAAAAGCGACAGATGGTGACGTTGTTACCTCCGGGAGGTGAGACCTATTGTATGCCACGTTCACAACATTTGGCGAACACTTGTCCAGATTTTTGTGCCACAAAGACAAGTTATCAAACTTGATAAGGGATTGTTTACGCGTTACTCATACCTATCATGACCTGACTAACAATTTGGAAGAGAAATGCTCATTGATAAATGTGTTTGTTTAAAATTGATAACGTTTCTAATGACTTTGATAGTGCTTTTCCAAGTTTAAACTCTCGGTACAGCATAACACGACCATTGTTGGTTGGAAAAATATTGATTTTGGCTCATGCAAATGACTTTGATAGCGTTTTTCCAAATTTAAACCACTCGTTACTCACTTTTCTAGACTTTAAACACTATCAAACGCTATAACACGGCCATTGATAGTCGAAAAAGATTAATTTTAGCTAATTATTTGTGTTTACCCCAATTTAAGCCACTTTTGAAGACTTCCAGTACTATCAAATGTTATATATCAGTGATTGATATTTGAAAACTATTGATTTTTGCTATTTTTTTCACATTTGGAAGAGTTAAAACACTATCAAACGCTATAGACCAGCGTTTGATAGTTGAAATTGTGGGTTTTTTCGTGTTTTGGTGAGCGTGGCGTCGCGACGTCCTTTCTGGCGACGCTTTCGCGTCGAAATGCCGCTTATCGAGGGCGGCGTTGTCCGGCGTCGGCGACGTCGTTTTGCGCGCGCCGGTGGTGGGGGGATTCATCTCCTGTATGGAGGAGGGAGGGATGTTTAGTCAGTGTTGGAGCGTCGCGTGTCGCTTTCGGTTCAGTTGGCCATGGTGGCGCGAAGTGAAAGCATGTTTGGTTGTTACGACAGTTACTCCTATCGTTTATGGAGTCTAGCTAATGTATGGAACACCTGCCAACGTAAGTACTACAATAACCAATTACTTTTGTTCACACCCCTCCACCTACCACCTGAACGATTGGACAGGTGCGCAAGGAGGAGGAGCCAAGACAACCTGTTCAGAGATTGGACAGGTGCAAGTGGGCTTGGGAACCGATGGCGACTTGATTTTTATTCAGAGAGGGAGAGGAATGATTCATCACTAGATCAATCATTTGATTTTTGTGTGTGTGTATGTGTGAACACGTCTTTACGAAACGAGTGAAATAATAATAAAAATCAACGTTTTGGGAATTATTTAGGTCATGGTGCGTTACGTTGCGTTCAAATTACCCAAACTTGCGTTCGTGGCAAAGAAATTTCAAATTTACCGACGGTTATGTGATTACGGCTTAATTGTGACACTTAGATTACCATATTTTATTTAAAGTGTAAGCGACACTTTATTATCTTCGTCGTTAAATTGATTTTTGACGAAGAATGGAAACAAAATGTGAATAGGGCTTAATTGTCACATGCCGTTAAGTTGCGCAATCATTTTGTTGTAAATGTTGCGATAAGTGTGAACGGCACTTAATTGGCTCCAAATATTACATTACAACAAATGTGAATAAGGCTTAATTATCACATGTCCTTAAGTTGCACAATAATTTCGTTGTAAATGTTGCGATAAGTGTGAACGGCACTTAATTGGCTCCAAATATTACATTACAACAAATGTGAATAAGGCTTAATTATCACATGCCCTTAAGTTGCACAATAATTTTGTTGTAAATGTTGCGATAAGTGTGAACGGCACTTATTTGGCTCCAAATATTAGATTACAACAAATGTGAATACGGTTTAATTATCACATGCCGTTAAGTTGCACAATAATTTTGTTGTAAATGATGCGATAAGTGTGAACGGCACTTAATTGGCTCCAAATATTACATTACGTTAAGTTACGTAATAGTATGACTATCGAATAAGACAAATAGGTAACTGAAGGTCTGTTTATGTGATGCTTAATATAAAAATTATTTTCATTTTTACGTTCGTTCGGTCAGAATGTAAACCGGGCTTTCTTAACACTTTAAACTGACAGTTTTGTGTGAATATTTTAGTAAAAAAAAATTGGAATAAAGCATAGTGTGAATTATTTGTTTTATTTATAAATTTGAAAATATTTATAAAATTTTCCATGCTTCCCTTATGTTTAGTTTACGTTTCCACTAATCAAGAGTGTGAAAGTATCTTAATTTTCTTAATAGGTAAGTTTTAATTTCCCGTTACGGCACTGTACAAAATTATAGAATTGAAGATGCGTTTAGAGATTTTTTAAGAAATTAGAAAAATAATAATTATAAATATTTTTTAAAGTAGTGTGAACTGGTTACGTTACGAAAAAAACTCACGTTATTTATAATGTAATAAAACTTTTCGTGCTTATGTTATGTTAATTTTCGTATGTTACTTCTCACGACATAAATAGGTAACTGAAGGTCTGTTTATGTGATGCTTAATATAAAAATTATTTTCATTTTTACGTTCATTCGGTCAGAATGTCAACCGGGCTTTCTTAACACTTTAAACTGGCAGTTTTGTGTGAATATTTTAGTAAAAAAAAATTGGAATAAAGCATAGTGTGAATTACTTGTTTTATTTATAAATTTAAAAATATTTTTTATTTTACATGCTTCCCTTATGATTAGTTTACGTTTCCACTAATCAAGAGTGTGAAAGTAGCTTAATTTTCTTAATAGGTAAGTCTTAATATCGCGTTACGGCACTGTACAAAATTATAGAATTGAAGGTGTGTTTAGAGATTTTTTAAGAAATTAGAAAAATAATAATTATAAATATTTTTTAAAGTAGTGTGAACTAGTTACGTTACGAAAAAAACTCACGTTATTTATAATGTAATAAAACTTTAAGTGCTTACGTTATGTTAATTTTCGTATGTTATTACTTCTCACGACATAAATGAGCAATTAAAGGGCTGTTTATTTTAAGAAACACCTTTACATTTACTGACGAAAATGTAAACCGAGCTTTACTAACATGCAAAAGTCGCAAGTTTGTGTTTGGCACTACAGAGAAAAGGAATTAAAAGTAAAGCTTGATTTGCACACTAAAATTGTTTGAACTGGCCTTCAATTTACCTTTTTTTTTTTAGACAAAATTAGGTTGCGTTACGAATGCGTGAACTTACTTTATTTACAATAAAATTAAAGGTTTTGTGCTTACGTTACGTCAATTATCAAAAATTATTTTTCTGTTTGTGTTTAGCGACGGGTTACAGTGTAAACCGAGCTTTATTAACATGCTACAATCGCAGAAATAACAGAAAACAAAAATTAAAAATAATATTGGTTTACACCATTAAATAGTGTGAGCTGGACAAAATTAGGTTGCGCTACGAAAGCCTAATCTTACTTTGTTTACAATGAAATCAAATTTTTTATGCTTACGTTACGTCAATTGCTAGATGTTATTTTTCAGTACATAAATGCACAACTAAAGGTCTGTTTATGTGTTACCTGTAATTTAAGGAAACACTTTTTTACGTTTAGCGACGGGTAAAAGAGTAAACCGAGCTTTATTAACACAATTTTGTATAATATTTATGCTGAAACTAAAAAAAAAATAAAAATAAAGCGTGACTTGTACCGTTAAATAGTGTGAAATGGCCTTCAGTTTTCTGTTATTTTTAATACACAATTAAGTTACGTTACGAAAGCATAAACTTACGTTAATTGTAATGAAAAAATCTTTACGGTTACGGTAATTGTCGAATGTGACCCTTATTATAAAAATTACTTTTTTACGTTCAGCGACGGATAGAAGAGTGTAAACTGAACTTTATTAGCATGCTAATAATTTTAGCATTTTAGAAAATTAAACTAGAATTAAAAATTAGGCTTGATTTAAATGGTGTGAACTGGTCTTCACTATCTTTAATACACACTATTGCTAATTCTTTAAAGTAAAATTTTATAAAAATAAAATGTTTATTGTTGTGTACAATTACACTGGTCAAGTGTGTGAAAGTGGTTTTATTTTCATAATAATGTCTTTAAGTTACATCACCTCAATCAAAACAATTGTCGAACTAAAGGTGTATTTAGAGATTAGCTTAAGGGCAAAGAAATAAGGAAACAGGAATTTTATTTGTATGATTTATTGTAAACAATTGTTAGGGAAATGTGAACTTGCTTTATTTATATAAATAAAGGTAATTGTGGTTTACACATTTTCCGCCTAGCGTTGATTCACAGCTTTTGTTTGTAATATTTTCGTCAATTTTTGTTTTGAGTTTAATCCACTTGGCCTAGTATTCAATTGTCAAACTAAAAATACTTGTCAAAGAATTTGAAAAAAAATGTCTTTATTTTGTGTTGCAGTTTTCCCATTGACAAACGGTGTGAGTAATAAGTGTGAAAAAGATCATAATTTATTAACTATTTTTTCCATTGCTTAAAAATAGATAATTAATTTTTCATTTTTTAATATTGCAGTTGCCTTATTTTTATAAAGCCTAGTTTACAGAACACGTAACTTTAATTCAACAGTCCTTTAATTAAAGCGTGCCTTAAATAAAGAAATCACTGATTTTTAGTTTTTAACACTGTTGTTACGTTATTTTGATAAAGCCAAGTTTACATGACACGTAGTGTTATCTGGACGTTTCCTTAAGAAATAACTAATTTGACATTTTTCAATGGTGAACTTGCTTTATTTATATAAATAAAGGTAATTGTGGTTTACACATTTTCCGCCAAGCGTTGACTCAGCTTTTGTTTGTAATATTTTCGTCAATTTTTGTTTTGAGTTTAATCTACTTGGCCTAGTATTCAATTGTCAAACTAAAAATACTTGTCAAAGAATTTGAAAAAAAATGTCTTTATTTTGTGTTGCAGTTTTCCCATTGACAAACGGTGTGAGTAATAAGTGTGAAAAAGATCATAATTTATTAACTATTTTTTCCATTGCTTAAAAATAGATAATTAATTTTTCATTTTTTAATATTGCAGTTGCCTTATTTTTATAAAGCCTAGTTTACAGAACACGTAACTTTAATTCAACAGTCCTTTAATTAAAGCGTACCTTAAATAAAGAAATCACTGATTTTTAGTTTTTAACACTGTTGTTACGTTATTTTCATAAAGCCAAGTTTACATGACACGTAGTGTTATCTGGACATTTCCTTAAGAAATAACTAATTTGACATTTTTCAATGGTGAACTTGCTTTATTTATATAAATAAAGGTAATTGTGGTTTACACATTTTCCGCCAAGCGTTGATTCACAGCTTTTGTTTGTAATATTTTCGTCAATTTTTGTTTTGAGTTTAATCTACTTGGCCTGGTATTCCTTTGTCAAACTAAAAATAATTGTCAAAGCATTTGAAAAAAAAAATGTCTTTATTTTGTGTTGCAGTTTCCCCATTGACAAACGGTGTGAGTAATAAGGAGAGCGACGATCTCAACACCACCACCAGCTCAAACGGCGACTATTACATCAAATGTCCGCAGTGTCAGAAAGGATGTCAAACGTTTCATGCGTTAAAAGAGCACATGGAGACGTCTCACGCCGATTTGACAGCTTCAAGTCCTGAAAATGGACTTTTGACGACGACGACGACAACGACGTCCACATCACCAAACGTCGCCGTCTCGCCGACGACGCCTTCCACAGGAGGTCCCTTCGGGTGCTCGCAATGCACCACCTCCTTCGCCACCAAAGACCAACTGGACAAACACGAATTGTTGCATTCGCCTAATGCTCAAGTGGTAAGTGCACAAAAATTAACATAAAGTCTAATTTACAATTCCAACTAACTTAAACGTTATGTTAAGGAAACATTATTTTTTCAATGTAGGGATGGATGTTATTGTTACCTATGCATTTTTCTTGAAAAAGCTTGACTTATAAAACACGTAATCTTATCTGGCGTTTTGTTCCTTTAATATACTGTGAACGGAGCTTTAGAAAACATATTAATTTGTCATTTTTTAATTTTGCGGTTGCGTTATTTTTGATAAAGCCTCACGTAATGTTAATTTCACGCAATTAGGTTAAGGAATTATAGGTGTTTCGTTTTATAACATTGCGGTTACGTTATTTTACAAGATTTGCAGTGTTATTTTTTTCATAAGAATTACATTTTTCAACGCTGCACTGGAATTGGTTTTTGTCTTTTTTTTTAAATAAAGGCATGATTTAATTCATTATTCATTTTCGGACATTGCGGTTACGTTATTTTGATAAAGCCAAGTTTATACAACACGGAGTGGACAACCCTTTCAATTTTGCGTTAAGTTAAGAAATCACTGTTTTTTTTTAAATTAACACTGGTTATGTTATTTGGATAAAGTTACGTTCACAAGGCATGTAGTGTTATTTGGACTACGTTTCCTTAAGAAATAATTAATTTCGCAATTACGTTATTTTTTCTTGATAATGATAATAATTTACTATTTTTCCATTCCTTGAAGATCGATCATTAAAATTTTTGATTTTTTACGATATTTTCATAAAGCCAAGTTTACACGGCACGTAGTGTTAAATAAAGAAATAATTAATTCCACATATTTTAATGGGGCAGTTACGTTATTTGTTCTTAATAAAGATCATAATTTGCTATTTTTTCCATTGCTTAAAAATAAATAATTATTTTTTCATTTTTTAATATTGCGGTTGCGTTATTTTTATAAAGCCTAGTTTACAGAACACGTAACTTTAATTGAACAGTCCTTTAATTAAAGCGTGCATTAGATAAAGAAATCACTGATTTTTATTTTTCAACACTGTTACGTTATTTTAATAAAGCCAAGTTTACAAGATAGGTAGTGTTATCTGGACGCTTCCTTACGAAATAACTAATTTGACATTTTTCAATGGCGCAGTTACGTTACTTTTTCTTGAAAAAGATCATAATTTATTAACTATTTTTTCCATTGCTTGAAAATAAATAATTATTTTTTCATTTTTTAATATTGCGGTTGCGTTATTTTTATAAAGCCTAGTTTACAGAACACGTAACTTTATTTCAATAGTCCTTCAATTAAAACGTGCATTAGATAAAGAAATCACTGATTTTTATTTTTCAACACTGTTACGTTATTTTAATAAAGCCAAGTTTACAAGACAGGTAGTGTTATCTGGACGTTTCCTTAAGAAATAACTAATTTGACATTTTTCAATGGCGCAGTTACGTTACTTTTTCTTGAAAAAGATCATAATTTATTAACTATTTTTTCCATTGCTTGAAAATAAATAATTATTTTTTCATTTTTTAATATTGCAGTTGCCTTATTTTTATAAAGCTTAGTTTACAGAACACGTAACTTTAATTGAACAGTTTTTTAATTAAAGCGTGCATTAGATAAAGAAATCACTGATTATTATTTTTTAACACTGTGGTTACGTTATTTGGATAAAGCTACGTTTACAAGGCACGTAGTGTTATTTGGACGTTTCCTTAAGAAATAACTACTTTGACATTTTTCAATGGTGCAATTATGTTACTTTTTCTTGAAAAAGATCATAATTTAGTAACTATTTTTCCATTGCTTGAAAATAGATAATTAATTTTTCATTTTTTAATATTGCGGTTGCGTTATTTTTATAAAGCCGAGTTTATAGAACACGTAACTTTAATTGAACAGTCCTTTAATTAAAGCGTGCATTAAATAAAGAAATCACTGATTTTTATTTTTTGACACTGTTGTTACATTATTTTGATAAAGCCAAGTTTACATGACACGTAGTGTTATCTGGACGTTTCCTTAAGAAATAACTAATTTGACATTTTTCAATGGTGCAGTTACGTTACTTTTTCTTGAAAAAGATCATAATTTATTAACTATTTTTTCCATTGTTTGAAAATAGATAATTAATTTTTCATTTTTTAACATTGCGGTTACGCTATTTTTATAAAGCCTAACTTATACAACACGCAATGACATTTGAACAGTCCTTTTATAATTTGCACGTAATACTAATCTGGCGTTATGTTAAAAAAAATACTGTTTTTTCTTCATTTTTAAACACTGTTGTTACGTTATTTTTATAAAGCCAGATTTACAAGACACGTAGTGTTATTGGAACTACTTAATTTTTTTACAAAAAATTGTTAATTAACTTTTTTTTTGTTGGCTGTGTAGTTTATACTAAAGAATGATTTTGTCTAAAAAAGGTTTTAGTTGTATTACATTTGTGATTTTGACGTTTAAAATTTAATTCCTACTTTATAAAGCTTATCAAAGCTGAAATTAAAATTAATAATAATTATAAAGTGTAGTTTATTCCCTGCCCTAAACAACCAAAAACAATTTCTTCCGTCAAAAATTTCAAGGGCACAAATGTCAATGCAAAAATTAAAATTAAAGATTAATTTATTATTAATTTCAAATTTTGTCACTAGTATAAAATAATTTGTGGGCTATGAAAAATGTAATAGACGATTAATCTCTACTATTAAAGGCACTCACTCGCTACCACTCGTTCGTGCTTTAAACAATTTTGATTTTTAATCGCCTTCACTAACAAATTAGTTTATTAAATAACTTTTAACGTTAAATTCATATAAAATCAAATGTATTTTATAAAAACCAGTTTTTGCAATTTTTTGGCTGATTTGCTAACAAAAACACGCGTCACTCGGTGGTTGTAAATCACTTTTTTACAACGTGTTTGTTCACTTGTAGAAAAATCTCGCCTATTTATAGCCACCCTCTACCTACACTTAAGGTTAAGGGTGCGGCAATAAACAATTACAGCTTCTCGTTGTCATAAACGCGTCGAAAACAATAAAGGGGTGATGCATAAAAAAATTCCTATCTATTTCCCTGCATAAGATTAAAACAGTCATCGCAGGATAAGAAAGAGGGACGTCAAGTAAAGTGAAATCCGTTGATTCATTAATGATTCACTGACAAGTGAAATAAATGGGATCGATTTCATGAATCTAGTTTTTCGATTAGTTTTTCTTGTATGTTAATTATTACGGGAGGTGATGGAGGGGAGAGGAGCTTAAAAAATGATAAATGAGTTGGGAAAAAGGTCGACTGTATAATTTTTGACGTTAATATTAATGAAAGTCCTTAATCAATCAAGACTTGAGTCTTGCCGAATTGTTTCTATTTTCGAAAATGAAAATTTTAATGGATTTATGATGACAACAGCACACACCGCTCGCTTCTATGTTATTATTAATCGAAAAGAGAAAAAAGAATTTATTTTTGGACCATCTCAAGGTGTGTATTTCTGGAACGTGACCCAGAGGAAAACTCCGTTCTTTGTTACAACAGGAGGGTGTGTTTTTTGTACGTTTTGTCTCTCCTAATCCAATTAAATTCAAATCTGGATGATCTGTCAAGTTATGACGGACGTACACCTGCTCCTCCACACTGTGGAAAAAAATTAAAAGTTGTACTAACTTGCTTTAGAACATTTCCGACCGATTCTTTCGGCTTTTACGACCCAAAAGAACATCTGTACATAATTCTAGGTATTGGCTCTTTTCACTAAAAACATTTCCAAGAACCACTCATGATAATTAACGACACACGATTTAAAAAACACCGGTAAACAAGTTTAAATTAATGAAATCGTCGAGAAAATTCATAAAAATTAAACCTCAGCACCCACATTGCTGCTACCTACATACAAACGTGTGTGGCTTAATTCGATTCAATGAAAAAATTCTCCATTTCCTATTATTATTATTATTATTATTATCAGACGTGTGTGTGTTGTGTTTCGCACCTATTGCATGAATCATCAGGGATTCAAGTAAACTAAAGGTTCCCAACGTATCATCGTAACAATTTTCTAAACATTCAAGATATTATGAATGAGTTTTATGGGAATGAGAAAGCGGTCACAAGTTATGGACGGCTCTACCTGACCACCAATCAAACGGTTCGAGTTTCTCAGAGGGTGGATGTAAAATGGGGCTTTCAAGGTGAGGGTTGTTCAAAGTGGAGGGAAAGTTTCAGTGACAAATAATTTTTTTTTCAAACGAGTACCGAAATTGTAAAAACTAGAAATTATGAAACAATAATTTAGTTGAAATGCTTAATTATTAAAAGCTTTTGTTTAACTCATAATGTTATCTGTCTGTCGGTTATTTTTTCGGAGCCAAATTTGAAAGGGTTCCCGTTGTCCCACTGAATTGAAATTTTGCATACTTACTTAATCTGCGTGACAATGCAATCCTATGTAGTTAAATACCCCCGAAAGGGGTTAAATGGGGTTTTCAAATTTTAGGTTATGTTTACAAAGGGGTTTTCGATTTGTACATACCGTAACTTATACCGACATAGACGGTATGTTGGTCATTTGGACGTCACGGTAGAGGCACAGTGTAATAACAATAAATCTATGCAATCAATAAAGACTAAAAAGCAAAAAATAAAAATATACAAAAAAAATGTTTTTTTTAAAAAAAGCTTTTATTTAAAAGACGCGCTAAAAAGTAAAAAATAATGAATTGTAAAAACTAGAAATTATGAAACAATAATTTAGTTGAAATGCTTAATTATTAAAAGCTTTTATTTAACTCACAATGTTGTCTGTCTGTCGGTTATTTTTTCGGAGCCAAATTTGAAAGGGTTCCCGTTGTCCCACTGAATTGAAATTTTGCATACTTACTTAATCTGCGTGACAATGCAATCCTATGTAGTTAAATACCCCCGAAAGGGGTTAAATGGGGTTTTGAAGTTTTAAGTTATGTTTACAAAGGGGTTTTCGATTTGTACATACCGTAACTTATACCGACATAGACGGTATGTTGGTCATTTGGACGTCACGGTAGAGGCACAGTGTAATAACAATAAATCTATGCAATCAATAAAGACTAAAAAGCAAAAAATAAAAATATACAAAAAAAATGTTTTTTTAAAAAAAGCTTTTATTTAAAAGACGCACTAAAAAGTAAAAAATAATGAATTGTAAAAACTAGAAATTATGAAACAATAATTTAGTTGAAATGCTTAATCATTAAAAGCTTTTATTTAACTCACAATGTTGTCTGTCTGTCGGTTATTTTTTCGGAGCCAAATTTGAAAGGGTTCCCGTTGTCCCACTGAATTGAAATTTTGCATACTTACTTAATCTGCGTGACAATGCAATCCTATGTAGTTAAATACCCCCGAAAGGGGTTAAATGGGGTTTTCAAATTTTAGGTTATGTTTACAAAGGGGTTTTCGATTTGTACATACCGTAACTTATACCGACATAGACGGTATGTTGGTCATTTGGACGTCACGGTAGAGGCACAGTGTAATAACAATAAATCTATGCAATAAATAAAGACTAAAAAGCAAAAAATAAAAATATACAAAAAAAATGTTTTTTAAAAAAAGCATTTATTTAAAAGATGCACTAAAAAGTAAAAAATAATGAATTGTAAAAACTAGAAATTATGAAACAATAATTTAGTTGAAATGCTTAATTATTAAAAGCTTTTATTTAACTCACAATGTTGTCTGTCTGTCGGTTATTTTTTCGGAGCCAAATTTGAAAGGGTTCCCGTTGTCCCACTGAATTGAAATTTTGCATACTTACTTAATCTGCGTGACAATGCAATCCTATGTAGTTAAATACCCCCGAAAGGGGTTAAATGGGGTTTTCAAATTTTAAATTATGTTTACAAAGGGGTTTTCGATTTGTACATACCGTAACTTATACCGACATAGACGGTATGTTGGTCATTTGGACGTCACGGTAGATGCACAGTGTAATAACAATAAATCTATGCAATCAATAAAGACTAAAAAGCAAAAAATAAAAATATGCAAAAAAAAATGTTTTTTTTTAAAAAGCTTTTATTTAAAAGACGCACTAAAAAGTAAAAAATAATGAATTGTAAAAACTAGAAATTATGAAACAATAATTTAGTTGAAATGCTTAATCATTAAAAACTTTTATTTAACTCACAATGTTGTCTGTCTGTCGGTTATTTTTTCGGAGCCAAATTTGAAAGGGTTCCCGTTGTCCCACTGAATTGAAATTTTGCATACTTACTTAATCTGCGTGACAATGCAATCCTATGTAGTTAAATACCCCCGAAAGGGGTTAAATGGGGTTTTCAAATTTTAAATTATGTTTACAAAGGGGTTTTCGATTTGTACATACCGTAACTTATACCGACATAGACGGTATGTTGGTCATTTGGACGTCACGGTAGATGCACAGTGTAATAACAATAAATCTATGCAATCAATAAAGACTAAAAAGCAAAAAATAAAAATATACAAAAAAAAATGTTTTTTTTTTAAAAGCTTTTATTTAAAAGACGCACTAAAAAGTAAAAAATAATGAATTGTAAAAACTAGAAATTATGAAACAATAATTTAGTTGAAATGCTTAATTATTAAAAGCTTTTATTTAACTCACAATGTTGTCTGTCTGTCGGTTATTTTTTCGGAGCCAAATTTGAAAGGGTTCCCGTTGTCCCACTGAATTGAAATTTTGCATACTTACTTAATCTGCGTAACAATGCAATCCTAGGTTAAATACCCCCTAAAGGGGTTAAATGGGGTTTTGAAGTTTTAGGTTATGTTTACAAAGGGGTTTTCGATTTGTACATACCGTAACTTATACCGACATAGACGGTATGTTGGTCATTTGGACGTCACGGTAGAGGCACAGTGTAATAACAATAAATCTATGCAATAAATAAAGACTAAAAAGCAAAAAATAAAAATAAACAAAAAAAAATGTTTTTTTAAAAAAAGCTTTTATTTAAAAGACGCACTAAAAAGTAAAAAATAATGAATTGTAAAAACTAGAAATTATGAAACAATAATTTCGTTGAAATGCTTAATTATTAAAAGCTTTTATTTAACTCACAATGTTGTCTGTCTGTCGGTTATTTTTTCGGAGCCAAATTTGAAAGGGTTCCCGTTGTCCCACTGAATTGAAATTTTGCATACTTACTTAATCTGCGTGACAATGCAATCCTAGGTAGCTAAATACCCCCTAAAGGGGTTAAATGGGGTTTTGAAGTTTTAGGTTATGTTTACAAAGGGGTTCTCGATTTGTACATATACCGTAACATAGACGGTATGTTGGTCATTTGGACGTCACGGTAGATGTACAGTGTAATAACAATAACTCTATGTAATAAATAAAGACTAAAAAGCAAAAAATAAAAATATATAAAAAAATCTTTTATTTGAATGTACAAAGTGGTATTTTAATTTAATGCGGCCAATTAATTTCAAATGTGTGTAACAAACTGTTGGTTTTTTATGATCTCGTTTTTATTTTTAGTCAACCACACAAAGCAACTTTCAAGTTCTTAAAATACTTCCACTTATAAAGTAAGCCCGCTTGGTTGTGTTTCAGCCGAAATTAAATGAAATCGAATCGAGTGGCGTAATTCAGCGAGAATTTCTCAAGTCGCTCTTTAACAAGCTTCATTATTATGATTACGGATTCTATCGTCCGTCCGTTCGTGTTATTCACATGATCTCTTCACGTGTCAAATGTAAGCAAATGTTGTGTGTTTGTATTAATTAAAAGCTACTGGTTGTCGTCTAAAACTCCTCATCTGAACTCTCCTCGAGTTGTGATGTTTGACTCACATTAATGGAAAGGCCATAAGGGCTTTGAGGTCAATTGCTGTGTTTACGTAACATCGGTAATAAGATGAGTAATTGTTTTGTCCTCTCTCACACAGCTGCACAAAAATTACCCTTCGTTAACAACACACTCACCGAATTGTTTTAATAATAATTATACGAGGCGGACGAGGTGATTGATCGCAACTAAATTCCAACAAAAACTTTAACCGATTTTAAAAATGTATAAAGCTTCTAGCTTTAATTTCATTCAGAAAAAGTCTTGAAAAGCGAGTTGAGTTCAAATAAAATTATAAAAACTTGGAATTTTTAATTTAAGTGTTAAAATTTAATTTCGACTAAGTAAATACTGATTGTATTTATTATATAAATGTTTAAAAAATGTTTGAAACAGTGTTGAAAGATAAAGTTTGGGTCCATCCAAAATTTGATCAAAAAAGATAGAAAAAGAAAAAAAAAATAAGTCTCAAAAATAATTTTTGTACAATGCAATTTTGTTTAGAATCAAAAAAATAGCAAAGGTTTTTTTCAAAAACAAAAAGGAAAAAAATCTTCATGTTTGCCGGTAAGTAAGAATTACTTATTTTTGCCAAAAACAATGTCCTAAAACAAAAACACTAGTGATTTTGTTTAGTTTTATTGAAATTACAATTTCTATTATAAACACAACAATCACATCGGAATAACCAAAAAAATTGTGTCATTGGCAAATACAGAAATCGTATTGTTAGAAATAGTTGAGACAGCACTAATTTGTTATATTAAGATGCGAATTTTAATAATTAATTAAAAAATAATAATTTAGAATTGTCAGGAAGGTAATATATGTTGTCAAAAACAAAAAGCAACTTGTCAAATATTTTATTTTATTATAATTACGCTCTTAATTTTACTTTCACCTTGTTGACTCTTAAGCCGAGATTGGCACAATCATCCAAAATAAATACAGCATTGTAAAAAAACGTAAAAGTTTTTAACAAAAACAAAAAAACCACTTTGTTTGTTTTTTTTGTTGAAACAATTGTCAAAATAAAAAATTACGTCAAAAATATAGAAAAAAGCAAAACTGTGTGATAATTTGTCGATAAGTATTACAATAAAAGTATTAGGTACAATAATTTATGGAAAATCGGTATAGTCTTTTGTCAAAAACAGAAAGGGATAGATCGAACACTGGCGTTTTTATTTATGTTTATTGAAATAGTATTTATCTTAACACACAATAATAGAAATTGACAAATGTTGTATAGAAATGATATGATTGTCAAATACAAAAATTGCGTTGTCAAAAACAAAAAAAAACTTCGTATTACATTGTGTTTGAAAAAAGTAAAAAACAAAAAATTTCTGACAAACAGAAATAAAATCGTTATTTCAAATGTTAGACAAACTGTAAATGCATTTTTCTTATCACAGAACGATACAAATTATTGGCAAATGTTCATATCTCAAAAAGTTAGAAGATATTAATATCATTGTCAAAAACAAAAAATTGTTGTCAAAACAGAAATAAAATCGTTGTTATTTTCGAGATTAATATTTGTCGAAAACACTGTTTTATATAAAATGGACACAGTTTTTGACAAAAACAGAAAGGGATAGATCGAACATTGGCGTTTTTTTATTTATGTTTTTTAAAATAGTATTTATCTTAACACACAATAATAGAAATTGGCAAATGTTTACATGTGAACAATGTATAGAAATGATATAATTGTCAAATACAAAAATTACGTTGGCAAAAACAAAAAACTTGGTCGTATTGAATTATCTTTGAAAAAAGTCAAAAACAATGTATGTAAAATCAGCATTGTTTGGTGTCAAAAACAGAAAGGGACAAGTCGACCACTGGCTTTTTTTCATTATGTTTAATGAAAGAGTAACAACAGAAATTGACAAACGTTCACATCCGAATAACCCAGAAATAATATCATTGTCAAAAACAGAATTAAAGTCAAAAACAAAACAAGCGAAAATGTGTTTGTATGTATTTATCGATAAGTATTGCAATAAGTATGTATCAGGACAGTTAATGTGTGTAGAATTGGCATAATTGTTGTCAAAAACAGAAAGAAACAGTAGAAACACAAGCGTTTTTTTTTATTTATGTTTGTTGTAAATGCATTTTTCTTACCACAAAATGATACAAATTATTGACAAATGATCACATCTCAACAAGCTAGAAGATGTATTATTGTCAAATACAATGTTGTCAAAAACAAAAAATTGTCAAAACAGAAATAAAATTGTTGTTATTTTCGAGATTAATATTTATCGAAAACAATGTTTTATGTAAAATCAACACAGTTTTTGTCAAAAACAGAAAGGGGCAGATCTAACACTGGCATTTTTTTATTCATGTTTATTGACAACAGAAATTGACTGAATAAGCTAGAAATAGTGTCAAATACAAAAATGCGTTGTCAAAAACAGAAATAAAGTGGTTATTTTCAAGATTAATGTTTGTAGAAAATAATGTATGTAAAATCGGAATAGTTTTTGTCAAAAACAGAAAGGGACAGATCTAAAACTGGCATTTTTTTATTCATGTTTATTGACAACAGAAATTGACTGAATAAGCTAGAAATAGTGTCAAATACAAAAATGTGTTGTCAAAAACAGAAATAAAGTGGTTGTTATTTTCAAGATTAATGTTTGTAGAAAATAATGTATGTAAAATCGGAATAGTTTTTGTCAAAAACAGAAAAGGACAGAACTAACACGGGCATTTTTTATTTATGTTTATAGAAACAGTATTTTTCTTAAGACACAACAACAAAAAGCTAGAAATAGTGTTATTGTCAAATACAAAAATGCATAGTCAAAAACAAAAAATCCTTCATTGGAAAATTGTCAAAAACAGCAAAAAAACCGTCGTTATTTTGCAGTCCTGTAAAATCTGCAACAAAACCTTCGCCAACGTGTACCGCCTTCAACGTCACATGATCAGCCATGACGAGAGCGCCGTACTTCGCAAATTCAAATGTACCGAATGTGATAAGGCTTTTAAATTCAAACACCACTTAAAGGTAAGTCTTTTAAACGTTTAATAATTTTTTTCTCAATGTTTGTTCATTTAGGAACACATTCGAATCCACAGTGGCGAAAAACCATTCGAATGTCCCAACTGTGGCAAACGTTTCTCCCACTCAGGATCCTATTCTAGTCACATGACATCGAAAAAATGCCTCGTGATGAATCTAAAACTGGGTCGTGCACGTCCCAACACCCCTCAAAATCATCGCCCTTTAAAACAACAACGTCCAATCAACAATAACATCAACACAAGTCCAAACCATAACACCTATCTTCCAATTCTTCCAAAATATTCCGAATTTCTTCAACCACCCTTCTATCTAGCACCACCAAATCTTCCATCAATCAGTCCCTATTCTATTCCGAATTTAGGCCACATTTTTGAACAGTTACAACAATCACCTCTACGACCTCCACTTCCACCTGGTGATGATTATGTGCAAACAACGCCACCAATCAAAGAAGAAGAACTCAAGTCAAATACGTCCAGTTGTGGTGAACTTGTAATGGATGAAGAAGAAGTAACAATAAAGAATGAAGAAACCGCTCCCAGTAACAATGGAGACTTGGAGGCGGTAAAACGCATCCTGGAAACTGTAAACGCAACTGTAACCAAACAGTTGTTACAGGCCAACATTACAAAATTCTCATCTGAATCATCATCAAGTGACAACTCATCACAACATTCCCCCAAAGAAGAACAACACGAAACAAGTGAAGGTCTTGCAGCAAAATTGGAAGACATAGTCCAAGTGAAAGAAGAAGATGAAGAAATCGATAGTGAATCGGTTACAACAACCGATCATGTTTCCGAAGATGGACGTAAAGTACGAGTACGTTCGTTAATCTCCGATGAACAATTGAAAGTACTCAAAGATCACTACAAGTTAAATCCACGACCAAAACGTGAAGATTTGGAAAAAATCGCTGATACGATTGGTTTTCCTGTTCGTGTGGTCCAGGTGTGGTTTCAGAATACAAGGGCCCGTGACAGACGCGAGGGACGCCTTATACAGGTGCCCTACAGTCCGGCCCTGCGTTACCCTTTGGTGCCTTCTTCCTCACTCACAATCTCCTACAATGAACAACCATTGGATTTGTCAACAAAACGTGGCCCACCTTCAATTGAATCATCAACTCCTGGTAGTTCCCCCAGGCCTGAACTTATAGACCATGAAGCTATTAATTTAACTAAAACACCACCATCACCTATTGATTTTAATAGTAGTAGTCGGTTGGCACAAATTTTGGCACAACCGAAATTATCAATGAGTACGATGGGTTTAGTACCAATGGAACAATGGGATTTACCGAGTTTATCTCAATTGATTACGAATCGTTTGAATTCGTTAAGTCCGAAGATTGATGAAGGTGGGGATGAAAAGAGGGGGAAAGTGTCACAGTATGTATTGAAAAGTCTAGGAAGTCCTGTACTTGGAGGTGGAGATGGAGAAGTGGAAGGGCAGTTTAGTTGTGATCAGTGTGATAAGGCGTTTTCGAAGCAGAGTTCATTGGCCAGGCACAAATATGAGCATTCAGGTAAGAGCCAATCACGAATGGTGGATTTGGCGCCTAATTTAAAATAAGGCGGTTTGATTGGCTTACAATTTAAAATCTTTGACATTTGGTAAGAATATAAAATTATTAAATTAACGGAATTGGTTCGATTTTTTACTAAAAAGTTTACTAAAAACGTTTGATTGATTTAAAATTAAAGCAATATAATTATTTCAAATCTTGGAAACTTCGTTTTGAACATGCAAGTTTTCTAGTTTTTATTTAAATTTTTTTTTATTTTGCAAAATCTAAGGTTGGTAAAATGTAAATTAAAAAAATCACCGTCGTTTTGGATTATTTTTCACGAAAAACGTCCAAAAGTTTATTGGCAAGGCAGAAATCTGAGCGTTCAAATACGAGCCAATCACAAATGGTGGATTTGGCGCCTATTTTTAAATGCGGCTGTTTGATTGGTTTACAACTAAATCTTTGACGTTTAAGATCTCGATCTTTTTTTTTTGTAAGATAAGAATGTAAAATAATTAAAATAATTTGGTGCTATTTTCCACTAAAAAAGTCGGTTAAGCACACAAATGGAAGGTTTGGCGCCAATTTTAAAATACGCCGGTTTGATTGGTTTTAAATCCATTTTCACTCATAACTTTTATCAGATTCTTTAATTTTTATTTAAATATTTCTTTTTTAATACGGCAGTTTGATTGGTTTAAAATTGAAGCAGTATATTTGAAATCTTTGACATTTAAAATTTCGGAAACTTCGTTTTGATTGGTCTAGTTTTATAGATTTCTATTTTTCTAACGATTTTTTTTTATTTTGCAAATCTAAAGTTGATAGAATGTAAAATTAAAAAAATCAACATCGTTTTGGATTATTGTTCACGAAAAACGTCTAAAAGCTCATGGGCAAAGCAGAAATCTGAGCATTCAAATAAGAACCAATCACAAATGGCAGACATGGCGCTAATTTTGAAATGCTGCCATTTGATTGGTTTAAAATTTAAACGCTAAATTTAAATTCTCTGACTTCAAATCTCGACAAATTCTTAAAAATAAATACTGAATTTTGTGCCGTTTTTTCCTCACCTATAATTTAAAAAAAGCGACATGACCGAAACGAGCATTCAGGTAAGGAGCAATCACAAGCGATGGAATTTTTGGGTGGTAAATTTGAAATTTTTGGCTATTACTACTATTAACTGTTTCAAAACTATAAAAACGCCAACGTCGCATTTTCTCTCAAAATTAGTTGTTATAAATTATTTGTGCACTTCAAAAAATTAATAGCTAATGTAATTTATAGTTTCAATAACAGATCTAATAATTAATAACTATTTTACATTTTTACCAACCTTATTTAAAAAAATAATTTGGTAAAATGCGACGTTGGCGTTTTTATAGTTTTGAAACGGCTAATACTATATTACTAGTTTGGGAATTTAGATTTTTATCAAGATTTTTTTAATTATTCGAGATATATCCAAAGGTGGTAGGATTGTAAAATAACCACTTTGAATAGAAATAACCACCAAAAAAACGTCTAAATCTTCATGGATAGATGGCAGGTTTGGCGCCAATTTTGAAATACGCACATTTGATTGGTTTAAAATTAAAGCGGGAAATTTAAAATCGGTCTTTACGTTTTCTATATATTTTTTTGAAATACTATTTCAATGATAATTCTGTGCCACTTCAACGTCAGTGCCAAAAAAAGTTTATTTAAAAAAAACGAAAACAAAAAGTGCAAAAATGCATAAATAATTTAAAAAAAAAAGGAAAAAGATAAAATTTTCAATCCAAATGACCATAAATTTTGAGATATTTTTCTTGTGTTTTATTATGTGAAGTTTTAAGCAACTTTTGGGATATTATTACGGACAAAAAGTGAGGTTAAGTTTCAAAAAAACTCAAAAACATCATTCCTTTATTTATACTATGAGTACTTGGTAAATTATTCAAAATTCGTGATTTTGATATCTGGAATGTCAAACTTTTGAATTTTTGGACATTTTTAATCCAATTTTGTGAAAAAAAAACAAAAAATTTGTCGAAGAATTCAATTTTTCGGTTTTTTTAAATCATGTTTCGATTTTGCGCAAAACGATTTTCAAAAATTCAATAAAAAAAATTCAAATTCAAATTTCAGAATGCAGCACTCTGATTGGCCGACACATGCCAGACGGACCAATCACAGTGTTGTTCCTGGAAACGAGAGTTCATTGACCCCAGACGCAAAAAAATCGAAAAATTACTTACATTTCGCCAAAAAACCGTCCCGATTGACCATAAAACCGTTTCTATCCGTCACGAACGGTTCTATACCGGTTTAACCTAACTTTAAGTAAAAAAATTCGTTTTTTTTTCCACCGAAACACCAAAAAGTGAATTAACACCACAACAAAAACGCTTATTATGATTATTATCATTAAATTATAACACTTTTCACTCACTAGTGCCTTTACGAACGTTTTAAAACACAATTTTGTAAAAATATGTGATTTACCAAACAAACGCGTCTGAAAAAAGTTGGCGACTGAAGCGCCCTCTAGTGTTTGCAAAACTTGTAATTTCTACAAAATAAAATTAAATAACGATAATTACGGACGTGTTTTAGCAATTGTGTTACGTTTTGTACCACAAAATGCCCCTAAAGTGTGTGTAAATAATTAAAATTTGATTTTTTGGTCAAGTAGGGCGCCCTCTGGTGGTCACTCAAAACCGAAAAATTTGCAATAAAACGGCAAAATCTTAGTGTTGTTATTGATTGTCTCGCCTCTGATTGTAACAAATTGATTGATTATCGTATTTTGGCGTTTTGAAGCCGCACAATCACTAATAATTAATAAAGTATGAATGCTGCTTCAAATGCGGTGTATTTGCAGCGCGCGCTTTTGGCGCCAAATTTAAAAATTTGTTTTTTCAGGTCAAAGGCCGCACAAATGCGACGAATGTCCCAAGGCCTTCAAACACAAGCACCACCTGACCGAACACAAGCGTCTCCACAGCGGTGAGAAGCCGTTTCAGTGTGTGAAATGTCTGAAACGTTTTTCGCATTCTGGTTCGTACAGCCAACATATGAACCATCGCTATTCGTATTGTAAGCCGTACAGAGAGTAGGTTTAATTACGAATCAGTTCCAGTACTTAGACTTGACCTTCTTGCCAGCCACGCAAAAACAAACCAAAATGTTGTAAATAGTATTTAAAAGAGAGTTTATAAGAGTTTCGTTGGTTTTGAAATTAGCATGTACATACTTGTCTGGTACCTGTATAACAATACTCGGATTTAATTAATGATTAAAGTATACAGTTTCGTGCCAGTTGAATCAAATGTCTTCCAGCAGAGGGCAGCTGGAGGCAAAATGTTCGATGTGCAATGCGCCGTAGTTACGTTATTGTGATTGGAATATTTAAAATATTTTTTTATTGTAGATATTGTAAAATAAAACGTGTTGCTTTCGAAGTGCCATACACACCAACGATGAATAATTGTATAATAGCCTTTGTGTGATTGTAGATTGGTTTCGGAACATCGATATTGATAGTTATATGCCTTTAGTTGATAACAGTACAATAAAGGGGCGTTTCATGACAATACGTAGTAACCAAACAATACAATGAACAAATGGTGCAACTAACTCACTTTTATAAGAAGCATTTAAACGGTGATTGAGTTACCACAAGTTTTAGAATACTTTAAAGGCGGCTGGGCACAAGATGACGCCATCTTGTGCCCAGCCGCCCTGATGAAACCATTCCAAATTGCGTACCTAAGATTATTATTTCCAGCGTGTGACTAATGGATAAGATTTGTTGACAATAATGTAGCCATTTGATATAAACCTATTTACTTAGTACTGCTAATGTTAATTCATAAAGTAGCATTTATTATTAAAGAATTCTCAAGGTATGTGAGACATTTTCGAATATTAAAATATGTATACAACATTATATAATATTAAAGGAATATAAATTTTAATAATTACTTAAGATATTCTACGATTTCAGTGTATAGCTATTTCTGTACATATTCAATGTTTATTCTCCCTCTCTCTCTTCCTTTCTCTAGTGCATGTCCGACCGTTCGTTCTCTCCTTTTTTACCATTGTCCTACTCGTAATTTAGTTTATTCGTTTGCAATATTGTTGTGTGTAATAATTTTTATTTTATTTGTTAACTAAAAATGTAAATTTTTTTACCAATGCCATGGCTAGTATAACCAAAGATTTTGTAATATATATATATATTAGTTCTATGTATATTTTTCCTTGTTTTGATTTTTTTCATTTACATGTCCAGTTTATGTAACATTCTTTTTGTTATTATTATAATTATATTTTTTTACTTTCTAGATTGTCTTGTAAAAATGGTGATTATAAAGTATGTCTGTGTCAAATTCTATTATGAAAAGTTGGAAATTGTATTTTACTCGATACAAATAAACTATAAATTGCCATCACTTAGACTTTCTCTCACCAAAAAACCCATTTTTTCCCGATAAATTGACTTGGTTATGCAAACAGTAATACACTGTTTTTTTAATATGATTAAAATTACGTTACACTTGCTAATTTTATGTCAAATTGCAAAAACAAAATAGAAATAAGTTAATCAATCATTTTAGTCCGTATTTAATGTGTGACTAGTTTTAGCTTATGCTACTGTAAAATAGATGGCACCACATCAAATATAAAAATTTGGATATTTAATTTTTATCAAAATATCCAATAAACATTTATTACAATTACCTTAAAGCACAAAATGAATAAAATTTCAGTTCATAATCATTATTTGACACGTTTCCCTAGTACAGGAATCTGTAACTGTAGTACATCTAACACTTGATAGATGGCCTGTAGACAAAAGTAAACTAGACCAAAAATTAATTTTTGCTTATTTATTCATTTATTTACTGCAATTATTTCCAGAATTAAATTTTGAATATAAAGCGTTATCGTTAAATAAATAATACAATCTAATTTTTACGCTGCCCTCTCGTGAGCAGTAGTCAAACAATTACTTTAACTCCTTTTTTTGTTGTCAAAAACTACTTCTCGGTCATCTGCGGCACATATTTTATCACAATTTGTTTAATAACATCAAACTATAACTGCTTTAATTACCACAATCACTCAATTATTTCTCTAAATTTTGTCAAAAACGTCCAAAACCTCAAACTTAGACTTTGACTTTACAGTCCTGAAGCAACAAATTTTTTGACCATACAGGGTGATTCACATAACTTTACGACCCTGACAAACTTTAAATGCAACCAGTAATACATTACTCAATTGTAACTTGATGCAAAAACACTAATAATTATAAATTTGTTTGTGATTTGGATATTCCTTCCAAACCTTAAAAAATTACGTTCTTACTGCAGTCTTTGGCGTTTTTGTTTTGGCCAATTTATAATGTATAATGGGTTGCATTTAAAGTTCGCCAGGGTCACCCTGTATTTATATTTTGTTCTAAAATATTGTAATTTCAAAAATTATAAAAGTTTTTTTTCTTCATTTCTTCTTCGGAAATATGTTACTCTTACGACCTTTATTGTTTTTCTTATATAATTTCAAGTTGTTTTGCGGCATTTATGTTGTGGTTACGTTTACAGTTGGCGCCTTTATGTGCTAACCTTTTGCTGCATTATCGGCCGGTTTTAAACGTCTCCGTACTTACGTTTACGCTTATGTGTTCTTACAATACCTTACTTTGTATGTTTACGTCACATTTTACTTATTTCAACTTTTTTTTTTATAGAAAAATTCTCAGACCTGATCCGGGCTCGAACCCCGATACCCTATGATTAAAAGTGGCGCTTTTACCACTGGGCCATTAGGCCCTAGCAAGTGACCATCTTTGTCATTTATTTTAATTGTTTTAAGCAAAATTACATAACCCCATTGGTCGGTAATAAAAAGGCGCCAAATTTGAAATAAATAAATTTATTGATAACAATACCGTATGTACAATAGATAAGCTGATAAATATTGGTAAAACGTTAATACAGTTAAATGTAAGGCTCTGACCAGTATTTAATAGTACTTGTGCTGTGTCTCTCAAACAAATTTGCCTTGACCTTGGACCTCAACTTAATGTCCTTGGGTTTAAGCATACTTTTATGGTTACTAAGTAGCCTTGAGGGCGTTAAAATGGACTTGGAACTTAATCCAGTACATTCTAAAAAATGCTCATAAGTGGGTTGTGTTTTCTGAACCTCCAAAGTTCTTCTAATTGTTGAACTCGTGTCCAAATCTGATTTGGCCTCCTCTTCACTCACACTGTACTCCTCTATCTCGCAGTCGTCCAATTTGAACTCCTCGAAGTTCTGGCTCAAGTCAAACGCTGCTTTTTCAACGCGCTGTTTTTGCCGAATTTCCGATAAACTTTGGTTGTTGAAACCGGAAATTAGGCTGGAAACGGACGTTCCCATAACAATTGGACGTCTGTTGGGTTCGAATTTTTTCCCTTTTAAAATTTGTGAATTGTTTTTGACGTAATTGTCGTGACTTATTCGTTCGTCTGATTTATTTTCCTCTTCTTCTGGGATTAAAATTTCCGATACTTGGGGCAGTTTGGGGATTTCCGGGTCCGGTTTTTTGATCGGTGTTTGTTTGGCCAGTTGGATGTTGATTTTTTCGACGCATTTTTTCACCAAGTTTTCGCTTGGTGGCGGTTCACTGCGGAAATAATTCATAAATAAGTCGTTCATTTTAGTTAAGTAGTTTCTTCAAAAAAAAATTGGACGCAGTACTTCGCAAAAATTTCTAATTATAATTTTTTCCTTATGTAAGAACGTGGAAACATCATCATTAGTTCCAAACTAATTTATTAAAATGCTTTAGAAAAAATGCGAAAAAAATACGACACTCTTATATTGGACAATCTTAGAAAAAATTAATTTAGCAATAAAGAAAAGTCGAAATATTTCCAAAATAGCAAAACTAAGCTGATGAAAACTTCTTTAAAACTCGGGCAGTACAAAAATCTAATAAAAAATAAAGCTAAAAAAATTCTTATTCTTATTATTAGTAATCAATTTTTTATATAAAAAAGTTTGAACTTGAAGGAGAAACTGCGGATAAATTTGGTAAAATTGATTAATAAATTTATTTTATTAAACAATCAATAATTGATATTAGTAAAATTAAAGAGGTAAAAAGTTAATTTTTACTAATACAATCAATAATTTTAATATATTCAAAAATACAGGGTTAGTCTGCTAAAAGTAAATTCTACTATACCTCAAAAATTAATTGTTGCACAGAAAGCAGCGTTTGTTATTAAATACTGTTTTTTTTATTTATTATACATAATTAAAATTAATTACTTAATAATATTAATTCAAGAATCATTATATTCAATAAAATAAAAAATATGAAAATATTATTAATTATTCTAAAACTTGATGTTTTCAAGCAAAAAAATCGTTACTGGCACCAAATTTTTATTATATTTAAAATTTAATTTTTTTTCTTATTATTAGTAATCAATTTTTTATATAAAAAAGTTTGAACTTGAAGGAGAAATTGCGGATAAATATGATAAAATTGATTAATAAATTTATTTTATTAAACAATCAATAATTGATATTAGTAAAATTAAAGAGGTAAAAAGTAAATTTTTAGTAATCCAATCAATAATTTTAATATATTCAAAAATACAGGGTTAGTCTACTAAAAGTATATTTGCACAGAAGGCAGCGTTTGCTATTAAATATTGATTTTTTTTCGTTAATTTTTATTCATTATACATAATTAAAATTAATTACTTAATAATATTTATTCAAGAATCATATTCAATAAAATAAAAAATATGAAAATATTATTAATTATTCTAAAACATGATGTTTTCAAGCAAAAAAATCTTAAAAAGGTCTTTACTGGCACCAAAATTACATTTATTTGAAATTTAAATTTTTTAATTATTTTTTGAAGGTAGCAAAAACTTTTTACCATTTTTTTGCCAATTAATTAATTTTAATTATAAGGAATTCGAGAAAAATTCTAAAACAAATCACAGACATAGAAAAAAACAAAGTATTTAATAGCAAACGTTGAATTCTGTGCGATTATTAGTTTTTGAGATATAGTAAAAATATACTTTTAGTAGACTAACCCTGTATTAATATGTATGAATGTAATTTGAAAATATTGTATTAATTGAAATTGTATAATTTCTAGAAACCATGCTTAAATAATGTTTTGAGCAAAAAATTCCTACCAAAATTAATAACGTTTTGCAGCAAATTAATACTAATCAACTAATCAATTTGAATTATGTAGAAATTGTAAAAAAATTCTAAAAAGAATTCAGATGCATACTTAGAAAAAAAAGTAAAGCATTTAATAACGAATGCTAAAACGCTGTGCTACTATTAAATTTTAAAATATGGTGAAAATATGCATTTAATAGACTCACCCTGTATAACGATATGTATGTAATGCATATGAAAATATTAATTCATCGAAATGTTATTCTAAAATACGATCCTTTAATAATTAAAATTAATAATTTTGTAAAGCAAATTAATACTAATTAAATAATTAATTAACTTTAATTATAAGAAAAAGTAAAACATTTGCAAAAAGAAAAACGTAAAGTGTATAATTCGAAATTCTGTGTGATTATCAGTTTTCGAAATATAGTAAAAATATACCTTAAGTAGACTAACACTGTATAACGAAAATATTGTTAACATATTTGATTTTAGTTAAATTTTATTAAACCTGTGTTTCTAGAAGTCTCTAGAGAGAATTTTTAGTTTTTTATTTAAAGTAATAAAGTCGATAACGACTTAAAAATGCCACCCTAAAAAATTAAATTTTCAGCTTTTTACAATTTTTTTTGACTTTTACTAAATTCATTTTAATAAGAAAAGTTAGCATTTTTTCTACCAGCGTTTAGAATAACATTTTGTAAGTTATCGAGTATTGTAAAACAAATAACGTGCTATTGATTGATTTTTCCAAACGAATTAATTAATTTTTTCTTCTTAAAATTTGAAGGTAGCAACAAGCCAAATTTAATTACACCAAATATTAATATTCACAAAAAAAACTGTTTTTGACAAAAACCAAAATTTTGCAAATTTTTGACGATTTTTTTTTTTTTTTGGAAAGTAAATAATTTAATAACAAGAAAACAAACCTTTTCCCTCCCGAATCCAACTTTTTGATAACATCCTGCGACATTGGCGGATTTATCTCTGCCACAACATTAATCTTCCTCCCCATTGGCTTTGGTGGAAGATTCAGCTCAGAAATGGAGCAATAATCCGGCTCTGACTCAACACTTTCTGGCTCTTTCTTCACTTTATACTTTAGAGTTGTTAAGTTGGCAGGTTTGGGGGGCAAAGCAGGCGGAGTCCCTTTCCTAATTTTCGGCTTAGTTTCGACAAAACTCTCCGAACATTTACTCAAAATCTGCTCATAGTCATTACTGTAAATACTTTGAGGCGTTTCGTAAAAGTTTGGCACTTTCTGGATCGGTGTTTCGTAATATTCTACATTTTCCTTCGTCAGGGTTGCATTATTTTTCGTTTCTTCGTCTTCGAATTTGACTTTTTTCAAAGTTTTGCGTTCGGTGTTTGGAGTTTTTGGCGGTGAATTTATCGAGTCATTGATGTTTTGTAAGAGGATTTGGTTCATGCACTCTAGTACAGGATTATTCCGGTAGATGTCTCTGTGTTCGTCATCATCAGGATCACTTGCACTCGCATACCAGTTATTGTTAGTTTCTTCACCTTCAAAAGGTGGAATTGAATCACTTATTTTTAATTTCTTGTCTTCTTCACTCGACTCGTCATTTTGTTCGTAATAATCAAACTTTTTCATTTTTCGAGTGTCACACTCGGCTTTCGCCTCGTAGCTTTTTTCCGAGATTGTCGCATAGATGTCGCTGCTGCTGTCAATCGAGCTTTGATAATCAACGTATTCGGAACTGCTCTCTAGACTCTCAAAGTTTGGGCTTGAACTGTTGTTGGTATAAAACTGGTTGCAGTTTTTGCAATATTGGTTTGAGAGTAGTTTTTTGATTTCGCTGCTTTGTTTGTGTATGATGTAGTCTTTTTCTTTAAGTTGGTGGCTGATGAATTTTTGTTCTTGTTTGAGGCGCGATTCAAAAATTATGAGAGCGCGTAAAACTTTAGCCAGTTGGTTGTCACGGAGGGCTTTTTCGTTTTGGTATTGGAGGTCTTTTTGTTGGAGTTTGCGCGTGTATTCGGTGACTAATTGGCGGCAGCGTTTCGTTTGGATTTTGAGGGCTTTTTGGACGATTTCGAGCTCGGAGCGGATTGAGGCGATTTCGGCTTCGCTGGACGCCATCTGAGGAAAGTTGTAAAAAAATTGTAAAAAATTCAAAACCTCAAATACTGTAAAAAAAATACTAGTGTAATAAATAGGATGTACCGTTTTGCTCTACGACTTTTAGTTTTTGAGTTATGAATTTTTTTAGTGTATTTTTTGTTAACAAATTTTTCAATTTTTTTATTTTCTCAATGACGGCAAAACTACTTGAAAAAGTAAAACTATTTTGATCCTTACCTATGCAAAATGATCCAGGGAATCGATTGGCGTCGAGAAAATCGCCAAATTCCTAATAGTTTTTTAGTTATGAATTTTTTAAAATTTGATCTACTTTTGCTTTTTTTCGAAATTTTCTCGAAAACTATAAGTCATAAAACAAAAATCTTTTTTGAAAACGATAGACTATTAAAAGAGCTTTCCAACGATAATAAACTTCATGGGGTTATCTCTAATAGTTCCAGAGTTATAGCTCGATAAATGTTCCGGGTACCGGAAATCGACCAAAATCACGACAAAAATTGCAAAAATCAAAATTTTAAAAATCGAACCTATTGACTTTTTTTCTACTTTTAACAACTCCAGAGGGTTGTAAAGGCATAGAAGAGTCCATAAAACTTTGCTAGAGTGAGTTAAAAAAAAATTGTTTTTTTCATTTTTGTGAAGGTAATTTGCCTTGACCATTAAAATTAAGCAAAAAAAATCAAAATTTTAAATCTCATGAAAAGCTGCTATAATACGAAAAATGAGCTGCTGAATTCACTGGAACAAACCGTTTTGCTCTACGACTTTTAGTTTTTGAGTTACCAATTTTTTTTGTTGAAGAATAAAGTACCACTATGAAATGGCTACCCTAAATTTAAGCAAAAAATTTCAAATTTTTAAATTGCGTGAAAAACTGATATAATATGTAAAATGAGCCGTAGAATTCACTGGAACAAACCGTTTTGCTCTATGACTTTTAGTTTTTTAATTATGAATTTTTTTAGTGTAAAACTTTAAATGCCTCTGTACCCGGAACCGGTGTCCGGAGCGACTCCGGGTTTTGACGAGAAAATAGAGAATTTCAAGCGCTATCCGATGCTTTATAGGTTTTTGCTCTAACTCTTATAGTTTCCGAGAAAAACGCAAAAAAAGGTTGCCATTTTCACTTTTTTTGAATTTTTAAACGCCGATTACGGCGAAACTATAAGAGTTAGAGAAAAACGGCAAAAGCGATTAGAACCGGTATAAAAAGCCCTACAACATGGCATAGGTTTCAAGGCGATATTTCGCAAAAAAAATTCAATTTTCAAACGTCGATTACGGCTAAACTAAAGGAGGTAGAGGAAAATGCTTTGTTCCATCGTAAAGAGCACATCAAAATCTATCAGATAGGATGGGTTTGAATTGATTTTGAGACACTTTAAAAATTGGCCACTTTTAAGGGGGTGTTAACAAATTTTTCAATTTTTTTATTTTCTCAATTACGGCAAAACTATTTCAAAAAGTGAAACTATTTTGATCCTTACCTATGCAAAATGATCCGGGGAATCGATTGGAGTCGAGAAAATCGCCAAATTCCCAATAGTTTTTTAGTTATGAATTTTTTAAAATTTTACCTATTTTTCCCTTTACTTGCAATTTTCTCGAAAACTATTAGTCGTAGAACAATAATCTTTTTTGAAAACGATAGACAATTAAAAGAGCTTTCCAACGATAATAAACCTCATAGGTTTATCTCTAATAGTTCCAGAGTTATAGCTCGATAAATGTTCCGGGTACCGGAAATCGACCAAAATCACGACAAAAATTGAAAAAATCAAAATTTTAAAAATCGAACCTATTGACTTTTTTTCTACTTTTAACAACTCCAGAGGGTTGTAAAGGCATGGAAGAGTCCATAAAACTTTGCTAGAGTGATTTAAAAAAATGTGAAGATAAGTTGCCTTGACCATTAAAATTAAGCAAAAAAAATCAAAATTTGTAATACGTAAAATGAGCCGCTGAAATCACTGGAACAAACCGTTTTGCTCTACGACCTTTATAGTTTACCATTTATGAATTTTTAAGTGAAAAAAAAAAAATTAAAATGCCACTGTACCAGGGACACTTTTAAGGGATCTAGAGCAAATAAAATCCGACTTTATTTAAAACTTTCGACAACCAAACAATTTTATTTTTAATCGAACCCATACACAAATTCCACTCTTTCACTCTCCAACCTTGAAATCGGTATTAGTTCTAATAAAACTCGTTTCGATCGTGTCCATAAAAACCGCCTTCTTCTTCATCATCATCACAGCCACGGAATGCCACAAACATCGAAAAAATGCGAAAAAGCGCCAAATTCAAAACTTGGCCATAACCCGGTTTACGAACGAACGAAGTGAAAGAGTGAACGAAAAGAAAGATGATCTTTGCCATCGCATAAAAAACACAAATAGCTGATTAAGCAGAACAGCATTCCAAACATTTCCGACCAAGAAGAAACTCCCTTGACCGAGAGACTTGTATTATTCAATTTTGGTCACGTGATTGATTATTTCTAGGTTAGGACGCGTCACGTGACCAAAATGGCGCCCTTTTCACTGACCTTGACAATCACTGGACGTCTCAAACACCCCGAAAACAACATTTTTACTACATTTGACATTAAACTACGATAACTTATCTTATCTCAGACAATAAATTCTTTGATCAATTGTGATTACAGTTAACTGTAAGTGAGCCACGTAAACCCTTAAGCTTTGACCGGCCTACTTTGACCAACTTTTTCGGTTTTGCCGCAAGGCACCACATGGGGACCACTCCTTTTTCGTTGTTAATTCCAGCGTTCTATTCTAATCAATTGTTTCCGTTTCAGCCAATTAGAAACAATCAAACTAATAATTGATAAAGATGGTGGTGTTAGTCACATTTGTTTTAATAGTGTTGTTTGTCATGCAAATGCAATGTGATAAGGAGGAAAATAAGTGGTTAAAGCATTTCCTTGCCAAGCGATAACAACGTTCAAATCATATTAAACAGTCCAATGAACTGTTGTGTTGTGTCAAAATGGCGCCCCTCCAGGCAAAGGCCGAAACAAGTTTTCGATAAAAATTTAACGTTTTGTGACCAACTTTTCGATCCAACTTTCTATTTAATTATTGGTACGATCGAGTTAGCCTTGCTCGTATTTTTAGATGATAAGACAAAGACATTTCTTTGTCTCGGGTTTAACCCACATATGCTCAAGTGTTGCGAAACAAGGGTTAAGAAAGGTTTACTCATTCCAAAGGTGGGCGCGGAAATGACTTGCAATTTTTACACAAAGAGAAAAAATAAAGTATGCAACTCAGAATTGTGACAAATGATTCAAACTCACATACGTTTAAAAAAATATAATACAACAGAACGATAATAAAATAGTAAAACATTCGTTTGAGTGATAAAATAGCTATTAAAGCACTCGTTTTTTAGATAGTTTCTGAGAAAGATTTTTAACAAAAGTACTAGTTTTTATGTAATTTTTATAGTCACCAAATATACAAAATTCTTAAAAAAAAATAGAAAAGTATTGAATTAGTTATTAAAATACACAAGAAACTTGGTAATACTATTGTTAAAAATTACATTCCTACCAACTGTATAAATTTCTTTAAAAAAATATACCTATCATTATAACACTCATTTGAATTTTGAAACAGCTATATTTCGCAACCAAATGTTTATAAAGTTGGCACTATTGAAGTTACTAGTAACTGTTTAGTATTACATTGTTACCAACTCTAAAAACCGAGCGGCCATTAAATCACTAACTTATTGAGTGTAAAATATAAATATTAATTCACTAATATTTTTTTTAGAGTTAGACAGTTGGGGGTAATTTTGTTTGAGTACAAAAATTTTTAATACATCAGTGTCTATTTTTTGGAGGTTGGTAGCAGTGCTTATGATGCTAAACAATTATAAATGGCACTGTATAAAAATACCATATTAAGTAGTACATGGCTTATATTCTACTTATACTAGTATAAGTACCACACAGATACAATGCTACCAATTTAGTATTTTTTTGTAGAAATAAAGTCCCTATGAACCAATAAACCACAAATGTTACTAAAAGGCTCGTATGAATCAAAATCTAGTAAAAAATTAAAAAAAAATGAGTGTTGAAATTGCTATTAAAACACTCTTTTTTGAGAAAGTTGGTAATAGTGAAAATAGTGACAAGTTTTGTGTCAGAAATAAGACAATGTCAGAAAATCATTTTTCGTAGTTGGTACCACTGTTAAAAATCACGAATCAATTAGTTAGAGTTGGTATCAAAAAACTGTTTCCTAAAGTGCTACCAACTGTGTATTTTTTAGCACTAAAGTCATTATAAGGAAAAAAATAGAATTATTAATAAAACAATTAATAATGAAAAAACGAAAAATATTTTCTGTTGTTGGTAGTTTTGTCAGAAGCAATATTCTAGTGTTACCTACATTGTTACCAACTGTGTATTTTTTTAAACAAAAAACAAAACTCTTACTAAAAAAACTTGTTTGAAAGTAATTTCGACAGAAAAAATTAAAAAATTTTTTTCTATGATTGGTAGTACTGTTAAAAATAGCATTCTAGTGCTATCTACATTGCTACCAACTGTGTATTTTTTTAAACAAAAAAAACAAAACTCTTACTAAAAAAACCTGTTTCAAAGCAATTTCTACAGAAAAAACTAAAAAAATGTTTTCTATAGTTGGTAGTACTGTTAAAAATAACATTCTAGTGCTATCTACATTGCTACTAACTGTGTATTTTTTTAAACAAAAAAACAAAACTCTTACTAAAAAAACTTGTTTGAAAGCAATTTCTACAGAAAAAAATTAAAAAATGTTTTCTATGATTGGTAGTACTGTTAAAAATAACATTCTAGTGCTATCTACATTGCTACCAACTGTCTATTTTTTTAATAAAAAAAACCTCTTACTAAAAAAACTTGTTTCAAAGCAATTTCTACAGAAAAAATTAAAAAAATATTTTCTATGGTTGGTAGTACTGTTAAAAATAACATTCTAGTGCTATTTACATTGCTACTAACTGTGTATTTTTTTAAACAAAAAAACAAAACTTTTATTAAAAAAAACTTGGTTGAAAGCAATTTCTACAGAAAAAACTAAAAAAATGTTTTCTATAGTTAGTAGTACTGTTAAAAATAACATTCTAGTGCTATCTACATTGCTACCAACTGTGTATTTTTTTAAACAAAAAGAAACTCTTACTAAAAAAACTAGTTTGAAAGCAATTTCTACAGAAAAAAATTAAAAAATGTTTTCTATGATTGGTAGTACTGTTAAAAATAACATTCTAGTGCTATCTGCATTGCTACCAACGGTGTATTTTTTTTAAACAAAAAAACAAAACTCTTACTAAAAAAACACGTTTGAAAGCAATTTCTACAGAAAAAATTAAAAAAATGTTTTCCATGATTGGTAGTACTGTTAAAAATAACATTCTAGTGCTATCTACATTGCTACCAACTGTGTATTTTTTTAAACAAAAAAACAAAACTCTTACTAAAAAAACTTGTTTCAAAGCAATTTCTATAGAAAAAATTAAAAAAATGTTTTCTATGGTTGGTAGTACTGTTAAAAATAACATTCTAGTGCTATCTACATTGCTACCAACTGTGTATTTTTTTAAACAAAAAGAAACTCTTACTAAAAAAACTAGTTTGAAAGCAATTTCTACAGAAAAAATTATAAAAAATGTTTTCTATAGTTGGTAGTACTGTTAAAAATAACATTCTAGTACTATCTACATTGCTACCAACCGTGTATTTTTTTAAACAAAAAAACAAAACTTACTAAAAAAACTTGTTTGAAAGCAATTTCTACAGAAAAAATTTAAAAAATGTTTTCCATGATTGGTAGTACTGTTAAAAATAACATTCTAGTGCTATCTACATTGCTACCAACTGTGTATTTTTTTAAACAAAAAACAAAACTTTTACTAAAAATACTTGTTTGAAAGCAATTTCTACAGAAAAAAATTTAAAAAATGTTTTCTATGATTGGTAGTACTATTAAAAATAACATTCTAGTGCCATCTACATTGCTACCAACTGTGTATTTTTTAAACAAAAAAACAAAACTCTTACTAAAAAAACTTGTTTCAAAGCAATTTCTACAGAAAAAATTAAAAAAATTTTTTCTATGATTGGTAGTACTGTTAAAAATAACATTCCACTGCCATCTACATTGCTACCAACTGTGTATTTTTTTAAAAAGACAAAATTAGAACTAAAATACTAGTTTCACACAAAAAAAATTAAGTAAAAAAAAAATAGAAAAAAGAACACAATTCTTACGTGAGTGGTACAATTGTTGAAATTAAAAATGAACTAGTTACAGTGTCGAAATTTTAAGCAATTTTTAATCAAAAAATAATTTCCCCTCACCACACATTATCTCGTTCAAATATTGACTCAGCTCGAAATTTCCGCAAAATTCCAGCGTAATTTCATCACCAAACCGTGAAGAAACACTTAATCCACAATTACATAATTCAACTCATCACTTTCCCATCAAATTTCAAAATTTTTTCACACACTGCACCATTGACACAATTTGCCCAAACACATCATTCGAAAAATCCCAAGTTGAACAACCTCTTATTTACCTTATCCTGTGACGATAAATCCGCATAAATGGTAAATGAGGACTTTTTTTCGCCACATCCTATCGTATTGTACTTCATTTTTCCACACTCTTTCAATTTCGCTCTTCACCACCAACAAATTTCCAACAACACTTCACTTTTTTCTTCCACCATCGTGATGTGTGTGCTCGATTCCGCGACGAATTGTGAAATAAACGTTGGATGGAATTCCAAGCAGCCTCGACTTGAGTTGATTGTGAACGGTTATACATTCCTCCCTTGCTCCTCCACACCTGCGACCACAAGCTGGTGGCGCGCAAAACGTTCCTCTTCGAAGGAAATACAGGTAAGAAGCGCAACGGCTGAGAGACAATAGGCGGAAGGGGCCTTTGAAGGGCCAAAGGGACCAAAAACGGGTTTTTAGACACAATTTTCACCCCAAAACTTCAAAGAATTAAGCCAAATTTATAACTAACTAGAGTACGAGAAAATTGTGCATAAAAAATTGGGAAAATTTTTGTATATAGTGTTTAACGGGCATAATGTGTGCCATATCGAGTGAGCGCAGCTCATAAAATTAGTGTTTTCACAATTGATTACGTAATTAATTTTTGTCCTTTTAAAGGAAATTCTAAAGAAATACGTTTTTTTTTTGTATATGTTGTTTAACGAGCATAATGTTTGCCAAATCGAGTGAGCGCAGCTCACAAAATCAAAGTTTTCACAAGTGATTACGTAATTAATTTTTGTTCTTTTAAAGGAAATTCTAAAGAAATACGATTTTTTTTTGTATATGTTGTTTAACGAGCATAATGTTTGCCAAATCGAGTGAGCACAGCTCATAAAATCAGTGTTTTCACAACTGATTACGTAATTAATTTTTGTTCTTTTAAAGGAAATTCTAAAGAAATATGATTTTTTGTATATGTTGTTTAACGAGCATAATGTTTGCCAAATCGGGTAAGCGTAGCTCACAAAATCACTCTTTTCACAACTGATTACGTAATTAATTTTTGTTCTTTTAAATTTTGCTAAATTGTTTAAATGGGAATTCTTCAGAAAATAAATTTTTTTTGTATATGTTGTTTAACGAGCATAATGTTTGCCAAATCGAGTGAGCGTAGCTCACAAAATCACTCTTTTTACAACTGATTACGTAATTAATTTTTATTCTTTTCAATTTTGCTAAATTGTTTAAGAGGAAATTCTTCAGAAAATAGATTTTTTTTGTATATGTTGTTTAACAAGCATAATGTTTGCCAAATCGAGTGAGCGTAGCTCACAAAATCACTCTTTTCACAACTGATTACGTAATTAATTTTTATTCTTTTCAATTTTGCTAAATTGTTTAAGAGGAAATTCTTCAGAAAATAGATTTTTTTGTATATGTTGTTTAACAAGCATAATGTTTGCCAAATCGAGTGAGCGCTACTTACAAAATCAGTCTTTTCACAACTGATTACGTAATTAATTTTTATTCTTTTAAATTTTGCTAAATTGTTTAAGAGGGAATTCTTAAGAAATTAGATTTTTTTTGATATGTTGTTTAACGAACATAACGTTTGCCAAATCGAGTGAGCGCAGCTCACAAAATCAATTCACAATTGATTACGTAATTAATTTTTGTTTTTTTAAATCTTGCTAAACTGTTTAAGAGGAAATTCTTAAGAAATACAATTTTTTTGTATATGCTGTTTAACGAGCACAATGTTTGCCAAATCGAGTGAGCGCAGTTCACAAAATCACTCTTTTCACAACTGATTACGTAATTAATTTTTATTCTTTTAAATTTTGCTAAATTGTTTAAGAGGAAATTTTTCAGAAAATAGATTTTTTTGTATATCTTGTTAAACGAGCATAATGTTTGCCAAATCGAGTGAGCGCAGTTCACAAAATCACTCTTTTCACAACTGATTACGTAATTAATTGTTGTTCTTTTAAATTTTACTAAATTGTTTAAGAGGAAATTCTTCAGAAAATAGATTTTTTTTGTATATGTTGTTTAACAAGCATAATGTTTGCCAAATCGAGTGAGCGCAGTTCACAAAATCACTCTTTTCACAACTGATTACGTAATTAATTGTTGTTCTTTTAAATTTTACTAAATTGTTTAAGAGGAAATTCTTCAGAAAATAGATTTTTTTTGTATATGTTGTTTAACGAGCATAATGTTTGCCAAATCGAGTGAGCGCAGTTCACAAAATCACTCTTTTCACAACTGATTACGTAATTAATTGTTGTTCTTTTAAATTTTACTAAATTGTTTAAGAGGAAATTCTTCAGAAATTAGATTTTTTTGTATATATTGTTTAACAAGCATAATGTTTGCCAAATCGAGTGAGCGCAGCTCACAAAATCGGTCTTTTTACAATTGATTACTTAATTAATTTTGTTCCTTTAAACATTGCTAAATTATTTAATAGAAAACACGAATACTTCTCGATTTATCCCTTGAAGGGTCTTTACAAAGCCCTCAGGCAGCCATGCGTTCACTCCGATATCATGTAAATTACACATAATTTAAAAAAAAATTACTAAAATATCTGCAATTACAGGTAGGAATAAACGTCTCGCCTCGTTCATTCAGATTACAGTAATTTCATATTGAAAAGATTTTTGTTTTATGTTTCTTCAGCTTATTTCTACACATACTTATTTAAAACCCAACAAAAAAAAACTGTGATAATATTATAATTACTTTTCACACACACTGACTAGGAAATTGTTTGTTGTATTCGAGTAACTGTTTCTAAATTCCGCCATTTTTCGTTTTGGTGTGCTTGTCATCGCTTGTAGCAAAGCGTGCGAAATGTTATATTGTGTTTGAAGTGTTTTACCTTTAAATAAATTTATAACCTAATTTATTTATTTATTTTAATTAATTTTTCCACAACAACTTGCGACAGAGACAAAAAAAGTAAGAATAAAAATAGTAGAGAACAATAACATGAAAACATGAAATGTAAAAAAACAGAAAATAAAAAAATAAGGTAGGAAAAAAACAAAAAAAAGAGACAAAACTAAATTATTTATTAATTGTTTTTGAAATACAATTGCAAAATTTCCGCCCCTTTTTCCAAACACTCATCGGTCTAAAATAGAAAAATAAAACCCAAATCCAAAAATTTCTGTACGTTTTACTTTAACGAAACAAAACCGGACGAATTTCTCGCCCAAAACCTTGTTCTTTTGGCTAAAAAACGGGGTCACAGGAATACCCAAAACGCCCACACTTTTAGCCAACCACTTCGTAAACCTTTTTTTCTTTTCTTTGGTTAAACTGTGCCAAAAGAAAATAACCACCACTTGGCAAAATCGGCTTAAACCCAGCTTTGACCAAACTATCACTTAGATAATTGCGTTTGGTTTCGAAATCACTTTGCCCAAAATGCCCTCGTTCAATACACACAGCTACAACTTCCTACCAAAGTCAAAAGTGGGGCAAAATTGCCAAAAAACCTGGAGAAAAGTGTTAGAGACTCTGACTGAAGCTATTAGGAGTTGTTGTTGTTGATGTTTTTTCCATTTTATCGGAAATTAATCTTTTTAAGAACTGGAAATGTGTAAAATGTTCCGAGAAACCGACTGACTCAAAAGTCGCTGACTGTTTTTCAGTCTTTTTTCTAATTTTATCAGTTCGTTAGAACCTATGAGATAAGTTGATAATTTGTATGTAAAATGTTCCGAGAAGTCTATTGGCGTTACAAAAACCACAGAATTTCTCACTATTTTTACGATTTTGTTGAGTAAACACTTAATATATGTTATTTTATTTTTCGATATGTTTATCGAAAAACAAATTTTTTATTTTGTTAATTGAGGCAAAACTGTTTGAAAAATTTAATATTTTAGAAGTTGTTAAGTATGTAAAATGTTCTGAGAAACCGATTGGTGTCAAGAGAACTTCAAAGATCGTTGATAATTTTAAAGATATCAACGTATATATATTTTTAATTTAATTAATTTTAAAGAGATTTTTGACAAAAATGATCAAAAATGTGTAAAATGTTTCGGGAAATCTATTGGCGTCTAGAAAACCGCAAACTAACCACCAAGCTTGAAGATATTGATAAATATATCTATCGTTCCTTTGTCAATACTGTTCAACTTTTTTCTTATTTTTTCAATGAGAAAATAAGAATGTTAGAATAAAAATAGCGGGGAACCATAAAAAAGAAAACATTCAGAAACAAAAAAATAAAACGAAAAAATCAAAGAATCATTGATTTAGAAAAAAATGACGAATAAATATATCAACAATTAATAAAAATAGGCAGTGAAGAAGAAAACAGAATAAAAATAACAAAAAAGACAGATAAATTAAAATTTAAAAAAATCTCAAAATTTATTCGTTTCAGTTTAACAAAACATAACTGAGCGAGTTTTTTAACAAAATTCGCTTTTTTTCACTAATGAGAGAAACCGCAAAAAACACAAAGATAGGTATAAAAAAAACAAAGTTAAGAAGAATGTCGGAATAAAAATAGCAGAGAACCATAAAAAAAGCGAACATGAAGAAACAAAAAAGTAAAAAAAAAAACGAAAAAATCAAAGAATCATTGATTTAGAAAAAAATGACGAATAAATATATCAACAATTAATAAAAATAGGCAGTGAAGAAGAAAACAGAATAAAAATAACAAAAAAGACAGATAAATTAAAATTTAAAAAAATCTCAAAATTTATTCGTTTCAGTTTAACAAAACATAACTGAACGAGTTTTTTAACAAAATTCGATTTTTTTCACTAATGAGAGAAACCGCAAAAAACACAAAGATAGGTATAAAAAAACAAAGTTAAGAAGAATGTCGGAATAAAAATAGCAGAGAACCATAAAAAAAACGAACATGAAGAAACAAAAAAGTAAAAAAAAAACGAAAAAATCAAAGAATCATTGATTTAAAAAAAAATGACGAATAAATATATCAACAATTAACAAAAATAGGCAATGAAAAAGAAAACAGATTAAAAACAATAAAAAAGACATAACTTAAAATTTAAAAAAAACACAAAATTTATTCCTTTCAGTTTAACAAAACATAACTGAACGAGTTTTTTAACAAAATTCGCTTTTTTTCACTAATGAGAGAAACCGCAAAAAACACAAAGATAGGTATAAAAAAAACAAAGCAATAAGAAGAATGTCGGAATAAAAATAGCAGAGAACCATAAAAAAAACGAACATGAAGAAACAAAAAAGTAAAAAAAAAAACGAAAAAATCAAAGAATCATTGATTTAGAAAAAAATGACGAATAAATATATCAACAATTAACAAAAATAGGCAATGAAAAAGAAAACAGATTAAAAACAAAAAAAAATACATAACTTAAAATTAAAAAAAACACAAAATTTATTCCTTTTAGTTTAACAAAACATAACTGAACGAGTTTTTTAACAAAACTTGCATTTTTGCCTTAAAGAGAGAAACCGCAAAAAGCAAAGTCAAAAGTGGGACAAAATTGCCAAAAAACCTGGAGAAAAGTGTTAGAGACTCTGACTGAAGTTATTAGGAGTTGTTGTAAGTTTGTGAGGAGGTTCCTGGGCCCATAAACCCAACCCAGCTTCCATCCAGTGGCCCCAAAGGTTTTGCCAGCTGAGCCAATGGTCACGGTCCTGTCCCACATGTTGGGCAAACTCGCTACAATTGCACAACATCCCATTTTTGGCACAAATGGGCAATCAAACTGAGCTCCTCATGGGTGAAAACTTTGCCCAAAGGGTTATGAGGTGTGTTAACAATTATTAGTTTGGTTTTTTCGTTGAAAAGTGCCTCCAATTGCTTGTAATTTAGCACCCAATCATCGGCCTTTGTCCCATTTGACTTCTGCAAAACTTTGGTCAAGGTGTGACTTGTTGGGTTAGGACCATACGAATTCAAGTGGACTAAATCGGGCGATTCCGCCGGCTGTTTCAACATTATGGGCATAACATTCGAAAAAAGGCTCGATAATGATAACCTCATCTCCTTGCTCGACCAAACCATTGATGGTAACATACAAGGCATGGTAGGCACCCAGGGTGACCAAAATTTCACCCAATGGGTCTATTTCACGACCCACCAAAGTGGAATAGAGACCTGACAGGGCATTGACCAGTCTTGGGTGACCCTAAATTTGCCAAAACTCAACCAAAAGTGTTACAATTTTCTTGATCTTACAGCTGCTCGAGTGTATTGAAAAATGCGATTTTCACCACTTGATGCCACTTCAACTAGGGCGTTTTGGACGGGTTTTGCTGGCGGAAAATTGGGGAAACCTTGGCCCAAGTCCACCGGTTGGTACTTTTTGACCAGTTCGGCATATTCCACCCTTTTTACAAACACAACACACTGATTTATGTGTCTTAAATAAAGTGTACTACTTTACCAAACACTTGTAGTTTGCTTGTAGCGCGAAGGCAAAGCGAATTTTTCGCCAGAAATGGACATCTTGTGACGAGATAACACAGAATGTTGGTGTTGAATTATTTATTTAAACATTGTGACGCGAGTAGAGATAATGATTAACCTTGCAGGAAATTGATGAGTTTATTTTCTATAAATTGTTAGAGAAATGTCGAATTTTTTTGAGCTATACGTCGTATGTAAAATGTTCTGAGAAATCGATTGGTTTAGAAAATATAACACAGGGGACGTTTCAAAAATAAATATATTTGTTTAATTTTTTCTCTTATTTTGTCAGCTGTAAACATGAAATTGATATTTTGTGTGAGCTATACATGAATGTAAAATGTTCCAAGAAGTCCACTGGTGTAAAAAAACGACAAAATCGCTCATAGTTTTGTATGTAAAATGTTCCGAGCAGTCTATTGGCGTTACAAAAATCACAGAATTTCTGACTATTTTTACGATTTTGTTGAGTAAATACTTAATATATGTTATTTTATTTTTCGATATGTTTTACTTATTTTGACAATTTGAGACAAAATTGATATTCTATGTAATGTAAAATGTTCCAAAGATATCGAAAGACACATTTTTTTTTGTTAATTGAGGCAAAACTGTTTGAAAAATTTAATATTTTAGAAGTTGTAACTATGTAAAATGTTCTGAGAAGCCGATTGGTGTCAAGAGAAGTTTACAATTTCGCTGACAATTTTAAAGATATCGACGTATATATATTTTTAATTTAATTAATTTTAAAGAATTTTTTGACAAAAATGAGTTAAAAATATGTAAAATGTTCCGGGAAATCTATTGGCTTCACCAAGCTTGAAGATATTGATAAATATATTTATCGTTCCTTTGACAATATTGTTCAACGTTTTTCTTATTTTTTCTATAAGAAAATAAGAATGTTAGAATAAAAATAGCAGGGGACCATAAAAAAGATAACATGAAGAAACAAAAAAGTAAAAAGAAAAATCAAAGAAGCATTGATTTAGAACGAAATGACGAATAAATATATCAACAATTAATAAAAATAGGCCAATGAAGAAGAAAACAGAATAAAAATAACAAAAAAGACAGATAAATTAAAATTTAAAAAAATCCCAAAATTTATTCGTTTCAGTTTAACAAAACATAACTGAACGAGTTTTTTAACAAAATTTGCTTTTTTTCACTAATGAGAGAAAACGCAAAAACCACAAAGAAGAGAACATGAAGAAACAAAAAAAGTAAAAAAAAACGAAAAAATCAAAGAATCATTGATTTAGAAAAGAATGACGAATAAAAATATCAACAATTAATAAAATAGGCAATGAAGAAGAAAACAATAAAAACAACAAAAAAGACAGATAAATTAAAATTTTGAAAAAATCGCAAAATTTATTCGTTTCAGTTTAACAAAACATAACTGAACGAGTTTTTTTTAACAAAATTTGCTTTTTTCCTCTAATAAGAGAAAATGCAAAAAACACAAAGATAGGTATAAAAAAAACAAAGCAATAAAAAGAATGTCGAAATAAAAATAGCAGAGAACCATAAAAGAAGCGAACATTAAGAAACAAAAAAACGTAAAAAAAAACGAAAAAATCAAAGAATCATTGATTTAGAAAAAATGACGAATAAATATATCAACAATTAATAAAAATAGGCCAATGAAGAAGAAAACAATAAAAACAACAAAAAAGACAGATAAATTAAAATTTAAAAAAAATCCCAAAATTTATTCGTTTCAGTTTAACAAAACATAACTGAACGAGTTTTTTAACAAAATTTGCTTTTTTCCTCTAATGAGAGAAAACGCAAAAAACACAAAAGTAGGTATAAAAAAACAAAGCAATAAGAAGTATGTCAGAATAAAAGTAGCAGAGAACCATAAAAAAGAAAACATTAAGAAACAAAAAAGTAAAAAGAAAAAATCAACGAATCATTGATTTAGAAAAAAATGACGAATAAATATATCAACAATTAATAAAAATAGGCAATGAAGAAGAAAACAGAATAAAAATAACAAAAAAGACAGATAATTTTTAAAAAAAAATCCCAAAATTGATTCGTTTCAGTTTAACAAAACATAACTGAACGAGTTTTTTAACAAAATTTGCTTTTTTTCACTAATGAGAGAAAACGCAAAAAACACAGAGATAGGTATAAAAAAAACAAAGTAATAAGAAGAATGTCAAAATAAAAATAGCAGAGAACCATAAAAGAAGCGAACATGAAGAAACAAAAAAAATAAAAAAAAACAAAAAAAATCAAAGAATCATTGATTTAGAAAAAAATGACGAATAGATATATCAACAATTAATAAAAATAGGCAATGAAGAAGAAAACAGAATAAAAATAACAAAAAAGACAGATAATTTAAAATTTAAAAAAAATCCCAAAATTTATTCGTTTCATTTTACAAAACATAACTGAACGAGTTTTTTTAACAAAACTTGTTTTTTTCCACTAATGAGAGAAACCGCAAAAAACACAAAGGTAGGTATAAAAAAACAAAGCAATAAGAAGAATGTCAGAATAAAAATAGCAGAGAATCATAAAAGAAGCGAACATGAAGAACAAAAAAACGTAAAAAAAAAACGAAAAAATCAAAGAATTATTGATTTAGAAAAAAATGACGAATAGATATATCAACAATTAATAAAAATAGGCAATGAAGAAGAAAACAGAATAAAAATAACAAAAAAGACAGATAATTTAAAATTTTAAAAAAATCCCAAAATTGATTCGTTTCAGTTTAACAAAACATAACTGAACGAGTTTTTTAACAAAATTTGCTTTTTTTCACTAATGAGAGAAAACGCAAAAAACACAAAGATAGGTATAAAAAATATAAAAAAAACAATATTAAGAAAAATGTCAGAATAAAAATAGCAGAGAACCATAAAAGAAGCGAACATGAAGAAACAAAAAAAGTAAAAAAAAAACGAAAAAATCAAAGAATCATTGATTTAGAAGAAAATGACGAATAATTAATAAGAATTAATTAAAATAGGTAGGAATAAAAAAAATAATAAGAAGTATGTTAGAATAAAAATGGCAGAGAATCATAAAAGAAACAAACATGAAAAAACAAAAAAAAATCAAAATGACGAAAAAATATATGTAAAATTAGTAAAAATAAAAAAAACAAACTAAAAAAAACAAAATGAAAAAAAAATAAAGCAGGTGTTTCTTAGCCTTGACCCTGCAATCACAATCCTTGACTCAAAACAAGTGTATTTTTATCAAAGGTCACAACCCGAAACCCGATCTATCTCAATTTATCAGTCAATTATGACCAGTTTGTGACCGAAATGAGTCGCGGTAAAGTTGTTTTGGCCTATTCTGGCGGTTTGGACACCAGTTGCATCCTCAGATGGCTATTGGACCAAAACTACGAAGTCATTTGTTACATGGCCAACATTGGCCAAGACGAAGATTTCGAAGCTGCGAGGCGAAAAGCCGAGCTAATTGGCGCATCTCAGGTTACCAAATATTTTCCCAAACAAAAAAATCAAAAAAAAAATAAATAAATAATTTAAGGTTGTGATTGAAGATTTGAGGGAGATTTTCGTAAAAGAGTACGTCTGGCCTGCTATTCAAGCCGGTCTCTTGTACGAATCAAGATATCTACTTGGTACGTCATTGGCAAGACCTTGTATATCAGTTGGTTTGATAAATGCGGCGAAAAAATATAACGCCCTGTATATCTCACATGGAGCCACTGGTAAAGGTAACGACCAAGTCAGGTTTGAGCTATCGTGTTATTCCCTCTGGCCGGATGTGAAAGTGAGGTTAGATTGGACAAAATGGCCGAATTAAGACGCCATTTTTAGATAATTGCACCCTGGAGAATCAAAGAATTTACATCAAGGTTTCAAGGCCGTCAGGACCTTATAAAATATGCGTCCTTGAACAATATTCCGGTTCCGGTAACTCCCAAGGCTCCCTGGAGCATGGATGCCAACCTAATGCACGTTAGTTACGAATCTGGCATTTTGGAAAACCCTAACAATGAACCACCACATGACCTTTTCCATATGACTCAAGACTTGGCCAAGGCGCCAAACGAGGCCTTTAAACTGTCAATTGAGTTCTGTCAAGGTCTCCCAGTCAAGGTCATCACCCAAGATGCGCAAATGTTTGACAAGCCGTTACAAATGTTCACTTATTTGAACCAAATCGCGGGAAAGCACGGCATTGGTCGGATCGATATCGTCGAGAATCGTTTCATTGGTCTAAAGGTAAATATGGGCGGGTTGGGTGAGACGTGATTGGTTGATTGCAGTCACGTGGGGTGTATGAAACGCCCGCTGGGCATATCTTACACGTGGCACACACCGATTTGGAGGTTTTTTGCCTCGATAAGGAAGTGTACAGAGTGAAGCAAAATTTGAGGGAGAAATTGTCGGATTTTGTCTATAACGGATTCTGGTTTTCACCGGAAGGTGAATACGTGAGAAAATGTATAGCAATGGCTGAGGAAACTGTCACTGGGAAAGTCAATATGGAGGTTTATAAGGGAAATGGTGGGTTGGTTAATAATGGTTTGGGGGAAAATTTGATATTTGGGGATTTTTTAGTTGTTGTTTTGGGACGTTGGTCACCCGTTTCGCTCTATAACGAGGAACTTGTCTCGATGGATAAACATTCGGAGTTTTCGCCAAGTGACGCCACTGGGTTTATTAATATTCAAGCGATTAGGTTGAAGGAATATCACAGGTTTCAGAAGCAACAGAATAAATGAGGGTTTCGGAGCCAACGAGGGAACCAAATTTTTTTGACCAAATATAAAATTGTTTTAAAGTATCAAACAGTTTTTTTCTCAAAAAAACATTTGTATAAAAATGATTTTGCAATTTCTTTGCCAATCGAGTCGTCGGAGCATTTTACATAAAGATATATCACTAAATAGCACTTTTGATTCATAACCTCAACAGAATTGACGACATTAAGGAAAAATTTTAATAAATAATGGTCAATATCTTAAAAATTGGTGGCCGGTTTTTGCCGCCAATCGATTTCTCGGACCATTTTACATAACGTGTAGTTTATAAAATATCACTTTTGTATTCTAGGTTTGTCAAAATTATTAAAATAATAAAAAATGTGTAAGTAATACGTGATATTTTGGAAACTATCGACAGTTACAGTTTTTTAATGTCAATCGATTCCTTGGAACACTTTACATACTCAAATATACCTCACAAAAAATCTAATTAATTAGATTAATAAAAAAAATCAAAAACAAATTAATAAATGTCAATTTCTTACAAATTTTCGAAATTTTTCTCAACGCCAATCGATTTCTGAGAACATTTTACATAGGCGCAGATTACAATATACTATTTTTCTCTCATAGTTTTTCAGTAACAAAATAATTAAATCACAATGTAATAATCAAATGGTTGTCGATTTTACGCCTTTCTCGATGTCAATCGCTTTCTCAGAACACTTTGCATACGAAAAGATATTCGCTTAAAATAAAATTTGCTTCACTTCTTTTAAAATTAAATTAAATAAAGATACCTCACAAAAAATCTAATTAATTAGATTAATAAAAAAATTCACAATAAATTAATAAATGTCAATTTCTTCCAAATTTTCGAAATTTTTGCGGTTTTCTCAACGCCAATCGATTTCTGAGAACATTTTACATAGGCGCAGATTACAATATACTATTTTTCTCTCATAGTTTTTCAGTAACAAAATAATTAAATCACAATGTAATAATCACATGGTTGTCGATTTTACGCCTTTCTCGATGTCAATCGCTTTCTCAGAACACTTTGCATACGAAAAGATATTCGCTTAAAATAAAATTTGCTTCACTTCTTTTAAAATTAAATTAAATAAAGTTACCTCACAAAAAATCTAATTAATTAGATTAATAAAAAATTCACAATAAATTAATAAATGTCAATTTCTTCCAAATTTTCGAAATTTTTGCTGTTTTCTCAACGCCAATCGATTTCTGAGAACATTTTACATAGGCGCAGATTACAATAAACTATTTTTCTCTCATAGTTTTTCAGTAACAAAATAATTAAATCACAATGTAATAATCAAATGGTTGTCGATTTTACGCCTTTCTCGATGCCAATCGCTTTCTCAGAACACTTTACATATGAAAAAATATTCGCTTAAAATAAAATTTGCTTCACTTCTTTTAAAATTAAGTTAAATAAAGATGATAAATAATCCACGATTTTTTAAAAATTGCCGGTTATTTTACTTTTTTTTTGCCAATCAATTGCTGGGAATATTTTACATACAAACAGCTTGGAGAATAAAAACTTTGCCTTATGTTTTTTTTTTAAATTGACAAAATAAAAAGATTAAAGAAACAATTGGCAACGTAATATAATAATCGATTTTACGGCTCTTTCCATGCCAATCGATTTCTCAGAACACTTTACATATAAAAATATTCCCACAAGAAATTCAGTTTGTTTCAGTTCTTTCAAAATTAAATAAAAATCATCACAAATAATACTCGATTACTTCAAAACTGTCGGTCATTTTGCATTTTTTCTTTGACACCAATTGATTTTCTGGAACATTTTACATGCATACTACGTACAGTACAAAAAATTTTAATTTTGTCCTATGGCCTTATGGAAATTGACGAAATAAAAAACAAATATTAAACAGTTTTATTTTATTTCTCGATGCCAATCGACTTATCTGATCATTTTACACAAAAAAATACTTAATTTATTTTTAAAACGTTGTGATTTATTTGCCCGTTTCTCCATTACGAATGGTAGTTTTCCAGTGCCATTACCATCGATAAAGATCACACGAAAGCCCCATTACGTGAAGAATATCCGATATAATAACGCTTACAAATTACATAAATTCATAGTTTGACTTTCACCATTGTGTAAACTCGACTTGAACCATCTTACAACAATAAAACCGCACTTAATATTTATATAATCCAAAGTCGTGTTTTAATTATCATTCAAACGACGATTTTATGAATTCTAAATGCTTGAAATTGTAATTATCACCACCTGTTGCCTCATCGCTGACGTCCACTATACACTATATGACGTTGATCTAGAAATAGCGATGAGGAAATTGTTTGAAAAATCGATTCGAAACGTGAAATTTATGATCCAAGGAAGAGATTAAAAGTGTGTACAATGCCCTCTTTGTATAGACTTTGTGATATTTACTATTCGAGTAAACGATGCAATCACGATTATTTCGTTTATTGTGATTCATTGGAAATATGTAAAGGTTGGCAAGTTTGAAACGACCTTGTCTTCTATGTCACAAATGAGTAATTAGGATGCGATATGTGTGAGGCGATCGAAGGTTTCTCAACGTTTATTTTCCAATGATTTATTAGAATTTACCCAAAATATAAAGTTATTAAAAATTAACTACTGACTGCGCCAATTACTAGATTTTTGGAAATTATACTCCAAAAACAACATTTGTAATAATAAAAAAATATGTCGAATCGCTGAAGTCACTAGCCTGTCATTAAAGTATTCCGTAAAAATTTAAGTAGATTTTTTTCAAAAACCTGTGAATAAGTTCTCCTACTGACTGCGCCAATTATCCAATTATCACAAATTTTTGATTAAATTTGACTCTAAAAATAATACAAAGAATGTAAATGTCCAGCTTCTAGAAACTAGAGAATATTCCCACCAACTACGCCAGTCACTAAGTTTTTTAAAATAATTTGATAAATTACTTTTTAATATATTTTTTCTAATTATTTATGAGAAACTGTCCAAAATTTCAACTGTAAGGAAAAATAAAAGTTTAGTTGTTAAAAATTTTGGAAAAAGTGTGACTACTGACTGTGCCAATTACTAGATTTTTGGGAATTTTACTCCAAAAACAACATTTGTAATAAAAAAAAATGTATGTCAAATTGCTGAAGTCACTAGCATATCATTAAACTATTCCGTAAAAATTTAAGTAGATTTTTTTCAAAAACCTGTGAATAAGTTCTCCTACTGACTGCGCCAATTATCCAATTATCACAAATTTTTGATTAAATTTTACTCTAAAAATAATACAAAGAATGTAATTGGCCAGCTTCTAGAAACTAGAAAATATTCCTACCAACTACGCCAGTCACTAAGTTTTTTAAAACAATTTGTTGGAATTATTTTATAATATATTTTTTCCAATTATTTATGAGAAACTGACCAAAATTTCAACTGTAAGGAAAAATAAAAGTTTAGTTGTTAAAAATTTTGGAAAAAGTGTGACTACTGACTGCGCCAATTACTAGATTTTTGGAAATTTTACTTCAAAAGCAACATTTGTAATAAAAAAAATGTATGTCAAATCGCTGAAGTCACTAGCATATCATTAAAGTATTCCGTAAAAATGTAAGTAGATTTTTTTCAAAAACTTGTGAATAAGTTCTCCTACTGACTGCGCCAATTATCCAATTATCACAAATTTTTGATTAAATTTCACTCTAAAAATAATACAAAGAATGTAAATGTCCAGCTTCTAGAATCAAGAGAACATTCCTACCGACTACGCCAGTTATTTAGTTTTTTTAAATAATTTGATGGAATTACTTTATAATATATTTTTTACAATTATTTATTAAAAATTGACCAAAATTTCAACTGTAAGGAAAAATAAAAGTTTAGTTGTTAAAAATTTTGTAAAAAGTGTGACTACTGACAGCGCCAATTACTAGATTTTTAGAAATTTTACTCCAAAAACAACATTTGTAATAAAAAAAAAATGTATGTCAAATTGCTGAAGTCACTAGCATGTCATTAAAATATTCCGTAAAAATGTAAGTAGATTTTTTTCAAAAACTTGTGAATAAGTTCTCCTACTGACTGCGCCAATTATCCAATTATCACAAATTTTTGCTTAAATTTCACTCTAAAAATAATACAAAGAATGTAAATGTCCAGCTTCTAGAAACTAGAGAATATTCCAATCGACTACGCCAGTCACTAAGTTTTTTAAAATAATTTGATGAAATTACTTTATAATATATTTTTTCCAATAATTTATGAGAAACGGACCACAATTTCAACTGTAAGGAAAAATAAAAGTTTAGTTGTTAAAAATTTTGGAAAAAGTGTGACTACTGACTGCGCCAATTACAAGATTTTTGATAATTTTACTCCAAAAACAACATTTGTAATAAAAAAAAATGTATGTCAAATTGCTGAAATCACTAGCATATCATTAAAGTATTCCGTAAAAATTTAAGTAGATTTTTTTCAAAAACCTGTGAATAAGTTCTCCTACTGACTGCGCCAATTATTCAATTATTACAAATTTTCGATTAAATTTGACTAAAAATAATACGAAGAAAGTAAACGACCAGCTTCTAGAAACTAGAGAATATTCCTACCAACTACACCAGTCACTAAGTTTTTAAAATAATTTGATGGAATTATTTTATAATATATTTTTTCCAATTATTTATGAGAAACTGACCAAAATTTCAACTGTAAGGAAAAATAAAAGTTTAGTTAAAAATTTTAGAAAAATGTAAATACCGACTGCGCCAATTATTAGATTTTTGGAAATTTTACTCCAAAAACATTTGTAATAAAAAAAAATGTATGTCAAATTGCTGAAATCACTAGCATATCATTAAAGTATTCCGTAAAAATTTAAGTAGATTTTTTTCAAAAACCTGTGAATAAGTCTCCTACTGACTGCGCCAATTATTCAATTATTACAAATTTTCGATTAAATTTGACTCTAAAAATAATACAAAGAATGTAAACGACCAGCTTCTAGAAACTACCAACTACACCAGTCACTAAGTTTTTTAAAACAATTTGTTGGAATTACTTTATAATATATTTTTTCCAATTATTTATGAGAATCTGACCAAAATTTCAACTGTAAGGAAAAATAAAAGTTTAGTTGTTAAAAATTTTGTAAAAAGTGTGACTACTGACTGCGCCAATTACTAGATATTTGGGAATTTTACTCCAAAAGCAACATTTGTAATAAAAAAAAATGTATGTCAAATTGCTGAAGTCACTAGCATATCATTAAAGTATTCCGTAAAAATTTAAGTAGATTTTTTTCAAAAACTTGTTAATAAGTTCTCCTACTGACTGCGCCAATTTTATAATTATTATAATCGATTTAAATTAAAAACATTTTTCCAAGTTTACAATTCGAAGAAAATAAACTAAAAATTATTCCTACCGACTGCGCCAATTAATTTTTTTTTCAATTATTTATTAGAATTTCGCCCAGATTTTACAAAACTTCAACTATAATCCCCTCGTAACCACCTTTTAGCATCTCTGGAATCATTCCCGTACGTTTTCCCAAACCTGCAACCCTTTTAGTCCCCAAAGTACCCAAAAAAGGCACCCTCACCTGAAAATCGCCCCAGGAATATGGCCCCCATAATTGGGCAACTGCCCGATATGTTTATGGTAAATCTCCGATGGTTGTATCAACAGGGGCGGATCAGCCCGACTTATAGTCACAGGGGCCCATTCGGTACTCAACCGTTTCCTATAATTCGAAGTAAAATCACAAAGGGCACTGTTGGTCATTGCTTCATTCACTTTCCCGAACGAAGCGTACCCAAAGGGCACATGACCCCCAAAACCTACAACCCAATAAAATTAACCCATTTTGGTGGTACCACCAACTACCATAACGCTGATTTTGAATGAACGAATTGTACAATTTTTCGTACATTTTGACAATTTTGACAGACCTTTTTTGAAATATTTTTCCGGATCTATGTTATCCATGAAATAGGGACTTGGGGAATGGCGTGGTGGGGTCAGGGGGGGTTCCACTTGGGGCAGATTTCGCAAAATACCAGCACATTCGGGCCGGACGTCGGTTAAAGGTAATTTGAATTGGGTAACAGTTAACTGGAAGCAAATTTTTGCTTATATCGGGAAAATGGGACGTTTTACGATAAAAATTGTAATGAGTGAAATTAAAGACGAGAAAATTTGCTACAAGATGGTGGTTTCGGTTTTTTTGTGTGGTGGATAGTTTTTGAGATATTGGCTGACAAAGTTCACACAATATCCAAATGTGGAAATCAGTGAGAAGATTGTGAGGAAAGGAAGAAAATGAAGACAATAAAAAAGAAGAATTAAAAGAAAATTAATAAAAAATAAAAAAGCGAACAAACATAAGAAGAAACGGCACAAGAGAATACGTAAAAAGAATTAGACAAAGGAATAAAGTATGGTCATATTAGAAGAAATAGTAAAATGGGGAAAAATAATAAAAAACAAAACAATAACAACAAAATTAAAGGTAAATATATATAAAAAAAACAGAATAAAGAAGTCAGAGAATTAAGATAAAAGGAAATGACGAAAAAATAAAGCTATAAATAATCAAAATAAGTATAAAACATAGACAAAGAAGGAAGAATATCAAATTATAATGAATTAAAAAAACTAGAAGAAAAAGAAAAATAAAGGATTAACTGAACAAAGAAAAACTAAAAACAAATAAACAAAAAGACTTTCTATTAAGTTAAAATAATGTTTAATCCCTGAAATCATTCGAGTATCATTCGTAAAAATTAAGAAATAAAATATTTTTTTTTAAAAACTTTTAAAACATTTTTCCTACCGAGTGCACCAATTATCAATTTTACAAGTTTTTGATTCAATTTAACCTTTAAACACCAATTCAATGTTGTGAACACATAGAAAGTGAATGTTAAACGTTTAAAAACTAAAAATATTCCTACCAACTGCACCAATTACTAAAAAAAAAATTTTTTTTAATTTTTTGTAATTATGAAAATGATAAAAGTGTGACTAGTGCCCAATTTACAAAATTTATGCAATTTTTTAACTAAATTTTACTCCAAAATCATCATTTATTTAAAAAATTTCTCTTACTGACCGCTAATTATGCATTTTTTATTAATTTTCGGATAAATTTGATTCTAAAAACCCTATTCCAAGCTTGCGAATAAAAAGATGAAAATAATGAGAACATCGATAAAGAACATTAAAAAATCAATAAATCTAAAGCTAATAAAAATAAGCAGAAAAATAATAACACGAAAAAGAACAAATACTACAAATAAAAAACAAAAGAACAGAAAAAACACAAAAAACGTAAAAAACGAAAAAAAACTAAATAAAAATTCTAGTATAAAAATAGCAAATTCTCAAACGAAAAAACATAGAGAGTAAAAAACAGAAATTAGAACTAAATAAGAAAAAAGTCAACAACTAAAAAAATTAAAAAAGATGAATATTACGAAGACCATGAAGGAAAAAAAGCTGAAGATGATGAGAAATTTAATTTCATTTAATTTAAAACGCTAAAGTATTAAGTATTTTTTTTCAAAAACTGTTAAAACATTTCTCTTACTGACTGCCAATTATAGCTTTTTACAAATTTTCGGATAAATTTAATTTTAAAAACTCTAGTCCAAGCTTGCGAATAAAAAGATGAAGAAAATAATGAGAACATCGATAAAGAACATATTAAAAAATCAATAAATCTAAAGCTAATAAAAATAAACAGAAAAAATAATAACACGAAAAAGAAGAGATACTACAAATAAAAAACAAAAGAAGAAGAATAAAAAAAAGAAACTAAGTTGAGTAGAGAGAGAAAACCCAAAAAAATTTATAGAGACGAAAAAAAAACTAAATAGATAATTCTACAATAAAAATAGCAAATTCTCAAACGAAAAAACAGAGAATAAAAAAACAAAAATTAGAACTAAATAAAAAAAAAGGAAACAGCAAAAAAATTTAAAAAGATGAATATTACGAAGGCCATAAAGGAAAAAAAGATGAAAATGATGGGAAATTTAATTTCATTTAATTTAAAACGCTAAAATATTAAGTAATTCTTTTTCTCTTACTGACTGCCAATTATAGCTTTTTACAAATTTTCGGAAAAATTTAATTTTAAAAACCCTAGTCCAAGCTTGCGAATAAAAAAATAAAAAAAATAATAAAAACGCTGACAAAGAACATATTAAAAAATCGATACATCTAAAGCTAATAAAAATAAATAACATGAAAAAGAAGAAATACTACAAATAAAACAAAAACTTAAACAAGAAGAATGAATAAAAAGAAGTAACTAAGTTGAGTAAGGAGAAAAAGAACAAGGAAAAAATGTATATAAGAAAAAAATAGAAGAAAAAAATAATAAGATATGAAAAACAAGTAAAGACAAAACAAGATCATTAGAAAAAGAATACTAGAACGAAAATAGACAATTCTCAAAGTAAAAAAAAATAAAACTAAATAAAAAAAGAAACACAAAAAAGTCAAATATTACGAAAACCATGAAGGAGAAAAAGATAAAAACCCAATTCCAAGCTTGCGAATAAAAAGATGAAAACTAAGTTGAGTAGAGAGAGAAAACACAAAATATGTATAAAGACGAAAAAAAAAACTAAATAGCAAATTCTCAAACGAAAAAACATAGAGAGTATAAAACAAAAATTAGAACTAAATAAGAAAAAAGGAAACAGTAAAAAAATAAAAAAAGATGAATATTACAAAAACCATGAAGAAAAAAACGATTAAGATGAGAAATTTAATTTCATTTAATTTAAAACGTTAAAATATGAAGTAATTTTTTTTCAAAAACTCTTAAAAAATTTCTCTTACTGACTGCCAATTAGAGCTTTTTATAAATTTTCGGATAAATTTAATTTTAAAAACTCTAGTCAAAGCTTGCGAAAAAAAAAATTAAAAAATCAATAAATCTAAAGCTAATAAAAATAAACAGAAAAAATAATAATACAAAAAAGAAGAAATACTACAAATAAAAAAACAAAAGAAGAAGAATAAAAAAAGAAACTAAGTTGAATAGAGAGAGAAAACACAAAATATGTATAAAGACGAAAAAAACTAAATAGCAAATTTTCAAACGAAAAAACAGAGAGTAAAAAACAAAAGTAAGAACTAAATAAGAAAAAAGGAAACAGTAAAAAAATAAAAAAAGATGAATATTACAAAAACCATGAAGAAAAAAAAGATGAAGATAATGAGAAATTTAATTTAATTTAATTTAAAATGTTAAAATACGAAGTAATTTTTTTCAAAAACTCTTAAAAAATTTCTCTTACTGACTACCAGGATAAATTTAATTTTAAAAACTCTAGTCAAAGCTTGCAAAAAAAAATAAAAAAATCAATAAATCTAAAGCTAATAAAAATAAACAGAAAAAATAATAATACGAAAAAAAAGAAATACTACAAATAAAAAACAAAAGAAGAAGAATAAAAAAAAGAAACAAAGTGAGTAGAGAGAGAAAACACTAAAAATATATAAAAATTAAAAAAAAAACTAAATAAAACATTCTACAATAAAACAAGCAAAAAAGATGAAAACGATGAAAAACTTTTCAACTGTCCTAAAATACCTCACGATCTGACAGCGTATTGGGGTACCATTTAGCATCCTGCACTGCCCCAATTCTCAACAACTCATTCAGTGCTGTTTTATCAGCACTTTGAAGCTTTTCAAACTCAGATAAAGCCTCAGTTGCTTGAACCGTAAACCTTTGACCCATGAGATTGTGTTCACGTGGTACAAACCCTAAAACCGTCCCTGAAAAGGGCCCAAAACCCAAATTTGTTGGTACCTTCATATCCCGGAATAATGGGATGCTTGTAGATCGTGTCATTGGTCACAGCTCGAGCATTGACAATATCAATGTCCTTCTGTGGAGGTCGGACCACTTGGTAGTCGTCTGCGAGCCGGTCCGAAAGTACCAACTTTTCAGCATGGTGGACTGTAGGGTCCAGGAGGACTTTATGGGTGGTAGTACCATAAGTATCGCCGATTCGGTACTTGTATTGGGGACAGAAGCCGGTATATCTGGGGTCAAAGGGTGAGTTGGGGTGGGGTTGGAGGGAGAGGTTGGTACCCCGGAATGAAATGAGGATTTGGGGCCGAAACTAGTTCCATTACCAGAAATTTGATTAAACCCCCACGAAATGACACAATTTTTACGGACAGTTTTTGACACGATTTTGTTGCCAGGAAATGGATGAAAGGTCGTGAAGTTTGTGATGATAATTTGTGATAAAGCCCACATTTGATAATGATGGAAATAAGGAAAGCTTTACTAATGGGTTTGTGTGTTTGTTTTTCTTCCGGGAGCAATAAACAGGGTTCAAGGTTAAATTAAAAAATTGGCAATGTAAGCAAATAAAAAGATTAGTTCAAACGAGAAAGTAAAGTGTAACAATGAATGAAATAAAAAATATGTGGAAGAAAAACAATAGAGAAATAATAGAAAAAAAAAAAGAAAAGCTGAAATAATACGAAAAATGAGCCGCTGAATTCACTGGAACAAACCGTTTTGCTCTACGACTTTTAGTTTTTGAGTTACGAATTTTTTTGTTGAAGAATAAAATACCACTACGAAATGGCTACCCTAAATTTAAGCAAAAAATTTCAAATTTTTAAATTGCGTGAAAAACTGATATAATATGTAAAATGAGCCGTAGAATTCACTGGAACAAACCGTTTTGCTCTATGACTTTTAGTTTTTTAATTATGAATTTTTTTAGTGTAAAATTTAAATGCCTCTGTACCCGGAACCAGTGCCCGGAGCGACTCCGGGTTTTGACGAGAAAATAGAGAATTTCAAGCGCTATCCGATGCTTTATCGGTTTTTGCTCTAACTCTTATAGTTTCCGAGAAAAACGCAAAAAAAGGTTGCCATTTTCACTTTTTTTGAATTTTTAAACGCCGATTACGGCGAAACTATGAGAGTTAGAGAAAAACGGCAAAAGCGATTAGAAGCGGTATAAAAAGCCCTACAACATGGCATAGGTTTCAAGGCGATATCTCGCAAAAAATTTTTCAATTTTCAAACGTCGATTACGGCTAAACTAAAAGAGCTAGAGGAAAATGCTTTGTTCCATCGTAAAGAGCACATCAAAATTTATCAGATAGGATGGGTTTGAATTGATTTTGAGACACTTTAAAAATTGGCCACTTTTAACGGGGGGGTGTTAACAAATTTTTCAATTTTTTTATTTTCTCTATTACGGCTAAACTATTCGAAAAAGTGGCACTATTTTAATCCTTACGTATGCAAAATGATCCGGGGTATCGATATGCGTCGAGAAAATTGCCAAATTCCCAATAGTTTTTTAGTTATGAATTTTTTAAAATTTGACCTACTTTTGCTTTTTTTCGAAATTTTCTCGAAAACTATAAGTCATAGAACAATAATCTTTTTTGAAAACGATAGACAATTAAAAGAGCTTTCCAACGATAATAAACTTCATGGGGTTATCTCTAATAGTTCCGGAGTTATTGCTCGATAAATGTTCCGGGTACCGAAAATCGACCAAAATCACGACAAAAATTGCAAAAATCAAAATTTTAAAAATCGAACCTATTGACTTTTTTTCTACTTTTAACAACTCCAGATGGTTGTAAAGGCATAGAAGAGTCCATAAAACTTTGCTAGAGTGAGTTAAAAAAAAAATATTTTTTTTTCATTTTTATGAAGGTAAGTTGCCTTGACCATTAAAATTAAGCAAAAAAATCAAAATTTTAAATCTCATGAAAAGCTGCTATAATACGAAAAATGAGCCGCTGAATTCACTGGAACAAACCGTTTTGCTCTACGACTTTTAGTTTTTTAGTTATGATTTTTTTTAGTGTAAAACTTTAAACGCCTCTGTACCCGGAACCGTAGCCCGGAGCGGCTTCGGATTTTGACGAGAAAATAGGGTTTCCAACGATAATAAACTTCATGAGGTTATCGGAGTTATTGCTCAATAAATGTTCCGGTTACCGGAAATCGAAAAAAAAACGGAAAAATTTGAAAAAATCAAACATTCAAAAATCAGTAAAATAAAAAAAATAATACTTTTTTAGCACTTTTACCAGTTGTCTTGCGAGTTTCGAGTTTCGAAAGAATTGTAAAGCCATACAAAAGTGTAGTCGGGTTAAAAAAAGTTGTTTTTTATTCATTGAATAAATGAATTGAAGGACACGGTAGTAACATAAAGTAAAAAAGTGGACAAAAACTGCAAACAAATGCTGGTTCTTATCAGTCTCAGGCATAATTGAATAATAAAAAAACTCAATTGTCTGAGTTTTACTTGAACACTATCTTACATAACACAAGCGTATCGTTGGTTGCATAACAAACCGAACCAACATTGTTATCTTCGACAAAAAATTAAAAGAAAAACACAATTCCTTATCAAATTGACGCAACTCAATCAATGAATAAGCACAATAAAACCAAACTCTTATCACACCTTATCAATTTTTTGTTGGTATGTCGTATGGATTATGTCAATTATGGATAACGATCTAGTTTTTTTTTGACACATTATAAAAACACTTTAAGGTTATGTTGCCCACTTTTATTTTTCGCCTTATTTAAGCCCAAAACGTGCAAAAATGTGCATTTTCACCCACTTTTCATCGTAACAAATTAATTAGCACATTGTACAGCCCCAAATGGCTCGAGAAATGGATTATGACCGTAAGTACCAGGAAGACCTAGAACGGGCCCAAGCCCTAAGTCTGGAATCCCTCGCTTTGGAGCAGTTCAAAAACAAGCGCCTCCAAGAACTCAACACGAAAAACGTCTCAGGTGAGTGCCCCCTTTGAGTGCCCCCAATAATTGACCACAGTTTCGAGGGCCTCCTCAATGACCGAGACCGACTCCAGGCCCCCCAACCCCCGCCCCCGGCCCGGCCCCTCCACCGCCACCTCCCCCTCCACCCTCCTGGCCCCCCCGCCCCGCAAAACCTCCACCCACGACACTCCCGACTTGATCTCCTTCTCCAACCCCCCAAACCCCACCGCCCAAATAATCGACTTCTGCAACCGCCAATACACCGCCCCCCGGCCCATTGGCTGGGCGCCACAGCTGTGGTACCGGCCAGTGGCCCCGCCCCCGGCCCTGCCCCCCAAAAACCAGCGCCGCCTCCCGCCGCCGCCCCCACGCCGCCCACACGATTTGATCGATTTGGGGGGGCACGAGGACACGAGCAGTGTACGTGTTAGTATTTTGCAAGAGTTTGATCCGATTTTATCGAGTGGGGATTTCCCCGAATTTTCACGAACTGTAAGTCCGGATTTTGCCGAAGATGGCGCTTCGGTCTGTGGGAGTGTTTACGATGATTATGACCCGTATGATATTTACACGGGTTCGGGGAATAACAGCATGAGCGATCCGTTGTATGCCGCCCCCGCTAAGTCGCCGCCCCCGCTGCCCCCACGCGAATATCTCGCAAAAAAAATGACCGATAAGTTGAACTTGTTGGATGGAATTGTAAGAGTTGATGAGAAAAATAACGCACAGAGGGATTCCGATTTGAAGGCGTTCTACCATATGGTGAAGAGTGTGAGGGGGAAGTACCGATTCAGCGATGTTGATACCAATTTGGGTTTGGTGATAAGTCCAATGGTTGATTATCCGTATAAAGAAGGGACAAGTATCAAATTGTGCGTTTATCCCGATTTTGAGGGGGCTGATATTACCAAACCTATCAATTTTACATGTGATGGTAAGTATAGCCTTCAATAAATATCGGTACCAAATTTCGTTCCGATATCTCAACTGGTTCCGAAGATATCGTAAAATATATACTTTGGTTGTAATCGCAGATTGCCATGATTGTGGTCGGCCATTTTGTATGCAATTTGACATACACGTCACCTAGGCCCTAGGTGATATGTGTGCCAAGTTTGGTTCAAATCGCTCAATTAATAACGAAGCTATAGCTTTATTTATACCCGAGTTACATACAATATTTTTCAAAACTTGATTGAAATTTTTGTAAATGGACGGTCGTTTTGATTGAAATTTTACACACGGGTGACCCAACTTTTAATAAATATTGGTACCAAATTTTGTTCGTATATCTCAAGTGGTTCCAAAGATAGCGAATAATATATATTTTCGTATATAATTGATGATGGTCATGACTGCAGTCGGCCATTTTGTATGGAATTTGGCACATACGTGACGTAACACCTATGTGATATGTGTGCCAAGTTTGGTTCAAATCACTCAATTAATAACGAAGCTATAGCTTATTTTACAAGAGTTGCATACAATATTTGTCTAAATTTTATTGAAATTTTTGGCAAATGGTCGGTCGTTTTGATTGAAATTTCACACACGCGTGACATAACCTTCAATAAGTATTGGTACGAAATTACGTTCCGATATCTCTACTGGTTCCAGAGATATTCACAAATATATATTTTTGTATATAATTGAAGATTGCCATGATTGCGGTCGGCCATTTTGTATGAAATTTGGCATACACGTCAAATAGGCCCTTAGTGATATGTGTGCCAAGTTTGGTTCAAATCGCTCAATTAATAACGAAGCTATAGCTTTATTTATACCCGAGTTACATACAATATTTTTCAAAACTTGATTGAAATTTTTGTAAATGGACGGTCGTTTTGATTGAAATTTCACACACGGGTGACCCAACATTTAATAAATATTGGTACCAAATTTTGTTCGTATATCTCAACTGGTTCCAAAGATAGCGAATAATATATATTTTCGCATATAATTGAAGATGGCCATGATTGCGGTCGGCCATTTTGTATGGAATTTGGCACACACGTGACCTAGCCCCTAGGTCATATGTGTGCCAAGTTTGGTTCAAATCCCTCAATTAATCACGAAGCTATAGCTTAATTTTTACCCGAGTTGTATACAGCATTTTTCTAACCATAATCGAAAAAAGTGTGTCTAATGCCAAATTTTTGCGTGAAAATCGAATTTTTATGTTAAATGAACATATTGAAATATACATTAAAGTGTTAATAAATATAATTAAAGATTGCCATGATTACGGGCGGCCATTTTGTTTGATGTTTCACACACTTGTGACTCAACCTTCAATAAATATCGGTACAAAATTTCATTTATATAGCTCAACTGGTTTCAGAGATATCTAAAAATTTCTTATAAAATGGCCGCCCGTACTCCTGTATAATCGAAGATTGCCATGGGTCCGGTCGGCCATTTTAAACGAAATTTTAGGCACATTTGAGTTTGACCCCAAGTGACATTTGTACCAAGTTTGGTTCAAATATTTCAACTTATAAGAAAATTATAAAAAAAAACTTTTTTTTTGTTTTTTTTATGTACGTAAAATACGAATTTTTTGGGTCATTTTACATAAAAAATGGACGTTTATAGAAGCATCATTAAATTAATTACAGTTAAATGTCATATTAACTAATTCAGCTTTTAATAAAGTGGTGCTAAAGTAATTAAAATAATAGGGTAGAAAAAAAGTAGGTAAAAAAAAAAATCAATAAAAATAACGATGAAAAGAATTCAAGTTCAATGAAGAGAAAAGAGAAACCTAAAGATTAGTTTAAGTAAAGGAAAAGAACAAAAAAATGTATGTCTATGAAAGCCATTATGACAAATATCAAAAGAAAAGACAAGAAAAAACAAAAAAAAAATCGTGGGGAAAAATCCGTAAAAAACGAAAACAAAAAGTAAACTAAGGAAAAATATACAATAAAAGGTCAAGAAGTAAAAGAAAAGAGAAAAAAACATGTTAAGAAAAAAAATAGAATAAGATTTATATTTCGTGCTTTTTTCTTTCCTTAGAATCATTTGAAACAAGAGAAAAAATATACAAAATAACAGAAAACAATAATAATAAAACAGTAAAAAAATAACAAAGGGAATGTCAAGAGTAAAAAATTGTCAAATCATAAAAGATAAAAAGGGAAAAGAGCACAGAAAAAAGGACGTGACTAAAAGAGTAGAGAATTCGTAAAAAACGAAAAGAAAAAGTAAAAAACCAGGAATATTAGAATAGAAATAGCATAACAAAAAGAAGAGAAGATAAAAAGTAAGACACAAAAAAAAGTAAACAGAGCAATAAAATATAAGAAAAAAGTCAAAGAATTGAAGCAGAAAAAAAAGACGTGAGAGTAAAAAAAAATAAAGACAAAAAAAAAACAGAAAACAGGCAGAAGGGAAGAAAATAGACTAGAGACAAACAAGAAGAACAAGGAGGAGGAACAGAAGTAAAAGTAATCAGAGAAAAAGAATGAAATAAAATGAATGTTTTTTTATTTTTTTATAATTAGAGTAGACGGTTTTTTGTGATTGAAAAAAAAAAGAATTCTAATTAAATATTATCGTTCGAAATTTATTATTATATACAAGTTACCTAACAATAAATTCAAATGACCATATGGTATTTATAACAAAAAAAATAGACAAAACGACAGACTAAAATACATAAATAAAATACCTAGTAAAGAATGTAAGAATAAAAAAGGTCAAAACATAAAAAATAAAAGCATAATAAGTAAATAGAGAAAAAACACGTAAAACACGCATAATGAGCTAATACAAAAACCAAAGGAGTAAGAAGTGAACAAAAAAAAGTAATACAAAAAATTTTGAATTTTTCTGTATTTCAAGCAATAACAAAGCTACCTATTCTTACCTCAAATTCCAAAATAAAAAAACTGACTTAATTATGAAAAATCCCAAATTTTTGAGAAAATTTCTGAATAATTTTGCAAATTTGCGTTCCTCTAATCATTTTGCAAGGAATTTGTCCGTTTTGAAAATTTTAGCCAAAACAAAAAAAAGTCGTCAATTTCATTCAAAAAATTTTTGACTCCAAATTGACCGCATCTTACGTAAAATTGTCCAAATCTGGACTTATTTTTTACATACAAGCACTAATCTCTTCGTTATTGACAAAAAAAAATGAAATTGTCAAGTCAAAATTTTGACTATTCAATATATTTTTTTTTCAAGTGTGAGACCGTGGCGCGATTTTGCAGAAAAAACAAAGCTTATCGCCTGTAAAAAATAACGAACCGACAATCATTCCAAAGGGCCTTAAGGATTTTTTTTTTCGAAATTTCGTCACAAGACAATTTTTTCAAATAACAAAATTTTGGTCACTAAGACCAAACGTAAAATTTCACACACAACCCTTAATTTCTCCCTTACAGTCAATTGTAGCATCGAACATGTCACATTGCAACTAACTTGCGATTTGGACGCCCCTTCCAAAGACAAATACACCCTTAAAGTATGGGGTTGTAACGAATATCTGGTCCCTACGACCTTCTTATCCGACTATGAATACGTCCACAATTGCATTAAACTCGAAGAAGACATTCTTTTAACCCTAATACCAGACTCAAAAGTGGACAAATCATTTGCTCGAACGGTTAGTTGTCACACTTTAATTAAAAAAAAAATAAATAAATAAAATAACCACCGTTTGGTTTAGCCACAGGATGATAACCGTGACCGGGATTTAACCTACGAAGACGTGATCCCAACCGATTGTCACATTCACCTAACTTACGACAATCTCGTAATTTTACTCGAAACTGTTGAAAACGAGATGAAAAAACTTGAAGATGCAGCTCTTCAAATCGAGAAGTGTAACAATCCAGTTACAATGCCGGCCCTTCAGCCCTTGAAAGTGATTCAATCGGCCAAATGTGTGATCAATTTAATGGGCAATTTGGCAACACTTGACCTAACATCGGCCGTTGATGATTTACAACGAATCACAACTAATTTTCAAACGCCTTTATTAAACGACACTGTTTCAAGCACTTGTAACCGAATCCGTCTAGCGATTCAGAATCTCATAGAAATGTACTCTCAAGCGTTCAAAGTCGACTTTGAAGTGCGTAAAAACACAACAACTGAACGTAAGTTAGTTAGTTGGAACAGTCAGGAGGTGTATACTGAATTTTTTCTTCAAGCTGTGAAATACGTTTGTGACGTTGTGGAATCGTTGGTGATTCGTGTTTGTGCGATTTATCGGCCGAATGTTGATTGGAAACATGATTCTTACATGGTTGCTGCCCAGATTTACCATGGTACTAGACCAATGGGTCATCCTGTGCTGTCCCAACCTTGTGTCAAAACTGAAAGTGATCATAGATGGCCGGCGAGGATTATTATTGATCATTGGTTTGATATGATCGATGTACATATAAGTGCACTTGCGAGAGAATCAAGACTGAAACTTGTTATTTATGGGCGGACGATTGAACCATCAGATGATGCACAAAATGAACCCAAATATACACAAGAGGAGATTGGATGGGCCAGTGTACAGTTTTTCACATATGATGGGTGAGTATGTATTTTTAAGGCACCAAATGTCAAAGTTATTAAATTTATTCTATGTTAAAACATACATTTTATTTATTTTTTAATAGTATATTTTTTTAAGGTACCAAATGTCAAAGTTAAGGTTCTGAGTGTCAAAATTGTTCTTTGTGTTAAAACCTTTTTTTATTTATTTTTTGATTTTTTTTAAGTTAATACATAAATTTTTCGTAAGGTACCAAATGTCAAGGTTGAGGTTCCGAGTGTAAAAATTGTTTTTCTTTAGGAAAGCCTCTTAATTACTCTGGATTTGAATTTGCATTTTTTATTTTTTTCAAATTAGTACATACCCATATTTTTCTTAAGGTACCAAATGTCAAAGTTAAGGTTTTGTGTGTATAATTGTTTGTTTTTCATGGAAAGCCTCTTATTAATCTTTAGATTGAAAAATACGAAATTAAATTATTTATTTTTAATTGTATTTAGGCACCAAGTGTAAAATTTAAGGTTCAAGGTGTAAATCAAGACACTTGGTGCAAAATTGTACAAAAACTGTTTAGTAGACAATGGAATAGACGAAAATAGCAAAATGTTACTTAAGGTTCTGGATGTCGTATTTAAGGCACCACGTGTAAATCTCGCATTTTTTTCAAAAATATATCATTTTTTTGATTAAGGCACCAAGTGTAAAATTAAGACAGAGACACAGAGTGTAAAAATTGTTCTTCTATGTTAAAATGTATAAATTTTTATTTATTTTTTGATTTTTTTTAAGTTCATACATAAATTTTTCTTAAGGTACCAAATGTCAAAGTTAAGGTTTGAGTGTAAAATTGTTTGTTCTTTATGGAATCTCGTATTAATCTTTAGATTGAAAAATACGAAATTAAATCATTCATTTTTAATTGTATTTTTAAGGCACCAAGTGTAAAATTTAAGGTTCAAGGTGTAAATCAAGACACTTGGTGCAAAATTGTACAAAAACTGTTTAGTAGACAATGAAATAGACGAAAATAGCAATATGTTACTTAAGGTTCTGGTTGTCGTATTTAAGGCACCACGTGTAAGTCTCGCATTTTTTTCAAAAATGTATCATTTTTTTGATTAAGGCACCAAGTGTAAAATTAAGACACGAGACACAGAGTATAAAAATTGTTCTTCTGTGTTAAAATGTATAAATTTTTATTTATTTTTTGATTTTTTTTAAGTTCATACATAAATTTTTCGTAAGGTACCAAATGTCAAAGTTAAGGTTCTGACTCAAAAAATTGTTCTTCTGTGTTAAAATGTATAAATTTTTATTTATTTTTTGATTTTTTTTAAGTTAATACATAAATTTTTCGTAAGGTACCAAATGTCAAAGTTAAGGTTCTGAGTGTAAAAATTGTTCTTTGTGTTAAAATGAATTCATTTTTATTTATTTTTTGATTTTTTTTAAGTTCATACATAAATTTTTCGTAAGGTACCAAATGTCAAAGTTAAAGTTCCGAGTGTAAAAATTGTTTTTCTTTGGGAAAACCTCTTAATTACTCTTTGGATTTGAATTTGCATTTTTTATTTTTTTCAAATTTGTACATACCCATATTTTTCTTAAGGTACCAAATGTCAAAGTTAAGGTTTTGAATGTAAAATTGTTTGTTCTTTATGGAAAGCTTCGTATTAATCTTTAGATTGAAAAATACGAAATTAAATCATTTATTTTTAATTGTATTTTTAAGGCACCAAGTGTAAAATTTAAGGTTCAAGGTGTAAATCAAGACACTTGATTGTACAAAATTGTACAAAAACTGTTTAGTAGACAATGGAATAGACGAAAACAGCAATATGATACTTAAGGTTCTGGATGTCGCATTTAAGGCACCACGTGTAAAACTCGCATTTTTTTATTTTCATAAAATTTAAATTAAAGTTATTCTACTGAGTGTCACGTTCTAGTTTTTTTTAATGAGAAAATTAATTAATAACGGAAAAAAATAAACTAAAGAAGACAACTTAAAACGAAAGTAAAATGGTAAAATCTTGCCTTAAGGTTTTTGATATACCACTTAAAGCAATTTGTTTAAAAACAAAAAAAAGTATAATTTTTTCTTTATATGAATGCATTTGATGTTTTTGAGGCACCAAATGTAAAACTTAATGTTCTGAGTGTTAAAGTAATACACTTGATGTAAAGGTCGGACGACCATTTTATCTGCGTTTGAAGTTAAAAAATATTAGATAAAAAATTATTTATGACTTGTTTTAAGGTTCTGGATGTAACATTTAACTTGTAAAAATTATTTTTTCATCTTAACTATTTTTTAGGTTGAAAACACAAAATTCAGACATAAAACTTAACCTTGAGGTTACTAATGTAAAATTTAAGGCATAAAATACTTAGAAATTACAAGTTTTTGAATATTGCATTTTAAGGCATCGAATGTAAACTAATGACAAATTGTTTCATAACGAAATAATGTAAAAAAAAATAAGCAAAATCTTTGTTAAGGTTTTAGATGTAACATTTAAGGCATCGTGTGTAAAAATAATTACATATCCATTTTATATTGCGCAAGTAAAACGTAATAGAGACTTAAGGCACTCGATGTAATTTTAAGGCACGTTGTGTAAAACACGAAAAGAACGGTAAAACACAAACAAGTCAACATAAAACAACATAAACAGCAAAATTTTGCTTAAGGTTCTGAATGTAATATTTAAGGCACTCAATGTAAAAGTAGTAACTTAAAGTTTTCCGGCCACAGAACCATGGTTCAAGGCAACATAATTCTATCAATATGGCCGCCCGATTCTCAATTCCTCCATGGGGCACCACCAGCATTCGGTACCCACCCAACGCCCGACCATCCCATGATAGACATACAAATCGCAGGCGGCCATCCTAAAACCGAATTCCCGAAGGTACCACCCGATCTGATCCGAAACGTCGTCAAAGGCGACTTTCAAAGTTTAGATCGTTCAACCCAACAACAATTAATTGACATTTGTGAACAAGATATGTTATGTAAATTACCACCACAATTACGTGAAGTTTTATGGGAGAAACGTCACTATTTATACCATATACCTGGAGCTTTACCAAAGGTACTACTGGCTGCCCATAGCTGGGAATATGCCCTTTTGCCCGACTTACATGGAATGTTAAACGCATGGCAACCTTTACGCCCAATACAAGCCCTTCAATTACTTCTCCCAACGTAATAGTTCTAATAATTCAAACATATATTGTTTGAATATATTAAATTTTGTTATAGTTTTCCTGATTTAGAAGTACGAAAGATCGCAATACGTTGGATTAACGGTTTAACCAATGACCAATTAGTTGACTATTTGCCACAGTTGGTTGTGGCTTTGCGTCACGAAACCTATGAGAACTCGCCACTTGCTCAATTCCTATTGGACCGTTCGTTGCGCGCGCCACGATTGGCCCACCACCTCTTCTGGTTGCTAAGCCACGCCCTTCCCGGCTCCAACCCACAAAACAGTTCATCGGATGAAATCACGGTGGCTGAGGGACGCCATCACCGCCGCCTTAAACTAATGTTAAGAGCTTTGTTGGCAATTTGTGGCGATTCACTTCGTAGTTGTTTTCTCTCACAACAATTATTAGTTAAAGAATTGAACGATTTAGCTGAAACTGTTAAGAAAACTAAAGAATCGCAACGTACGCAAGTTTTGCAAAATCGTCTCCGATTGGTTGATGCACATTTATGTGATAATCCGACAAGTTTGCCCTTAAGTCCGACTTTGAAAGTGTCAGGTGTTGAGATTAAATCATGTTTCTATTATCCGTCAAATACGCTACCGTTGAAGATTAGTTTTGTTGATGGGAGAGGGACTCTAATACCGGCGATTTATAAAGTTGGCGATGATTTGCAACAGGATATGTTGACGTTGCAAATGGTTAGATTGATGGATAAGTTGTGGTTGAATCAAGGATTGGACCTGAAGATGGTGTCGTTTGTTTGCGTACCGACAGGGAAAAAGAAAGGTAGGCTATAGGTAACCCAACCCCCAAGTTTCGTTACTATATCTCAACTAGTTCCAAAGTTATCGAAAATTATATATGTTAGTATATATCGCAGATTGCCATGATTGTGGCCGGCCATTAAATTTGAAATTTGACACACACGTGACCCAACACCCAATGAGCATCTGTACCAAATTTCATTCCGATATCTCGACTCGTTTCCGAGATATCGAAAAATATATCTTTTGGTATTATAATCGCAATTGCCATGCTTGTGGCCGGCCATTTTGTATGAAATTGCACACATATCCGACTTTGCTTCTAGTTGATATTTGTACCAAGTTTGGTTCAAATATCTCAATTAATAACAAAGTTGTTATTACTGTACCCGAGTTGCATACATTATTTTTCTATACATGGTTGAAAATGTGACAAAAACTGAAACTGTGCGTAAGATTTGAACGTTTTGGTTTGTTTTACATAAAAAAAATGGACAAAAAATTGTTACATGTTAAAAAATATAATCGGAGATTGCCATGACTACGGTCGTCCATTTTGTATGAAATTTTACACACTTGTTGTTTGGCTCTTAATTGGCATTTGCACCAAGTTTGGTTGAAATATCTCAACTAATAACAAAGCTATAGATTATTGTTACCCGAGTTGCATACAATATTTTTCTAAAATTTTACTAAAAGTGTGAATTTTTGCGTAAAAATCGAAATTTTTGGTTCATTTCAATGAGAAATGGACATATTATAGCAAAATACATAATCAACGATTGCCCAGGGTTGTGAGTGGCCATTTTGTGTGAAATTTGGTACACATGTTTCTTGACCCCCACTTGATATTTGTACCAAATTTCGTTCAAATATCACAACTAATAACAAAGTTATAGCATTTTTTGCACCCGAGTTGCATACAATATTTTTTAGGTATGATTGAAATGGTTACAAAAGCCGAAACGTTGCGTAAAATCCAAGTGGAGCATGGTTTAACCGGTTCGTTCAAGGACAAACCGATCGCCGAATGGTTGGCTAAACACAACCCATCTGAATTGGAGTATCAGAGGGCTGTGGAAAATTTCACAGCCTCCTGTGCCGGTTATTGCGTCGTAACTTATATTTTAGGTATCTGTGATCGACACAATGACAATATCATGTTGAAAACTTCCGGTCATTTGTTTCACATCGATTTTGGGAAATTTCTCGGCGATGCTCAAATGTTTGGAAATTTCAAACGGTTTGTGTGTCTATTTATTGTAATTTTTTTGATGTGTGATTATTTGTTTCACAGAGACCGTGCCCCTTTTGTCTTGACCTCTGACATGGCTTATGTAATCAACGGTGGCGACCGACCGTCGGAAAAATTCCATAAATTTGTCGATTTGTGCTGCCAAGCCTTTAACATAATCCGAGACAACGCCAACTTGTTTCTCTACTTGTTTACACTTGTAATACATTTTAGCCAAGTATGGAAATTGATTGTTTGGGCCAAATCGCCGAAACGGTTCACGCGACCGGTATGGAATTTGACCCAGTCATTCAGTGGTCCATAATCCGTGTTATGGCCAAATTTCATTCATAAAGCTTCAACCGTTTCGGAGTTATAGTGATTTGTTGAGAAAAAAACCTATCACAATAATTACGAAACGGTTCAACCAAATAGTATGGAATTTGGCCCAGACGTGCCCTTACCTATACTCCCCCACCTGACAAAGTTTCATTCTTAAAGCTTCAACCATTTCGCAGATATTGCGATTTGTTGCAAAAAAAACCTATCACAATAACTATAAAACGGTTCAACCGAACAGTATGAAATTTGGGCCAGACGTGCTTTAAGCCATACTCTCCCACCTGACAAAGTTTCATTCTTAAAGCTTGAACTCTTTCCGTGTTATAGCGATTTATAACAAACACTCAATTTCCATACTTTTGTTTTAGGGGTGGTACGAGTGTTATTTTGCAGATGGCGTCGTCTGGAATTTGTGGTATGACACCTGAATCGGTTTCCTATTTGCACAAAGCTCTCCTTCCTCATATGTCAAATCCGGAAGCCGCCGCCTACTTTGCACGTTTGATCGAAAGTTCGCTCAAATCGTGGTTCACTCAATTCAATTTTTTCTTGCACAATTTGGCTCAAATGAAATTTGGTAGTGATCATGATCAAGGTTCGTTGTTGTCATTTGTACCAAAAAGATACAGTATGGCAACTGATGGTAAATTAGTACATGTGCAAGTAGTCAGTTATAAAAAACGCTACGATCCGGATAAATATTACGTTTATGTTTTGAGAGTAACAAGGGAAGGTGATAAGAGTGATATGGAGATACATAGGACGTATAAAGAGTTTTGCGAATTGCATCAGAAGTTGTGCATTTATTTTCCCTTGGCCAAGTTACACAGGTGAGTTGATAAATAATAATATTATTGTGAGAAGTGTTTTTTCGTGTAATCGGTTACGTGATCGTCGATGACAAACAAAAGATAAGGAAAAATAATTTTTTGTTTGCCGAGTGATTAAAACTTTAAGCTTTTTATCTAAATCCAAGAAACAAAGCGATTCTGTAATTAATTTTAAATGTAAAATGTATGAAACCAGATAAAAAGACACGAAATCGTTGAAAATGGTAAAATTTCACTTAAGGTTACAAATGTAACTTTAAGTCACCAAATGTAAGATTAAGGCACCGCGTGTAAAAACGTCCGAAAGTCAATAAAAACGCACGAAATTGACGAAAATGACAAAATTTCACTTGAGGTTGCAAATGTAACTTTAAGGCACCAAGTGTAAGATTAAGGCACCGCGTGTAAAAATGTCCGAAAGTCAATAAAAACGCACGAAATTGACGAAAATGACAAAATTTCACTTGAGGTTGCAAATGTAACTTTAAGGCACCAAGTGTAAGATTAAGGCACCGCGTGTAAAAATGTCCGAAAGTCAATAAAAACGCACGAAATTGACGAAAATGACAAAATTTCACTTGAGGTTCCAAATGTAACTTTAAGGCATCAAGTGTAAAATTAAGGCACTGAGTGTAAAAATGATGGAAAGTCGATAAAAACGCGCGAAATTAATGAAAATGGCAAAATTTTACTTAAGGTTGCAAATGTAACTTAAGGCTCCAAGTGTAAAATTAAGGCACCGAGTGTAAAAATGATTGAAAGTCAATAAAAATTTCACTTAAGGTTACAAATGTAACTTTAAGGCACCGCGTGTAAAAATGTCCGAAAGTCAATAAAAACGCACGAAATTGACGAAAATGACAAAATTTCACTTAAGGTTGCAAATGTAACTTAAGGCACCAAGTGTAAAATTAAGGCACCGAGTGTAAAAATGTCCGAAAGTCAATAAAAACGCACGAAATTGATGAAAATGACAAAATTTCACTTGAGGTTGCAAATGTAACTTTAAGGCACTAAGTGTAAAATTAAGGCACCGACTGTAAAAATGATGCAAAGTCGATAAAAACGCGCGAAACTAATGAAAATGGCTAAATTTTACTTAAGGTTGCAAATGTAACTTTAAGACACCAAATGTAAGATTAAGGCAGCGCGTGTAAAAATGTCCGAAAGTCAATAAAAACGCAGAAATTGACGAAAATGACTAAATTTCACTTAAGGTTGCAAATGTAACTTAAGGCACCAAGTGTAAAATTAAGGCACCGAGTGTTAAAATGTCCGAAAGTCAATAAATCGCACGAAATTGACGAAAATGACAAAATTTCACTTAAGGTTGCAAATGTAACTTAAGGCACCAAGTGTAAAATTAAGGCACCGAGTGTAAAAATGTCCGAAAATCAATAAAAACGCACGAAATTGACGTAAATGACAAAATTTCACTTGAGGTTGCAAATGTAACTTTAAGGCACCAAGTGTAAAATTAAGGCACCGAGTGTAAAAATGATGGAAAGTCGATAAAAACCCACAAAATTGATGAAAATGGCAAAATTTTACTTAAGGTTTGAAATGTAACTTTAAGGCACCCGATGTAAAAATGACAAAAATTAAGCACTTGCACTGCTCCCATCGGACAGTTCCTCATCATCATCATCTTCAGCAAAAAACACATTTCTTGGTCTCATAACTATCGGTTCTTCATCACCACCGAAGAAAATACTTGTCGCTACACTACTATAGTCCATAGGACTCAAATCCGGTTCTTGGTCGATATAACTTTCATCATCCGACGAATTATCGACGTTATTATCACCATTTTGCGCAAAATGTATGGTAAAATTACCATCATCATCGCTTATCTCAGAAGGCGGTGGTGGTTTATGTTTAGGCATTGGAGGCGATTTAGCTTCAACCTTAAGGTTTCGCGGCGCGGCTTTTGGCTTCGGTGTAACTTTTTCAAACACGGGATTTGATTCCTCCTCGTCTGTGTCACTTTGGGCTCCGTGTGTAAAATTTAAGGTTCCGGATGTAAAAGTCTCAGACTCGAAAATACGGGATGTAATTTCGTTGTCTCGTTCAAAACTTGTAAGTGAAGACTCAGATTTGGCAAAACTTAATGTTCTGGATGTGTCAGAACCTTGGGTACGAGATGTAATTTCATTTTTTCGCTCTTCGCTTGCTTTCGATTTCGCTAAACTTGAAGTTGCGGGTGTAAAATTTATGCTCTCGTTTGTGTTAGACTTTGAGGCACCAGATGTAAAATTTAAGGTTTCGGATGTAAAAGCCTCAGACTCAAAAATACGGGATGTAATTTCGTTTTCTCGCTCAAAACTTGCAAGTGAAGGCTCAGATTTGGCAGAACTTAAGGTTCCGGATGTCTCAGACGCTTGGGTATAAGATGTAATTTCGTTTTCTCGCTCCGGTTTGGCAAAATTTGAAGTTGCAGGTGTAAAATTAAAGGTCCTGTTTGTGTTAGACTTTGAGGCACCAGATGTAAAATTTAAGGTTTCGGATGTAAAAGCCTCAGTCTCAAAAATACGGGATGTAATTTCGTTTTCTCGCTCAAAACTTGCAAGTGAAGGTTCAGATTTGGCAAAACTTAAGGTTCCGGATGTCTCAGACGCTTGGCTATGAGATGTAATTTCGTTTTCTCGCTCCGGTTTGGCAAAATTTGAAGTTGCAGGTGTAAAATTAAAGGTCCTGTTTGTGTTAGACTTTGAGGCACCAGATGTAAAATTTAAGGTTCCGGATGTAAAACCGTTAGTAAGTTTGTTTTTTCTGTCAGATTCAACTTTTTTCTGTTGTTTGACTTCACTAGTTGACGGCAAATCGCCTAAAATGTGCATTCAATCAACTGATCACTTTCACCAATGATTTACTTACTTTCAAATTCGGAAAACGTCTTAAACCTAACACCTACAACTATACTGTTATCAATTTTTCGTGTTTTTTTGGGTCCCCCGATCAGTTTCGCCTTAAAACCGCCTAGAAGACCCATTTTTGACACTATTATTGCACAAAAACACTAAATACACACAGAAAATCGATAAGATTAGATTGACATTTTTCCGCGATTGTTATCTTGTATTTTCACAATTGGTCTTCACAAGTGATCGGTTTTGTAAGAGAATTATAAAATTCAAGGTTTTTGGTCAAAGAAAAGACTGTGTAGGAAGTTATATCTGAGTTAAGGTTTTCGATGTAAAATTAAGGCACTCGATGTAGAAATTAATTTTCTCAATTAATTCAAAATTCAACGTTTTTGGCCATAACATGACTGCGGAATGAATAAATATCACAATTTTAGTTGAGGTTCTAAATGTCACGTTTAAGGCACTGCGTGTAAAATTAAGACACTGGGTGCAAAAATTGTATAAACATAAAATTCACGGTTCTTGGTCAGAAAATAAAAGTAGAAGGGAAAAAATTTGCAATTTTTAAGTTAAGGTTCTCGATGTAAAATTAAGGCACTGAGTGTAAAAATTGTTTAAACTTAAAATTCAAGATTTTTAGGCAGAAAATAACAGTAGAAAGAAAAAAATTAGCGTTTTTAAATTAAGGTTCTCGATGTTAAATTAAGGCACTGCGTGTAAAAATTGTTTAAACTTAAAATTCAAGATTTTTAGGGAGAAAATAACAGTAGAAAGAAAAAAATTAGCTTTTTTAAGTCAAGGTTCTCGATGTAAAATTAAGGCACTGAGTGTAAAAATTGATTAAACTTAAAATTCAAGATTTTTGGGCAGAAAATAACAGTAGAAAGAAAAAAAATTGCGTTTTTAAGTTAAGGTTCTCGATGTAAAATTAAGGCACTGAGTGTAAAAATTGTTTAAACTTAAAATTCAAGATTTTTAGGCAGAAAATAACAGTAGAAAGAAAAAAATTATCGTTTTTGAGTTAAGGTTCTCGATGTAAAATTAAGGCACTGAGTGTAAAAATTGTTTAAACTTAAAATTCACGGTTTTTGGCTAGGAAATGACAGTAGAAGGGCAAAATAAACAATTTTTAAATAAAGGTTCTCGATGTAAAATTAAGGCACTGAGTGTAAAAATTGTTTAAACTTAAAATTCACGGTTTTTGGCTAGGAAATGACAGTAGAAGGACAAAATAAGCAATTTTTAAGTAAAGGTTCTCGATGTAAAATTAAGGCACTGAGTGTAACAATTGTTTCAACTTAAAATTCACGGTTTTTGGCTAGGAAATGACAGTAGAAGGACAAAATAAGCAATTTTTAAGTAAAGGTTCTCGATGTAAAATTAAGGCACTGAGTGTAACAATTGTTTCAACTTAAAATTCACGGTTTTTGGTCAGAAAATAACAATGGCAGGCACAATCTAGCAATTTTTAACTTAAGGTTCTCGATGTAAAATTAAGGCACCTTATGTAAAATTGTCCATAATTGAAAAATTTTAAGGCACGGTGTGTTAACTTGTAGTTTGACGACCGGCCTTCACGTAGGCCGTTCAAACATCAAACAAGTGGCCGAAAAAAGGTACCAAGAGGTTAGTTCATTTATTACATCATTATTTAAGTGTGCTGACGAGATCGCACACTCGGATCTAGTCTATACTTTCTTCCATCCGTTATTAAGGGACCAGAAATGTCCAGAAGACTACGCACGTAAGAAAGGTAAGTTACGAGGCGAAAGCCGAGTGTTTTATTCACCTGAAATAATCACAGACCGAAAAGCTTCACGTAATGAAGTGGGACGATTAAAAGGTCAGTTAAAACTCTCATTCCAATTCTCAAAGGGAGTTTTACGTGTTATGGTATACCATGTCCGTGATTTACCTTTACTGACCAATGGGCAGGAACCATCGACTTACGTCAAAGTGTATTTAAGACCTGATACGTCCAAAGAAACGAAACGAAAGACAAAGGTTGTAAAAAAAAATTGTCATCCGAGTTTTGTCGAAATGGTGGGTTGTAGAAAAAAAAAAGTATGACACTCGTGCGTTATTTTTTTTTTCTTCTTCCAGTTGGAGTATAGGATGGCTTTGGAAGTGATACGTGAAAAAAGTCTCCAGGCCACAGTTTGGAACTACGACGCTTTACAAGAGAACGAATTTTTGGGAGGTGTTGAGCTACAGTTGAGCAATTTTGATTTAACCAAAGAGACCATCGAATGGTACCCATTGGTCAATCTGAGTAGATAGCAATTGTTTTAGTTTTATTTATTATGTATTTATACCAAAGTTATCAATAGCATTCCTTGATGTATCTATTTACTGATCATATCATAGCGCATTTAATTTTTGTAATTTGTCTACAATAAACAGATTTATACAACTACTACAAGAGTTGTTTTTTTTTGTCGGTGTTTTGGGTCAAGGTTGGGGTTCTTTAAACTCTCGTCAGTTCAACACACCCAAGAAATCTGGTTGCGAACGCGTTGGGTTTCAAGGACAGGAGGATTACCCTTATCTTGGGTAGAGAGAGACACCTGATAACGCTTTGTAGAAAAATATTTTCAAAGTGATAAAATTAGATTCGAGTGAGTTTAATTGGGTGACGTAATCGTGCATATGAGTAATTAGTAATTAGAACATGTCTAAGATAGCGTTGTAAATTTTTATTATACAATGACAGAGAGCTAAACGGATTAATAATAAATTCATTAAATTTAAGTGGCAATTTCCTTTATCTGACTTATTTAGTGCCAGTTAGATCGAGGGCCGGATAAGGGACAAATTAGACACTTTTTCGCAATTTGAAGGCGACACGTGCCAGCGATTTTTATCTACTTTACTGTAAAAATTTGTATATTTTTTGGCACATTTTAAGGTTCAATTTACAATAACAATTCACAGAAACAAACTTCCAGTAATTGTTTGGTATAATTAAGGTTCTGTTTACAAAACATCGGGATAACATTTTAGGAATTACATTTTTGTTTATTTTGCTCCATGTCATATTAAGGTTTAGTTTACAATTTAATATAATTTAGGGCTCTTGTTTACAAAACGTCAGTCCAACCTTAAGGTTCTAATTACAAAACTAAATGGTAAGTATAACGTAATGTGAAAATAATGAAGAAAAATTTTGTTTTTTTTTAAACATAAGGTATAGTTTACAAATTAAGGCACCATTTACGTGTCTGACAACTTGTAGATCTAAAATAAATAAGGTCTTAATTAATTGTTTTTCTAACTAAAAGTATAATCGTAAATTAAAATTTAAGGTCCAGTTTACAATAATAAATTCCCGGCAGTTTATGGTTCATTTTACAAAATTTAAGGTTCAATTTACTTATTTTTCCATTTTTCGAAGAAATAAGACTTGAGGCACCATTTACAAATATGAGGATTTATGGTATTTTTTACAAAATGAAGCACAATCAACAGAATTTGTAAAATTTAAGGTACAGTTTACAAATTTCGAGTTCATTACGTGCAATTTTAAGGCAATGTTTGTAAAGTGTGAAATTGCGTTCTTGGAAATTCCAAAAATGTCTCTTATAGAATTTAAGGCACCGTTTACAAATCTAATATTCTGTAGTTTTACTATAATTTTGTGCTGAATTAAAAGGTTTTTATAAACATAATTATCAAATTTTCGATACAATTTATAAAATTTAAGGCACAGTTTACAAATTCAATTCACTAGTTATCAATTCCAGTCAGTTTCATACAATTTATAAGGTTTAATTTAGGAAGTTTTATAAAGTTCAAAGATATCCTATAAGATTTAAGGCACAGTTTACAAAGTCTTGTCAGTTTGCTTTACAAAACTTAAGATTTAGTTTACATAATTTCCAAAATAATCAAAAGGCTCATAAAATTTAAGGCACCATTTACAAGTGTATCCTGATGTGTTTCAAAATTAAGTGTTTTTTACAATTTAAAGAAATAATTTGAAAAATTTAAGGTAGATTTTACAATTTCAAGGCTCTAGTTATGAATTTCAGTCAGTTTTTAAGGTTTTCTTTACAAAATGAAAGCAGAATTATCAGATTTTCCACAAGATTCATCAAATTTAACGCAAAGTTAAAATTAAAATTAGAGGTTCGCTTTACATGCTTTAAGGTTCAGTTTACATATTTTCCAAAAATTCCAAAAGAACTATCATAAAATTTCAGGCACCGTTTACAAATGTTATTTATTGTGTAGACTTACAGTAGTTACGTTTTCAAATTAAGGTTTTTTTACAATTTGAAGGAATGATTTGAAAAATGTAAGGTAGAGTTTACAATTTCAAGGCTCAAGTTATGAATTTCAGTCAGTTTTTAAGGTTTTTTTTACAAAATAAAAGCAGAATCATCAACACAATTGATCAAACTGAAGACACAGTTTACAAATTCCATCCAATTTAAGGTTTAATGTACATATTTTCCCAAATTCTAAAGGTAAAATATCATATAATTTAAGGCACCATTTACAAATGTAAACTGATGTGTGGATTTAAACTAGTTGTGGTTTTTTACAATTTGAAAGAATGACTTGAAAAATTTAAGGTAGAGTTTACAGATTCGAGGCTCCACTTAAGGTTTTTTTTCACATGATCACATTCTTGACACGATTTATGAAATTTAAGGCACAATTTACAAATTCCAGCGCACAAAATAAGGTTTAATTTACATATTTTCCCAAATTCCAGAGGTAGGATATCATAAAATGTAAGGCACCATTTACATTTAAAGCAGTTGTGATTTCAAATTACAATTGTAAATAATAATTTGAAAAATGTAAGGTAAAGTTTACAATTTTAGGGTAGTTTTTTTAAGGTTTCTTTTACAAAATAAAAGCAGAATCATCAACACAATTGATCAAACTGAAGACACAGTTTACAAATTCCATCCAATTTAAGGTTTAATGTACATATTTTCCCAAATTCTAAAGGTAAAATATCATATAATTTAAGGCACCATTTACAAATGTAAACTGATGTGTGGATTTAAACTAGTTGTGGTTTCAAATTAAGTTTTTTTTTACAATTTGAAAGAATGACTTGAAAAATTTAAGGTAGAGTTTACAGATTCGAGGCTCCACTTAAGGTTTTTTTTCACATGATCACATTCTTGACACGATTTATGAAATTTAAGGCACAATTTACAAATTCCAGCCCACAAAATAAGGTTTAATTTACATATTTTCCCAAATTCCAGAGGTAGGATATCATAAAATGTAAGGCACCATTTACATTTAAAGCAGTTGTGATTTCAAATTACAATTGTAAATAATAATTTGAAAAATGTAAGGTAAAGTTTACAATTTTAGGGCAGTTTTTTAAGGTTTACCTTTTACAAAATGAAAGCAGAATCATCAACACAATTGATCAAACTTAAGGCACAGTTTACAAATTCCATCCAACTTAAGGTTTAATTTACATATTTTTCCAAATTCTAAAGGTAAAATATCATATAATTTACGGCACCATTTACAAATGTAAACTGATGTGTGGATTTAAACTAGTTTAAGTTTAAGGTAAAAGCTTACAATTTTAGTGCAGTTTTTAAGGTTTCTTTTACAGAATGAATCAACACTTAAGGCACAGTTTACAAATTCCATTCAATTTAAGGTTTAATTTACATATTTTCCCAAATTCTAAAGGTAAAATATCATATAATTTAAGGCACCATTTACAAATGTAAACTGATGTGTGGATTTAAACTAGTTGTGGTTTCAAATTAAGGTTTTTTTACAATTTAAAGGAATGACTTGAAAAATTTAAAGTACAGATTCGAGCCTGTACTTAAGGTTTTTTTCAAATGATCACATTCTTGACACGATTTATAAAATTTAAGGCACAATTTACAAATTCCAGCCCACTAAATAAGGTTCAATTTACATATTTTCCCAAATTCCAAAGGTAGGATATCATAAAATGTAAGGCACCATTTACATCTAAAGCAGTTGTGATTTCAAATTAAGGTTTTTTTTACAATTGTAAATAATAATTTGAAAATTTTAAGGTAAAGTTTACAATTTAAGGTAAAGTTTACAAATTTAGGGCAGTTTTTTAAGGTTTCTTTTACAAAATGAAAGCAGAATCATCAACACAATTAATCACACTTAAGGCACAGTTTACAAATTCCATCCAATTTAAGGTTTAATTTACATATTTAAGGCACCATTTACAAACGTAATATAATTTTGAATTGCAAGTCGTTTTATCGAAAATGAACTAGTTTACATTGCAAATTCCTTGCATATTTTCGTCCCTTGTCCGGAAACACCCCAAAAATTCCACCCCTCTCATCGGCAAAAGTCATTAAACCAAGCCGATTCCGAAAACTCAGCAATTAGCCGCAGAAAACGACTTGGTAATAATGCGCAGGACGCCACCAAACCTTGCTCACAACCGCTCACTTCCACCACACACACACACAATATTCAAACTCCTTTCAGATCTCGATTCCGTCGCGTGTTGCAACTCCGATTTTTCGGTAAAACACCGGCAAACCCACCCCTAAAACAACCCCAAACGAACCCACCCCAAAAAAAGGGGCGTGTAAGCCCCACGTGTGTCATGACCATATGGGAACTGGTGCAGTGAGTGTTGGAATTTAAAAAACGAGTTAAAAAATCAATCACGCGAGAAAAATGGAAGTGTTTCCGCTAATTGGGCCAAACGACGATTTCAAAGAACTGTGGGAGGCTGACTTGGACCCGGTAAGTGCGGGTAAAACCCCTAATTATTGCTAATTGTTGTCTAATGATGTCATTTGTGGAGAAATTACAAGCTTTTCCACTAATTGGAAAAATATATATTTTTTGGGTTAAGGCACTCGCGACCCTACCGCTCGTCGCCCCAATTACCAGCCCGCCATATGTCATTAAGCCTGACCGGCTTGATTTTGATAACAAAATCAATCACATTGTGTTATCAATGTTTGCACACACACCTAATCCATATATATTTTTTTTGTTATCTGTCACTCGTGGTCCGGCTCCAGTGAAATTTCAAGCCCCTATTTGATTACGCAATAACACATGTAAATCGCTGATTGGTCGAACAAAATCCGCCTTTCTCTCTCTCTCTCTCACCAACCCCAAGGTCACATTTCACCCCTTTTGCATGGCCAAGGTCATGATGTCACATTTCGTGAAAGGAAGGTAGAATAACGTAAAGGTCGTTTACACCAAAGTACAGTTAGTTATGCGGCGCGATGATGTAAAAAATCGCAGGCGGCCGAGATTTTCGGTAAAAACCCGGAACTAGTGAAGAAATGCAACGAAATTGAAAATTTATCAAAACCGGTAAACTTTAACCTTAAGGTTACGCAATGTCGTAGTTGTTATTACCGATAAGGTTCGGCCACTTTCACTTTGATTGGGTTCTAGGACCGAAAATGTCACTTTTTACACCGAAGTAATTAATTGATTGAATTTCCGGAATTTCGAACGGAAAGTTTCAAGTTCGCAGAACTATTTTTAATGCAAATGTAAATATCGGGATAAACAAATCTTTTACAGGTTTTTTTACGAGATTAGACGAAGATGTGTGTTTTCCGAATTGTAAAATAACCGGAATCGGGACAAAGTGACCTGCTTTACCGGCTTGGGTGCGGTTTTATTTCAAAATTTTCTTATTTTGTTTTCAAGACACTTTTTGCCTTTGATTGCGCTCTAATTTCACGTTTAAGGCTTCGTTTACAAATTTAGGGCACCATTTACAAAATTAAGGTTTGGACCTTAAATCCGTAAAGTAGTACCTCAGAATGTCAATAGTTTCCCGAAAACCTTAATTTTTGGGCAAGTAGTTAAAATTCTGTAAAAAGTAACACAATTTTAAGTACGTCAAAAATTTGTTAAAAACCTTAAATTTTAGAAAACTGTGCCTAAAAAGTGTAAAATGTGCCCAAAGTTATGCAAAAAATAAGCTTTAGATTTTGAATTTTAGTTCTACCACTTTGTATTTCTTGCCCAATTTATATCTCACAACTTGTAAATTGAACCTTAAATTTGTAAAATAAACCTTAGGTAACAAATAAACAAGAAATAAATTTACAAAACACATATTCTACTACAATTCACAAGTGATTTTATTCCCGTTTATAAAAGCGTAAGGCACCAATTACAATTTGCTAGTTTTTGGGTACATTTTCTTAAAATTGATATTCCAATCCTTGAAATTAAATTTAAGGTTTCGGTGTCATTTTATTGAAAATAATATTTGATAATTTGTAATTTAAATAACTTAAGGAAAACATTACATTTTGGCAAAAATCATCTTGTAAAATGAGCCTTAAATTAATAAAATTGCCTTAGGTTCTATAGGTTTTTGTAAACAGTGCCTTAAGTGAGTAGAATTTGCAATGTTGTCAAAAAGTCGTTCACATGTCGATTATAGAAGTTAAAACCGGTTACTAATTTAAGGTAACGTTTACACATTAAAAATTAAGGCACTATTTACAATTTTTTACCAATTCATTAAGAAAGAGTTTAGAATTGAAGTAGTTTTTTTTCTTTGCCAAAAAGCACAATTTGTAAAATTTAAGGTACAGTTTACAATTCTAATGCTGCAACTTTGGTCCAATTTTAAGGCATTATTTACATAACTAATACCACAAAATTTAAGGCATTTAAGGCATCATATCACCGTAAGGTTTCTTTTACAATTTAAAGGAATTATTTAAAAATTTTAAGGTATAATTTACATATTCGAGGCTCTAGCTATGAATTCCAGTCAGTTTTTTTAAGCCGTTTTTTACAAAATATAAGCAGAAGCATTAAATTTTTTGACACGAAATAGCAAATTTAAGGCACAGTTTACAAATTATCCCAACATTAAGGGCCCACTTTACACAATTTAAGGTTTAATTTACAGACTTTCAAAAATTCTAAAGGTTGGTATATCATAAAATTTAGGGCACCATTTACAAAATTAAGGTTTTGACCTTAAATTCATAAAATAGTACCTCAGAACGTCAATAGTTTCCCGAAAGCCTTAATTTTTGGATAAGTAGTTAAAATCCTGTAAAAAGTGCCTTAGGTTATTTAATACTTTATGTTTGCTTTTTGTCATATGTAGGTACATTTGCGTGCAGTTTTAAGTACGTCAAAAATTTTCTAAAAACCTTAAATTTTAGAAAACTGCCTAAAAAGTTTAAAATGTGCCAAAAGTTATGCAAAAAAGCACAATTTGAGAAATTTAAGGTACAGTTTACAATTCTAATGCTGCAACTTTGGTCCAATTTTAAGGCACTATTTACAAAACTAATACCACAAAATTTAATTCATTTAAGGCATCATATCACCGTAAGGTTTTTTTTACAATTTAAAGGAATTATTTAAAAACTTTAAGGTATAATTTACATATTCGAGGCTCTAGCTATGAATTCCAGTCAGTTTTTTTAAGCCGTTTTTTACAAAATATAAGCAGAAGCATTAAATTTTTTGACACGAAATAGCAAATTTAAGGCACAGTTTACAAATTATCCCAATATTAAGGGCCCACTTTACACAATTTAAGGATCAATTTACAGACTTTCCCAAATTCGACAGTCAAATTTAAGGCACCATTTCACTGTAGATTTAAGAGTATTTTTAGGGTACAACTAAAGGTGTTTTTTACAAACTGTCACGATTCATGAAATTCAAGGCACAGTTTACGAATTTCAGTCCGTTCTGAACAATTCACAATTTAAGGTTTAATTTACATATTTTCCAAAAGACTATCAAAATTTAAGGCACCATTTACAACTGTGGCCTGATATGAGGATTTAAAGTTGTTGCATTTTCAAATTAAGATTTTTTTGATCAATTTCAAAAATTTAAGGTACAGTTTACAGATTCAAGGTTCTAGTTATGAATTCCAGTGACTTTTTTAAGGTTTTTTTAAGCAGATCAGATTTTTGACACGATTTGTCAAACTTAAGGCACAGTTTACAAATTCCAGCCATTTTAAGGATAAATTTACATATTTTTAAACAGTTTTGAATTTCCTTTGCCAAAATTAAGGTTTGCTTTACACATTTTAAGGCTATAAATTTGACAAAAAGCTTACATTTCGTAAACTGAACCTAAAAAATTGTAAACTGTGCCTTGGGCTCTAAATTTGCAATTTTTTGGCAAAAAGTGGGCTGTGAAAAAGCAAGCATGTCGGAAGTACGGTTGCTCGAAACAATGGCGTATTGTGTCTCAACTCTCGGCCGTCTTCGACCAATTAAAGTATCTTATCGACTTCCTGCGTCCATTTCCGGACAAAAGCGGAAATGTCCGGTAATCCACCTGTCAATAAATCGTTCGAAGAGGCGTTAATAAATGTTAATCGAGTGTCTCTAGGGTCATTCAACTCGTTTCTTCCGTCTCAGTCCGAAATGAATAAAAAAAAAATTGTCGATTCAAACGATTCAGCAGCGTTCGTTACACTTGACTAGACAAGGGAAAAAAATCGCTTAGATTGCGATTGCGTTGCCTAAATGGCCCACTTATTTTTTTGTCGGCTGTTTCCGGTGGTTATCTTCTTCCGGTCGAGTTAAATGGCAGAGATTTGGCGTGAAATTGAAGGAATTCGAACAAATGGAAAAAAAGGGACACTTGAAGTTATTTATTTTCGGAACGAATTAGGACAGGATGGTGATAACGATAAGGTTGAGAGACGAGTCGATTGGTTGTTTCCTTGATAAAGTGCAAACTCATTTATACAGATACTGACAGGAAAAATGCTTTTTTCTAAGAAAATTTTACTTTAAAAAATGTGTCTTAAAATTGGCAAATTTGTAAAAAATTGGAGCTAAGGCTCGGTTTACAAGCTTTAAGGTAAAATTACAATTCAAAATGATGTCAAGCTTTTATTATTTCTTTTGCACACTTAAGCCACTTTTTCAAATTTTTGGATGGTTTTAAAATTTAAGGTTCCAAGTTTACAAATTTTAAGGCACTAATAATAATTGTTCAAATTTGGCACAGTTTACAAATGTAGTGCTTTAAAAAATGTGAAGCTTTTTTGCCAAACCTAAGTTCTTGGGCACACTTTTCAAATTTAAGGTTCGGTTTACACTCTTCCTTAGGTTGTAAAATTTATAGTGAAGCTTTTATTTTCATCACAATTAAGGCACTTTTGGCAAGTTTTTTTACACGCTTTTTTAATATTTAAGGTTGTTTACCAATTTTAAAGCACAGTTTATAAATTTAGTGCTAAACCTAAGGTCCTTTTTACAAGCTCTCGGGCACACTGTTCAAAATTTAAGGTTCTGTTTACACTTTACCTAAATTGTGTCTAATTGTAAGAACTTTCCAACAGTGATACTAAATAAAAGACTAAAATTTAAGGCGCTGTTTAAATGAATTAGTAACCTTAAGGTACTATTTACAAAAGTGAGCAATTTACAATTTTCGATTTTTAAGTTCAAATCTAACAACTACAGGAGCTTATATTTTCTTCAAACTTTAGGCACTTTTGACAAGTTTTTAAACACACTGAGGCTATGTTTACCAATTTTAAGGCACTTTTTACCTAAATTTGGTACACTTAGGGCACAGTTTACAAATTTAGTGCTGAATTTACATCAATTTCAAATAACTAAAAAATGCAGGTTTTATTTTCGCAAAACCTAAGGCATTTTTTACAATTCCATTTTAATCTCAAGGTTTTCAAAACCATTTAAGGCTCTGTTTACAAATTTTAATGCACTTTTCCAAAATCTAGCCAATTTTTACAATGTTCTAAGGCTCCACATACTGAAATCGTAAGATTTGGAAATTTAAGACACGAATTTACAATTGACAGAATTTTTATTAGACTACTACGGTTTTTTTCGAGTTTTGACCAATTTGAACTTATTATTGAAATCAGCGGTACTTTTTTGTTTGCAAAACAATTTACAAATTTACGATTTAAGGCACCATTTACGAAAAATACATAAGTATCAAGGTTCTGTTTACACATTTGAAGGCACCCTTTACGAAAAATATTACGGTTCTGTTTACACCTTTAAGGCATCCTTTACAAAAAATGTTAAGGTTCTGTTTACACATTTTAAGGGACTCGTTGCAAAAAATATTAAGGTTCTGTTTACACATTTTAAGGCTCTCGTTGCAAGAAATATTAAGGTTCTGTTTACACATTTTAAGGCACCCTTTACGAAAAATATTACGGTTCTGTTTACACTTTTAAGGCATCTTTTACAAAAAATCTTAAGGTTCTGTTTACACATTTTAAGGCACTCGTTGCAAGAAATATTAAGGTTCTGTTTACACATTTTAAGGCACCCTTTACGAAAAATATTACGGTTCTGTTTACACCTTTAAGGCATTCTTTACAAAAAATGTTAAGTTTCTGTTTACACATTTTAAGGCACCCTTTACGAAAAATATTACGGTTCTGTTTACACCTTTAAGGCATCCTTTACAAAAAATGTTAAGGTTCTGTTTACACCTTTTAAGGGACTCGTTGCAAAAAATATTAAGGTTCTGTTTACACATTTTAAGGCACTCGTTGCAAAAAATATTAAGGTTCTGTTTACACATTTTAAGGCACCCTTTACGAAAAATATTACGGTTCTGTTTACACCTTTAAGGCATCCTTTACAAAAAATGTTAAGGTTCTGTTTACACCTTTTAAGGGACTCGTTGCAAAACATATTACGGTTCTGTTTACACTTTTAAGGCATCTCTTACAAAAAATCTTAAGGTTCTGTTTACACATTTTAAGGCACCCTTTACGAAAAATATTACGGTTCTGTTTACACCTTTAAGGCATCCTTTACAAAAAATGTTAAGGTTCTGTTTACACCTTTTAAGGGACTCGTTGCAAAAAATATTAAGGTTCTGTTTACACATTTTAAGGCACTCGTTGCAAAAAATATTAAGGTTCTGTTTACACATTTTAAGGCACCCTTTACGAAAAATATTACGGTTCTGTTTACACCTTTAAGGCATTCTTTACAAAAAATGTTAAGATTCTGTTTACACATTTTAAGGCACTCGTTGCAAGAAATATAAAGGTTCTGTTTACACATTTTAAGGCACCCTTTACGAAAAACATTATGGTTCTGTTTATACCTTTAAGGCATCCTTTACAAAAAATGTTAAGGTTCTGTTTACACATTTTAAGGCACTCTTTGCAAAAAATATTAAGGTTTTGTTTACACATTTTAAGGTACCCTTTACGAAAAATATTACGGTTCTGTTTACACCTTTAAGGCATCCTTTACAAAAAATGTTAAGGTTCTGTTGACAAATTTTAAGGCCCTCGTTGCAAAAAATATTAAGGTTCAATTTACACATTTTAAGGCACTTGTTACAAAAAATATTAAGGTTCAGGTTACACATTTTAAGGCACTCTTTGCAAGAAATATTAAGGTTCTGTTTACACATTTTAAGGCACCCTTTACAAAAAATGTTAAGGTTCTGTTTACGCCTTTTAAGACAGCCTTTACAAAAAATACCAAGGTGCTGTTTACAAATTTTAAGGTACCCTTTACAAAAAATGTTAAGGTTCTGTTTACGCCTTTTAAGACAGTCTTTACAAAAAAATACTAAGGTTCTGTTTACAAATTTTAAGGCACCCTTTACCCAACCTTAAGGTTTGCCTTAGAATTTCGCCGCAATTTGTCTTTTTCTCGCATTCTTGCGGCACAAACTTGCCTTAGTGACTTTTTCCATTTGAACGGTACTCACATTCCATTGATGCCGAGGCCTCTAGACCTATTACAATCTCATTACGTTCATTCATAACACAAATAAAAACCTTGTTTGATTATTGCTTTTGCAAAAATTATATCCGGAAATAAATTTCCGCCGTCCGACACTCATGACCTTGAAATAAAACATCTGAAAAAAAAAGGTCATCATCACAGCCAATGCGATGATTCCACCATAAGAAGACGTGTGAATGACTTGTGTTCTGTTTTATGCATTTAGAGTGGAACGAAGTTGCGTCATACGTTTCTCATCATACAAATAACAAATAGAAATGAAATAACCACGAGATGGCGTTAATTGTTATTTACTACGATTGTTTCGTGTTTTTAATTATTTTTATTTTTTAATTTTTTAGGCGTAGGCATTGGCATGGAAACGACTCCCTTATCAGTTAATCGATTCGTTATCAGTGGCGTAACCGGTGCTTAAAAATTGTTTTTTCACCGATAAAGCTAAAAAAAATGATAAGTTTGCGCTAAAAATTGCTCGAATAATTGCATCCTTATCGTTGCAAAATTTCAAATAATATTTTTTCCACTACACAAATTGTTATCAGGTGCAAAAATAAAGCGATATATTTGAGGTCGTAAAAGAGCACTAAACCGGGATTTTGTTTGATAGATTAGAGTTACCAAGTAAGAAAGTTTAGTTGGGTTGCGAAAATCCGTGCGAAATCGCTCGTATTGTTGTTGTGTGTTGGAGGAGGTGTATAAACACACACAATAATACCACAACGAATTATTATTACTATTACAAGGTCGTTCTGTGTGTGATGCAGGATCCTGGAATTTCAAATAATGCGGGAAAAATCCAAAACATGTACGCCACTGGTGACGATTGATTATTTTTTTTTTGCATTGTTATCGCATTATTTGCACCGGTTTTTGTGTAAATAAATGGTTATCACAGGCGGTGTACAGAAGGTTTATTTACCTACTAGTTGGGAAACAAATAGGGAAATTTGTTTTTCTTTTAGCTGGGATTGAATAAAAACTTATAAATTGATGTTCACAAATTTTTTTATTTTCTCGATTACGGCAAAAGTATTAGAAAAAGTGAAACTATTGTGATCCTTACCTATGCAAAATGATCCGGGGAATCGATTGGCGTCGACAAAATCGCCAAATTCCCAATTGTTTTTTAGTTATGAATTTTTTAAAATTGTACTTACTTTTTCCTTTACTTGCAAGTTTCTCGAAAACTATTAGTTGTAGAACAATAATCTTTTTTGAAAACGATAGACAATTAAAAGAGCTTTCCAACGATAATAAACTTCATGGGGTTATCTCTAATAGTTCCGGAGTTATAGCTCGATAAATGTTCCGGGTACCGGAAATCGACCAAAATCACGACAAAAATTGCAAAAATCAAAATCTTAAAAATCGAACCTATTGACTTTTTTTCTACTTTTAACAACTCCAGAGGATTGTAAAGGCATAGAAGAGTCCATAAAACTTTGCTAGAGTGAGTTAAAAAAAATTTTTTTTTTCATTTTTGTGAAGGTAAGTTGCCTTGACCATTAAAATTAAGCAAAAAAAATCAAAATTTTAAATCTCGTGAAAAGCTGCTATAATACGAAAAATGAGCCGCTGAATTCACTGGAACAAACCGTTTTGCTCTACGACTTTTAGTTTTTGAGTTACGAATTTTTTTGTTGAAGAATAAAATACCACTATAAAATGGCTACCCTAAATTTAAGCAAAAAATTTCAAATTTTTAAATCGTGTAAAAAACCGATATAATATGTAAAATGAGCCGTAGAATTCATTGGAACAAACCGTTTTGCTCTACGACTTTTAGTTTTTTAGTTATGAATTTTTGTAGTGTAAAACTTTAAATGCTTCTGTACCCGGAACCGTTGCCCGGAGCGACTCCGGGTTTTGACGAGAAAATAGAGAATTTCAAGCGCTATCCGATGCTCTATTAGTTTTTGCTCTAATTCTTATAGTTTTCGAGAAAAACGCAAAAAAAGGTTGCCATTTTCACTTTTTTTGAATTTTTAAACGCCGATTACGGCGAAACTATAAGAGTTAGAGAAAAACGGCAAAAGCGATTAGAAGCGGTATAAAAAGCCCTACAACATGGCATAGGTTTCAAGGCGATATCTCGCAAAAAAAATTTCAATTTTCAAACGTCGATTACGGCTAAACTAAAAGAGCTAGAGGAAAATGCTTTGTTCCATCGTAAAGAGCACATCAAAATCTATGAAACAGGATGGGTTTGAATTGATTTTAAGACACTTTAAAAATTGGTCACTTTTAACGGGGGGGTGTTAACAAATTTTTCAATTTTTTTATTTTCTCTATTACGGCTAAACTATTCGAAAAAGTGGCACTATTTTAATCCTTACCTGTGCAAAATGATCCGGGGAATCGATTGGCGTCGAGAAAATCGCCAAATTCCCAATAGTTTTTTAGTTATGAATTTTTTAAAATTTGACCTACTTTTGCTTTTTTTCGAAATTTTCTCGAAAACTATAAGTCATAGAACAATAATCTTTTTTGAAAACGATAGACAATTAAAAGAGCTTTCCAACGATAATAAACTTCATGGGGTTATCTCTAATAGTTCCGGAGTTATAGCTCGATAAATGTTCCGGGTACCGGAAATCGACCAAAATCACGACAAAAATTGAAAAAATCAAATTTTTTAAAATCGAACCTATTGACTTTTTTTATACTTTTAACAACTCCAGAGGGTTATAAAGTCATAGAAGAGTCCATAAAACTTTGCTAGAGTGAGTTAAAAAAAAATTATTTTTTTTCATTTTTGTGACCATTAAAATTAAGCAAAAAAAATCAAAATTTTAAATCTCATGAAAAGCTGCTATAATACGAAAAATGAGCCGCTGAATTCACTGGAACAAACCGTTTTGCTCTACGACTTTTAGTTTTTGAGTTACGAATTTTTTTGTTGAAGAATATTTTACCCTTTACTTGCTTCTCGAAAACTATTAGCGGTAGAACAATAATCTTTTTTGAAAACGATAGACAATTAAAAGAGCTAAAAGTGAACTATTTTGATCCCTACCTATGCAAAATGATCCGGGGAATCGATTTTCGTAGAAAAAATCGCCAAATTCCTAATAGTTTTTTAGTTATGAATTTTTTAAAATTTTACCTATTTTTTCCTTTACTTGCAATTTTCTCCAAAACTATCAGTCGTAGAACAATAATCTTTTTTAAAAACGATAGACAATTAAAAGAGCTTTCCAACGATAATAAACTTAATGTGGTTACGTCTAACACTTCCTGAGTTATTGCCCGATAAATGCTCCGGGTACCAAAAATCGCCTAAATAAGTCCAATTGACATTTTTTGCATTTTTCGGGTTGTTCAGAAACTAGAAAAGAGCATAAAACTGTAAAACACCACGTCCCAAAAATTTCCCCGAAATTTATGGTAATAGACAAATAACATATGTATAGTAATACTAAACGATTCAATTGACTCGATTAATCTCAACAAGCTTGACCCAGACTCACCCATCCTTGTTTTACATAAGAATAAAAAATCAAGGAATGAATTTTGCAATTTTGTATAATTCATTTGGGAAAAATCCACACAAGAATGTTTCGTCTTCGTCCTCTCTACAGGCTGTTTTGTCTAAACCCCACATTAGAAGTATTGGGAGTTCTAATAATCATAGTCATCTGAAAATTTGTGTACAAAAATAATCTTTTAGGTCCTGCTCAATGAAAATATTCTCAAGATAGCAGCACTTCCGGTTATACCGGAAGTCGCTATCAACTTCCTTATTTTAAATGGAATGCTATATTTTTTAATGCGTTTTTGAATTACTAGAGTTATTTTAAGGTAGTTTTTATAAGCTGTCCCTATGCCTAAATTTTGCCGTTTACGAAATATTTATGGTTTTAAAAAAATTTTTAGATTTGCACCTTCCAGTTGAAAAATCGATAACTCTGCGATTTTTAAAAATTTGGAAATATTTTTGAGCTCATTTAAAAGAGGAAGCCTAGATCTTTCCTTTGGTGTTTTCAAATTTCTAAAAAAGAATAACAAACTCCAAATTTTTAAAATTAAGTTTGCAAAACTTTAAGCACCCATAACTAATTTTTTTCAAATGAAATGACAAAAGTTTTATTTCACTAGATGGTAGAGAATTTAATTCTGCTTCGATCTGTGTTAACATTCCCTATACTTATGTTTAATAGTTTTCAAGTTACAGTTACTTTTTGTTGGGATTGAGAAATTCATTAGCCATAGGCCTTCTCTTATATGGAAACGAATGAAAAAAGCTGAGAAATTAAAGTTTTTCAAACCAACACCCAATGAATTTATTTCGTTTTCACAGTCTGATAACACAATTTTGTCATTTAAGTTTAATCAGAAATGTTTTTATGGCAAACTATGCAAAAATAGCTGTGGTTAGTAAGAAATTTCCTACAATAACAAAAAAACCAACATAACTTGAAAATGATCACAGATAGGTATAGGGAATGCTAATACAGATAGATGCAGAAAAAAATTCTCCTCCATCTAGTAGAATAAAAATTGGGACATCCCATTTGAAAAAATTAAGTTTTGGGTACTTGAAGTTGTCCAAACTTAACTTTAAAATTTTTGGGTTTATTAACTTCAATTCCAATTTTGATCACACTGAACAACAGATATAGGCTTTCTCTTTCAATTCTCCAAACATGATTTCGAAATCTCTAAAACTAAGCGAGTTTCCGATTTTTTAAGGGACAGGTGCAAATTCAAAAATTTTCAAAAATCCTAAATATCTCGAAAACGGTTAAACTTGGGTATAGGGAAAGCTGATAAAAACTCCCTTAAAATAACTCAACTAATCCAAAAACGCAGTAAAAAGTATAGCTTTCCATTTAAAATAAGAAAGTTAATAGCGACTTCCGGTATAACCGGAAGTGCTGCCATCTTGAAAGTATTTTCATTGAGCATAACTCAACGGATTATGCCTGAGTACCAACTCTCAGATAAATATCTTTATTAGAACTTGCAATACTTCTAATGTGGGGTTTAGACGGAACACCCTGTATAACTATAATAGGTATGTGTATCCAAGTACTTGGATATGCGAATGAATAATTCTTTACGTAACCTATGAATTTATCAATCGTTTATTCGATCAAATAAAATAAATTGCGACCTTTCCCATTATTGTTAGAGAAAGGTGCTTGCACCCCCCACCCTTCCCTTCCAATCAATGACTTTCTATCCCGGTGTGAAAGTAACCCGACTTTCATCCATTGTCGCCCCGCATAGGATGCACCTCCATCCAGCCAACATCAGCCAACAAATTTACAGTTAAACGATTCGAAACTATGACAAAAGAGTCGTTCAAGTAAAACGACCCTCTTTCGACTTTCATCGCTTGTAATAAATAAATGCGACCGTTTATGGAAATTAATCGCTAGACAAGGCCCCCAAGGGGCACCCGCCCAATTATTCCAATACATTATAAAGGTCATTGGACTTGATTTTTGGAATTTTTCGAAAATATTTCTTCTTAAATACATTTATTTAACGAGATATTCTACAACAACAGGTCACGGCAGCTTTTACTCGTATAAGAGGTAATTGTACGAATAATTTATTCAGATGAATATGTTTTAGTCGACTTGGCTTGGTTCTAATTAATTAAATTAAGAACGCTTGCTTAATTAATTTTATTTCGACGGTTTGGTTTTTATGACATATATATATATATATACATATGAAGTGCACTAGACTAGAAATCAAGCAAAAAAATTGCAACCTTGAATAAAAACTAGTGACTTTTTTGAGTTCCTCAATCGAGAAAATAATATCTAAATCTGGTGACTTTATTTGGTTGGTATTGAGTTTAGGGAATTTTATTTGCCCAGAAATGTACAAACTGGAACATTTTTTATCTCTAAAACTAATAATAAGTTGTTTAATAAGTGTTCCCAAATTAATAGTGGGATTGTTAGGGTTTTTTTCTGTTTCAACTTTAGAAAGACACAAATTTATTATAGATTTAGTTGCAAATTAATTTAGGAAATTTTGGTTTTTGGTAAAAAAAATGTCAAAAATCAGGATTACCAACGTAATAGTTTAGTTACTAATTAATTCTGGTGTTTTTTTTATTTGGTGGAAAATGGAAAAATAGAACAGATTAAACAGTATTGCCAATCTAAAATAGACGATGAAAAATAATCGAATTTTATGGTTTTTTTGTCTGTCATAAATACCAACTTAAATCAAAAACTGCGGTTTCAACTTTCAAAATAAAGAAAAACGGCTAAATTTTATTAAAGATTTTTGTTCTTGAGGGATTTAGGGATTTTTGGTTTTTGGTAAAAAAATGTCAAAAATCAGGATTACCAACGTAATAGTTTAGTTGCTAATTAATTGTGCTGTTTTTTTGTATTTGGTGGAAAATGGAAAAATAGAACAGATTAAACAGTATTGCCAATCTAAAATAGACGATGAAAAATAATAGAATTTTAGGTTTTTTTTTCTGTCATATATACCAAATTTGGTTTTATTAAATATTTTTGTTCTTGAGGGATTTAGGGATTTTTGGTTTTTGGTAAAAAAATGTCAAAAATCAGGATCACCAACGTAATAGTTTGCTAATTGATTCTGGTGTTTTTTTTGTATTTGTTGTAAAATGGAAAAATTGAACAGATTAATAATAATAATAATAATAATAATAATAATAATAATAATAATAATAATAATAATAATAATAATAATAATAATAAATGCCTTTATTGATTAATTAATTACAAATTAATAATTGTAATTTAATTAATAATAATAACATAAATAAAATAACTGCTGTTTTAAATTTTGAAATAAGGCAAAAATCTGGTTCCATAATGAATTTAGGGATTTTTAAATCTAATATTTTAGTGAAAAATGCGAAAACTAGACAGTTCCTAACTCTAGTGATTTTTACGTGCTGCCAACCTAACAGTGTGATTTTTTATAAACAAACGATGAAAAATTATAAATTTTTACGTTTTTTTTGATATTAATACCAACTTAAATAGAAAACTACTATTTTAAATTTTGAAATAAAACATAAATGCAGTTGTTATTCAATTTAGGGATTTTTAAATTTAAATATTTTGGAAAGAAATGCCAAAACTAGAAAAGTTCCTAAATTTACTAATTTTTACGAGCTGCCAACCCAACAGTGCGATTTTCTTTGAATATACGATAAAAAATTATTGATTTTTAGTTTTTTTTTAACATTATTACCAACATAAATAAAAAAAACTAATATTTTAGTGAAAAATGCGAAAACTAAACAGTCCCTAGTTCCAGTGATTTTTACGTGCTGCCAACCTAACAGTGTGATTTTTTATAAACAAACGATGAATAATTATAGATTTTTACGTTTTTTTTGACATTAATACCAACTTAAATAAAAAAACTACTATTTTAAATTTTGAAATAAAACATAAATGCAGTTGTTATTCAATTTAGGGATTTTTAAATTTAAATATTTTGGAAAGAAATGCCAAAACTAGAAAAGTTCCTAAATTTACTAATTTTTACGAGCTGCCAACCCAACAGTGCGATTTTCTTTGAATAGACGATGAAAAATTATCGATTTTTAGGTTTTTTTTTAACATTATTACCAACATAAATAAAAAAAACTAATATTTTAGTGAAAAATGCGAAATCTAGACAGTCCCTAGTTCCAGTGATTTTTACGTGCTGCCAACCTAACAGTGTGATTTTTTATAAACAAACGATGAATAATTCTATAGATTTTTACGTTTTTTTTGACATTAATACCAACTTAAATAAAAAAACTACTATTTTAAATTTTGAAATAAAACATAAATGCAGTTGTTATTCAATTTAGGGATTTCTAAATTTAAATATTTTGGTAAGAAATGCTAAAACTAGAAAAGTTCCTAAGTCTACTGATTTTTACGAACTGCCAACCTAACAGTGCGATTTTCTTTAAATAGACGATGAAAAATTATCGACTTTTAGGGTTTTTTTAACATTATTACCAACATAAATAAAAAACGCGGTTTTAAATTTTGAAATAAGGCAAAAATCTGGTTTCATAATGAATTTAGGGATTTTTAAATCTAATATTTTAATGAAAAATGTGAAAACTAGACAGTCCCTAATTCTAGTGATTTTTACGAGCTGCCAACCCAACAGTGCTATTTTCTTTGAATAGACGATGAAAAATTATCGATTTTTAGTTTTTTTTTAACATTATTACCAACATAAATAAAAAAACTAATATTTTAGTGAAAAATGCGAAAAATTAGACAGTCCCTAATTCTAGTGATTTTTACGTCCTGCCAACCTAACAGTGTGATTTTTTTTATAAATAAACGATGAAAAGTTATAGATTTTTACGGTTTTTACTACCAACTTAAATAAAAAACTACTATTTTAAATATTGAAATAAGACAGAAATCTTGTTGCTAATGGATTTAAGGATTTTTAAATTCAATATTTTGGTAAAAAATGCCAAAAGTAAAAGGATCCCTAATTCTAGTGATTTTTAGGAGCTGCCAACCTAACACCGAAAAATTATAGACTTTTAGGGTTTTTTGACATTAATACCAACTTAAATAAAAAAAAAACAGGTGGTTGCAATTTTGCAATAAAGCAAAAATCTAGTTCTTCTTGAATTTAGTGATTCTACATTTGGTCAAAAATGCCAAAACTTTTGACTTTCACTCATTTTCCCACATAATTAACCAGACTTTCAACTTAAAAATTACGTCATTGCCAACTTAGTCACAGTTACCAACCGAAAAACCCCAACTTTCCATCCACATTTTTCATCAATGAACCGGCTAACCGTGACTCGAAATTCCTCCACAATTATTCACTTCACATATTTTCAACAATTTTCTGGCCCGCACCCAAGACTAACCGTTTTTCCCCCCCACCACCACCCAGAAAAACCCATCATGGGTCGGTGTCATCTTGCAAATGGTAAATTTTTCGCGCAATGGTCGTGACCATCACCGCGGTCATCAATTCCAGCAGCAGGCCGTTGACTCGGGGGCCAAGGACTGATGAATTTTCGCAAATGGACGAAACACGTGTCGATGGAGATGTGCGGAGGCGGCGTAATTTCATTATTATCGACAAGGAAGTCGATTACGTCACTTGTTTTCCGGGCTCGAAATTATCATACAGGGTGTTTGAAAATTAATCGGTTTTTTTTTTTTGTACAAAAGTGGTATTTTTTAGATACAGTGTATGGTCTATTACTGACCTTTAAATAATTGAAAAATAAATATTTTTTTGCAAAAACCGTAGATACTAACCCACTGACTCACCTAAAATTAATTTTTAAATATACAGGGTGTTTCAGAAATTAGCTATAGGGTGTTTCAAGTTTTAGGTCCAGTCAAAAAATAAATACTTCTAGTATTCCAAAATAAAAAATATATATCGCAAACGATAGAGTTTCTAACACGCTTCAATTTGATGCTTTGCAAATTTTCATGATATAAGCGTAAAACGCAAAAAACTACATTAAAATTTTTTTTTTCAAATTATTCCAATAATTGTTTTATAATAAAATTCCTCCTATTTTTTAAGTAAGACTTCCGAAACTGAAACAGTAAAAAACCCAAGGCGTATTGAGCAATTGAAATTTCAATTTGCAAAAAAAAGGGCATTTTTTAATTGACAAGTAAAATTTTAGTCTGACAGTTAATGACGTTTCAATTTTTTGTGAATCAAGCAAAGACACGAGCTCTGTTTTTTCAAAGGTGACTAAAATAAAACATTTATTTGATCTTTTGCAAATTGGAATTTCAATTGCTCAATACGCCTTGGGTTTTTTACTGTTTCAGTTTCGGAAGTCTTACTTAAAAAATAGGAGGAATTTTATTATGAGAAAACGATTGCAATAATTTGTAAACAAAAAATTTTTTATCTAGTTTTTCACAATTCACGCTCATACCATGAAAATTTCGTATAACATTAAAGCATCAAATTGAAGCGTGTTAGAAACTCTATCGTTTGAGATATATATTTTTTCTTTTGGACAACTAGAAGTATTTATTTTTTGACTGGACCTAAAACTTGAAACACCCTGTACAATACAGGCTGTTTTGTCTAAACCCCACATTAATAATCATAGTCATCTGAAAATTTGTGTACAACCATAATCTTTTAGGTCCTGCTCAATGAAAATATTCTCAAGATGGCAGCACTTCCGGTTATACCGGAAGTCGCTATCAACTTCCTTATTTTAAATGGAATGCTATATTTTTTAATGCGTTTTTGAATTACTAGAGTTATTTTAAGGTAGTTTTCATAAGCTGTTCCTATACCTAAATTTAGCCGTTTACGAAATATTTATGGTTTTTAAATTTTTTTTGGATTTGCACCTTCCAGTTCAAAAATCGATAACTCTGCGATTTTTAAAAATTTGGAAATATTTTTGAGCTCATTTGAAAGAGGAAGCCTAGATCTTTCCTTTGGTGTTTTCAAATTTCTAAAAAAGAATAACAAACTCCAAATTTTTAAAATTAAGTTTGCAAAACTTTAAGCACCCATAACTCATTTTTTTCAAATGAAATGCCAAAAGTTTTATTTCACTAGATGGTAGAGAATTTAATTCTGCTTCGATCTGTGTTAACATTCCCTATACTTATGTTTAATAGTTTTCAAGTTACAATACCTTTTTGTTGGGATTGAGAAATTCATTAGCCACAGGCCTTTTCTCATAGGTTGCCATGGAAACGAATGAAAAAAAGGTGAGAAATTAAAGTTTTTCAAACCAACACCCAATGAATTTATTTTGTTTTCACAGTCTGATAACACAATTTTGTTATTTAAGTTTAATCAGAAATGTTTTCATGGCAAACTATGCAAAAATAGCTGTGGTTAGTAAGAAATTTCCTACAATAACAAAAAAACCAACATAACTTGAAAATGATCACAGATAGGTATAGGGAATGCTAATACAGATAGATGCAGAAAAAAATTCCCTTCCATCTAGTAGAATAAAAATTGGGACATCCCCTTTGAAAAAATTAAATTTTGGGTACTTGAAGTTGTCCAAACTTAACTTTAAAATTTTTGGGTTTATTAACTTCAATTCCAATTTTGATCACACTGAACAACAGATATAGGCTTTCTCTTTCAATTCTCCAAACATGATTTCGAAATCTCTAAAACTAAGCGAGTTACCGATTTTTTAAGGGACAGGTGCAAATTCAAAAATTTTCAAAAATCCTAAATATCTCGAAAACGGTTAAACTTGGGTATAGGGAAAGCTGATAAAAACTCCCTTAAAATAACTCAACTAATCCAAAAACGCAGTAAAAAATATAGCTTTCCATTTAAAATAAGAAAGTTAATAGCGACTTCCGGTATAACCGGAAGTGCTGCCATCTTGAAAATATTTTCATTGAGCATAACTCAACGGATTATGCCTGAGTACCAACTCTCAGATAAATATCTTTATTAGAACTTTCAATACTTCTAATGTGGGGTTTAGACGGAACACCCTGTATAACTGATTTCTTTTAATGCAATCAAGAACTTTAAAAAAACGTAAGTTTGTACTGTAGCTCCCTGAATATGTGAAAATATGTATTTTCCAATTTAAAAAAAAACTATCAAAGTTGCCATAAACGCCCAAAAAACATACTTGGCGCGAAATTTGAATAATCGATCGGAATGTCTGTGCTAACGGGAAATTGTGGAAACATCGCAGCGCCTCCTCGATTTCATTCATTCATTGACATTGGCCGCGGACAAGGTGAAGGCCAAATTTCGGTGTTAAAACCCGAGTATATTTGGTTGCATAACTCACTTTTTTTTTGCAGCAGACGATGCAAGAAGTGCTCCGTTTGAACGCAGCCGGTGATGTGGAATGGAGTTACATGGAAAAGGATTTACCAGGGGTTATAATACACGATCGACTCATGACAGACGCAGCCCTTGGTACAAGACCCATAAAAACCGAACATTCGTACAGTTTAGCATCAGATGGAGATTCTTTGCCAGACTCGCCCATTTCCCATAATAAACTAGAAGGTGGGTGCGGTTTTCCTCGCCAACGTGGGATACAAATTTTTTTCGAATTTTTGTGACAAGGAGAAAATATTTTTTTTTCAATTCTATGACAATTTAATGTCTGTAGACGATGCGCATGAATTTTCTGAACGAGATTACAGTTCCTCAGTTGGCAAAATTAAAAAAAAAATTGAAATTTTTTTTCATGACCAACGTGGGAAACGATTTTTTTTTTTCGAATTTTGGGACCTACGCGAAAATAAAAAAATTTGCACAATTGACACTTTAGGCCTCTGAGTGAATTTAATAATTAATCTTTTGAAAGAAATTACAGTTCCTCAATTGGTAAAATAAAAAAAAAGGTTAATAGTTTGACAATGGAAAAAACGTATTTCTTAAGTTCTCACAACGAATAAAAAATAAAAACTGTAGAAATAGACGCGAAAACAATTTTTTTTAAATTGAAAACTAGCTGATTATTTTTTGAAAAAAATTTCAGTTACTCATTTGTCAGAAATAAAAAATTGAAGTAAATAATTAATTCCTAGATTGGCAATGAAAAATCGTATTTCCAGATTTCTTTTACGACGAAAAACAATTAAAAACCTAGAAAGAAATTTTAATTTCCAATAGTCCGTGGAAAAAATATTTTCGTGACCAACGTGGGAAACATTTTTTTTTTCATAATTGACACTTTGGCGCCTCTGAACGAAGTTAATAATTAGTGTTTTGAGAGAAATTCCAGTTCCAGAGTTGGCAAAATTAAACAAAAAAATTGGTCAACACAATAAATAAAAAATTAAAACTGAAGAAATAGACAATGAAAAATAAATGAAAAACAGACGTGAAAACAAATTTTTTTGACAAAACTGAAAACTTTCTGATTATTTTTTGAAATAAATTTCAGTTACTTATTTGGCAAAATTAAAAAATAAAATATTCAAGAAAAAATTAGTTCCTAGTTTGGCAATGAAAAATCATATTTCCTAATTTCTCTTATACATATCTAAAAAAAATTGTAGAAAGAAATTTTGTTTCCATGGGTCAATAATAAAAGTATTCGTAGCCAACGCGAAAAGAAATTTTTTCGTTTCTTTGTGAGTGAGAAATTTTAGTTCCTCAGTTGGCGAAATTTAAAAAAAATTGGTTAATGCTTTGAGAATGAAAAAGCGTATTTCTTAAGTTTTGTCACAGCGAAATACTTGATGGAAAAAAAAAACTTTTCGTGGCCGACGCGGGAAACAAATTTTTTTACCAAACTGACAATTTGCTAATTAATCTTTTGAGAGAAATTTCAGTTACTCAGTTGTCAAGATTGAAAAACAGTAAATTCAAGAAAAAAATTTGTTCTTAGATTGAAAATGAAAAATCGTATATCTTTTATTTGTTTTATTTTCCAAGATTCAATAAAAGAAATTTTCGTAGCCAACGGCCAAAACAAATTTATTTTGAAACTTTGTGTTGAAGAAATGTTAGTTCTTCATTTGGCAAAAATAAAAAATATGAAAATTCCCAACAAAACTAGGAAAAATGCAAGAAAAAAAATTTGTATCCCAATTTGACAATGAAAAACTGTTTGCAGAAATGGACGACGAGTGCTTTTCCCTGCCTTTGAAAAAAGACACGATAACGATAAAAGACGAACCGTTGAGCGAGTCCGACTCCTCCTCATGCCCCTCCTCCCCGCAGTCCAGCTTCATGAACACGAGCGAATTGCATTTCGACGTTGAAATGGTAACCACGCCCACAATTTTCACGCCACGCCTAACCACAAACTTACAGAAAACCACCAGCCAATCACTACTCAAACCCTCCTCCAACCTCATCATCAGTTCGCCACATAACGTCATACCTCAGCGTATTATGCCAAAATTGAACATCAAAATCGAACCGGGCCACGCCTTCCACCTGCCCCCGACTCCGCCCTCGTGCAGCAGCAGCGAAGACAGCGAAGACAACGCCACCATATCGCAGCCCCCCTCCCCCAACGTCCGCAAAACCAATACGAGAGTGATTATGAGTCACGCGACCCGACAACCGATACACACACCCCTGATCAGCAGCCAACCGGTGAGCTCGCCCCGCCCCTTTCCCAACTTAACCACGCCCATTTATATATCTTTTTTTTTTATATATATATAGAAGGGATCAACGGGGACGCTGGTTTTGACAGATGAGGAGAAGCGGACGCTCATAGCGGAGGGGTACCCCGTCCCCACCAGGCTGCCGCTCACTAAAGCAGAAGAAAAGTCCCTAAAGAAAATTCGGAGGAAAATCAAAAATAAGGCAAGTAACTGTTACATGTTACGTGTTATTTTTCATTTAAACGCAAGGAAACGATCCCTAACACTCAAAAATCATACTCGTGACGTCACCGCCTTTTACTTTCGTTTTTTTTTTCAATAAAATGCGAATTTTTTTATTTATTAAATTGACTTTCATTATGTCTGATCATATTTTTGCCCAATTTGCTTAATTTGACTGAATCATGAGTCAATAAAAAATCATATCTATTATACAGGCTGATTCTTTTATTAGTACCTGCTTTGTAAATTATTAAAACTTGTTATTTGTCTTTGTTTCGGAACGATTTTCCCGATTTCCACGCAAGTGAACGATCCATAAATAACGCTCAAAAATCATACTCGTGACGTCATGACGACTTTAAAATTTGTTATTATTATTATTAATTTAAAATTCTTTTTTGAAGCAAAATAAACACAAAATAACACAAGAAAAGTGGAGTCTAAAGGCATCCATATTTTAAAACGATGTGCTTTTGTTTATAAGATAACCTTGAAGGGGTGTTTTTTGAATTTTTTTTAATAAAATGCGAATTTTTTTATTTATTAAATTGACTTTCATTATGTCTGATCATATTTTTGCCCAATTTGCTTAATTTGACTGAATCATGAGTCAATAAAAAATCATATCTATTATACAGGCTGATTCTTTTATTAGTACCTGTATCACAAACTTTTTAATTTTTAATGTAGCTAGAGCTTTGAAATTTTGTACGTAACCCAAATCGACCATTCTGAGTTCTATTAAATTATTTTCAAAATGGCTGAACTTCCGGAACTATGGAAAATTGGCGCCAAATTTGAAATTTAAATTGTAACCACCTATTTTATTTCATTTTTGAATTTGTTTTTTGAAACTGACTAAAATGTACCCTAGTTGTTGACACTTATCTTAGTTTTTGACATATGTCAATTTTTTTCCAGGGGTTTATTTAAAATATCACAGCTCTTGAACCCTTTACAATAAGCGAATAATTTTTTTTGCATTTGATAGCCAAATGTTTGAGGACGATTCTAAAATTTTCAAAATTGCCAACTGTCAAATTGCAAGACTACTACGATTTTTTAAAAATGATGATAAAAAAATAATTATAACACAGCATTTTCCAATGCAATGACCTTGTTTTTTTCAATGGCAAACAAAAGAACATCGATTTGTATAGAGACTTTTATCAACATCTCCTATATCTTTTTTTACAGTTTTTGAAAAAAATCACAAAAAACGGAAATTTAGCCCATTATTTTCATTTTTAATAGAGCAAATTTTAACTTTAACAATTGTTGACCATTTTTTAAGGCCTACTTGATGAACCATGAAAAATGCAAAGTAAAATCCGTTTTTTGTGATTTTTTTCAAAAACTTAAGGTATAAGTATAGGAGTGTTGACAGTTGACAATTTTCGAGAAATTCGAGAAGGCTCTTCATCACATATAACAAACATTATTTACTTCAAGACCTGTGTCATTTTAAAATAAACCCCTTTAAATGAAAATTTTAACAAAAAAATTGACATGTCAGATGACAGATAAGACCAACAACTTGAGTAAATTTTCTTCAGTTTGAGACGGTGAATTTAAAAATGTAATAAAAATGTGTGGTTACCGTTTGAAATTTCAAAGTTGGCGCCAATTTCTCGTACTTCCGCAAGTTCAGCCATTTTGAAAATAACATAATTAAACTCAGAATGGCCGATTTGAGTTATGTACAAAATTGCAAACCCGTAGCTATACCTACTAGAAGTTGAAATGTTTCAAGTGTCGGACATAAAAGAGAATAACCCTGTATAATAATACGTCGATGGTTATTTGTGAAAAACAACTGAAAACTTGAACTAAATATCATAATTAAACTCAGAATGGCCGATTTGAGTTATGTATAAAATTTCAAACCCGTAGCTATACTAGATGTTGAAATGTTTCAAGTGTCGGACATAAAAGAGAATAACCCTGTATAATAACACCTCGATGGTTATTTGTGAAAAACAACTGAAAACTTGAACTAAATATCATAATTAAACTCAGAATGGCCGATTTGAGTTATGTATAAAATTTCAAACCCGTAGCTATACTAGATGTTGAAATGTTTCAAGTGTCGGACATAAAAGAGAATAACCCTGTATAATAACACCTCGATGGTTATTTGTGAAAAACAACTGAAAACTTGAACTAAATATCATAATTAAACTCAGAATGGCCGATTTGAGTTATGTATAAAATTTCAAACCCGTAGATATACTAGATGTTGAAATGTTTCAAGTGTTGGACATAAAAGAGAATAACCCTGTATAATAACACCTCGATGGTTATTTGTGAAAAACAACTGAAAACTTGAACTAAATATCATAATTAAACTCAGAATGGCCGATTTGAGTTATGTACAAAATTTCAAACCCGTAGCTATACTAGAAGTTGAAATGTTTCAAGTGTCGGACATAAAAGAGAATAACCCTGTATAATAACACCTCGATGGTTATATGTGAAAAATAACTGAAAACTTGAACTAAATATTTAAATTTTTAGAATTAATTAATTATTTTGAATATTTTTTTGCAGATTTCGGCGCAAGAAAGCCGCCGAAAAAAGAAAGAGTACATGGACCAGCTCGAGCGCAAAGTCGAAATTCTGGTGTCGGAGAACAACGAATATCGCAGCAAAATCGAGAGTCTTGAAGATTCGAACACGAACTTATTGAATCAGCTCCAAAAGTTGCAAGCAATCGTCGCCCGAACACACCCACAACTGATCAAACAGATCAAGTAGGCTTCGAGTACAAAAGCAAATGTCTTCCATCAACATTCCACAAACCAAAGTTTATTATAGTGCGGCTCAAATATTTTTGTACTTAATTAGCTGTATATAAAGCGTGTGCCTTAAATTTTTCTATTGGGACCATTGTATTTATTCGACTGATTCGATCCAAGATGGCGTGCAATGTACATATACTATATGTTTACGAAGTGTTGCATTTATCAGAGTTTCTATTTTATATATGAATGTTAACTAGAGTTTAGTTTTTTAAATGGGTTTAGATAACGTTTCCTCGTCTGTTTTAGGTATGAGAGTCACGTCAATATGTTCCAAGTGTTAATTGATTAATTAATTTAATTGATTTTTTATTATATTTATTATTGTCTTAAAGGCAGGTGCCTTGTTCATGCAGTTTGTATGGCATGAGAGGTTTTTTATAACACATTGTTTTTTGTGTGCAATTTTACTCCGAGTTTTGGGGTTTTTACTTCTTTTTTGTCATTTTAGTGATGATCGTCTTGCTTTTATCGCACTGTGGGTACCAATAGTGTCTATTATTGTAACGTTTTCATTGAAATAAATAACAAAGCAAACGAAAAAAATGCCTTTTTTGCAATACAAAAACAGTATTATTCTATTTTAAGTACATTTTTTACATAAAAGTTTTTTTTTTAATGGTTGGTTAATAACAATAAAATGAGTAGGGCTTTTGCTTATTTCTGAATATTTTGTTAAGTTTCGGCTGTTTCGTGGCACAAAATCCAATTTCCGAAAGTCCGAAACAATATACCTTAAGTAATTCAAAATTTTAACCTTAACGACTAAAAAAACAAAGTTCTATAAGTTCGAAAAACAATACAACTAGATTTTTTGGTGGCAAAAAATCCAAGTTCCGAAAATCCGAAACAAAATAACTAGTTCGGACCTTCGCTCGTCAACAAATTTTTAACTCATTTTCAATTTTCTGTGAATTTTTAATCATGGTTTTAATATTTGCGGGCAAAAATCAAAGTTCCAAAAGTCCGAAAAAAGAATACAACCTGTATAAATTATTAGCGCCATAATAATAGTTCTTTTATTTAATTTAAAATTTTTGGATACTTTATTGTTAAGTTTCGGCTCTTTGAAGGCAAAGAATCAAAGTTCCGAAAGTCCGAAATAATATAACTCGTTCACTTCACTAAGCAACCATTTTTAAAGTAATTCAAAATTTTAACCATTTCGACCAAAAAAACAAAGTTCCATAAGTTCGAAAAACAACCCACTCCCAAAACTTTTGCGATACAAAATCAGTATTATTCTATTTTAAGTACATTTTTTAAATAAAAGTATTTTTAAAAATGCAATAAAATTAGTAGGCCTTTTGCTTATTTTTTAACATTTTGTTAAGTTTCGGCTTTTTCGTGGCACAAAATCCAATTTCCGAAAGTCCGAAACAATATAACTTAAGTAATTCAAAATTTTAACCTTAACGACCAAAAAAACAAAGTTCCATAAGTTCGAAAAACAATACAACTAGATTTTTGTGGTGGCAAAAAATCCAAGTTCCGAAAATCCGAAACAAAATAACTAGTTCGGACCTTCGTTCATCAACAAATTTTTAACTCATTTTCAATTTTCTGTGAATTTTTAATCATGGTTTTAATATTTGCGGCCAAAAATCAAAGTTCCAAAAGTCCGAAAAAAGAATACAACCTGTATAAATTATTAGCGCCATAAATAATTTAGTTCTTTTATTTAATTTAAAATTTTTGAATACTTTATTGTTAAGTTTCGGCTCTTTGAAGGCAAAAAATCAAAGTTCCGAAAGTCCGAAACAATATAACTCGTTCGGACCTTCACTAAGCAACCATTTTTTAAGTAATTCAAAATTTTAACCTTTACGACCAAAAAAACAAAGTTCAATAAGTTCGAAAAACAACCCACTCCCAAAACTTTTGCGATACAAAAACAGTATTATTCTATTTTAAGTACATTTTTTAAATAAAAGTTTTTTTAAAAATGGTTGGTTAATAACAATAAAATTAGTAGGCCTTTTGCTTATTTTTTAACATTTTGTTAAGTTTCGGCTTTTTCGTGGCACAAAATCCAATTTCCGAAAGTCCGAAACAATATAACTTAAGTAATTCAAAATTTTAACCTTTACGACCAAAAAAACAAAGTTCCATAAGTTCGAAAAACAATACAACTAGATTTTTGTGGTGGCAAAAAATCCAAGTTCCGAAAATCCGAAACAAAATAACTAGTTCGGACCTTCGTTCATCAACAAATTTTTAACTCATTTTCAATTTTCTGTGAATTTTTAATCATGGTTTTAATATTTGCGGCCAAAAATCGAAGTTCCAAAAGTCCGAAAAAAGAATACAACCTGTATAAATTATTAGCGAAATAAATAATTTAATTCTTTTATTTAATTTAAAATTTTTGAATAGTTTATTGTTAAGTTTCGGCTCTTTGAAGGCAAAAAATCAAAGTTCCAAAAGTCCGAAACAATATAACTCGTTCGGAGTTTCAATAAGCAACCATTTTTTAAGTAATTCAAAATTTTAACCTATACGACCAAAAAAACAAAGTTCCATAAGTTCGAAAAACAATACAACTTGTCTAGATTTTTTGGTGGCAAAAAATCCAAGTTCCGAAAACCCGAAACAAAATAACTAGTTCGGACCTTCGCTCGTCAACAAATTTTTAACTCATTTTCAATTTTCTGTGAATTTTTAATCATGATTTTAAATAAGATTTTAACATTTGCGGCAAAAAATCAAAGTTCCGAAAGTCCGAAAAAAGAATACAACCTGTTTAAATTATTAGCGCCATAAATACTTTAGTTCTTTTATTTAATTTAAAATTTTGGAATACTTATTTATTGTTAAGTTTCAGCTCTTTGAAGGCAAAAAATCAAAGTTCCGAAAATCCGAAACGATATAACTTGTTTGGACCTACTTTAATCAACAATTAGTTTTTGAGAATTTTTAATAAAATTTTAACATTTGAAACATCTTCCATACTTTTCGGACTTGTGAACTTTCGGGCACACTCATTTTCCATACTCGAAGCAAACGTAAAATACACTTTCTTACATAACAAATCAATTGAAACTATGACAAAACTCAACATTTTCAACGATTTATTCATTTATTTGCCCCGACCTTGAAAAAATCGCGATTAAAAAGTGAGGTTAGGTTAGTTAAAGTCACCTCAAAGTGACCCAATTAATACTCAAATTATACAAATTAAACGCACTTTTTTATCATTATTATCACAGTGACTGTGCATAGACAATCAGATGGTCAGAAACGTCCTAAAACTGTCGCAAAAAATGTCGCAAGAAATCGTAAACAAGTTCAAACTTCCGACTCGTTACGCTGGCAGCGAAAAAAGCGTCTGGTAATTATAATTAATCCAATTAGCTAATTAATCGTAATTAGGGTCGAGTACATCCAGTTGGCCATGGATTACAAACCGCTGAACTTGGGCCAGGGATTCCCCGATTACCAATCAGCGCCCAGTCACGTGACTGAAGCTTTAGCCAATGTTGCCAAATCGCCTAATTGTTTACTGCACCAATACACGCGCGGTTTTGTACGTAATTTTTGAATTTGGCGCCAAAATTTTACATATATTTATTTAGGGACATCCCCGGCTCGTGTCCGCCATTGCTAAACTTTACTCGCATTTGATTGGTCGTGAAATTAATCCCCAAACTGAGGTTTTGACAACTCTAGGAGCTTATGAAGCTTTGTATTCGACTATTTTGGGTCACGTGGATGTGGGCGATGAGGTTATAATAATTGAACCGTTTTTCGATTGTTACGAACCGATGGTCAAGTGTGCTGGGGGGATTCCCCGGTTTATTCCCTTGCGATTGGTTGGTATAGCACGGTTTGAATTGCGCGCCAAAATTTTGAATTTTAGCGCCAAAACTTTGCCGGGGATTTACCGAGCTCTGGTGACTGGATTTTGGATCAGGACGAACTGGAGGGGTTATTTAACGATAAAACGAAGATTATTATTGTAAATACGCCCCATAATCCGTTGGGTAAAGTTTTCAAAATGGCGGAGCTCGAATTCATAGCCAACTTGTGCAAAAAATGGAACGTTTTGTGCATTTCGGATGAAGTTTACGAGTGGATTGTTTACAAGCCGAACAAACACATCAGAATTGGTAATTATACAGGGTGATTTGTTTTAACTTCCAATATACAGGGCGACCCAGGGGTGTCTATAACTTTTTTGCTATTTGGAATATTGCCATGCCGTTTTGACTTAAAGTCCACAATATACATATTTTAAATATACATATTTTTTATAGAGCGATTACACACTCCTGGGTCACCCTGTACATACCGCAACATTTTTAAAATATGCGGCAGAATTGCATACAAAACTTTAAAGCTCTAGCTACGTTATTCGAAGTTAAAAAGTTTCTAATGTAGAATCACCCTGTATACTTTGACCTTGAAATAACTCGCAACCAATTGTATTGAAGCAACGCTGCCCGGGATGTGGGAACGCACGATTACGATTGGTTCAGCCGGTAAGAGTTTTAGTGTCACGGGATGGAAACTGGGTTGGGCCTACGGCCCCGCCCACTTGATGCATAACCTACAAATGATTCACCAAAACTGTGTCTACACTGGGGTTACACCAATCCAGGTCAGTTTTTTATTTTCAAATTTAAATAATTCAAATTTCCCGCCTTTTGACCGTGTGATAAATGATTATAGGAGGCCGTGGCTATGAGTTTCGAGAAAGAGATGGAGCGATTAGACAAGGACGAGTGTTATTTTAACTCGATTTCGTGCGAATTGCTCGCGAAACGTGATTTTACAGCGAAGTTTTTATGTGAGGTTGGAATGAAGCCGACGATTCCCGAAGGCGGGTATTTCATGGTTGCTGATTGGTCGCCGCTAGGTACGAACATGGCCGAGTGATGTGATTGGTTGATTTTGGCGCTTTTTTAGAATCTAAGGTGGATTTGGCGTCCGAAAGCGATAAATACAAGGATTATCGATTTACAAAATGGATGACGAAAAATATAGGTCTGCAGGGGATTCCCCCAACGGCTTTTTACAGCGAGAAGCATAAAAATCTAGCCGAGAATTTCGTGCGGTATTGTTACTTTAAAAAAGATGAGAATTTGCAAAAAGCCGCCGAAATTTTGCGTAATTGGAAGTGTGGGAAGAAATAATTTGAGGTGTGATGAATAAAGAAATGTTTACTTAATGTTTTGTGTGAATTATGATTGATTTGTTACCAATTTTGATCGTTAAGTTCCGAAAGTACCAACTACCAACCTAAAAATCGCACTAAATCGAATAATACAAGTTTTATCAAAATGTTAGTCACTCGGTTTAGAGCTTATTTTTTCTTAAAATAAAGTCATTTTTTTGCTGCTTGCGACGTTACTTTAGTTTTGAAACCTACTGTACCCTTACTTTAGCTTTGAATCCCACTGTACCCTCAAATAAAACAAGGGATAAAATACGATGTTGAAAATATAAAAATATTAAAAAATCATAAATTAAATAAAAAAATTAAGTTACTTATGGCGTTAAAAATCGAGGCAGGTTTTATTCTTTTTTCGGACTTTCGGAACTTGTTTTTCGGCACAAATTTTAAATTTTATTAAAAACATCATTAAAACGTCCCTGAAGATTCTAAATTAGTTAAAAAATTGTTGATAGTGAAATTTATTCAAAAAATTATAACAGCTACAATTGTTTTGTTACAAAAAAGTGTGTATTTTTTGTCCGAAAATTATACAAGTTGTTTCAAAATGTTTGTCGCTCGGTCTAGAGTTTCATTTTTCTGTAAAAAAAAAAAAGTCAAAATTGTGTGGTTTGAATTAATCCAATCACCTTGTAAAAAGAAAAAGCGACGTAATTTTCCACTTTGTTGTGTTCACTAAAAAAAGGGTTCATGGGTGCACCCAACAAACCCATTTTGCCCAAATGTTCACAAAACTCTGAATCCTTGGACGTTTTATTGCCATAAACTATAAAACTTGCGTTAAAAATTATTTCAACAAATTCGGGGAAGTACCGAAATTTGCCAAATCCAGAATTATGTAGTACCCACCTTCGGGTACTATTGGTTTAAGCCCAACTTCTGTCAATTTGTTGGCAAAGTATTGTTTTTTCGTTTGTATTATGTGATTAAGTGTCTGGAAATTAGTTTCCATACATCTTGCGACAGTTTCCTGTAATTTTAACTACAGTTTCCTGTAATTTTAACTACAGTTTTCTGTAATTTTAGCTACAGTTTCCTGTAATTAAAAAAAATTGACCTGCAACGGTGTATTTCCGGTATATATAGAATTCTGGTGTACCATTAAAAGATTAAAAAGTAGGTTTTTAGGCCCATAAACCCATCCCACTTTCCATCCCGTGACACCAAAGGTCCTACCAGCTGACCCAATGGTGAGTGTCCTTGACCACATGTTGGTCAAAGATGCTAAAATTTTGTCATTGGTACCATTTTTGGGTCATTTTTTAAAAAAATTACCAATTTTAGGACAATTTTTTTTCGAAACGGAAAATTCGTTTCTTTCATCCGAAATACACAAAACGTTCCATTTTTGGCACAAAAACGCCACAAATTCCAACTCCTCAAGCGTAAAAACTTTACCAAAATATTCATTCGGATTGTTTAAAATAACAATTTTCGTCCTTTCGTTGAAACAATTTTCGAGTTTTTTCCAATCAAAATTTTTGGGCCCCAAGTTCAGGGTCACAAATTTGGGTACTCCACCCACACTTTCGACCAGATTTCGATAACAAGGTAAAAAGGGCTCGAAAATTATAACCTCATCACCGACATCAACATGGCCATGGATGGCCACAAAAAGGGCCTGATGGGCACCCACAGTTGTCAAAATTTCGCTCATTGGGTCGATTTTTCGGCCCACAAATTGCGAGTACAGACCTGCAAGGGCCGTTACGAGACGTGGGTGGCCCTGGAATTGGATTATAGAAAGGGCCTTAAAACGGCCCTTTTTACATAATCACGGGTGTATTGGTGGTAAAGGTTGGAAGTTTGGCACACAAGGGCCAGGCTCTCTGCGAGGGGTTCCGGGGGCCTGAAATCGGGAAGTACGGCCCTGAGGTCGATAAGGTCCCTAAAATTTGGGTTAATTTAAGCGAAAAGTTACCGTTTTTTTTTGGTTTACTCGATTTGTGGGTTTAGGTTAGCCATGTTGTCTGATAAGAGATAATTGATAAAAGGAATCTGTTTGTGAACAAAGTGGTACCAAAAATTTTCTAATGTAAAAACATTTTGCATAGATTAGAATCAAAATAGTTCTACTTTCTCGAATAGTTTTGCCGTAGTTAATAGAAAATAAATCTTTGTAATTACAAATAAAGAAGTTTATAAATTATAAATAAAGTCACAAATTTTTTGCCATTTAATGCGTCACTTTAGCTTTGAACCCCACTGTACCCTCAAATAAAAAACACTCGATAAAAAAATCAGTCTTTATTAATCAAAACTCAACTTTCCGACTCAAACACCTCGTTGTGAAAAAATCATGGAGGGGCTTCGCCCCCTTATTTTTAGTCATTTTAAAAAATTCAGTAATTGTTGTATTTCCAATGGGGGTTGTTTCCTCATTCTCCTCCCAATCGACATGATACGCCTCCTTAAGAGCCTCCGCCGCCGTCGACCAACTAAACCTCACCAAATGGGGGTACCCAAAGACAGGGTCCCGATAATTCTGTAGAAATTTTTTCGTATTCGGGTCTAGTAATAACAATAAATACACACAAAAACTATTACAGCCAATCAAAACGTACCACCTGGATAACCACTCCCAAACTCCTCATGCCCCGCCTCTAACCCCTCCCCAAACCCCCACCCCTTCAAGGCGTGGTCACGTGTCACTTTCGCACAAATACTGGCCGCCGAAACGATCGGAAACGTCGAATCGGCTTTTTTCGCCACCGTCACGCCCACATTGGGGAACAATGACTTCAAATACGCTTGGTATTTTTCAGGGGGGCCCACAGTATCCACATAAACATGTGACAGATTAACCCCCCCTTCAAGCGCCATCTTGATTAAATTAATGGCGGCGTCCATGGACACTTGATTGAGCGAATACTTTTGCCGACTTAACATACTGTTACAAATACTATTGGGGGCTATTATTTCAACCCCCCATCCTATTTTACGATTGGCGCAAATTTTGGTAAAAATCTCGTCACGTGACTCCTCATTTAAGGCCTTGGAGTCGGCACAACCTAATGAATCTGGAAGTGTGGCTTCGTTTAAGGGACAGAAGGCTGTTCCGTACACCATGGGGCCTAAAATTACGTTTTTTGGGGCAAAAAAATACAAAAAAGTGTGACATAACCTAAAACTGGGCCACGACCCGCTTCGTCAATTCCCAGAATACAGGGGAAGTCCTTACACACTTGGGGCACGTCCGAGATGTACACATTGTTAATTGTGTTGTCTTTTGAGGCCAAAAATGAGCGCAAAGTCTCTAAATCGGTGATTTTTTCCATATTTTAGGACGCTAATTCAAAAAAACAAACTGCGCATGCGCTAACAACATCCATAATTGACACAATCCATACACACAAAAAATTAATTTCACCAATGATATGATAAGATAAGGGCGTATTTTTTGTGTGATTTTGTTACTTGAATTGCGTAAGATTGATAAGAATTTGTTTTTTGTCCCCAAAATAATCATTCGTTAAGTATGGAACGCATGTCGGTAAAGACGGAATCGTTTTGAGATATTGAATATATAATAATTGTGATAAGATAAGGGCACTTTTCTCGAAAATTTTGTTACTCATGTCTTGAATTGTGTAAACTTCATCAGAATTTGCTTTTTTTCCTTAAAATAACCATTCGTTGAGTGGCGCTGTAGTATGCACGCATGTCGGTAAAGTAGGAACCTGTCCGTTATATTGAGTGAATCACCAAGTGTCATTTAATTATCAAATAAATCGCCCAAAAAAACAGTAAAAACACATCCTATCAGTTTTCCGTGCTTTAATCACCGCCACAAGACGCAAAAATGGCCTTGAAAGCCCAAGTTGGATTAAGTAAGTCTTTATCGACTTTTTTTTAACCAACAATTCGTCAACTTTGACGTTTCGTGATAATTAATACCGAAAAAACCCTTTTTTCACTAAGACATTCGTAATTTCAAACCGAAATCATCGAATTACACGTTTTTTGTGCGATTATTTTCCAAATTATCGATTTATTCGACAAAACATGAGTGGGGTGCTTGTGACGTCATAAATGTCAATGGTGGAGGCGGCGTCTAACCTACCCCAATAATTTTTGACCAAAAAAAAGACATATTTTTCCTTATTAAGGTGTGAAATTCTGTTTGATTAACATTTGCCAACTTCTGACACAAATTTTGGGAAAAACGGCCCATTGCCATGACAACTGGCCATTACCATGGCAACCCAGGCCGTAAGCGCCTAGATTTAAAAAAATTTGTTTACACCGTTGGCACAAAAAATTCGAATTTTCAGAAATAATGAACGAAGTGGTGAAACTAAAAGAAAAAAAGAAGAACGGTCCAGGACAGACGCATGCAATCGAATGGAGGGTGCTTGTGGTGGACCAGTTGGCCATGAGGATGGTGTCGGCTTGTTGCAAAATGCATGATATTTCAGCTGAGGGGATAACACGTAAGTTTTGTTTTTTTTGGTGTAAGTTTTACAATTTTTTTTCAAAAGTCGTGGAAGATATTCACAAGAAACGCGAACCGTTGGCGTCCATGGAAGCTGTTTATTTGATAACACCGTCAGAAAAGTCGGTTCATTCGCTTATGGCCGATTTTGAGGGGCCTCGTCCGATGTACAGGGGGGCTCATGTTTTTTTCACTGAAGGTATACTATTTTTTTCTAGTGCTATATTATGTTAGGAGGGGGCAACATAGTTAATTTTTTCTCCTACAGCGTGTCCCGATACGTTATTTAGCGAATTGGCGCGGCACAGGGTTGCCAAATTTATCAAAACTTTAAAAGAGATAAATGTGGCGTTTATTCCGTTTGAACAGCAGGTATACATACATTATTTTTTTGGCTATCGTTCTCTCGCTTTGAAGCTTTTTTAACAAGTTGTCTCCGACTAACACAAACTTATTTGTCATTTCTGTGTGTATATAAAAAACAAACTATTTTTTTCTTTCTTGTCAAGTCTGTCCCGAAGAACTGTTCAATGAACTGTGTAAGTCTTGCGCTGCTAAGAAAATAAAAACACTCAAAGAAATCAACATTGCCTTCTTGCCGTATGAGTCACAGGTGTGTTGATTGTTGTTGTGGGTAGAGTGCTTTTGTTTCGTATACATTGTCAAGTGCATGCAATGTTTTTTTTTATTTCTTTTATTTGGGGAAACGTGTGTTAAGTTGCTATTTTAGGTATTTTCACTCGATTCTCCCGACACTTTTCAATGTTTTTACGATCCGAGTTTTGCCGCCGCTCGAAATGCCAATATGGAACGAATGGCCGAACAAATTGCAACTTTGTGTGCCACTTTAGGCGAATATCCATCCGTTAGATATCGCAGGTAAGTTTTTTTTTCATGACCAACGCGGGATACAAATTTTTTTTTTTTTTTTTGGACCAACTCGGGAACCAAATTTTTTTGACCCACTTAAAAAACAATTTTTTTTTAATACAGAACTTAACTGATTGTGTGGTTTCGTTCAATTTATTCCAATTTTTTATACAGGGTGTTTTGTCTAAACCCCACATTAGAAGTATTGGGAGTTCTAATAATCATAGTCATCTGAAAATTTGTGTACAACCATAATCTTTTAGGTCCTGTTCAATGAAAATATTCTCAAGATGGCAGCACTTCCGGTTATACCGGAAGTCGCTATCAACTTCCTTATTTTAAATGGAATGCTATATTTTTTAATGCGTTTTTGAATTACTAGAGTTATTTTAAGGTAGTTTTCATAAGCTCTTCCTATACCTAAATTAAGCCGTTTACGAAATATTTGTGGTTTTTAAATTTTTTTTGGATTTGCACCTTCCAGTTCAAAAATCGATAACTCTGCGATTTTTAAAAATTTGGAAATATTTTTGAGCTCATTTGAAAAAGGAAGCCTAGATCTTTCCTTTGGTGTTTTCAAATTTCTAAAAAAGAATAACAAACTCCAAATTTTTAAAATTAAGTTTGCAAAACTTTAAGCACCCATAACTCATTTTTTTCAAATGAAATGACAAAAATTTTATTTCACTAGGTGGTTGAGAATTTAATTCTGCTTCGATCTGTGTTAACATTCCCTATACTTATGTTTAATAGTTTTCAAGTTACAGTTACTTTTTGTTGGGATTGAGAAATTCATTAGCTATAGGCCTTTTCTGTTGCCATGGAAACGAATGAAAAAAGGTGAGAAATTAAAGTTTTTCAAACCAACACCCAATGAATTTATTTTGTTTTCACAGTCTGATAACACAATTTTGTCATTTAAGTTTAATCAGAAATGTTTTCATGGCAAACTATGCAAAAATAGCTGTGGTTAGTAAGAAATTTCCTACAATAACAAAAAAACCAACATAACTTGAAAATGATCACAGATTGGTATAGGGAATGCTAATACAGATAGATGCAGAAAAAAATTCTCCTCCATCTAGTAGAATAAAAATTGGGACATCCCATTTGAAAAAATTAAGTTTTGGGTACTTGAATTTGTCCAAACTTAACCTTAAAATTTTTGGGTTTATTAACTTCAATTCCAATTTTGATCACACTGAACAACAGATGTAGGCTTTCTCTTTCAATTCTCCAAACATGATTTCGAAATCTCTAAAACTAAGCGAGTTACCGATTTTTTAAGTGACTGGTGCAAATTCAAAAATTTTCAAAAATCCTAAATATCTCGAAAACGGTTAAACTTGGGTATAGGGAAACCTAATAAAAACTCCCTTAAAATAACTCAACTAATCCAAAAACGCAGTAAAAAACATAGCTTTCCAGTTAAAATAAGAAAGTTAATAGCGACTTCCGGTATAACCGGAAGTGCTGCCATCTTGAAAATATTTTCATTGAGCATAACTCAACGGATTATGCCTGAGTACCAACTCTCAGATAAATATCTTTATTAGAACTTTCAATACTTCTAATGTGGGGTTTAGACGTAACACCCTGTATAAAATTAAAATTCCTTTCCTCAATTGGCTTTGAAAATTATTTCTTTCGGAAACATTTTTTTTTCGGCCGACTTATGTAAGAAATTAGGAATAACGTTTTTTTTATGAATTTTTACGAGAAAAGGGTAAAGTAGTTTTCGATGCCAACTCGGGAAATAATTTTTTTGCCGACTTGAGAACCAATCCACGAATTTTTACAATTTAAAAAAAAAAAAAAAAATTTGTAACCTTCGTTGGTCATGGAAAAAATTTAAGTGATTGGGAGCGAAACGTCGAGCTGGCACAGCTCATCCAGCAAAAGTTGGACGCTTACAAGGCCGACGAGCCGACAATGGGCGAAGGTCCCGAAAAAGCCCGATCGCAACTTTTGATCCTCGATCGTGGTTTCGATTGTTTTTCGCCACTTCTGCACGAATTGACATTTCAGGCGATGGCTTACGACCTACTTCCGATCGAAAACGACGTCTATAAGTACGAAAATGCGAAAAAAATTTGAATTTCGCGCCAAAATAATTTAACCTATTTCTAGATATGAGGCGTCACAAGGTGTGGTAAAAGAGGTCCTATTGGACGAAAATGACGAATTGTGGGTGGAGCTACGCCACCAGCACATCGCAGTCGTCTCGCAAAGCGTCACCAAAAACCTGAAGAAGTTCACCGATTCGAAACGTATGACACAGAGCGATAAACAATCGATGAAGGATTTGTCACAAATGATTAAAAAAATGCCACAATACCAAAAAGAACTGTCAAAATATGCAACACATTTACACTTGGCCGAAGATTGTATGAAAGCCTACCAAGGCTACGTTGATAAATTATGCAAAGTTGAGCAAGACCTAGCGATGGGAACCGATGCCGAAGGCGAAAAAATCAAAGATCACATGAGAAACATTGTCCCAATCCTACTTGATCCAAAAATCACAAACGAATACGATAAAATGCGCATTATCGCACTATACGCTATGACAAAAAATGGAATCACCGAAGAAAACTTATCCAAGTTGGCCACGCACGCCCAAATCAAAGACAAACAAACAATTGCCAATTTACAACTCTTGGGCGTGAACGTCATCAGTGACGTAAGTAAATCATTTTTTCATGTTTGGTTACATAATTGGCACAAAAAAATTTCTAGGGTGGTAACCGTAAAAAACCGTACACGGTGCCGCGTAAAGAACGCATAACTGAACAGACGTATCAAATGTCAAGATGGACGCCCATTATCAAGGACATAATGGAGGATTGTATCGAGGATAAACTCGATCATAAGCATTTTCCGTTTTTGGCTGGTCGTGCACAAGCTAGTGCTTATCACGCACCCACCAGGTGAGAAATTATCACGAATTATCATCACGATATTTTAATTATCATTTTTTTACAAGTTATCGTATCAAATTATTATCTCATTATCTTTTTCCTAAGTGTATCACAGATTTATCAGCGCGATTTTAATTATCACTTAAATGATATTATCATCGCCACATTGTTATTATCATCACAACTTAATTATTATCGTTTTAGGTATAATTTATCACATTTTTCACTTGAATATATTTTTTTAAGTTTATCACTATTTAAAAATGATGATAATTTTTATTTATTATCTTGTGTAGGTAATAAGCAAAGTACGCTCATTTCTCTCAATTTTATCACAAACTTATAACAGATCATAAATTATCATCCTATGATAAGTTACAACAAGTTATTTATCATCAGGTCAGGTCAGTTTGAGGTAATTTATCACATTTTTCACTGATGATAAATGTTTTATTATCTTATTATTATCTATTATTACCACAAACTTATCATCGTATCAGATCATAAATTATCATCGTGTGATAAGTTATCACGACTTTTGCGTACTCATGATGATAACTTTTATACATTTTTCCTAGAATTATCACAATTATCTCATAAATTATCATCGTGTGATAAGTTATCACGACTTTTGCGTACTCATGATGATAACTTTATACATTTTTCCTCGAATTATCACAATTATCTCATAAATTATCATCGTGTGATAAGTTATCACGACTTTTGCGTACTCATGATGATAACTTTTATACATTTTTCCTAGAATTATCACAATTATCTCATAAATTATCATCGTGTGATAAGTTAGCACTGATGATAATTTTTATAATTTTTTTTCTTGAATTCATTTTTGATTATATCAAAAATTATCATCACGTGACAAGTTATATGTTTTTCAGTGCCCGCTACGGCCATTGGCACAAAGACAAAACCCAGCAAACTGTCAAAAATGTTCCACGCCTTCTAGTTTTTATTGTTGGCGGAATGTGTTTTTCTGAAATGAGGTGTGCATATGAAGTGACAAATGCCGTAAAAAATTGGGAGGTTATACTCGGATCTTCACATATTCTCACACCTGAAGGTTTTATGAGCGATTTGGCAACGTTGACTGGCTAGAATTCGAAGAGAGTCACTTTTAACATACCCCCTGATATATGATATATCGCTTATTCTGTCATGTGGTGTTTTGAATGTTGTGTTTTTTTCCGTTTAGATTTAGGGATTTCGTGCTTGTTAAGTTTGAATGTGTTATCGCACTAAGAGATTTTAACATGTTTTTTCTCTCCATTCTATGCATGATCTCGAACAAATGGACGATTGATGTTTTAGGTTAGAAAATTAGGACTTGGAATAAAGGCTGTACTTTAAAAAAAACAAACAAACGGCTTAAGTCATTTTTCTCGCTTCCAGATGATTGGATACCAAATAAGCAATACGTTTTTTTCAAATCAGGTTATCGTAGACTAGATATTGTTAATAAAAAAATGATATATTAAAAATTTAGTGACAATATTATTATTGTTTTTTTTTTTTGTTAATATTCGAAGCCGATTTATTGTAATTACACTAAAAAATCTAATGTCAATTTAAATAAATATAGCAATTTGATGACTTGTGTTTTTTTTTTCGTTACCTACTGGGGTTACAAATTTTTTTTCGAATTTTTTATTTTCCGAATCGAGTTGACTTCGTGTATTTTAATGCGATTTTTGAGTGTCATTTTCATGCCATAACTCTGCTTTCTTTTCCACAGTTCCAGCTACAAAACAACAATCAAAAAACTAGAAATTGTAAGATTTGTCACAACTTTGTCATTTTTTGGTGATAATTTCAACGACTTTTCGCTCGAACTAATTTTTGGTTTTTCTACGTCACAAAGGGATTTTTTTTGTATTTCGAGCGCCATAAAATTCTCATAAAACCTGTTTGAAATCAAGTAAAATAATTCAAAATTTTTGTTTGTTTGCTATTTTTACTCGTCTTGGTCTGAATCGCTTAAAAATTCCGTTTGGTTCAGTCCTTGCAAGTCTGTGTCTAAGTCAGATTCTCTTTTTGGTGATAATTTTTCACAAATTGCCCGATTTGTGAGACTTCCGTCTTGTTTGTTTGTTCGGTTTTTTCGTGCATAATACATGGACAAGTAGGATTTTTTCGGTTTGAGTGGATTTGGAACAGGTTTTGTCGATTTATCGGTTTTTCTGTTGATATAACGTGTGATTTTTTCTTTTGCTATATCGCCAGTGTAGAGGGGAACAGTTTGAGTTAAATCTACTGGAGGCGGAGCTATTTCTTCGTTGTCTTCTTCGAGGGAGTCGTAGAAAATCTCGTCGGTTGACATAACGTTTAATTTTAAGGTTACTGACTTATTTGTCAAAAATCGACAAAAATTGGAATCAAAATTTTAAATCTCATGAAAAGCTGCTATAATACGAAAAATGAGCCGCTGAATTCACTGGAACAAACCGTTTTGCTCTACGACTTTTAGTTTTTGAGTTACGAATTTTTTTGTTGAAGAATAAAATACCACTATAAAATGGCTACCCTAAATTTAAGCAAAAAATTTCAAATTTTTAAATCGTGTAAAAAAACGATATAATATGTAAAATGAGCCGTAGAATTCATTGGAACAAACCGTTTTGCTCTATGACTTTTAGTTTTTTAATTATGAATTTTTTTAGTGTAAAACTTTAAATGCCTCTGTACCCGGAACCGGTGCCCGGAGCGACTCCGGGTTTTGACGAGAAAATAGAGAATTTCAAGCGCTATCCGATGCTCTATTAGTTTTTGCTCTAATTCTTATAGTTTCCGAGAAAAACGCAAAAAAAGGTTGCCATTTTCACTTTTTTTGAATTTTTAAACGCCGATTACGGCGAAACTATGAGAGTTAGAGAAAAACGGCAAAAGCGATTAGAAGCGGTATAAAAAGCCCTACAACATGGCATAGGTTTCAAGGCGATATCTCGCAAAAAATTTTTCAATTTTCAAACGTCGATTACGGCTAAACTAAAGGAGTTAGAGGAAAATGCTTTGTTCCATCGTAAAGAGCACATCAAAATCTATCAGATAGGATGGGTTTGAATTGATTTTGAGACACTTTAAAAATTGGCCACTTTTAACGGGGGGGTGTTTACAAATTTTTCATTTTTTTTATTTTCTCTATTACGGCTAAACTATTAGAAAAAGTGGCACTATTTTAATCCTTACCTATGCAAAATGATCCGGGGAATCGATTGGCGTCGAGAAAATCGCCAAATTCCCAATAGTTTTTTAGTTATGAATTTTTTAAAATTTGACCTACTTTTGCTTTTTTTCGAAATTTTCTCGAAAACTATAATTCATAGAACAATAATCTTTTTTGAAAACGATAGACAATTAAAAGAGCTTTCCAACGATAATAAACTTCATGGGGTTATCTCTAATAGTTCCGGAGTTATAGCTCGATAAATGTTCCGGGTACCGGAAATCGACCAAAATCACGACAAAAATTGCAAAAATCAAATTTTTTAAAATCGAACCTATTGACTTTTTTTATACTTTTAACAACTCCAGAGGGTTGTAAAGTCATAGAAGAGTCCATAAAACTTTGCTAGAGTGAGTTAAAAAAAAAATTTTTTTTTTCATTTTTGTGAAGGTAAGTTGCCTTGACCATTAAAATTAAGCAAAAAAAATCAAAATTTTAAATCTCATGAAAAGCTGCTATAATACGAAAAATGAGCCGCTGAATTCACTGGAACAAACCGTTTTGCTCTACGACTTTTAGTTTTTGAGTTACGAATTTTTTTGTTGAAGAATAAAATACCACTATAAAATGGCTACCCTAAATTTAAGCAAAAAATTTCAAATTTTTAAATTGCGTGAAAAACTGATATAATATGTAAAATGAGCCGTAGAATTCACTGGAACAAACCGTTTTGCTCTATGACTTTTAGTTTTTTAATTATGAATTTTTTTAGTGTAAAACTTTAAATGCCTCTGTACCCGGAACCGGTGCCCGGAGCGACTCCGGGTTTTGACGAGAAAATAGAGAATTTCAAGCGCTATCCGATGCTCTATTAGTTTTTGCTCTAATTCTTATAGTTTCCGAGAAAAACGCAAAAAAAGGTTGCCATTTTCACTTTTTTTGAATTTTTAAACGCCGATTACGGCGAAACTATGAGAGTTAGAGAAAAACGGCAAAAGCGATTAGAAGCGGTATAAAAAGCCCTACAACATGGCATAGGTTTCAAGGCGATATCTCGCAAAAAATTTTTCAATTTTCAAACGTCGATTACGGCTAAACTAAAGGAGTTAGAGGAAAATGCTTTGTTCCATCGTAAAGAGCACATCAAAATCTATCAGATAGGATGGGTTTGAATTGATTTTGAGACACTTTAAAAATTGGCCACTTTTAACGGGGGGGTGTTTACAAATTTTTCATTTTTTTTATTTTCTCTATTACGGCTAAACTATTAGAAAAAGTGGCACTATTTTAATCCTTACCTATGCAAAATGATCCGGGGAATCGATTGGCGTCGAGAAAATCGCCAAATTCCCAATAGTTTTTTAGTTATGAATTTTTTAAAATTTGACCTACTTTTGCTTTTTTTCGAAATTTTCTCGAAAACTATAATTCATAGAACAATAATCTTTTTTGAAAACGATAGACAATTAAAAGAGCTTTCCAACGATAATAAACTTCATGGGGTTATCTCTAATAGTTCCGGAGTTATAGCTCGATAAATGTTCCGGGTACCGGAAATCGACCAAAATCACGACAAAAATTGCAAAAATCAAATTTTTTAAAATCGAACCTATTGACTTTTTTTATACTTTTAACAACTCCAGAGGGTTGTAAAGTCATAGAAGAGTCCATAAAACTTTGCTAGAGTGAGTTAAAAAAAAAATTTTTTTTTTCATTTTTGTGAAGGTAAGTTGCCTTGACCATTAAAATTAAGCAAAAAAAATCAAAATTTTAAATCTCATGAAAAGCTGCTATAATACGAAAAATGAGCCGCTGAATTCACTGGAACAAACCGTTTTGCTCTACGACTTTTAGTTTTTGAGTTACGAATTTTTTTGTTGAAGAATAAAATACCACTATAAAATGGCTACCCTAAATTTAAGCAAAAAATTTCAAATTTTTAAATTGCGTGAAAAACTGATATAATATGTAAAATGAGCCGTAGAATTCACTGGAACAAACCGTTTTGCTCTATGACTTTTAGTTTTTTAATTATGAATTTTTTTAGTGTAAAACTTTAAATGCCTCTGTACCCGGAACCGGTGCCCGGAGCGACTCCGGGTTTTGACGAGAAAATAGAGAATTTCAAGCGCTATCCGATGCTCTATTAGTTTTTGCTCTAATTCTTATAGTTTCCGAGAAAAACGCAAAAAAAGGTTGCCATTTTCACTTTTTTTGAATTTTTAAACGCCGATTACGGCGAAACTATGAGAGTTAGAGAAAAACGGCAAAAGCGATTAGAAGCGGTATAAAAAGCCCTACAACATGGCATAGGTTTCAAGGCGATATCTCGCAAAAAATTTTTCAATTTTCAAACGTCGATTACGGCTAAACTAAAGGAGTTAGAGGAAAATGCTTTGTTCCATCGTAAAGAGCACATCAAAATCTATCAGATAGGATGGGTTTGAATTGATTTTGAGACACTTTAAAAATTGGCCACTTTTAACGGGGGGGTGTTTACAAATTTTTCATTTTTTTTATTTTCTCTATTACGGCTAAACTATTAGAAAAAGTGGCACTATTTTAATCCTTACCTATGCAAAATGATCCGGGGAATCGATTGGCGTCGAGAAAATCGCCAAATTCCCAATAGTTTTTTAGTTATGAATTTTTTAAAATTTGACCTACTTTTGCTTTTTTTCGAAATTTTCTCGAAAACTATAATTCATAGAACAATAATCTTTTTTGAAAACGATAGACAATTAAAAGAGCTTTCCAACGATAATAAACTTCATGGGGTTATCTCTAATAGTTCCGGAGTTATAGCTCGATAAATGTTCCGGGTACCGGAAATCGACCAAAATCACGACAAAAATTGCAAAAATCAAATTTTTTAAAATCGAACCTATTGACTTTTTTTATACTTTTAACAACTCCAGAGGGTTGTAAAGTCATAGAAGAGTCCATAAAACTTTGCTAGAGTGAGTTAAAAAAAAAATTTTTTTTTTCATTTTTGTGAAGGTAAGTTGCCTTGACCATTAAAATTAAGCAAAAAAAATCAAAATTTTAAATCTCATGAAAAGCTGCTATAATACGAAAAATGAGCCGCTGAATTCACTGGAACAAACCGTTTTGCTCTACGACTTTTAGTTTTTGAGTTACGAATTTTTTTGTTGAAGAATAAAATACCACTATAAAATGGCTACCCTAAATTTAAGCAAAAAATTTCAAATTTTTAAATTGCGTGAAAAACTGATATAATATGTAAAATGAGCCGTAGAATTCACTGGAACAAACCGTTTTGCTCTATGACTTTTAGTTTTTTAATTATGAATTTTTTTAGTGTAAAACTTTAAATGCCTCTGTACCCGGAACCGGTGCCCGGAGCGACTCCGGGTTTTGACGAGAAAATAGAGAATTTCAAGCGCTATCCGATGCTCTATTAGTTTTTGCTCTAATTCTTATAGTTTCCGAGAAAAACGCAAAAAAAGGTTGCCATTTTCACTTTTTTTGAATTTTTAAACGCCGATTACGGCGAAACTATGAGAGTTAGAGAAAAACGGCAAAAGCGATTAGAAGCGGTATAAAAAGCCCTACAACATGGCATAGGTTTCAAGGCGATATCTCGCAAAAAATTTTTCAATTTTCAAACGTCGATTACGGCTAAACTAAAGGAGTTAGAGGAAAATGCTTTGTTCCATCGTAAAGAGCACATCAAAATCTATCAGATAGGATGGGTTTGAATTGATTTTGAGACACTTTAAAAATTGGCCACTTTTAACGGGGGGGTGTTTACAAATTTTTCATTTTTTTTATTTTCTCTATTACGGCTAAACTATTAGAAAAAGTGGCACTATTTTAATCCTTACCTATGCAAAATGATCCGGGGAATCGATTGGCGTCGAGAAAATCGCCAAATTCCCAATAGTTTTTTAGTTATGAATTTTTTAAAATTTGACCTACTTTTGCTTTTTTTCGAAATTTTCTCGAAAACTATAATTCATAGAACAATAATCTTTTTTAAAAACGATAGACAATTAAAAGAGCTTTCCAACGATAATAAACTTCATGGGGTTATCTCTAATAGTTCCGGAGTTATAGCTCGATAAATGTTCCGGGTACCGGAAATCGACCAAAATCACGACAAAAATTGCAAAAATCAAATTTTTTAAAATCGAACCTATTGACTTTTTTTATACTTTTAACAACTCCAGAGGGTTGTAAAGTCATAGAAGAGTCCATAAAACTTTGCTAGAGTGAGTTAAAAAAAAAATTTTTTTTTTCATTTTTGTGAAGGTAAGTTGCCTTGACCATTAAAATTAAGCAAAAAAAATCAAAATTTTAAATCTCATGAAAAGCTGCTATAATACGAAAAATGAGCCGCTGAATTCACTGGAACAAACCGTTTTGCTCTACGACTTTTAGTTTTTGAGTTACGAATTTTTTTGTTGAAGAATAAAATACCACTATAAAATGGCTACCCTAAATTTAAGCAAAAAATTTCAAATTTTTAAATTGCGTGAAAAACTGATATAATATGTAAAATGAGCCGTAGAATTCACTGGAACAAACCGTTTTGCTCTATGACTTTTAGTTTTTTAATTATGAATTTTTTTAGTGTAAAACTTTAAATGCCTCTGTACCCGGAACCGGTGCCCGGAGCGACTCCGGGTTTTGACGAGAAAATAGAGAATTTCAAGCGCTATCCGATGCTCTATTAGTTTTTGCTCTAATTCTTATAGTTTCCGAGAAAAACGCAAAAAAAGGTTGCCATTTTCACTTTTTTTGAATTTTTAAACGCCGATTACGGCGAAACTATGAGAGTTAGAGAAAAACGGCAAAAGCGATTAGAAGCGGTATAAAAAGCCCTACAACATGGCATAGGTTTCAAGGCGATATCTCGCAAAAAATTTTTCAATTTTCAAACGTCGATTACGGCTAAACTAAAGGAGTTAGAGGAAAATGCTTTGTTCCATCGTAAAGAGCACATCAAAATCTATCAATTTTTTTTTTCATTTTTGTGAAGGTAAGTTGCCTTGACCATTAAAATTAAGCAAAAAAAATCAAAATTTTAAATCTCATGAAAAGCTGCTATAATACGAAAAATGAGCCGCTGAATTCACTGGAACAAACCGTTTTGCTCTACGACTTTTAGTTTTTGAGTTACGAATTTTTTTGTTGAAGAATAAAATACCACTATAAAATGGCTACCCTAAATTTAAGCAAAAAATTTCAAATTTTTAAATTGCGTGAAAAACTGATATAATATGTAAAATGAGCCGTAGAATTCACTGGAACAAACCGTTTTGCTCTATGACTTTTAGTTTTTTAATTATGAATTTTTTTAGTGTAAAACTTTAAATGCCTCTGTACCCGGAACCGGTGCCCGGAGCGACTCCGGGTTTTGACGAGAAAATAGAGAATTTCAAGCGCTATCCGATGCTCTATTAGTTTTTGCTCTAATTCTTATAGTTTCCGAGAAAAACGCAAAAAAAGGTTGCCATTTTCACTTTTTTTGAATTTTTAAACGCCGATTACGGCGAAACTATGAGAGTTAGAGAAAAACGGCAAAAGCGATTAGAAGCGGTATAAAAAGCCCTACAACATGGCATAGGTTTCAAGGCGATATCTCGCAAAAAATTTTTCAATTTTCAAACGTCGATTACGGCTAAACTAAAGGAGTTAGAGGAAAATGCTTTGTTCCATCGTAAAGAGCACATCAAAATCTATCAATTTTTTTTTTCATTTTTGTGAAGGTAAGTTGCCTTGACCATTAAAATTAAGCAAAAAAAATCAAAATTTTAAATCTCATGAAAAGCTGCTATAATACGAAAAATGAGCCGCTGAATTCACTGGAACAAACCGTTTTGCTCTACGACTTTTAGTTTTTGAGTTACGAATTTTTTTGTTGAAGAATAAAATACCACTATAAAATGGCTACCCTAAATTTAAGCAAAAAATTTCAAATTTTTAAATTGCGTGAAAAACTGATATAATATGTAAAATGAGCCGTAGAATTCACTGGAACAAACCGTTTTGCTCTATGACTTTTAGTTTTTTAATTATGAATTTTTTTAGTGTAAAACTTTAAATGCCTCTGTACCCGGAACCGGTGCCCGGAGCGACTCCGGGTTTTGACGAGAAAATAGAGAATTTCAAGCGCTATCCGATGCTCTATTAGTTTTTGCTCTAATTCTTATAGTTTCCGAGAAAAACGCAAAAAAAGGTTGCCATTTTCACTTTTTTTGAATTTTTAAACGCCGATTACGGCGAAACTATGAGAGTTAGAGAAAAACGGCAAAAGCGATTAGAAGCGGTATAAAAAGCCCTACAACATGGCATAGGTTTCAAGGCGATATCTCGCAAAAAATTTTTCAATTTTCAAACGTCGATTACGGCTAAACTAAAGGAGTTAGAGGAAAATGCTTTGTTCCATCGTAAAGAGCACATCAAAATCTATCAATTTTTTTTTTCATTTTTGTGAAGGTAAGTTGCCTTGACCATTAAAATTAAGCAAAAAAAATCAAAATTTTAAATCTCATGAAAAGCTGCTATAATACGAAAAATGAGCCGCTGAATTCACTGGAACAAACCGTTTTGCTCTACGACTTTTAGTTTTTGAGTTACGAATTTTTTTGTTGAAGAATAAAATACCACTATAAAATGGCTACCCTAAATTTAAGCAAAAAATTTCAAATTTTTAAATTGCGTGAAAAACTGATATAATATGTAAAATGAGCCGTAGAATTCACTGGAACAAACCGTTTTGCTCTATGACTTTTAGTTTTTTAATTATGAATTTTTTTAGTGTAAAACTTTAAATGCCTCTGTACCCGGAACCGGTGCCCGGAGCGACTCCGGGTTTTGACGAGAAAATAGAGAATTTCAAGCGCTATCCGATGCTCTATTAGTTTTTGCTCTAATTCTTATAGTTTCCGAGAAAAACGCAAAAAAAGGTTGCCATTTTCACTTTTTTTGAATTTTTAAACGCCGATTACGGCGAAACTATGAGAGTTAGAGAAAAACGGCAAAAGCGATTAGAAGCGGTATAAAAAGCCCTACAACATGGCATAGGTTTCAAGGCGATATCTCGCAAAAAATTTTTCAATTTTCAAACGTCGATTACGGCTAAACTAAAGGAGTTAGAGGAAAATGCTTTGTTCCATCGTAAAGAGCACATCAAAATCTATCAATTTTTTTTTTCATTTTTGTGAAGGTAAGTTGCCTTGACCATTAAAATTAAGCAAAAAAAATCAAAATTTTAAATCTCATGAAAAGCTGCTATAATACGAAAAATGAGCCGCTGAATTCACTGGAACAAACCGTTTTGCTCTACGACTTTTAGTTTTTGAGTTACGAATTTTTTTGTTGAAGAATAAAATACCACTATAAAATGGCTACCCTAAATTTAAGCAAAAAATTTCAAATTTTTAAATTGCGTGAAAAACTGATATAATATGTAAAATGAGCCGTAGAATTCACTGGAACAAACCGTTTTGCTCTATGACTTTTAGTTTTTTAATTATGAATTTTTTTAGTGTAAAACTTTAAATGCCTCTGTACCCGGAACCGGTGCCCGGAGCGACTCCGGGTTTTGACGAGAAAATAGAGAATTTCAAGCGCTATCCGATGCTCTATTAGTTTTTGCTCTAATTCTTATAGTTTCCGAGAAAAACGCAAAAAAAGGTTGCCATTTTCACTTTTTTTGAATTTTTAAACGCCGATTACGGCGAAACTATGAGAGTTAGAGAAAAACGGCAAAAGCGATTAGAAGCGGTATAAAAAGCCCTACAACATGGCATAGGTTTCAAGGCGATATCTCGCAAAAAATTTTTCAATTTTCAAACGTCGATTACGGCTAAACTAAAGGAGTTAGAGGAAAATGCTTTGTTCCATCGTAAAGAGCACATCAAAATCTATCAATTTTTTTTTTCATTTTTGTGAAGGTAAGTTGCCTTGACCATTAAAATTAAGCAAAAAAAATCAAAATTTTAAATCTCATGAAAAGCTGCTATAATACGAAAAATGAGCCGCTGAATTCACTGGAACAAACCGTTTTGCTCTACGACTTTTAGTTTTTGAGTTACGAATTTTTTTGTTGAAGAATAAAATACCACTATAAAATGGCTACCCATTTAACTCTCTAGTTTTTTTTTTTTTTTTTTTTTTTTTTTTTTTTTTAAGTCCCACTTTTTACGATCGAGCAATAAGACCCTTACAGCTTCCATAAGAACAAAAAACTAAACTTACCCTTAGTTTTTGGTGGGGCGGAAATGTCATAAATTTAACGATTTTTACGCCCTTCATGGTGGTTATAACATTATGGCAATAATAGCCAGGATAAAGAAAAACAAGGAGATTCAAACCACATATATCCCCTTCTCTAAAACTCAACCCTTACAAAAAAAAACTCGATATCTCTGTTCTTGCTCAACCAAAAAAATTTTCATCAACACCATCTTTTCCCCCACTTCAAATCGATCCAGATGGCGCCAAATAAATTCGGATAACTTCGAAAAAAAATTAGGGGTGGGTTTTTCAAACTCACTTAAACCCCATCGAGTGACCCCTCAAACTTCACCGCTTGAACTGGAGATTCCAAAAACATAAAATGAGTTAGGTCTTTTGTGACTCCTTCAAGAGATAGCAAAATGACTGTCGCCAATTCGTAATTTGACTTAACCATCGCTTAGATTTCCTCAGGGCGCAACTTTCGTCTCATAGGATAAAATTGCGTCAAACCTTTAGTTTGCGAGATAATCAAAAAATTTCGTACCAAATTTAAATTTTCGCGCGTTATTACTAGTTGTCATTTGTCAAAGTTAACCTAAAATAGACTAAAACAATTACACGTGTATTGTATATTGTATATTTTTAAGGAAAAATCGCTCCAAAAACTCTTAAAAAATGTAATTTAATAATTTAATATTCCTCTACCCTATTATTTTCTTAATTACGGCAAAACTATTCGAAAACGTAACACTATTTTGGACTAAACCTATGTAAAATGATCCGGGGAATCGATTGGCATAAAGAAAATCGCCAAATTCCCATTAGTTTTTAAGTTATGAATTTTTTTTTATTTGACCTACTTTTACTTTCTTTGCAATTTTCTCGAAAACTATAAGTCTGAGAACAATGATCTTTTTTGAAAAAGATAGATAATGAAAAGAGCTTTCCAACTTAATAGTAACCGGAATTATTGTCCGATAAATGTTCGACCAAAAATCAAATACGTATTTAAAACATCGATAAATGACCCACTTTTGCGCATCTTAGTGCAGCTCTGACCTTGAAATAAGCCCATTTCAATTGCATTTTTTCGCAAAATTTATTAGTAAAATCACTGTGAAAGTGGAATAAATCACAATCGGGCGCGCCTTCATCACTACATCCTTTTTTTTTTCTCTTTATTAGTATTTCTCCTGTTTCGTCCTGAATCGATTTTCCCAGTCACGAAAGCCCGGCTCCCTCAGTCTGGATGTGAATTTGTGGTGGAGAGGGTGTGTTTTAGTAGGGGAAAGTGGGAAAGGTTAGGGTGTCAGCAGGAAAGAAAATAACTAGCAGAAAAAAAAACATCGTAATCATGTGGAAATGCGACAAAACCATCGATCTATTATTACTACCATGACCTGAGGTAAAAAATCATGTCTGAAAATACAGAATGAACCAAAAGTGATGACGCACAGAATTCGTATCTTTGGTATTAGTCATTTTTCAGAAAAATCCTCGACCATGTCGATTTTATTTTTTAAATGCTACATTTTAACCATACCGTACTGACATTTTCATTAATTTTTTTAAATGTCAACCGACATTTTTTATTAACGTTTTAGATAGTACATATAGGTATAAAAAAAATTCCAAAAAATAAAGCAAATAAAATTCAAAAAAAAAAGAAAAAATTTTAAAACCCCCATTTAACACCTTTAGGGGGTAATTAACTATATAGAATTGCATTGTCACGCAGATTACGTAAGCATGTTAAATTTCATTTCATTGCGACTACAGGAACCCTCTCAAATTTACAAATCGAGAACCCCTTTGAAAACATAACCTAAAACTTCAAAATTCCATTTAACCCCTTTCGGGGGTATTTAACTACATAGGATTTCATTGTCACGCAGATTAAGTAAGTGTGCAAAATTTCAATTCAGTGGGACAACGGGAACCCTTCCAAATTTGGCTCCGAAAAAATAACCGACAGACAGACAACATTGTGAGTTAAATAAAGCTTTTAATAATTAAGCATTTCAACTAAATTATTGTTTCATAATTTCTAGTTTTTACAATTCATTATTTTTTACTTTTTAGTGCATCTTTTAAACAAAAGCTTTTTTAAAAAACATTTTTTTTAATTTTTAGTCTTTATTTATTGCATAGATTTATTGTTATTATATTGTGCATCTACCGTGACGTCCAAATGACCAACATACCGTCTATGTCGGTGTAAGTTACGGTATGTACAAATCGAAAACCCCTTTGTAAACATAACCTAAAATTTTAAAACCCCATTTAACACCTTTAGGGAGTAATTAACTATATAGAATTGCATTGTCACGCAGATTACGTAAACATGTTAAATTTCATTTCATTGCGACTACAGGAACCCTCTCAAATTTACAAATCGAGAACCCCTTTGAAAACGTAACCTAAAACTTCAAAATTCCATTTAACCCCTTTCGGGGGTATTTAACTACATAGGATTGCATTGTCACGCAGATTAAGTAAGTATGCAAAATTTCAATTCAGTGGGACAACGGGAACCCTTTCAAATTTGGCTCCGAAAAAATAACAAACAGACAGATAACATTGTGAGTTAAATTAAGCTTTCAATTAATAAAGTTATGGAACGTTTTATACAAGGAGCCTTATCTTTTTGTTCTTGCTTTATTTTATTGTTTTTTGGTTATTTTTTTGTGTTTAAGATTTAAAAAAACATACAGGGTGTTCCGTCTAAACCCCACATTAGAAATATTGAAAGTTGTAATAAAGATATTTATCTGAAAGTTGTTCCCCAGCCATGATCCGTTGAGTTCTGCTCAATGAAAATATTTACAAGATGGCGGCACTTCCGGTTATACCGGAAGTCACTATCAACTTTCTTTTTTTAAATGGAAAGTTATATTTTTTACTGTATTTTTGGATTAATTGGGTTATTTTAAGAGAATTTTAATCAGCTGTTCCTATACCTAAGTTTTCGAGATATTTAGGATTTTTTGAAAATTTTTGGATTTGCACCTGTCACTTAAAAAATCGGTAACTCTCTTAGTTTTAGAGATTTCGAAATCATATTTGAAGAATTAAAAGAGAAACCCTATATCTTTTCTTCAGTGTGTTCACAATTGGAAAAAAGTTAAAAAAATTAACTTTAAATTTGGACAACTTCAAGTACCCATAACACACAAAAAATTGAATTATGGGTGTTTAAAGTTCTGTAAACTTAACTTTAAAAATTTGAAAATATTTCCAAATTTTTAAAATTGAAAAAAAAATGTCGGCTGTCAATTAAAAAAATTTAAAATGACGTTACAAGTCAAAAACGCATGACCACTATGATGTTAAAATGTACAGTCACGCTCAAAAAAAATGACACCCCTACCAACCGAGCTGAATAGCAAAAATTCGATTAAATTTTTTTATGTCAAACAAGTTAGTTTACAAACTGTCCAGTTAGTTTACACAATATAAACTAACCAAACGTACACATTAACGCAAAGATTTGTGAGTGCGGTTTTAGGGGTGTCATTCTTTGTGATTGTGACTGTACCATTTAAAAAAAATAAAATAGACCTGAAATCGAAATAAAAGACATGAATTTTGGTTCAATCTGTATAAATGGAGACAAACACTAATACAAACCGAATAATAAATAAAATTAGAATTTAGAAATTATATTGAGTATTGATGTATTTTAGAAAGTTCATTGGCTTGTCGTCACTTGTCATCATGTTTGTTTTATTTTCACCGAGTGTTAGAAATTGAATAGCATGTACCATTTTATGACGTTTCACTAGTGTGGAAGAAGAAAGAGATGAGGTCTTTTCGGGGATAAATCGCGTTTGCGAGCGAAATCGATTGGAAATTTGCGCTACTTCCAAGTCGCTGCTGTTCGAGGACGGAATTTCGGTTTATTGTTGTTTGAGAAAGTTACGAGCTTTGATTATTGAAGAGTGTATAACACGTTTCGTTTGCCTTACCTTAGGCTCGATTGTGACCCAGACGAGGAAATAATGAGGTCCCAGAGGTTGCGAAAATCTAATTTTAGACAAATAATCAAGGACAAGAAAAAGTCCTAATTAATTAAAAAATTTTAAAATGTTTAAATATTTGTAAGAGACGGTCAAGAGCTAGGGCCTGGTGGCCCAGTGGTAAAAGCGCCACTTTTAATCATAGGGTATCGGGGTTCGAACCCGGATCAGGTCTGAGAATTTTTCTATGAAAAAAAATGTAAAAATAAGTTAATTATGACGTAAACTTATAAAATAAGGGTTTGTAAGAACACATAGACGTAAACGTAAGCATGGAGACGTTTAAAACTGGCAGAAATAAGAAAATAATGCTGCAAAAGGTAAGCACATAAAGGCGCTAATTGTAAACGTAACCACAATTAAATAAACAACATTCTGCCAACTTGAAAATATATAAGAAAAGACCGGAAACACTAAAGGACGTAAACGTAAGAGTGTAACATTTTTTTTACTTGAATAAAAAAATATTTGGAGACAAATAACTGGACTATTTCATTCTGAAAGAAAACTAATTTTTTTAGCAAAATCCTAGCAAATTTCTGGAATTAATTTCCAACTCAAACATGTAATATAAAATTGGCCACCACTTATCGAATTTCTTGTCGTATAGTTAAATAAAAAAAAAATCTGTTGCTTCAGAACTACATAAAGTTTGATGTTTTTTGGCGTTTTTTTGACAAAATTTATAGAAATAAATGAGTTTTCAGCTCAAAAATGAACAACGATTCACTAAATTTTGCAAAACATTTGTGTTTCAGGCTGAAGAAATGATTTGGTATTTTTTGATTTTGAATTTTTGAGCGAAAAATGCAACGAAACTGTAAAAAAGTTAAAAAATTGTACAATGTTAAACTTAATTTAGTAATTTTTGACCAAAAATGATTGAAAAACTGGATATTTTTTGTCATTTTCGACTAAAATTACACATATTTGGTGATCTTTTGGAAGATTTATAATAAAATTCGGCAAGAATTTCGATTTTTTGAGTCAAAAACGTGTGAAAATGATAAAAAACGGTAAAACAATGTTATTTTTAGATTGAGGTTTTTGGACTTAATTTTCAGAAATTTTCGAAATATAGCAACTTCGAACTGAAAAAATCAACTTACACGCTTATAAATTACAAAACATTATCTTCTTTACCTTAATTTGGTGGTTTTTGGTGAGAAATTAGAGTAACAAATTGAAAAAATCGAAAAAACTCTTGAAGAAAATCTTTTTTTCGGCCCAATTTGCTGTTTTTGTTTTGTGTTTTTCGACTTAATTTGAACTATTCGTGCAAAATATTTGTGTTTTAGGCGAATTAAAGCAGTTATAGTTATGTTGATTTCATTAAAAAATTTGCTTCAGGATTGTAAAATCTACATTAAATTTAAGGTTTTTGGACGTTTTTTGACAAAATTTAGGGAAAAAAATAAGTTTCTTGCTTAAAAATGAACGATTAGCTAAATTTTGGACGAAATTTAGCAAAATTTTTGTGTTTCAGTCTTAAAAAAAACATTTACCTTTCGATCCAATTTGGTATTTTTTGATTTTGAATTTCTAAGCGAAAAATGCAATGGAACTTTGAAAAAATTAAAAAATACTACTATGTAGACCTTAATTTGGTAGTTTTTGTGCAAGAATGCTTCAAAAACGGTGCAAATTTTAGGATAATTTGGATATTTTTTATTATTTTTGCCAAAAAATCCACAAATGTGGTGATTTTTTGGGAGATTTATGATGAAATTCGTCAAAAATTTCGAGTTTTTCAATCTAAAACGTGTGAAAATGGTAAAAAACGGTAAAACAATGTTATTAGAAAACTGAGGTTTTTAGAGTTAATTTTTCATAATTTCTCGAAATATGAGATTTTCGAATTAAAAAAACAACTTTCACGATTGAAAAATTCTAAAACATTGTCTTCTTTACCTTAATTTGCTCCTTTTTGATATAGTTTGGACAAAAATTAGCGTAACAAATTGAAAAAAGTTCAAAACTCTTGAAGAAAATATTTGTTCGACCAAATTTGGCGTTTTTCTTTTTTCTTTTTACCTTAATTGGCGTATTTTTAACTGATTCGTGCAAAATATTTGCGTTTTAAGCTAATTTAAGTATAATTACAGTTTGTAAAGTTGATTTAAGTAAAAAAAAAGTGTTAAAATATCTGCAAGAGACGGTCAGTAGCTAGGGCCTAGTGGCCCAGTGGTAAAAGCGCCACTTTTAATCATAGGGTATCGGGGTTCGAACCCTGAGAATTTTTCTATGAAAAAAAAGTTGAAATAAGTAAAATATGACGTAAACATACTAAATAAGGGATTGTAAGAACACGTAAACGTAAACTCGACAGAAAAAAGATATAATGAAGCAAAAGGTAAGTACGTAAAGGCATTAAATCGTAAACGTAAGACCACACTAAATAAACGTATAAATACCAATTAATCTGATTGTCGAATAAGAAAAAGGCCGTAAACGTAAGACCGTAACATAAACATACTTAAAACCGTAAGATAAAAAAAATAAAATAAAAAATAAAACAATATAGGAGTATAAAAAAACACCTCGATATCTCCATTTTTTTGTGGCAACACTGTATATTAAAAAAAATTATCAAAAGTAGCAACTGAATGCTGTATTTTCACTAAAACTAAAGAATTGAAAAGGAGAAAATATCCATTGTTAGCAAAGGAACACAGAGCAAAAAGCTGCAAAACGGAACTTGCTAATGTAACTCTCCTCTCACTGAAAAAAAATTGGAATGTCTAGATCTATTCAAACGAAATTATCGAGTGAAAGTGACTTGTTATGCGTTTAATGCCCTACGATTTTTTAATTACATAATTTCACCCATCAATCGACTTTCATCAATAAATTAGGAAAATGAACGAACGAAAAATTAAATTATTGATTGCCCCCCTTATTACGCAACTTTTAAATGTACAAATTTTAATTAAATAAGATTAAATGCAAAACAATAACGAAAACTGTTACACGACCGAAGAAAGTCGTTGGAGATTTACCGACAAAACGGAACTGTCTCGTGGGCCCCCCTCTTTTCAAGTGCGTGCCACTTCTTTCTAAATTTTTTGCATGGGTGTCGGGTTTTTACAATGAAACTTGCTTTCCATACGACCATTTCTGGCACGCGTTTCGTACCAGTAACATCGGATAACCCGGAGTTAACCCGGAGTGTATAGTTTATTTTTTCTATAACTTAAAACATTATACAGAAACGGGCTTTCCGGTGTATCTAGTGCCAGTGGGGTTATCAATGGAAAGGCGCGAACTTGTTCAGTTCATTGTCAAGTATTTGAGTGTTTGCTGGTGAGGAGTTTTGTCAATATGGATTTTTTTGTTATAGTTTATTGCAGTGTTTTGGCAATTTTTTAGATAATTTTTGGGCAAAAGTTACAAAAAATATGCTGTAAAACAAAATACGATTTAACACTTTTTTTTTGAATAAAATGCTAAATTTTCAAGAAATATTTTGTATTTTTGACAATTTTTGGGCCACCAATTGACACTTTTTACAAATGTTTAGAAGCTTTAACATTTTTTTTTAATGAATTATTAAATCTTAATGCGTAATTTCTTAAAAACAATCCTGCATCACGATAATTATAAATTCGTATTTTTGACAATTTTTGAGCCACCAATTGACAGTTTTTATAAATATTTATTAGCCTTAACAATTTTTTTTACTAAATTACAAAATTTTCAAACAATAAATTTGCTGGAGAAAAGTGCATCACTATTATGATTATTTCCAAGAGTATCTCGGAGTTTTGACAATTTTTGAGCCACCAATTGACAGTTTTTATAAATATTTATTAGCCTTAACAATTTGTGTTTTAAATAAATTACAAAATTTTCAAAGAATAAATTTATTTGAAAAAACTTCATCACTACTATAATTATTTCCGAGAGTATTTCGTATTTTTGACAATTCTTGGCTAGCAGCTGACAATTTTTATAAATGTTTAACAGCCTTAAGAATTCATTTTTAAATAAATTACTAAATATTCTATGAATAATTTCTTTAAGAAAATTTTGCATTACACGTAGTAATTCGAAGTTTTGACAATTCTGGAGCCACCAATTGACAGTTTTTATAAATATTTATCAGCCTCAACAATTTTTTTTGAAATAAATTTCAAAATTTTCAAAGAATAAACTTGTTGGAGAAAAGTGCATCACTATTATAATTACTTCCGAGCGTATTTCGTGTTTTTGACAATTTTTGGCTACCAGTTGACAATTTTTACAAATGTGTAACAGCCTTAAGAATTCATTTTTAAATAAATTACTAAATTCTCAATGAATAATTTCTTTATGAAAGTTTTGCGTCACACGTAATAATTCGTAGTTTTGACAATTTTTGAGCCACAAATTGACAGTTTTTATAAATATTTATTAGCCGTATCAATTTTTTTTTTAATAAATTACAAAATTTTCAAAGAATAAATTTGTTAGAAAAAAGTGCATCACTATTATGATTATTTCCGAGAGTATCTTGTAGTTTTGACAATTTTTGAGCCACCAATTGACAGTTTTTATAAATATTTAACAGCCTTAACAATTTGTTTTTTAAATAAATTACAAAATTTTCAAAGAATAAATTTGAGAAAACTGCATCACTACTGTAATTATTTCCGAGCGTATTTCGTATTTTTGACAATTTTTGGTCACCAGTTGACAATTTTTACAAATGTGTAACAGCCTTAAGAATTATTCATTTTTAAATAAATTACTAAATTCTCAATGAATAATTTCTTTGAAAAAATTTTGCGTCACACTTAGTAATTCGTAGTTTTGACAATTTTTGAGCCACCAGTTTACAGTTTTTATAAATATTTAACAGCCTTAACAATTTGTTTTTTAAATAAATTACAAAATTTTCAAAGAATAAATTTGTTAGAGAAAAGTGCATCATTATTATGATTATTTCCGAGAGTATCTCGTATTTTTGACAATTTTTGGCCACCAGTTGACAATTTTTACAAATGTTTAACAGCCCTTAAGATTTCATTTTTAAATAAAATACTAAATTTTCAACGAATAATTTCTTTAAGAAAATTTTGCATCACACTTAGTAATTCGTAGTTTTGACAATTTTTGAGCCACCAATTGACAGTTTTTACAAATATTTATTAGCCTTATCAATTTTTTGAAATAAATTACAAAATTTTCAAAGAATAAATTTGTTAGAGAAAAGTGCATCACTATTACGATTATTTCCGAGAGTATCTCGTAGTTTTGACAATTTTTGAGCCACCAATTGACAGTTTTTATAAATATTTAACAGCCTTAACAATTTGTTTTTTATATAAATTACAAAATTTACAAAGAATAAATTTGTTTGAGAAAACTGCGTCACTATTATAATTATTTCCGAAAGTATTTCGTATTTTTGACAATTTTTGACCACCAGTTGACAATTTTTACAAATGTTTAACAGCCTTAAAAATTTATTTTTAAATAAATGATAAAGTTTCAATGAATAATTTCTTTAAGAAAAATTTGCACCACACTTGGTAATTCGAAGTTTTGACAATTTTGGAGCCACCAATTGACAGTTTTTATAAATATTTAACAGCCTTAACAATTTGTTTTTTAAATAAATTACAAAATTTTCAAAGAATAAATTTGTTAGAGAAAAGTGCATCACTATTATAATTTTTTTCCGAAAGTATTTTGTATTTCTGACAATTTTTGGGCCACCATTTGACAATTTTTACAAATGTTTAACAGCCTTAAGAATTCATTTTTAAATAAATTACTAAATTTTCAATGAATAATTTCTTTGAGAAAATCCTGCATTACAATAAATTATAAATTATAAATTTATAAATTTTATAAACATTTAGGGGCCTGAACAATTTTTTGAAATAAACTATTAAATTTTCAAAGAATAATTGTTTTTTAATGTTTAAGAGCTTAAACCATGTTTTTTTAATAAATGATTAAATTTTCAAGGAATAATTTTTTTGAGAAAATGCTGCGTCATAATTTCTTTATTTTGACAATTTTTGGGCCACCAATTGACACTATTTGTAAATGTTTTTTCAAAAATTTAGGCAATATTTTGAAAAAAAAATATCTTTCGTTAAGTAATAAATTGTAATGTCAGAAAAAAATTGCCAAATTTCAAGTACAAAAAATAGTCAAAATCAATGACAATTTTTCGCTAATTTATTTCGCATCGTTAGAGACCCGAGACATCCTAAATTTTTACCCACTGATTGACATTTTGAAATTCCGGTACGACCACTTGATGTCAACAAAAGCAAACAAAGTAAGGCTGTTTCAAGTACACCGAGACCAATTTTTCCCTTCAATCACTGCCATAAAAGTGAAATTGTCGCAATTCTCGCAACTCATTAGATAAAACTTCCTTAATCAGCAGCTGACGTTTCATTTGTTCGTACCACTTTGTTCCAGAAATTGAAAACAATAAGCAAGAAAAATGGTTAACTTAATTAATTCGACCCAAACGACCTTAACCAAAATTTACGATTACTACGAATGGACGTTATCGCTTTCTGGTAAGTAGTACCGAAAAAATTTCACCAAAAAAAATTTTAATGTTTAGATTCACGCACGAAAGGGTGGCCTTTAGTCGATTCTCCCGGTCCGACCCTGCTCTACACTTTGATTTACCTTTTTATAGTTTGGATAGGTCCAAAGTTAATGAAAAATCGAAAACCGTTTCGTTTGACATGGCTTTTAATCCCTTATAACTTAACAATGGCTGTTTTAAACGGCTATATTGCCATACAGGTGAGTACTGTTTTGGTACCACTTGAAAAAAAATCAAAAAAATTGTTACAGCTTCTCACAGCTTCAACCAGACTCAGATATAGTTACATTTGTGAACCATGCCGTCAGAGGTACCACCCTGACGAACTTCAGATTGCTAATGCTGTATGGTGGTACTACTTTTCCAAACTACTGGAATTTTGCGACACTTTTTTCTTCATTTTGCGCAAGAAAGACCGACAATTGACCTTCCTACATGTCTACCACCACTCGACCATGTTCTCACTTTGGTGGATTGGAATCAAATGGGTTCCAAGTGGTTCAAGTACTGATTACAATTGATTTGGTACCACTTTGCTATTTTTTGGTTTTTTTTTGCAGCTTTTCTTCCAGCAATGGTAAATTCAGCCATTCATGTCCTCATGTATTCTTATTATGGCCTTGCGGCTCTAGGACCTCACATTGCGAGATTTTTATGGTGGAAGAAGTACTTGACTATCCTTCAAATGGTGAGTGCCAAAAGTAGGTCGGTACCTACTTGTACTTTCGATTTGGGTTTGTTGACACAGTAAATTAAATGACAAGATGCGGCAATTTGTAAGACCTCAATTTCTTTTGTTGGTAGTACCAGTGAATGCTAGAACGGAAATCGACCGATTTTTGCGCATTTTACCGTTGTATTTTATTGGTGGTACCACTTTACACCTTTTTGGTACCACGTAATTACTACTGAGTGCGATTATTGGATAATTATCTCGTTTCACTTTCTCCCTAATTGGTTATTTATAAATTTGGTGGTACCACGCTATAAATAAGTACGAAAAATTGCTTCCAGATTTTGCAATTAATTTTGGTTAGATTTTTTGTCAATCGCTTTTTTATCGAATTCTTCAATTTTCGGCCATATCTAGTAATAGTAGAGTTCGACTAGAAATAGTAAAGTCAAAATAGTACCATTTTAAAAAATATATGATAGGTACTATTTATTTTAACGATAATTTTGTTTTTTTTTTGTAAAATGTGATCGCCCAGAAGCAGAATTTTTTAGTTTCTATAACAAGATACCAGTGAAAGAAACAATGAAATTTTAATTTGTAGTACAGTCACTTAAAATGAAAATGACCTTTTCGACATTTTGAGAGAAGATCAAACAATAAATTTGTTACTTTGTTATTTATTTTACAAAATTTGGTTTAAAAACGTCTAAAATCCACAAAAATGAGCCAAAGTTGGTGATATTTTAATCACTTTGGTTCAGCGTTGTGTGAAATTACGTCAAAAATAAGTAAAAAACACAAATTTTTGTTATTGTCGAAAATGGTGTTACCCTTACTTTTTCAAACCTTTTAGTTGAAAGAATAGGAAATTAGATCAAAATTTGTTTAATTTTGCTTGATTTTGGATAATAAATGTAATGTTCGAAAGTAATAAATTGTAGAAATTTTTAATAATTGATCTAAAAGGCCTAGTGTCTTTTTTATTAGTTAATTATCTATTTCTCGGCAAAATTTAGTGGTAATGGAGGCAAAACCGTTCAAATAATTTGAATAAAACAGATTGGTCAAAATTTTTACTTACCTACCGATCAATAAAAAAATTCTCAAAATTACAATAACTGAAAATTTATGTTTAAAAGACATCTGTCTGACGTAGAATTGAGCGAGGATTCAGAATTTGTCTTCAGTTTTGTTCTACGATTCGTAATTTTGGAAAAATTGGACAAAATGTGGCCGTTTTTAATTTTTCAAAAACTTATAACAAAAATCACAAAATAAAAATAAAAACATAGAAATTGATCAAAATAGACTCGTAGCCCTTTTCACTAGTTAATTCTCTGTTTCTGGGCAAAATTTTGTAATAACAGAGTCAAAACTGTGGAAATAATTTGAAAAAAACAGTTTAGTCAAAATTTTTACTAACCCACAAATCAATAAAAAAAATCATAAAAATCACAATAATTAAATAAATGCGTCAAAAGTGAGCCTATCTGAAGTAAAATTGAGTAAGGATTACAAATCTGTCTTCATTTTTGTCGTTCGATTCGTAGTTTTAGAGATATTGAACGAAATATGGTCGTTTGTAATTTTTCCAATACACCATAATTAAAAAAAAAGTAAAAAATATTCAAATTGAACAAAAGCGACTCGTAGCCCTTTTCACTAGTTAATTGCCTATTTCTAAGTAAAATTTAGTGACAATCGATTTAAAACTGTGGAAATAATTTGAAAAAAACAGTTTAATCAAAATTTTCACTTACCAATACAACAATAAAAAAAAACATAAAAATCACAATAATTAAAAATATACATCAAAAGTAAGCCTATCTGACATAGAATTTACTGAGGATTCCGAATCTGTCTTCAGTTTTGTTCTACGGTTCGTAGTTTTGTCGATATTGGACAAAATGTGGTCGTTTCTAATTTTTGAAAAAATTATAACAAAAATCACAAAATAAAAATAAAAACATAGAAATTGATTAAAATGGACTCGTAGCCCTTTTCACTAGTTAATTCTCTGTTTTTAGGCAAAATTTTGTAATAACAGAGTCAAAACTGTGCAAATAATTTGAAAAAAACAGTTTAGTCAAAATTTTTACCACCATTAAAAAAATCATCAAAATCACAATTACCCAAAAAAATGGGTAAACAGTGAGCCTATCTGAAGTAAGATTGACTAAGGATTCCAAATCTGTCTTCATTTTTGTCGTTCGATTCCTAGTTTTAGAGATATTGAACGAAATATGGTCGTTTGTAATTTTTCCAATATACCATAATTTAAAAAAAATCAAAAATTAAAATTGAACAAAAGCGACTCGTAGCCCTTTCCATTAGTTAATTACCTATTTCTGGGCAAAATTTAGTAACAATCAAGTCAAAACTGTGCAAATAATTTGAAAAAAACAGTTTAGTCAAAATTTTTACTATCCTACCCACCATTAAAAAAATCATCAAAATCACAATAACCAAAAAAATGAGTAAAGAGTGAGCCTATCTGAAGTAAAATTGAGTAAGGATTACAAATCTGTCTTCATTTTTGTCGTTCGATTCGTAGTTTTAGAGATATTGAACGAAATATGGGCGTTTGTAATTTTTCCAATATACCTACCATAATTTAAAAAAAATAAAAAAATTGAAATTGAACAAAAACGACTCGTAGCCCTTTTCATTAGTTAATTACCTATTTCTGGGCAAAATTTAGTAACAATCGAGTCAAAACTGTGCAAATAATTTGAAAAAAACAGTCTAGTCACAATTTTTACTAACCTACCCACCAATAAAAAAAATCATAAAAATCGCAATAACCAAAAAAAATGGGTAAACAGTGAGCCTATCTGAAGTAAAATTGACTAAAGATTCCAAATCTGTCTTCATTTTTGTCGTTCGATTCGTAGTTTTAGAGATATTGAACGAAAAATGGTCATTTGTAATTTTTCCAATATACCTACCATAATTTAAAAAAAATAAAAAAATTGAAATTGAACAAAAGCGACTCGTAGCCCTTTTCATTAGTTAATTACCTATTTCTGGGCAAAATTTAGTAACAATCGCGTCAAAACTGTGCAAATAATTTGAAAAAAACAGTCTAGTCAAAATTTTTACTAACCTACCCACCAGTAAAAAAGATCATAAAAATCACAATAACCAAAAAAATGCGTAAACAGTGACCCTAGCTGACGTAAAATTGTCTGAGAATTCCAAATCTGTCATCAATTTTGTTCTACGATTCGTAGTTTTGGAGATATGGTCGTTTTTCATCGATTTTTGAAATTTTTTCAATTTTTTCCAGATCCAGTTCACCTGTGCCTTGATTTTGGGTATAAACGGAATTCGCACGGGTTGTGACTTCCCTCTGTGGATGCACTACACCCTCATCATCTACATGTTGTCCTTCATCGTCCTTTTCGGCAACTTCTACGTGAAAGCTTACATTGAAAAGGGCAGTCAGGTGTTTTTCGGCATGGATATGGGCTGTGGTCAAGGCAACACCTACCAGCACATTACCAATCACCACCAAAACGGGAAAAAGATCGACTAGGAATTTTTTCGAGAAATTTTACAAATCGCGATCTTCCTGTTCAATCAAAAAAAAATAAACAAAAAAGTGATCTTTTTGATTGTAAATATAGTGCGAAATTTTTATTGTTATTAATTTTATTCGTAGATTAGTATGGCGAGTCAATTATTTAGTTAGAGTATGAAACACTGCCATTTCGCACATTTTTTCGCTCAGGGTCTGGTTTTTTGGACCGAATCAAAACACTCAAATCAGTATTACGACACTGATGATAAACCCCTTTGTTTATGTAAGTACTATTTCAAATGAGACGATTTGTTGGTTGTTAAAAATAAAATATAGAAAAGTGAAAAAAAGCGTTTTTCTAATCCTTTTCCCCATTGATTTCTTCGATGATTTATGAAGGGACGAGACGTCAATTCGTAAACAAAAGAATTAAAGAGTCGTTAATGAAAACTTCTCACTAAAAGCCCAGATCAAGAGTGATTAGTCTGGGGATAAGTTTTCATGAAAAAAATATTAAAAAATTGCTAATTCTGCGTGATTTCTCACCCAAAAATTAATAACAACTAATCGCACAAGTCGAAATTATCAAAGTTTTAAATTTAAAAAAAAAAATTTTTTTTAATAAAAAACAACCATATTTCGTCCAATATCTCCAAAACTGCAAAACGTGGAACAAAATTGACAACAGATTTGAAATCCTCAGTCAATTGTACGTCAGATAGGCACACTTTTGTCAGAAAATTTCGATTATTGTGATTTTTATGATTTTTTTGCTTGGTAGGTAAGTAAAAATTTTGACGAAACTGTTTTTTTTTTTCAAATTATTTGCACAGTTTTGACTCGATTATCACAAAATTTTGACAATAAATACGTAATTGACAAGTGAAAAGGGCTACGAGTCGTTTTTGTTCAATTTCTATTTTTATAATTATTTTTTCTTAATTTTATTATATTGAGAAACCTAAAAACGATGATATTTTACCTATTATTTTCAAAAACTACGAATCATAGAACAAAACTGAAGACAGATTCGGAATCCTCAGACAATTTTACGTCAGATAGGTATATAGTTAAGTAAAAATCTTGACAAAGTTGTTTTATTCAAATAATTTGCACAGTTTTGACTCGATTGCTGCTAAACTTTTGCACAGAAATAGGTAATTAACCGCTGAAAAGAGCTACGAGTCTATTTTGATCAATTTCTATATTTTTTTATTTTTGTTATAAATATTTGAAAAATTAGAAACGACCACATTTCGTCCAATATCTCCAAAATTACGAATCGTAGAACAAAACTGAAGACAGATTCGGAATCCCCGCTCAATTCTACGTCAGACAGATGTTTTTTAAACACAAATTTTCAGTTTTTGTAATTTTGAGAATTTTTTATTGATCGGTAGGTAAGTAAAAATTTTGACCAATCTGTTTTTTTTTAAATTACTTGCACAGTTTTGACCCGATTATCACAAAATTTTGCCAAGAAATACGTAATTACCAAGTGAAAAGGGCTACGAGTCGTTTTTGTTCAATTTCTATTTTTGTAATTATTTTTTATTAATTTTATTATATTGGGAAACCTAAAAACGATGATATTTTGCCTATTATTCACAAAACTACGAATCATAGAACAAAACTGAAGACAGATTCGGAATCCTCAGACAATTTTACGTCAGATAGGCTTACTTGTGACGTATTTTTCTGTTTATTTTAATTTTTATGAATTTTTTTATTGATATATAGTTAAGTAAAAATCTTGACCAAGTTGTTTTATTCAAATAATTTGCACAGTTTTGACTCGATTGCTGCTAAACTTTGCACAGACATAGGTAATTAACCACTGAAAAGAGCTACGAATCCATTTTGATCAATTTCAATTTTTTTTTATTTTTGTTATAAATATTTGAAAAATTAAAAACAACCACATTTCGTCCAATATCTCCAAAATTACAAATCGTAGAACAAAACTGAAGACAGATTCGAAATTCTACGTCAGACAGACGTTTATTAAACATAAATTTTCTATTATTGTAATTTTGAGAATTTTTTATTGATCGGTAGGTAAGTAAAAATTTTGACCAATCTGTTTTATTCAAATTATCTGTACGGTTTTGCCTCCATTACCACGAAATTTGGCTCAGAAATAGATAATTAACTAAGGCGCTCTAGAACAATTTTTAATAATATCTACAATTTCGAAAAAAAAATTGTTTTTTCCTCAACAAGACTCGAAGAAGGTTAAAATAACGCCAATTTTAGTATAACTAACTAATTTTTCGGCCTGTTTTTAAAAAACATTGCGTCTCTGGTTGAAAAAACTGCTCAAAAAGGGAAAAATAAGATAATTTGTCAAAATCTCGGAAAAAAACTGAGATTTTAGTTCTAAAACATATTTAAATGCCCAAGAAATGCAGAAATAACATCGCTTTTGAACAAAATTTATTGTTGTCAAAAGTTTTTATCGAATAAAAGAATGTCTGATTGAAATAATCTAATTTTCATCAACTTTTAGCACATTTTTTTAAACGTGTGTAAAAATTCGAATTCACACAATTTTCGGTGGAATTTAGTTTGTTTTTTACTAATAATATTAGTAGATAATTTTAGAAAATTATTTCTGTGAATTTTAGACGTTGTTTTTTAACAAAATAAACAAGTTTCGAAAAAAAATTGACAAAAGTACGTCAAAAAAATGTCAAAATTCGCTTTCGTTGTACTTCAAAAGGTCCAAATCTCTTGTATCGATTCTCAGCGTTTTAGTTCGAGTGTTTTGGTGGCGTCGTTGTCGCAGAGACGCCCGACGTCGGCCCTCAAACCGGCGCTAAATCGACAGTAGACCTGTTGTCGTCTTTGTATAAACACCCGTTAGACATATGGCCTAAGAAATACGACGCTGGCGTACAAAAACAGCTCAGATTTTCATTTAGAAAAAACAAGGTATGTACCTCTGAACTGTAATTTTCTCTCAAATTGAAAACAAATCTTAAATCAAACGAAAAAATACAAAATTTGAACGAGATGTGATCGATAATCGTGTTATTAGTGCGTTAAAAATGCACAATTGCATGCGAAAGCTCCCACGGTTGAGTTATCATTTCATGTAAGGGGAGAAATATCCGAAATAACAATGGTGCTAAAGTTAGCACCCAAACTAACCCATTTTTGGCCATATCTTCGAAACAATAACTCGAAAATAAATTCTCTAATTTGGGCCAAAATACGTTAGAAATATTGTTTTCATTTCCAAAATTTTTGGAAGTTTTTTTTTTTTTTCGAAAAAATTTAGCACCAATCTGAATAAAATTTTCAAAACGTGTTCAAACCTCTCTCTCCTCAATTAATTAATTTGTAATTTCCGGGTTTAAGGATGGCAATTTTTATTTCGTCCAATTGAAGTGAAATAAACATTGAAAATTTTTTTCAAAACCAAAAAAGTTAAGTTTCAAAATTCTGGTTTTTGTATTTTTCCTGCATTTTGCGTCTAGATTCAGTGAGATAAACATTGTCTAAAAATTTCGCTCAATTCGGATTATAATTGTCTGAGATCGTAATGGTGCTAAAGTTAGCACCTAAACTTACCTATTTTTGGCTATAACTTCAAAATGGTAACTCGAAATTTAATTCCGTTGGCAAATTCGTGTAATTTGGACCAAAATACGTTAGAAATGTTGTTTTCAGTTCCAAAATTATGTAATTTTGGAAGTTTTTTATAATTTTTCGAAAAAAATTAGCTCCAATCTAAATAAAATTTTCAATACCTCTCTGTCCCCCATTAATTAATTTGCAATTTTCGGGTTTAAGGATCGCAATTGTTATTTCGTCAAAGTGAAGTGAGATAAACACACTTTGAAATTTTTTTTCAGTCAAAAAATTTCCAAAATTTGAGTTTTTAAATTCAGATTTTTGTATTTTTCCTGCATTTTGCGTCTAATTTCAGTGAGACAAACATTGTCTAAAAATTTCGTCCAATTTGGATTATAATTGTCTGAGAGAGCAATGGTGCTAAAGTTACCACTCAAACTTCAAAAAAACTTCAAAATAGTAACTCGAAATTTTATTCTGCTGGCAAATTCGTGAAACTTGAACCAAAATACGTTAAAAATGTTATTTTTATTTCCAAAATTATGTAATTTTTAGAAATTCTTATAATAATTTTTTTGAAAAAATTTAGCTCCAATCTAAATAAAATTTTCAAAACATGTTCAAATCTCTGTCTCCTCAATTAATTAATTTGCAATTTCCGGGTTTAAAGATCGCAATTTTTATTTCGTCTAATTGAAGTGAAATAAACATTAAAATTTTTTTCAAAAACCAAAAAATTGCCAAAATTTGGGTTTCAAAATTCTGATTTTTGTATTTTTCCTGCATTTTGCGTCTAGCTTCAGTGAGATAAACATTGTCTAAAAATTTCGCTCAATTCGGATTATAACTGTCTGAGATAGCAATGGTGCTAAAGTTAGCACCCAAACTAACTTATTTTTGGCAATAACTTCAAAATGGTAACTCGAAATTTAATTCTGTTGGCAAATTCGTGTAATTTGGGACAAAACACGTTCGAAATGTTGTTTTCAGTTCCAAAATTATGTAATTTTGGAAGTTTTTTATATTTTTTCGAAAAAAATTAGCTCCAATCTAAATAAAATTTTCAAAACATGTTCAAACCTCTCTCTCCTCCATTAATTAATTTGCAATTTTCGGGTTTAAGGATCGCAATTGTTATTTCGTCTAAGTGAAGTGAGATAAACACACTTTGAAAATTTTTTTCAAAGTTAAAAAAATTGCAAAATTTGAGTTTTTAAATTCAGATTTTTGTATTTTTCATGCATTTTGCGTCTAGATTTAGTGAGATAAACATTCTCTAAAAATTTCGCTCAATTCGGATTATAATTGTCTGAGATCGTAATGGTGCTAAAGTTAGCACCCAAACTAACCTATTTTTGGCTATAACTTCAAAATGGTAACTCGAAATTTAATTCCGTTGGCAAACTCGTGTAATTTGGGCCAAAATACATTAGAACTGTTGTTCTAATTTCCAAAATTGTGCTATTTTTGGCAACTTTGTTTTTTTTTAAATTTAGTTCCGACTTAAATAAAATCATCAAAACATGTTCAAACCTCTCTCTGTTCAATTAATTAATTTGCAATTTCCAGGTTTAAAGATCGCAATTGTAATTTTGTCTAATTGAAGATTTGAAAATTTTATTCAAAACCAAAAAAATGCCAAAATTCGAGTTTTTAAATTCAAATTTTTGTATTTTTTCTGCATTTTTCGTCTTGTTTCAGGAAGATAAACATTGTTTGAAAATTTCGTCCAATTCGGATTATTATTGTCTGAGATAGCAATGGTGCTAAAGTTAGCACCAAGACTAACCTATTTTTGATCATAACTTTGGAATGGTAAATTGAAACTAAATTCTTTTGCTAAATTCGTGTAATTTGTGCCAAAATACGTTAGAAACATTGTTTTTATTTCCAAAATTGTGCAATTTTTGGAAATTTTTTTAATTATTTTTTTGAAAAAAATTATTTCCAATCTAAAGAAAATATTTAAAATATGTCTCTCTCCTCAATTAATTAATTTGCAATTGCGGGTTTAAGGATCGCAGTTGTTATTTCGTCTAATTAAAGCGAGATAAACACTTTCTGAAAAAAAAAAAAATTTAAAACCAAAATAATAAGTTGTAAAATTCAGATTTTTGTATTTTTCTTGCATTTTTCGTCTAGTTTCAGTTAGATAAAAGTTGTCTAAAAGTTTCGTTCAATTCCGATTATAATTATCCGAGATAGTAATGGTGCTAAAGTTAGCACCAAGACTAACCTATTTTCGGTCATAACTTTGAAACAGTAACTTGGAATTAAATTCTATTGGCAAATTCATGCAATTTGGGCCAAAATACGTTAAAGACGTTGTTTTCCTTTCCAAAATTTTGTTATTTTTGGTAATTTTGATTTTTTTTGAAAAATAATTAGCACCCAAACTATCTTATTTTCAGGCATAACTTCGGAACAAAAGCTGGGAATTTAATTCTGGGGGCAAATTCGTGTATTCTGAGCCAAAATACGTTAAAAACGTTGTTTTAATTTCCAAAATTGTTTTATTTTTAACAATTTTGATATTTTTTTTGAAAACTAATTAGCACCCAAACTTGACATAACTTCGGAACAGTACCTCGGAATTAAATTCTGTTGGCAAATTTGTGTAATTTGGGCCAAAATACTTTAGAAACATTGTTTTCATTGACAAATTTTGTTTTTTGATGACCTTGAAATTTGATTTATGCCAAAATTCGTTAGATCTGCAAAGTTCATCGACCTTTTGCAACACACATTAATCAAACTGCACCGAAATTGGAAAATAGCTTTTCCTCTTCATAATTGAATGGAAAAAGCGACCGAATTGAATGAAAGAGAGGGTTTACAAGAATCGATTCTGCCATTGAAAGGTTTGCAAGTCAAGGTTGAGATTAAATTTTGCGGTTTTTTTTTATTACCGAGGCGTAGCCGAGCCACAAGCCATATTTCACACTTTTGAATACGTAAACCGGAAGTTTATTGTGTGGAAAAGCGGCGAGAGAAAAACTATTTACTCTGTAACTTTTCTTTGTGAGTACCTCGAGAGTAATTAAGTCAATTCCTTTGAAACAAAATTGCTTCTAGGAGTTGATTAAAGTGTTATTTAAATTTTGGTGCCCTTTAGTTATCAGCAAACGCATAAATTCGAAATAAATGGTTTGTCGTTTAATCGAGGGTGAAATATTAGTTTTTCCTCCCTTGAACACGCGATCGTGATCGTATTTTGCTTTTTTTCAGTGAAATATGAAGAGTTTCCGCATTGTTTTAGCTCAAATCGGGGCAAGAAGCGGATTATAATAAAAATGTCAAATGCAAGGAATGAAATTCCGCAAAGTCGGTTTCAGAGTCTATAGAACGTGGAGTTACGGTTTGTTGGCCGCATATGAAGTGAGAAATATTGCGAAAAGGAACGTTTATGGAATAATTCAGGCCTCAAATTGCAAATTTGGTCCATTGTGAGAGAGTTAAACGTGTCTTGAAAATTTTATTCAAATCGGAGCTAAGTTATTTTTCAAAAATAACACAATTTCGAAAATCAAAATAATGCCTCTAATGCATTTCGACCTAAATTACACAAATTTACCAATAGAATTTCATTCCGAGTTACCGTTCCAAAGTTATGGCCTAAAATTTGTTAATTTAAGTGCTAATTATTTTTCAAAAAAAAATCAAAATTGCCAAAAATTGCACAATTTTGGAAAAAAAACAACGTATCTAACGTAGTTTGGCCCAAATAATACGAATTTGCCAACAGAATTAAATTCCAAGTTACCGTTCTAAAGTTATAGCCAAAAATATGATAGTTTGGGTGCTAACTTTAACACCATTGCTATCTCAGATAATAATAAACCGAATTGAACGAAATTTTCAGACAAGGTTTAAGTCACCGTAACTAGATTTAAAATACAGGGAAAAAAACAAAAATCTGAATTTTAAAAATCAAAATTTGCAATTTTTTGGATCTCGAAAAATTTTCAAAGTGTGCTTATTTCACTTTAACCAAACAAAATTAAAAATCCCGTTCCTTAAACCCGAAAACATCAAATTAATTAATTGAGGAGAAAGATTTAAACATGCTTTGAATATTTTATTTACATCGGTACTAAAGTTTTTCAAAAAAAAATCAAAATTGCCAAAAATTGCACAATTTTGGAAACAAAACAACGTCTCTAACGTATTTTGGCCCAAATAATACGAATTTGCCAACAGAATTAAATTCCGAGTTACCGTTCTAAAGTTATGGCCAAAAATATGATAGTTTGGGTGCTAACTTTAGCACCATTGCTATCTCAGATAATAATAATCCGAACTGAACCAAATTTTCAGACAAGGTTTAACTCACCGTAACTAGATTTAAAATACAGGGAAAAAAACAAAAATCTGAATTTTAAAACTCAAAATTTGCAATTTTTTGGATCTCAAATAATTTTCAAAGTGTGCTTATTCCACTTTAACCAAACATAATTAAAAATCCCGTTACTTAAACCCGAAAACATCAAATTAATTAATTGAGGCGAGAAATTTAAACATGTTTTGAAGATTTTATTAACATCGGTACTAAATTTTTTCAAAAAAAAACAAAATTGCCAAAAATTGCACAATTTTGGAAATAAAAATAACGCTTTTAACGTATTTTGGCCCAAATTACACGAATTTAATTCCGAGTTACCGTTTCGAAGTCATGGCCAAAAATAGGTTAGTTTGGGTGCTAACTTAGCACCATTGCTATTGAACGAAATTTTCTGACAATGTTTATCTCACAATACAATTTCGGAAATGAAAACAAACGAATTTTCAGGAAATTAAAAAACAACTCAATTTTCTCCGACAAATATTTTTACAACTCTGGAAAACATTTAGACACGAACGTTTTATAGATGCGCATTTGAGCATTCCAACTATCGATTTCCCTAAATGTCACTGAAAAAATTTGGTATTTATCGCACTAATCTCACTAAATTTCATCTGTCTGAAAGTCACTTTGGGATTTATAGACGAAGGTAAAGGAATAATTTTTTTTTTAATTTTTTGCAGTATTGCCACCATGACCACTGAAGACAATGGAAATGTGGGTCTTTTGAAGCCAACTTCGAGCAGTAACGAAGATTTGAGCGAATATACGGATGCAGATGAGAGTATTTCAGCGCCTACCGAGTTTTTAGCAGAGGTAGGTGCCCATGTTAACGATGTGAGATAAATCCGATTAGCAACCAGGAAGTAATCAAAGTGACGGGAAATTGGAGAGGAAAAATTTTTCGGAACTTTAATGGATTGTCGTACGAGAGAGGATGAGACAGTTTGGAAAATGCATTAGTAGGGTTCCTAATTGGGCGTAAAAGCTGGATGTTGGCTAGATTTTTCGGTCTGTCGCCGAATAATCGAATTACGTGTGTTAATGCCCATTTTCAATTTTTTATTTTCTCAATTACGGCAAAACTATTTGAAAAAGTAAAACTATTTTGATCCTTACCTATGCAAAATAATCCGGGGAATCGATTGGCGTCGAAAAAATCGCCAAATTCCCAATAGTTTTTTAGTTATGAATTTTTTAATATTTTACCTATTTTTTTCTTAACTTGCAATTTTCTCGAAAACTGTTAGTCGTAGAACAATAATCTTTTTTAAAAACGATAGACAATTAAAAGAGCTTTCCAACGATAATAAACTTCATGGGGTTATCTCTAATAGTTCCGGAGTTATAGCTCAATAAATGTTCCGAGTACCGGAAATCGACCAAAATCACGACAAAAATTGCAAAAATCAAAATCTTAAAAATCGAACCTATTGACTTTTGTTATACTTTTAACAACTCCAGAGGGTTGTAAAGTCATAGAAGAGTCCATAAAACTTTGCTAGAGTGAGTTAAAAAAAATTATTTTTTTCATTTTTGTGAAGGCCATTAAAATTTAAGCAAAAAAAAATCAAAATTTTAAATCTCGTGAAAAGCTGCTATAATACGAAAAATGAGCCGCAGAATTCACTGGAACAAACCGTTTTGCTCTACGACTTTTAGTTTTTGAGTTACGAATTTTTTTGTTGAAGAATGAAGTATTCCTACACACTAATTTTTCAATAGTTTTGTTTTCTCAATTACGGCAAAACTATTCAAAAATGTGGAACTATTTCAGTCCAAGGCTATGTAAAATGATCCGGGGAATCGATTGGCATCGAGAAAATCGCCAAATTCCCAATAGTTTTTCAGTTATGATTTTTTTTAACTTTAATCATGTTTCCTTACATTTGCAATTTTCTCGAATGAACAATAATCTGTTTAGATAATTAAAAAAGCTTTCCAAAGACAAAGACTTCATAGATTCATCTCCAATAGTCCCGATAAATGTTCCGGGTACCGAAAATCTTCCTTCGATTCGAAAGACATAGAAAAGTGCTAGAGTAATAAGTTCTTAATAAAATTATTAAACTGTGATAAATCATTCTAGTACTTTAACGCTTTGCATCCCTTTGTTCGCTCCAAAAACTCCACTTTAATTAAGCGTACGTTGCGATTAGTCGCCGAATATTCAACCCTCTGAAATTTAATTAAACCAGGTTATAGCTCACCCCAATTTACTTAACATCAACAAACTGAAATTGACTCATTATACGAAATAATCGAATAATAATTGTCATTTTTCCAGTTTCTATCGGCCGTAATGTTGAAAGATTACGTGACGGCATTAAAATACTGCAAACTGAGTAAGTTCAATTTTTTTGTCATTTTTCCTGTACATAAAATACAACTTTCATAACAGTCCTGCAATACGAACCCAACAATGCGACAGCAAAAGAATTCTACCCTCTGATTCTGGAAAAGCTCCAACAAAGTGAGTAAACAACACTTCCTACTAACTTATCAAATTTCGCTAATAATATAAAATTGTCGTCTAAAAAGCTTTCACAACTTCCAAAACGGAGGAGGAAAACAGCAGTAGTGAAGGTGATGAAGTGGATGAACAAAGTGAAGAAAATACATCAAGTAGTTCAGATTCGGAGAGTAGCAGTGAAGAAAGTGAAGAACAAGAAGATGAAGAAGAAGATGATGATGAAGTTAAACAATCGAAAGGTTCATCAGATGGTGATGCCACAACTGGAAGCTATTCGAGTCTTGAAGATGATGAAGCCGAAACGGATCAGTTGGCAGCACTGGCTGCCAAATATCAGATCGATAACGTCAATCTGGGCAATGGCAACAAGATATGTGAGTATTAAAAACATGTTCTACAAAAACAATCTCTAAAAGTCGAAAAAATGTTAATTTATTGCCTAACCCTGTATAACACAATTTATGACTTGACTATTTTATTCCGACAAAGAACTAACTTCAACTGTAAAAAGAAAACTTATTTTTTAATGAGTAGCAATAGACGATATTAGCAAATTTCTGTCTTTACAATATCGTAAAAAATTTCAAAAAATATATATATACTAACTTAAACATGTAATATACTACAAATTTATGTTTATTTATGCATTTTGTGAATTTAATCGATTTTTTCTAGTTTAATTGTCAAAACAATGTAGATACTTCGGCTGATAGAGGTTCCACTGTAGTAAAAAAGTACTTTTATCAGACTAACCCTGTACATATTGAAATTTTCAAAATGAAAAATTAACTTTTAATTAAATATATGAAGAGGTTATAAATAAAAGGAGTCTATATTGAAATATCATTTAATTACGTTTCAAGGGTATAATTTCCCTTTTCTTCAAATTAAAACATGTCTACAAACAATAAATTAACTTTCAAATATAATAATTTAATAAAACTAACAGGTATACATAACAGATTGTATAAATAAAATGGCCTAACATGATTTTAAAGATACTTTGAGATAACAATATAGTCAATAAACAAATTAAAATGTAAAAAATGTACAAACAACACTCACAAATAAAAATTGGTATATGGGACAAATTAACATAATATAAAAGAGTAAATAATTGATTAGCGACGACGATTATTATTTTTTATTTTTTATTATATCTTTATAGCAATTAGCTATCTTAATATACAAATTTTCTAAAATTAGTCTTTTTACTTTATTTGGTTCATTATGCAAAAAAATTATGTTATTATAATTAAAAGAATGTTCAGTTTCAACAGAATGTTTTACAAGGCCTGAATGTCCTACGTTAGCATTAGATAAGTGATATTTATGTTTAAATAAATTTAAAATAAAATTTAAATCATTAAATCTTCTGTTAACAATGTAATGATGTAATGATTTAAATATCAGGTGTTCATTATTAAAAAAACTCGCAGCATGCCCTGAGATTGTTACGGAAGTCGTAGAACAATTTTTATCATTGTATTGTTGGTTGCCTACTAAACCATCTCACAAGAATTGATAACATAAGATTGATAAGTAGTGTTCAAAGGCGATGTGTTATGTGTGTTGAACAACAAGGAAGACATTTCCAACAGTTTTTATAAATAATAAATAATTACTTTCATGAAAATCTGTTGTCTTTTTAATTGTCAGAAAGTAAGGTTATGAGAGAACGAATTAATCACAGACATACAAAATAATTGTTTTTTAATTTCAAAGCACTCTAGATTTTTTTTTAAATGAACACTTGTTACTAATATTGACAAAGATTTCTTTTTAAACACTTTAAAATTTGTTCTAAATTCTTCATATTTGACATTTGATGGTATCATTTATAAACAGATTTTTGGTTGCCCAATGGGCTCACCTATTAGTCCTATTATTGCTGACATAGTATTATTCGAATTAGTAAACTCTATTTTTAACATACCGATTTATTATAGATATGTTGATGATTGTATTGCACTTGTACCAATAAATAACATCACTCATATTTTAGATTTATTTAACATTTTCATCCTAGACTTAATTTTACAGTTGAAGTTTCCGTTAACAATCGTATTAATTTTCTTGACACCACTTTAATTTTTAATAATTATTGTATAGTTTTCGATTTTTACAAAAAAGAAATAGCTTCTAATAAATATTTAAACTTTATGTCTTATCAAAAAATGTCTATTATTAAAAATTTTGTTCATCGAGTCGATACAATATCTCATCCCGATTTCAAAGTCAAAAACCTAAGTGAATGTAGAGAAATATTGTTAAATAACAGCTACCCTGCTCACTTAATAAACAAGGTAATTCTTCAAAAATCTAACAATAATATTAACAAAAATAAAAAAAGAAATAAACATCTATGTAATAATAATAAAAATAAAAATATCTATGTCAGTTTTTCTTTCGATGCTAATCTTAAATCCAAAATTGAATCATTAACTAAACATTTAAACATTACACCAGCTTGGAAACCTGTTAATACTATATATGATTTGTTATTTAGCAAAGTTAAAGATAAAAATAATAAAAATTTAATGTCACAAAATTTATTGTAATGATTTAATAACTGCTATAACTTGTCAACATATTAAAAATAGAATAACTGCTATAACTTGTCAACATATTAAAAATAGAATAAAACAACTTAAATATCACTTATCTAATGCTAACGTAGGACATTCAGGCCTTGTAAAACATTCTGTTGAAACTGGACATTCTTTTAATTATAATAACATAATCAATTATTTACTCTTCTATATTATGTTAATTTGTCCCATATACTAATTTTTATTTGTGAGTGTTGTTTGTACATTTTTTACATTTTAATTTGTTTATTGACTATATTGTTATCTCAAAGTATCTTTAAAATCATGTTAGGCCATTTTATTTATACAATCTGTTATGTATACCTGTTAGTTTTATTAAATTATTATATTTGAAAGTTAATTTATTGTTTGTAGACATGTTTTAATCTGAAGAAAAGGGAAATTATACCCTTGAAAAATTAAAATTAAAATTAAATGATATTTCAATATAGACTCCTTTTATTTATAACCTCTTCATATATCAATATTGAGTCTAAGAAACCAACAAGTTTTTAATTAAATGTTTATTGAATTTTTAAAACTTTAATTTTTTTTACCTGCACACCGGTGTATTGCTGGTTGCCCACATTACTAATTTTTTGCAGATGAGACAAACACCCTTATTGTGCCCCCTGGTAACAACCCTCTGCCCTTTGGAACAAGTTCAGACTCAGAATCGCCCACTGAACCCGTCAGTCAACAAACCGTTCAAATGCTACGTGCCAGAGTTGTGCCAAACAAACAATAAACAAACCCATCTCTAATTTCATGTACTCATCTCTAACCTAATATTTTAGGGACAATACCGAGTATTATTCAAAAAAAAAAATAAAAAAAAATCGTAGATTCCTTAGCAAAAAAAATAATGTCTCAATGTTTCTTAGCAGAGTTGGCGATGAGAAAGGAATGTCAGTGATATATTTTTGTATTTTTTGTATGTAGTTAGAGCCTGATATAACTGACCAAGTAATTAAATTAAAAAAAAAAAAGATAGTCAAGAGTGATGTTTTTCCGAGATATTGATTACACCCGACATATCTCTATCCTTGTTCTAGAGCCTTAAACGACATATATTCGTCCTTTTTTAATTCGATCAATGTGTAAAAAAATTACGTTTGATTCTAACTTGGAATGGTGAGGCCTTGTACACTCTCTGTCATAAATAATAGTTTAAATAAAGCATATCATTAGTACAGTCAGTGTTTCATTGAACCCGACCGCAGACTAAACAAACACAAGGTGTAACAATCACAATAAAACCACCGAAAATAATCCATTCACTATTTATTTATTTATTTATACAAATAGAGTTAACTAAAAACTATTATCTACGGTAAAAAAAATGAAATTACAGTTTCCTGTAATAGTTGCAAATTGAATCGGTTCGTCGGAATGCTATTTTTGTAGTATATTGTACTGGTATTTGCACTATTGCGTCATGAAAAACAAAAAAATCGTGATATGTTGTCTTAAACACTAAATTAATCTATCATTTTTTTTACACACAGTGAGTGAAGCACCACGGACATAAAAATAAGTAGGAGGTAGTTGGGAAGAAATAGGTTGGCAAGAAAAAAATCCCTAAATAATTCAGTCTTTGGAGGGGCAAATCGGGTAATTTACGGTGTCACCACAATTGAGTATTTTTCTTTCTCGTTTTGTTAACAATTTCAAAAATATTATTATTTAACCAGATCTACTGGATTTTTTTCCAACAAATACAAATTCTGTACATTGTCTCTACTAACATCTAAGACACACAATTATTAAAAATATATGTATATCGGTTATTTTGCGCGTTACAAAAAACTAATTGCACGAATTCGTCCGAATTAACCGATTTCAGATATGTCCGAAAAAAAAAATAATTGTAGGATGAGGAAGAGGATAAAACCTATCGACGACGTCCATTTTGTTTTCTAACCTCAAAACGTCATATTTAAGTGTCCCGAACACCACACAAACAATTAATAACAAAAAACCAGTCTTGTGTTTATAAAATCTTTACGTCTCTATTGGCACATTGGTATGTCGAAAACAAAAAAAAAAAAAAAAAAACAACTGTCACTTTGTTATTGTTGTTGTAGAAAAACAAAAGACGATGAAATACTTCTCCTGGTAGGCAAGTGTGGTAACTAAGACACGGCACAGGCTGCTCGACGCCCAGGTACTGTATTTTATAGCAATGCAGGTACTGATTTTTTTTTTCATTGCTGATGATGGCTGAAATAAAGCAGAAACGTCAAAAAAATTTACCGAAAATTGGGAGTTGGGTTAACAAGGAAAAAATGGAATGAAGTAACCGAATTCCAACTATCACAAAAAATTTTGCTCATCGTGTTGGTAGGAAAAATAAAAAAACGAAAAGTAAAAAAAAATTGCGGGTGTGTTTTAGACACTTGGGCAAGAAAAATGCCTCTCCCTGTATATTTAAAAAAATATGTTCAATTATTTAAAGGTCAATAATAGAACATACACACTGTATGGTCCTCCGAGCCGGATGTATATTTCGTGTTAAATTTTAAAATAAAAATTTGTTTCGCGAATTGGCACAAGGATCATCAGGAAAAAATGAAATTCCAATTATCACAAAAAAATTTTGTTCATCGTGTTGGTACGAAAAATAAAAAAACGAAAAGCAAAAAAAAATAGCGGGTGTGTTTTAGACACTTGGGCAAGAAAAATGCCCCTCCCTGTATATTTACAAAATTATGTAATATCGCAAACTAGGTGTTCCATTTAAAAAATAAGTGTGTATTGTATTAGGTGAGTCAGGGGGTTAGTATCAAGACTTAAGTAAAAAAATATTTTTTCAATTATTTAAAAGTCAATAATGGACCATACACACTGTATGGTCCTCCGAGCCGGATGTATATTTCGTGTTCAATTTTAAAATAAAAATTTGTTTCGCGAATTGGCACAAAAATCATCAGGAAAAAATGGAATTGTGGGAAGTGCCAACGAAGTAACCGTATTCCAACTATCGCAAAAAATTTTGCTCATCGTGTTGGTGCGAAAAATAAAAAATCGAAAAGCAAAAAAAATAGCGGGTGTGTTTTAGACACTTGGGCAAGAAAAATGCCCCTCCCTGTATATTTAAAAAATTATGTAATGTTGCAAACTAGGTGTTCCATTTAAAAAATAAGTTTGTATTGTATTAGGTGAGTCAGGGGGTTAGTATCAAGACTTAAGTAAAAAAAATATTTTTTCAATTATTTAAAAGTCAATAATAGAACATACACACTGTATGGTCCTCCGAGTCGGATGTATATTTTATGTTCAATTTTAAAATAAAAATTTGTTTGGCGAATTGGCACAAGGATCATCAGGAAAAAATGGAATTGTGGAAAGTGCCAACGAAGTAACCGAATTCCAACTATCACAAAAAATTTTGCTCATCGTGTTGGTAGGAAAAATAAAAAAACGAAAAGTAAAAAAAAAATACGGGTGTGTTTTAGACACTTGGGCAAGAAAAATGCCTCTCCCTGTATATTTAAAAAAATATGTTCAATTATTTAAAAGTCAATAATAAAACATACACACTGTATGGCCCTCCGAGCCGGATGTATATTTCATGTTCAATTTTAAAATAAAAATTTGTTTCGCGAATTGGCCATCAGGAGACGGAAACAAGGAATAAAGAGACACAAAATAATAAAATTTGAGTCTTTCGTTGGCAAAAAAAAAATTTTTTTTTCCAACAAACACTCACCTTCCTACATGCTGTTCTCTTTCAACGGTGATAACAAATTTTCATTTTCGATCCTCATACCGTACCCACTATGCCCGTACCTCTTCTGTAACATCACTCTTTCCATTACACAACTTGCACTCAGTCTAGCTTCAGCATCATGATCCCAGCACTCTTCTATCGTATCGCACATTGCTGCCAATCCCTGAAACAAAACCAAAAATACCCTAGACACGAATTCAAGGCCCAATTTAGTGGTTTCTTGGCTTGTTTTACGAAAATGTTGCGAAATAACGAACTAAAATGCGTGAAATATGCAACAAAAACAATACATAATTTTTTTTGGCTTATTTTTGACGAAATTTCACTCAAATATTGCCAAATTCGGCGATTTTTCTAAAAAAACGTTAAGTAACAATACCTTACAATAATTACGTCTCTCACAGATTATATTTTTTGTTGGTGACGTTTTATCGATATTCTTACACAATTACTTTGTGCCGTTTAATTTTATTCAGTTTGTTACGTGCTGTTGTCACAAAAGGACGTTTCATAAATAAAATCAAAATTTTGCGGTTTTAAAATTTCAAATTTGTGTGCGTGATATTGTAATGGATTTTCAGAGAGAAAAGAAATCCGGATTAAAGGGTTAGTTTGAAATTATTTCTTTTTAGAAAAATTACATCAAGTTCAATAATTTTATTGCTACATTTCGTTGTTTTTTATTTCAGTAGGTCCGTTTAAGAAGATGATGCGATGAAGAAGACGTTGTAAAGGTCAGTGCGTTTAATTTTTTTTTTGACAATATTATTATTATTAACAAATCTGACTATAAATAAGCTTAAAAACTCCAAAATAAAAAAGTGCCAACATTTTCAACGAAATTCTGCTATTTTTTTGGTTTGTTTTAACGAAATTAATTAATTTGAAACGTGTTTAAAGACTTTAAAAAAGGTAAAAGAAACAAGAAAGAAAAGGAAAGCAAGTAAAAAAAAAGAAAGAATAATAAAAATAATGTAAACTCAAACTTAAACTTGAAGGCTTTAAAAAAAAATTCGATCGAATTCGGCAATTTTTCAGTTTTTTCAAAAATTTTCGAAATAAAACTTGGTTTTTACATGGTTAAAACAATGGAAAAATTTTACTTTTGACTCAATTTGGCGGTTTTTGGATTAATTTTGACATTTTTTTTTTATTTAAAACGTGTTTAAAAGACCCGGAAAAAATAAAAGAACGAAGAAAGAAAGAGAAAAAATATAAGAACAAAAAATGAATCAAAAAAACTTGAAAAAAAAATAACAGCGTTTTTAACACAACTTTTCGAAAAAAACTTAGTTTTTACAGAGCAAAGTCAAATGTGACGATTTTTTTGTTTGTTTTTAGTAAAATTTTGCGAAATAATTGCATCAGACTTCATATTAAATAAGCTTAAAAGCTCTGAAATAGAAATAAAAATGACATCGTTTTCAACAAAATTCTACAGTTTTTTTGGTTTAATTTTGACGAAAGAAAAAAAAGCGAGAAGGAGAAAAAATGAAACAACCAAAAAAAGTGAATAAAATAATAATGTAAACTCAAACTTGGACATTTTTAAAAACTAAAGCTTCAAGAGATGAAAATAGCATCATCTTGGACGAAAGTAAATCGAACGAATTCGGTAATTTCTTACACAGTTTAGCAAAAATTTTCGAAAAAAACGAACGAACGAAGCGAACGAGTGCCTCAAACTATATCTTTTTTGCAAAAATCTCTCAAATAACCGCAAAAAACTTTTGAATTGAAATTTTGAATACACGAACAAAGCGAACGAGTGCCTCAAACTATAACTCACCGAATGCTGTCTCCAATGTTCTTGTATCACTGGTCGTACTTTTCTCTGCACTACCGATTCTTGCATATCTTCAAGTGTTGGATGTTGACCGACCTCTTCTTCAAAAGGTAGACGATAATCACCAATTGGACCATCTTGAGCAGTACAACGCGATACCAATTCCCATAAAACCAGCCCACATGCATACATATCAATACGTTGAAATGCATCTGGATTAAAATCAATCGCACCTTCGAGAACTTCAGGTGCCATATAACGACGTGTACCAACTTGACCGTGTGTATCACCACACGATTTACCAAATTCGAAAACAAGAGCAAGACCAAAATCGGCAATACATGCCGTCATGTTGCTCTTAAGGAGGACGTTTTTACTTTTAAAATCGCGGTGTGCGATGGCGGGTTTTACAGGATCTGAGGGGGATTTACCGGGGATGGCCTCATGGAGGTGCATCAGACCTGAAGCAAAAACATTTTTCCAACATTTTATTTTTTAATCAAAAAACGACGCGTCCAATTTTCTTAATTTTTCATTGACATATTGTACACAACCAACCCACGCTACTGTAATATTTTCATAAGTTTTGAACGACAAGTTTCGTCAAAAAAAATATAGATTTTTCTCCGGCCGTATTTTTTATCTAAAAAACGGCGCGACCAATTTTCTTAATTTTTCATTGACATATTGTACACAACCAATCCACGCTACTATACAATTTTCATAAGTTTCTAACGACAAGTTTCGCCAAAAAAAATATAGGTTTTTTTTTTCGACTTTATTTTTTATTTAAAAAACGGCACGACCAATTTTTTTGATTTTTCCCTGACATGTTGTAGACGACCAACTCACGCTACTGTACAATTTTCATAAGTTTTAAACGACAAGTTTCGTCAAAAAAAATATAGCTTTTTTTTTACACTCACCTCTCGCCATCGTCTCGGCCACCGAACACAACTCATTCCACGTCAACGTGTGCGCCTTCAAATAATCACACAACGAACCTTTCTCATGATATGCCGTAATCAACCAAAATTCAGCTTTTAAATTATCACCACGTTTTTCAACTCCAATAAATTGCAAAATATTCGGATGATTCATGTGTGGCAATTTGAAAATTTCCTGTTCAGTAAGCCATGATTGTTTATCTTGAATTGGAAATATTTTAACTGCAACTTCTTCCGCTTTAAACTGAGCCTTCCAGACAGCCCCAAAGCGCCCCCTTGCCTTTATTTCAATCAATTGAATCGGACGTGTGTCCAAAAAGGGCGAAGGGGGCGGCAAGGGATTAGGTTCAGAAGTTGGCAACTAAAAAATAAACACAATCAAATTTTAATTAATTAATTTAAAAAAAATGTATAGTAACTTACGCCCCACTTAAGTTGGCAATAACAAATTTTTTGGTAATTAAATTGTTCAAAATTTTGGTTGGTACTCACCTCGTTGAAGTAAAACTTGCGTTTGCGCCAACAATACCACAAAATGGGGGCCGACAAAACCAAAAAACCCATAAAGACAGCTGGGGCTATATAGTAGATAAAATGGGGGTTATAGACGACCGGAATGGGGGCTAAAACGCACAAATCACACCTGAAATAAACCCGACAATTAACTCACTGCTCGACGGTGGGGCTTCAGTGGGGGGCGCAGGCTCCCAGGTGAAATTCTGGTTGCACATGTTGCCCTCACAACAACAGAACATGTGCTTCGGTTTGTGGCTTTTGGGGCTCCGCTCCACGCACTCCGACTTGTCGTAGCACTGCTCGCTGTTGAGGAAACAGCCCTGGACAAAGACTTAGCCCCTTGAGCCCCCTTAACGTTCACTTACCTTAAGTGCAATACTGACGGTTCCATTGTCGTTCCACGACCACAAAACGAAACAATGGTTGCGTTTACCTGCCTCGGGCTTCTCGCACTCTTGGATCTCGCTACAGTTAGCCCCCTTGCTGTCTGTACACAAAGTTTGGTTGAGAAACTCGCACTTTGTGGTGACTGGAAGTGTGACTCCGGCACCGCTTAAATCGCAATCTGGAAAACACAAGACTCACTTATGGGGGGCGGAGCGCTAGTTGCAACTAACCTAAGACGATTAAAACGAACAAAACGAGCGAAATTACGTTGTTTATGGCCATTTCTTAAACGCATCGCTTGACGTTTGACCAAGTGGTACCAACCTGCCGGTCAAAATCACCAGAAATATGCGACCAAAGGGGAATTACACCCTTAAACCGGCCTTTTGGCACGTTTTGTGCTCAACTGTGGGGTTAAAAGGGCGAGACGTGGTACCTGATCACTGGGGAATCACTTAATTGCGTAAAAAATCGGGCCAAACCTACGGTCGGTAAAACAGAGAACTGGACAAGTCGCGACGTTAGGAGCAAAATAAATGTAAATTCCACACATAATTGGGATTTTTGCCCCTTTGCTACTTACCTAATTGTAGTACGAGTGTCTAAAATAAGTCGTGTGACTTGCGGGAACGTTATTACAAGTGTCGGTAAAACAGAAAACAACAATGTAGAAAACATGATTTAATAAAATTTATTCGAACATTCATATAAATTAATTAATCAGAATATACAACAATTAATGAGCCGTGTCGCCCCCTCGTTGCGGTATGTGCTCATGGTCGGGGAAATAAAACCCGAAAAGTACAATCGTGAAAACACCCGTCATTAAAATGAGCCCCACTGTGGCCGTAACCGTATACAAATGAGCATAAACGTACCTGTAAACCCCAGTTAAAGTAAATCGGTACAGTGTTGTGTACTTTACCTGAAATACCAGGCCGACAGTAGTGTAAAACTAATAATGGCAAAAAGAAAATTCCCTAGATCCCAATCCCGCCCTTGATTATTGTTATTATTGGGATTTGGGCGGGGATTTTGGAATTGTTCGGTGCGGGATTCTTGCGACTCTTCACCGGGGGCTGACCTCCGCTGGTGGATGAGACAGTGGACGACACAGTTATCGAAAAGTCCGCAACCTTCTAGAGTTTTAGTGTCCTGTTGGAGCACCTGGCCGTTGAAGATGAGGCGCACGAGCTTATTGGAGGCGAGCTCCACGTGAAAGTGGCGTCTGGAAGCCCCAATTTTAATTTTACCACAAAAACTGGTCACTTTCATGTTGCCAGGTTGGTAGCAACATTCAAACAATCTAGTGTTATTAGAAAAAAATCAACAAAACTGTGTGAAAAACGCGATAAATCGACAGTTTTGTGCGTGTTGTGACCCCCATTAGGCCAAATTCCCCAAGGTGAGTCCCCAAATCCGCAAAAACGCCACCACCAAACAAACCATAAACCTAACCTCACTCTTACTTTTTAAAATCGCCTAATTGTTCCTGCAACTTGCCGTCGACCAATTTAAGGTCGTCGTTGATGTATTTCAGCTTGATTGTGATATCGGTTTTGGGGGCGGGCCCCGCGGGGCCCCTTTCGGGGGCCCCCTCGTCCATGGCCTCCACAATGCGGTTGCGGTCGTCTTCGGAGCTCGAGCCTGGCTCGGGGGGCTTGGGGGGCTCCGCTGGACTATTACTAGTGCCTGAAACATTACTTTTGAGACCGTTTTTTTTTGGGGGGCGGGGGCGCAGCACCTTCGGCTATTGTGACAGCGTGTGTGTGGTTGGTGAGCCTGCGTGGGGGCCTATGCCGGCGGCGGTCCAGCAGCCACACGGTCTGGACGTGTCTTTGCTCCGAAATGCTGGTCGTCCACCAGGCCAAAGACACTGAAACAAGGGGGCTAGTGGGGCTGTCGGCGGCGGCATGGGGGCGCCTTACCGACTAACATTACCAACAGTGCGATAAAAAAATGCGTCACTTCATCGCCTATACCATCAATCAGGGGCATTATGCTAGAGGGTGATGCGTTTTTGTTATTTTACACCAATCAAATGTACGAAAATTTGGCAATTAATTAATTATTTGTCCGATAAATAAGACGTCACTAATGCCCTAATTTTCGTATGTTTTTCACTTTTTCACTAGTGTTTTTTTGACGTCTGTCACTGTCACTTGTCAAATCAACTGTCTTTTTTAACCTTGAGGTGAGTTAGAGGTGACTGGCGCCAGGGGGCGCATACAATATACAAGGTGATTCAATTAAAACGGCCCAAAATCACAATAAACCAATCGAAAGTCGCAAAATATGACACAATTATCGTAGTGTTGATAAAACAATTACGTAATTACCTTTTTGTCGTTTTTTCGGACGTGAAATTGCATCGATTGTGAATCAATTGGACTCAAATCGGTCTGTCTGTTGTTGGTTGTATTTTTTCTAGAAATTATTTGATAGTGGAATCACGTGATTCGATAAACATGACTGATAAAATGTATGAAATTGTTTTGTCGCTTGTAATCGTTTTAAAATTGTTGATTATGCGATTTATTACACTTATCAGTGACCTTTGTTTGATACAACTTTGTTTTTTTTTTAAACAAAATAAAAATCCCTATAAATCATTGTTAAAACCACGGAAATGACAGGTTTTTCATTGGAAAAATTAAACATCAAAAATCGAAGTAATTGATTTTTTTGCACTTTTAAGAACTTTAGAGGGTTCTAAAAGCATACAAGTCGAGTCCATAAAAGTTTGCTTGAGTTAAAATTAATGCTTCTTGTTGGATTTTTTTGGCGTGGAAATTTATAATATTTATAAATATTATAATAGGTTAAATTATTATAATTATTATATTATTAAAGAAATATCTAGCGTAGAATCATAAAAATAGAAGATCAAACTGGTGTGGAAATTTTAAAAATCGAATTCCATAAAAATTTGAGTTATTTAAAAAATAAAAATATATAAAAAAATGTTTTTTAAAAAAAGCTTATATTTAAAAGATGAACTAAAAAGTAAAAAATAATTGTTTCAATCACAGGAGAATATTTTTTCTTACAGGTTAAAATTCTAAAATTTATAAAAGCTTTGGGAGTTGTCTAATGAACAAAGTAATTCAGTAATGCCGTAGTAGGGAAAAACGCAAGAAAAGATTGCAATTTTCACGTTTTTATTTTTTAAGAAATTATAATACCATAATTTGTATGTACAGCAAAAATAAAAACAGATTTGGATTTCCCAGGTAATTTTACGTCAGATATGCGAATTTTTGACATAAATTTTCGGTTATTGTGATTTTGATGATTGATTGAGGTAAGTAAAAATTTTGACAAAGTTGCTTTTTTCGTATTATTGGTACAATTTTAACTGGATTATCACAAAATTTTGCTCAGAAATAGATATGTAACTAGCAAAAAAAGGGCCACAAGTCGTTTTTAATCAGTTTCAGTTTTTGTACTATATTTTTTTTTTATTTTTGATAAATTGAAAAATTAAAATCGACCATATTTCGTCCAATATCTCCAAAACTGCCGATTAGAGAGCAAAAATGAGGACAGATGTGGAATCCTCAGACAATTTTACGTCAGACAGGCATACTTTTGACATAAATTTTCGATTATTGTAATTTTTATGATTTTTTTATTGGTATAGGTAGGTGATTAAAAAATGACAAACTTTTCAATTTTTTTATTTTACGGCAAAACTATTCGAAAAAGTGGAACTATTTTGATCTTTACCTATACAAAATGATCCGGGGAATCGATTGGCGGCGAGTAAATCGCCAAATTCCCAATAGTTTTTTAGTTATTAATTTTTTAAAACTTTGCCTATTTTTTCCTTTATTTGCAATTTTCTCGAAAACTATTAGTCGTAGAACAATAATCTTTTTTGAAAACGATAGACAATTAAAAGAGCTTTCCAACGATAATAAATTTCATGGGGTTATCTCTAATAGTTCCGGAGTTATAGCTCGATAAATGTTCCGGGTACCGGAAATCGACCAAAATCACAACAAAAATTGCAAAAATCAAAATTTAAAAAATCGAACCTATTCACTTTTTTTCTACTTTTAACAACTCCAGAGGGTTGTAAAAGCATAGAAGAGTCCATAAAACTTTGCTAGAGTGAGTTAAAAAAATATATTTTTGTTCATTTTTGTGAAATTAAGCAAAAAAAATCAAAATTTTAAATCTCGTGAAAAGCTGATATAATACGAAAAATGAGCCGCTGAATTCACTGGAACAAACCGTTTTGCTCTACGAATTTTAGTTTTTTAGTTATGATTTTTTTTAAATTTTACCTATTTTTTCCTTTATTTACAATTTTTTCGAAAACTATTAGTCGCAGAACAATAATCTTTTTTGAAGACGATAGACAATTAAAAGAGCTTTCCAACGATAATAAACTTCATGGGGTTATCTCTAACAGTTCCGGAATTATTGCTCGATAAATGTTCCGGGTACCGAAAATCGACAAAAATCGAACCAATTGACTTTTTTAATAGGTTTCTAAGAAAAGTGCATACAACTTAATTAAAAAAAAATATTGTTTTATTGTTTTGAGGGTAAGTGGTACCAACCCTTGCCAAAATTAATGAAAACGAAAAACCATTATTAATGGACTGTCTCACATTATTTAAAACTTTCTTTTTTGCCCAATTTATAAGTAAAAGTGAACTTTCACGACCATCTCGTCCACTTTTAATTAATTGTACCGCTTCACAGACGTAATAAATAAATCCGACACTTGTTATAATGACCCCTTGAAGACCTTTTCAACTGTAGTTTCCGTTCCTTTGTTACAATCCCTTACAAATGATTAAGTCCGTGTTCAGTCACTTGAAGCGTTACATACACATCCTGTCTTGCCGACAACACTGTGAGAAAATTCTCTCGACCCTTCGTACACGCCATACGGAGAAAAAATCGCTGAATTATTTAAATTTGCCGCGTTTGGGGGGACAATCGGTGTTACCAACCCACGTCACCAAAAATCCCTTTCACGTTTCTAGTGCTAGTGTGCAGGTTTACTCGCTGGATTTCGCGTAATTTAGCCTTAAAATGGGTCGTATGCACGCACCTGGGTAAGTACCCCCTTTTCTAACCCTTAATTCACCCCCTAGTGTAAAAATTTGGCCAAAAAAATTACCAGAAAAAATTGAGGTTATGTCACCTCGTGGTATTTCAAGTTTTTTCGTTTTTCTAGCAAAGGTATCGCCCAGTCGGCTTTACCGTACCGTCGCAGTGTCCCCACGTGGCTCAAAGTGACCCCCGATGAGGTCAAAGACTACATTTTCAAGTTGGGGAAAAAGGGGCTGACGCCCTCACAAATTGGTGTGACCTTGAGGGACTCACATGGGGTTGCCCAGGTCAGGTTTGTGACCGGTAATAAAATTCTGCGCATTATGAAAGCAATGGGGCTTGCACCTGATTTGCCCGAAGACTTGTACTATTTGATTAAAAAAGCTGTAGCTATCAGAAAACACTTGGAGCGAAATCGCAAGGATAAAGACAGCAAGTTTCGTCTGATTTTGGTCGAGTCGAGGATTCACAGACTGGCCAGATATTACAAAACTAAGAATGTTTTGGCCCCCAATTGGAAATATGAGTCTAGCACGGCTTCAGCGCTTGTGGCTTAAGGCTTGAGTATTTTTTACGAAATAAAACAAAAATAAATTCACTTTTTTGGGAATTTTTATTTTTACCCTTTTTAACCAACATTCCCAAGTAATAGTGTGTCGCTATTACGCGATTGAAATTCATGTTATTAGTGTTATTACAACGTCCGGAAGTGTTTCACAAACATGCAACATCGAAATCAGCTTTAAAACGTCAAAAAAATTGTGAAAAAAAGTTTGGCTTGGGCAGGGTGCGAACCAGTGACCCCGAGTGTCAGTGATAATTTTTGGCTTTTCGATGTTTTTTTTTGTAATTTTGGCTTGTTTTATTAATTTTTAATGAATGTGGACTATTTTACGTAAAGTATTATTAATTCACAAAGTTCTATTGTCAAAAAATTATTCACAATTTCGTTAAAATTTCTTCAATTATTTCGTTATTTAATCAGGTAAGTGAAGAATTTTGATAATTTCGATTGGAACATTGATTATGTAAAAAAAAACAAAAAAAAGTTGATTAGGGCGGGGTTCGAACTTGTAACCGCTGTGTTTGTTATAATTTTTGGCATGTGTTTTTAAAACTTTTCGGGTTTTTGAGAAATTTCACAACAAATATCAGTGATTTTTGCGCATAATTGAAAAATTTGAAAGATAAACAGTAAAAAAAACAGCCTTCTGTGGGATTACAACCCACGTTTTTTGGATTTCCACTTGAAAAATTTTGTCTTCTGGTTTCATGTTGGAATTATTTATTTCGACACAGATTTAAAAAAATTCGGGCTCGTGCAGGATTCGAACCTGCGTCCTCCGAGTTTCAGTTTTGCAGTTCGGCGCTCTAACCACCTGAGCTAACGAGCCAATTGTTGAGACACTTCATCCAACAAAATTAAACCATAATTATTTCTCTTTTACCCTCTGCTTAATTTTTCGATTCCACTTTTGATAGTCTCAGATGAATAATTTTCCAGATGTTTCAGTGAAGTTCCAAAAAACATGGGTTCAAAGCCCGTTCAAGCCAGTCTTTTTTTTTCAATTTTTACCCGCTAAAAACTGACGAGGGAAACAAAATATTAAAACGTATAATTTTCAAGTAATTTTCACCCATTTTCCCTATTTGTCAAATTAAATAATAAAAAAAATTACTTGCACTTGATAAAAATTCTGAAAAATTGGTTAAATAACCAAACTCATTTAACTGGAATTTCAAAAAACGCGAGTTCGAATCCTGGCAAAATCAGGTTTTTTTCGTTTTTTTTCTTGATACTATTACAAATAAAGATGATAAACGATCAAAATTTAAAGTTCAATGTTATTTAATTGAAATTCCAAAAAATACGAGTTTAAATCCCCACAATCTTTTTTATTTATTTGCCAAAATAAGTGTTTTTTTATTTTTCGTTTGTTCTTTTACTTGACAGTCATTATTTTCGCAAAATGGACAATATCTACAAAGATGGTAAATGATCAAATTCCAAAAAACGCAAGTTCGAATCCCGACTTAATTTTTTTTTTTTTCGTTTTTTTTTCCTTTATACAATTAAGAGGACGCCGAAACAGACATAAGACACGAATTTTGGGCTAAATTGATTGATTCTTCCCGATCTGACAGACTGACAGATGAAAAAAAATATAAAATCGAAATGATTTATGTGCAAAAATGGACGACATATTACAATATAAATACGATAAACGACCAAAATTTTGAAAAAAATGAAAAATAGTCAAAGTTATTTAATTGAAATTCCAAAAAAACGCAGGTTCGAACCTCGTCAAAGTCATTTATTTTTTCTTCTTTTATTTGACTAAGAATGCGACAAGTTAGATAGTTACATATTTGGACTGAATTGATTGAATCTTCTTTATTTGACGTATTAAATAATGAGAAAATTGCAGTAATTATTTTCGTAAAAATTGACAATATATCTCCTGTAAAGTACAAACACAGTAAATGATCAAAAATTAAAAAAAATATTGTATCCAGCCAAACTCATTCAACTGGAATTTCAAAAAAAACGCGTGTTTGAATCCTGGCAAAACCAGGTTTTTTTTCGTTTTTTTTTCTCTTGATACTATTACAAATAAAGAAGATAAACGATCAAAATTTTAAAAAAAGTTATTGGAGGTTCAATGTTATTTAATAGAAATTCCAAAAAATACGAGTTCAAATCCCCACAATCTTTTTTATTTATTCGCCAAAATAAGTGTTTTTTTATTTTCTGTTTGTTCTTTTACTTGTCAGCCATTATTTTCACAACATGGACAATATCTACAAAGATAGTAAATGATCAAATTCCAAAAAACGCGAGTTCGAATCCCGACAAAATCAGTTTTTTTTTCGGTTTTTCTTCCTTTATACAATTAAGAGGACGACGAAATAGACATAAGACGAATTTTGGGCCAAATTGATTGATTCTTCCCGACCTGACAGACTGACAGATGAAAAAAATATAAAATCAAAATGATTTATGTGCAAAAATGGACAACATATTACAATATAAATATGATAAACGATCAAAATTTTGAAAAAAATGATAGTCGTCAAACTCATTTAACTGGAATTTCAAAAAACGTGAGTTCGAATCCGGGCAAAACCAGGTTTTTTTTCGTTTTTTTTTTCTTGATACTATTACAAATAAAGAAGATAAACGATCAAAATTTAAAAAAAGTTATTGGATTGTTATTTAATTGAAATTCCAAAAAATACGAGTTCAAATCACAATCTTTTTTGTTTATTCGCTATTTTCTGTTTATTCTTTTACTTGACAGTCATTATTTATTAATATCTACAAAGATAGTAAATGATCAAATTCCAAAAAACGTGAGTTCGAATCCCGACAAAACCAGTTTTTTTTTCCACGTTTTTATCCACGAAAATTACAATTCGTCTCGATCATCCTTGGGATTCCCCTTCCTGTCGTAATTTTTCAATTCTTTGGTCGCCTTCTTCGCCACAAACTTAACCACTTCTTCGGCACTCCGCTCCCCTTCGTACACCACAGGCCCTCTTTTCCTATTCTTACTTAACCAGAAAATATTCGGTATTCCTTTCTCCCTAAACACTTCAGGCACCTGATTCTCGACCGCATCCATTCGCACAAAAGCCACATCTTCATGTTCCAAAAGCTCGGCAATTTCGCGCAAAACCGGAACAAATTTCTGACATTTGAGACTCCACGGAGTGTACAAATCAAGGAGAGTGTCTTTACCGTTGTTGGTCACTGTGTTATTAAAATTCTGGGTTACAGCAATGGTCACAGGACCGTCATTTTCCCTGGGGATTGCTTTAGAACGGTAGAAGGGAGTCAATTTACGGTTGATAAAATTTTCGATGAAATTGTCAAAAGTTGAGGTTGTGAAATTGTCCAACATGACGTATTTTTGGTTCTCTAGGTCAAATGCCACAACTAGGGGGTTAGTAGGTGTGAGATTGACAGTTCTTAGATCGGAAATTTCCTCTTCGAAATCGTCCAAAGCACTTGTTGCAATTTTAACAAAGTTTTGGTACTTGTGGGCGATTTTAATCAACCGAAAGCGCCAATAGTTCAATTCTTTACCACCAGAGTGATAGTCAATTGTATGGTAGACAATCACCAAAGGGTTGGGAAAATCGTTTCGGTTGTTTGGTGTCCTGTGTCCAATCAAGCCATGGTAATTCCGTGTGATGAAATTTTTTATCTCCCCTATGATACTCCTGCCTGTAAAGAGCACACGTTCTGGTTCATACTGATTGTGGAGACTTTTCGGCCGAAAAATCACAATCCCATTACTCACACCTTGTTTCAAAATCAATTTTTCACAACTGGAGAATGCAAAAATCATACTTTCTTTCATCTCATCTGCAACACGAAAAAAAATCCTCCGGAGTTTCGTCTCCTCTTCGAAAAAACCCACAACAATGACGTCATCCTGTCGTTGAATAAATCGTTTAAAGTGCTCAAAATCCACCAATTCGACCGGGTTTGGCACCACTTGAACGCGCATAAATTTCACTATACTTCGGGCGTCTCTGGACCCGGTGTACTCTTTGATGAAGCTTCCATTGCGGTAGAAGTGGAAGACGGGGAAGGGGTAGGTGATGTTTTTGCGGGTGCAGGTCAAGCGACCCCTTCCAGAGCAGTCGATTTTGGCGAGAGTTACGGGGATTTGATTGGTGGATAGAATGTGGGCGGCGCGTGCGAAATGGGGGCGGGTCTTCTGGCACATGCCGCTCCACGGAATGAAGAACTGGACCAGGAGGGTGGGGTTGAGGAGGAGCTGCCGGTTGAAGCTGGTGTCGGATAGGCTGAGGACGTGCGCGTCGGATGAAAGGGCGGGGCCGGTGTGCTGCAGGAGGAGGAGCAAGAGGAGGGGCCACATGACGGGAATTTTGACGTTTCGAACTGATTTGTTATTTTGTCAAAATTGTCATGAAATAGCGTCGATTTTTTTTAATCATTCGTACTGTAACTGAATGACTTGCACTATGTAATAATTTTTTTCAAAATTTTTATCTTTAAGGTAAAAAAAAAATTAATTTTGCCAGGACTCGAACTCGCGTTTTTTGGAATTTCAGTTAAATGAGTTTGGCTAAATCCAATCATTTTTTTTCATTTTTGATCATTTACTATCGTTGTATTTTACAGGAGAGATATTGTGCATTTTTGCGAAATTAATTACTGCAATTTTCTAATTATTTAATATTTCAAAAAAAGTTTGGCCCAAATACCTTGTGTCTAACTTCTTTGTCAAATAAAATACGAAGAAAAAATGAAAAAAAAAACTGACGTTGACGGGGTTCGAATTTGCGTTTTTTGGAATTTCGGTTAAATAACTGACTTTCCAATCATTTTTTTTTTAATTTTGATCGTTTCCCATCTTTGTATTGTATAACATCGTCCATTTGTGCACATAAATTATTTCGATTTTTTAGTTATTTCATCTGTCATTCTGACAAATCGGGAAAAATCAATCAATTTAGCCCGAAAACCGTGTGTTTAATTTGCCGCATTTAAAGTCAAATAAAAAAGATGAAAAAAATTAAAAAAAAAATTGATTTTGATTGGGTGTGAACTCACGTTTTTTGGAATTCCAATCAAATGAGTCTGTGTAGCTCGAATATTTTTTTATTTTGAACACTTTTCATCTTTGTATTTTGCTGGAGATATTGTGCATTTTTACGAAAATTATTACTGAAATTTTCTAATTATTTAACATGTCAATAAAGAAGAATCAACCAGTTTGACTTTGTCTAACTTGCCGCATTTTTTGTCAAATAAAATACGAAGAAAAAATTTAAAAAAAAACTGACGTTGACGGGGTTCGAATTTGCGTTTTTTGGAATTTCGGTTAAATAACTGACTGTCTAATCTTTTTTTTTTTTCAAAATTTTGATCGTTTCCCATCTTTGTATTGTATAACATTGTCCATTTGTGCATATAAATTATTTCGATTTTTTAGTTATTTCATCTGTCACTCTGACAAATCGGGAAAAATCAATCAATTTAGCCCGAAAACCGTGTGTTTAATTTGCCGCATTCAAAGTCAAATAAAAAAAGAAGAAAAAAATTAAAAAAAAACTGATTTTGATTGGGTGTGAACTCACGTTTTTTTGGAATTCCAATTAAATGAGTCTGTCTAGCTTAATTTTTTTTACACTTTTTACCTTTTATTTTATTTATTTTACAGGAGATATTGTGCATTTTTTAGCGAAAATTATTACTGCAATTTTCTAATTATTTAACATGTCAATAAAGAAGAATCAACCAGTTTGACTTTATCTAACTTGTCGCATTTTTTGTCAAATAAAATACGAAGAAAAAATTTAAAAAAAAACTGTCGCTGACGGGGTTCGAATTTGTGTTTTTTGGAATTTCGGTTAAATAACTTTGACTGTCCAATCATTTTTTTTTTCCAAAATTTTGATTGTTTCTCATCTCTGTATTGTATAACATCGTCCATTTGTGCACATAAATTATTTCGATTTTTTAGTTATTTCATCTGTCATTCTGACAAATCGGGAAAAATCAATCAATTTAGCCCGAAAACCGTGTGTTTAATTTGCCGCATTCAAAGTCAAATAAAAAAGAAGAAAGAAATTAAAAAAAAAACTGATTTTGATTGGGTGTGAACTCACGTTTTTTGGAATTCCAATCAAATGAGTCTGTGTAGCTCGAATATTTTTTTATTTTGAACACTTTTCATCTTTGTATTTTGCTGGAGATATTGTGCATTTTTGCGAAAATTATTATTGAAATTTTCTAATTATTTAACATGTCAATAAAGAAGAATCAACCAGTTTGACTTTGTCTAACTTGTCGCATTTTTTGTCAAATAAAATACGAAGAAAAAATGAAAAAAAAACTGACGTTGACGGGGTTCGAATTTGCGTTTTTTGGAATTTCGGTTAAATAACTGACTGTCTAATCATTTTTTTTTTTTCAAAATTTTGATCGTTTCCCATCTTTGTATTGTATAACATCGTCCATTTGTGCATATAAATTATTTCGATTTTTTAGTTATTTCATCTGTCATTCTGACAAATCGGGAAAAATCAATCAATTTAGCCCGAAAACCGTGTGTTTAACTCGCCGCATTCAAAGTCAAATAAAAAAAGAAGAAAAAAATTAAAAAAAAAACTGATTTTGACGGGGTGTGAACTCACGTTTTTTGGAATTCCAATTAAATGAGTCTGTCTAGCTTAATTTTTTTTTCACTTTTCACCTTTAATTTTATTTATTTTACAGGAGATATTGTGCATTTTTTAGCGAAAATTATTACTGCAATTTCCTAATTATTTAACATGTCAAATAAAGAAGAATCAATGAATTTAACCTTATGTCTAACTTGTCGCATTCTTAATCAAATAAAATACGAAGAAAAAAAAATGAAAAAAAAACTGACTTTGACGGGGTTCGAACTCGCGTTTTTTCGAACATTTCATCATTTTAATCGTTTAGATATCGCTTTTTTTCAATTTTTTAGCGTCCTTTCTTATCAAATCGCAACCTTTGCCCCAACCATTCACATTTAGGGTCACTAAAACCATAAATTGGGTCAAACGTTCAATTAGATCGTTCGAAATTTTATCGCTACAATAAAAACTTATTACATGACACTCGTAAAAAACAAGTATATCGTAAAACAAAGCCGCATCAAATGGAATTTCTTGTTTACATTACTATTTACAATTGAGATGAGAGGTAAAAACAATACAAAAGAATAATTTATTGTCGCGCTTGGTACGGATTGTGTGACCTTGATCTTGCGTTAAGTAATCAACCACTAACAATTTTTTACAATTTTTATTTTACCATAAACCACCGTAACGAGTGCGTTAACACTAATTTAATAACTCGATTTTACGGATTTCTAGCAATTACAACTTCCGATACTTTCACACGAATTTATTTTCCAATGACACACTTTTCTCGCTTTTTTTTCCGGTTGAATGACCTCGAAAAAATAAATTTTGCGTTAGCAAGGTCGTATTTTGTTATGTTATCAAGCAATCGTCTGTCAATATTTTGAAAAAAACGTCAGTGTTGCCACACTGTGCCCGTAAGTAGCAAAAATACTTTTACGATTATTTTACGTGTTTTTTTTGGGACAAAACGCCTCCACAAACCACAATTCCACTCGTTTTAGTTTAATTTTGCACAGTTTCAAGGCCTTTTGGGTGCACCTGCACCCAAACCCCAATCTGGACTGGGCGTAAATTGAAAGGCTTGAAGGTGTTCAAAGAGTGCGAAACGTCGCATTTGAGCCACTTGGTGACTCACATTCGGAAAAATGTGCCAATTATCTCGAAATTCCTCAAAATTATCTCAGGAATTTTAGTGTGATTTGGGGATTTTCACCGTGGTTGGTAACACGCGTCCCCTCACTAGTGAACAAGATGGCGTCTTTTTCGTGGCAGTTGTGTTGTGATTGTCCCGAAAGTCCCGTTTTTTACGCTTAAAATCGGGCTATTTCCGGCGGAAAAGCGTCCCGGGACCGGAAGTGGCGTGAATGTGTACAAGTGCGCCCCCTTTGAGGATATTCCAGTGTTTGGTGTATGTGTGACGTTTGTCCGGATTTCTCTACAAATTTATTAGAAAGTTATTGGGTGATTTTTGCAAACGTACGTCCAATTTATTGTTTTGGGTGTTTTTGGGGTCAGGACACGCCCGTTTTTTGGGGTCTTGCGACCCCAAAATTAAACTGGGGCACGCAAATCAAAGGCGGCGGCGGTGAAGGGTGTGACAAAATGGTATCAAAACAATGGATTGATAATGTGATAAGATTGGAGAGGTCAAGGATCGACTTGAAAGGGTGAAAGTTTGTTGACATGCAAATCGATCAAAGTGGCTGCGAAAAATTTTGTTCCCAAATTGGCCATGAAAAATTGTGTCAAAAACAAAAATCAAGTGGGCGCGGTATAAAAATCAGCCTGGCTATGAAAAATTTGACATTTCTATCTAAAGTCTTTGATTGTGGGTAAAAATTTGGTAAAAAACGGAATTTTATTATAAAATGAATGGCCATGAAAATGTATGATAAAAAATCAGCTTGCCCATGAAAAATTTTACATTTCTATAAAAAAATTTAATTTCAATATTCAAGAGTTTGTCGAATTATGGTTTTTCATTCTATAAAAACAATATAATTGACTGTTTGATTATTATTTCGTTATAAATTTGTGGAAAAATCATCTGCTTGGCTATGAAAAATTTGATGTATATAATTTATTATTTTTTTAAATTAAAAACTTAGTTTCGGTCTTTAGTTACACCACATTCTAATTGAACCTTTTTGTATTATTTTGTAATTAAATAGAAGAAAACTAGTTTTTGGTAATTTTTTTCTATAAATTTAGTAAAAACACTAAATTGTGTTTATGGGAAAAATGAAATAACCTAATGCTGATAATTGAATTATTTTCGCTCAAAATTGCGTTAAAACAAAATTAATCAAGTGGCCATGAATTTGTCTTGGAAAAAATCTACATTTCTGTCGAATATTTTGATTTAAAAATTTATGATTTTTCGTTTCTATGGTGGCCATGAAAAATTGTGTTAAAAACAATAGACCGAAAAATAAATCAAGTGGGCGCGGTAGATACTCATAATTCAATTATTTTCTCCCAAAATTTGGTAAAAACCGGAATTTTGTTTTAAAGGTTATAATAAATAATCAACTTGGCTATGAAAATTTGACATTTCTATCTAAATTTTTTGATCTGACAAGCTCTTATAAGTTCTTGCTTTTAGTTGGATAACACATTCAAAAACTATCTTTTGTATAATTTTTTAATTAAGAAAATATTCACTAATCTTTGGCCATAAAAACTAAATTAATTAGCTGGCCATGAATTTGTCTTGAAAAAAATCTGCATGGCCATGAAAATTTTTCTATTTCTATCAAATATTTTGGTTTAAAAATTGAAGAATTTATCTTAATTTACGGTTTTTTGATTCTGTTTTTGGTTAGATAAGTATTTGGTAACTTTGTCGGCCATGAAAAATTGTGTCAAACAATATCATAAAAATAGACCGAGAAATGAATCAAGTGGGCGCGTAGATACTGATAATTGAATTATTTTCTCTCAATAAAAATAAAAATTTCTAGAAAAAAATCTGCCATGAAAAATTTGACATTTGTTTCTAATTTTTTTGATTTGAAAAGCCAACTTTTGTATAATTTTGTAATTCAATAGAAGAGATAAATTTATAAATTTGGTGTCAGAGTTAGGCAAAAAAAATTAAATTGTGTGTTTGTGGGAAAAAATGAGATAACTTAATGTTGATAATTGAATTATTTTCGCTCAAAATTGGGTAAAAACATAGTGTTTGTTTAGATGGCCATGAATTTGTCTTGTAAAAAATCTGCGTGGTCATGAAAAATTTTACATTTCCATCAATAATTTTAGTTAAAAATTCAAGAATTTATATAAATGTATATGGTTTTTAGATTCTATTTTTGGTTAGATAACAATTTGGTTACTCCGTTGGCCATGAAAAACAAAATTATATATTGAAACATAGTTTTTTTTAGACCATAGTTGGCTGCTAATTGCAAGCTTGTATCTGAAAACGACCTTCTAAAATATAAATAATTAGTTTTGTCTAATAAATAGAAGTTAAAAAAATATCTAAAAAAATCAAGTGGCAGTAATTTACTTATTTTTGGCCAAATTTTTATGAAAATATTTTAATGAAATTGTATTTAATAATTGTATAAGAATAAATTTGACTTCCCAATTGGCTATGAAAAATTTTCCAAAAAATTGATTTGTTGATTGATTTGACTATAATGGAAATAATTAAATGGGAATTACTCAAACAAGTGTTCAAATAAAAAAAAAAGATTTATGAATTGTTTAAATGAAATCATTACCTTAAATACTTGTAACTTAGTTTTATAGCTTTCATTAGTTTCATTTTTTTATGAAAAAAATATACATAGTGACATAAGGAAATCATCTACAATATGCCAAAAAGATGTAAAAAAATGTGTGCACTGTTTATTAATTAAAAAATAAAATGCTAGCCAGAAGTAGAGATTGATTTTATTTTATTTTTAAACGACACAAAAAAACAATAAAATTCTAATTTATACCATGGCAAAGGTCGTGATAAACTTGCGATATTTGTTTCACGCGTTTTTTGTTAGGAAAATAAAATTAATAAGTTTTTCAATTCATTACAAATTATCTGATCTGTGAGGTAATAACCAAAACAACCAATTTCTCTTAAATAAGAATTTTTTTTATTTTAACACTCGTTTAAACAGTTTCCCTTTAATCATTCCGTAGATAGGCAGACAAATAATTAACTAGTTCAGGAAAAGTCTGATAATTGAATTATTGTTTCATTAACTTCCAAATTATTCTGATTTTTCATTAAATGGAAAAATTCTATTTAAAAAATGATGACAGGTAGTGTGATTCACTTATTTTTGGTTGAAATTTGGTTAAAAATAAATTCGATGTCACAATGGGCCAAAAAAACTAATCAAACTGTCGCCAATTACGTGTTTATAGAAAAAATGAAAAAACCCTAAAACAAACATTATCTCGAATTATGCGGAAATGAAAAATTTTTTCGACCATTGTGATAAGAAATGGTTCTCCAGGTCTGTGATACCGACAATGGAATGACGTATTCGAAATGAGCGAAGTGCAACAACAACCCATGGCCCACGTAAAACGGCCAAAATTCGTTGGGTGTAAAGATACAACAGTACCATCAGTCCATGGACGACCCAACAACCATCTCAATAACAAGATCAGACTAAGCAATCATCAAAGGAATTTGAGTTTGGATTTTAGGTAATAAATACGAACCGAAATAGAAACTCTATCAAAACCAGCTGCTGTGAAACAAAAGCGCATTATTGTATTAATAATTTGTTTTCTCGAGCGCGGCCTACTACTCGTTTCCGATTTACTCAACAATCTCTAGTCTCTACCTACATTTATTTTGTAAATAAATAAGATTTCACTTGTGTGTGGTGTGTGTGTCGAAAGTGTTCGCCTAATTACAACCTAATTAGTTAATTAAAACGAGGAAAAAATCCTGCTTATGCAAGTGATTGTGGGGCGTTTGAAAACGCGCACCAAAGGCGCGAGTGACTTAACTAGTATATATTTTTTTTTTAATTTTTTAGCTTTTAATATAGTTAGAGCTTCTAAAAAATGACCGAGAAAAACAATTTTTGTGAAATTATTTATCAAAATCTGGAATGAACTGAAAAATGTCTATTTTTGGGCACTCTTGTCTGATGTAAAATTGTCTGAGGATTTTAAATCTGTCCTTATTTTTTCGGTACTTTACAAAAAATCGTTTTTTGAAAAACGTATCTCACAATTTCGACAATAATTCCAAAACGGTCCAACGGATCTAAACAATTTTTGTAATTTGAAACTGGTCGGTCACTTTACACCAGCTGTCCAAATTTGATCAAAATTGGCCGAAAAATGGCCGCGAAAATTAATTTTTTCCAAAATTGTTGTCAAAATCTGGAATTAACTGGAAAATGCTAATTTTGGGGCAATCTAGACACTCAACAAAGTCCGAACCAATCTTATCTAACGTAAAATTGTCTCAGAATTTCAAATCTGTAATTATTTTTTACATACGATTGGTACTTTTCGAGTAATCGCCAAAAAATTGTTAATTTTTGAAAAAATACTTCACTTAACACAATTTTGACAATAATTCCAAAACGGCTTTTTGGATCTAGACAATTTTTACAATTTGAAACTAGTCGGTCACTCTACAGCCGTTGTGAAAATTTAGTCAAAATTGTCCAAAAAATGACCGAAAAAATCAATTTTTGTGAAATAATTTGTCAAATTCTGGAATAAACTAGAAAATGTCAATTTTTGGGCAATCTAAACAACCAACAAGGTCCGAACCACTTTTGTCTGATGTACAATTGTCTGAGGATTTTAAATATGTCCTTATTTTTTCTGTACAACTTGTACTTTTCAAGAAATCGCTAAAAAATCGTTAATTTTTGAAAAAAATACCTCATTTATCACACAATTTCGACAATAATTCCAAAACGGCACAACGGATCTAAACAATTTTTATAATTTGAAACTGGTCGGTCACTTGACGCCAGCTGTCCAAATTTGATCAAAATTGCCCAAAAAATGGCCGAGAAAATTAATTTTTTCCAAAATTTTTGTCAAAATCTGGAATTAACTGGAAAATGCTAATTTTGGGACAATCTAGACACTCAACAAAGTCCGAACCAATCTTGTCTAACGTAAAATTGTCCCAGGATTTCAAATCTGTCATTATTTTTTACGTACGTTTGGTACTTTTCGAGTAATCGCTAAAAAATCGTTAATTTTTGAAAAAATACTTCACTTAACACAATTTTGACAATAATTCCAAAACGGCATTTAGGATCTAAACAATTTTTACAACTTGAAACTAGTCGGTCACTTTACGTCAACTTTTAAAATTTCATCAAAATTGCCCAAAAATTTTCCAAAATTACAAAAAACGGAATTTAAGTTCATTATTTTCATTTTTAAGCGAAATCGAAGCTCAACCATTTCGAAAATAATCTAATTGAACTCAAAATCGTCGACTTGGATCGCATACAAAATTTTAAAGCTCTAGCTACATTAAAAGATAAAAAGTTTGTAATAGAGGTCCTAATAAAAGAATAACCCTGTATAAGTATATTTTTTGTTTCGTTTTTTTTTAATTTAAAAAATGAAAAAATGATTCTCTTTTAGGTCGAATTGTAGTCGTGCGCATGCAAACGCGCAGCGTTGGCGCGAGTGACTTAACTATATATTTTTTCTTGTTTTTTTTTTTGTAATGTTGGGAACGAAAAATGATTCTCTTTTAGGTCGATGGGTATTTTGCTTCCTCCCGTCGCCCAGGTAACGTCTTCCACCTCCCCCCACCTCACCCTCCACCATCGTAATCGCAGTCTTGATTCGGCCCTTCAACGTATTCCCGAAGTGGACGTTACACCAAGTCCCGAATGTGAACCGACTGTTGTTGTAGTTACTGTACCACCGATTGTCGACCCCAAAACAACACGCGATGAACTTGCCAGTTTGGGGTCGGACGATTCGGGTATATTATGTGGAAGTGATTCGGGTTCAAGCGATACAAGTACAACAACGCGTGAATCAAGCGTTGACGAGACGAAAGCCGAGTGTTGTACAACACTAGCACAATCAAATGAAACGAGTAAAGGTTTTGGAATGTTGAGATTGTTGGAGAGTAAAGTGTTTGATGTTTCAATGGCAATGCATTATCTCTTCAAAAGTAAAGAACCAGGTGTTCAAAGTTATATAGCGAATAAGATGTTTAGTTTCGATGATGGAGAAGTGGATTTTTATTTGCCACAATTGGTTTGTATGTATATACAAATGCACGATGTGGCTGAAGTTATACATCCGTATCTTATACATAGGTAAGGACGAGCGAAGGGTGTGAGTGACTCAAAGTTTTGAATGTCATTGTGTCTGTGAAAATTGTGATAAATTTTTGTCTCATATTGTTAACAATGAAAGTGAATTTATCTTATCAGTGTGTTTACACGTGAATGCTAATTCGTTACATAAATACGGATGAGTTTCAAATATGTCTTAGTTTTTTAAAAATCGACCCTTTTTCATGCTTATAAAACAAAACGGAAAATTTTTGTTAATTACTATTTTTATTTGGGGGTCCTACCCCTTCTACAGGTCGACAAAACTGATCAAAATTGAATACATTTCCAGGTCTACGCATCTGTTATTGAAATTGTCAAAATTTTTGGACATTTGTTACAAATAAATTGATAAAAAGACCCCTTTTCAGGTCTGGAAAAATTATCTAAATTTGTAGCGATTTTATCGGAGTATTGTCTAAATGTTGAAATAATAATAATTTGAATGTTTGTTTCTGAAAAATTGGCAAAAAACCCGCTCCTACCCCTTTTCAGGTATGAAAAATTGATCAAAATTTTAATCTATTGTCAATTCTTTGTTTCTGATATTGCAATAATGCATAAATTGATTGTTAACAAAAATTTTAATTGTGTGATTCTTGAAGTGATGAACATATCGATTTTATGTTTCTCTACCCCTTCTACAGGTCTAGAAAACTGATCAGAATTGTAATACATTTCAAGATCTACGCATCTGTTATTGAAATTGTGAAAATTTTTGGACGTTTGTTCCTAATAAATTGATAAAAAGATCCCTATACCCCTTTTCACGTATGGAAAAATGATCTAAATTTGTATTGATTTTATCAGTGATTGTCAAAATGTTGAAATAATGAATAATTTGAATGTTTGTTTCTGAAAAATTGGCAAAAAACCCGTTCCTACCCCTTTTCAGGTATGAAAAATTCATCAAAATTTTAATCTATTGTCAACTCTTTGTTTCTGATATTGCAATAATGAATAAATTGATTGTTAACCAAAATTTTAATTGTGTGATTGTTGAAATGATGAACATATCGATTTTGTTTCTCTACCCCTTCTACAGGTTTAGAAAACTGATCAGAATTGTAATAATACATTTCAAGATCTATGGATCTGTTATTGAAATTGTGAAAATTTTTGGACGTTTGTTCCTAATAAATTGATAAAAAGACCCCTATACCCCTTTTCACATATGGAAAAATGATCTGAATTTGTATTGATTTTATCTGTGATTGTCAAATTGTTGAAATAATGAATAATTTGAATGTCTGTTTCCGAAAAATTGGCAAAAAACCCACTCTACCCCTTTTCAGGTATGGAAAATCGATCAAATTTAAATCTATTGTGAATTTTTTTGTTCCGATATTGAAACTATGAATAAATTGACAGGACTTAGTGTACTATAAGTGTGTGACTAATCAAAATTTTAACTGTTTGATTGTGTTCCTCTACCCCTTCTACAGGTCGGGAAAATTGATCATAACTTAATACGTCATTAATTCTACGTTCCAAATAATGCTAATAATTATGATAGATTTTTAACTTTGTATACCCAATACCCCTTTTTTCAAATATATGAAATGATCAAATTTTGCAATAATTTTGTCAGTGATTGTCAAAATGTTAAAATATTGAATAATTTGAGGCTCAAAAGCATGTTTTATGTTTTACGTACCCCTTTCTACGATTTAAGAATTCAAAATCTTCTCTCCTGTTTGAATGTTGAATTAATGAAAGATTTGTGATTTGTGCCTTTTTTTGACAAAATACCCAAAAACCCGACGTGTACCCCTTTCCAGGTGTAGAAAATCGATCGACTTTTCGCTAAAATGTGCCTGGCTTTTGGACGCTTATAGTTCTGATGCTTCAGTACCATCGAAAAAGAAACCACTTGGCATCAAACTTCGTAACCTTATACTTTCCGATGAACTCCGACCCAAAGACCATAAAACACCCATCATGGTCTCTACCACCTTTACCACCCTACATTCAACCATTACGAAAAAATCACATCAACGTTCACAAAGCGACGCCTCAGCCCTTGTTGGTACACGACGTCCTTCAACCACCGATAAACGCCTCTGTATGGGTGACCTCACATCCGGTCGAGCCTTCGATAACGGATGCACCTGTTTCGACAGTTGTCGAAGCGTCGTCAATGACCTACGAGGCAAAAAGACTGAATGCACGTGCTCGGTAAGGGGGTACCCCATCTAAAATATAGTCCGACCCCTTTTCCAAAAATGCTATTTTCGATTCACACACTCCAAAAATGAGTCCTACCCCTTTTAGAACTTTGCGACCCCTTTTAGAACTTTCCGACCCCTTTTCTAAAAATGCGTTTTTAGGCTCCTAGACTCGCCCCCGAGCTTGAATTCATGAAAGCGTTAATTTCAATCGGTAAATTACTGTCTTCTATACCAACGAAGGAAGCAAAAACTACAAGACTAGTAGCGGAATTGACCACACTTAATTTAAATTTGCCGGCTCGTGTTTGGTTACCCCTAGCAACGACCCCACATCACATTGTTAGGATACCACCACAAGTCGGCGCCGTCTTAAATTCCAAAGATAAGGCTCCTTATATTATTTATGTCGAAGTGGTGGAAGTTGATGATTTGCATACGTCAATTGTTACGCCAAAGATATGGCCGACGTTACGTCACACAAAATCTGAAGAGAATTTAGGTGATACGACCTCTTTGTCGGCGTTTAGTATGTGTGGGGGTTTGTGTGATGATAATGATCCTGATTGGAGTCAGGAGGATGATGAAATATCGCAACAGGTAATTTTTGGATGTTTACAGCACGAGGCGAACGAGTGCCTCAAACTATATATTTTTTTTAGTATACGCAATTGAAACGTATAGCTGATCGCGATACGTTGTCACAAATGTCACAAGAATCGAGTGATTCAAGGGAACCCCCGATGTGGATAGCAGCCGGGGAAATACGCCGGCGTTTGTCGGATTCAATTCACGAAGAAAAAAATAAACAATTCACCCATGATCCTCAAGATCCTTCAGCTGCAGTGCTGAAAGAACCATGGCATGATAAAGAGAGACGAATTCGTGAATGTAGCCCATATGGGCATTTAACCTCATGGACGTTACTGTCAGTTATAGTGAAATGTGGCGATGATTTACGTCAGGAATTAATGGCATCGCAACTTTTACAAATGTTCCAGAAAATATGGGAGATGGAACATGTACCATTATGGGTGCACCCATATCGCATACTTTGCCTATCAAATGACAGTGGGCTAATTGAACCCATTTTAAATACTGTCTCACTCCATCAAATCAAAAAACATCGTCAATTGTCACTATTGGAGTACTTTATCAATGAGTATGGACCAATCACATGTGAGGAATTTTTGACAGCTCAGAAAAATTTCGTACAAAGTTGTGCCGCCTATTGTTTGTTTTGCTATTTGATACAAGTAAAAGATCGACATAATGGAAATATTCTACTAAAAAGTGATGGTCATTTAATTCATATCGATTTCGGTTTTATACTAAGTATGTCACCGAAGAATTTAGGATTCGAAACGTCGCCGTTTAAATTAACCGCCGAGTTTGTTGAAGTAATGGGCGGTGATCAGTCGGATATGTTTGAGTATTTTAAGATATTAATTTTGCAAGGATTGATCGCTGCAAGGAAACATATGGATATGATTGTTCCCTTGGTCGAGATTATGAGATCAGGTAGGTTTTTTGTAAAAATTGGATTTTTTTCAAAAACTGTTCATTGTATGTCAATAATTTGGTCATTTTTGGATTCGGCAGGTCGTTTTACGTGAGAAAAGTTGGGTGTTTTAAGTTTATACGAAAAGTTCGGGTGAAGTAGGTTTAACTGTAGTTTGGTGAATTTTGAGAAATGTTAGTTTTTGGTTACAAATTCGGTTTTTGTTGATTGTTTTACGTCGAATAATTTTTTTTTCTTTGAAAAAAGTGGCTGGAACATGGAAAAACAGAAAATTCCACGATTTGACTAAACTTTCGTTCATATTTTTCAAAAGGTGTATCGTACGTGAATAATTCGGTCATATTTGGATTCAGCGGGTCGTTTTACGTAAGAAAAGTTGGCCATTTTAAGTTTATTCGAAAAGTTCGCTCTAAGTAGGTTTGACTGTAGTTTTGTGAATTTTGGAAAATGTTATTTTTTGGTTATAAATTCGTTTTTTGTTGATTGTTTTACGTCGAATAATTTTTTTTTCTTTGAAAAAAGTGGCTGGAACATGGAAAAACAGAAAATTCCACGATTTGACTAAACTTTCGTTCATATTTTTCAAAAGGTGCATCGTACGTGAATAATTCGGTTATATTTGGATTCCGCGGATCGTTTTACGTAAGAAAAGTTGGCCATTTTAAGTTTATTCGAAAAGTTCGCTCCAAGTAGGTTTGACTGTAGTTTTGTGAATTTTGGAAAATATTATTTTTTGATTTCAAATTCGGTTTTTGTGGGTTATTTTACGTCGGATCAATTTTTTTTATTCGAAAAAAGTAGCTAGAAAGTTGAAAAATTGAAAAATATACAATTTGACGTAACATTTGTTCGTATTTTTCAAACAATGCGTTGCAGTTGAATAATTCTTTGAGATATCGATTTAGCGCGACATTTAACGTAGGATGTCTTAACGGTTTTAATTTTACTCGAAAAATTTTGACAATGAAAAAAGTTCGTTTGAGTTAGGTTCGACTGTAGTTTTTAAAAAATTGGTAAAATAAATGTCACTGTTTGTTGTCAAATTCGGTTCTTGTACGTTGTTACTACGTTAAAAAATAGCTGAACTAGAATTATGTTATCATACCGGGTGTCCACAACTTTGCGCCCACCGCCATATCTCGGCTAAAAATGGCGCTAGAGCCTTGAAATTTTCGCTGTACAGGGTGTTTGTAACTTTGTTTCAGGTTCGCAATTGCCGTGTTTCAAATCGGGTGCAGCGACCGTCCAGAATTTGAAGAACCGTTTCCACATGAATATGACCGAGGAGCAGTTACAACTCGAAGTGAATCGTATGGTGGAAGTCAGTATTCACTCATTATCAACGAAACTTTACGACGGTTTTCAATATTTCACAAACGGGATACTTTAAAAAAAATGCTCAATTATATCATAAACACCATGTATAATAATTTTAGTGCGAAATAAAGTGATCTGATTTGCCATGTGAGTGAAGAATACTCAGCGGCCAAAGTGTGGAAGCAAAAAACTTTGTATATATAACATTCCATTTGTACAGTTGTTTTTTAAAAATCTAGTGTTTTTTGTAAATATCTACGTAAAGTTTTAGTGTTGGCTAGATAATTCACGTTATCCATCCATTTTTAAATAAAAATAATATATAAGTATATATTGTATAAATACATGACTGAAATTATATAAAATTAAATGCAAAAAGACTGATGTCAGCAGTAGGCTTTTTGCAGGTGTTATTACAATTTTTTTTCTTGAGTTGGAAACCAATCAAAACTGTGCATGTTTTATTATGAAATTTTTGAATATTGTATTTTATTATATTATCTATGAATTGTATTTCAAATAAACGATAATTAAACAATTACACGATTTTTCCACAACCAGTACAACGGATCCCAGCAAGCGGGTGAGTCACTTTTTATACGTTGTAAAATGTTCTGGACCACGGTTTGAGGCACTTTAACATAAAACAACCGATTTTGTTTAACGAACATATTGTTTGCCAAAACGGGTGAGCGCAAACATGTTTTTATTTACTTCGTAAAAAAAAGGGTAATTACAGAAACCTGTAATGTACGAAAATTTATTTATCAAAATCTAACAAAAACCACATAGAGCGTGCCTCCACTGCTTCCCTTCGTACAATTCGTTTCTTATCGTCCAGTACTTGTCCTAAAACCTTTAAAACGTCAGTTTTGTGAGGCAAAAGCACAAAAATTGGAAACTTAGAAGTGACTTCTTGTAAACACTGAACGGCCAAAATTCGCACTTTCTGAAACAAATATTAGTAAAAACAACTGTTCTATTTTAAATATTTAATTACCATTGACTTTTCATAAGTTGCCAATTTTAGAAATCTTGTCAAAAAAATCCCCAAATTTTCCTCAACAACTTGTTCCTTAGTTGTGATAAAATCGCGAATTAATTGCAAAATCACAATAAGAATCTCATGATTGGTGGTGTGGTCAAGACACAAAATAATTAATTTCGAAATCTACGACAAATTAATTAATTGGTTAAATTAAATTAGAAGTATTACTTTTCTAAATTGGACTAAAACGGCCGGTTTTGGTGCAAACTCTAGTAAATATCCAAGACCTAATAAATACGAATTCTTCTCGGGACTGTGATTCGCACTTAATTTATTCGTAACAATCGTAAAAAACTTCTGTTGGTACAAAAAACTGCAAGTTAATTAATTAAAATTGATTAGGTAATTAATAATGGACTTACGCAATATTGCAATGACTTTTGGTACTTAACGAATCAGAATTGGACATAATTGTGCGAAAACACGGAGCTATACTTTCATCTCTCTCCAAATAATCGATTAACTAAAGCGGAAAATTAATTAATTAACGATTGAGCTAACGCAATTAATTGCCTACTTTTGTGGTCCAGAATGTTCCTAATTCGTGATTACGCATAATTAACGCTTTTGTGAGCCATGACGTAAGGATGGGGTCGGTTTTAGGGTCAAACCGGTCCAGAAAATCCCTAATTACGTCATCTAGAATTAATTGTAATTAATTAATTCAAACAATTAATTACAATACCGTTGGGACATTTGTTCAAAATATTGGCCACAAGTTCTATGGCTGTTTGACGCTTCGAATTATCACCCTCCCTAATTATAAATTCAATTAACTCGCTTAAAATTTCGTAATTAATTGCAACATCGCGCCTTAAACACGTCAAAACCCCACTAAGTAAAAAAATATCCTCAATTTTAATTCGACTTAATTCGTTTCGAATCAATTCATTTTGTTTTTCACTTGACATTCGACCAATCACAACTTTCAAAATATATGCAATTGTTTCGTGACACGTGTCACTCGTCAAAGCCAACTCGATCAAGACGTTTGTGATATTTCGTGCGTTTAAAACATCAAAAATCGCCTCACAATCGTTAAATTTGTTTAAAACTTTCTGTAACGTATTTATTGCACGATTTTTCAAAATCAAATCGATCAAATGTGCCGTGAAAAATTTTTGATTTATCAAGGTCACGCACAAGGCGTCTAGATAAGTACAGTTAACTGTATTACCGACCACGTACGTGGCAACTTCGTTCGGGTAATCACGTGCTAAACGTTCAAGACATTGTAAAATAGCGCCCTCTTGTTGTGGCACTTGTAACAATTTGGCGTAGTTTTGGTAAAGTGACAGTCGGATGTGTTCGGGTAGTTTCGGTGAAACGTCACGCAAACACTCGAAGGCGATTGGTGAGTCAGATTTTACGAGTAAAACGGGTATTTCCCCCAGAAATTCTAAATCACTGGCTAGTTTATATAAATCGGTTAGTAGGCGCATTATTGGTGTTTTTTCTTTAGTGTTGGCAATATTGTACAAGTTTGTTAATATGGGGACGGTTTCACGTGCTACAAGGTTGGCAACACTGTCCGATGCGTTGGCAACACTGATTATTAGGCGTGCCGACGGTTGGTATAACTGTGAGTCGGGTAAAAAATTTCCCTTGATTGTATCGCAGATGTCTTTGACTGTTTCTGTCAATTTTGGGTCACGTGTGTTTTTTATGACAGCTGTCAGTGTTACCAAACAGGCGTTTTGAATCGTTGGGTTGGTCGTTTGGAACAGTTCTTTTTGTAAGAGTGGCCACACTGTGCTTGGTGAAATGTCAAAAGTGACAAATGATAGTTCCTAAAAGTTGTTTAGTCTACGGTCGGGTCTTAAAACAAGCCTACTTACTATAAGTCGTAATGAATCCAATTTTGCGATTTCAAGTGACGAATCGAATTTTTCTAAAGCTAATTGAAGAGAGAATTCGGCAAATTCTGGAACAGAGACGAGGCAAAAGGCGAGCTTTTCTGCAAGGTTATTTCTTGTTATGCCCTGTAAAAAATTATTATTGATTGTCGTTTAATGGGGGTAAAAGGGGGCACATTTTCGTCCTGTGGCGGAGCCCTAAAATCAACCGGAAAATAACAGGCCAGTACTTCGAAAGCCTCCTCTGCCAGGTGCCCCAATTTGACTTTTCGTAAAAATTTCGGAAACCAATCTAAAAGAAAAATTAAATTTTTGGGGCTGCGTTCGCCATCAACCGCCGAAATAACACCGTAGACAAAGTCGGGCCCCATTTCGTCCAATTCTGCAACAAAGACTGATTTTTAATTTATTAAGGGGGCCCTTAAACCTGGCCAAAATTTCTCCAAACAAGTCTCGAAAATTTGATAAATTGCTAATCTATCGTTTTCTTGTTGTTGTTGGCAGGAGACATTGTGGAACAGTTGGACCAGAAACAGGGCAGGGCCCCCTTTTGGGGCCCTCTCGCACCGAATTAATGACACGAAACCGCGCAAAACGGCCGGTAACACCTAAAAGAGCCCCCAATTAAGTGATAGCCCCCTTGTTAACGCACGTACAAAATGATTGTCCTTAAGCCGGTCCGTGTAAAACTGGCACATGAATTTTAATTGATTTTCGTCCAAAATATCAGGGGGCAAAGTCTCAATGACACGTGTCAGTACCCACATGCCCAGCTCGCGCCCCTTGGGGCTCGAATCAACAAGGAGCCCCCCTAAGTCCTCAACCAGGCCCAACAAGGTGACTTGACCCGATTCAAGTGCTGGAAATTGAGGTTATGTCACGATTTGGGGGCACTTGTACGTACCAAGGGCCAATTCGTGGCATTTTTCGGCAAATTCCGCATCATCTATTGTTACATTTTCAAAATTTTTGCTTAAATTCGTCGCCATCATAACCTCACTTTTTGACAGATGACAATTGACATTGACAAGTAAAACACAGGACCGTAATTAAATTTTTATTGACTCAATATTGTTCGCCCATTAGTAATACAACCAGGGCCGTCCAGCCCGTAAAGGGCCTACAACCACTCCCCTCCCCCGTTTCGTCATTATACTGTTCCCACAAATAACCCGTTTTGAAATATTGCGTCATCACGTTTTTAATCACATTTTCCCGCAATTCTTTATAAATCGCGTTGGCTTTGTCCCGATAGGGGCCCTCCGTATTGGCGTAGAAATACAAGGACCGGACTGCAAGAAAATTGATATTTATCCAAATTTGGCCCCTCCAATATGGCGGATCGTGTTCGGTGTTACGTTTCATATACAGGGGCGAATTTTTAGATAGTGACCTTAACCCGAATTTCGTCCATAATAAATCAGGATTTCGAAGGTCATCCAAAATTTGGCCCAATTTTAACGAATCAGAATCAATTATTTGTAACAAGAAGGGAAATAGGCTGACGTAACCAAAAGTCGAGTCAACCAATCGGTATTCGGGATTTTTCAAGGTCACACGTACCATTTCCATGTTTTGGTTTTGTGACCTTGGTAACGGTTTCGGACGTTTTAACTTGACAGAATCAGTGTGGTAACCATAATCTGCGTAACGTGATGCATAATTCGACCAGTGTAAATTATCCAATAGGAAATTGTCTTTCAAATAATCGGCCGTTTGTTCGTATTTGTAACCATCACGGTCTAACAGTGTTGCCAAACGTGCTAAAGTATCACTAGCTATGGCAATCCAGCAGTATAGATCAACATGGTATTCGGCTTCTGTCGGATGTGACGCTCGTGGATAATCGTCAAGGCCCGAAGTTAAAGTTTTCGGATTCAGCTCACGATTGGTTGTTGCGTCACGCCCCCTCCACCGGTACATGCCAGGCCCCGCCCCTTTCTGGGTGGTGTTAAACCACGCAAACCACGCCTGTAACCTTGGATACAACCGTTCCAGTGTTGCCAAACGTCCCTCACTCAACTTATCGTAATATTTACGCAAAATGTATTGCAAGGTTAGGAAGAAAGTAGGCGGATTTGCGTTAGTATTTCGTTGGACGATAAATTCTTCGGGTATTTTCGCTAGTGCTTCAACACCGAGGATTTGTTCACGGGGGATCCACCCTTCAACGTTCATCAAATCGAACCAATGACTGATGATGTCAAGTTCAAGGTCAAGGTCCCACGTTGCGATAAGAAAACCATGGAAACCTTCGTCCCATAGAAAACCACGAGGGAAAAAACTACGAGATGGGACTGCTGTGTATAAAGGGGCGTGCCAATAGTGCACCGGTTCTTTGGTGTAGAAACTTTGCACTTTGGAAGTGCCGTAGAAATAGCCAATGCCTCCAAGCATGTTACTGAGGGCCGATTGGGCGAAGGTGACCTCCTTAGGGCCATAACTACAAAAAAGTCAAAGTTGGCCAATTTGGATAAAAACAAGTGCCCGCGATTGAGTTAGGCCTACTGGTCGAAAGTATAGAAATTTTTGGAAATCCGACCACAAACAAAAAAGTTACAAGCAAGAATATGATAAAAGCCGCTCTGGTCAAAGTTGGCCGATTTGGATAAAAACAAGTGCCCGCGATTGCGTCAGGCCTACTGGTCGAAAGTATAGAAATTTTTGGAAATCCGACCAAAAACAAAAAAGTTACAAGCAAGAATATGATAAAAGCCGGTCTGGTCAAAGTTGGCCGACTTGAATAAAAACAAGTGCCAGCGATTGCGTTAGGCCTACTGGTCGAAAGTATAGAAATTTTTGGAAATCCGACCACAAACAAAAAAGTTACAAGCAAGAATATGATAAAAGCCGCTCTGGTCAAAGTTGGCCGATTTGAATAAAAACAAGTGCCAGAGATTGCGTTAGGCCTACTGGTCGAAAGTATAGAAATTTTTGGAAATCCGACCACAAACAAAAAAGTTACAAGCAAGAATATGATAAAAGCCGCTCTGGTCAAAGTTGGCCGATTTGAATAAAAACAAGTGCTAGCGATTACGTTAGGCCTACTGGTCGAAAGTATAGAAATTTTTGGAAATCCGACCACAAACAAAAAAGTTACAAGGAAGAATATGATAAAAGCCGGTCTGGTCAAAGTTGGCCGATTTGAATAAAAACAAGTGCCCGCGATTGCGTTAGGCCTACTGGTCGAAAGTGTAGAAATTTTTGGAAATCCGACCACAAACAAAAAAGTTACAAGCAAGAATATGATAAAAACCGGTCTGGTCAAAGTTGGCCGATTTGAATAAAAACAAGTGCCAACGATTGCGCTAGGCCCACTGGTCGAAAGTATGAAAAATTTTCAAAATCGGACCAAAAACAAACAAATAATTACCCTTTTTTGTGTAATCCGAAGGTATCCTCAAACCTTTGTCCAAACCTGGCCACGTGCCAAGCTAAAGCCTTACTGTATGTTTCCCCCACTAGAGTATCCTGTCTTGTGCCGAAACTACCCGATTCAAAAACGACATCGATCGAAAACGGGACTTTACCCGTTAATTGTACGGCAACGAAATTCGGTTGTGCCTACAATATTTTTTCTACTACCGTGCACTCAATTCAATTGATCAAGTGGCCCGTGATTTCGAAATTATGTTCATCGGGTGATTAGTTTGAACACAACTTTTGCCATTTATTAAGGGATTGGCAGTAGTTTAGTATTGGCGGGAATTTCAAATTTTCGAAATGACTGGCCACTTAATTATTTAAAAAAGGGCGTACTTTTCCGGTGCCCGTTTCCGGGAGTATTTCCCCGCCCAGGACAATCCGTCTGGGGGAATTTGGTTTGTCCTGTGCCAGTCTTAGTGACCCCACCACTGTTTCTTTAAGTAGGTGAAGTCCCGGAGCTATCGTGCTTAAAAACGATTCATGACTCACAACACCGGAATTATTCGTAAACTTAATCGTAAATTCCCCTAAACCGGTACTTTCCCCTTTAATTCCGGTAAATTTCGTTGCAGAATTTGTAAGTGAGATAAAACCTTTCGTTTCCTCATCTAACGCTGTATACCAGATGAGTGAAACGTCCTCACTTGCGCCAGGCTGTAAAACGTAATTACCAAACTCGCAAAAAATCCCTAACTTTTTACTTTGGTAACACTGATGCGAGCCGTCCAATCGCCTCCGTGATTCCCCCCAAGTCGTTTAACAAACGAAGTATCAATAGTATAGCCCCCATCGACAATTTCCTGTACCCCAAAATTACCACCATCATGTTTAACCCATCCGTATTTTTCCAACCCATCACCTTGTTCACACCAATGACGTATACCATCGCCCCCTGGACGCAACCTTTTGGGGAAATACCACATCAAACCGGTGACCAGTGACGTAGGGTCACGTGTTTTCAGCCCGAAGTAAAGTCCCGGTCTGTACGACCCCCAAAATTGTTCGGGGACTTGTAGCCCACTTCTGACAACCATCTAAAACGAAAAGTTACCAAAAGTCAAGTGTACCAATTGCACCTTTTTATCGTCGAATGGGGTATTGACACGTGTCTCCAAATACCCCATGTACCCCAAAGACACCGCAATCCCCAGCACAATACAACCGATGATTTGCTTCCAGTATGAAAGGAGACTAGTGGATTTTGATGATCGGTTGTTGGTAGAGTTACTACCGTTGCTGCTGCTACTGTTTGTGCCTTTATTGGGGTCAGAGGAGCCCTGAATGCGTCTCTGACGTGCCATTTGAGGTTAGGTTTTAGTGACACTCAAAAATTGATTTCCAACCCGACTTAACTACACTGGGAGTTTAAAACAGCACGGGGAAGAGATTTTCATTGATTGTTCCGCTTTTTTGTGCCAATTTCGTGTTTTATTGCTGATTTTTTATCGACAATTGTTGTACTACCAGTGGTACCAACCGAGTGATAAAGGCCGGTTTTAGCCCGATTTTGGGCGTTTTTCGGGTCAGCTGCAACTCGTGGGACTACTTTATGTCCAAGTGGGCCCTTATTTGTGATTATTTGCGGGTTATACGCCCAAATTTATTATTTCATGTAGTAATCTAGTGATTTTCGGTGGGTCCTGTTGGTGTTCAGTTTTGACAGTCTAGTGGGAAATGTAGCCGGTTTTCGCTCATTTTCCACAGAATTTGGCCGAAAACGTGTGAAAATCTTAGTGAAAATTGTTGGTTTAGTGTGATTAGTGATGTAGGAATGTACTCAGGTAGTGATTCCACCGAATCCCAGACCTACCCTCAATGGGCACTCAACCCATCAACTTACCAAAACATGACCAACGAGCAAGTGGATTGGGCCGCTTTGGCCCAACAGTGGATCATAATGAAGGAAGCGGGGCCCCCACCTGTCATTTCGAGCGAAAAAGCCCCCAAAAATGAGGGGGGCGAAGCCCCCATGGACGTGGAAGACAAAGACGAATCGCTTGAATGGCACACACAGAACGAATGGAGTTGGAATGCGCAAAACCAGCCGTGGGGGTGGACGCCCCCCATGGGGGTGCCGCCCCCCGTGCCCCTCAAACCCCCACTATTGCCCACGCCCGCCAACTTTAATTATAACGCGCCCCCTGAAAGCGTCAACGACAACGCCAATTTCACAGGGTAATTAATAATCAATCGGTCGGCTGTTTTCGGATCTGTCAATCGGTGGCGCGAAATTTGAATTTTTTGTTAAAATCGACCCTCAACCGACTTGAAACATGAATTTTCCATTGTTGTGTCATTACTTTTGCTCGAATAAGTGATTTTCTGGCAATAAAATCAATTTTTGGGGTTAAATCAACCGTTCGGGTGCATTCGGTTGTGTTCGCCTGACGGCGCGAAATTTGAATTTTTGCCCCAATTTTGGTCTTTTAGCTACTCTACTGTACCCCAAAATGACTATTCGTCCGGTTATTGGACTTCTGCCGGAAGTTCGAAACAAGTAAAACCACACAATCGACGATTTAGTAAGGTTAATGTTCCACGACCGGTACAACCCCTAATTAATGAAACACAGCCAACTTTGGATGCCACAAAACGTAAACAATTGCCGGCTTGGATACGTGAAGGTTTGTATTTTGTTTTGTTTGTTTGGGTCATCACGTGATACAAATACTGGTCCAGGATTGGAGAAAATGGAACGTGACAAATTGAAGCAATTGGAGCGCGAGAAGGAGAAACAAGAGAGAGAGGAATATAACGAGAAAATGAAACAGAGCGAGAAGGAAACAATGGAGATTTTAAAATCGACGATTAAAGAACAACAAAAGTGCAAATTTGTGAGTTGGCCGTGGTTGATTATTGTGACATTTTCATCGTGTTTTGTTATTAGGAAAGTGATAACGAATCGGACGACGATGACAAGAAGGCTGTGGAACCAGTGCTGACACCTGCCGAACAAGTAACTAAATCATTGTTGCCAACTGTTCCTAACCAAATGTTTCCAGATGATGAACGTGAGAAGGACCATGACCGAAATACTTCTCAAAGTGACGAATCGTGAAATTGAAAATATCTGTCGTGAGGAATTGCAACGTTACCACAAAAAACACAAAGGTATCGGTATCCAACGGCCATTATGTAAACAATCAAATAAAAAAAAATTGATAAAAATTTGTTTTTTGTGATTCCCCGAATTTTGTTTTTTCTGTAAGACTGTTAGCAGGGTTTTAATGTAAACTTCAGCTTCAGATCGTCGCGTTTCTGCACCCAGCGGTGCCAACGTAACGACGAAACTTGGTAAGTCACCAAAATCCCTAAAAAACGATTTTATTCTCAAACTGTGAGCGAAAACAAATTGAGAATAATTTTTTCAAAAAAAAAAAAAACAAACAAACAATGATTGGTTCATCTGGTGACAGGTTTGGGGATTTATGGCGGTTCAGGAAGTAGCAGTAGTGACAACAGTGGTGACGAAAAATCCCCAGAACGTAAAGATTCCGATACAGAACTGAAGGTTGATTTATTAATTATTATTATAATTGAGTTATTTTGTGCGATTTTCAGGACAGTATTAAGCGCAAAAAAGCCGAATTCAGTAAAACCGAACGCGAAATCGAGGACAAGTTGGCTGTGGCTGCCGAAAGAAAACAATCACCGGTCACACGTTCCCCCACTCCTGAAAAAACAAACGATAATCACAACACACAGGTAGACGCGAAATCTCAAGGTCAGTAATTGAAACAAAACACTATCGGTACACGCCTACGTAGTTTTTTTTTGGGTGTGTTGTTAATTTTGTTATTCACAGGTCGGAAACAAACGACGAAAAAACGAATCGTTCGTTCGTCTTCGTCGAGTTCGTCGCGAAGTCGGTCGACGACACCCGAAAAAAGCCGACGTAAAAAACGCTACTCACGAAGGAGTAGGTCCAGGTCGAGGTCATCGTCTTATCGGAGACGGAGGTCAAGGTCAAGGTCACGCCGGCGCAGCCGCAGGTCAAGGTCACGGAGTGGTGGTAGGGGTAAGAGGTCGCGCCGGCGCTGAAGTGTTCGATTTTGTTTTGTTTTATGTATATAAGTGTCTTCCTAGCAATAATTAATAAAGTGTTTAGTTGAGGTTTCAAGTGAATGTAACGATTTTCATTTGCTGAATAAATATAAGCGAGCCTTATTTAAGTGTTTTATTGAGTGTCGGTAATGTAGGGATCTTTCACCACGTAACCGACGGTTTTATAAATAGTTTTGCACCTTGTTACAATTTTACTTGCCATATCTCTGTTCACACTTATTAAACCGGTATAACAAATGGATAAAAGTCTCAAGTGTGATGTTGTGGTGCGTTTGCAAGGTTAGAAATTCAGTCACTCGAATTTGCCAGGGTGGGTAACCGTACAAACTGAAAGTTTTGCCACAACACACCCCCAAATCGGGGTCAGGGAACTCAAACTGTTTTAAAAGTTCTGTTTCAAACTGTAACAAATCACTGTTGGCAGCACTGGCCATGTTTTTCGTAACGTTGGCAATGGCTCCACGGCCGTCTTTCTCCCCCAACAGTTTGACGTGAATTTTGCGCCCTTTGTAGCCATTTTTGTGGACGAAATCAGGCCGGCTGTGCCAAATCACGTGATCCTCTTCATTTTTTTTCTCTTCGACAAGTTGGCGTAACTTATCTTCACATAACCGTAACGACCCTAAAACCAACTTTACGCTTATCAACAACAATTGTGATAACAAGACGAACCTTTATAATCGTAGAAACTGATAAATGTGATCCGGGCCGACAAACACCACAAAATCAAGTTGGCCAAGTCTTTCACAGCCGGCTCTTCGTTGCCAAGCAACACGGTTAGATGTGTAGGGATTTTGGTGATTTTTTTGGGGCGGTTGTCGATCTCGTGACACAGAAAAATGAGGATTTTCTGACGAAAAATTGATGCAATTATTTCGTAAATTGTGTAAATTATGTTCAAGGTTAGGTAACACGCGCGGTGGATCACAGACGGGGACTTTTGGTCCATTTTTACACTAATTTTTATTCACATAATAGCACGTTTTAAGGGTTTTTTTAAATCTCGGCAAGTGCGAGATTAAAGAACATGAGACACGGTGTCATAAAAAGCCCCACCACTTTGACGTTTGGTTTGACAGGTGAGTGGGTGGTGGCAACACTGACGTCACGAAAAAAAACTAAAGTTCCGACACACATTATTTAATTACTACGTTTTTGTTTCATTTTGCGTTTTTACGACCGCAATTATCAATTAAATATTATTAATTGGCGGTTGGTAAAATAGAAACCTGTCACGTCAAATTCCTACTTTACCGACATCAATAAAAGACAAGACTTAATTTCATGAAAAATGTATTCCTTCACTGTTAAAAGCGTGCAATAACACAATAAAATCATCAATGTCCATTGTACGGGCCCGCTTTTGTTCCCCCTCCACTTGTTTTAAAACCTGCTCCACTTTTTCCTTAATATTAAAACCAGGCGGTATTTCTTTATTATTAACACTACAAAACGACTTGTAATTCTTGTCAAGTGTTGCCAAAACCACCGATTGTCTAAAGGCAGCCCCCAGAGTTTTATTTTTCCTTGAAAAGGCAATTCTTGTAAGTCCGTCCCATTCAGTGTATGAAATAGGTGGCGGTGGATTCCTCGGTTCAATTCTAACCACAGCTGACTCAACCTTAAATAATGACAATGTTGCCAACCGAAATTCACCCAAGTAATACCAACCTTAGGTGGCGGCCTAAAATTATTTTTCCCCACTTTCATCAACATATCAACACGGGCCAAAAGCTGCGTATTGATAGACAATCGACAGTAGAGCTTGTCCCCAGGGGCGGCAACCAACCGATCAGCAAATTCCTTTTGAAACATCAGAACAGCACACCGAAAAAACGGACGGTGTAAAAGTAGCTTAAACACCAAAGGTGACGAGATTTGGTAAGGAATATTGGCCACACAAACGCTAAAAAAGGGCAATTCTGTCTTCAAAACATCACCGATCAGAATTTGCAACTTGGACTTGAAAGGGCTATTCTGGACCCTTTTTTGCAATTCGGCCACCAATCGGTGGTCAATTTCACACGCAACGACCTGTTTTACACTTTCAAGCAGTTTTAAAGTCAAGTTTCCGGTCCCAGGGCCGATTTCTAGGACGGTGTCGGAGGGCTTAAGGGCCGCCTTGTCCAACATTGAGGTTATGACAAGGGGGTTCTTGAGGATGTGCTGACCGAACGACTTGTTGAAAGTGATGCCTTGCTTGGCCACAGCGGCGTGAATACGCGATTTTTTCTCCGACTTGACTTTTGGCATTTTGAGGTTAGGTCACGCTGACATGTGGTCAAACGAATCGAGGTTTTTGCAAAAAATTACACTCAAGAAGTAGAAAAGGCGTCCGAAACGACACTAAATGCACTCAAATCGTTCGGACGATGGTTTAGTTGAGAATTTAATTAATTTTAGTTAATGGTGCTGCAACCAGCAATACACTAATTTGTATTGTAGGCAACCAGTAACGCACACATCGAATTGTTGAATTTTTATCACTGTTATCACTACGATTACTCAAATGATTCATTTATTGTATCTACTATAACCGGCCAATAATCACTGGCATTTTGTGGTCAAGGTCAAACGCAGCTTATCCCCACTACCTGACGCTTTAACCAGTTCTCAACTTTCTTTATCGTGGTCATAAAGTGGAGTAATTCCCCGAGTTGTTGATTCATTTGTGTGTCCGTTAAATATGGAAACAAAAGTGTTAAAACTACTCGAAGTACTGTTGCGTGAAACTAATGAAATCAAACAAAAGCTCAACAAGTTGGAAGCCAGGTTAGACAACCAGCAATACATCGACCGAATCTTTGGTGATATTCATCGTTATTTTGCCAACAATGACGCAAAAACGGGTAATTCACCCGGAAATGATTCTATTCTTAAACAAGAGGTGCCACCGAATGCTGTAAATGTTGTCACAAACACTGGTAAAATAAATTAAAAAATGACTAAATAATGTTTTGCCAATTTTTAGAACCTGAAATTGTTAATATTGACTTGAAAACGTGCGAAATGTCGATTGATGATTTAAAATCGCTGTTGAAATACACTCTAGTTGGGGAAATCGGGCCTTCACATGCCCCCACATTCAAAATGGCGGTCAAAGTGAATGAAGAAATTTTTTACGGAAAAGGAAATTCCAAACAAAGGCCTCGGGATGACGTAACGCAAGTTGTTTACAATTCATTTTGCAAAAATAAAGTTAAATTAACAGTCGAGGATAAAAACAAGGGTAAAAAACCGGTTTACTATTAATTTTTTTGTGAATTTGTTGTATTTTTAGTGCCACAAAACGTGATAATTGACTTATCTAAGTTAAACAAATCAACAATTACTCTCGATTATCTCAAACCTTTGTTAAAATTCACTTTAATCGAACAAATCGGGCCGTCACATGCGCCCACATTCAAAATGGCGGCCAAAGTGAATGGAAAAATGTTTTTCGGAAATGGCGGTTCGAAACAAAAAGCTCAAACCAGTGTCACTCAATTTGTTTTACAATCGCTGAATCAAAAACTAATTAATGATTTAATAAACGTCCAAATTGAACCAATGACAGTGAAAACTGATCCAAAATACGTCGAAAAAATTCATTCCGTACTCAAATATCGCCAAATCGAGCAAACAGGACCCGACCACGCCCCCACATTCAAAATGGCCGCCAAAGTGAATGACAAACTTTATTACGGAGTAGGTGGTTCCAAGGTCAAGGCTCAAATGAACGTCCTTGAACAAGTTTTGGGGGAACTACTCAAAACGCAAAAACAAAAACAACACGAAGAGATTAAGTCGGTTTCGGAGACAAAAAATGTGAAACTATCACCAACAAAAATGCAAAACACTGCAAAATCCCTAAAGTATGTCACATCAGCGCTGCAGTACAATTTCGTGGGAACCACCGGCGCCATGTTTAAAATGGCGGCCAAGGTCAACGGCAAAATCTACACCGGCCTTGGAATTTCGAAAACAAAAGCCAGACTAGACGTTGCCAAACAAGTCCATATGTCACTATTAAGTCAATCAAATGAATGCCAACAACCGGAAACGGAAACAAAAGCTGCCGCTTTTATCAACCGACTTTACCCCAGCGCCATCTACACGTGCACTGAGACACGAAACGACACTGGAACGGAATTTACTATTATTATCACTATAAATAATCAACAATTCGTAGGAACCGGTAATTAACACACGAAACAAATTAAATAAGGCGGGAATTGTTTACAGGTCCGAGTAAAAAAATCGCGAAAAAAGCGGCCGCCTTTTCGGCCCTCACTGGCCTTGGGAATCCCCCAAAAACACAAATAAACACCGTCGCAAAACCGGAATTGTTCCGAAGGTCTTGGTAACATACCGAATTTTTTCTCCAACTTTTGGTGTTTTTTTTTTTTAGGTTAGTTGAGGAGAAAATCGCCTCAGTGGTGAGCCAAACGCCACAATTTGCTCGTTATAAAGTGGGCGCTGGAATTGTGATGACGCGACATGGTAACTTTTTAGATTGTGATGTGGTAGCAGTGGCGACCGGCACGAAATGCATCCGGAGTGAGAAAATCACCAACAGTGGTGCCAACCTAAACGACATGCACGCCGAAATTTTAGCACGGAGGTGTTTAATTGATTTTTTCTACGACCAGTTGGAGTTAAATTGTAAAGAATCGATTTTTGAGCGAAATGGAACGAAATTTCGCCTTAAAGACGGGATTGAGTTTCATTTGTTTGTTGATACGACCCCCTGTGGCGATGCTAGTGTTTTTAGCCCCCGAAACGAGGCTAGAAAGCAGGGATTTTTGCGCGTAAAAATGGAAGCAGTTGGTGGTGCAATTCCCACGAAAAACGAACGAATTTTCCGGGAAAAAAAACTATTAACAATGTCTTGTTCGGATAAAATTTGCAGATGGAACGTCCTAGGGCTCCAGGGGGCCCTTTTGTCCAATTTCCTCGACCCCATTTACCTCAAATCGGTGATTTTGGGCAATGTCATTCACGAATCGCACTTACAGAGGTGCCAACCACCAAATAACCAACAAAAAACGTAAAAATGTGATTCTAGGGCGATTTACGGACGTGTCAAGGACACACTTGTCAATCTCCCCTCTCCCTATCGCTTGAATACCCCCACCACGTTTTTTCTCCCCTCCACGAGACAAAGCTCCGCCTCAATCCCAAATTTTGCGATCACGTGGTCGAAAAACAACCAACAGTGTGAGATTATCAATTCCAGGACGGGAATGACAGAATTGGGCCCGTCCAAGGTTTCGAAACAAAGGTTTTTCCAAAGATTTGGGACCCTCAGTGAGAAAATTTGGGGGAAAAAATTGGAGGTTATGTACATTGAGGCGAAATTTTCGGCTTGTGAATATAACGTAAGAAAAATGATTGATGTAATGACTTTTTATTTATTTTTGTCTTCATTTAGAGTGCCAAAAATTCAATAAATGAGGCGTTTAAGAGGGCAAATTTGGGCAACTGGATTACAAAACCTATCGAACGTGAAATATTTACATTAAAACAGTAATTGTATTTTTATGTATTTTTTTACATTTATAATAAAGTTTTTTACAAAATAAAAATTAACATGTTGAAGTATCGATGAAGTATTCGTCAGGAATGACTTTATTGACATGGTGGGACTAGAAAAACGTTACGAATTTTTATATATTTTTTACAAGTAAAGTGAATCAGAACGTGCATTGTTGATTTAATGTGGAAGTTGATGAATATGTAAATGTTAATAATCTAAACTTGTCAAGTAGTCGGCTCTTTATCAAGTGGCCATCATTCAATTAACGCACTCAAATTGATTAAATAACATTTGCATTGCGTTCGATTTTTCTCTAAAATTAACTAAACAATGACGTCATTTCAACCCTTTTTCGTCTCCTCATTGTCTCATTTTCACTTAATAAGTTTCATCGAAGAAATGTAATTGTCATCTAATAAATGCCGATTGCACCTGAAAGCTGATTTAATTGAAATTCGTCCAAGTTAACATATTTTTTCCCACTTCTCTCTTATTCTCTTTAATAATATTTATTGATGCGGCATAAATCACTGACTGATTTACGAATTTGCTCGTGTCTTTACAAAGATTTGTACAAACACACACCCACATATGTGTTATAAGCGTTTCAAAGCGATAAAAATTGCATTAATTCCAACTATAAAGTTGAAAAATTTTATGACAGTTCGGGGGTACAAATGTCTCTTGTGGCATGTTTTGAATCCAAATTAGCAAACTTTCGGGCAAGAATTTCACTTTTTTTTCGAATTTTTATCAAAGTAACAAGGTTTTTGCTAAAAACTTCGCCAGGAATGACTTTATCAATATGGTGGGACTAGAAATTGACTGAAATGTAGTTGTGCCATGTCGATAAAAAATCGTAATAAAATTTTTAATTGCCTTAAAACTGTCACAACTTGTTTAATTCTGAAATAAATTAATTATTTGAACAAAACACTTCAAAACTACTTTATTGTTGTGGTAAGACTACAAAATAAAAAAAATTTCTTGTTGGAAAGTTTAATAAACAATAGAAAATTAACATTATTTCGAAAATCTTTAATTAAAATAATTGAGCAAAACCATGTCGATAAAATATTCGTCAGGAATGATTTTATCAACACGGTGGGACTAGAAATTGACCGAAATATAGTTGTACCATGTCGATAAAAAATCATAATAAAATTTTTAATTGGCTTAAAACTGTCACAACTTGTATAATTCTGAAACAAATTAATTATTTGAATAAAACGCTTTGAAACTACTTTATTGTTGTGGTAAGACTACAAAATAAAAAAAATTCTTGCTGGAAAGTTTAATAAACAATAGAAAATTAACATTATTTAGAAAATTTTTAATTAAAATAATTGAGCAAAACCATGTCGATAAAATATTTATCAGGAAATGACTTTATCAACATGGTGGGACTAGAAATTGATCGAAATATAGTTGTACCATGTCTATAAAAAATCCTAATAAAATTTTTAATTGCCTTAAAACTGTCACAACTTGTATAAAATTCTGAAACAAATTAATTATTTGAACAAAACACTTCAAAACTACTTTATTGTGATGGTAAGACTTGAAAATAAAAAATAAACTTATTTGAAAGTTAAAAAATCAACAGAAGTTCAACATTATTTCGATAATTTTTAATTAAAATAATAGAGCAAAACCATGTCGATAAAATATTCGTCAGGAATGACTTTATCAACATGGTGGCACTAAAAATTGACCGAAATATAGTTGTACCATGTCGATAAAAAATCGTAATTAATTTTTAATTGCCTTAAGACTGTCACAACTTGTATAAAATTCTGAAACAAATTAATTATTTGAACAAAACACTTCAAAACTACTTTATTGTGATGGTAAGACTTGAAAATAAAAAATAAACTTATTTGAAAGTTAAAAAATCAACAGAAATTCACCATTATTTCGAAATTTTTTAATTAAAGTAATTGAGCAAAACCATGTCGATAAAATATTCGCCAGGAATGACTTTATTAACATGGTGGGACTAGAAAGAAATTGACCGAAGTATAGTTGTACCATGTCGATAAAAAATTGTAATACATTTTTTAATTGCTTCAAGACCGTCACAACTTGTACTATAATTCTGAAATAAATTATTTATTTGAATAAAACGCCTCAAAACTACTTTATTGTTGTGGTAAGACTACAAAATAAGAAATTATCTTATTTGAAAGTTTAAAAAACAACAGAAAATTAACATTATTTAGAAAATTTTTAATTAAAGTAATTGAGCAAAACCACGTCGATAAAATATTCGTCAGGAATGACTTTATCAATATGGTGGGACTAGAAATTGACCGAAATATAGTTATACCATGTCGATAAAAAATCGTAATGAATTTTTTAATTGCCTTTAAACTGTTACAACTTGTATAATTCTGAAATAAATTATTTATTTGAATAAAACGCTTTAAAACTACTTTATTGTTGTGGTAAGACTACAAAATAAGAAATAAACTTATTTGAAAGTTAAAAAATGAACAGAAATTCAACATTATTTCGATAATTTTTTATCAAATAATTGAGCAAAACCACGTCGATAAAATATTCATCAGGAACGACTTTATTAACACGGTGGGACTAGAAATTGACCGAAACATAGTTGTACCATCTCGATAAAAAATTTAAAAAAATATTTTTCTTCGGGTAAAAAATTGTAAACCACATCGATAAAATATTCATTAAAGGAGTCACTTTATCAACATGATTTGGCTAGAAAAACCCGAAAAACAATAATTTTTCACGGAATTTAATAAATGTTTTGCTTGAAAACTGTCACAACTTGTTGCATGTAAACGTGCTAAAAGTGGTCACGTCCTCAAGTGATTGTAATAAAAGGCAACATTGCTGAATAAAAAATGAGAACACGATGTGGATTAGTTACACTTTTTGATGTGTAAGTGAAGAGGCGTCGCGACGCAGGCGCCATATTTGTGCGAGCGCTAAAACCGATCAACTATATAAAGGATAACTCCGTGTTATTAGCATTCTTCCTAGTGGTGGCATCTTCAACAGTCGAACACTTTTAAACCAAGTAAGTTTATTTTTTTTTTACCGAAATTTAAAAAACTCAATTTGCAATTTTCAAATGAGACGAGAGAAATGTGCAATTCCATTACAGTGTGGCAACTTCAAAGAGATACTCTAATTGAAGGGAATAAGAAAAATTGCATTGTTTTATCGATTTGGTCGGACTTAATTTTTTTTGTGTTAAATCAACGGGAAAATTACAATTTTGAAATTATTTAAACAAGAATTTCGTTATTGCATTTTTTTCGTAATTGGTGAGTTATTTTTCTAATAAAAATTTATTGCTACGGTAGGACTAACATGACAAAAACTTACTCTTTATTACGTTTTTATTGGACTGGTACAGCTATGTTTCCAAACATTTTTTATCGACATGGTTTTACTTTTTTATTGTTTTATGAAATAAAAATTTAGGACAATAATATTTAGTAATATTTTACTTTTGTAGGTTGGTCATTTATTAATTAAATTAATTCTTCTGATAAAAGTTTTTCTTTATAAAAATATTTCAATAGTTTTAAATTTCACTACCTCTTTCCTAGTCTTGTCGCATCGATAAATAAACATTTAGTTTGGTTTTGTTTGTTTTTAATTTATTAACATATCATAAATTTTATTATTTAAGTAGTAAAACACAAATCTAATGGAATACTTTGTGCTCTTTTTACAAAAACTTTAATTCATCTAAATCATTTTTTTAAAATCTATCAGATTTTTAATTTTTTTTTCTCAATTACGGCAAAACTGTTTAAAAAAGTAAAACTATTTTAATCCCTATTTATGCAAAATGATCCGGGGAATCGATTGGCGTTGAGAAAATCGCTAAATTCCAAATAGTTTTTTAGTTATGAATTTTTTTAAATTTTACCTATTTTTTCCTTTATTTGCGATTTTCTCGAAAACTATTAGTCGCAGAACAATAATCTTTTTTGCAAACGATAGACAATTAAAAAAGCTTTCCAACGATAATAAACTTCATAGGTTATCTTTAACAGTTCCGGAGATATTGCTCGATAAATGTTCCGGGTACCGGAAATCGACCAAAATCACGACAAAAATTGCAAAAATCAAAATCTTAAAAATCGAACCTATTGACTTTTTTTATACTTTTAACAACTCCAGAGGGTTGTAAAGGCATAGAAGAGTCCATAAAACTTTGCTAGTGAGTTAAAAAAAAAATTTTTTTTTTCATTTTTGTGAAGGTAAGTTGCCTTGACCATTAAAATTAAGCAAAAAAAATCAAAATTTTAAATCTCATGAAAAGCTGCTATAATACGAAAAATGAGCCGCTGAATTCACTGGAACAAACCGTTTTGCTCTACGACTTTTAGTTTTTGAGTTACGAATTTTTTTGTTGAAGAATAAAATACCACTATAAAATGGCTACCCTAAATTTAAGCAAAAAATTTCAAATTTTTAAATTGCGTGAAAAACTGATATAATATGTAAAATGAGCCGTAGAATTCACTGGAACAAACCGTTTTGCTCTATGACTTTTAGTTTTTTAATTATGAATTTTTTTAGTGTAAAACTTTAAATGCCTCTGTACCCGGAACCGGTGCCCGGAGCGACTCCGGGTTTTGACGAGAAAATAGAGAATTTCAAGCGCTATCCGATGCTCTATTAGTTTTTGCTCTAATTCTTATAGTTTCCGAGAAAAACGCAAAAAAAGGTTGCCATTTTCACTTTTTTTGAATTTTTAAACGCCGATTACGGCGAAACTATGAGAGTTAGAGAAAAACGGCAAAAGCGATTAGAAGCGGTATAAAAAGCCCTACAACATGGCATAGGTTTCAAGGCGATATCTCGCAAAAAATTTTTCAATTTTCAAACGTCGATTACGGCTAAACTAAAGGAGTTAGAGGAAAATGCTTTGTTCCATCGTAAAGAGCACATCAAAATCTATCAGATAGGATGGGTTTGAATTGATTTTGAGACACTTTAAAAATTGGCCACTTTTAACGGGGGGGTGTTTACAAATTTTTCATTTTTTTTATTTTCTCTATTACGGCTAAACTATTAGAAAAAGTGGCACTATTTTAATCCTTACCTATGCAAAATGATCCGGGGAATCGATTGGCGTCGAGAAAATCGCCAAATTCCCAATAGTTTTTTAGTTATGAATTTTTTAAAATTTTACCAATTTTTCCCTTTACTTGCAATTTTCTCCAAAACTATCAGTCGTAGAACAATAATCTTTTTTGAAAACGATAGACAATTAAAAAAGCTTTCCAACGATAATAAACTTCATGGGGTTATCTCTAATAGGTCCGGAGTTATAGCTCGATAAATGTTCCGGGTACCGGAAATCGACCAAAATCACGACAAAAATTGCAAAAATCAAAATCAGAAAAAAAATTATTACTTATTCCTACTCTTATCGCATCAATAAACAAACATTTTAACTAGCAATGTTTTAATTTATTATACTTAATTGTAAAAAATCCTCTCATTTTCTGGTATAAATTTCTCGTTTTACGATGTTTGTTTAAACGACCCTCTCTGTAGTGAGGGCAATTAGACACAATGGCCTCCTCTCTAAGTCCAGCTATTAGCTTCTATTGTAACTATTTTGCTTTGTCGTTGTCGAGCGGATCGAGTGGCCTGAGAGCAATTATCGCCCTAAAGCACTAAATATTTGTTACGCCACTGTCGAAATTTTTCTTTGATCGATGTTTACCTAATTGTGCCCTTTCATTATAGCATTACAAAGGGCTGTCTTTTTTCATTTGTGCTAAAAATGTTTAATTAGGGGTGGTTTCACACACGCGACCTAAAACCCAAAGGAATTCTCCCCTTATATTGATTCTTTCAATTAGTAATTAGTTACGAGACGCCTCTGTTTCATTTAAAAAAAAAAAAAATTTTTTTATTATTTCATCGATGCGGTACGGCTGTAAATCGATCAAACTGTGTTAGTGACTTTTCATTTAGCACTAAATTGCGCCCGGAGGGCACAGCATGATCGATTTCGCGTCTATTGAATTCGACAACTTTTATCTCTGTTAAGGACAAGTTTTAGTGATTTTTTTTTTCACCCCAACGAACGTTAATGACGTGTCGAGTGTTTAACTTAAGTCATTAATTATTTCCGGTGGTTTACCTTTTACTATGTTGTCACATTAAACACATAAAGAGCGACATTGAGATTAATCTTGTTTTTTTTTTTTGTATCAAAGAAGCGAAAAAATGATTAATGTCAACGTAATCAAAGGGGGGATTTTTAGGGATTTTTGGGGCTCAAAGTTGGATCCCTTAAGCCGGCGAACTAGCGAAAGCTATTAACAAGTTTGGGGGAAAAATTTGGACAGACTTAGAGTTTTGTGCGATTTTGTCCTACAATCAATAAATAGGACACAAAAATTGTAAAGTACAACCGTGTCGATAAAATACTCGCTTAAAAATAGTCCTCAAAATGGAAGCCGGTCAACATAATGGCGGCATTGTTACCGTTCCAAAACATATTTACTTCTTGCGTTTTATTTTTGCGGCTTCGTTTTCACGAAACAAATCAAATAATATATAATACAATTCAGTGTTACCAATCTAATCTTTTGTTCCGTGTTTGTTTGTTTACTTAGCAACGTTGTTATTTTGTTTAATTCGTTTAGGATTATTGTGTTATAAAAACCACAAATCAATAAATAGAATACAAGGCTTTAGCCGAGTTTTGATGATTTGTTTCAGGGAAAGATGCAAAGATATTCAGCGATGAAATGTTTGTGTGCTGTCACTTGCATTATGATTGTGGTGGCGACAGTTACTTCAGCAGCGCCATCTTATGCAGATTATGACAGTAAGTTGATTGTTTTATTTTTTGATCACGTGCTTAAACCGGATGAGGTGGGACACCACCAACGACTATTATTATAGAGATGTGTTTACTTAATAAGTAATTGGAGTGAGTGACAGGTGGGGTGGACAAATGTCAACTAACCACAACAAAACATATTTTAATGACCATGATTTTATCGATGCGGTACGGATATGTCGCGAATTTCGATTTTTTTTATTTTCTCAATTACGGCAAAACTATTCGAAAAAGTGAAACTATTTTGGTCCAAGCCTATACAAAATGATCGGGGTAATCGATTGGCGTTGAGAAAATCGCCAAATTCCTAATAGGTTTTTAGTTATAAATTTTTTTAAATTTTACCAATTTCTTCCTTTACTTGCAATTTTCTCGAAAAGTGTTAGTCGTAGAACAATAATCTTTTTTGAAAACGATAGACAATTAAAAGAGCTTTCCAAAGATAATAAACTTCATGGGGTTATCTCTAATAGTTCCGGAGTTATTCCTCGATAAATGTTCCGGGTACCCGGAATCGACCAAAATCGCGACAAAAATTGCAAAAATCAAAACCTATTGACTTTTTTTCTACTTTTAACAACTCCAGAGGGTTGTAAAGGCATAGAAGAGTCCATAAAACTTTGCTAGAGTGAGTTAAAAAAAAATTTTTTTTTTCATTTTTGTGAAGGTAAGTGAGTTGCCTTGACCATTAAAATTAAGCAAAAAAAATCAAAATTTTAAATCTCGTGAAAAGCTGATATAATACGAAAAATGAGCCGCTGAATTCATTGAAACAAACCGTTTTGCTCTACGACTTTTAGTTTTTGAGTTACGAATTTTTTTGTTGAAGAATAAAGTGCTACTATGAAATGGCTACCCTAAATTTAAGCAAAAAATTTCAAATTTTTAAATTGCGTGAAATACTGATATAATATGTAAAATGAGCCGTAGAATTCATTGGAACAAACCGTTTTGCTCTATGACTTTTAGTTTTTTAATTACGAATTTTTTTAGTGTAAAACTTTAAATGCTTCTGTACCCGGAACCGGTGCCCGGAGCGACTCCGGGTTTTGACGAGAAAATAGAGAATTTTAAGCGCTATCCGATGCTTTATAGGTTTTTGCTCTAACTCTTATAGTTTCCGAGAAAAACGCAAAAAAACGTTGCCATTTTCACTTTTTTTGAATTTTTAAACGCCGATTACGGCGAAACTATGAGAGTTAGAGAAAAACGGCAAAAGCGATTAGAAGCGGTATAAAAAGCCCTACAACATGGCATAGGTTTCAAGGCGATATCTCGCAAAAAATTTTTCAATTTTCAAACGTCGATTACGGCTAAACTAAAGGAGTTAGAGGAAAATGCTTTGTTCCATCGTAAAGAGCACATCAAAATCTATCAGATAGGATGGGTTTGAATTGATTTTGAGACACTTTAAAAATTGGCCACTTTTAAGGGGGGGGTGTTAACAAATTTTTCAATTTTTTTATTTTCTCTATTACGGCTAAACTATTCGAAAAAGTGGCATTATTTTAATCCTTACCTATGCAAAATGATCCGGGGAATCGATTGGCGTTGAGAAAATCGCCAAATTCCCAATAGTTTTTTAGTTATGAATTTTTTAAAATTTGACCTACTTTTGCATTTTTTCAAAATTTTCTCGAAAACTATAAGTCGGAGAACAATAATCTTTTTTGAAAACGATAGACAATTAAAAGAGCTTTCCAACGATAGTAAACTTCATTGAGTTATCTCTAAAAGTTCCGGAGTTATTGCTCGATAAATTTTCCGGGTACCGGAAATCGTCAAAATCCCGACCAAAATTGCAAAAATCAAAATTTTAAAAATCGAACCTATTGACTTTTTTTATACTTTTAACAATTCCAGAGGGTTGTAAAGTCATAGAAGAGTCCATAAAACTTTGCTAGAGTGAGTTAAAAAAAAATTATTTTTTTTCATTTTTGTGAAGGTAAGTTGCCTTGACCATTAAAATTAAGCAAAAAAAATCAAAATTTTAAATCTCGTGAAAAGCTGCTATAATACGAAAAATGAGCCGCTGAATTCACTGGAACAAACCGTTTTGCTCTACGACTTTTAGTTTTTGAGTTACGAATTTTTTTGTTGAAGAATAAAATACCACTACGAAATGGCTACCCTAAATTTAAGCAAAAAATTTCAAATTTTTAAATCGTGTAAAAAACCGATATAATATGTAAAATGAGCCGTAGAATTCATTGGAACAAACCGTTTTGCTCTACGACTTTTAGTTTTTTAGTTATGAATTTTTTTAGTGTAAAACTTTAAATGCTTCTGTACCCGGAACCGGTGCCCGGAGCGACTCCGGGTTTTGACGAGAAAATAGAGAATTTCAAGCGCTATCCGATGCTCTATTAGTTTTTGCTCTAATTCTTATAGTTTCCGAGAAAAACGCAAAAAAAGGTTGCCATTTTCACTTTTTTTGAATTTTTAAACGCCGATTACGGCGAAACTATGAGAGTTAGAGAAAAACGGCAAAAGCGATTAGAAGCGGTATAAAAAGCCCTACAACATGGCATAGGTTTCAAGGCGATATCTCGCAAAAAAAAATTCAATTTTCAAACGTCGATTACGGCTAAACTAAAGGAGTTAAAGGAAAATTCTTTGTTCCATCGTAAATAGCACATCAAAATCTATCAGATAGGATGGGTTTGAATTGATTTTGAGACACTTTAAAAATTGGCCACTTTTAACGGGGGGGTGTTAACAAATTTTTCAATTTTTTTATTTTCTCTATTACGGCTAAACTATTCGAAAAAGTGGCACTATTTTAATCCTTGCCTATGCAAAATGATCCGGGGAATCGATTGGCGTCGAGAAAATCGCCAAATTCCTAATAGTTTTTCAGTTATGAATTTTTTAAAATTTTACCAATTTCTTTCTTTACTTGCAATTTTCTCCAAAACTATCAGTCGTAGAGCAATAATCTTTTTTAAAAACGATAGACAATTAAAAGAGCTTTCCAACGATAATAAACTTCATGGGGTTATCTCTAATAGTTCCGGAGTTATTGCTCGATAAATGTTCCGGGTACCGGAAATCGACCAAAATCACGACAAAAATTGCAAAAATCAAAATTTTAAAAATCGAACCTATTGACTTTTTTCCTACTTTTAACAACTCCAGAGGGTTGTAAAGGCTTAGAAGAGTCCATAAAACTTTGCTAGAGTAAGTTAAAAAAAATGACCATTAAAATTAGGTAAGCAAAAAAAATCAAAATTTTAAATCTCATGAAAAGCTGCTATAATACGTAAAATGAGCCGCAGAATTCACTGGAACAAATCGTTTTGCTCTACGACTTTTAGTTTTTGAGTTATGAATTTTTTATTGTAAAACTTTAAATGCCGGAACCGCTTCAAGCCCTATCTGGATATAATTTCCAAGAAAAACGCAAAATAATAAAATAATAACAATAGTAATAGACTCACCTTGTAGAAAAAATAATCCTAACAGACTCACCTTGTAAAATTTTTTAAATTAATTTAAATCAACATACATATATATGAACAAAAAAAAAATTAAATTCAAGACGACAAAATCGTATTTATGCCATAACCAAAGCTATCTAGATCAGGTGCAATTTTCCGTCTGTCATAGCCACCCACCCACCTACATACCTACTAATCTTAAAAATATTTAAAGATCCGATAATGAAATAAATAAACCGTATCGATAAACTCGTGTCCAGCATCAGTTGTTTTAAAAATTGCCATCGTGACGCAAAATCTTAGCCGTGTTGATTTTGTATACGCTCGGCGATGCCGCAATAAACCGATTTCCTTCCACTCCACTCCACCGTGTGAAAATCGAACTATTTCTGTCCACACACACACATCTGCTGATGAGATGATCAATTTTTAAACTCGGATTTAATAACTCAAAAAAATAATTTTTCATCGGCGGCATCTCCAAGGACGTGGATGAAGAAAAATGAAGACAAGGAACGAAAAAATTCCCTACTTTATCCCTTGTGTAAACAACGAGTGCATTTACATCGAATCCGATTGAAATATTGAAATGAGATGGCTGTGATGGTTTTTAAGGTTTGACGTTTCGTTTGCAGATAACATAAGGGACTTGTGGGAGATACTCCTTCAGAAGGAGGCCATGGACGATAAATTTGCACCTGGGGGACTTCACCAAATGGTGAGGAAATCGGGACGTTCACCTTCGTTAAGATTGAGGTTTGGGAGGCGATCTGATGCCAGCATGACGCCGGTAATTTTTTTTATATACAGGGTGATCCAAAATATACTTGATTTTCATTTTTTATTATATATATTTTTTTATTTGCTTTTCGAAGCAACCGTTTTATTTGATATTCCTTTGTCTCCAGTGATGTCAAATTTAATATATTAAAAATCTGCTAACTTTGATGAGCTGTAACTCGTGAAAAAAGGCTCAAACAATTTTTTGACATAGGAAATTTTAACTCAATTTGATGTCCTTTATCACTACCCAAGTGATGGTCTGAGACTTTTGAATCACCCTGTATAAGTTGCTCAAGCCAGGTAAACACTATACAAAAATGTAAGAAAACGATTTACACCCTACAATTTTTTATAAACTTTTTTCAACTGTAAGTCGGGCCTTATAATTGTTTTTTATTTATTTTTAGTATTTTATACAGTAAACCAGGTTTTTTACAACTTGTAATTAATTGGGCTGTTCTAGTGTAACTCAGGCTTTAGTTTTTTGTGGTTTGAATTAAAAAAAACATTTGATGATTATTAGCATTTGTTTCGGTGTATTTTCAAAATTTCTTGGTTTTGGATTTTTTTGACAATTTTTTTCTGTATTATTGAGCTACTGTAAGTCAGGTTTTAGCTTTTATAGCGCAAATCGGCCTTTAACTGAGTTAATTACAACAAAAGTCTGATTTACAACATAAAAGACCACATCTTTTTTGTGTATTTCTGTTTTTAAAAATACTTTGATATATTTTTTTTATTCCCAGTGTAATTTGGGATTCAGTTAGAACCTCGAAACTAAAACCTGGTTTACACTGAAACAAAAAAGTGTACCACTATACAATTTTTGTAGTGTAAGGTGGGCTTTTATTTTTTATTTGAAAACAAACACATCAATGTTTTTTAATGTTAATCATTATTTTTTCTAGTGTTTTTTTTTTCGCGACACTTAAAATTTTGTAGAGTAGGTAAACCAGGTTTTTCTGACAAATTTCGTACTGCTCTAGTTTAACTCAGGCTTCAGTTTCTTATGCCATCTTTCAGTACTTAAATTATTTTTCATTTGTTATTATTATTATTACAAGCCCAGTTCACATTGAAAAAAAATTTCAATTTTGACAGATTTTTTCTGGTGTAAATTCCGAGTCACGACTTACACTAGATTTTTTTATTCCTAGTGTAATTCGGGATTCAGTTAGGACTCCAGTAACTTTTCTCGAGTGTTAGTTGTGTTTTTAGTTTGAAAGTTTTAAATAATTTAAAGTCCGGTTTACACTGAAACAAAAAAGTACTATACATTTTTTATGGTGTAAAACATACTCGCCCATGAATTATCGGATTTTTTTCGGATGTAAATCGGCTTTTACATGGTAAGGATAGTTTATTTGTGTTTTTAAAAGCTTTTATTTAGCTCACAATGTTATCTTTCTGTCTGCTATTTTTTCGGAGCCAAATTTGAAAGGGTTCCTGTTGTCCCACTGAAGTGAAATTTGGCATACTTACATAATCTGCGTGACAATGCAATCCTATATAGTTAATTACTCCCTAAAGGTGTTAAATGGGGTTTTAAAATTTTAGGTTATGTTTACAAAGGGGTTCTCGATTTGGATGCACCGTGAAATAACAACAAATAAAGACTAAAAAGCAAAAAATAAAAATATATAAAAAATGTTTAAAAAAAAAAGCTTTTATTTCAAAGACGCACTAAAAAGTAAAAAGAATGTATTTCAATCACAGGAGAATATTTTTTCTTACAGGTTAAAATTCTACTATTATAAAAGCTTTGGGATTTATAAAACTACGGCATTACAGAATTACTTTGTTCAGTTGACAACTCCCAAAACTTTTATAAATTTTAAGATTTTAACCTGTAAGAAAAAATATTCTCCTGTGATTGAAATACATTATTTTTTACTTTTTAGTGCATCTTTTAAATAAAAGCTTTTTTTAAAAACCATTTTTCTTATATATTTTTATTTTTTGCTTTTTAGTCTTTATTTAGATTTATTGTTATTACATTGTGCATCTACCGTGACCAACATACTGTCTATGTCGGTATAAGTTACGGTATGTACAAATCGAGAACCCCTTTGTAAATAAACATAACCTAAAATTTTAACACCTTTAGGGGGTAATTAACTATATAGAATTGCATTGTCACGCAGATTACGTAAGCATGTTAAATTTCATTTCATTGCAACTACAGGAACCCTCTCAAATTTACAAATCGAGAACCCCTTTGTAAACATAACCTAAAACTTCAAAATTCCATTTAACCCCTTTGGGGAGTATTTAATTGCATAGAATTGCATTGTCACGCAGATTAAGTAAGTATGCAAAATTTCAATTCAGTGGGGCAACGGGAACCCTTTCAAATTTGTCTCCTAAAAAATAACCAACAGACAGACAACATTGTGAGTTAAATAAAAGCTTTTAAAATGTAAATAAGTCTGGATTTAGACCCGAATTACACCAAACAACTAAAAATTAGTTTATACAGGGCGAAAATATATTATTGAAGATTTTTAAAATTTTCTCTTGTAAATCGGTTTTGGTGTTTGACGTACTAATTTCTGTCCTAGTGTGAATTGGAGTTTGCAATATTTTTGATATTTATCAAGTGTGTGTGTGTATATCGAGCTGTCAGTGTTGTCATAGCCTCCTAATCACCCCCTTAATGTGGTTATTTATCAAATTACAGGAAGCAGCGTTCATGATGGCTCAAGCGGTCGACCATGAAACCAATTAATTAATCCAAACGCATCGCAATGTTAAAATGCCACCGATCTCCACATTTGTAGTAAACGAACCTTTAGAAAGTAACGTATCTACTAGACGACTCAAAAACGTTGTTATCCTTTCGAGTATTTTTTTAATTATTATGTACTTATATTAATTAACATAGAGAGAATAAAGAAAGAAAAAAGTAAAATACACCACCCCCAGTGTTTTACGTGTGATACATTTGATTAGTTAGTTTTCTCACGCACTTTATTGTCACACTCGCATGCTAACTATATTATTAACTAAAATAAAATGTATAAGCTGATGTGTTGTTGGTCATTTGTGTAAATTTCTGCAAAAGAATAAACAAATTTTGTGATGTAAGATTGTGTGTGTGTTTGATTTGCCTTATGAAACGGACGCATCTGCCTACTTAAATCATATTTTCACACAGAAAGGCGTCTAATTGGACGTTCGAGCAAAAAATTCACGTAGTTATAAAACGTATTGAATTGGGTCCACGTTATGCAACTCAATAATTGGACAAGAAACATATTTTACGTAAAAATTCTTTTATTAGCACCTGTATTACAAACTTTTTGACTTTTAAAGTAGCGAGAGATTTGTATACGACCCAAATCGGCCATTTTGTGTTCAATTTAATTTTTTCAAAATGGCTGAATTTTCGGAACTGCGAGAAATTGGCGCCAAGTTTGAAATTTGAAATAATAACCACACATTTTTATTGTATTTTTGAATTCACGTTCTCGAACTGAGTTAAATTTACCCTAGTTGTTGGTACTAATCTGTCATAGTTTTTGACATATGTCAATTTTTTTGTTTAATTTTCATTGGCTGGATTTTTTTTCAAATATCACAGCTCTTGAACCTTTTACAATTAGTGAATAATTCTTTTGCATTTGATAACCAAAGAATTTTCAAAATTGTCAACTGTCAAAATTCAAGGTTAGTATAATTTTGGGCAATTTTGATGAAATTTTGCAAGCTGACGTAAAGTGACCGACCAGTTTCAGGTTGTGAAAATTGTTTAGATCCGAAATGCCGTTTTGGAATTATTGTCAAAATTGTGTTAAGTGAGGTATTTTTTCAAAAATTAACGATTTTTTAGCGATTACTCGAAAAGTATCAATCGTACGTCAAAAATAATGACAGATTTGAAATCCTGAGACAATTTTACGCAAGATAAGATCGGTCTGGGCTTTGTTGAGTGTCTGGATTGTCCCAAAATTGGCATTTTCCAGTTAATTCCAACTTTTGACAAAAATTTTGGACAAAATTAATTTTCTCGGCCATTTTTTGGGCAATTTTGATCAAATTTGGATAGCTGGCGTAAAGTGACCAGCCAGTTTCAAATTACAAAAATTGTTTACATCTGTAGTGCCGTTTTGGAATTATTGTCGAAATTGTGTGATAAGTCAGGTATTTTTTTCAAAAATTAACGATTTTTTGGCGATTTCTTGAAAAGTACAAGTCGTACAGAAAAAATAAGGACAGATTTGAAATCCTGAGACAATTTTACATAAGATAAGATTAGTTCAGACCTTGTTGAGTGTCTAGATTGCACAAAAAATGGCATTTTCCAGTTCATACCAGATTTTGACAAAGTATTTCACAAAAATTGATTTTCTCGGTCAATTTTTGGACAATTTTGACTAAATTTTCACAACGGCCGTAAAGTGACCGACCAGTTTCATGTTGTAAAAATAGTTTAGATGCGAAATGCCGTTTTGGAATTATTGTCAAAATTGTGTTAAGTGAGGTATTTTTTCAAAAATTAACGATTTTTTGGCGATTACTCGAAAAGTACCAATCGTACGTCAAAAATAATGACAGATTTGAAATCCTGAGACAATTTTACATAAGATAAGGTTGGTTCAGACCTTGTTGAGTGTCTATATTGCCCAAAAATTGACATTTTCCTGTTCATTCCCGATTTTAACAAACAATTTCAGAAAAATTGATTTTCTTGGCCATTTTTTTTGAGCAATTTTGATGAAATGTACCCATCTCTACAGTTTTTGAAAATCAAATCAAACTTTTACTCACTTTTCAAAGACGAATTAAAAAATGCAAATGTGGTTACAATTTAAATTTCAAATTTGGCGCCAATTTCTCGTAGTTCCAAAAGTTCAGCCATTTTGAAAATAACTTAATTGAACTCAGAATGGTCTATTTGGTTCATATACAAAATTTAAAAGCTCAAGCTACATTAAAAGGTAGTTCCTAATAAAAGAATCACCCTGTATAGTATTAACAGGTTTCCATTTTTAGTTAAAGATTTAATTTTAGGTTCAAGATGGACATCAAAAGGTAAGCTGATATAGATATTTGAATTTTGATTATTAATAACATGTTTTTTATTTTTCTTGTTAAACTGTTGAAAGATTAAATTATTTCTCAAGTGAACAGCGTAACTGTTACTTAATAATATTTCTCTACATTCGATTAACTTCTTATCTTTAAATTCAGAATGAGAATTGGCATTAACACAACAAAAAAAATTTCTTTTGATCTTTTGACGTTATGACGTTATGCAACCAACATTACACATTTCAATCGATTTGCAATAAAACACTCGTAACTCAATAGAGCTTTATTAAAACACCCTGTACCTTACATAATAATAAAAAAAAACACTCATTTCTTGTGTATAATCCTTAAAGTCTTTTTAATCTTCGTAATTTGTTCCTTCTCTAGATATTTCTTCAAATAGACTTCAAATCTCGTATCTTTCGACAACACTTTATACAATCTTTCGGCCAACTTCCTGTTAAAAAAATCAAACAATTCTCAAACCCTGAAATGAATGAAATCACCTCGTTTCGAGATTTTTATCCTCCAAAAAGCGCGCCATATTCAAAATTACTCTTTTCCTCGTATATTCATTATTATTCGGATTGAGTACAAAATCAGCTCCTGCAATTACAATCGCACAAACCAAAAGCCTAACCGTTGCACATCTCACTAGTGGATTTTTATGAAATGGTCCTTTTTGACACAAAGCTCGAACTGCATTGAATGTCGAAATGTGTGTCACCATGCAATCAAGTGCTAAATTAGCATCATGTCGTATAAAACGATTTGAATCGGCAGTTTTGTGTAGAAGTATGTCGACAATGTCATCAAATTCTGGACGACGTGTGTCTTTGACGTATTCGAAAAGATGGCCAGCTGCTTGACACGCTGTTCGACATACATGTGAACGTGGACTTTTCAATAGTTCAATGAGACGTTGATGAATGCTGGGCATGTAGTCGTAGATAAGATCAATGTCAATCACACGACAGATTTCCACAATGTCGGCGAGACCACGTAGAGCTAATCTCCTTGTCAAAAACGGAAAAAAACAGTGTCAAAAACATTTTACTAAGACATATTTTAGCTAAATGTAACAACACTTTGTCCAAATATGATCATAACCGTTGTAAAAACATAGATTTTATTGTCAAAAACATTAAAAGCAGTGTCAAAAACATTTTACTAACCCATATCTTAGCAATGTGTAACGAAAGTTTGTCAAATATGATCATAATCATTGTCAAAAACAGTGTCAAAAACATTCTACTAAGCCATATTTTTGTAAAATGTAACAACACTTTGTCCAAATATAATCATAACCGTTGTAAAAACATAGATTTTATTGTCAAAAACATTAAAAACAGTGTCAAAAACAATCTACTAACCTATATCTTAGCAATGTGTAACGAAAGTTTGTCAAATATGATCATAATCATTGTCAAAAACAGTGTCAAAAACATTCTACTAAACCATATTTTTCTAAAATGTAACAACACTTTGTCCAAATATAATCATAACCGTTGTAAAAACATAGATTTTATTGTCAAAAACATTAAAAACAGTGTCAAAAACATTCTACTAACCCATATCTTAGCAATGTGTAATGAAAGTTTGTCAAATATGATCATAATCATTGTCAAAAACAGTGTCAAAAACATTCTACTAATCCATATCTTAGTAATGTGTAACGAAAGTTTGTCAAATATGATCATAATCATTGTCAAAAACAGTGTCAAAAACATTCTACTAAGCCATATTTTTGCAAAATGTAACAACAATTTGTCCAAATATGATCATAACCGTTGTCAAAAACATTAAAAACAGTGTCAAAAACATTCTACTAGCTCATATCTTAGCAATGTGTAACGAAAGTTTGTCAAATATGATCATAATCATTGTCAAAAACAGTGTCAAAAACATTCTACTAAGCCATATTTTTGGAAAATGTAACAACACTTTGTCCAAATTTGATCATAACCGTTGTAAAAACATATATTTTCTTATCAAAAACATTAAAAACAGTGTCAAAAACATTCTACTAACTCATATCTTAGCAATGTGTAACAAAAGTTTGTCAAATATGATCATAATCATTGTCAAAAACAGTGTCAAAAACATTCTACTAAGCCATACCTTAGCAATGTGTAACGAAAGTTTGTCAAATATGATCATAATCATTGTCAAAAACAGTGTCAAAAACATTCTACTAAGCCCTATTTTTGCAAAATGTAACAATACTTTGTCCAAATATGATCATAACCGTTGTCAAAAACATACATTTTATTGTCAAAAACATTCTACTAACCCATATCTTAGCAGTGTGTAACAAAAATTTGTCAAATATGATCATAATCATTGTCAAAAACAGTGTCAAAAACATTATACTAAGCCATATTTTTGCAAAATGTAACAACACTTTGTCCAAATATAATCATAACCGTTGTAAAAACATAGATTTTATTGTGAAAAACATTAAAAACAGTGTCAAAAACATTCTACTAACCCATATCTTAGCAATGTGAAACGAAAGTTTGTTAAATATGATCATAATCATTGTCAAAAACAGTGTCAAAAACACTCTCCTAGGCCACATGTTAACAAACGCAATAAAACATCATGTAAAGAATTAAGAAAATGTTGTCAAAATCACTCTACTAAATCATGTTTTATCAAAACGTAACGAAATATTGTCAAATACAATCATAACCGTTTATCAAAAAGGCAGATTTCATTGTCAATAGTCAAAAACAGTAAAAACTGTGTCAAAAACGGAAATAACCGTGTAAAAGACACTCTCCTAGACCCTATTTTAACAAAACGCAACGAAATATTGTCAAACACGATCATAACCGATGTCAAAAACGTAGATTTCAATGTTAATAGTCAAAAACAGTAAAAACTGATGTCAAAAACATCTACTTTGTCTACGCTAATAGTAGTATTACAAAACATTAGTAGTTCTGATTAAGTCTATTGTGGTTTTATTCCAAATACATAACCATAATAAGTTTACTATGTGTCAAAAACACTCTACTAGACTATTATTTTTGTTAAAATGTGATAAAACATTTGGGAAAGAATAATAACGATTGTAAGAAACTCAAATTTTATTATCAGTGATTTAGTTCAAAACAATAGTCAAAAACAGTAAAAGCTGTTGCCAAAAACATCAACATTGTGTGTAATAAAATAAAATAATAAAAGTTAATAAAAACATGAAATTCTAGAAATATTAAACTCATTTTATATTAAAATAACTAATAAATGGCCAAAAAAGTCAAAAACAATATAAAAAATAGTCTATGTCGTGTCAAAAACACTCTATAAAGCGATATTTTGCCTATTTTGATGCTAAATTATCAAAATGTGATAAAAACATTGTCAAATACAATAACACGTTAATCGCTTTTTAATATTATCAATGAACCAAATTGTCAAAAACAGTTTGCTAGACGATATTTTGTCTTTTTCAGACTTAAAATGTGACAAAACGTATATTTTACTATCAAAAAAAACAAAGAGAATGAGTCAATTAATTGAGGTTTTATCAGAATAATTGTCAAAATCACTAAGGTAAAAATTGTACTTACCTACTTAGTTTCAATGTAGTTTTAAGAAAATAAATCAATTTATGGAGTGTCAAAAACACCAATTAATGTCAAGAAACGAAATATTATTATAAGAAATGATCGTCAAAAACAACAGAAAGTGGTGTCGTGTCAAAAACAAATAGTCAAAAACCAACAGTCAAATACTTACCAGTCTGGTTCCCTTAATTTATTGACAGCCATACAAATAGTGGTATCAACGGACGAATTTGACACTTGTGCGTTCGTAATCAAACTCAAAACGTCCTAAAACAAATCTTAATCAATCCTCAAAATCCCATTATTAAATCCCTCGCTCACATCGGATATTTTAATACTTAAATCACTCTTTGACAAATCCCTGTCAATCCCTTCCAATCGGACAAGCTCGGGATTCCTCGTTGCATTGATCAAAGTGGTTGAACTACTCATATCAGACCTACTTTGATCAATATAAGGAATTTTCCGCGACGTTTCGAACCATTTTTTTGCTGAAACTGGTTTAGGACTGGTTGAACGGCCTCTTCTCATTGGTGGAATCAAAAAATTGGCGCTTTTAATATCGGCCATATTGCTCTTAATCTGACTGGATTTGGTCGGTGACATGAAACTACTCTGGGCGTGGCAAAAGGGGGAGGAGACTCGACGTACGAACGAATTATCTGGGAGGTCCAAAGACTTGGAACTGCGTCTTTGGACGAATCGTGGCTTCGGGATTTTGGATTTGGGGGCGTGGTCTTGAATATAGTTAGGGTGGGGATAACAGTCGATAAACGATTGGCTGCGTATTTCCGAATTCTTCTTCAAATCGTGTTCAGTGCACGAACCATCAAGTGTGTAATCTGAAAGGCGATTGGTCACTGAATAGGGACAATTGAACATGGAGGTGTTGTGGGGCGTGGTCGCCAGACTGTCGGGGGACATTGGGGGCGGAGTCACGATTTGTGCGTGGTGCACTGATAGGTTAAGTGGGCCGTCCTGGGGCGGGGTTTCGAAATGGGGGAAGGGCGAGAGAAAAGTGTCGTTTTTAACGATTTCCAGGTGTGCCAACTGCAGGATTGTTTTACTGGTTTGGGTGCTACATTCAGTTAGGGTGTTTTTCGTTTTTCGGCGCAAAATCTTCTCGTTGAAGTAGAGAATTTCCGGTTCTTTTTGGGGGTGGGTGCAGGAGAGGGAGGAGGACTTGAAGGTGAGGGGGGTGCGGAGGTGGGGGCGGGCTTGGTGGTTGTTGGTGCGGTACACATTGGAGAAAATCGACTTGGAGTGATCGGTTTTCGTGTTGTTGAACATTTTCAGAGAGTTACATTTTTTTTGACACTGACACAGACTGACACAATTTTGACACATTAAAAGTAGACAATACTTCGCAAAAAAAACAGATAAGGCGGTCGAATAACACTAAAATCTCCGAAAAACTAGTCAAATTTTTGACAAAAACCAAAATTAAATGGATTGTGTTGTTGGTTGCATAGCCACAAATTGTAATATCAGGCAACCAGTAATACACAATTCTAGCTTATCGTATTTATGCTTTAATTAGCAATACTTTTACATTGTCGACAATTACTCGACACACTTTGGATTAATTAAGTGGCACTCCTAGTCCAACTGTTGCTGTTTTTTAGTTGATTTGAATGAAACAATAATTAATTTGTTCCACTTTCGCACTTACTGTACTTCTCGTACTTCCTTATCTGTCAAACGAATTGTTGACATTTCCACTTTTCCGAATCAATTTTCCAAAGAATGTAATCAACCCCCATAATGAACAGTGGTGAAAGTGAGTCCGAATCGAGTAATTCCTGCAGTGAGGACAAGACAACAATCATCCACAAAATCCTAGGCGAAATGAAAAGTGAGTTCAACAGCCCCCGTGCTGACGACGCCCCCAACCCCCCTGACGAAGACAAACCCCGAATTATCCTCTCATTCAAGAAGCCCACCTCAGAAGAGTCGCCCCCAGTTGGGGGGCGGCGCTCCCTCCGTTACAAAAACCCGGGGGAAAAGCCCGAACTGAAACGTTCAGCAAGGAGGCGCAGTAAAGACTGTTCCGAGTCGGTTCTCCAGAGTGCAATTGCACGTAAAGAAAAATCGTACAATGAGTCAAACAAGCCCCAAAGACTTACAAGACAGTTGAAACCGACTCAGAAAATTTTAGAGAATTTGGCATTGGCTAAAATGGAAAAGAATCGGTTTTTTGAGTGTGAAGAGAGTGAAAGATTTGTTCGTAAACACAAACATAAACATAATAAGTGTAGGAGACTGAAAAGGGCCAAATTGGGGCAAGGGGATAGCGAGAAAGAGACTGATTCGGATGAAGGGGGCTGTCGGAGGCCGAGGAGCGAAAATGTGGACGAAGGGGAGGAGGCCGAGGGGGCCAAAGATACGTGTTTGTGTCGCAAGAGGACGAAGTTTTTTCTCGCAACAAATGAGGGTAAAGGGGGCCCAGGGGGTTTTAATTTATCGAATGTCAAAATTTTTTTGTTTTTGACAAAAATCTATTTTTATTAGTGTTTTGGACACATGTCATTGTTTTTGACTTGTTTTTGAAAAAATTTTAAATATTATAAATGTTTATTAGTGTTTTTGACACATATGTCATACTTTTTAACTGTCGTTTTTTACAAAAATCTACATTTATTAGTGTTTTTGACTGTCGTTTTTCACAAAAATCTACATTTATTAGTGTTTTTGACATGTTTATTATAGTTTTTGACTTGTTTTTGAAAAGAATCTAAATATAATAAATATTTATTAGTGTTTTTGACACATGTTTCATACTTTTTGACTGTCGTTTTTGACAAAATTCTACATTTATTAGTGTTTTTGACATGTTTATTATAGTTTTTGACTTGTTTTTGAAAAAAATCTAAATTTAAATGTTTATTAGTGTTTTTGACACATATGTCATACTTTTTGACTGTCGTTTTTTACAAAAATCTACATTTATTAGTGTTTTTTGACATGTTTATTATAGTTTTTGACTTGTTTTTGAAAAAAATCTAAATATTATAAATATTTATTAGTGTTTTTGACACACATGTCATACTTTCTGACTGTCGTTTTTTACAAAAATCTACATTTATTAGTGTTTTTGACATGTTTATTATACTTTTTGACTGTCGTTTTAGACAAAAATCTACATTTATTAGTGTTTTTTGACATGTTTATTATAGTTTTTGACTGTCGTTTTTGACAAAAATCTAGATTTATTAGTGTTTTTTGACATGTCTATTATAGTTTTTGACTTGTTTTTGAAAAGAATCTAAATATAATAAATATTTATTAATGTTTTTGACACATGTGTCATACTTTTTGACTGTCGTTTTTGACAAAATTCTACATTTATTAGTGTTTTTGACATGTTTATTATAGTTTTTGACTTGTTTTTGAAAAAAATCTACATTTACTAGTGTTTTTGACATGTTTATTATAGTTTTTGACTTGTTTTTGAAAAAATCTAAATATAATAAATATTTATTAGTGTTTTTGACACATATGTCATACTTTTTGACTGTCGTTTTTTACAAAAATCTACATTTATTAGTGTTTTCGACATGTTTATTATAGTTTTTGAATTGTTTTTGAAAAAATCTACATTTATTTATTTATTAGTGTTTTTGACATGTTTTTATAGTTTTTGACTTGTTTTTGAAAAAAATCTAAATATAATAAATATTTATTAGTGTTTTTGACACATATGTCATACTTTTTGACTGTCGTTTTAGACAAAAATCTACATTTATTAGTGTTTTTTGACATGTTTATTATAGTTTTTGATTGTCGTTTTTGACAAAAATCTACATTTATTAGTGTTTTTGACATATTTATTATAGTTTTTGACTTGTTTTTGAAAAAAATCTACATTTATTAGTGTTTTTGACATGTTTATTATAGTTTTTGACTTGTTTTTGAAAAAAATCTACATTTATTAGTGTTTTTGACATGTTTATTATAGTTTTTGACTTGTTCTTGAAAAAAATCTAAATATAATAAATATTTATTAGTTTTTTTGACACATATGTCATACTTTTTGCCTGTCGTTTTTGACAAAAATCTACATTTATTAATATTTTTGACACTTATGTCATTGCTTTTATTGCTGTTTTTGACAATGTCAAAAGTTTGATTGTTTTCCTCTCAGACATGGCCTACTGCGCCGCCGTGGACAGCATCGATGGTAAATTGATTGGTTGTGGTCGCAGTGTAGCCACGAAAGACTTGATGTTGTTGCGACCTTCAACCCGAGTTCCATACACGATTTTTTGCGATTTGCATAAAAGTCGTCTTTTACGTCATAATTGTTGTCCAACGTGTGGTATTTTTTGTACACAGGTAGGTAGTAGAAAAAATTACGTTATACAACTTTCCTTGATTGGATTTAAGGGACGTTTTGTCGAATGTGAGAATAAACATCAGTATCATAAAGACTGTCAAAGTGAAGTTGATTGTTGTCCACATTGTAGCATTTCCGGTATTTCTTATCAAGTTGATATCGTAATGCAATTGGGGAAAAAACCGGTTTTTTTGCCCGTACAAAAAGCCCAATAGTAAGTTGCCTTTATGACAACAAAACCATTTTTTTAATGTTAATTAATATTAGGTAGATAGAATTTTTTTGTTTCCAGAAATGGAGCCACTTTTTGTATAATATAAATCGATTTGTGGTACTAGAATTTATGTTTCTAGCTTAAAAAAGTTTAATTTTTTCGAAAATTTTTTAGTATTACGGCAAGAATGACATTTTCGACTTTAAAAACAGAAGAAACGAAATGTATGACGCCACCTTTGATTCCAATCGGATCGTTTGAATTTGACAATTCGTTAGAATATGGCGACGAAGTGTATGAAATGAACGAATTAATTGTCGCTGTCAAAAATAATGCACTGGAAAAAATCGCCACAATTTTAGGTAAGTATAAACCAATACAACTGTTTTTTGTTTTTGACAATAACTGTTAATTTTTATAAAATTTGTAGCTTTCTGTTTCTGGCAGTTGTCATTTTTTCTTGTGTTTTTGACACAACAATTTTTGTGAATTGTTTTTGACACAAATGTTTTTGACAATCTCTTTCAAGTTGCGACTATTTCTGTTGTTTTTGTTTTTGACAATTGTAGGTTCGAGTTGTTTTTGACTATTTTCTCCAGTATACTGTCAAATTTGTTGCAATTTGATTGATTCTTGACTAATGTTGTCATATTGACAATTGTAGGTTCAAAAACATTGGACGTCAACAGCAAAATCCCAGAATGCCATGACGGCACAATACTCCATCTAGCGGCGGAAAAAGGCAATGTTTCAATTGTCCATATGTTGGTCGTAGCCGGGACACAAACCGACATTTACGACAAGGACCAAAACACACCGTTAATGGCGGCCGTAATGGCCGCCAATAACGAAACTGTCCGTTATTTAATAAAAACAGGCGCTGATATTCATCTTAAAGTAAAAAAATCTGCCAAAACAATTATTTTTTAATAAGTCGGTAATACAGGGCACTGACGGTATGACAGCACTCCATCTCGCGGCAAAATGTGGTAATTTACACGCATGTCAACTACTTGTTGAAAATTCACCACGTAAAGCTGTCAATTGTCAAGATGATGGTGGTTGGACACCCCTTGTATGGGCATGTGAGCATGGTTACGGCGACGTTGCCACATTTCTTATAAAAAAAGGGGCGGATCCATCTGTACGTGACGTTGAACATAATGTTGCACTTCATTGGGCGGCGTTTAGTGGTAGTTGTCATATTGCCGGTCTCTTATTGGATAAGGGATGTGACGTCAATGCTGTTAACGCACATGGTGACACCCCCCTGTATTAAACCACGCCCTTAACATAGTGTTTTGACCAATCAAATTCGTAATTTTTAGACATATTGGTGCCCGTCAAGATATGTACGATTGTAACGTTGTTTTATTGGCACGTGGTGCTGACGTCACACTTTTAAATAAAAATAACGAATCACCATTGGATTGTGTACCGGCTGGTGGGGATACATACAGTGTGATTGCGTTAAATGTGACACTAGGTGGCGCTTACAATAGTCAAAATGTTGTTTTGTGCAAGTGAGAAAAATCAAAAGTTACTAAGCAAATCTAGGGGAATTTCGTTCTAGTGATATAAGCAAAGGGCGGGAAAGTAACCCGATTCAGTGTTACAATAGTGTAGACAATGCTACCAACCCTAATGATTTTAAATACGTGACGAAAAATTGTATAACGTCGGATGATGTTAAAATTGAGGGAAAAATCACCGATTTACAGTGTTGCCAATGTGAGGAACGTTGTGTCACTGATGATTGTCAATGTGGTAAATTATCGTTGCGTTGTTGGTACGATGAGGAAGGTAAATTGATTCCCGAATTTAATTTTGGCGGTAATTTCAAACACCTGTCATTGCGAATTGTCAAGGTCACTTGTGTCAATTCGTAGATATTCCAATGATTTTCGAATGTAACGACAGATGTCAGTGTAACGCAATCACGTGTAATAATCGCGTCGTTCAAAAAGGACCCAATCAAAGATTTGAATTGTTCAAAACAATTGATAAAGGGTGGGGCATACGTACGCTCCGCCCCATATCACGTGGTAGCTTCATATGCGAATACATTGGTGAGATTATCACCGATTCTGAAGCTGATAGACGGGAAGATGACAGTTTTTTATTCGATTTGGAAAATCGAGTGTGCAAGAATGAGGCAAGAGTGTCAATTTTGTGTCAAAATGTGCTTATTTTGACATTTCAGGATGTAGATTCCTACTGTATCGACGCAAAATTCTACGGTAACTTTGCACGTTTTATTAATCATTCTTGCAGTCCCAATTTGACATCTGTCAAAGTTTTTATCGATCATCAGGATTTGAGATTTCCAAGGATTGCTTTTTTCGCAAATCGGGATATTTCAAATGAAGAGGAGTTAAGTTTTGATTATGGAGAAAAGTTTTGGTTGGCTAAATATAAATTGTTTTCGTGCCTTTGTGGCAGTTTGGAGTGTAAATATTCCGAAGATACGATCGGAATGAGGGATTATCAAGGTTAGGTTTTTGAGGTTAGAATTTGTTATTTCTTGCCAATTCCATTTTAAAAACGACTGATTTCGTTATTTATTTGTGTTTTGTAAGTTTATTTATTTGGAAGGTTTAAATAAAACAATTGAAAGTGATGGTTGTTTTTTTTTTGTAATTACGTGAATGTATATAACACGTGATCAGTAGGCCACCTCAGTATACTTGATTATGTAAAATATATCCATATAAAAAAAAACAAATGGCTAATACCTATCTTAACAAATAAATACGTAACAAAATAACAAAAGTAATCACAATATTGTTTTAAGCATTTTTTTCAAAAAACTGTCAAATCTGAAATATCTGGAAGCCCAAAACGTGATTGTGGCGTGTCATATTCTAAAAAGGCTCATTATGTGCAAAAATCGAGTGCTCAGTGTACAAGGCACACTATGATTAGTCGAAAGATATGCATCTACGTGATATTATTTCGTTCAAACAATTGACTAATAGGGAGACGAACAAAGTGCTCGGAGCAAAAAATTACGTCATTATTGCAATACAATTTGGTAACGAAATTTACCAAAAGAGAGATCGCGGCAAAGCATTATTATTATTTTTTTTTGTACTTAACTCTCTATCAATTACAGTTTTCTGTAATTTTACTGTATCGTATAGTTGGTAATAAGTGGTTGTAACTCGTGCATTTGTGTCTCGTCACTTGAACGAACATAACCCCAAAGTTTCATCGCTTGATCACAGTTGTCTTCGATATACTGGATTTCGGAAAAATTAAGTTCGGTGCGCCACCGAAAGGGGGCGTTTTTCGTATCACGATGCGTACTTGAGACACCACCTGCATCTTGTTTCGTATGCGAATCGAGAAAATCTCGAACAGCTGGATGGAAATATAAACCGAAAAAATCAAATAGGCTGTGGACGTGGCCGTAGGGATCGGCACAAAGGTCCTCGTAACGAATGGCTCTGAAATGTCGGTAATGCAGATTTCTGTTTTTTTTTACTACGGAGCTCTATGCAGGCTGTTTTGTTTAAACCTCACATTAGAAGTATTGGGAGTTGTAATAATCATAGGCATCTGAAAATTTGTGTACAACCATAATCTTTTAGGTCCTGCTCAATGAAAATATTCTCAAGATGGCAGCACTTCCGGTTATACCGGAAGTCGCTATCAACTTCCTTATTTTAAATGGAATGCTATATTTTTTAATGCGTTTTTGAATTACTAGAGTTATTTTAAGGTAGTTTTCATAAGCTGTTCCTATACCTAAATTTAGCCATTTACGAAATATTTATGGTTTTTAAAATTTTTTTGGATTTGCACCTTCCAGTTCAAAAATCGATAACTCTGCGATTTTTAAAAATTTGGAAATATTTTTGAGCTCATTTGAAAGAGGAAGCCTAGATCTTTCCTTTGGTGTTTTCAAATTTCTAAAAAAGAATAACAAACTCCAAATTTTTAAAATTAAGTTTGCAAAACTTTAAGCACCCATAACTCATTTTTTTCAAATGAAATGACAAAAGTTTTATTTCACTAGATGGTAGAGAATTTAATTCTGCTTCGATCTGTGTTAACATTCCCTATTCTTATGTTTAATAGTTTTCAAGTTACAGTTACTTTTTGTTGGGATTAAGAAATTCATTAGCCATAGTCCTTTTCTCATAGGTTACCATGGAAACGAATGAAAAAAGGTGAGAAATTAAAGTTTTTCAAACCAACATCCAATGAATTTATTTTGTTTTCACAGTCTGATAACACAATTTTGTCATTTAAGTTTAATCAGAAATGTTTTTATGGCAAACTATGCAAAAATAGCTGTGGTTAGTAAGAAATTTCCTACAATAACAAAAAACCAACTAACTTGAAAATTATCACAGATAGGTATAGGAAATGCTAATACAGATAGATGCAGAAAAAAATTCTCCTCCATCTAGTAGAATAAAAATTGGGACATCCCATTTGAAAAAATTAAGTTTTGGGTACTTGAAGTTGTCCAAACTTAACTTTAAAATTTTTGGGTTTATTAACTTCAATTCCAATTTTGATCACACTGAACAACAGATATAGGCTTTCTCTTTCAATTCTCCAAACATGATTTCGAAATCTCTAAAACTAAGCGAGTTAGCGATTTTTTAAGGGACAAGTGCAAATTCAAAAATTTTCAAAAATCCTAAATATCTTGAAAACGGTTAAACTTGGGTAACTACTAATCCAAAAACGCAGTGAAAAATATAGCTTTCCTTTTAAAATAAAAAAGTTAATAGCGACTTCAGGTATAACCGAAAGTGCTGCCATCTTGAAAATATTTTCATTAAATATAACTCAACGGTTTATGCCTGAGTACCAACTCTCAGATAAATATCTTTATTAGAACTTTCAATACTTCTAATGTGGGGTTTAGACGGAACACCCTGTAGTTTATCGAATAGGAGGCGAAACGAGAAACAAAATTGTGCTCTAAAAGATATAGTACGGTAGAGTAAAATACTAATTACATGAAAAAAAATAATAATAATACAGAAATGTTGAATTTTATTTCTAGTTAACATTTTGCCAAATATTTCAGTAATTGCCAGTCGGTAGAAAAAATCCGATTACATTTAATAATCTAATATTTTACCAATTTTTATTAATTTTTTTAAACTGCGCCATCTGTGCGACATTAACGAAACTATCAATAACGAGATCATTTTATTAATTTCGTTTCGTTTCCTAATCTATAATCCTCCGTAGTCTGAACTACATATCAATTTTTTTGCAATAAAATAGAAATCAATCGGTTATAAAAAAAATTCGGTATGTATGTCGTGGTGAAAGTACTCACCTGAACCGATCCGGATACAGTTTTTTCAACTGAATAGCAGCACTATAATCAGCCACCATATCAGCACACACCAAATTCGGTTTATCACAGTCTGGGGCCCCCGGACACCAATTTCTGTGTTTCCTCGACTGGAGTGTGCCCCTGGGGTCCCTCACCAGTAACAGCCCTTTGACATTCAACCTGCAACAGATTGTAACTTTGGGGCTCATTTTGAGTCATAAGGGGGCTACTTTGCGTCCTTGAGCAGCTCCTCAACCAGTCTTAACCGTATCCTGACTGTCTTCATCGACTGAAACGGGAAAACTTGACACAGTTGTGTGAGAAATCGGCTGTTGAAACAATATTGTGGAAAAGCTTCACACAAATTCCATAATCTCCGATTATGGATAAATAAATAAGTGTGTTCTTTCCCGAACTCGAGATAATTCTCCATGTTTGAGTAATCACAGTTTAGCAGGTTTTTGAGGTTAGTGAGGGCGGAGTCCGCGTATGGGGGCCCCCGGATTTGCACAATCCCGTAGTCCAGAAGGGGCTCGTAGTGGTAGTAGTTCCCCGGGACTGCATTGAGTACGTCCCCCAAAAAAGTGGACCCGGAGCGCCATGTGGTCACAATGATCGTTCTAAGGGGGCTGCCGCCACTCGCTGGTGTGTAATCGGCAAGGGACTTGCCTGGGGGGAAAGGGTAATCTCTAAGGGCCAGTTCGTTGTTCTGTTGTTGCATTTTGACAACGTCTTTTGAGGTTATGTGAGACATGTTGGGGCGTTCGTCAAAAGGGGGGTACCTGGGGGCCTCCTTTTGGTTGAAGACAACCAAAAGGAGGCACACACTTGCTAGAATCGCCAATGCAGCAATTTCATTGCGACGGAACATTGTCACGACATTGCAGGTTAGGTGTCAACTGGCGTACTTGTCACGAAAGGGAACTGCATTACCGGCTTTGGGAGGAGTGGGGCAAGGCCAGGGCCGGATTGTTTTGTAAACAAGTAATCCTTATCAGTGTAAATAATTGTTTATTGTTATTAGTAATCAAACGAATTTTTATGACGCAATTTTTGCATAATTTAATTATGTTTACGAAGGGAAAAATGTTGGTAGCAAGTTAGTGTTGAATAAAACTGAGAATTTCAATGAAAAAAAAAAGAAAAGGTTCAATAAATTTGGAGTGTTGCCAACATCTCCAAAAAATACATCTAAACTGGACTGTTTAGGGAAATTTTACATTTTTAGTTAAAAAAATTACACCTCACAGGAAGGTCACAACAAATGTTTAAATATGAGATTTTGATTTTCAAAACTAAAATTTCTAAGAACGAAAAATGTTTTAAAGATAAGTAAAAGTTGATAATAATGAAGAAACAACAACCTTAAAAATTTTAAATTTCTAGTTAACATTTTGCCAAATATTTCTGCAAATGCCAGCCGATTACATATTTAAAATCGTCAGAAAATTCTCTATCAGACAAGTTTAATTTATCATTAAGAACCGTTTGCATTTTTGAAAAAATGTCAAAAAATTGTTGGCCAAAAATTCTCTAATTTTAAATTTGTAGTTAACATTTTCCCAAATATCTCTGCAAATATCAGTCGTAGAATAAATTATATTACATATTTGAAATCCTCGGAAAATTCTCTATCAGACAAGCCTACTTAATTATTAAAAATAATTGTTTGTAGGTTTGAAAAAATGTCAAAAACGTCTGCCTAAAATTTGAAATTTCTATGGTCAACATTTTGCCAAATATCTCGCAAAATACCAGTCTTACGAAAATTTTGATTACAGCTTTGAAATCCTTGAAAAATTCTCCATCAGACAAGCCCACTTGATTATTTAAAACCTTTTGCATCTTTGAAAAAATGATAAAAAAACGTCGGCTAAAAATTCTCTAATTTTAAATTTCTAGTTAACATTTTGCCAAATATTTCTGCAAATGCCAGCCGTAGAAAAAATCCGATTACATATTTAAAATCGTCAGAAAATTCTCTATCAGACAAGTCTAATTTATTATTAAGAACCGTTTGCATTTTTGAAAAAATATCAAAAAATTGTCGGCCAAAAATTCTCTAATTTTAAATTTCTAGTTAACATTTTGCCAAATATCTCTGCAAATATCAGTCGTAGAAAAAATTCTATTACATATTTGAAATCCTCGGAAAATTCTCTATCAGATAAGCCCACTTGATTATTTAAAACCTTTTGCATCCTTGAAAAAAATGATAAAAAAACGTCGGTTAAAAATTCTCTATTTTAACATTTTGACAAATATCTCGGAAACTATCACCTGTACGGAAAATCCGATTACATATTTGAAATCCTCGGAAAATTCTCTGTCAGACAAGCCTACTTGATTTTTAAAAACCGTTTGCATTTTTGAAATAGTGTTAAAAAAAATGTCGGCCAAAAATTCTCTAATTTTAAATTTCTAGTTAACATTTTGCCAAATATTTCAGCAAATGCCAGCCGTAGAAATAATCTGATCACATATTTGAATTCCTCGGAAAATCCTCCATCAGACAGGGCCACTTGATTTTGAAAAACCGCTTCGTTGTTAAAAAAAATGCCAAAAAAAAACAGGATTTTTTTTTAAATATTGCCTTGCAACTAATTGTTCCACAAGCTGTCAATAATCAAACTGTCAATCAAATCTTGCAAGAAAATTAGTTTTTGTGCCTGCTAACAGGTAAGAAATAATTGCTTTAACAAAATAATTGGGAATAATTTAATTTAGACCAAAGTTTTGGCAGTTTTTTTTTTTTTGAATTGAACGTAATATTTTGGGGTCTCCTCCCCCTTGCTCCGTCCCTGTCAGCCGGTTCTTATTGGACTGCTGGTGAGTGGTTCAGTCTCCTGAAGCATCTTGTCTCGGTTGCTACAACTGTCCAAACCCACCGAAAAAATTGAACGTCGTTTCCCACAATGTCGAAAAAAGTGATTAAGTGACCCAGTGATTGTCTGTTTTTTCGCTTTTATCCGACAACGCCGGGATACTTGATTTTTGGGGGGAGGAGAGGTAACAAATTGCATCTATCCATTACAATTCACACAAAATATATACAATTTAATTCAATTTTATTACACAATCAATCAACAAATTTCATTTCATTTAATATAATATACAAGCTGTACCAGAAATTTGTGCTAAATAGTGCGAAACGCCACCGCTTAGATGGCGCCTCAATGGCGCGTCTGATAAACAAAAGCTAAATTAAAAAGTTTGACATTTGGAAATGTCACATTATTTTACGCTCTATGGTGACAGTTTCAAGTAGATGGCGCCCAAAAACATCGATTTTCGCGGCCTTGACCTTCACCATAAGCAAAAATTATCGATTTTGGGCGCTAATTAGCATCAAAGTAGGCTATGCAAATTGTTAAATGTCAGTCGTTTTCGTCCGAATTCGTGAAATAGTTTCAGTCGGCCATTTTGTCTTATCGTAACATTATTACATTTCCGTTTTCCGTTTGGAATAATTTATGATTAGTTTGAGTAATGTCTGGCGTGTTCACAATTTAATTAACATAAAATGTTGAGTTAGATCGGCGTTTGTTTGGTCGATATCACACGAGTTTCTCATTAGAATAAGGGTGAATGAATCTAAGGGAAGCCTAATTTAGGGTTGGAAGAGAACTGTTCGATAAAGCTGGCAGTTTTGTTTGTACAGTTGGGGATTTTTATTTTTTATGTTGGATTGACTAGATGAACAAGTCAAGTCAAGTTGGCCCCACTGTATATTTTTCAGTGAAATTTTGGGACAACGATTGACTGAAACACGAGTACCAATATACGAAAAATTATTTATTTGAGACGTTAAGTTTAGGTCGTTATTTATTTAGGGATTTTTTTTGTTGGTTTGACTGCGATATTTCTAATAAAACTTGACGGTGTAAAAGACACCAAACAAGGCTACCAACCTGACGAAGTTTTAGTTTTGGAGTTTTTGAGAAGTTATAAAAGTTTTAGAATTTTTTGGGCTTTAGTATTTTAATTGTTTCTCAAGTTGGTCCCCTGCATATTTTTCTGGGACAACAATTGTCTCATACACGAGTACCAACATACGAAAAATCATTCATTTGTGACGTTTATTTTACGTGTTAGGAATTTTTTAATTTCAAGGTTATTTAGTCAGTTGGGGATTTTTATTTTTTTTTGCTGGTTGATGGTTGGACTGCATTACTTTTGATGCCACTTGACAGATGAACAAGGCTACCAACACGACAAAAATAAAAAAATGAAATTTTAGTTTAGAATTTTTGTTAACAACTTTTTTTTCTAAAGTTGGCTATATTTTTCGATTTACAAGGTTATTTATTGTTCAGTTGGGGATTTTTATTTTTTATGTTGGAGTAATTGCATTATTTTTTAATTTGATAGTGTGAAAGACTAACAGCAAGGTTACCAACCCAACAAATATCACTGTACTAAGTTTTAGAATTTTTAGTGCTTTAGGATTTTAATTTTTTTTTCAAGTTGGCCTCACTGCATATTTTTCGGTGAAATTTTGGGACAACGATTGACTGAAACACGGTACCAACATACGAAAAATTATTTATTTTCGACGTTTAGTTTACGTCATTATTTATTCAGGGATTTTTTTGTTGGTTTGACTGCGATATTTGTGATAAAACTTGACGGTATAAAAGACACCAAACAAGACTACCAACCTGACGAATATCAATATTTCCGAAGTTTTAGTTTTGGGGCTTTAGCATTTTAATTTCATTATTTTTTAATTTGGTAGTGTGAAAAACTAACAGCAAGGTTACCAACCCAACAAATATCACTCTACCAAGTTTTAGAATTTTTAGGATTTTAATTTTTTCTCAAGTTGGCCTCACTGCATATTTTTTAGTGAAATTTTGAGACAGCGTTAGGCTCAGACACAAGTACCAACATATGAAAAATCATTAATTTGCGAGGTTTAGTTAAGGTGTTAGAAATTTTTTACTGTCAAGGTTATTTATTCAGTTGGGGATTTTTTTGTTGGTATGAACGCACAATAATTAAAAAAATTTGACAGTGTCAAAGACCATGAACAAGAATATCAACCCGACAAAAATCAAAAGTTTACAAGTTTTAGTTTAGAGTTTTTATTTTCTAGGTTATTTATTCAGTTAGGGATTTTTTTGTTGGCTTGACTGCGATATCTATCAGAAAACTTGACGGTGTAAAAGACACTAAACAAGGCTACCAACCTGACAAATATCAAGCATTTCACACTTTTAGTTTTAGAATTTTTAGAAATGAGGCATCACCTCATACAATTTTTTCTCAAGTTGGTACCACTGCATATTTTTGGATGAAATTTTGGGACAGCGTTGGACTTGAACAGGAGTACCAATGTGCGAGAAATAGTTGATAGTTTTCGAGTCATTTTCAAATTAATTATTGGGGATTTATTTTTTTGAAGTTGGTAGTTCGTGAAAAAATATCTAATTTTGAAGCGGTTACGTATCATTTTTCCTGGTGAAAGTACGTCCAATTGTCTCTAATTATATCAGAAATTCCATTAAAAATAATTATCATAAAAAATTCCAGACGTAATTTTGTAGTATGTATGTAATTAAAAAAGTTTGATTTTATTTGAAACTAAATTATTATCTTGCGATTGATTGCCAGCTGCTCCTCTACGATGTAGTTGTATAAAACGATTACACGCTCGGCTTAAATCACAATTTCATACATAAATTTCCATCACAATGAACTAATTACAAACAAAAATCCGTTCAGCTTTCGTCTTCGTATTATGCAAGCGAATTGACATTTCGAAACGTTTGTTTGGCATTTGGACAACAAAACAACGACTTTGTAATCACTACTTCGAAATTTTACCTGGGTCCATAATTACACCCCAGACACAAAAAAACAACACTGATGTTTTATCGATCAAAAATGTATGATAAGTCCCGCCGGACATGTCATGTTTATATTATCAAGAGGGCCATTAAACAAAATACCAAATTTGAAAAATTATGTCAGCACGCACATTTGTTCGAATTCCCGAAAGGGCGAAACGTTTTAATAATTGGGATTTTGGGGGAAAAACATTTGATTATTTAAATATTTCATTAAAAAATTCTAACTCAAAAACTATTGGGAATTTGGCGATTTTCTCAATGCCAGTCGATTTTCCGGATCATTTTGTATAGGTTTAGACTAAAATAGTTACACATTTTCGAATAGTTTTGCCGTAATTAAGAATTTCAAAAAAATTGAAATATTAGGGTAGTCTAATTCTTTGATAAAAAAATTCATAACTTAAAAATTAAAAGTCATAGAGCAAAGCGGTTTATTTCAGTGAATTCAGCGGCTCATTTTTCGTATTATAGCAGCTTTTCATGAGATTTAAAATTTTGATTTTTTTTGCTTAATTTTAATGGTCAAGGCAACTTACCTTCACAAAAATGAAAAAAAAAATTTTTTTTTTAACTCACTCTAGCAAAGTTTTATGGACTCTTCTATGACTTTACAACCCTCTGGAGTTGTTAAAAGTATAAAAAAAGTCAATAGGTTCGATTTTTAAGATTTTGATTTTTGCAATTTTTGTCGTGATTTTGGTCGATTTCCGGTACCCGGAACATTTATCGAGCAATAACTCCGGAACTATTAGAGATAACCCCATGAAGTTTATTATCGTTGGAAAGCTCTTTTAATTGTCTATCGTTTTCAAAAAAGATTATTGTTCTACGACCAATAGTTTTTGAGAAAATTGCAAGTAAAGGAAAAAATAGTTAAAATTTTAAAAAATTCATAACTCAAAAACTATTGGGAATTTGGCGATTTTTTCGACGCCAATCGATTCCCCGGATCATTTTGCATAGGTAAGGATCAAAATAGTTTCACTTTTTCGAACAGTTTTGCCGTAATTGAGAAAATAAAGAAATTAAAAAATTATGACAGTAAAGTTTCGGAAAGCAGTAATTTCCGAAAAATTCGGTAATTTCCTAATGACAGGTCAGCGTTTCTGTGGAATGAGCTCGCGGCACTTTTCAAACTCCGAAACAATATCCTGTTACAAAGCCAACTTACGCAAACTGAAATTTACCACGAATCAGTTACGGATGAACCCATATGGGTTGAACCACGTGTTTCTAATTTCGTCCATAGATGGGCGTTGGACGTACCACATTTTTATCAAATATGGACAGACGCAACGGTACTACTGTTACAATCCAACCGTTTTTTTTTCGGGTTTTGTTGTAATAATTATTCGCGATTATCATAACTTAATTGCGAATTTATAACCGTTTCAGCTTCACCGTTACATGCGATTACGATGTGGGTTAGGTTGGTTGTATTTTTTCGTGACCTTGAGGGATTCCTATTACGCTAAATGACCCGAATTTTGGGTACTTTACTTTCATTGAAGTAGGCGGTGAATGGATTCAAGGCGGTTTTACGCGGCGAAAAAACAAAAACTAGTGCGAATTTTGCAAAATTAAGGCCAAAAATGAACTCAACACGACCCCAAAACCCCAAAAATCAAATTTTGTGAAAATCGGGCCAGATTGACTTTGGGGCCTAATTTCCAAAAATCGTCAAAATTTGGCAATTTTTAATGTCAAAACAGAGGATTATAATAAATTCAAGTCAATTATCGCGTTTCGTTCATTCTTTCAAATTTTTAAAAGTTTAGAATTCAAAAAATTGAAATTTTGGTGCTAACTCGGGTGCTAAATCTAGTACCGGGCCGAATTTGGGTAAATAATGACCGTTTTGGGAAAAAAATTCACTGGACCTTTTCCCGTCTTTGAGGAACGTGTTTTAGAAATTTGGTCCCATTATAGTGATTTGGGGCCTTGTTATGGCCATTAATTTGGGTATAGTGGACCAAAAAACTGAAAATCATGCCTAAATGGGGTTAAGTGGGCCTCCAAATTGAAAATTAAATCGAAAAATGGATTCAGACAGTCCTAAAACTCCTAAATACCGAATTTTGGTACAATCGGACCGAAATTACTTTAGCCCCAAATTTTCAAAAATCTCCAAAAACAATTAAAATTGTGCCATTTTCGGGGTAAAAATCATCAGACAATAATAAAACCTGGATTACATGTCGATTTTAACTCATTATTTCAAGTTTAACGTTTTTTTGGAAATGTGGTTCCAGTTAGGGTGCTAAGTTGTGTAATTTGGGTAAACCTTACCCGATTTGGACGAAATTTTTACGAAACCTTTAGCCGGATTTAGGGAACGTATTGTATAAATTTGAGCCTATTTGAGCAATTTGGGGCCTTGTTATAGTACTTAATTTTTGTATATTGGACCAAAAAACTGAAAATTAATGCAAAATGAGGTTAAGTGGGTCTCCTAGTTCAAAATTAAGTCGTAAAATTGATTCAGAAGGTTCCAAAAGCCCCAAATACCGAATTTTGGCACAATCGGACCGAAATGACTTTAGCCCCAAATTTTCAAAAATCTCCAAAAATAATTAAAATTGTTCCATTTTTGGGGTAAAAATCGTCAGACAATAATAAAGCTTGAATTACATGTCGATTTTAGCTCATTATTTTAAGTTTTACGTCCAGAAAATTTGTTTTTTGGAATTGTGGTGCTAGTTAGGGTGCTAAGTTGTATTATTTGGGTAAACCTTACCCGATTTGGACGAAATTTTTACGAAACGTTTAATCGGCTTTAGGGAACGTATTGTATAAATTTGAGCGTATTTGAGCAATTTGGGGCCTTGTTATAGCACTTAATTTTTGTATATTGGACCAAAAAACTGAAAATTAATGCAAAATGAGGTTAAGTGGGCTTCCTAGTTCAAAATTAAGTCGCAAAATTGATTCAGAAGGTCCCAAAAGGCCTAAATTCCGAATTTTGGAACAATCGGACCGAAATGACTTTAGCCCCAAATTTTCAAAAATTTCCAAAAATAATAAAAATTTTGCCATTTTTTAAAAATTGTTTTAGAGTTATTAAAATTATTGTAATCAATTAGGTCAAACTTTTCCAAAGCCATCTTGTGGTAAAACTTTCCACCCATATTCGCATTATGTCATTCTCGCAACGCACACTTGGATTTAAATTTTAATACCATTCCGAGAAGGTAAACGAACGAATATTTATGTTTCTCATTGTTTACTCATTATTTTAAACGCAGATTTTCTCACACTCCTTCTCGTCCAGGTCTAGTGGAAACTTTCAAATACAATCTAATTAATTTCAATCACAAGCAGGCGACGTTGCAATCATTTTTTAATTAGAGTTTGTGTTTGCTAAACAAATTCGAACGCATCAGAAATATTTGCTTCGCTATTTCCTGATTTATGTGCACATAATACGAGAATAAATAAAACCAGAATAAATTGGTAATAAATTATTATTATTAGATTTTGATTTTTTTCTAACTGATCAATTGATTTTATTGACGATTAAGAAATCATGCACTTTTCTCGCAGGTTGAACAATGCATTATTACTGGTTTAATAGCTTTTTGTACGTTTTTTGTTACACTCAAGTCATAATAAAGCAAGTATTTTGTTATTGTTTGAATTTCAAATCACATAACATGTCACACATCTTCAGATAAGAATACGAACTTTTTTTTTGGATTTTTTTTTAAATTTGGGGCTAAAATTACTTTGGTCCTATTACCCTAAATCTAAGTATGTGGGGGTTTTGAGACCTCCTGAATCCATTTTTCGACTTAATTTCTAACTACAAGGCCTACTTAACCCCACTTCGCCATGTTTTTAATTTTTTTGGTCCAGTAGCCCCAAATTCGGGGCTATAACAAGGCTCTACATAGCTCAAATGGGCCCAAATTTATACAATACATTGCTAAGAGTCGGTTAAATGTTGCGTGAAAATTTCGTCCACATCGGGTAAGGTTTACCCAAATTGCACAACTTAGCACCCTAACTAGCACCAAAATTTCGAAAAACCATTTTTCTGAAATAATTCACTAAATTGGACAAGTAATTCAAGGTTTATTATTGTCTAGCGTTTTCTACACCGAAAATGGCAAAATTTTGATTATTTTTGGAGATTTTTGAAAATTTAGGGCTAAAGTCATTTTGGCCCGATTGCGCCAAAATTCGGTATTTGGGGGTTTTGCGACCTTCTGAGTCCATTTTTCCACTCAATTTGCAATTTGGAGGCCCACTTAACCCCATTTAGGCGTGATTTTCAGTTTTTTGGCCCACTAGACCCAAATCGGGGGGCCATAACAAGGCCCCAAATCATTATCATGGGCCCAAATTTCTAAAACAAGTCCCTCAAACACGGAAAAAGGTCTGTTACTAATTTCTGCCAAAACGCTTATTATTTATCCAAATTTGACTTGGTGCTAGATTTAGCACCCGAGTTAGCACCAAAATTTCAATTTTTTTGAGTTTTACACTTTTAAAAATTTGAAATAGTAAAGGTGAAAGCGATAAGTGGCTCAAACTTGTTATAATCTTACGGTTTACATTAAAAATTGTCAAATTTTGACAATTTTTTGAAAATTTGGCCCAAAAGTCAACCTGGTCGGATCGTCACAAAATTTGGTATTTGGGGGTTTTGGGCCCTTCTGAGTCTAAATTTGACCTTATTTTTCACCTCTGAAGCCCTCAATTTGCGTAATAAAGCAATTTAGCTGGAATTTTCCTCCGATTCGCTTCATTTTACACCGTCTTGCGCTTTTACCAGTTGGAAACGTGGTCGGGTTTCAGCAGGAGGAGGATTGAATTCAGTCATTGGTTGGTCGTTGTCGTGAGAGGTGTTTATAGCAGTGAGAGACATCGATCGGTTTTTCCGGTATGTAATTTTTAATGTGTGTTCGATTTTGAGGTTTTTTCGAATTGAGGGATTAATTGAGGTAAAGTAGGCCTTGCATTAAATTTTGAGGAATTTGCGTGAAAGTTGAGGGTAATTAAGAGGCGCCATGGCTGGGGAGGGATTAGTGAAGGGTGATTTATGAGGAAAGGATAATTCTGTTGTTGACTGACTGGTTTTTCTCTTGGAATTTATTAATTTATTATTGGAAAGATTAGGCTAATTTTTGGGTAAATAACACGAATTTGATGTCATTTATATTTGTTATTTAATTTGGGATAAATTGTTAATCGTTTTGTGGCTGTTTTTTAACCTTGCTTCAGCCAATGTGAAAATAACTTACATCAAATTGAAAAAATTGTAACTTGAAAAATACGAACGTTTCGATGATGCAATTAGGGCCCGTAGTAGTTCGTTACAGTGGTTATTACTGCCCAAAATTGCGTTAAAAAATATTGACTATAACTAAGCGAAAAAAATTCTTCTTTATGACCAGGGGCAAAATTTTGATTTTGCCTCAAATAAAATAAAAAATCATATTTTTAGAACCTGATATTTTTCCAAAATGAGATTTGGTACAATAACAGCCCTTGTTACCGTCCATTAACTCCCAAAATTTCATTCGAAAATATTGATTGTAAGTTTATGAAAAAAATTCTTGTTTGTTACGTTGTTTAAAAACGTAATTTTTCTTCAACTTAAATTAAAAAAAAATTATATCTTGTGAATCGTCAACGTTTTTGCAATGTAATTTGGGGTAATTACAGGTTTGGTACAGGCCTACCAACCCCTCAAAACGCCACTAATGTCCACGTTTTATTTTTGAAATAAAAAATTCTTAATTCAGGACTTGATTTTTTTCTAAGCGTTTGAGCTGAGATTTTTTCCTGAAATTTCAGGGGTGTACACAACTCGATCAGGCCTACCATCACACAAAATTTCTCTCGAAAATATTGATTGGAAGTTTACGAAAAAAATTCTTGTTTGTTACGTTGTTTAAAAACGTAATTTTTCTTCAACTTAACTTTAAAAAAATTATATCTTGTGAACCGTTCACGTTTTTGCAGCGTGATTTGGGGTAATTACAGGTTTGGTACAGGCCTACCAACCCCTCAAAACGCCACTAATGTCCACGTTTTATTTTTGTAATAAAAAGTTCTTGATTCAGGACGAAATATTTTAGACTTGATTTTTTTCCAAGCGTTTGAGCTGAGATTTTTTCCTGAAATTTCAGGGGTGTACACAACTCGATCAGTCCTACCACCACACAAAATTTCTCTCGAAAATATGGATTGGAAGTTTACGAAAAAAATTCTTGTTTGTTATGTTGTTTAAAAACGTAATTTTTCTTCAACTTAAATTTAAAAAAATTATATCTTGTGAACCGTCAACGTTTTTGCAACGTTACTTGGGGTAATTACACGTCTGGTACAGGCCTACCAACCCCTCAAAAAGCCACTAATGTCCACGTTTTATTTTTGTAATAAAAAATTCTTGCTTCAGGACGAAATATTTCAGACTTGATTTTTTTCCAAGCGTTTGAGCTGAGATTTTTTCCTGAAATTTCAGGGGTGTACACAACTCGATCAGGCCTACCACCACCCAAAATTTCGCTCGAAAATATTGATTGGAAGTTTACGAAAAAAATTCTTGTTTGTTACAACATAATTTTTCTTCAACTTAAATTACAAAATTATATCTTGTGAACTGTCACCGTTTTTGCAACGTGATTTGGGGTAATTACACGTCTGGTACAGGCCTACCAACCCCTCAAAACGCCACTAATGTCCACGTTTTATTTTTGTAATAAAAAATTCTTGATTCAGGACGAAATATTTCAGACTTGATTTTTTTCCAAGCATTTGGTTTGAGATTTTTTCACCAAATTTCAGGGGTGTACACAACTCGATCAGGCCTACCACCACCCAAAATTTCTCTCGAAAATATTGATTGGAAGTTTACGAAAAAAATTCTTGTTTGTTACAACATAATTTTTCTTCAACTTAAATTACAAAATTATATCTTGTGAACTGTCAACGTTTTTGCAACGTGATTTGGGGTAATTACACGTCTGGTACAGGCCTACCAACCCCTCAAAACGCCACTAATGTCCACGTTTTATTTTTGAAATAAAAAATTCTTGATTCAGGAAAGAATATTTCAGACTTGATTTTTTTTCCAAGCGTTTGAGTTGAGATTTTTTCCTGAAATTTCAGGGGTGTACACAACTCGATCAGGCCTACCACCACCCAAAATTTCGCTCGAAAATATTGATTGGAAGTTTACGAAAAAAATTCTTGTTTGTTACAACATAATTTTTCTTCAACTTAAATTACAAAATTATATCTTGTGAACCGTCAACGTTTTTGCAACGTGATTTGGGGTAATTACACGTCTGGTACAGGCCTACCAACCCCTCAAAACGCCACTAATGTCCACGTTTTATTTTTGTAATAAAAAATTCTTGATTCAGGACGAAATATTTCAGACTTGATTTTTTTCCAAGCGTTTGGTTTGAGATTTTTTGACCAAATTTCAGGGGTGTACACAACTCGATCAGGCCTACCACCACCCAAAATTTCGTTTGTAGATATTGATTGGAAGTTTACAAAAAAAATTCTTGTTTGTTACGTTGTTTAAAAACGTAATTTTTCTTCAACTTAAATTTAAAAAAAATATATCTTGTGAACTGTCAACGTTTTTGCAACGTTATTTGGGGTAATTACACGTCTGGTACAGGCCTACCAACCCCTCAAAACGCCACTAATGTCCACGTTTTATTTTTGAAATGAAAAATTCTTGATTCAGGACTTGATTTTTTTCCAAGCGTTTGAGCTGAGATTTTTCCCTGAAATTTCAGGGGTGTACACAACTCGATCAGTCCTACCGCCACCCAAAATCTCGTTTGAAAATCTTACAAAGTATGGGAGATAAAAAATTTTAAAAATTTTTTGTTAATGTTTAATGAAATAAATGTGTGACAAGGCAATTGAACCCAGAACCCCATCTGGTCATTAAAATCGAGTGAGTCATCCCATAAGCAGATGTCTCCCATTCAGCAGAACAATTACTGGAAGCAGTTCTACCAACTTTTCAAATTCCAAACTCACCCAAATCGTCGTAGAGATTCCGCAATAATTGACATTTCTTGTATTGAGCTAATGGCTTATTGTTAAGCGCATTTGTTGCGATAAAAGAATCGATTTCACTTGACTGTTGAAGATTAGATGACCGGAAATTTTTTTATCGAGTCAATTCTCTTCCATTAGGCGCTGAAAAAACCACTTGACCACTTCTTCTCGAGACAATTAGGAGGATTGTTCGTTATTATAACTGTTCACGAGAGAGCAAAATCAAGAATAAGAAAAGTAAATAATTCGAAAAGTTAACGGTTTGGGAAAATAATATTTGAGGCGAAATTGTGTTAAAATAATTCATCGCACGTTTGGAATAAATCGCATATTTATTGTAGATGACGCAATTTTGAAATTGGCACGAGGTTCGTGAAATGGATTTTTCGAATTCCGGTGATGCGTGGGGAGCTTTATTTGATAAGAGGAAGTGTGGGAGTTGAGGATGTGTTTGATTTGATTTATTCGTAATTTCGAAACGGAACGACTTGCGGAAGTGCCCTTTTGGGACGTGGTAGATTTGTTTAACGTCTACAACGCCCCCAAATTTCAGTTTGAAAAAAAGCCGGGTTTGGAAGTTATGAATTTTTGAAATTGACTTGAGGCGAAATTAAGTTTTCGTTTTCTGAAACCAAACTTGAATTTTTTTCGCAAGGTTACAATCAAAATTTTTGAATGAAATTTTGGGAGCCAAGAGACATTGGCCCGGCCTATAATTGTAGCAAATTTCATTTGGAAAAAAAGTCGCGTTCCGAAGATATGAATTTTTGAATTTGAGTTGTTTGAGGTAAAATTAGTTGCTTGCCTTCTCACATAAACAATTTTTTTTCAGACTGTTGTAGCAAAATTTTTTAATGACCTTTTGGGAGTTAATAGACACTGTCTGGGGCTGTAACTGTAAAAAATTTCATTGTTGAAATAAGTCGGGTTTGGAAAATATAAATTTTTGAATTTAAGTTGAATGAAAATTAGATTTTTTCCATCTCACACCAAACATGAATTTTTTTCACAAAGTTCCGATCCATATTTTTGAATAAAATTTTGGGAGCTAATAGTCATTGTCCAGTTCTGCAATTGTCCCAAATCTCATTTCGAAAAAAAGTCGGGTTCAGTAGATATGAATTTTTGAATTTAAGTTGAGGGAAAATTAGATTTTTGCCTTGTCACACAAACAAAAATTTTTTCAGACTTCTGTAGCTAATATTTTTTAATCACATTTTAGGAGTTAATAGACATTATCGTGGGCTGTAACTGTACAAAATTTCATTGTTGTAGTGAATCGGGTTTGGAAGATGTAAATTTTTTAATTTAAGTTGAAGGAAAATTAGATTTTTCCCATCTCACACCAAACATGATTTTTTTTCGCAAAGTTCCGATCGATATTTTTAAATGAAATTTTGGGAGCTAATAGCCATTGTCCAGCTCTGTAATTGTCCCAAAACTCATTTTAAAAAAAAATCGGGTTCCGAAGATATATATTTTTGAATTTAAGTTGAGGGAAAATTAGATTTTTGCCTTGTCACACAAACAAAAATTTTTTCAGACTTCTGTAGCTAATATTTTTTAATAACATTTTGAGCATTGTTAGACATGATCTCGAACTATAATTGTACAAAATGTCATTGTTCAAATCAATCGGGTTTGGAAGATATAAATTTTTGAATTGAAGTTGGAGGAAAATTAGATTTTTGCTTTTTTTACACCAAACATGAATTTTTTTCGCAAAGTTCCGATCGATATTTTTGAATGAAATTTTGGGAGCAAATAGTCATTGTTCAGTTATATAATTGAGCCAAATTTCATTTAGAAAAAAAATCGGGTTCGGAAGATACGAATTTTTAAATTTAAGTTGAGGGAAAATTAGATTTTTGTTTCTTTACACAAACAAAATTTTTTTAGACTGTTGTAGGCAATATTTTTTAATGACCTTTTGGGAATCAATAGACATTATTTGGGGCTATAATTGTACAAAATTTCAATGTTGTAGTGACTCTGGTTTGTAAGATATAAATTTTTGAATTTTAATTAAGGAAAATTAGATTTTTACGCTCTTACACTAAACACAATTTTTTTTCGCAAAGTTCCGATCGATATTTTTGAACGAGATTTTGGGGGCTAATAGTCATTGTCTAGTTATGTAATTGACCCAAATCTCATTTTGAAAAAAAATCGGGTTCGGAAGATACGAATTTTTAAATTTAAGTTGAGGGAAAATTAGATTTTGCCTCTTCATACAAACAAAAATTTTTTCAGACTGTTGTAGGCAATATTTTTTAACGAAATTTCGGAAGTTAATAGACATTATCTTGGGCTATAACTGGACAAAATTTCATTGTTGAAGTAAGTCGGGTTTGGAATATATAAATTTTTGAAGTGAAGTTGTAAGAAAATTAGATTTTTCTCATCTCACACCAAACATGATTTTTTTTCGCAAAGTTCTAATCGATACTTGCGAACGAAATTTTGGGAGCCAATAGTCATTGTCCAGTTCTGTTAACGTCCAAAATCTCATTTCAAAAAAAATTCGGGTTCAAAAGATATGAATTTTGAGATTAAAGTTGAGGAAAAATAATTTTTTTTTCGTCTCATACAAAAAAAAATTTCAGGCTGCTGTAGCCAATATTTTTCAATGACACTTTGGGAATTAATAGCCATTATCTCGGACTATAATTGCACAAAATTTCATTGTTGAAATAAGTCGGGTTTGGAAGATACAAATTTTTGAATTTTAGTTAAGGAAAATTAGATTTTTACGCTCTTACAGCAAACATAAATTTTTTTCGCCAAGTTCTAATGGATATTTTTAAATCAAATTTTGGGAGCTAATAACCATTGTCCAGCTCTGTAATTGCCCCAAATCTCATTTCGAAAAAAAGTCGGGTTCGGTAGATATGAATTTTTAAATTTAAGTTGAGCAAAAATTAGATTTTTGCCTTGTCACACAAACAAAAATTTTTTCAGACTGTTATAGGTAATTTTTTTAATGCCATTTTGGGCATTAATAGACATTATCTCGGACTAAAACTGTACAAAATTTCATTGCTGAAATAAATCGGGTTTTGAAGATATATTTTTTTAAATTCAGTTGAAGAAAAACAATATTTTTGCCACCGTACATAAAACGATAATTTTTTTTGTAGTCGATATTTTTTAATGAGAATTACGTTGAAGGTTCGTTTATCATCGACCAAGTCACACTGAATTTTTTCATCCAATTACCATTTTCTAACTCAAATGTGTTTCAATGCACAAAACAGATGTCTCGGAGCATTAAATGGAACAGGGAAGGTCACTGATTGATTTAATTGACTTTCTAATCCGATTTAATTGATTTCATTACTTAATTTAGTTGAAACAAATAGGAAAATCAAATTTGTAACGCCAATAAAAGCACCAACCTTGTCATTTTACTTTTACTCAACGATTTATCCCAGAAATTGAATACTTTCTAATTTGAGAAAATTTCGCAAAAGCTGATTATATTTTTGTAGCAAAAAACAATGCATTGCCGCTTCCTCTATTCTATTTAAATCCGGTTTTAATCTCGTTAAGACTTATTCTAGTGTTGCAAGGTCGTTTTCTGGTGTCAAGCAGATTAACTTGGCAATTGTAGAAATTTCGTTAACCTTCAGGATTAATCCGTTGAGCGTGTAATTGTTTGTCGATTTTCTTCATTCAAAAAAAAAAAAAACACCCCAAGAGGAAATTAAAGACTTTGCTTTTTCAAGTTTAGGTCACGTTTGCGACTAGTTTACACGATATGGTAATGAGATGGGACAGTTAGAATAGGTGGAAAGACTGGTTTAGATGACACGAAATTCGAGATCTGGAAATAGCGAAGATTTGAGGTTTCAAGGGTGATTCTTGATTTTTTTACAAGGGTCTTAATTGAGATGTTTTTCTGAAATTTCAAGGGTGGGTACAACTCGATCATGTCCACCACCACAAAAAATTTCATTCGAAAATATTGAGTAGTGTAAGAGATAGAAATTTTCAAAACGTGCTATTCTAGAGGGTTTTTTTTCTCTTTACTCAAAATTTAAAAATTCATAACTACCGAACCCGGCTTTTTTTCGAAATGAGATTTGGGACAATTGCAGAGCTGGACAATGGCTATTAGCTCCCAAAATTTCATTCAAAAATATCGATCGGAACTTTGCGAAAAAAATTCATGTTTGGTGTAAAAAAGCAAAAATCAAATTTTCCTCCAACCTCAATTAAAAAATTTGTATCTTCCAAACCTAATTTATTTCAACAATGAAATTTTGTACAATTATGGCCCCAAACAATGTCTATTGATTCACAAAAGGTCATTAAAAAATGTTGACTTCAACAGTTTAAAAAAAATTTTTTTTGTGTAAAGAGACAAAATTCTATTTTTCCCTCAAATTACATTTAAAAATTGATATGTTCCGAACCTGACTTTTTTTCTAAATGAAATTTGGCTCAATTATATAACTGAACAATGACTATTAGCTCCCAAAATTTCATTCAAAAATATCGATCGGAACTTTGCGAAAAAAATTCATGTTTGGTGTAAAAAAGCAAAAATCTAATTTTCCTCCAACTTCAATTTAAAAATTTATGTTTTCCAAACCCGATTGATTTGAACAATGACATTTTGTACAATTATAGTCCGAGATAATGTCTAACAATGCTCAAAATGTCATTAAAAAATATTGGCTACAGCAGTCTGAAAAAATTTTTGTTTTTGTATGAGACGGCAAAAATTTAATTTTCCCTCAACTTAAATTTAAAAATTCAAATCTTCCGAACCCGACTGTTTTTTAAAGTGACATTTGGGAGAATTACCGAACTGGTCAACGACTATTAGCTCCTAAAATTTTGTTCGAAAATATCGATTAGAACTAGGCGAAAAAAAATTATGTTTGGTGTAATCTAATTTTTCTTAAACTAAAATTCAAAAATTTATATCTTCCAAACCCGATTCATTACAACAATGAAATTTTGTACAGTTAGAGCCCACGATAATGTCTATTAACTCCTAAAATACGATTAAAAAAATAGTAGCTACAGAAGTCTGAAAAAATTTATGTTTGTGTGACAAGGCAAAAATCTAATTTTCCCTCAACTTAAATTTAAAAATTCATATCTTTCGAACCCGATTTTTTTTCTAAATGAGATTTGGGACAATTGCAGAACTGGACAATGATTATTAGCTACCAAAACTTTATTCAAAAATATCGATCGGAACTTTGCGAAAAAAATTCATGTTTGGTGTGAGTTGGGAAAAATCTAATTTTTTTCTTTCAACTTAAATTAAAAAATTTACATCTTCCAAACCCGACTTAATTTAACATTGAAATTTTGTACAGTTACAGCTCCAGATAATGTCTATTAACTCCCAGAATTTCGTTGAAAAGTATTGGCTACAACAGTCTGAAAAAATTTTTGTTTGTATGAGACGGCAAAAATTTAATTTTCTCTCAACTTAAATTTAAAAATTCAAATCTTCCGAACCCGACTGTTTTTTAAAATGAGATTTGAGAGAATTACCAAACTGGACAACGACTATTAGCTCCCAAAATTTCATTCAAAAATATCGCTCGGAACTTTGCGAAAAAAATTCATGTTTGATGTAAAAAAGCAAAAATCTAATTTTCCTCCAACTTCAATTCAAAAATTTATATCTTCCAAACCTAATTTATTTCAACAATGAAATTTTGTACAATTATAGTCCCACATAATGTCTATTGATTCCCAAAAGGTCATTAAAAAATGTTGACTTCAACAGTCTAAAAAAAATTTTGTTTGTGTAAAGAGACAAAATTCTAATTTTCCCTCAACTTAAATTTAAAAATTCATATCTTTCGAACCTGACTTTTTTTTTAAATGAGATTTTGGCCGATTACGGGCCCGATCAATGACTATTAGCTCCCAAAATTTCGTTCTGAAATATCGATTGGAACTTTGCGAAAAAAATTCATGTTTGGTGTAAGACGACAAAAAGCTAATTTTCCCCCAACTCCAATTCAAAAGTTCATATCTTCCGAACCTGACGTTCTTCCCAGTTGAAATTTTGGGCAGTTACAAACCTGGCCACTGTCTAACAACCCCCAAAGTTTCGTTCCGAAATATTGATTACAACTTGCCAAATAAAAAATTACATTTGGTAACATAATTAATAAATTCAAAAATTTGTATCTCCGAAACTATAAATTTTGTAAAAACCCCAGTTCAAATTTCAATCAATCAATTGGGCCAATTTTGCCACAAACTTATTCTTTCCTCCAAGTGCCTTGTCCTTGATTCCCCAAAAGTTCACTGACCAAAACTCCCCGAAGCATGAAGATTGCTTGATTTTTACAACTTGCAAATATTGACAAAACCAACACAAAAAAAATTGTTGTTAACAATTTCGTCGCTTTTAAACTTTTATCGATCCTTGAAGATGGAAAATGACATGCGGTTTGTTCTTTTGTTTGTTGCAGAAACCACGCCTTTTCGAATTTTTCGGATGTTTCGTTGACTTTCCACGAATGGACAAGGTGTTAGCTCAAGGTGAGTTTTTTTTCTCCTCTTCAATGATGACTCGACTTTATTTTTGGCCATCGAAAAACGTGATGAATGAAAGTCGAAACGTCGTCGTCTAGAAAGTGGTGAAATTGCATTTTAGTTTCGTTTGAAAATTATTATCGCATGTTGCCATAAACGACAATTTTATGCCACTTAAAGCAATCTGGAAAAAATTAGAGGACTGGCTTTATGTACGAAATAAAGATTGTTTTATTTCTGTTTAATTAAAATTCCCGACAGGTAAATACGAAGTGAACTAATAAAACGTTGCGGTGGAATGATTGGAGAAGAGCCAAAAGGTCTAAAAATACACACGAAACTCGAACAGGAAGCTTTGGCTTGTTTTAAACAACTCTTCAATAAAAGAACGTCCTTCAATACAACCTTGCCGAACTTTATCGATGATTAAATAATACGTCATTTTTAATCCCGCGGGGTTTTTACTAATCGTCTATGTTAAAAATTCTCTCTTTTTGCTCACAGTTTGATTACGAATCGCCTCAAGTCAAGTGATGGTCTTGAATTTTAATTATTGAGTGAATAACAGGTATTGACGATTTTTACACAAACTGTGATAACTCGGCTTCGCCTCGTCCAATTTGCACGAAATTTGTGCCAGACATTGCTAGGGCCTTTGCTAGCAGGTGTGTGAAGTTTGAACAGGATTGGATTACTGGAAGTGGTTGTATTGTGGCCAAAAAAATTACAATTTTTTTTGCAACAATTTCTGTTTTTTGTTATCGGCACGTTTTTTGTTGTAAACATTTGGCGTCAACATTTGCGGAAAAACGCTCATAATGAAGTTGTGATAAAATATTTGTAAATTTTTCTGTTGACGGAAATGTTGCACAATCTCGTTTCAAAAGAACAGCAGGTTACTGGCCTTAATTCAGATTAATTATTTGGATCGATCGTGCTTGAGCGAATTGATGAGATAAATAAAGACGTGTTTTTTGCTCATTAACATTTATTTGAACGAAAATTATTAGAAACTCGAGAAAATTTCTGTTAATTCATTGCACACGAGGAATTTGTTTTTTTCTTTGATTTAGAAAAGTGAATCATTAAAAATTGATCAATATTACACGAGTTTCACTCTGTTGGCAAAGCAATTAATCGGATGATGAAATCGTAAAAATAATTAGATGTCGATTCAAAAAGAAAAAAATTGATTCATCTTGGAGGAAATTAATTTCCTGGCGAGTTTAGGAACCGCAGATATTGATAATTATTTCTTTATTACGTGACAAGTTCTATGAAATTACGGTTAAGTAACGAAGAACTAAGATCAGAAAACGCAATTTTTGAAAATTTCTTCTAAAGCCATTTGGGCCGGTTCTAATAATCGGATGGGGTTCAAATTTTAAACACCAATGTTTTATAACAGTAGTAATGCCTTGTGTAAATTTCATTCAAATCGGGTAAGGCTGAGCCGAGTTGTAGCAGTAAGGGTGCTAAGTTAGAACCCAAATTTTTCAAAATTTTGCTATTTACGACCAAGCCAACCATTTTAAGCAAAATATGACTTTAGATTCGGGCAAAACGGCCCAAAAACCATACGTAGTCCAAATTTCATCGCAATTAGACCAAAACTAAGATCAGAAAATGCAATTTTTGAAAATTTCTTAGACTAGCACCACGTCCAACACTTCTAAAGCCATTTGGGCCGGTTCGAATAATCGGATTGGGTTCAAATTTTAAACACCAATGTTTCATAACAGTAGTAATGCCTTGTGAAAATTTCATTCAAATCGGGTAAGGCTGAGCCGAGTTGTAGCAGTAAGGGTGCTAAGTTAGAACCCAAATTTTTCAAAATTTTGCTATTTACGACCAAGCCAACCATTTTAAGCAAAATCTGACTTTAGATTCGGGCAAAACGGCCCAAAAACCATACGTAGTCCAAATTTCATCGCAATTAGACCAAAACTAAGATCAGAAAATGCAATTTTTGAAAATTTCTTAGACTAGCACCACGTCCAACACTTCTAAAGCCATTTGGGCCGGTTCGAATAATCGGATTGGGTTCAAATTTTAAACACCAATGTTTCATAACAGTAGTAATGCCTTGTGAAAATTTCATTCAAATCGGGTAAGGCTGAGCCAAGTTGTAGCACTAAGGGTGCTAAGTTAGCACCCAAATTTTCAAAATTTTCAAAATTTTGCTATTTACGACCAAACCAACCATTTTAAGCAAAATCTGACTTTAGACTCAGCCAAAACGGTGCGAAATGCATACGGTGTCCAAATTTGATCGCGCTTTGACCAAAACTAAAATCACAAAATACGATTTTTGGAAAATTTTGGGCTAAAATTATGTTTGGCCGATTGTTACCAAATTTGGTATTTGGGGGTTTTGCGACCTTCTCGTTCCATTTTTGTTATTAAAAATTCGATAAAATGAAAGGGGGCGCCTGTACCCCCATGTCCAACATTTGGAGTGCCTTTTCGCCCTCTTGTGTTAGTCGCATATTGCTCAAATTTTACAGGGGCGTTACTAGGGACGTTTCAAACCTTTGGTCCAAATTTCGTTTAATTCGGTTAAGGTGGAGCCGAGTTGGCCAGTTAGGGTGCTAAGACTGTACCAAAATTTCAAAATAATGCTATTTGCGGCCAAGTGAATCAATTTAAACACAATCTGACTTTAGGTTCGGCCAAAACGGCTCGAAATCCATAAGGACTCCAAATTTCACTACAATATGACTAAAACTAAAGTCACAAAATGCGTTTTTTGGAAATTTTTGGGCTAAAATTATTTTAGGCCGATTGTTACCAAATTTGGTATTTGGGGGTTTTGGAACCTCCTCGTTCCATTTCCGGTATTAAAAATTTGATGAAATGTAAGGGGGCAGCAGAAAAAATAAATTTCGTTTTTTTTTTGCAGCCTCTTCTCCGGCCCTTTGACCATCTGGCATGTCCCTCCATTCCTACCTCCGGCATCGACCTCCAGGCCGCAAAAAGTAAAATGTACAGCAACCGCAAAGCTTTTGCCGTTAAATGCACTCTGGGCATCATCGCCATCTACTTCTTCGTCCATGTGTTGACCACCAGCAGGGCCACGGAGGCCATCCGCGAGTTGCAACAATCGGGGCGGAATCTCGCAGCCCTGGAGCCCATGGACCCCCTTGATGAAGCCACAAAGGCACCTTCCACCACTCTCCAGAGCGTCGTCAACGTGTTCGAAAGAGTGAAGGAGATCACCAGGTGTCTCGACCGGCCTATGGCCCCCAGGGTCCAACAAAGGGGCGACTATTGGGTGCTGTACAACTACGTCATGGCCGAGAAAAAGTTTAAATGTCAAGAGAGTGTGACGTATACGACACATGCCGATTATTCCTTCATGGACAATCTGTTGCCTTTGCTGGACAGGTGGAGGGGGCCCGTGAGTTTGGCCCTGCATGCGCCAGGGACGGATTTTAAGAACACGTTGGAGTCCATCGCCTATCTGAGGGACTGTACGGAGGGGCTGGTCCGAGAGTTGGTCACGTTTCATGTGTATTTTAGCACGAAACATGTACCGAAAGAAGTAGGTCCATACTTTGTTTATTTTTTTCAAACCCTTCTAGACCTCAGAACGGGCTCAAATTTCACACATGGGCTACCAAATGTACCAGAAACATGCCCTGAAAATTTCATTCAAATCGGTTAAGGCGGAGCCGAGTTATTGACACCACCACGTAAGGGTGCTAACTTAGCACCCTCATTTCAACAACTTGGCCCTTTGTGACTAAATTACTCCTTTTTTCGAAAATCTGATCACAGATTTGGACAAAACGGTCCATGATTGATGATTGGGTCAAATTTCGTTGTTTTACGCCCAAAATTATAGTCAAAAATTAAGATTTTTTGGAAATTTGGGTCCAAAATTTTTTTGGTCCAAATGCAACGAAACTCGGTTTTTGAGGGTTTTGGGACCTTCTGAATCGATTTTTGGTATTGAAAATTTCGTAAAATTTCAAGGGGCCCTCCTAGCCCCATGTCCTACATTCAGAGGCCCTTTTGGCCGCTTGTTTCAAACATTTACGATTCAAATTTTACACAGTGGTTGCGTAGGGCCGTAGCAATATGTGTTGTAAATTTCAGTCAAATCGGTCAAGGCGGAGTCGAGTTATTGACACCACCAAGTTAGGGTGCTAACTTAGCACCCTCATTTCAACAACTTGGCCCTTTGTGACTAAATTACTCCTTTTTTCGAAAATCTGATCACAGATTTGGACAAAACGGCCCATGATTGATGATTGGGTCAAATTTCATTGTTTTACGCCCAAAATTATAGTCAAAAATTAAGATTTTTTGGAAATTTGGGTCCAACATTTTTTTGGTCCAAATGCAACAAAACTCGGTTTTTGGGGGTTTTGGGACCTTCTGAATCGATTTTTAGTATTGAAAATTTCGTAAAATTTCAAGGGGCTCTCCTAGCCCCATGTCCTACATTCAGAGGCCCTTTTGGCCGCTTGTTTCAAACATTTAAGATTCAAATTTTACACAGTGGTTACGTAGGGCTGCAGCAATATGTGTTGTAAATTTCAGTCAAATCGGTCAAGGCGGAGTCGAGTTATTGACACCACCAAGTAAGGGTGCTAACTTAGCACCCTCATTTCAACAACTTGGCCCTTTGTGACTAAATTACTCTTTTTTTCGAAAATCTGATCACAGATTTGGACAAAACCGCCCAAGATTGATGATTGGGTCAAATTTCATTGTTTTACGCCCAAAACTATAGTCAAAAATTAAGATTTTTGGAAATTTGGGTCTAAAATTTTTTTGGTCCAATTGCAACGAAACTCGGTTTTTGAGGGTTTTGGGACCTTCTGAATCGATTTTTGGTATTGAAAATTTCGTAAAATTTCAAGGGGCTCTCCTAGCCCCATGTCCTACATTCAGAGGACCTTTTGGCCGCTTGTTTCAAACATTTAAGATTCAAATTTTACACAATGGTTACGTATGGCCGTAGCAATGTGTGTTGCAAATTTCAGTCAAATCGGTCAAGGCAATGCCGATTGAATTATCTTTGTTCAAGTAAAAAAAATTGAAAAAGAATTCACAAAAGGTGGGTATAACTTTTAATTAATTTTTTATGATTTTTCTTGATGAGGTGTGATGTCATGTGCACATCTTTACCTTGATTTGAACAATGAAATGACTAATTTATTTTTCGTACTTGAAATTTGTTGCTCAATCAAGCGGTTTCGAAGAGTTTTACGTCATCGATTGTCTTTGACCGGTTTTAAGAAACTCATCGAGTGACTTTAATCAATTAAATTGTCAATTTTGTGACTCCAAAATTAGGCTAATCACGAATCGAGACTCATTTTTTTCGTTTTTTTCCAAGATTTTCAAAAAAAGTCAAATTTTTGGAAATTTTTTGACTAAGTTTTTTTGGGCCGTTTGCAGCAAAAATCGGTTTCTGGGGGTTTTGACACCTCCTGAGTTCATTTCCGGTGTTGAAAATTTGATACATAGTGGGGGGTCACCGGTAGCGCTATCTCCAATATTTAAAGTGCCATTTTGGCCCTTTCTAGTGCTTCAACAGTAATCAAATTTGACACTTGGCTTAGTTGAGACATTTGAAACGTGTGTGCCAAATTTCGTCCAATTCGGCCAAGGCGGAGCCGAGTTAGTGATGGTGCTAAGTAGTGGTGCTAACTTAGCACCCAAACTTTCACATTTTCGGCCATTGCCTCTAAACCAGAAGTGCAAAATTGAAACCGATTGCATATTTCGTCACTGTGGGCCCGACCACACAAACTGTGTGAATTTCATCAAGTTTGGACGAGTTTGAAAATTCAAAAAAATTAAATTTTCGAAATTTTGATTTTGATGTTTTTGCTCCGATCGTTCTGAAATTCGGTATATGGGGGTTTTTGGTCCCGCTGAGTCGATTTCCGGTGTCAGAATTTGAAAAAAATGTGTTTTAGGTTCCTCGCCACAACCACGTCTTCACCGAGCCTTACAACTGCTCCCTTCCTCCACCTTTTTTGAACGTATCTTCGAGTCAGATGTACAAAAACCAGAAGAAGCTTCTGTATCCGGTGAATGTGGGTCGAAACGTTGCACGCGAAACGGCCCAAACTCACTACATTCTTCCATCAGACATTGAACTCTATCCCAGTCCGAATATAATTCCGCAATTTCTTGCAATGATTGCCGAAAATCGCGGCCCTTTGCTCAGTAAAAATCCCAAAGTTTTTCCTCTTCATTTGTTCGAAGTGAGTGCCAATCAGCAAGTACCCGAAAGCAAGACAAAGTTGATTGAAATGTTGAATAATGGTACTGCTGTATCTTTTCATAAAAAACTCTGTCCTGGTTGTCATAATATACCAAAAGCGAAAGAGTGGCAAATGGCGAAAGAGACGGATGACCTGAAGGTGTTTCACGTTGGGAAACGAAACGGGAGGTACATACATTGGGAGCCCATCTTTATAGGCACGCATGCCGACCCTTTATACGACGAGAGGTTGAGTTGGGAGGGAAAAAGCGATAAGATGACTCAGGTGGGTTTTCATTACCAATAACTCAAAAACTATCAATCTGATGGCAAAAATAATGACATATTTGGAATCCTGGGACGATTTTACGTCAGATACGACTGGTTCGGGTCGTGTCAGTTGGCTAGTTTGCCCAAAAATTGGCATTTTCCAGTTGATTTCACATTTTGCAAAAAAATTTCAAACGTATTTATTTTCTCGGCCATTTTTCGAGCAATTTTGATCAAATTTGGACTACTAATGTAGAATGACAAGCTTGTTTTACTGTGATCAAATTGTTTAAATACTACATGCCGTTTTGAAATTATTGCCGAATTTTTGATAATTAAGTTAATTATTAATTTTTGGGCGATAATTCGGAAAGTACAAGTCTCACGTAAAAAATAAGGACAGATTTGAAATCCTCAGACAATTTTACGTCAGATAAGGTTGGTTCGGAAGTTGTTGGGCGTCTGGATTGTCCACAAAATTGGCATTTTCCAGTTGATTCCAGATTTTGACAAAAAATTTCGAAAAAATTTCTTTTCTCGGCCATTTTTTAGACAATTTTGACTAAATTTTGACAGTGGCCGTAAAGTGACCAACTACTTTTAAGTTATAAAAATGGTATAGATCCGAAGTACCGTTTTGGAATTATTGTCAAAATTGCATTAAGTGAGGGATTTTTTTCAAAAAAAAACAATTTTTTGGCGATTATTCGAAAAGTACCAACCGCACGTAAAAAATAATTACAGATTTGAAATCCTGAGACAATTTTACATAAGATAGGATTGGGTCGGACCTTTTTGGGTGTCTAGATTGTTCAAAAATTGGCATTTTCCAGTTAATTCCAGATTTTGACAAAAAAAATAGAAAAAATTATTTTTCTCGACCATTTTTTGGGCAATTGTGATGAAATTTTGACAGCAACGGTAAAGGGACCAACTAGTTTGAAGTTGTGAAAATTGTTTAGATCAGAACTGCCATTTTGGAATTATTGTCAAAATTGCGTGAAAATTGATGTATTTTTTTCAAAAAGTAACGATTTTTTGACGATTACTTGAAAAGTATAAGTCATATGAAAAAAATGATAATAGATTTGAAATCCCGAGACAATTTTACATAAGGTAGGATTGGTTCGGACCTTTTTGGGTGTCTAGATTGTTCAAAAATTGGCATTTTCCAGTTGATTCCAGATTTTGACAAAATTTTTTGAAAAAATTAATTTTCTCGTCCATTTTTTTTGACAATTTTGACTAAATTTTGTCAGCGGCCGTAAAGTGACCGACTACTTTTAAGTTATAAAAATGGTTTAGATCCGAAGTGCCGTTTTGGAATTATTGTCAAAATTGTGTTAAGTGAGGTATTTTTTCAAAAATTAACGATTTTTTGACGATTACTCAAAAAGTACCAATAGTATGTAAAAAATAATGACAGATTTGAAATCCTTAGACAATTTTACATAAGATAGGAGTGGGCCGAACCTTTTTGGGTGTCTAGATTGTTCAAAAATTGGCATTTTCCAGTTAATTCCAGATTTTGACAAAATTTTTTGAAAAAAGTACTTTTTTTGGCCATTTTTTGGACAATTTTGACTAAATGTTGACAGCGGCCGTAAAGTGACCGACTACTTGTAAGTTATAAAAATGGTATAGATCCGAAGTACCGTTTTGGAATTATTGTCAAAAATGTGTTGTGAGGTATTTTTTCAAAAATTAACGATTTTTTGACAATTACTCGAAAAGTACCAATCGTATGTAAAAAATAAAGACAGATTTGAAATCCTCAGACAATTCTACGTCAGATAAGATAGGTTCAGACCTCGTTGGGTGTTTCAATTGCCCACAAAATTGGCATTTTCCAGTTGTCTCGAGATTTTGCCAAACAAATCCAAAAAAATTGATTTTCGCGGCCATTTTTTGGCCAATTTTTTTAAAAATAGGTGCACCTGACGTAAAATGACCCGGGGAAGCCAAATCTGTAAGAATTGCGCCGATCCAAGCACTCCTTTCGGAGATATAGCCAAAAGTTTGATTTTTTTTCACTTTTTTAGGGATACGCTCTGTGCGTGTTGGATTACGACTTCCTCATCCTCAACAATGCCTTCCTCGTCCACCGGCCGGGCATAAAAGTCTACAAAAAAGACCAAAAGCGTGCAATGTTAGCCGCAAAAACCAATCAACTCATCAAAAAGATCATTTTTCCCGAACTGAAAGTGTTGTATGGGGTGAAAAAAGGCTGTGCTGTGTAATTAGTGGTGTAAATGAACGAACAACGCTTCAAAAAGCCATAAGAAATATTATCTAGTGTGTATCGATGTACTCAAACAGTGGACGGATTTTTTTTTGTTATTAATTGTTGCTTTGAAATTATCGAAATTTTATTTTTTTGTGTTTATTTTTTTTTTTTTTTTTTCGTTAGGTTAGTCTCACTTATTATTGTTCCGACTGATGGAAAGTCTCAAGTCTGACTATTTATTTCCCAGATAGGTTTTAATTCCTTGGACGTGTGTATTATACATAAGTAACTATTTTTTTGCTCATTGTGTACTTAATTATTAAGTAATTTATTGTAATTTTTTGCCGTTTGAACGGTTCATGTGCCTTATCGAGTTGATGTGGTGATCATAAAACATATTACTTTTGTACTATCACAAAGCGTGAATACTCTCAGTATATGCGAATAAATATCAGGAAAATAAATTGTGTTTTTATTTTTGCGTTGGGGAAATCCGGTGGCTGAGATCAGCAAAACCACAACTATTTGAGCAAATGATGCTCTTTTAATTATCTATCTTTTTCAAAAAAAATCATTGTTCTCCGACTAACAGTTTTCGAGAAATAAAAGCAAAAGTAGGTAAAATTTTAAAAAATTCATAACTCAAAAACTATTGGGAATTTGGCGATTTTCTCGACGCCAATCGATTCCCCTGATCATTTTACATAAGGTTAGGCTAAAATAGTTCCACATTTTCGAATATTTTTGCCGTAATTGAGAAAATAAAAAAATTGAAATATTTGGGTAGCCTAATTCTTTGATAAAAAAATTCATAACTCAAAAATTAAAAGTCATAGAGCAAAGCGGTTTATTCCAGTAAATTCTGCGGCTCATTTTACATATTACAAAAGCTTTTCACGAAATTTAAATATTGAATTTTTTTTGCTTCAAATTTTTTAATGGTCAAGGCAACTTACCTTCACAAAAATGAAAAAAAAAATTTTTTTTAACTCACTCTAGCAAAGTTTTATGGATTCTTCTATGCCTTTACAACCCTCTGGAGTTGTTAAAAGTAGAAAAAAATTCAATAGGTTCGATTTTTAAGATTTTGATTTTTTCAATTTTTGTCGTGATTTTGTTCGATTTCCGGTACCCGGAACATTTATCGAGCTATAACTTCGGAACTATTAGAGATAACCCTATGAAGTTTATTATCGTTGGAAAGCTCTTTTAATTGTCTATCGTCTACAAAAAAGATTATTGTTCTACTACTAATAGTTTTCGAGAAAATTGCAAGTAAAGGAAAAAATAGATAAAATTTTAAAAAATTCATAACTAAAAAACTATTGGGAATTTGGCGATTTTCTCGACGCCAATCGATTCCCTTGATCATTTTACATAGGTTTAGACCAAAATAGTTCCATATTTTCGAACAGTTTTAGCGTAATTGCGAAAATAAGAAAATATATTTCATTTCAAAAACATTTATTTATTCATTCATATTCGATAATTCCGGAAACTAGCCCCGCCTTGCGCCCCGCCCACACACCCCGTGACATTCTCCACCCCATCACAAGCTCCAATCAAATCGTTAAACGCCCTCCCCTCCCCACAATTTTGCAACCTTGGACGTCCATTAACACACACAAAATATCGCTGGCAATCATTCGGTGACCTAAAAAAGCGAAACTCCTCCCCTCCCAGGCCAAAACTCCTCCCATCGCTTGGACACGTGAATCCTAGAAACGCCTCCGCGTCACACGTGGCCACTTGATCCGGCCAATCACAACGGTAGGTGTCACCATTGAAAGCCAAACCTTCCGGACAATCAAAAATGAAGCCACGCCCATCCACGCAATTCTTAAACTGGCCACAAGAGGTCGCATCACCCATGCGGAAATAGCCGAATTGGTGCGGGCACTCGTCGGTGGCTTGAGCCGGCTCTGCATAACAAAAAATTTTATTACAATAAAATTATACAGGCTGATTCTTTTATTAGGTCCAGTATTACAAACTTTTTAACTTTTAATGTAACTAGAGCTTTGGAATTTTGTATACGATCCAAATCGACCATTTTGAGTCCAACTAAATTAATTGCAAAATGGCTGAACTTCCGGCGCCAACTTTGAAATTTTTATTGCACTTTTGAATTCCTTTTCTTGAATTGAGTAAAATGTATCCAAGTTGTTGGTACTGATCTGTCATAGTTTTTGACATATGTCAAAATTTCAAAAATTTCAAAGTTGGCGCCAATTTCTCTCGTTCCGGAAGTTCAGTCATTTTGAAAATAATTCATTTGAACTTAAAATGGTCGATTTGAATTGTATACTAAATTTCAGAGCTCTAGCTACTTTAAAAGTTAAAGAGTTTATAATATAGGTACTAATAGAAGAATCAGTATTTTTTTCTCTACATTATTATTATATAATTAAATTAATTCATTACGGGTCTGTTCACGTCCAGTGCAGTCCACATCAAGGGGGTACTGACAGGGGAAGGCCTGGGGGCCACTTGCTGGGTTAAAAAGGAGCCCATCGGGGCACAATTTCTCCTCAGCTAGTCCGTCTCTGCACTCGATATAACCGTCACAAGTTGACGTTGGATAACGGCCGTTTTTTTCCGGACATGAGGCGGGCCCTAAATTACGCTGAGCCAGACCTGGAAGCGATTAGTGACATTTAAAAGTACCATCACTTTCACTCGATGGGTTGGAAAGGTACCAATGGGTGTTTTGGGCCTTGACATTAAGCAACGTGATTTTAATATATTAAAAAAAATAACAATTGAAGGTTTGACACGAAAATTTTAATGACCTAATTTGCAAATTATGACTCATTTATTTAATTAAGAAAAAAAATATTATTCAATTACCTAACTAAAATTAATAGCTAATGATAATAATTATTAAAAAAAAACAAAACAAATGCGTACCTTGTATGGCAACGAAGGTAACGATGGTAACAATAATACGAATCGTTTCCATGGTAACTATACTACTAAAATGAAGATCTTCTCTTGTCATCGCGATGTTCATTTGTTACTCAAGGTCTCATGCTTAATCATGAAGATGCTAAACAACTTTTATTGCATAATAAATAAAGTTTCTCGAATTTTGCAGAAAAATTTTTTTTTTGTGACAAAACATTATATTCACTTACAAGAAAAGTTAATATTTAATAGCAAATGCTGTTTGTTTTTTTTTTGGAAAAAATTTTTTGTAGACTCACAAGTGACACTAAAATGTCAAAACTTGTCCAAAATTAGATGTGTAGCAATGTTCAGAAAACAACAATTTGTTTGGCTCCTTGTAGTTGTTGTCGTTTTACAAAAGGTAAAGACTCAGTGTTTTGATAAACCCATGGTGACCCAAATTGTGCAAAATGGGCAATTTTGGGTCTTAAACAACTACATAAAGGCCTCAGAACAGTTCAAATGTCACGAAAGTGTCACAATAACAACACAAGGCGATTTCACATTTCTTGAAAACTTGCCCATTTTGGTGGAAAGATGGAAGGGACCCATCAGTGTGGCTCTCTACGCCCCTGGAGCCGATTTTGAAAGTACCATCGCCTCCATTCGCTACCTCCGCCACTGTGATAGCCCCCTTATTGCGAAATTCGTTACGTTTCATATTTTTTTCGACTCGGAACATGTCCCAAAAAAGGTAAAATTTTGGGCACTTTTTTGGGCCCGAATTTTGTGAAACTTGACTTAATTGTGGATTATGACACGGCCAACACGAATCTCAATACGGATTTTTTCTACGACTTTTCGTTTTTTTGTTATGAGCCAAAATGTCAAAATTTAGGTGCCCTTTTTAGCTCAAATAAAAATGGGGGAAAATTTCAGTGATATTTTTACATAATTTTGGCTACAGTGTGTTGTACGTTTGAGAGATGGGCGTTTGTAACAATTGAATTAATTTATAGTGGAAAATAACTTAAAACTTAATTGAGAATTTGTTGTTTGTTTGGAACAAATTTTTTCAATTGGGAACAACGAATGAGAGGGATTTAAACACTTCTAGTTCCGAAACTATGCAATATTTCTGAATGCCTTTTTGGCAATTTGTACAGAAAATAATCGGTTACTAACTGTGCAAATTTCAACAGAAAAATTGAATTAGAAGCATCTCAAAAATTTTAGAACTTTGGTGGGTGAAGAAAGCAAAATCGAACTTAAAAAAATCGTATTTCCAGAAACAAACATTTCAGCTTTGTGCCCTTTTGGCAATAATTTAGCAATTTTGAAAATTTGGTTACCATTGTTGGGCCGCAACCTTATTTTTAGAGAAAACAAATAATCGATGAGCATTGAATTGGCAAAGTCAAAGTTTAAAAATTTTTAATTCCAAAACTAGAAGATATGTGTTTGTGACCTTTTGGTGGTTTATACCTTAGATAACGTTCTCTCAATTGCCAAAATTTCAAAAGAAAAAGTGCACTAGAACAGTTGTAAAAAAATAATGAATGTTATCCAACAATTGACAAAAATTAGCACATTCGGGAGTTAAAAAATCGTAATTACGAAACTAGAAGATATTTGTTAATGCCCTTTTGGCCATTTATGCACCAAGTAGTGGTCTACCAACTGTGAAAATTTCGAAAAGGAAATGTTACTAAAACAGCTGTGAAAAAATCGTGAATTGTATGTTACCAAAAATTCAAAAAAATTCTAATTCCTTAATTACATGTTACTTCCAAATGCCCTTTTGACTGGTCATGGAACAGGAAAAATATATCAATTTGAAGGATTTTTAAAAGAAAAATAATTGTCCTGTTTTGTATATTTTTTTTAATTTCTAAAATTAAAATTTTGGAAAATAGTTTTTGCTTTTCTGTGCCCTTTTGGCACATTATAAAACTAATAATAATGCACTTTTGAAAAATTCGAGACAATTGCTCGACTGTAATAGTAATTTAAATCGCAAACAACTGTTACGAGAAATAAAATTGCAAATTCAAAATCAAAAATTTTTAATTTTGTAACTCGAAAATTTTACTTGATGCCCTTTTGGCTGTTTATCGATTAAGTTGTGGGCTATCAATTATCCAAATTTTACGAAAAAAAGTCCACTAGATTGGTTGTAAAAAAAATGATGAATTTTGTGTGAGAATTAAAAAAATCGTAATTTTGAAATTATACAATATTACTAAATGCCTTTTTGGCCATTTATATACCAAATACTAGTCTACCAATTGTAAAAATTTCGAAAGAAAAATATCACCAGAACGACTGTGAAAAAATTGTGCATTATGTGTTGTAATTGTGAAAAAAAAAAATAGTCAAGCCTTCGGTTCAAAAAAATTCTAATTTCAAACCAGACGCTACTTTTAAATGACCTTTTGACCAATCAAAACAGAAAAAAAGATTCAAATTTTGAGAATTGCACAAAGAAAATTGTAATGAATAAAAATTTAAAAATCTAGACAATTGTTCAAATTGCCCATTTAGCGATTGAATAATAAAAATTGAATAATTCCAAAACTAACAAAATAAAAAGTGCACTTGACTTTCTAATAATAGAGCAAAAAACTCACTCAAAATGTTTCGATTTTTTTCAAGATTTACCAACCGGGCGAAAGCTTCGATTGTGGCAAAAACCCCCCATTTCACCCCAAAACCCCCACTTACAAAACCTCCCAAAACTTGCTCTATCCCATCAACATAGCCCGGAATATAGCCCGAAAAATGTCCCAAACCCACTTCATCCTCCCCTTAGACATCGAACTGTTCCCGAATCCCGACTTCATCCCGAAATTCCTGTCACTGATCGCCCGCAATAAACCACCCCTTAACCGTCCCAACCCCCGAGTTTTCCCATTACCAGTTTTCGAAATCGAAACCGGACAAAAACTTCCCGAAAATAAAACACAACTCCGGAAACTCCTTTCGAAGAATTTGGCAATTCCCTTCCACGAAAAAATTTGCAAAAAGTGTCACAACATCCCGGATTTGGATAAATGGGTGCAATTAAACGAAACGAAAAATTTGGACGTTTTTGTGATTACAAAAAGGGTGAGAAAGTACAGATATTGGGAACCGTTTTATGTTGGTACTAATTCTGAGCCCTTTTACCATGAGAGATTGTCATGGGAGGGCGGAAGTGATAAAAGGGCCCAAGGGTACGTCATGTGCCTCCTTGATTATGACTTTATGGTACTTGATAACGCATTTTTGGTACATAAACCAGGGATTAAGAACAACACTCGTGATGAGAGAAGATTAAAGTACGAGGCACAAACCAACGAGTTCCTCAAAGGACCGTTCTTGGCAGAAATGAATTTCTTGTACAACTTTAGTCAAAATTGTTTTGTTTAGGAAATAAGTACATGGCAACTTTTTTTGTGCTTTTCTCAGTTTAATAAACAAATGTTTTTTTTACGGTTCATGTTACTTGACAAAACCAGGGAAAATGAATGAAATAAAACCACTCAAAAGCAAACAGTTTTTTCCACCTCCTCAGTCCAGCTCGTGTGTGTGAAGCGAGGCGGCAAAGTTTAAAAATTTTTAATTCCAAAACTAGAAGATATGTGTTTATGACCTTTTGGTGGTTTATACCTTAGATAACGTTCTCTCCACTGCCAAAATTTCAAAGGAAAAAGTGCACTAGAACAGTTGTAAAAAAATAATGAATGTTATCCAACAATTGACAAAAATTAGCACATTCGGGAGTTAAAAAATCGTAATTACGAAACTAAAAGATATTTGTTAATGCCCTTTTGGCCATTTATGCACCAAGTAGTGGTCTACCAACTGTGAAAATTTCGAAAGGGAAATGTTACTAAAACAGCTGTGAAAAAATCGTGAATTGTGTCTTACCAAAAATTCAAAAAATTCTAATTCCTTAATTACATGTTACTTCCAAATGCCCTTTTGACTGGTCATGGAACAGGAAAAATATATCAATTTGAAGGATTTTTAAAAGAAAAATAATTCTTTTGTTTTGTATTTTTTTTTTAATTTCTAAAATAAAAATTTTGGAAAATAGTTTTTGTTTTTCTGTGCCCTTTTGTCACATTATAAAACTAATAATAATGCAATTTTGAAAAATTCGAGACAATTGCTCGACTGTAACAGTAATTTAAATCGCAAACAACTGTTATAAGAAATGAAATTGCAAATTCAAAATCAAAAATTTTTAATTTTCAAACTCGAAAATTTTACATGATGCCCTTTTGGTTATTTATCGACTAAGTTGTGGACTATCAATTGCCCAAATTTTTCGAAAAAAAGTCCACTAGATTGGTTGTAAAAAAATGATGAATTTTGTGTGAGAATTGTCATAAATTAAAAAAATCCTAATTTTGAAATTATACAATAATACTAAATGCTTTTTTGGCCATTTATATACCAAATACTAGTCTACCAATTGTGAAAATTTCGAAAAGGAAATGTTACTAAAACAGCTGTGAAAAAATCGTGAATTGTGTGTTACCAAAAATTCAAAAAATTCTAATTCCTTAATTACATGTTACTTCCAAATGCCCTTTTGACTGGTCATGGAACAGGAAAAATGTATCAATTTGAAGGATTTTTAAAAGAAAAATAATTCTCTTGTTTTGTATTTTTTTTAATTTCTAAAATTAAAATTTTGGAAAATAGTTTTTGTTTTTCTGTGTCCTTTTGTCACATTATAAAACTAATAATAATGCAATTTTGAAAAATTCGAGACAATTGCTCGACTGTAACAGTAATTTAAATCGCAAACAACTGTTACGAGAAATGAAATTGCAAATTCAAAATCAAAAATTTTTAATTTTGAAACTCGAAAATTTTACTTGATGCCCTTTTGGCTGTTTATCGATTAAGTTGTGGACTATCAATTGTCCAAATTTTACGAAAAAAAGTCCACTAGATTGGTTGTAAAAAAAATGATGAATTTTGTGTGAGAATTGTGGTCATAAATTAAAAAAATCGTAATTTTGAAATTATGCAATATTACTAAATGCCTTTTGGCCATTTATATATCAAATACTAGTCTACCAATTGTAAAAATTTCGAAAGAAAAATATCACCAGAACGAGTGTGGGGTACGTCATGTGCCTCCTTGATTATAACTTTATGGTACTTGATAACGCATTTTTGGTACATAAACCAGGGATTAAGAACAACACTCGTGTTGAGAGAAGATTAAAGTACGAGGCACAAACCAACGAGTTCCTCAAAGGACCGTTCTTGCCAGAAATGAATTTCTTGTACAACTTTAGTCAGAATTGTTTTGTTTAGGAAATAAATAAATGGCAACTTTTTTTGTGCTTTTCTCAGTTTAATAAACAAATGTTTTTTTACGGTTCATGTTACTTGACAAAACCACGGAAAATGAATGAAATAAAACCACTCAAAAGCAAACAGTTTTTTATTTTGGAATAAGATTCAAACTTGGCGCCACGGAGCACCGCCAGCTGCACCCGGGCGCTCCGAGGGGGCCACGCGCAAGTCAACCCAGCGCCCTTCGTCCACCTCCTCAGTCCAGCTCGAGTGCGCCCCACGCAGCCACCAACCGCCGTTGCCAGGAGCACTCACACCCATCAAAAACCCACCGAAATGGACGCTTTCGACACCTGGCGCACTTACGCCACCATCTGCAGACTCTGCCTCCAGAAGGACGGCTTCATGTTGGGCATCTTCAACAACGTGCAAGGCAAAGACAAGAGCATCTACAAGAAGATCATCGATTGCACCGCCTTGCAGGTTAGTCACACCCAACGCTTCCAAACACTTGACCCGACCACCGACAGCCCCCTGGGGGCCCTTTTACCACCGGAAGTGTCAAAATTTACACAAAATTTACGTTTTTCACAAGGGTTAGGGCGGCGTTGCCACGTCACAATTTCACACATTTTCACCGTTTTTACCTCTTAAAACCCCACAATTGCGTTCAAAACACACTCAATCACCCGATTCGGGACGGAAGAGTGTCTCAAACACGGGTTTTGGGGCTTTTTCGACCAGTTTTAATTTGTGGGGGGCGATGTGGCAACGCGGCAAGGAAATCGTTACCGTTACGTTAGCGTCCAATGACAACAAGGCGCCAAATTTGAATTTAACACAAGTGAAAACGTGGTAATGCGATCGATTAAATTAGACAGAGATGGGGGAATGGTGAAAGGAGATGAGAAATTTAAATATTTGAGGGACTGAAGAGAGTTTCGTCACATAATCGGGTCAAGGACACATTAATGCGCTTGGCCTTGACACGATTTCACTTTTTCGTAGTAAAGTTTGTTTCAACACTATAAAACGTTGCATGTAAAATAATTTTCAAATTAATAAAAATTACGTAATTGTTTTTTCAGGTGCCATTTTCTTTATTTTTTAACGAATTTGGTGATATTCTTTTGTTGCTCTTCTAATATAAGTTTCAAATTAAAAAAAAAACGGATAAATAAAAATTTTTTAATTGTTTTTGTTATTTATAGCTAATTTCGACTCTATAAAAACCAATTTCAGGCTCCATTTTGTTTAATTTTTGACTAACCTTATTTCTCCTAAAGTAAGTTTAAAATTAATAACATGTAACTGAAATAATCTAAAGTTTCAGTGGTTTTTGTTATTTATCATTATTTTTGTTTCTATAAAAATCTATTTCAGGCGCCATTTTGTTTAATATTTGATAAAACTTTTTTGAAATGAATTTGACGATGTTCTTTTGTCACTCTTCTAATATAAGTTTCAAATTTAAAAAAAAAACAGATTAATAAAAAATTTTAATTGTTTTTGTTATTTATAGTTAATTTCGACTCTATAAAAACCAATTTCAGGCTCCATTTTGTTTAATTTTTGACTAACCTTATTTTTTTTTATTCTTCGAAAGTAAGTTTAAAATTAATAACATGTAACTGAAATAATCTAAAGTTTCAGTGGTTTTTGTTATTTATCATTATTTTTGTTTTTATAAAAATCTATTTCAGGTGCCATTTTGTTTAATATTTGATAAAACTTTTTTGAAATGAATTTGACGATGTTCTTTTGTCACTCTTCTAATATGTTTCAAATTAAAAAAAATGGATAAATAAAAAGAATCAATTTTTTTTGTTATTTATAGTTAATTTCAACTCTATAAAAACCAATTTCGGGCGCCATTTTGTTTAATATTTGCTAAAACTTTTTTTAATGAATTTGACAATATTCTTTTGTTATTTTTTAGTGTTTCAAATTAAAAACAAATAAAATAAATGATCTAAGGTTTTAATTGTTTTTGTTACATAACACTAATTTTAATTAATATTTGACAAAACTTTGTTTCGCAATAGACGATATTTTTTGTTTTCAAATAAATAAAAAATAAGAGAAAAACTCTAGATTTTATTTTATTAAATGTTTAACAAAAGGGAATTTAACGTTAAGTTAAAGATGACCGAATTTTCGGATGTTCTTTTGTTATTCTTCAAATTAATACAAGTTTATTTCAACACTATAAAACGTTTCGAATTAATCAAAAATTACGTAATTGTTTTTTCAGGTGCCATTTTCTTTATTTTTTAACGAATTTAATGATATTCTTTTGTTACTCTTCTAATATAAGTTTCAAATTAAAAAAAAAACGGATAAATAAAAAATTTTAATTGTTTTTGTTATTTATAGCTAACTTCGACTCTATAAAAACCAATTTCGGGCGCCATTTTTTTTAATATTTGCTAAAACTTTTTTGAAATGAATTTGACGATGTTCTTTTGTCACTCTCCTAATATGTTTCAAATTAAAAAAAAATAAAATAAATGATCTAAAGTTTTAATTGTTTTTGTTACATAACACTAATTTTAATTAATATTTGACAAAACTTTGTTTCGCATTTGACGATATTTTTTTGTTTTCAAATAAATAAAAAATAAGAGAAAAACTCTAGATTTTATTTTATTAAATGTTTAACAAAAGGGAATTTAGTTTTTTGTTATTGTGTTATTCTTCAAATTAATACAATTGTATTGTTTCAGATCAGCCATGATGATGGCCTTCCAAACGTCATCTGTCATCGCTGCCTTTACAAAATCGAATTCTGTCTCGAATTTCGTAAATTATGCTTTATGTCGGACGCCACCCTCCGTCAGCTGACGGCTGCCATAACCAATGAAACGTCCGAAACGGACTGTGGCCCCGCCCCCCAACTCCCCTACCTCGAGCAACTGGCCAATGGGAATGAAGAGGATGTTGTCATGGTGGTTGATCCAGCCGCCCTTGACTACGAATCGTCGTACGAAAGCGGCGAAAATGAACGAATGAGCGATGCGGAAAATGTCGAAGAGGGCGGAAAGAACGTATCAATGTGTCGGTATTGTGATCACGCCTTTACCGACAGGTTGGAGTGTGAAGAACACGAAAATACAGCACATGATACAAATGTTCCGTACACTTGTAGTTTGTGTGAGATGAATTTTGCAGATAGAATGCAATATTCGGCTCATTTGAAATCGGTTCATCAAAATGATAAACCGTACAATTGTCCACAGTGTGAACGGACGTTTGCACGTAGGTCAGATTTGCGCAAACACACTGTAGTACATACAGGGATTAAACCGTACACTTGTACAGTGTGTTCAAAATCGTTTTCACGAAACACGAATTTGTCCAAACATATGCGAATTCATTCCGGTCAGAAACCGTTTGTTTGTCCCAAATGTCCCAAAACTTTTTTCTCCAAAGGTGACTTGACCCGACATGCTATTATACATTCGGGTCAGAAACCATTCAGTTGTAACTTCTGTCATTTGAGTTTCGGACGTAAAGACAAACTCCTCAGGCATGAAAAACGCCATTTTCCACAAGAGAACATGGAGGATAAGAGTCAGGAACTACAAGTGATGCGAGATGCCATGGAGGATTACTACAAGGAGGAGGAGAACATGGTGATAAGTGTTGATCCCTTCCAGCACAATATCAAGAGCGAGAATCAGTCGGAGACCGATTTGGGGGAAATACCGAGAGATTTGCCCCAAATTCCGGCTCATATCACTGGAGAGAGTTTCGGGGAAGAACGGAAACGCTATTCGTGTGATTCCTGTCCGAAGACTTTCTCCAATCCGGAAAATATGAGATATCATCATGCCACCCATTCAGGTGTTAGACCACATGCGTGTTCAGTGTGTAAGAAGACTTTTATAAGGAAGCGGGAGTTGGACCGACATTTTGCCACGCATACTGGGATGAAGCCGTTCAAGTGTGTGAAGTGTAGTAAGAGTTTTGGGCGGAAGGATAAGTTGGTGAGACATATGAGGATACATGATGTTAATAAGGAACATTCGTGTACGATGTGTGCGGCTACGTTTAATCGAAGGGATGGACTCTTGCAGCATATTAAAACGCACGTTAAGAATGAACAGAGTTAGGTTGTGGCGATTGTTTTGCACTGAATAAAGTATTTTTGCATTAAAGTTGGTTTTTTGCATTTTACCCAATCCGCAAAAAAATTGTGATATCTACCGAACGGTTGGTCGAATCGGTTTGGTTCCTTCAGATTTGGATTCTATGGATCATTTTACGTTAGAAACAACCAATCAAAAGAAAACAACTTCTAAAAGTTGGTAGAAAATGAAGAAAGTGTGGTTTAGACAACTGGTGACGAGACTAAACTTTTGACGATATTTTCCGAACGGTTGGTCGAATCGGTTTGGTTCCTTCAGATTTGGATTCTGTGGATCATTTTACGTTAGAAACACCCGATCAAAAGAAAATAACTTCTAAAAGTTGGTAGAAAATGAAGAAAGTTTCGATTGGTTTCGAAAAGTTTTGAGTAAACTAAATTTTTGTTTATATTTCCGGAACGGTTGGTCGTAGCGATTTGCTTCTTGCATATTTGGATTCCTTGACTCTTTTTGTATTAGAAAACCCCAATTCTAAGAAAATGACTTCTAAAAGTCAAGAGAAAATGAGAAAGTTTGCTTGGACTGAATTAGATAATTTGCGGCGAGACTAAACTTTTGACGATATTTTCCGAACGGCTAGTCGTAGCGATTTGATTCCTTCAGATTTGGATTCTGTGGATCATTTTACGTTAGAAACACCCAACTTTAAGGCAATAGATCCAAAAAGCCGAAAGAAAATGAAGATAGTTTCAATTGGTTTCGAAAATTTTTAACTTGGGTAGATTTTAGTTGATATTTCCTAAATGGCTAGTCGTAGCAATTAGATTCTTGCAGATTTAGATTCTTTGGGTCATTTTACTTCAGAGACAGCCAGTTCTAAGCAAATAACTTCTAAAGGTCAAAAGAAATTGAAGAAAGTTTTCTTCGACTGGTTTAGAAACTAGACTAGACTAAATTTTTAATGATATTTTCCGAACGGTTAGTAGTAGCGATTTGATTCCTTCAGATTTGGATTTTGTGGATCATTTCACGTTAGAAACACCCAACTTTAAGGCAATAGTTCCAAAAAGTCGAAAGAAAATGAAGATAGTTTTAATTGGTTTAGAAAACTTTTAACTTGGGTAGATTTTTGTTGATATTTCCTAAATGGCTAGTCGTAGCAATTAGATTCTTGCAGATTTGGATTTTTTGGGTCATTTTACTTCAGAAACAGCCAGTTCTAAGCAAATAACTTCTAAAGGTCAAAAGAAATTGAAGAAAGTTTTCTTCGACTGGTTTAGAAAACTAGACTAGACCAAATGTTTAATAATATTTTCCGAACGGTTAGTCGTAGCGATTTCATTCCTTCAGATTTGGATTCTGTGGATCATTTTGCCTTAGAAACACCCAATTCTAAGAAAATAACTTCTAAAAGTTGGTAGAAAATGAAGAAAGTTTGCTTGGACTGAATTAGATAATTTGCGGCGAGACTAAACTTTTGACAATATTTTCCGAACGGCTAGACGTAGCATTTTGATTCCTTCAAATTTGGATAGTGCAGGTCATTTTACATTAGTAACATCCAACTTCAAGGCAATAGCTCCAAAAAGTCGAAAGAAAATGAAGATAGATTCAATTTCGAAAATTTTTAACTTAGATTTTTGTTGATATCTCCTAAATGGCTAGTCGTAGCAACTAGATTATTGCAGATTTGGAATCTTTGGGTCATTTTACTTCAGGAACAGCCAGTTCTAAGCAAATAACTTCTAGAGGTCAAAGGAAATTGAAGAAAGTTTTCTTCGACTGGTTTAGAAAACTAGACTAGACAAATATTTAATGATATTTTTCGAACGGTTAATCGTAGCGATTTGATTCCTTCAGATTTGGATTCTGTGGATCATTTTACGTTAGAAACACTCAATCCTAAGAAAATAACTTCTAAAAGTTGGTAGAAAATGAAGAAAGTTTCGATTGGTTTCGAATAGTTTTGACTAAATTAAACTTTTGTTGATATTTCCGGAATGGCTGGTCGTAGCGATTTGCTTCTTGCATATTTGGATTCCTTGACTCATTTTGTATTAGAAAACCCCAATTCGAAGAAAATGGCTTCTAAAAGTCAAGAGAAAATGAGAAAGTTTGCTTGAACTGAATTAGATAATTTGCGGCGAGACTAAACTTTTGACGATATTTTCCGAACGGCTAGTCGTAGCATTTTGATTCCTTCAAATTTGGATAGTGCAGATCATTCTACATTAGAAACACCCAACTTTAAGGCAATAGCTCCAAAAAGTCGAAAGAAAATGAAAATAGTTTCAATTGGTTTCGAAAATTTTTAACTTGGGTAGATTTTAGTTGATATTTCCTAAATGGCTAGTCGTAGCAATTAGATTTTTGCAGATTTGGATTCTTTGGGTCATTTTACTTCAGAAACAGCCAGTTCTAAGCAAATAACTTCTAAAGATCAAAAGAAATTGAAGAAAGTTTTCTTCGACTGGTTTGGAAAACTAGACTAGACCAAATATTTAATGATATTTTCCGAACGGTTAGTCGTAGCGATTTGATTCTTTCAGATTTGGATTCTGTGGATCATTTTACGTTAGAAACACCCAATCAAAAGAAAATAACTTCTAAAAGTTGGTAGAAAATGAAGAAAGTGTGGTTTAGACAACTGGTTACGAGACTAAACTTTTGACGATATTTTCCGAACGGTTAGTCCAAGTGATTAGATCCTTGCAGATTTGGATTCTGCAGTTTATTCTACGTTAGAAGCACCCAACTCTAAGAAAATAATTCCAAAAAGTCAGAAGAAAATGAAGAAAGTTTGAAAACTACCTAAAGACTCGTAGACTACTTAGAACTACTAGATTAGATAACACGTCATTGTTCTATTATACTTGACTTTAATTTATTTTGTTTAAACAAAAATTAAATATTGCACCCATCTCTAGTTCCAAATAATTGGCGCAACTGTGGCAAAATCCGTTCTTCAATCATTACTTTGCTCATTTTAACAATTTTCTTCCTCCTTTCGGAATCCCGATTCTTCGTTTTAATCCCTGGTTTATGGACCAAAAACGCATTATCCAGAATCATAAAATCATAATCCTGGACGCACAAAACGTACCCTTGGGTCATTTTATCCTTTTTTCCCTCCCATGACAATCTCTCGTCGTACCATGGATCAGTGTTAGTACCAACAAAAATGGGTTCCCAGTGGAAAAACTTACCATTTCTTTTACCAACATGGAAAACACCCAAATTTGGTGTTTCAGGAGTGTTGATCCAGTTGACAAATTCCGGGATGTTGTGACAGGTTGGACAAGTTTTTTGGTGGAAGGGAATTGCCAAATTCTTCGAAAGGAGTTTCCGGAGTTGTGTTTTATTTTCGGGAAGTTTTTGTCCGGTTTCGATTTCGAAAACTGGTAATGGGAAAACTCGGGGGTTGGGACGGTTAAGGGGTGGTTGATTGCGGGCGATCAGTGACAGGAATTTCGGGATGAAGTCGGGATTCGGGAACAGTTCGATGTCTAAGGGGAGGATGAAGTGGGTTTGGGACATTTTTCGGGCTATATTCCGGGCTATGTTGATGGGATAGAGCAAGTTTTGGGAGGTTTTGTAAGTGGGGGTTTTGGGGTGAAATGGGGGATTTTTGTCACAATCGAAGCTTTCTTCCGGTTGGAAAATCTTGAAAAAAATCGAAACATTTTGAGTGAGTTTTTTGCTCTATTATTAGAAAGTCAAGTGCAGTTTTTATTTTGTTAGTTTTGTTATTATTAAATTTTTATTATTCAATCGCTAAATGGGCAATTTGAACAATTGTCTAGTTTTTTAAATTTTTATTCACTACAATTTTCTTTGTGCAATTCTCAAAATTTGTATCTTTTTTTCTGTTTTGATTGGTCAAAAGGTCATTTAAAAGTAGCGTCTGGTTTGAAATTAGAATTTTTTGTACCGAAGGCTTGACTATTTTTTTTTTTTTTCACAATTACAACACATAATGCACAATTTTTTCATAGTCGTTCTGGTGATATTTTTCTTTCGAAATTTTTACAATTGGTAGACTAGTATTTGGTATATAAATGGCCAAAAAGGACCTTTTGTAATATTGTATAATTTCAAAATTACGATTTTTTTAATTCTCACACAAAATTCATCATTTTTTTACAACCAATCTACTGGACTTTTTTTCGTAAAATTTGGGCAATTGATAGCCCACAACTTAATCGATAACTAGCCAAAAGGGCATCAAGTAAAATTTTCGAGTTTCAAAATTAAAAATTTTTGATTTTGAATTTGCAATTTCATTTCTCGTTACAGTTGTTTGCGATTTAAATTACTATTACAGTCGAGCAATTGTCTCGAAATTTTCAAAACTGCAACATTATTATTAGTTTTATAATGTACCAAAAGGGCACAGAAAAGCAAAAACTATTTTCCAAAATTTTAATTTTAGAAATTAAAAAAAAAACAAAACAAGAGAATTATTTTTCTGTTAAAAATCCTTCAAATTGATATATTTTTCCTGTTCCATGACCAGTCAAAAGGGCATTTGGAAGTAACATGTAATTAAGGAATTAGAATTTTTGGTAAGACACAATTCACGATTTTTTTACAGCTGTTTTAATAACATTTCCTTTTCGAAATTTTCACAGTTGGTAGACCACTACTTGGTGCATAAATGGCCAAAAGGGCATTAACAAATATCTTTTAGTTTCGTAATTACGATTTTTTAACTCCCGAATGTGCTAATTTTTGTCAATTGTTGGATAACATTCATTATTTTTTTACAACTGTTCTAGTGCACTTTTTCTTTTGAAATTTTGGCAATTGAGAGAACGTTATCTAAGGTATAAACCACCAAAAGGTCATAAACACATATCTTCTAGTTTTGGAATTAAAAATTTTTAAACTTTTACTTTGCCAATTCAATGCTCATCGATTATTTGTTTTCTGAAAATAAGGTTGCGGTCCAACAATGGTAACCAAATTTTCAAAATTGCGAAATTATTGCCAAAAGGGCACAAAGCTGAAATGTTTGTTTCTGGAAATACGATTTTTTTAATTTCGATTTTGCTTTCTTCACCCACCAAAGTCTAAAATTTTTGAGATGCTTCTAATTCAATTTTTCTGTTGAAATTTGCACAGTTAGTAGCCGATTATTTTCTGTACAAATTGCCAAAAGGCCATTCAGAAATATTGCATAGTTTCAGAACTAGAAGTGTTTAAATCCCGTCTCATTCGTTGTTCCCAATTGAAAAAATTTGTTCCAAACAAACAAAAAATTCTCAATTAAGTTTCAAGTTATTTTCCGCTACAACTTAATTCAATTGTTACAAACGCCCATCTCTCAAACGTACAACACACTGTAGCCAAAATTACGTAAAAATATCACTGAAATTTTCCCCCATTTTTATTTGAGCTAAAAAGGGCACCTAAATTTTGACATTTTGGCTCATAACAAAAAAACGAAAAGTCGTAGAAAAAATCCGTATTGAGATTCGTGTTGGCCGTGTCATAATCCACAATTAAGTCAAGTTTCACAAAATTCGGGCCCAAAAAAGTGCCCAAAATTTTACCTTTTTTGGGACATGTTCCGAGTCGAAAAAAATATGAAACGTAACGAATTTCGCAATAAGGGGGCTATCACAGTGGCGGAGGTAGCGAATGGAGTCGATGGTACTTTCAAAATCGGCTCCAGGGGCGTAGAGAGCCACGCTGATGGGTCCCTTCCATCTTTCCACCAAAATGGGCAAGTTTTCAAGAAATGTGAAATCGCCTTGTGTTGTTATTGTGACACTTTCGTGACATTTGAACTGTTCTGAGGCCTTTATGTAGTTGTTTAAGACCCAAAATTGCCCATTTTGCACAATTTGGGTCACCATGGGTTTATCAAAACACTGGGTGATTTTTTTAACTTCGTCCAAAACCTCCGAAAATTTTTTCACCTGCTGATAGTCACTGGTAGTCACAATTAGAAAAATCAAAAATAAAGTGAATGAAACAATAAAAACTGTGAAAATAAATTTGTGGCTCACAAACATAATTGGTGACTGAAACTAATCCTCAAATAATTTTTAAAGTTTTGGGTTTCACTTTATCTAATCTTTTTAGTCAACTGTGTGAAATTTGGACAATAAAACTATTGGAAAAAAGTGCTTATAGTGACAGATTTATTACTTAATTGTGAAATAGAACAATCCGTTTTATCTCAAATCCGAATTTTTAAAATCGATTGTTGTGCCATCTGCTGTCATTAAACCCTAACTCCCAATGTTCCGAAACGTGGCGCCCTCTCACAACCAATCACGTACCAACAATCGATCTGTTTCGTGTTTTGTGGGAGGGTCATCAGGTCGAGTTCACTCTTGATCTCCAATTTAGCAAAAAGTTTTTCTCAATCGACTGACATTGTAATTTTTTGTGTTTTTCTTAAGTCACTAATAAATTATTATTCCAAAAACCATTGATTTTAATTATTTTAATAATAAAAAACAAGTTAGCACAATTTCAAAATTTGAAAAACCAATAACTTGACTTCCAATCAATCGAATCGTTTGAAATTTTAAACTTTTACGGCTTTAACCCATACAATCACCCTCTGAAATTTTCATTAAGGTACATCAATTTTTATTTTTATTTTTATTTTTGAAAATAGAAAAGGTGCTAAGTCAAGAACTTATTTTTTAAGGGCCAAACTGTCCTAGAAAAGTCTCAAATCGAAAATAAACACGTAATTTGGTTGAATTAGACACGAAAAATCCCACTTTAGATCCGATTTAAAAAAAATAAAAAGTTAGCCCGATTTTGAAATTCAAATAACTTGGCTTCCAAACAAACGAATGGTTTCAAATTTGAAACTTTTACGTCTCTAAACCTCACAAACACCCTCTGAAAGTTTCATTTAGCTAGGATTTCTTTAATTTTTTTTTTTGAAAAAAGGAAAGTAAGTCAAAAATTTATTTTTTAGGAGCCCAACTGACCTAAAACACTTGGGAGTCAGAAATAAACACCTCATTTGGTTAAATTGGACACAAAAATCGCACTTTAAACAGTTAAATTCGATTAAAAAAAAGTTAGCCCCATTTTGAGTCTTGAAACTCCAATAACTTGGCTTCCAAGTAACCAAATTGACTGAAATTTGAAACTTGCACGTCTATAACCCACACAAACGCCTCCTGAAATTTTCATTAGGATACGACTATTTTAATTTTTTTTTTTTGAAAATAATAGAAAGTAAGGGTGCTAAATCAAAAATTAATTTTTTAAGGCCCCAACTGACTTAGAACACTTTCGAGTCGGAAATAAACACCTCATTTGGTTAAATTGAACACAAAAAATCACACTTTAGCCAGTTAGATTCGATTAAAAAAAAGTTAGCCCCATTTTGAGTATTGAAACTCCAATAACTTGGCTTCCAAGTAACCAAATTGATTGAAATTTATAACTTGGGCGTCTCTAACCCACACAAACGCCCCCTGAAATTTTCATTAAGATACGACTATTTTCATTTTTTTTTTTGAAAATAATAGAAAGTAAGGGTGCTAAATCAAAAATTAATTTTTTAGGGGCCCAACTGACTTAAAACACTTTCGAGTCGGAAATAAACACCTCATTTGGTTAAATTGAACACAAAAAATCACACTTTAGCCAGTTAGATTCGATTAAAAAAAAGTTAGCCCCATTGTGAGTCTTGAAACTCCAATAACTTGGCTTCCAAGTAACCAAATTGACTGAAATTTGAAACTTGCACGTCTATAACCCACACAAACGCCTCCTGAAATTTTCATTAGGATACGACTATTTTAATTTTTTTTTTTTGAAAATAATAGAAAGTAAGGGTGCTAAATCAAAAATTAATTTTTTAAGGCCCCAACTGACTTAGAACACTTTCGAGTCGGAAATAAACACCTCATTTGGTTAAATTGAACACAAAAAATCACACTTTAGCCAGTTAGATTCGATTAAAAAAAAGTTAGCCCCATTTTGAGTATTGAAACTCCAATAACTTGGCTTCCAAGTAACCAAATTGATTGAAATTTATAACTTGGGCGTCTCTAACCCACACAAACGCCCCCTGAAATTTTCATTAAGATACGACTATTTTCATTTTTTTTTTTGAAAATAATAGAAAGTAAGGGTGCTAAATCAAAAATTAATTTTTTAGGGGCCCAACTGACTTAAAACACTTTCGAGTCGGAAATAAACACCTCATTTGGTTAAATTGAACACAAAAAATCACACTTTAGCCAGTTAGATTCGATTAAAAAAAAGTTAGCCCCATTGTGAGTCTTGAAACTCCAATAACTTGGCTTCCAAGTAACCAAATTGACTGAAATTTGAAACTTGCACGTCTCTAACCCACACAAACACCCCCTGTAATTTTCATTGCGCCACGACTATTTTCATTTTTTTTTGTTTTTTTTTTATCACCTAGGGTACCAATTTTTTGACTTTTTAAAAATTTGTAAAACGTTCAACTCGGCTCGTATTTGCGTCAATTGTCCGTAATTTGTCCACTCTTTGTGATTAAACTTGATTAAGACATGGGTCAAATAGCACTAGCACTAGTTCTAGTAGTTGGAGTGAATTTTTTCACACGTGTGTACGCTTGCGTGGTGTGGGCGGCGGCGTCGTCCGGGTTGGAACACAGCTAGTGGGTGCCGTGCCTCAACCACAGATAGGTTCATCCGAGTTTGCAAGACACGATCTGGTTTTCGATGATGTTGTTTCACATTTGTCTGAATTGAACGGATGTGAACGAGATTTTGGTGAGAATTGACAATTTTATGAGTTTTTAGCATGGGTTGAGTGTGCCAAGCTCGCTCGATCGATTGATGTGTTGGAAAAAATATGCAAAATCAATGAAACTCAATTTATTAATTTTTTCAAGTTAGCACCATTACTAAAGAAATCTTCAACCACTTAAGCGAACTGTTTGAAATTTTCGGTAGTTATTAAGGGTGGCCAAAATAACCCAAGTTCCAAGTTTGAGCACAATATGTTGACCCAAAGCCAAGTTAGAGCAGTTTGAAAATTTCGAAATGGTGCTAAAAAAAATTGTAGACTCCTAATATACAATTACCGTTTTTTAGCCACAAAACCAATAATTTATGAAGTATTTAGACAAACTTGAGGCTTGTAATTTATTGCAAGTGTATTTACTTTGTTTCTGTCCAAAAAAAATCAAAATTTTTGGTCTCGTCCTGACCTTGATTTAGCACCATGACCTACATCTTGGCAATGATTCGTCCAATTTTACTGAAATTGTCACGATTTCTTTAGAACACTTAAAGTATTGTATGGCCCAAGTTTGAAAAAGTTTGATTGACTGGGGCCCATTTTAGAGCAATTCAAAATTTTCAAAAAGTGCTAACCCTCGTATTTTTTAATTTCGTTAATTCTTACCCGATTTGGATGAAATTTTCAGGAGTGGTGCACCATAATGCAACTAGCACATGTTCCAAATTTGGAAAAAATAAGACAAGTGGGAGCCGTGCTATAATTAATTAAAATTTTCAAAAAGGTGCTAACTTCTAGCACTGTTACTATCTCAGCAACCAATGGTCGTATTTTAATGAAATTTTTAGGGCGTGTTTAGGGACCCCCTACTAACCGATATTCCCAATTTGGTTCAATTATATTGACCCAAAACCCAGTTAGGGCCGTTCAAAAATTACAAAAGGGCGCTGAAAAATCGGGTTCAATTACTGGTTTTTGGTCACAAGCCCTATCATTTGAACGTATTTAGTCAAAATTAATGTTTTTCAAAATGTTATTTGCTTGTTACAGTAGAAAAAATCAAAATTTTGAGTTTAGGTCTAGCCCCAATTTAGCACCTTTGCCATATCTCAGGAACTACTCGACCGATTTTAATGAAACTTGCAGGATTTGTTCAAACCGTTCACGTTATTGTGTGTTTCAAATTTGGTAAAGTTTGGTTGATTCAAAACAATTTCATTGAATTTTTTGTGCCAAACTTGGTGCAAATTCGTTTTCCTTTAAAAATTCAATTTCCTCAACTGTGAGTATCACATTTAAAAAAACAATGAAGGTGAAACGTCCGTTTACATTTTAATTTGGCTGTTTCTGGCCCAATTTCCGTTTCCGTTTCCTCATTACTTATGCATCTTTTGTACTAAGAGCGATCTCTTGCGGTCTTTCCGCAACATAAAACAATCCGTCAGACGAACGAATCGATCATAATTCAAAATCCGTGATGGAAGGAAAAGGAAACAATCTGAACAAACACTCGAACCAATATTTTCCTTTTTCGATAACAATTTATCAAAAAAAAAAAAACACCAACACTTGTGAGAGATCGTGCTCAAGAAAATACAATTTTAGATCGTTTGTTTTGTAACAATTAGGTCACGGGTTTTTTGAATGGGTGTCGTGTTGTACGATTTATAACACAAATTGCGTGATTTCTTGAATGCAACGGTCGTTAAACTCGCACAATTTCAACTCGAAATCATTCAATTACTAAAGTTTGAGGGTTAGTGTTATTTTCGAGACCTAAACGGCACATTAAAACAAATTTAACTCTTGAATTTCAAAAAATGCACCAAGTTACACGTCTGGTGTTAATTTTGTTAAATTCGTGACACAAATAAACCCACAATGGCCAAATTTTTGAAAAATGGTCCACTAGCACCATTTCGAAAAATTCAAACACCTATAACTCGACTTCTAGCCAACGAAATTTGGAACGTACACTACTATAACCAGTCTAAACGTGGCCTGAAAATTTCATCGAGATCGGTCAAGTGGTTGCCGAAATATAGTTATAGGGTGCTAAGTGATAAAGTCAAAATTTCAATTTTTTGGACTAAAATCGGAAAATAAAATTATAAATAAAATTTCACTTCTAGAATTAAAAAATGTACATCAAACTACACGATTTGTCCAAAGTCCGTAAGTTTTTTAGCCCAAATAGCCAATTTTTTGAAAAATTGGTCTACTAGCACCTTTTCGAATCACTTAAACTACTACAACTTGGCTTCTAGTCAACGCAATGACTTGAAATTTGGAACGTACACTACTATGACTGGTCTAAACGTGGCCTGAAAATTTCATCGAGATCGGTCAAGTGGTTGCCGAAATATAGTTATAGGGTGCTAAGTGATAAAGTCAAAATTTCGATTTTTTGGACTAAAATCGGAAAATAAAGTTATAAATAAAATTTCACTTCTAGAATTAAAAAATGTACATCAAACTACACGATTTGTCCAAAGTCCGTAAGTTTTTTAGCCCAAATAGCCAATTTTTTGAAAAATTGGTCTACTAGCACCTTTTCGAATCACTTAAACTACTACAACTTGGCTTCTAGTCAACGCAATGACTTGAAATTTGGAACGTACACTACTATGACTGGTCTAAACGTGGCCTGAAAATTTCATCGAGATCGGTCAAGTGGTTGCCGAAATATAGTTATAGGGTGCTAAGTGATAAAGTCAAAATTTCGATTTTTTGGACTAAAATCGGAAAATAAAGTTATAAATAAAATTTCACTTCTAGAATTAAAAAATGTACATCAAACTACACGATTTGTCCAAACTCCGTAAGTTTTTTAGCCCACATAGCCAATTTTTTGAAAAATTGGTCTACTAGCACCTTTTCGAATCACTTAAACTACTATAACTCGGCTTCTAGTCAACGTAATGACTTGAAATTTGGAACGTACACTACTTTGCCTGATCTAGACATGTCCTGAAAATTTCATCCCAATACGGTTAATACTTGTTGACTTATTCTTTGTTCAAATTTCAACTTGACAATCACCGAAATCGCTTATACGTCAACCTGCCCCCTCAAAACCTTATCTCTACCTTTTCAGCCGATCAATACTCGTAATTTTCACTACAAAAACATCGTTGTTTGCCTCAAAATCAGAATAAATCAATTTTATTATGCTCCAGGAGTTTAAAACGGGCCAAACAACACGTTAATCAATCAATACAGTAGGCCGTGACTGTTGTTCTTTGAGGGAAAAATTAATTCACGACTCGGGATAATCCCCAAAATTGCTTCTGTCAAACGATAAGCCGATAAAAAGGGATACGACAAGCTAAAAAATATCACAATTTTAAATTTGGCGCCAAATCCCTTAGTCTTATCTCTAGATTACTCCGCTACTCATTTATTTATGCGCTTCTCATTACCATTCCTTGTAATAGCTGTCTAGATATTCATGCGTTTGGAGAAAATTCCCGAATTATATAAACATGACGCACCCTAAACAGGAATAAATCAGGAAGGCCGTGCCTGTGATTGATTCCAATTGCTATGGCAACCAGGTTATAACCTAACCGTTTTGGTGGAAAAGTCGCTTTAGGAGCAATTATGATGATAATGTGTTGACAAGGGACGCAATTTATTGGCCATTTAAATTATGAGCCCTTTAGACCTGGACGTGCTGAAAATTTCAACAAGTGTTCAAACACGCCTTAATAGTGCGTGTTAAAAATTTCATCCACTTAACTTGACTAGACGCAAAGTTATAACGATTTAAAAATTCAAAAAAGTGCTAAGTTTTTTCCAAAATTTTTCCAAATATTGACCGATTTCGATAAAATTCGGACACGATGCTAGTGTTGGCTCTAGTAACACGTATTTCAAATTTGGTTAAGTTTCGTTAAGTGGAAGCCGAGTTAGGGGCGTTTTTGTGTTTCAAAAAAGTGCTAACTTTTTTCAAAAATTTTTGCAAATCTTGACCGATTTTAATGAAATTTGGACACGATGTTAGTGTTGGCTTTAGTAACACGTGTTTAAAATTTGGTTAAGTTTTATTGAGTGGAAGCCGAGTTATAGCCGTTTTTGTGTTTCAAAATGGTGCTAACTATGGTGCTAAGTCTAGCACTCTAATTATCTCAGCAACCACTTGTTCGTTTGTAATGCAATTTTCAGGGTAGTTTTGTGAGGGTCCAGGCAATACGATTGTCAAGTTTCGTGCAATTATATGGACGAGGAGCGATTTTATAGTGTTGCAAAAAAAAATTAAAAAATTGTTATAACTCAAATAATGGTGGACCGATTTGGCTGAAATTTTCAGAGCACATTCAGACGGTGTATGGCTACTTATAAGCGAGCGCAAACTTGTTAAATATTTAAGCGAGCTGCTCTATCCCCAAAACCGAAATTTCTTAATGTAATATTCAGAAATCGCCTTTATTCCCACTAATGCCTCTCATAAACCGGTCTCGCAACCCTCTTGTGATTGTATATGAAAAAGAGAAAAGGCTCCGAACATGAGTTACATCCAGCTATTAAAACGTAACGTCGAGCACCTGCTCGAGTACTCCGAAAGCGTTTTAAAACAAGCAAGCGGGCATAAAGATAAAAGAAGAACGAGAGTATAGGTAGTAGTATCTTAGCAACGTTGAGGCCAATCGATGCATTTTACTTTACTCCGCAAAAGCTGTTAGCTTGCGAAGCTTAAACGTCAACTTTCACAAGTGTGAGATAACGAAATTACCGAAAATTAACTCTTTGGGGACTTGTTTGTGTTTGAGTTTTTCTTTTGCTGACGTTGGACACCGATAAAGAAATATGAGGATGTTTATTGGACTGTTTACTTGGAAAGTTCAGCATCGGATCAAATTTTTTTCATGACCGAAGTTGACAACAAATTTCATCAAAATTACGAGAGTGCTAGTGTTCAAAACACTGTAAAATGGTTTTTTGTGGATCAAATTGTATGAAATTTGGTGGTTTTATTGCTTTAGCTTCCATACAAGCGCCCTGAAAATTTCATTACAAACGAACAAGTGGTTGCTGAGATAATTGAAGTGTTAGAGTTAGCACCACAGTTAGCACCATTAGGACTCACAAAAACGGCGCTAACTCTACTTCCACTTGTTGGAACTTAACCAAATTTGAAACACGTGTTACTGGAGCCAATGGTAATGTCGTGTCCAAATTTCATAAAAATCGGTCAAGATTTGGAAAAATTTTTGAAAAAAGTTAGCACTTTTTTGGATTTTTAAATCGTTGTAACTTTGCTCCTAGTTGAGATAATTGAATGAAATTTGGAACGAGGCTTAGTTTTGTTGTTTTAAAGATGTCCATAAAATTTAATTACAATCGCTAACGTGGATTGGAAAATATCAAGTAGGGGTCCAAAACTATAGTTTTTTTTTAATTTTTGCAGTGTGGTCGCTTCAAATATCATGAAACACACCCGTGGCCACCGAAATTTAATTAAAGACAAAACTTGGGTCTAAGAAATAATTTCCTGACAACAAAAACAATTAATTAAAATATGTAATGAAACATCGTCAGTTAATTAAAGCGGCAATTCTCGTTGAAAGAAACGGCACAGCGTCGTTTTTATTTCCTACCTGAGATATAAAAGCGAGTTTATGAGGCGATCTCGTGAAACGCTCCGTCGGGATTCTCTCTCTGCTGCTGAAATATAAAACGAATAACGGTCATCGGTTACTGAAAGCTCCTTAATTAAGGATTTGTGTTTCAGGAAACTGAAAGGTCCACCATGTGGACATGACTCGGGATGAAGAGCTTGGTGGGGATTATGTGGATAGTTTTAGTGCTCATATCAGGTGAGTTGTTCAAGTTCAATTAAATGGAACAGGAAGCTTGTGGAATTTCATAACGCAAAGTGAAAGATATGCATGTTAGGGAGGGAAAAAATGTATTAGTTTTGTTCTTGGAATGTTTCAATATAACGACTTATTTTATTTAACTTTGTTATATCTCACGAACTAATATCAGTTGCACAGAAATATTTTCAAAAAAGTGCCAAGTCAGGTCCAACACTTAGCACTGTATTTTATTCAGAATTGTGTGTTCTACTTATCTTGTCGTATTTTTAAATGAAATTTGGCCAAAATATGTGTTTTAGTCTCATCTTTCAGAATCTTTAAACCGATTTGAGATACGACCACTTGTTTGGGTGCTATGGCTGTTTACGTACAAGGGTGCTAAGTCAAATCAATTTTTTTTCCAAAATTTTTGGTTTCATATTTATTTTAGATGAAATCAGGACGAAAATTACGTCATAAGTGTATTTTCATCCGAGTTTTAAGAATCTGGACACGGATTTGTGCCTGGAGTAATATTTTAATCGCTAGAGACACATATATTTTCAAAAAAGTGCCAAGTCAGGTCTAACACTTAGCACTTAGCCCAATAACTCAATCAAACTTTGAGATAGCGGGATGAATTTTTAACTGAGTGATGTTTGATTGGTTGGTAATTAGCAGGCGAAATTTGAACGAATTCCGTCCATTGAAAGCTTCTCTGTGGCCTTTGGAATGTCTCACTGAAGCGAAACTAGCTGTTTTTTTTTTCTCATTTTTTTTTTCTTTTGCTTATTTTTTGATATATTTGAACGAAATTTGGCACAAATACGCAATTTAATCTCCTCTTTCAGAGTCCGGAAACAGATTTGGGCTGTAAAAACTAGTTCGGACGTTATGGCCATCTATAGTCACAAGGGTGCTAATTCTAATAATTTTTTTTTTTTTGAAAATTCCGTATTTATTTATTTCGAAAGATATTAAAACGAAAATTACGTCACTTGTGTATTTTTAGGCAAGCATTAAGAATCTGGAAACAGATTCGTGCTACGGACAATACTTTGGGAGTTATGGCCACTTAGATTTTCAAAAAAGGGCCAAGTCAGGTTTAGCACTTAACACCTTTTTGTTAATAACTTGAACTAACTTTGGAATATTGTGATGAAATTTTCAAGCAGTGTGTATCTACTATTAAAGAACATTGGAGCCAAATTTGGATAAGTTATGATGGTTAGAAACTTTCTTATGACTTTTAGAATGCCTCAAATTGGACTAAAACTGATTTTAACACTTAACACCTCGTTTAATTAATAAAGCTTTGAAATATTTTAATTAAACTTTCTGAATGGCTTTACTGTACGTTTAGCAACATTTGAGCAAAATTTAACTTAATTGTGTTAACTAGAAATTTAGTTATAGACATTGAAATGTCTCAAAATGGACCAAGTCTAATTCAATTTTTTTTCAAAATTGTATATTTTATTTATTTTTGGAATAATCGAAACGAAAATTATGCCCTTTGTGTATTCTGAGGCAAGCTTTAAGAATCTGGAAACAGATTCGTGCTACGGACAATACTTTAGGAGTTATGGCCACATAGATTTTCAAAAAAGGGCCAAGTCAGGTCTAGCACTTAGCACCTTTTTGTTAATAACTTGAACTAACTTTGGAATATTGGAATGAAATTTTCAAAGTATGTTTATTTACTGTTGAAAAACGTTTGGTCCAAATTTGAACAATTTCTGACGGTTAGAAAGTTTTTTAGGGCCTTTAGAGTGTCTCAAATTGGACTAAAAACTGATTTTAACACCTAACACCTCGTTAAATCAAGAAAACCTTGGAATGTTTTCATTAAACTTTTTGAACGACATTACTGGACGTTTGGTAATATTTGAGCAAAATTTGATTGAATTGTGTTAGCTAGAAATTTAGCTATAGACAAAATGGACCAAGTCGTATTCGTATTTTTTTTCAAAATTGTCTATTTTATTTATTTTTGGAGTAATCGTAACGAAAATTACGTCATTTATGTATTTTAAGACGAACTTCAAGAATCTAAAAACGGATTTTTGCTGCAAGCAATATATTAACAGTTATGGCTTTAAATATTTTGAAAAAAGAAAAAAGTTTTTAGTTTTTTGTTAACTAGCAGACGGAATTTGAATAATATTTTTTTCCTCTTAATGCTTTAGTTATTTTACATCTCAATTAAGTCTCATTCCGATCTTTATTTTTCTTTAAATCGACCCACTCCAGTCGAGTGAAACTTAAACGAGGCAAAACTTGGTGCTCTAATTATCGTAAAACTTTAATAAGAGCTTTATTTGCGCACAAACTGTTGACATTTTCACAATTATTCTCTCCCAACCTCAAACCCCGCAGTCTCTCTAATCCAACAATCGATAGCAAAAACTGATTTTCAATTCAATTTGTGTGAAGAAATTGAGAGGAAATCGGGTTTTATCCTTCGCTCCAGATTGTGAAACTAAAACCAACTCCCAGAGAGAAAAAAAAATTAATATTCAACGCGGTGTGTTTACATTTTTCCTCATCGTTAAATTAAACTCGTTGTGTCACTAGAAATAATTTTTTTCCACAACGACCGAACAGTCCGAAACTTTTCGTCCAAATATTGGATTTGAGCTGGTTTTGTTTGAACGGCAATCGATCGATTTTAATTTAAGTTGGGGTCGTAAAGAGATGCGGTTTGTGGGTAGTTAAAAGCATCTTGGAAAACGGAAGTGTTTTGGATATCGGTGAACGGAAGTTTGGCATAAACTTCATTACCTTGACTGCGAAACTTGATATCGAAGGATCACACCTGAACGGAGATAAGCTAATCGGGAATTGAGTGATAAAGAAGTTGATAAATGTGACTTATAACGGTTCAAATATTTCTCGTAGAAAAAAACCGCGTTCAGATTCTTAAAGCTTGAGGCAAAATATATAATTTGCCTTATTTTCAATTTTGAAAAAAAAAATCGATTAGTTTTGCATTTTTAGGGCCGCAAAAACCGAACTAACAATCATATCGCAAATCTGTTTCCGGATTATGAAAGAGAACATCAAAGTACATGACTGTTTCAAGTTTCATTTAAATATTTGGAAAAATAAATAAAATAGACAATTTTGAAAAAAATACGAATACGTCTTGGTCCATTTTGTCTTTAACTAAATTTCTAGCCAACACAATTGAATCAAATTTTGCTCAAATATTACCAAATGTCCAGTAATGTCGTTCAGAAAGTTTTATTAAAATATTCCAAGGTTTTCTTGATTTAATGAGGTGTTAGGTGTTAAAATCAGTTTTTAGTCCAATTTGAGACACTCTAAAGGCCCTAAAAAACTTTCTAACCGTCAGAAATTGTTCAAATTTGACCCAAACGTTTTTCAACAGTAAATAAACATGCCTTGAAAATTTCATTCCAATATTCCAAAGTTAGTTCAAGTTATTAACAAAAAGGTGCTAAGTGCTAGACCTGACTTAGCCCTTTTTTGAAAATCTATGTGGCCATAACTCCTAAAGTATTGTCCGTAGCACGAATCCATTTCCAGATTCTTAAAGCTTGCCTCAAAATACACAAAAGGGCATAATTTTCGTTTCGATTATTCCAAAAATAAATAAAATACACAATTTTGAAAAAAATATATAATTAGACTTGGTCCATTTTGAGACATTTCAATGCCTATAATTAAATTTCTAGTTAACACAATTAAGTCACATTTTGCTCAAATGTTACCAAACGTACAGTAAAGCCATTCAGAAAGTTTAATAAAAATATTTCAAAGCTTTATTAATTAAACGAGGTGTTAAGTGTTAAAATCAGTTTTAGTCCAATTTGAGGCATTCTAAAAGTCATAAGAAAGTTTCTAACCATCATAACTTGTCCAAATTTGGCTCCAATGTTCTTTAATAGTAGATAAACACTGCGTGAAAATTTCATCACAATATTCCAAAGTTAGTTCAAGTTATTACAAAAAGGTGCTAAGTGCTAGACCTGACTTGGCCCTTTTTTGAAAATCTATGTGGTCATAACTCCCAAAGTATTACCCGTAGCACGAATCTGTTTGCAGATTCTTAATGCTTGCCTAAAAATACACAAGTGACGTAATTTTCGTTTTAATATCTTTCGAAATAAATAAATACGGAATTTTCAAAAAAACAATTATTAGAATTAGCACCCTTCTGACTATAGGTGGCCATAACGTCGGAACTAGTTTTTACAGCCCAAATCTGTTTCCGGACCTTGAAAGAGGAGATCAAATTGCGTATTTTTGCCAAATTTCGTTCAAATATATCAAAAAATAAGGAAAAGAAAAAAAATTGAGAAAAAAACCCAGCTAGTTTCGCTTCAGTGAGACATTCCAAAGGCCACAGAGAAGCTTCCAGTGAACAGAATTCGTTCAAATTTTGCCTGCTAATTGTCAACCAATCAAACATCACTCAGTTAAAAATTCATCGCGATATCTCAAAGTTTGATTGAGTTATTGGGCTAAGTGCTAAGTGTTAGACCTGACTTGGCACTTTTTTGAAAAAATCTGTGTCCCTAGCGATTAAAATACTAATCCAGGCACAAATCCGTTTCCAGATTCTTAAAACTCGCATGAAAATACACTTATGATGTAATTTTCGTCCTGATTCCTGCTAAAATAAATATAAAACCAAAAATTTTGGAAAAAAAATTGATTTGAGTTAGCACCTTTGTACGTAAACAGCCATAACACTCAAACAAGTGGTCGTATCTCAAATCGGTTTACAGATTCGGAAAGAGGAGACGAAAACGCAAATTTTTGCCAAATTTCATTTGAATATATCAAAAAATAAGCAAAAGAAAAAAATTTGAGAAAAAAAACCAGCTAGTTTCGCTTCAGTGAGACATTCCAAAGGCCACAGAGAAGCTTCCAATGGACAGAATTCGTTCAAATTTTGCCTGCTAATTACCAACCAATCAAACATGACTCAGTTAAAAATTCATCGCGATATCTCAAAGTTTGATTGAGTTATTGGGCTAAATGCTAAGTGTTAGACCTGACTTGGCACTTTTTTGAAAAAATCTGTGTCCCTAGCGATTAAAATATTAATCCAGGCACAAATCCGTTTCCAGATTCTTAAAACTCGGATGAAAATACACTTATGACGTAATTTTCGGCCTGATTCCTCCTAAAATAAATATTAAAACCAAAAATTTTGAATTTGACTTAGCACCCTTGTACTTAAACAGCCATAACACCCGAACGAATAGTTGTATCTCAAATCCGTTTCCAGATCTTGAAAGAGGAAACCAAAACGCGTATTCTTGCCAAATTTCATCCCGCTTTGAGCCAAATTATGAAAGAGAGAATTTTTTGAGCAATGTTGTAACTCTCTGTTTAGTGTAATTCCCTTTCGTCATTGAAGGAATTGCAAGCTCTCGCTGTTAAATCACTCTAATTGGAAGTAATGTGCCTCAAGTGTGCCGAAATTAATTACAATCGGGCATACGGGCACCAAAACGGACTTTACAGCGGAATGCCGTTAAGAGCCCCAAAGGGATGAGCCACCAAACTCACTACAAAACACATTTCGAAATGTAGATTTTCAAGAATCATTCAACTCCTTTGAGAATAATTGCCAGCAAAGTGCGCTTTGTTCGCGTGTAAACTCAACTTTTACTGCCTTAAAATGACTTCATTTGAATGATAATGAGAAAGAAACGGCGATTTTTGCGTGAAAATTAATACAATTTGTTCTTTCTTTCTTTTTTTCAGGATGTTCCGGTAATCCAGACGCCAAACGGCTCTATGATGACCTTTTATCAAATTACAATAAATTGGTTCGGCCTGTAGTCAACGTTTCGGACGCTTTAACAGTCAAAATCAAACTCAAACTATCGCAACTCATCGATGTTGTGAGTATTTTACAAAAACTATAATAATCAATTGCAAAATTCGATTCAAAAATTTCCAGAACCTCAAGAACCAAATAATGACAACGAATCTGTGGGTCGAACAGGTATGTAATCTGTATTAATTTTTTTCATTTTTTATTTTTAAAGCGTTTTCGAGGAAATGGGAGAATTCCAAACGAGCTGAAATTTTGCACACATACGCAATTTTTGGTATCACAGTAATATTCACTTCATTTTAATAATAAAAATATGTCTATGTGACGTAAAATTGTCCGAGGATTCCAAATCTGTTTTCATTTTTGTTCTACGGTTCGTAGTTTTGGAGATATTGGACGAAATATGGTCGTTTGTAATTTTTTCAATTTACCAAAGATAAAAAATAAAAAATTGTAATTGATCGAAAGCGACTCGTAGCCCTTTTCCATAGTTAATTATCTATTTGTAAACAAAATTTTGTGGCAATCGAGTCAAAACTGTGCAAGTTATTTGACTAAAACAACTTTGTCAAAAAAATTTCTCACATACCCACCAATAAAAAAAATCATCAAAATTACAATAATTGAAAATTTATTTCAAAAATATGTCTATCTGACGTAAATTGTCCGAGGATTCCAAATGTGTCTTCATTTTTGTTATACGATTCGTAGTTTTGGAGTTATTAGATGAAATATGGTCGTTTTTTAATTTTTCCAAAATATCAAAAATAAATAAAAAAAATTCAAAACTGAAATTAATCGAAAGCGACTCGTAGCCCTTTTTCCTAGCTAATTATCTATTTGTAAACAAAATTTTGTGGCAATCGAGTCAAAACTGTGCAAGTTATTTGACTAAAACAACTTTGTCAAAAAAAATTCTCACCTACCCATTAATAAAAAAAAATCATCAAAATTACAATAATTGAAAATTTATTTCAAAAATATGTCTATCTGACGTAAATTGTCCGAGGATTCCAAATGTGTCTTCATTTTTGTTATACGATTCGTAGTTTTGGAGTTATTAGATGAAATATTGTCGTTTTTTAATTTTTACAAGATACCAAAAATAAATAAAAAAATTAAAAAAATTGAAATTGATCGAAAGCGACTCGTAGCCCTTTTCCCTAGTTAATTATCTATTTGTAAACAAAATTTTGTGACAATCGAGTCAAAACTGTGCAAGTTATTTCACTAAAACAACTTTGTCAAAAAAATTTCTCACCTACATATCAATAAAAAAATCATCAAAATTACAATAATTGAAAATTTATGTCAAAAATATGTCTATCTGACGGAAAATTGTCCGGGGATTCCCAATCTGTCTTTATTTTTGTAGTACGACTCGTAGTTTTGAAGATATAAGATGAAATATGTTTAAGTTGTTTAAATTGTGATAGGAACATGAGAGAAACGCCATTTAGTCGAATTTTAATAAATTTTTTCCAAAGTCATGGTACGACTACAAGCTCAAATGGGACCCCAAAGAATACGGCGGTGTGGAGATGCTCCATGTGCCCTCTGACCACATCTGGCGTCCGGATATCGTCCTCTACAACAAGTGAGTCCTTAACACCCTTCTCTCCACTCAAAGTGTTATTAATGAAGTTGTTTCCAGTGCCGATGGTAATTTCGAGGTGACTTTAGCCACCAAAGCCACCCTCAATTACACCGGAAGGGTGGAGTGGAAACCTCCAGCGATTTACAAGTCTTCCTGTGAAATAGACGTTGAGTATTTCCCCTTCGACGAGCAAACGTGTGTCATGAAATTTGGATCATGGACTTATGACGGCTTCCAGGTAATGAATTTTCGAAGCAGCAAAAGCTACGAACTGATGGATTGAATGAAAATCCGAGGGGAAATGAATCAACGATTGTTACAAACGTTCCTTATTTATTTATTTGGCTAAATATTTGAATGCAATTCGACCACAAACGAATTTGAGATACGAGTGCAAGTCAGTTTTTTTTTTTAATTTTTTATTTTATTTATTTTGAGAAAAATCGGGACGCTCCTTATGTATTTTGAGCCGAATTTTAAGAATCTGTAGACGATTTTGTACCAGAATTGATATTTTAGTCGTTATAAACATAATTATTTTCAAAAAAGTGCCAAGTCAGGTCTAACACTTAGCACTGTTTTTCTTCCAAAATTGTTTGTGTTACTTATTTTGTCGTATATTTAGATGAAATTTGGCCAAAATATGTGTTTTAGTCTCCTCTTTCAGAATCTTTAAACCGATTTGAGATACGACCACTTGTTTAGGTGCTATGGCTGTTTACGTACAAGGGTGCTAACTCAAACCAATTTTTTTTCCAAAATTTTTGGTTTTATATTTATTTTAGGAGGAATCAGGACAAAAATTACGTCATAAGTGTATTTTTATCCGAGTTTTAAGAATTTGGAAACGGATTTGTGCCTGGATTAATATTTTAATCGCTAGGGACACAGATATTTTCAAAAAAGTGCCAAGTCAGGTCTAACACTTAGCACTTAGCCCAATAACTCAATCAAACTGTGAGATATCGCGATGAATTTTTAACTGAGTGATGCTTGATTGGTTGATAATTAGCAGGCGAAATTTGAACGAATTCTGTCCATTGGAAGCTTCTCTGTGGCCTTTAGAATGTCTCACTGAAGCGAAACTAGCTGGTTTTTTTCTCAAATTTTTTTCTTTTGCTTATTTTTTGATATATTTGAACAAAATTTGGCAAAAATATGCAATTTGATCTGCTCTTTCAGAGTCCAGAAACAGATTTGGGCTGTAAAAACTAGTTCGGACGTTATGGCCATCTATAGTCACAAGGGTGCTATTTCTAATAATTTTTTTTTGAAAATTCCGTATTTCTTTATTTCGAAAGAAAGCGAAAATCACGTCACTTGTGTATTTTTACGAAAGCATTAATAATCTGGAAACAGATTCGTGCTACGGACAATACTTTGGGAGTTATGGCCACTTAGATTTTCAAAAAAAGGCCAAGTCAGGTCTAGCACTTAGCACCTTTTTGTAATAACTTGAACTAACTTTGGAATATTGGAATGAAATTTTCAAGGCATGTTTATTTACTGTTAAAAAACGTTTGGGCCAAATTTGAACAATTTCTGACGGTTAGAAAGTTTTTTAGGGCCTTTAGAGTGTCTCAAATTGGACTAAAAACTGATTTTAATACCTAACACCTCGTTAAATCAAGAAAACCTTGGAATGTTTTAATTAAACTTTTTGAACGACATTACTGGACGTTTGGTAATATTTGAGCAAAATTTGATTGAATTGTGTTAGCTAGAAATTTAGCTATAGACAAAATGGACCAAGTCGTATTCGTATTTTTTTTCAAAATTGTCTATTTTATTTATTTTTGGAGTAATTGAAACGAAAATTATGCCCTTTGTGTATTTTGAGGCAAGCTTTAAGAATCTGGAAACGGATTTTTGCTGCAAACAATATTTTGGCCACAATGGCTTTCAAAATTTTCAAAAAAGTGCTAAATCAGGTCTAACACTGATAACTCTGTCAAATTGTAAGATATTGTAATGAAACTTTAAGTGTGTCTTTGATGACCATTTACTAACCAACAGACAAAATTTGAATGAATTGGAAGAACCGGGCTAAAATAAACTATTTCTTTTTTAATATTTTTTTCAGGTGGATCTTCGTCATGTGGACGAGATGAAAGGCTCCAACATAGTCGATATCGGCATCGACTTGACCGAATTCTACACTTCGGTTGAATGGGACATTCTGGAGGTCCCTGCCGTCAGGTAAACTCACCAAACTTGTCATTTAATCATCCGACCTTTTCGCTGTAAATATTTCATGTGTTTCAGGAACGAAAAGTTTTATACGTGTTGTGATGAGCCCTATCTTGATATCACATTCAACATTACGATGAGACGAAAAACTTTATTTTATACCGTCAATCTCATCATTCCGTGTATGGGCATTTCGTTTCTCACCGTTTTAGTGTTCTATCTGCCTTCCGATAGTGGTGAAAAAGTAAAGTTTGATTAAAACGTTTGTAATAATTTTTTTTAAATAATTTTCTTCCAGGTAAGTTTGTCCATCTCGATCCTACTATCACTGACAGTGTTCTTCCTACTACTAGCCGAAATTATCCCACCGACGTCATTGGTGGTCCCATTATTGGGCAAATTTGTACTTTTTACCATGATTTTGGACACTTTCAGGTTGGTGCTAAACTATAAATAATTTTCAAAAATTTTTATTTGATTTATTTGGCCACGCATTTAGCTCACAATTGCACTATTTGTGCTTTGTAGTGTCCTCTTTCCGAATCTGCAAACAGGTTTAGGCTACGAGCTGTATCAGAGGCGCTAGGGCCTTAAATCTCAAGTCGGGTCAAAAGTTTAATATCGTGATATAATTTTAAAGACACGTTTATCCACCCTTTAGCAAGCGTCCCTCCAAATTTGAATCAATTATATCGACTAGAAACGTTTCTAGAGCCTCCAAAAATGGCTAACACCAATTGATTTTTTTTCAAAAAATTGTAATTTATTAATTTTTGGAGGAAACGGGACTAAAATAACACCATTTATGTATTTTGATACGAGTTTTAAGAATCCGGAAAGACATTCATGCTACATACAATATTGTGGCCGTTGTGACCTTAAATATTTTCAAAAAGGTGCTAACACTAGTCTAACACTTGGCTCTCTAACTGATAACTTGAACAATTTTTGAGATTTTTTAATGAAACTTGAACTACACGTTCGTTGGTTATTTGGTAAGTAGTGGACAAAATTTGAATAAATTGTGACTGTTGGAAGCTTCTATAGAGCCCTTTGAAGCTTTAAATGAGCCTAGAAAAATTAGTTTTTTTTTGAAAACTCAATATTTTCCTTATTTTTTTAAATAATTGAATGAAATTTACAACAGTTACGTGTTTTGACGTGCTCTTTCCGAATCCAAACACGCATTTCGATTATCTAGATATTTGGGCCCCTGTGGCCAAAAGTGTGCCAATAGGGGGCTAACACCAGTCCTAACACCAAGTCTGAATCAAGTAGGTCTTGGATTTTTTCAACGTAATTTTACCCAAACCTTGAGGACACATCTAGTAACAGTTTGTACAAGTTTGGCAAAATTTCGATTTCTAGAACCCGAGATTTTGTCAAATTGGCACAAAAAAAATTTTTTTGACAAAGATTTTCCCAAACAATTCTTCGCCATTTCTGTAAATTTTGACATATTGAGGTGAAATTTTCACCAGAGGTGTAGTTTGGTGCCCTCTTTCCGAATCTGGCCCCCAAATTGCGCTCCATGGTACCGTTGGGCCGTTATGGTCAAAAATGTGAAAATCAAAAAAACGCTACCAAATGCTTTTTTCCAGCATATGCGTGACTGTGGTAGTCCTCAACGTACATTTCCGCTCCCCTCAGACCCATACCATGGCCCCATGGGTGCGTCGTGTCTTCATCCACATCCTCCCACGTCTCTTGGTCATGAGACGGCCCCATTACCAATTCGACCGGAAAAGGTACCATCATATTTTACTCACAACCCATTGACCCATCATTATTTCAGCATGACGTCAAGTCATCGTGTTATGGTACGAACTTGCAATGGGTTGGAGCTTCGAGATCCTGGGATTTTTACAGATACGGAGGATTTGGTTGATGATCCCGGTTTTTTCCCGAGTGCTAGTTCCAGGGATGAGCTAACACCCAGGTTTGTAGTTTTATGACCCAACGGTTGTCCCATGATGGGTTTAAGGGAGTTGGAGGCTGGGGCTTTGAATGCGTGTCGGGTCCATGGTACAACCCCACCTCCAGGGCTCGGATTGCCTTTACCAACGGATCTGGGCGCTGGGTCACTCGAGGATGCGCTCTGTCGGGAGGCAAACCCATGGTACTTGTGTCCAGAAGTACACAAAGCCATTGATGGGGTCAGGTTTATAGCGGATCATACCAGACGTGAGGAGGATTCAACTAAGGTATTATTTTTCATGGTATTGCCTTTTTTTTGCCTTCAAAAGTTGGTTTAAGGTTAAGGAAGACTGGAAATACGTTGCAATGGTACTAGACCGACTCTTCCTTTGGATTTTCACACTTGCGGTACTTGTTGGTACCGCTGGTATTATTTTACAAGCTCCGACTTTGTACGATGATCGTAGACCCATCGATGTTAGACTTTCGGAGATTGCATCGACCACTGCTAAGCCCCATATTGCCAGTTCTTTATAAGAAATTAGCTAAAAATTTGGTTCCCAGGCCAAAAACAGGCGAAAAGTTGTCAAAATTTTTTTTTTGTTTTTGACTATCTATTGTCAAATACAAAAGAATGGTACAAAACCACAAAAACAACTAAACAGTTCTTTATTTTTTGTGACATATGTTGGTCAAAAACGGAAGAAAGTAGAGTCACATTGTTAAAAACATAAAAACGTTGTCAAATACACATCAAATTGCGACGTAGATTTGTCAAAAACGGAAGAAATTAAACTGATGTAGTCAAAAACATCACGCTGAAACTTTGGCTCCTGGGCCAAAACAGACATTTTAGTTTTTGACTATAGACATGTCATTCTTTCTGTGATTGTCAAATACAAAAGTCTTGTTATCAAAACCACCAAACAACGAAACAGTTCTTTATTTTTTGTGATATATGTTGGTCAAAACGGAAGAAAGTGAAGTCACATTGTCAAAAACATAAAAACCTTGTCAAATACACATCAAATTGCGACACAGATTTGTCAAAACGGAAGTAATTAAACTGATGTAGTCAAAAACATCAAGCTAAAACTTTGGCTCCTGGGCCAAAACAGACGCAGAGTTGTCAAAGACATTTTAGTTTTTGACTATAGACATGTCATTCTATCTGTGATTGTCAAATTCAAAAGTCCTGTTATCAAAACCACCAAACAAATAAACAGTTCCTTATTTTTTGGGACATTTGTTGATCAAGGACGGAAGAAGTTGGAGTCACATTGTCAAAAACATAAAAACATTGTCAAATACACATCAAATTGCGACATAGATTTGTCAAGAACGGAAAAAATTAAACTGATGTAGTCAAAAACATCAAGCTGAAACTTTGGCTCCTGGGCCAAAAGAGAGGCAGAGTTGTCAAAAACATTTTAGTTTTTGACTATAGACATGTCATTCTTTCTGTGATTGTCAAATACAAAAGTCCTGTTATCAAAACCACCAAACAACAAAACAGTTCTTAATTTTTTGTGATATATGTTGGTCAAAACGGAAGAAAGTGAAGTCACATTGTCAAAAACATAAAAACATTGTCAAATACACATCAAATTGCAACGTAGATTTGTCAAAAACAGAAAAAATTGAACTGATGTAGTCAAAAACACCAACCATTGTCAAATACTGTCAAGGCTTGGGATCCTTTTTGTCAGCTGTTCTTGGGGTCAAGCAACGTAGAATAAAGAAGAAGAAAAAAATTTAATGTGAGTTTTCGGACGGATGCTCAAATTTTCAACTGTCCAAAAAAAATAGACGAAAAGTTTAGTATTTTATGGCCGATAGGAATTGTACCTTTCTAGTCATCTCCCATTTTCTCTATCACTTATAATTAGTAAATCGGACGGCAGAAATCCCTAAATTAATTATTTACTCGTTATAAGACCGAAAGTGGGTGATTAGATTTGCCTTCTGCACGTTTTTATTATTACGTTTAATATAAAAAAAACTTGAAATTTTAACGATACCTTAAACCGTGTTTTTAAACGCTGCCGAATGATTATAAAGAAGTTATATTAACGCATCGTTATTTTAAAAAAACATGTAACTATGATGATGTAAACGATTTCTATACATATTTATGCTGTAACTAACGATTTTAATAAATTAAATTTTTGATATAAAAGCTCATTTTCATAAAAACGAACCTTAAATCACTCGTTTAGGTGTCTAGATTAAACCCCTGTAACCGTAGTAACATTATGTGTAACACCAAGTTTTATAGCCCCTCCAGGTATGTATATGTTCAATAAACGACTTGTTGACAGCCGCCTCTGTTTCAATTTTGAGTTTAGTAACTGTGGTAACCGTTTTTGTAACCATGACACCGTTACTATGTCCGCGTTAACAGTTACGGTTTAGTTACTGTGACAACCATTTCTGTAACTATGTCAAACATGACAATTGTTAGTTTAGTAACTATGTCAACCGTTTTCTGGCGTTTTTGGCGCCAAATATGATTTTTCAAGTTAAAAAAAAACACTCAAAAAACCAAATAAATGCTCTTTATTGATTAAAACACATCACAGTGTACCAAACTTGACCATCGTAACAGGCAATTGCATTTGTACTTTTTCGTTTCGATTTTCTCGTGTAAGTTTCAATTTTGGAAAAATCGGAACCGACGTTTGGTCTTCTCCTCGACTTTTTGCAACGATTTCGTCGATTTTTCGACTTTTATTCGAAATGAACGAATCAATGACGAGTTTTGTATCGATTTTACTGTTTTTTCGTGGTGGTGGTAATATTTTATTTTTGACAAGATTTGAACGAAGTGCTATAAGATGTCTTGTAGTTTCCGACCACCATTGTCTATAAATCGATGGTCTTTCTTTCATTTCGTCTTCGTCAAGTTGGCAACGACAACAACGTTCAATATCACAATCTTTGGTGTGGCGGAGGAATGTGTGTGTGGGGGCGGCGATTCGAGCCACCTGTGAGTGTCAAAAACAAACACAAAAATTGTCAAAAACAAGTACAAAAATTGTCAAACACATGTCCAAAACAAAGCAATTGCAAAAATGGCTAAAAATATAACTGAAACGTACAAAAATTTTATTTGACAATTAAAACTGTCAAAAACGGAAAGTATCAAAACTAAAAATTGTCAAAAACAAACACAAAAATTGTCAAACACATGTCCAAAACAAAGCAATTGCAAAAATGGCTATAAATATAGCTGAAACGTACAAAATTTTATTTGACAATTAAAACTGTCAAAAACGGAAAGTATCAAAACTAAAGATTGTCAAAAACAAACACAAAATTTGTCAAACACATGTCCAAAACAAAGTAATTGCAAAAAGGCTAAAAATATGTCAGAAACATACAAAAATTGTGTTTGGAATAAAAACTGTCAAAAACAGAAAATATAAAAACTAAAAATTGTCAAAAACAGTAGAACAAAAACAAGAAAAACATGTCAGAAACAAACCTCAAGGTCCTTAATCCTCCTTTTGCTTTTCGGGGGCTGTTTTACTTCCTTTTCTTGCTTTTTTCTGGCCGTTTTGCCCCCTTTTGTCTTAGTAGTGGACGAAGAAGTTCGGCCAAAAAGCCCCCGATTTTCAGCCATTTGTATCATGTATTTATTATCCAATCTAATCACTTGCTACAACACTAAATCTTAGTCATCTACTACACTCAATTACTTATAAAACACAAACTTTTCGTTGAACTAACGCCAGAAAACAACCCTCTTTTTCATAATTGATACACGAAGTATCACTTGGACATAAATGAGGTAAAATCGGAACGTCAAAAATATCCGTTTCTGGCACCTGAAACTTGCCTGTTTTTGACAATTTGACACTTATAGGAATTTTACCGGAATATTTTCGAAGAGTTTTTCATCGCTCTCCATCGATAATTTGACACTTTCTGTGGTTTTTTGTTCGTTTTCGTCTGATTTCTCATTGTTATTGTTTATTTCAAAACTTGGTTCAGGGTAAATTTGAACCACTAGTTTACCTTGGAGGGTTGCATGATGCAGTTTGGCGTTTTTGTTAACTTCTTTGACTGTTCGTTGGATCATTCCATCGTTTTCGGCGTCAATTCCCGAATGGGTTTCGTAAAGAACGAACTGGATCTAGAGAAAGTGTCAAAAACAGCAAAAAAGTTAGTCAAAAATTGTCAAAAAACAAGACATATTTTAGTCGTAAAGTTGTCACAAACAGAAAGCTGGGAAAAAACAGTAAAATTACTAAACAGTTTCCAAAATAATTTGTAAAGATTGTCAAAAACAAAAATGATTGTATATCAAAAAGTGTCAAAAACAGAAAAACGTAAATTGATCAAAAACGACAAAAAACAAGAGAATTATTAAAACAGTATTAAAGATATTCTGTAGAGATTGTCAAAAACAAAAATGCCGTAGACCAAAAACTGTCAAAAACAAAAAAAAATTAAAAAATTTAGTCAAAAATTAACATAAAATCACTAATTGTCAACTCATTGTAAAAAAAACAAGACAAATGTTAAAAACAAAAATTGTCAAAAACAGAAAGTTGTAAAATGATCAAAAACGACAAAAACAAAAGTAATATTAAAGCATTTGTCAAAAACAAACAAAAAATGTCAAAAACAAAAAATACAAACCTGTGGCCTTGACATAGCAAATCTCAAGGTCCTCCTTTGCTCATCCAAAATCCTAAACACTCTTTGCCTCCCTTCCTCACTCTCCTCCGCCTCTGTCAAAATCTCCAACATTGTCAAATCCCCCCCTCTACTACAAACCAAATCAATTGGATCACAAACCGCACTATAACTATTAGGAGGCGTGGCAAAAACAGCCACCACCTCTTCCATATAATTGGCATCAGGTGACACATCAATCAGCCTATCAGCAAACACCGCAACATTCGTCATACCCAGCCTACTGAGATACGCTTCGTATTCAGGTTTACGTCCACCGGCACTAAAAGCCATCAATTTTTTGATTTTTTCATTTTGTGAAAGAATCGTTGCCAAGTAGGCTGTGGTTCTGGGTGAATTAATATGCGTTTGTATGACACTTCCAGCAAGTTCAAGGTCAGTCACGTGTTTGTAAAACGTTGCAGGACCAAGACAAAACGAACGATCTTGAACGACAAGTTTGTACGTTTTGATTAGTTGGCTGCGAGCGAGGGCGGAGCGAAGGGAGGAGTGAAAAACGACAATATGTGGACAATGTTTGTCCCACGTATAAGTGGAGGGGGTAAGTGGGCGTGACGTATCGACGGGAGTGAGGCAAAACTCGCTTTCGATTTGTTGTTTCAATTCGAGGGTGTTTCTAAATCATTTTTCCAAATTTTTGATTGGTACAGATTGTAACCACTACTCACTTGACTTTTTTCAAGTTAATCCAACACGTGACAATGCCACCGCCCTCAGTTCCGCCCCTTAAATGGGTGGGGAGCAAATCGCTGAGACTCAAAGCACTGTGTTTGATTCGGAGGCGGGCCACAGCTGCTGCTAATTTTGTACGCCACTCCCATAGCGCCGCCTCCACCGCCCACACGCCCACCTCTTTAAATAACTTAATTGCTAACGCCGCCACCGAAGTTTCACGCTTTTTAAAACCACGATGATATAAATCGTAGAACAAAAGCCAAATGTGAGGTAGTTTTGTTTCCAACTAAAAAATTGGACGGTAAAATTACAAAAATTGTCAAAAGCAGAAAGTAGCAAATTGAAAAATAGTCAAAAACAACGAAAATTGCCTAGAGTTAATCTTCAAAATTGTTAATTAATTAAATTCTTTTGTAAACCAGCTGAATATCAAAAGATTGTCAAAAACACAAAAATAGCACTGTCAAGAATACTCAAAAAATGTCAAAAACAAAAATGAAATAGTTAAATAAAAGGCTAAAATTTAAGGTTTGAGCAAGTCATAAACCTTAATATGTTGAATATGAAATCTAAGCATACAAGTTTTGTGATTAAAAAATGCATAAAAATGTCAAAAACAGAAAGCTGAAGAAAGTCGAGAATATCTAATTTTTAATTTGGAAGTATCCATACAAGTTCTTTATTTCAGAAAATTGTCAAAAACAGCAAAAAATGTGTCAATATTCTGACATTAAAAATTATACAAACGTTTCATATGAAAGATTTTTACGTAGTATCTAGTCACTAAACAGTTATTCTCTTACAATTAGTTAACACTGTAAATTGTCAAAAACAAAAAATAACAAACTCAAAAATAGTTAAAATTCTAGCAATGAAACTAGCTTGGAATAGTCAGAAAATTGTCACAATTGTTAATTCATTATTTTTTTACGAACCAATCAAGTATTAAAAAATTGTCAAAAACAAAAAGTATGAGAAAATCATTTACAATTTAGAAGGCATCTAAAAAGTTGTTTTCTAAAAAAATAACAAAAATAGTTAAATAAAATGGGTCAATAGGAGAACCTTTAAAAAAGTCAAAAACAAAAAAGCTTTAATAAATTGTCAAATTCGTAAAAATGTCAAAAGCAGAAAGTAGCAAATTGAAAAATTGGCAAAAACAACGAAAATTGGCTAGTGTTAATCTTCAAAAATTGTTAATTAATTAAATTCTATTGGAAACCAGCTGAATATCAAAAGATTGTAAAAAACACAAAAATGGCACTGTCAAGAATACTCAAACAATGTCAAAAACAAAAATAAAATAGTTAAATAAAAGGCTAAAATAGAAGGTTTGAGCAAGTCATAAACCTAAATATGTTCAATTTCTAAGGATACAAGTGTTGTGATTAAAAAATGCATAAAAATATCAAAAGCAAAAAGCTTTTAATAAATAGTCAAAAACAGAAAGCTGAAGAAAGTCGAGAATATTTAATTTTTAATTGGGAAGTATCCATACAGGTTCTATATTTCAGAAAATTGTCAAAAACACCAAAAAAATTGTCAATATTCTGACAATAAAAATTATACAAACGTTTCCTCTGAACGATTTTTACGTACTATCTAGTCACTAAACAGTTATTCCCTTATAATTAGTTAGCACTGTGGTTTTGGTTTTAAGTTGTCAAAAACAAAAAGTAACAAACTCAAAAATAGTCAAAAGCTTGAAGTAATCAAAAAATTGTTACAATCATCAAAAATTGTCAATTAATTGTTTTTTTTACGAACCAACAAAGTATTAAATTGTCAAAAACAAAAAATTTGACAAAATCATATACGATTTAGGAGGCATTTAAAAAGTTGTTTTCTTAAAAAAAATGACTAAGATAAAGAGAAAATAGCTAAATAAAACGGGTAAACAGAAGCTTTCAAAAAGTCAAAAATAAAAAAGCTTTAATAAATTATCAAAAACAGAGAATTGAAAAAAGTCAATTATTTCTATATTCTAATTTTGAAGAAATCATAAATGTTCTTTTTTTGATTTTTATCTTGAAATAATCAAAAAATTGTCAAAAACAAAAAATAGCAACAGAAAAATTTGTGAATCAGATTTTAAAAAGGATACAAACATTTCATCTGAACGATTTTTTAACTTTTTTTAACAAAAATCCATAATTTATTGTAGAGAATGAAATTTCTTTGAAATCAGAGAAAAATTTACCTCAGGATAGAAGTGGAAGAACGCGATATCATTCAAAGCTTGCGTTAGCACGTTTTTATCTTAAAAAAGAAACTCACTTTAAAAAACACAAAAAGTGCAAAAAATTACGTCTGAAAACGTCGTAAATCAAAGTATAGACTCGTCTCATTTCCTGTTCGTCGTCAAAAGTGGTCGGAGCTGGAGGCTGGGCTAGAATGCATGCAGCTTTTGATATGTCTGAAACAGTCCACGTGATCGGTCCAGGCCCCGCCTCTTTGCGTCTTCGTTTCTCTATTGTGTTTCTGATTGGTGGAGAGCATTCGGTTTGTTTCTTTTTGGGTTGAATGAGCCAATCGTGGAGTTTGGACTCGTTGATGGATTCTTGTTGAAGCCACATTCTGGAAGAGGGAATTTTGATGATGGGTCGATGACATTGAGTGATGGGTTGGTTGGGTGGTAACGGGAAATGTGTGAACTTTGACCTGTGGGTGTTTGATTTGGGCTTTTATTGATTGATTTGGTGGAGTTTTTGTGATTATTGTTTGTGGATTTATGGATTTTATTACGTGGTTTCGTCGAATTCTAATAATAGAGCAAAAAACTGCAAGGAAAACATTGATTGAGAATTTTCTTAAATATTTAAGATTTTAAACCAAATAAAAATCAAAAAAATTGGCGCAATAAAAATTGTGATGGGAAAGACTGACCAGAAATTGTCAAAAATCATGAAAATTTTAAAATACTTAAAGTCTTAAAGCCAATAAATGACGAACTAATTATTAAAATTGTGGCAAATTGTTTTTCTAAACATTGTCAAAATTAATAAAAACTGACCGATTTCTAAACCAAAGATTGTCAAAAAACACAAAAATTGTCAAATATTTCAGCTCAAAGTTGATAAAAATATCCTTCCTGATTGATCAGCAAAAAAATTACTTTTCTAAAAATAAGCCAAAAATTGTCGAGTTAATAATGCAAATTCAAAGATTGTCAAAAAATATCAAAATTGTCAATCACTCAGCTCAAAAATTGTCAATAAAACCGTTTTTTGTATTAATTACTTGCTGTTACTAATTTTTAAAACTAAAAATTGTGTTAAAAAAATAAAAAATTTCAAAAAACCAAAAAATTGTCAAAAATTTGAGTTGAAAAATTGTGAAAACTGACTTCCTCTTGTCTGTTGACTTATTGTTAGGTAAAGAAGAAAGTCTATTTTACTCAAAATAAGTAAGAATTTAATAAAAAATTAAACAAAAAATTTTAATTGTCAAATTTTGGTAATTCAAGAATTACCAAAAATTTCATTTTTTTGAGTTCTTTTTGTAAAACTGAGAACAGAGACTGTCCAAAAATGTCAAAACAAAGCTTGTCAACAACTGAAAACATTTTCTAAACCAAAAATTGTCAAAAAAATACAAAAATTGTCACATATTTGTGCTTAAAATTGTTATAAATATCCTATCCTGATTGATTACATCGTGTGATTTAGCAAGAAGGTCTCTCAAAATAAGCCAGAAATTGTCGAATTAATAATGCAAATTCAAAGATTGTCAAAAAATATAAAAACTGTCAATCACTCTGTTAAAAAATTGTCAATTAAACCTTTTTTTGTATTAATTACTTGCAAGAGTATTTCTTTTACAGTAAAAATTTTTCAGACTAAAAATTGTGTTAAAAAAATAAAAAATGTCAAAAAAAACAAAAAATTGTCAAACATTTGAGTTGAAAAATTGTGGAAACAGACTTCTTCTTGACTGTTAACTTACTGTTAGCTAAAGAAGAATCTATTTTACTCAAAATGAGTAAAAATTTAATAAAAAATTAAACAAAAAATTGTAATTGTAAAATTTTGGTAATTTAAAATTACCAAAAATTTCAATTTTTTGAGTTTTTTGTAAAACTGAGAACAGAGACTGTCCAAAAATGTCAAAACAAAGCTTGTCAACAACTGAAAACATTTTCTAAACCAAAAATTGTCAAAAAAATACAAAAATTGTCACATATTTGTGCTTAAAATTGTTATAAATATCCTATCCTGATTGATTACATCGTGTGATTTAGCAAGAAAGTCTCTCAAAATAAGCCAGAAATTGTCGAATTAATAATGCAAATTCAAAGATTGTCAAAAAACATAAAAACTGTCAATCACTGTTAAAAAATTGTCAATTAAACCTTTTTTTGTATTAATTACTTGCAAGAGTATTTCTTTTACAGTAAAAATTTTTCAGACTAAAAATTGTGTTAAAAAAATAAAAATTGTCAAACATTTGAGTTGAAAAATTGTGGAAACAGACTTCTTCTTGACTGTTAACTTACTGTTAGCTAAAGAAGAAAGTCTATTTTACTCAAAATGAGTAAAAATTTAATAAAAAATTAAACAAAAAATTGTAATTGTAAAATTTTGGTAATTTAAAATTACCAAAAATTTCAATTTTTTGAGTTTTTTGTAAAACTGAGAACAGAGACTGTCCAAAAATGTCAAACCAAAGCTTGTCAACAACTGAAAACATTTTCTAAACCAAAAATTGTCAAAAAAATACAAAAATTGTCACATATTTGTGCTTAATATTGTTATAAATATTCTATACTGATTGATTACATCCTGTGCTTTAGCAAGAAAGTCTCTCAAAATAAGTCAAAAATTGTCGAATTCATAATGCAAATTCAAATATTGTCAAAAAATATAAAAATTGTCAATCACAGTTCAAAAATTGTCAATAAAATCGTTCTTTGTATTAATTACTCGGTCTTTCTTAATTAAAAATTGTGTTAAAAAAAAACATTTAAGTTGAAAAATTGTAAAAAATTTTTGCTACTGTTACGTAAAGAAGAAAGTCTATTTTATTCAAAATAAGTGAAAATTCAATAAAAAATTAAGCAAAAAATTGTTAAAATTTTCAAAATTTACGAAAACTAACAAATTTTTGGAAATCTAGAAAAAGGATGGTAAAAAAAACTCAAAAAACCACTCAAGTTCAAGAATTAAAATTTCAATTTTATTTTATTGAGCTTTTTTGTAAAATTGAGAACAGAGACTGTCAAAAAATGTTAAAGCAAAGCTTGTCAACAACTGAAGACGCTTTCTAGACTAAAAGTTGTCAAAAATACACAAAAATTATTTTAAAAAATCTCTTTCTCAATTGATTAGTTTTTTACTGAAAATAAACCAAAAACGGTCAAACTACAAGTTGTGATTTAAACATAAAGTCATTTAATTTGTAAAAAATCAAAAATGTGAATTTTCCCTAAAATATTTCACCGATAAGCAAAAATAAAACAAACATTCCGCGGTACGAAGCCGTTTAGAAGTAAAACAGAATAAATATAAAGGGAGAAAACTTGGCAAAAAAAGTAAAAAAACTAAGAATAAAACTGACTAAAGTAATAATACAAAAAATTGTAAAAATATACAAAACTAATTAAATATACTTCTATATTTCTCTTTATTTTAAAAATCGCGCAACATACAAAAAACACACGAATGTAAGGAAAATAAAATAAAATAATAACAATAAAAAAGTCACAACTTTTCCACATTTGATTTTATGTATTTTCCCTCGCAATAATCGTAAAAATCAAGCAAAATAAAACAAACATTCCGTGGTAGGAAGCAATTTATTCAGAAAAAAAATCGTAATACACAAAAATAAATCCCCCAACTCACTCCCCCTCCGAAGCATCCTCAAGTCTCTGTTTCTCCACCAATTTGTAGTAAATTTTCGTTTGCCAAACATCGTCACTTGGCAAAACCAAATCAAACGGTTCTTCCCCGAAAACTCCATCGACCATTTCCGTCATAATCCGAGGTAAAACTGATGATAAGTTGCCCTCATTGAGGGAACTAAAATTGACCCAGAGCTGGTGCTGTTCCATCCTTGCGCCATGTACAGGCTGTCCAGAAAAAAAATTGGAACAAAAAAAACTAAATTTGCAACAACAATCAATGAAAAACCCTAAATCGGTTGTGAGCATTTTGTGCAAAGTGTTTTTTCGGGGGTTTTTGGGTAAAGTTGTGCGTTTTTGCGACCAGTTGTAGACGATTGGAATTCGAGAAAATGTAATTTAGTAGAGTTGACAGAATGTCGTGTATTGGTGGATGTATAATTTTGTATTGATTTCCATTCACATTTCATAATTTTCTGTTTTAATAAAAGAATTTTACGATTGGGTTGGCGAATTATAGAGGATTGGCACGCAGAAGGGACGAATTTATTTCGATTCTGAGTTGAAGAAATGTCGCAAAATGTTTGATGTCATGAAAACAAAATGCTAAAAAATTGTGATAATTAACCAACATTTTTATTGATATTTTTCTTTCGAAATTTTCACAATTGGTAGACTAGTATTTGGTGTATAAATGGCCAAAAAGGCATTTTGTAATATTGTATTATTTCAAAATTACGATTTTTTTAATTTATGACAATTCTCACACAAAATTCATCATTTTTTTACAACTAATCTAGTGGACTTTTTTTCGTAAAATTTGGACAATTGATAGTTCACAACTTAATCGATAAACAGCCAAAAGGGCATCAAGTAAAATTTTCGAGTTTCAAAATTAAAAATTTTTGATTTTGAATTTGCAATTTCATTTCTTATAACAGTTGTTTGCGATTTAAATTACTATTACAGTCGAGCAATTGTCTCGAAATTTTCAAAATTGCAACATTATTATTAGTTTTATAATGTGCCAAAAGGGCACAGAAAAGCAAAAACTATTTTCCAAAATTTTAATTTTGGAAATTAAAAAAAAATACAAAACAAGAGAATTATTTTTCTGTTAAAAATCCTTCAAATTGATATATTTTTCCTGTTCCATGACCAGTCAAAAGGGCATTTGGAAGTAACATGTAATTAAGGAATTAGAATTTTTTCAATTTTTGGTAAGACACAATTCACGATTTTTTCACAGCTGTTTTAGTAACATTTCCTCTTCGAAATTTTCACAGTTGGTAGACCACTACTTGGTGCATAAATGGCCAAAAGGGCATTAACAAATATCTTCTAGTTTCGTAATTACGATTTTTTAACTCCCGAATGTGCTAATTTTTGTCAATTGTTGGATAACATTCATTATTTTTTTACAACTGTTCTAGTGCACTTTTTCTTTTGAAATTTTGGCAATTGAAAGAACGTTATCTAAAGTATAAACCACCAAAAGGTCATAAACACATATCTTCTAGTTTTGGAATTAAAAATTTTTAAACTTTGACTTTGCCAAATCAATGCCAATCGGTTATTTGTTTTCTAAAAATAAGGTTACCAAATTTTGAAAATTGCTAAATTATTGCCAAAAGGGCACAAAGCTGAAATGTTTGTTATTGGAAATACGATTTTTTTTAATTTTGATTTTGCTTTCTTCACCCACCAAAGTTCTAAAATTTTTGAGATGCTTCTAATCCAATTTTTCTGTTAAAATTTGCACAGTTAGTAGCCGATTATTTTCTATACAAATTGCCAAAAGGGCATTCAGAAATATTGTATTGTTTCGGAACTAGAATTATTTGATTTAATTCTCATAGGTTGTTGCCAAATAAAAAATTAAAAAAAAAACTTGTCAAAAAAATGTGAGACGAAACAAATTCGCTAACTTCAAACTTGTTTCGTAATTGCTATGATGTCAAAAAATCCTTTGGGAATAAATAATAACACAGTCCAGAAAAATTAATTGATAAATTCTTTATTTCTCGTGATTTTTTTTATCCTTTTAACAAAATTTTCAGCCAAAAAACAGGCAAAACCCGCACAGTAGCCTCCGAACAAAAGCAAAAAAACGCTCCTCAAGTGTTTCAATTTAAGAAAATTAACTTCCGATGCTCCATTTTTAATTCTCTTCTCTGACCAATAAATTCTGTGCATGAAACCAGCTTGCTTTAACAACAACACAATATTTCTGACTTCGTCCAAAAACATTGAATTTTCCCGGAAAAGAAAAATTCGATGCGAAGGTACGAGAAAATCGTCCACCATTTTGTAAATCGGGCGGCCATTTTGTGTCGTCAGTTTGACAAATTCCAACGCCACGTGGTATGAGATAATGAAAGCTTGATTGTTGTCTTGTTGATGCTCTTGAATTGTTTTGTAGAGTTCTGTTTTATCGACTGTTTTAATTTTTGACAAGATTTTGACATCGGTTAGTGTTTTTGACATGATTTTGTAGAATCGGGGAATAGTAACAAGCTCCAAGTTAGTGTTTTGTAAGTCATTGAGTGTTTTAATTGCGTCTTGTGGCGCAGTTTTGGTCAAAACGCTACTCATTTTTGACTGAAAAATTGTCAAAAACAAAGTCAAAATTGTCAAAGTTAGGTTCAATCGCAAGTTTTGGCAAAACTTGCCTAAAATGAGCAAAACCAGTGAAAGAAACGTAAAAATTGTCCAAATTTGATAATCAAAAATTGTCAAAAATGACACAACAAGGCCCACTTTATTGGGAATCAAAACCACAACACCGTCCCAAATGTGTGTGTTAAAACTCCTCAAATGTGGAAAATCTGGTCCATCTAACAATCCCATAAACGTAAACTCGGCTTCGCCACGTGTCAAAATCTTGACAACATTGTCAAAATTATTTCGACACTCTGTTTCGACAATTTCAAGCGTGGCATTAAAGGCAAAAATAACCAACTGTAACAAGTCAAAGTCTCTACCAACCCAATTTTGGCCGATTTTGCCAATTTGAGGCGGGTTTTCACACATGGCCACCTTGATTACGGCCCGATTGACATTTTTGAGGTTACTTTGACAATTTTTGATAACCATTTTAGACGCATCGTCAACGTAAACAACGACAATGTTTGACAGTTTTGTCAAGACATTTGTGTCAAAATTTTTGACACGTGTGGTAATTATGACAATGACACGTGTCCATGAAGTGTCAATTGAGTCGAAATTTGGCACAAAAATATACAATTGCATGTTTGACACTTGTGTCGCATTGATGTACCTTGGAGTGCCAAAATTTCGCGAAAAATAATCAAAAATGTCATTTTCACGGCCAGCCAAGTTGACTAGATTGACAATAAAATTGGAGTGCATTGTCAAACATCGATGTTTTGTCAAAAATTGACCCAAAATTTCGGGTAAATGGTCGTTTTTGCGTAGAATTTCACACTCGATTGACACAATTTGACATACAATGACAATTTTGATAAGACGGAGCGTCATGGCCACGTTAAAAACTGTCAATTTTTGACTATTCTACCTACAACAAAAAAAAGTAAATTTGCTTATGAAAAACAGAAAAACTTTGACACTTTTTGAGAAAGTTTGACAAAAAATGTGCTTTAAACGTGACTCAAAACGTCAAAAACTGTCAATTTGTGACACTTAATTTAAAAGAAACGACACGAAACCTGAGAATTTTGAAAAGTCAGTGCCTTAAAAGTGCTTCTAAGCACTAATAAAATCCAATTTTGAGAGTAATTAGTCGAATTGCTAAACCAAAAATTTGGTAATTCAGGTTGTCAAAAACTGACAGATTTTGACATTTAATTAACAAAAATTGAATAAACACTTGACAATTTCGGAAACTTGGCGCTTTAAAGACGACTCAAAACTACAGTTAAATGCAACTTTGGAATTAATTTGTCGATTACTGTTCGTTCAAAACGCCAAAAACTGTCAAACTTTGACACTTATTGAAAAACTTTGACAAAAAGTATGTCAATTTTAGAAACTCAAAGCTTCAAACTATAATAAAATCAAATTTCCCTGAAAATTTCTCGAAAATTGCTTACTTAAAACGTCAAAAATCGCAAAATTTTGACATTTAGCTAAAAAAAATTGTATTAAAATTTGACAATTGTAACAAGTTAAGTGGTTTGAGGACGCCCCTTAACTATCACAAAATTCAATTTTAAAGTGAATTGTTGTGAATTATCTTATGTAACAAGTCAAAAACTGTCAAAACTGGCCACTTGATTAAAAAAAATTGACACAAAAATTGTCAATTTTGGCGTGATAGCGCTTTAAAGGAGACTCCTAACTCCAGTTAAATGCAATTTTGGAGTTATTTGCTGATAACTGTTCGCTCAAAATGTCAAAAACTGTCAAATCTTGACACTTAATTTAAAAGAAATAGCACAAAACCTGAGAAGCGCCTTAAAAGCGTTTTAACTGTCAATAAAATCCAATTCTCGAGGTTTCGAGTTAATTAGAAACAAAACGCCAAAAACTGTCAAACATTGACACTTATCGAAAAATTTTGACAAAAAATGTGTCAATTTTAGAAATTCAAAACATCAAACTATAATCAAATCAAATTTCCCCGAAAATTGCTTACCCGAAACGTCAAAAATCGCGAAATTTTGACATTTAATTAAAAAAAATTGTATTAAAATTTGAACAAGTTACTGCTTTGAAGAAGCTCCTAAACTAAAACCAAACCTGATTTTGAAGTGACTTGTTGTGGAATATCTCGTGTAACAAGTCAAAAACTGTCAAAACTGGTCACTTGATTTAAAAAAATTGACAATTTTGGCTTGATAGCGCTTTAAAGGCGACTCCTAACTCCAGTTAAATGCAATTTTGGAGTTAATTTACTGATAATTGTTCGCTCAAAACGTCAAAAACTGTCAAAACTAGCCACTTGATTAAAAAAATTGTCAAAAAATGACAATTTTGGTTTAATAGCGCTTTAAAAGCGACTCCAAACTCCAGTTAAATGCAATTTTGGAGTTAATTTGGTGATAATTGTTCGCTCAAAACGCCAAAAACTGTCAAACTTTGACACTTGATTGAAAAAAATTGACAATTTTGGCTTAACAGCGCTTCAAAGGCCGATCAAACCCACAATAAAAACCAATTTTGATGCAAGTTCGTGTGGAATAGCTCATGCAAAGCGAAAAAAAGCGTTCCGGAAGAGTAACTTGCCTCGATTAAAAAGGGGAAAATTCGCTTGTCACTCTCGTATGGTGGTATTTTCACGACTGGCGCGTGATGGAGCGATTTTATGAACGTTATTTCCAACACCTGTGGAGACACGAAGCCCAAGTACCAGCTTTGTCTTTTCGAAATCATCTCTGCACGCTAACCCACTCTCTACTAAACTACATTTATCTATTTACGATGAGCTTTTGTCACGTACGAAACTCATTATTTTGTGACTCGTTGCGAGAATTTACGACAGCTTGCGGTGGAAATTGCGGCGAAGATTCAATGGGATATTAAATCATTTTAAACGAATATTTAATGAGTTTTGAAGACTTTATTAAAAAATTGCACTTAAAAATAAACCTCTCATTTATTTTTGTTTGTACCTTTTTTATTAGCTCAGACACAAAGTAAAAATTAGAAACAATTAGAAAAATTGTCAAAATTTGACACTTGTCAGACCAAATTTGATATAAAACTGACAATTTTGAAAAAGTCAACACTTCATAGATTACTGTAAACTAAAATAATTTGCTAATTTATCGAAAATTACTTGTACAAAACGTGTAAAACTTATATTAAAAATTTGACAAATCACTTGACAATTTTTGAAAATTCTGCAATTTAGTTTTGACATTTAATTAATAGAAATAGAAAATACTTGACAATTTCGGAAAATTAGTGCTTTAAAAACGATCAAAACTACAGTTAAATGCAATTTTGAAGTTAATTTGTCGATGAGTGTTCGGTCAAAAAGTCAAAAACTGTCAAACTTTGACACCTATTGAGAAAATTTGACAAAAGAATGTGCGGTTTTAGAAATTCAAAACTTCAAACTATTCACTATTCAAATCAAATTTCATTGTAAATTTCTTAAAAATAACTTGTGCAAAATGTCAAAAATTGCCAAATTTTGACAATTAATTAATACAATTTGAATAAAAATTTTAAAATTTCGTACAATAAATCTGCTTTTGAAGTGTATTGTTGTAAAGTATCTCGTGTAAAGCGTCAAACTTGATTGAAAAAAAATTGCCACAAAAACTGACAATTTTCGATTGTTAGCGCTTGAAATGCAACTCAAAACTACAGTTAAATGCAATTTCGGAGTTTGCTCAAAACGTCAAAAACTTTGACACTTACTGAAAAAATTTGACAAAAAATGTGTCATTTTTTGAAATTCAAAGCTTTAAACTGTAATCAAATCAAATGTTACTGTATAGTTCTCAACAATTGCTTGTCCAAGACATCAAAAACCGTCAACTTTTGACAATTAATTAAGAAAAATTGAATAAAATTTTGACAATTTCGAAAAATTAGCGTTTAAACTACAATAAAATCTTAATTTGAGTATTTCAAAATTATTTAAAAAATTTGACAAATCACTTGACAATTTTAAAAATTCGGCGCTCTATAGATAACAGACTTTAAACTACTTAACTTTTTTTCGTTTCGTACGCAAAGTAAAAAAAAAGAAACAATGTTAGATAAAAGGGAAAAATTAAAAACAGAAAAACTGTCAAAACTTGACAAACCACTGACAAAATTTGTCATAAAACTGACAATTTTGAGAAGTCAACGCTTCATAGATTACTGTAAACTAAAATAAAATCCAATTTCTTTGTTAATTCATCGAAAATTATTTGTACAAACCGTGTAAAAGTGTCAAATTTTGACAATTACATTAAAAATTTGACAAATCACTTGACAATTTTTGAAAATTCTACGCTTTAAAGGTAACTATTTATTTTTGACATTTAATTAATAGAAATTGAATAAAAACTTGACAATTTCGGAAAGTTATAGTGCTTTAAAAACGATCAAAACTACAGTTTAATAAAAATTGATTAAAAACTTGTCAATTTTTCAAAGTAATTTTGAAAGACGACTCAAAATAACTGTTAAATGCAAATTTGTTCGGTCAAAACGTCAAAACCTGTCAAACTTTGACACTCACTGAAAAAATTTGACAAAAAATGCTTCATTTTTTGAAATTCAAAGCTTCAAACTATTCACTATTCAAATCAAATTTCACTGTAAATTTCTCAAAAATAGCTTGTGCAAAACGTCAAAAATTGTCAAATTTGATAATTAATTAAAACAATTTGAATGAAAATTTGACAATTTCGGGAAGGTAGTGCTTTGAAGACGCCTGTAAACTACAATAAATCTGATTTTGAAGTGTATTGTTGTAAAGTATCTCGTGTAAAGCGTCAAAAACTGTCAAACTTAGACACTGTCTAATTGTCTAATTTGACAAAAAATGTGTCACTTTTTGAAATTCAAAGCTTCAAACAGTAATCAAATCAAATGTCACTTGACAATTTTTTAAATTCGGCGCTTTAAAGTAACTTTGAAATAAAACAATATGATAGGGATTTTTTTGTTGGGTAATAAATAAAACACAATCAACTTGCGTAAATTTAATAATCAAACTCATAAAACAGCATATCTTCAATTCAGGCTTGCCAACTGTTCTTTCTTCTTAAAATACTCCCTAAATCTGATAACAGCATACCTGTAACCAAGTTTATAGCACAAAAAATCCCACCAAAAACAACTCACCCTAAAAAATCGAATGCAATGTCGGAATGTTCGGTTTGAATGAGCGCCCAAATGCCCCAAAACAAATGACTGGCAAGTGTAAACTTGTCGACTTGATTGAGCAATAATTCGAGTTGTGATTGGCTAGCGTCAGGTTGGAACTCATTTAGGTAATTCCCCAACCAGAAAATTTGAAATTCCCGCGTCGGGTAATTCCCATAATTGACGTTTTCCACGCCCGCAAATTCCAAAAAATGATTAGCGATATCAAACGCCTGATAATTATAGTTGGCGTATTCGTAATCGATAAAGGTGACTTGATCCTTATCCGAATTATAAATCACATTGCCTAGGAGTAAATCATTGTGACAAAAAACAATCGGGCATTTTTCCTTGCTTAAATTTCTTTGTAAAAAACTAAATTCTTGTTCGAGTTGCGTTTTTGTGGGTCCCCCGATTTTTTGGTACCTTTAACTTGATAATGAATCAAAGTTGTTAATTTTTTCTGTTTATTGTACCTTTCGTTTTTGGTAATATCACTAAATTGTTCAGGTACTAGGTCGAGGAAATTGCGGATTTTGGGCCAGAGAAAGGGCTGAGGGTTGGAAATGTCTGGGACTTGGACTTTGTGCAATTTGCCCATTTGGGTGGCCACCAGATGGGCTATTTTTGGATTTTTGGCCATGGTAGGGCTCAAAGTGGAGCCAGGGACGTATTCGTAGGCTAAACCATTTTCAAACGTGGCGTAAAGACTAGGGGCGAGCTTCAACTCGCTCAAAAGTAAAATGTTCCTGCAAAAAATTCAATTTTCGAATTTAGTATAATTTTTTTCGCAAAGTTGCAATCGATATTTTCGAACGAAATTTTGGGAGCTAACAGTCATTGGCCAGGCCCGTAACTGTGCCAAATCTCATTTTGAAAAAAAGTCGGGTTCGGAAGATATGAATTTTTAAATGTAAGTTGAAGGAAAATTAGATTTTTGTCTCTTCGTACAAACAAAAATTATTCCAGACTGTTGTATTTAATATTTTTTATTGACATTTTGGCAGTTAATAGACATTATCTTGAGCTATAACTATACAAAATGTCATTGTTGAAAAAAGTCGGGTTTGGAAGATATAAATTTTTGAAGTTGAAGAAAAATTAGCTTTTTCCAATATTATACCAAACATAATTTTTTTTCGCAAAGTTCTAATCGAAATTCTCAAACGAAATTTTGGGAGCTAATAGTCATTGATTAGGCCCGTAACTGTGCAAAATCTCATTTTGAAAAAAAGTCGGGTTCGGAAGATATGAATTTTTAAATGTAAGTTGAAGGAAAATTAGATTTTTGTCTCTTCGCACAAACAAAAATTATTCCAGACTGTTATAGTTAATATTTTTTATTGTCATTTTGGGAGTTGATAGACATTATCTTGGGCTATAACTATACAAAATTTCATCGTTGAAAAAAGTCGGGTTTGGAAGATATAAATTTTTGAAGTTGAAGAAAAATTAGCTTTTTCCAATCTTATACCAAACATAATTTTTTTTCGCAAAGTTCTAATCGAAATTCTCAAACGAAATTTTGGGGGTTAATAGTCATTGATTAGGCCCGTAATTGTCCAAAATCTCATTTTGAAAAAAAGTCGGGTTCGGAAGATATGAATTTTTAAATGTAAGTTGAAGGAAAATTAGATTTTTGTCTCTTCGCACAAACAAAAATTATTCCAGACTGTTGTAGTTAATATTTTTCATTGACATTTTGGCAGTTAATAGACATTATCTTGGGCTATAACTATACAAAATTTCATTGTTGAAAAAAGTCGGGTTTGGAAGATATAAATTTTTGAAGTTGAAGAAAAATTAGCTTTTTCCAATATTATACCAAACATATTTTTTTTTCGCAAAGTTCTAATCGAAATTCTCAAACGAAATTTTGGGAGCTAATAGTCATTGATTAGGCCCGTAACTGTGCAAAATCTCATTCCAAAAAAAAGTTGGGTTCGGAAGATATGAATTTTTAAATATAAGTTGAGGGAAAATTAGATTTTTGTCTCTTCGCACAAACAAAAATTATTCCAGACTGTTGTAGTTAATATTTTATTATTGACATTTTGGCAGTTAATAGACATTATCTTGGGCTATAACTATACAAAATTTCATTGTTGAAAAAAGTCGGGTTTGGAAGATATAAATTTTTGAATTTGAAGAAAAATTAGCTTTTTCCAATCTTATACCAAACATAATTTTTTTTTCGCAAAGTTCTAATCGAAATTCTCAAACGAAATTTTGGGAGCTAATAGTCATTGATTAGGCCCGTAACTGTGCCAAATCTCATTTTGAAAAAAAGTTGGGTTCGGAAGATATGAATTTTTAAATGTAAGTTGAGGGGAAATTAGATTTTTGTCTCTTCACACAAACAAAAATTATTCCAGACTGTTGAAGTTAATATTTTTTATTGACATTTTGGCAGTTAATATACATTATCCTAAGCTATAATTATACAAAATTTCATTGTTGAAAAAAGTCGGGTTTGGAAGATATAAATTTTTGAAGTTGAAGAAAAATTAGCTTTTTCCAATCTTATACCAAACATAATTTTTTTTCGCAAAGTTCTAATCGAAATTCTCAAACGAAATTTTGGGAGATAATAGTCATTGATTAGGCCCGTAACTGTGCAAAATCTCATTCCGAAAAAAGGTGGGTTCGGAAGATATGAATTTTTAAATGTAAGTTGAAAGAAAATTAGATTTTTGTCTCTTCGCACAAACAAAAATTATTCCAGACTGTTGTAGTTAATATTTTTTATTGACATTTTGGGAGTTGATAGACATTATCATGGGCTATAACTATACAAAATTTCATTGTCGAAAAGAGTCGGGTTTGGAAGATATAAATTTTTGAAGTTGAAGAAAAATTAGCTTTTTCCAATCTTGTACCAAACATAATTTTTTCTCGCAAAGTTCTAATCGAAATTCTCAAACGAAATTTTGGGAGTTAATAGTCATTGTTCAGGCCCGTAACTGTGCAAAATCTCATTCCGAAAAAAAATCGGGTTCGGAAGATATGAATTTTTAAATGTAAGTTGAGGGAAAATTAGATTTTTGTCTCTTCGCACAAACAAAAATTATTCCAGACTGTTGTAGTTAATATTTTTTATTGACATTTTGGCAGTTAATATAAATTATCCTAAGCTATAATTATACAAAATTTCATTGTTGAAAAAAGTCGGGTTTGGAAGATATAAATTTTTGAAGTTGAAGAAAAATTAGCTTCTTCCAATCTTACACCAAACAAAAATTTTTTTCGCAAAGTTCTAATCGAAATTCTCAAACGAAATTTAGGGAGCTAATAGTCATTGATTAGGCCCGTAACTGTGCAAAATCTCATTCCGATAAAAAGTCGGGTTCGGAAGATATGAATTTTTAAATGTAAGTTGAAAGAAAATTAGATTTTTGTCTCTTCGCACAAACAAAAATTATTCCAGACTGTTGTAGTTAATATTTTTTATTGACATTTTGGCAGTTAATCGACATTATCTTGGGCTATAACTGTACAAAATTTCATTGTCGAAAAGAGTCGGGTTTGGAAGATATAAATTTTTGAAGTTGAAGAAAAATTAGCTTTTTCCAATCTTACACCAAACATAATTTTTTTTCGCAAAGTTCTAATCGAAATTCTCAAACGAAATTTTGGGAGTTAATAGTTATTGTTCAGGCCCGTAACTGTGCAAAATCTCATTCCGAAAAAAAGTCGGATTCGGAAGATATGAATTTTTAAATATAAGTTGAGAAAAAATTAGATTTTTTCATATCGTTGTAGCTACTATTTTAATGTGATTATTTGCCGCAAAATGGGCCAAAGAATAAAAATTTACATAGTTTTACAGTGTGAAGCTCTCAGCTTCGCTTCGAGCTTTAACAAAACTGAACACAAAATTTTAAATAATGTTCTAGCATAAAATAATCCACTTTTAAAGCTATAGATTATTCAACACGCCAACTTGATGACCTATGCCCTAATCCCTAATTACAAAACCAAACAAAAACATCTCTTATCAAATTTTCTTCCATCTCGCTTAACTCACACCACGTGATCTTTTCATCTCACCTCGTTTCGGCCTTGCGATCAATCAGAAGGTCAGTCTTATTCCCGTAGACCCTCACCAGCACCGTTTCACCCTCCTCTCCCCTACATCCGACCAATTTATTCGTGATGCCATCTGTCAACAGCTGATTCGCTCACTTTTATCCCTCTCTCTTAAGGCTGCCATCTCACTCACCTTAAACTCAACACGCCGCCCCCAAAGCGGACGGATCGCCGCCAACACGCGCGCCGCCCCCGCATTTATATCATCCTCATTCACATGCAGCGATAAATGCGGAATTTCTTGCGGAGCGCCCATTTCTAATAATATATGACACGTCCACACTTAACACTCACACAATGTACACTAACACTAATAAAATGATAACAATTGCGGCAATTTAACTATGTATTGTCAGAATGAGCGGAATTTTTCTCTTTACATATTTCAAATATTGATCGCCTGTTTTGCCGGTTGGCAACATTGCTAACCCAATTTTCGAATAGAAAATGCAGAAAATTGTGCAATTGTCAAGGCAATCAAGTCGCCCATGCTGCTGACTACATTAAACAAATGATGCAATTTTTCGCGCCTCGTTGCTAGGCAATTAGAGTTTTGACATAGTTACTGTCACTTTCGGATTGTTACCATCGTTACGCAGTGATACCAAATGTCGATAAATCAGTCATTTAAAAAAAGCTACAGACATCTGTAAATTTACAGGAACCTGTAATTAAATGGCTTGTCTTGAGACTTTTGAAAGTGCATAAGAATTAGTGCATATTGAAGGATTTTAGATTTTTTGGGTTGTTCACTTACGTTACACTTTCATGCAATTTTTATTCGCATGTTTTTTATTATTTCAACATACAGGATATGTTAGAGACGTTACATACACCTTAGTAATAAATAATTAAACAGTTTTACATTTATAAAATTTACAACAAACTTAAATACTTGTTTTTTTTCAACTAAATTAACAATCAAATATACATTTTGTTTCAACATTCACAGGGTAACAAAAAACCATCGATTGTACTGCTCGTGACTAGCAAACTTAAATAATAATAATAATAATAGTAATAAAGAAAATCGCTCGGACAGATCATAATTGGTTTTTTTTTTTGATAATTATCACAAATTCAGTCACGTAATTATTGCGCGATTGTTCATTTATTTGGTCATCGTGTGTCATAATAATCTGACTAGATTGATATTTTACGGTGAAAACACTCGCAGACTCCTCAACAGTGTTGCCAACACATTTGCCAAACTTTCGGCCTGTGCCGCTAGATGTTCTTCGATTGTTTTCGGTGATGTTCGGTCAATGTGTGACGTAATAAGATGGCGGAAAGCGGCTGTCACATCGTGTACTTTGAGGATGAGATTACGTGTTTGAAGTGGAGCTGTTGTATGATTGGTCAGATCTTGACACAGTTCAGTTAGACGACGTAGAATCGTCAAACAAATGGCTAGATTTTCAGGTAGATCGGGTAAACTCGGATCGGACATTGCGATCACGAGCATTTTCGACGAGGTGACGAGTTGAAGTGATTGTGAGGTGAGCTCTTCTTTGGCGATCTGTAAGATTTTTTTCGTCAAACTCATTTATCTTCGTCAGTTTTAAGCCGATTTCAAAATTTTTTACACCAATGGATTCGTCATCAAAAACTGAAGAATCGAGACGCTTTTCGGGTTGAATTGGTCAAAAAATGACTGAATTATCACGCTCAAAAGCACTACTATGGTCAAATAGACAAACTGCACCAAGTACGAATATTGCTCGATACGTATATCCAGCGGCGATCTTGCTTCAATAGTAATCGAAAATTTTTACGTTCTGTCAAAATTTTGACAGGTTTATTGTCGTTATCCTCGTCAATTTTGATCCGATTTTAAAAAAATTTTCACCAATGGATTCGCCATCAAAAAACAAAGAATCGAGACACCTTTCCCGCCAATTTGGTCAAAAATTGACAGACTTGACACGATCAAAAGCTATATGGACAAACTGCACCAAGCTCGAAATTTTTTCGGTATTTACGTTCCGTACCGCTCTTGTTTTACAATAGTAATACTTTTTTTTTTGCTTACCTGAAACTTCTCCTCGCTGATCAACCTCCCCCCACCATGCACCTGTGCAGCACTACATTGTGCGGCTACTTGATCCAACCTCACCAAAAGACTAGCCATAGCAACGTCGGTTTTAGCCAATAGGAGTTCCCTTGTTGACGTACAACCATTTTTTTGCGTTGGACTATCAGGTGACATGATTGGTACAGCTGTCAGTTGTGCACCTCGACCTAAATGTGGCGAAGTTGGCGTACTCACAGCCGTCTGAGCCACCTTTAAACCCATATCAAGGTCACTTCCCAGCCTACTTCTTTGTAAATGTGGCGATCCAATTCCAGCAGTTCTACCATCAATTTGTGGATTTTTCTTTTGTCTAAGGACTTCAAGAGGTGGAACTGGTGGTAAGGGAGGTTTTTTCGGTGGAAGGAATAAATGGGGCGGGGCTTCACCACGTGGGGGGAGTTTCGGTGGTTTGGTGGTTAGTGATTGGCTGCGTTGACGTTCTTGTGGTAGGTTTTTGGGCGGACGTTCGGGTGGTTTTTCATCGGAACTTCGTCTCGGAAGTGGTCGAACTTGTTCGTCTTTTTTCGTTTTACCACAACACGATGAGAATGCACCTTTACGATCAATGGTTGCATATTCGATTATATTGGATTTGATGCTGACGTTGCTGTTACGACGTTTCGGTTCGATGGGTGGTAATGGGGGTGGAGTTACATCTTCAGGATTTACTTCAACAGGTGGTGGGGGAATTATGTATGACATTATCTCTTCAGGGGTGAGTTCAATGGCGGGGGTAACTTTTTGAGTTGGGGGTGGGACCGTTACGCTCGCTAGGAACTCCTCGAGGTCTTGGTCTTCGTTTAAATTGTCTGAAACAACAATTAACTTCGTCAATTTTACCCCGATTGCAAAAATTTTGACACCACTGGATTCGTCATCAAAAACTGAAGATTCAAGACACATCACCTGAGTAGTTACTCAAAAATTGACCGATTTTTGACTATCACTAACCCAAATTGACAGACTGCACCAAGTGCGAAAATTTTTAGATATTCATATCCAGGGCCGTTCTTAGAGCAATAGTAATCAAAAATTTTAGAAATTCATTAAAATCTCGCCCTATATACTACCACTAACTTGGTCAATTTTGGACCGATTTCAAAAATTTTGACACCACTGGATTCGTCATCAAAAACTGAAGATTCAAGACACATCACCCGAGTAGTTACCCAAAAATTGACCGATTTTTGACAATCACTAACCCAAATGGACAGACTGCACCAAGTGCAAAAATTTTTAGATATTCATATCCAGGACCGCTCTTAGAGCAATAGTAATGAAAAATTTTGGAAATTCATTAAAATCTCGCCCTATATACTACCACTAATTTGATCAATTTTGGTCCGATTTCAAAAATTTAAAAACCATTCGATTCGTAACGAAAAACTCAAGATTCCAGACAGGAGTACCTACCTAAACGATTGAGCTTCTCGACGGAATCGGCGAACGAGCTCGGCGGCACGTTAATCGGTGTCGGTAAGGCACAATCGAGTTCATCAGGCGTCGCAGGTGGCGGTAACAACGTCAAATCAATAATATCCGGATCAAAAACATACACACTTTCCTCGCCTTTCACTGTTTCATTTTTCTCATCATCAGGACTTCGCAAACCAAAACTAACACGATTCGTTTTCATCACATCGATACGACGTTTCGGCGAATCATGAGGCGTATACAACGAATCATTATCGCTTTCTGATTGGTTCGATTCGCTGCGTAGCAACTCAATTGCAGCGTTAGCGAATCGACGTTCAATAGGGGGCGGGGCATGACTTTTATTAAGTAGGAGGAGCGAATCGCTGTGTTTTAATTGGCCGGGGAGTGAATCCTCGTTTTCCGATTCGATATCGACACTCGTTTCCTGCCATTCGAGCGAATTGAGGCGAAGATATTTTTCGGAGTTTTCGACCAATTGGTGCATTTCAGCCACACGTTTTAGTACGTCATCATCGCCACGCCCATTTTCGAGCAGTTCCATGGAAACGACCGTTTCAAGGTCGTAACTATCGAAATGGTTGCGATTCGACAGTGAGTTGTTCATGTTATTGTCAAGGTTACTGTAACCAAGTGATTTACTTTGACGTCCCATTGTGTTGTATAAACCATTTGTTTTTTTGTTTAGTGTTTGGTAAGTTGGTAATATTGCAAAACAGACGGTTTTTAAAGCTGATTGGTTGATGTAGCTCCATTTTTCCGGTACAACTTTATGTTGTGATAGATAAGGCGGGGCTAAATCTTCCATGGGCGGAGCTTCGTCTTGATCAACTGGTAACACTTGTCCAGTAACCAATCGAAAATAACCACGTAAAACAAGCACTAATTCGCTTGCGTCTCTCTCCTCCAATGAGATTGAAACAGTTTTCTCATTGGCTAAACGAACTAAAACATTTTTCGTCACTTCATCATCACACCTAACCTCAATCCGTCTCATATCTTCAATATTAGCAATCGGTACCGGCTGAGGAATTATTAGATTTTTTATCGACCATTCATCCATGCTTCCATTTCGACTTACCATCGAATTTCTAGTTCCGGTAATTTGACTAAGTCCGAATTTCGGACTTACGAGTATTACGCGTTCGAGTGCGTCAGCTTTCGGACCAGCCGAAAAACATTTTGCACCGTAACTAGGCAACTGTGCAACAATATCCAAATAATGAAGTTTTGCTTGAAGTGGTGTTAGTTGTTTACCGGAACCGGCCATATTGGAATGAAGTTTAAGAAAATGTGAAATTAATTTTCGCACTTCTTTACGTTTCATTGTGTCGAGAAGTGACGCTGGGACGAAACGATCGAGACCGAATTCGCGTCTACAAAAAAAATACTGTATTTAAACTTTTTAACTTCTAATAGAGCTACAGCTTTTGGTAATTTTACTGAATTCACCATCTCGAATTCAGTAAAATTTACCCAAGTGTTGTTGGTACTTATCTGTCATAGTTGTCATTTGCTGTCAAAAACTATGACAGATGAGTACTAAAAACCGGGTACATTTTAGTCAGTTTCAAAAGTTCAGCCCTTTCAGTAAAATAATTTAATTGGAAGGGTCGATTGGATCGTGTACAAAATTCCAAAGCTACATTAAAAGTTAGAAAGTTTGAAATTCAGATCCTAATAAAAGAATCAGCCTGTATAATAATTGCATAAAGGGGTTATAAATAAAAAAAGTCCATTAATGACGTTTCAATGGTAAATTTTCTTCAGATTACATAGCATGTCTACAACATTATTTATTTATAATTATTACAAAAATTCAATAAACAAAATAAAACGACACAAAACTATCTAAAAAACATGTTAGAAAACAACAAAGTAAAGGGCACAAAATAATAAAAACAAATAAAAATATAAAAATGTAAATAAATAAATATAATTAACAATGACGATTTTGGTATTAAAAGAGTGTAGAAATACGGTAACTGCGAAAAAACACTCAAGGAATTGTTATTTCTAAAAATGTTTTTAACTCCGAAGTATTTGTACAAGGTTTGAGGGTCACTGGAATAATTTCTCTGCTAAAATAAAGCTTAATTGTTGCAACAAATAAGACATGATTTGGCACTGTCTTAATTTATTTGGCTTTAGTTTTGATCAAAATTTAAATTCGAAGGTTTTTTTCGTCACAGTGTATATCAACAATTATTTTTTTTTCCCTGTCGACGAGTTTAGGTAAATGCCACAAAAAAAGTAAGTGATATGTAACAATAATCAATGAAACAGACAAACCTCTTTATTCGCACTTATCTTTTTTTTTGTTAATGACGTTTTCTCCGGATATTCTTACACAATTATTTTTGCATCGTTTAATTTTATTCAGTTTGTTACGTGCTATTGTCGCGAACGGAAGGCTCAAAAGTTTATTAAAGAAAACATTTTTCCGAATAGTAACTTCAGTGCGTGTAATTAGTTTATTAATTTAATTTGCGTACTTGACCGTTGAAAAGTGTGAATTTTTTAAAATTACGAGTAGTTAGTGTGTGCTAATTTGGGGAGGATCATACAAAAGGATCCGGATTAAAGGGTAAATCTTTTTATTTTTTTTTTAGAAAAATTATTGTAATAAATTTATAATGTAGTCAGTACTAAAATATTGTTTCTTTAATTACAGTAGGTCCGTTCACTACAAATAGTAGCAGAAGTAGATGTCATAAGGTAAGTGCATTTTATTTTTCCCTTTTATCGCATTTGCACTATAAAGATTTATTTCTAAATATTTGCGTTTAGACGTTTCTTTGAGCGCTTCCCTAATAATAATTATAATTATACAGAGTTGGACAAAAGTATGGAACCAAGCGTTTTGTGCTTAAACTATGTGTCTTATGAAAAAAAAAATTTTTTTTTTAATTACTTTTAATTTTCGAGTTCAGCCATTTTGAAAATAACAGTTGAACCCAGAATTGTATTCAATCGAATACAAAATTTTAAAGCTTTAAAGTTTTATGTTCACTTTCCTAATGCCTTTTAATTTTATTGAATTGTAATAATTACTAATAATCGTGTAGACGTGCTATGTAATTAAAATTTAAACGTGGACTCTTTTTTATTTATGAATTTATTTGAATTTCGCGCCAACAATCATACTCACTCAATTGTCTTAACTGTCAATTTGGTTGCTGCAATATTATTGGCCAATGCGTGTTGATAAATATGCAACGCGGCCAATCGTAATGCAGTATCGTATTGTAGTTCAGGCGCAAACCGTTCCTGTATCACATCGTTACAACATTGCGTGTAGAGATAATCCAAAGCGTTGAGATCACGTTGTGCCAAGGCGGCAGCCGAGGGCGGAACAAATGCAACACGAAACAAACATCGTAATTTGTGTGCACCTGGACGTGACGCAATCTAGTAAAAAAAAAACAATCAATCACTTGATAAATAATTTAAGTTGGTAGCAATTATTACCCGAGCTAGTGTATCTGATGGATCCAATAGTGTGAGTTTGTTACGTTTGAGTGACTTAATATGTTCAACAACTAGACTAAAATGTTCAGTTGCTTGAAGACATAGTTTTGTTTCGAGTGACGTCACGACATCTTGTACACTTGTCCAAGCGTCATATTTAAATGATTTTGTTTGACCATTTTCGAGAAATACTTTAAGAACGTTGGCCATGGGAGCCACACATAAGTCACCCAATGAAAACGCAGAAGGCTGTACAAAACCATAGTAATATAATAAACAAACAAATGCATAAAACTTACCGGAAATAAAGGGGCGCCATTAACACAAACACTCTCCGCAAAACGCACTCTTGATGGTTTCGTTTTCAAGCGTGCTTTTTTACTGGCTGATAGTAGTGTTGATTTACGTATACCTTGTTGTTCGGGTGGTTGACATACCACCAAGTTGACAGTTTTTGTACAAGCTCTAACCAATGAAATGACATGTTCACGTGGCGCCATCTTTACATCTTCACCATTAACTGTGAGAATTTGATCACCTGGTAGAAGTTTATCAACACTGGGACCCCCCTCCGTAACGAAACGAACAATGACGGGTTTTTCCGAACCGGCAACGAAACCAAAACCGAGCGCTGACGAACGTTCCAAGGTCACGGAACGGGGTTCAGGAATGGGGGCTGGATCGAGATTCTTTACGATGGGGGTCTCATAAGTTGTAGTTTTATTCACATGACTAAAGGGGGAAAGAAAAATTTGGTTACGATTTTTTTCGAAGTGTTGGTAGGCCTGAATGTCAATCCAACACACACACACCGAGATTATTTCAAACCCCTTGATACCGGGGACCGGAAGCGAGTCGATAAATCAGGCTTTCTTTTTTATCGGCTCTTCGAGCTCAAGCTCCGTGTTGTAAATCTCCGAGAGAGAAATGCCTCAGGTCGTGCATTCGCGATCGATTAAACCGTCAGTTATTTCTTAACTAACGTCACAACACTCACTTGATTTCCTTAAAAAATTAATTAGCACACGACATTACTTCTGTTCTCAACTGTACGTTTCAATCATAATTCAGGCGTACCAACTCACCATTGTTGGTTGTTTTTTTTTTTGTATTTCGTACGTACTTGATGTAATAAGGACGTCCTGAATTATCAACGGCTCGTTCCCAACCGTAGGGCAAAATTTCCTCGCCGCCACCACATTTCCATGCTTCGGCGGGTGGCAACCAGCCGGCTGTGCGTGTCACGTGACTAAAACAAAAGAGAAAATACAATAATTGCATTCACAATGGCAGTAAAACGGAAAAAACAAAAAGTAAGGTTAAGTCTGCAATGCGGTGCTGTGTAAAACGGACTCACTGTAATGTCAAAACTTGACACTTTTTAAATTGCCAACAGTCAAATATCGTAAAGTAACAACAATAATTGATGAATTAAGCATAAAACAACACAAATGGACACATTTCTTTCGTTAATTATTATTTTATTACAAGTTTCAACACGTTTCAAAGTTTGGTGAAAAACCACCAGAGGGCGCTTCAGTTGGTTGACGTCATCAGATTATTTGAAACACCATTTATTATTTAATTGTTACTTGTTGTAAAAAAAACACGTGAGAAAATTGCTTAAACACGCGTAATAATTGCATTTTTATTAATTTCTTATTTTAAGTAGAAATGTTTTAAGTTGGTACCGCTGTGGCGGCGCTTTAGTCGCAATCTCGAGTAAATCCCAGATTTAATCAAAATTGTACATGTTGCCGACCTTAGAGCCACTAAAGAACAAAAATTATTGTAAATGAGTGATAATTGTGTGTTTATACTAACTGAAGAATTAAAAAACAGTGCTTATTTTGTTATGTAAAAAAAATATTGAAATGTTCCAAGAAATGTGGCTAAAGTGTGTCCTAAACAGTGTATTGATTAACGGAGACACGTTTTTCGGCCAAATGTGAGTAATTTTTGATTTTTTTTCATGTTTTGGGTCAATAACCTTTATTGCTGAAACTTCCGACTGTGATTGGTCCATGTCTGGGGGTGCAGCCAATCAGAATACGGCATTTTGAAAATAGTGCCGCGAAAATTCGAAATTCATTTGAACGAATATAAAATTACATTTCAGACACGTTTTGTAGTTTATTGATTAGATTATTTTAGAACATGGAATTAATAAAACTTTTGGGGGATCGAACAAATGAGCTAACAAAAACCAAATTGACACTTGGAAAAACATTTGAAACTTTTTTATTTAACTTAATTTTTATTAATAGAATAAATTAGAATTAATTCGCTATTCAAGTGTCAGACGTCATGACGAATTTTACGTTGAGACACAATTATAGAACGCAAAGTACTTTTTTCCTTTTGTTTGTTGAATTTCCTTTCAGAGGATGAGGAAAAAATTCGTTTGAAAAACCCAACTCACACTAGACACAATACAAAAAAAAGACGACCGATTTAAACGACAAAAAATCGTCGCCTTCTACAATTCTCTTCCGTCGTGACCTTTTCAATAAAAACACGAATAAAATTCAGCTTGGTATCATTAGAGGAGGGCAAAACGTTCACAGTTTTGGGAGAATTTTAATTAAAATTGTTCCAACACACACACAGCAAATCTCGACGCTTCATTAACGACGACTAATCTCGGCCTGAAATATGGTGCCGACTTCCGGAAGCCCCCATAATACCCCCAGAGAGAATATTAAGGAAAATATGTTTGGTGTTGGTAGAACTGTTTCAGCGTCGCTATGCAACGATTGAAACAAAATGATTGTTTCCATAGTGATAGACAATAATTTTGATTTGATTTGACCAAATCGTGTATACTTGGTTGCATACTCGACCAATAAAAAATAATCTGATAAATCCGGACGATTCGCGCTGAGAAATATAATCCAGGGTGTGCCGGACCGGAATAATCCTCTTATTATTTTAATATACTTCTACCAACCTAACGAAAAAAAAAACACCACGGTATAAATTTACGACAAGTGCACCCACCTGGTGTCTCTTGTCTTTTTTTTTTCTTCTTCATCGTGTCTGCCGTCTCTTCTATTATTAAAACGCTGGCTAGATCATTTCATATTTCTATTTTTAGTCGAATAAAAATCGATGCATGTATAATTGGGTGCCTATATTACAAATCCGGAAAAGTCCGGTAATTAAACACGTCGTACTTTTTGTGTGTTTGGAGAGAAAACGAGAAAAAATCGCATTTTTATTATTCACCACCACATTTAAAAGAGAGAGAAAGATAAATTACAGGGCATTAAACCACTGAAACTCGTTTCCGAGAAAAACGAATAATTATGCAATTGGGTGAAAGAAAACGGAAAAAGGTGATGTAACAATGCGTAAAAAAATAATAATGTCAAAAAATTTGTAAATAATTGCGTCAGTTTTACCATCACCTTTTTATTAAATATTCTTGTCAATATATGGACGAATTAATTATTCAAACAATTACTCATACGCGTCTTATGTAACAAATACCGAAGTAAGCGAGCAAAAAGGAAGTCGTTGTTGGATTTTTTCACTTTGAAATGTTGGCTTTTACATGTTTCACGTTTTAACGTAACATTTCCCGCGTTCCGGTCCAAATATTCGTTAAAAATGATTTTTTGCCTTTGGAAACTAAATATTTAAGTGGTTTGTTATCGATCCTCGGCTTTACCTTGACCGTTCGATTTACAATTAGATTCAGCGTGTCCCAAAACCCCCAAAAACCAAATTTCATCCAAATCGGACAAGGTTTAATTTAGCCCAATTTTGAAAATTTTCATTTTTTTCAAAAACCAAAATGGTCCCAAATTGACAAAACTCACCTTATTTATGTAATTTGAGCCGTACTTTACGATTAAAGTAACGTAAATTTGATTCAAGGCTCAGTTCGGCCGCTAGAAACCGATTTTCTAAAGTTAGGGTGCTAAAGTTAATAACTCTCAACTTTACCTTGACTGTTCAATTTACGAAAGCATCACTTTTGGATTCAGCGTGTCTTAAAACCACCAAAAAGCAAATTTCGTCCAAATCGGACAAGGTTTAATTTAGCCCAATTTTGAAAATTTTCATTTTTTTTAAAAACCAAAATGGTCCCAAATTGACAAAACTCACCTTATTTACGTAATTTGAGGCGTACTTTACGATTATGGCAACGAAATTTTGATTCAAAGTTTAGTTCAGTCGCTAAAGCCACATTGTCAAAAATGATGGTGCTAAAGTTAATAACTCGGTTAATAATCAACCAAACTCAATGAAATTTTAACGGCAAGTTTTCGAATGTTAGAGAAAAGATTGTGACAAGTTAGGTTGATTTCCGGGCACCGGAAACCCGGATTAATTCGTTTGTTCTATTTTCGATTCGACTATTGACACCTCGTTGATGGAATCCGGGCCTCTGGAGACCTAACCGGAACGAGACGTGATGGTATTCGTGACGTCATCAATTGTTATAAACTTGTAAGAATCGATTGAACGAGAAGTGAAATAAAAGAAATATTTCTTTGCTTTCGCAATTTTTGCTTAAACTTCCGGCCGGAAATGCACCACTTATTTTATACCGTCGACTTTCATACCTACGTACGTAGATAATAATTAACGTTAAAACGCCTGGAGGAAACTACTATAAAACAGTTAGATATTAAACGCAAGACGAATGATTAATATATTAAGTGGCGTTTTGCAATAATTTAAACACGAGACGATGTTTAATCTTGGCCGGGTTTTAGTGTTAATTAAATTTAATTTTAATTACTGGACGAGGAGGAGAATAAACAATTGTGGGAAAAGCACAAAAGCGAGAGAGGAAAAACACAAACAATGGATTTATGTAAAGTTGGAGTTATTAAAGAGATGAGTTTGTGTATTTAAGCGATCATTAAAAGTTTGAATCAATGCCCAAGTCTCAAAACACTCAAATTGTGAATTATTTTAGACCAATTTTGGAATTTTCAAAATTTTGGTTAGAATAATCCAATGTAAATAAAATTCACACTGGTTATGTAATTTGAGGCGTATTATTCGAATACGAAAACGAAAATTTTTTTCGTGGTCGGGTTCGGTCGTTAAAGTCCAAAATTTGAATGCTAACTTAGCCCCATATTTACAGGCTGACTCTATTTGAAACTTTATAACTTCTAATATAGCTAGAGCTTTAAAATTTTGTCTACAATCCAAATCGGCCATTCTGACTTCGTCTAAATTATTTTCAAGATGGCTGAACTTCCAGAACTACGAGAAATTGAAACTGACTAAAATGTACCCTAGTTGTTAGCACTTATCTGTCATAGTTTTTGACGTATGTCAATTTTTTTATGCAAATTTTTATTTACAGAGGTTCACTTAATATATCACAGCTTTTGAACCTTTTACAATAAGTGAATAATTCTTTTTGCATTTGATAACCAAAGATTTGAATGGTCTACTATAGTTTTCAAAATTGTCAACTGTCAAATGCAAGGCTGCTATGATTTTTTGAAAATGATGATCAAAAAATGATTATAACTCAGTTTTTTTAAATGGAATGACGTTGTTTTTTCAATGGCAATCAAAAGAACATCAATTTTTATGGAGACTTTTATCAACATCTTCTATATTTATCTCTACATTTTTTGAAAAAAATCACAAAAAACGGAATTTTAGCTCATTATTTTAATTTTTAATCGAGTAAACTTTCGAAAAACATGAAAAAGTTGTGCTACTAATTAAAAGAAATGTTCGATTTGTTCACATTTTTATTCAAGAAGTTTAAAACTCGAGGGTAGACTGTCTGAGTTTCTTTACATAATTCACAAGTTATAATAATCCATAATTAAATATTATTGTTTTACTGATTATTTGATAATAAATCAGGTAAAAACTAAATAAAATGTTCAAGTTTGACAATTGTTGACCATTTCGCAAGGCCTGCTTGATTAACGATGAAAATTAAAAAAAAAATTGTTTTTTGTGATTTTTTTCAAAAACTGTATAGATAGGTATAGGACGTGTTGATAAAAATCACCATAAATATAGATATTCTTTTGATTGCCCTTAAAAAAATTGGGTCGTTCCATTTGAAAAAACTGGATAGCTGTTTTTTGATAACCATTTTGAAAAAATCATACTAGCCTTGAATTTTAACAGTTGACAATTTTGAAAATTCACGAAGGCTCTTTAAACCTTCGGTTTAAATGATTCACTTATTGTAAGGTAAAGTGACCGACCAGTTTCAAATTACAAAAATTGTTTAAATCCGTAGTGCCGTTTTGGAATTATTATCGAAATTGTGTGATAAGTGATGTATTTTTTTCAAAAATTACTAAATTTTTGGCGATTTCTTGAAAAGTACTAATCGTACGTCAAAAATAATGACAGATTTGAAATCCTGAGACAATTTTACGTTAGATAAGATTGGTTCGGACTTTGTTGAGTGTCTAGATTGCCCCAAAATTGGCATTTTCCAGTTAATTCCAAATTTTGACAAAAATTTTCGAAAAAATTAATTTTCCCGGCCATTTTTTGGGCAATTTTGATCAAATTTGGACAGCTGGCGTAAAGTGACCGACCAGTTTCAAAATACAAAAATTGTTTAGATCCGTAGTGCCGTTTTGGAATTATTATCGAAATTGTGTTACGTGAAGTATTTTTTCAAAAATTACCGTTTTTTTTGGAGATTACTCGAAAAGTACCAACCGTATGTAAAAAATAATGACAGATTTGAAATCCTGAGACAATTTCACGTTAGATAAGATTGGTTTGGACTTTGTTGAGTGTCTAGATTGTCCCAAAATTGGCATTTTCCAGTTAATTCCAAATTTTGACAAAAATTTTGGAAAAAAATAATTTTCTCGGCCAATTTTTGGGCAATTTTCATCAAATTTGGACAGCTGGCGTAAAGTGACCGACCAGTTTCAAAATACAAAAATTGTTTAGATCCGTAATGCCGTTTTGGAATTATTATCGAAATTGTGTTACGTGAAGTATTTTTTCAAAAATTACCGTTTTTTTTGGCGATTACTCGTACCAATCGTACGTAAAAAATAATGACAGATTTGAAATCCTGAGACAATTTTACATAACACTGTTGGGTGTCTAAAATTAAAAAATGCAATAAAAATAAGTTGTTACTACTTAAAATTTCAAACTTGGCGCCAATTTCTCGTAGTTCCGGAAGCTCAGCCATTTTGAAAATAACTCAGTTGAACTCAAAATGGCCAATTTGGATCGTATGCAAAATTTAAAAGCTCAAGCTAAGTTTTTAATGTAGGCTTTAAAAGAATCACCCTGTATAACTAACTATATAACACGGAGAAAATTTTAACCGATTTGACTGAAATTTTACGTGTGGTTTTTTATTAATCCAACCTGACTCTACCCAAAATTTGAACAAGTTGTGATAACTGTAAGCTTCCATAAAATCAATTCTCAACCTTCGATAAATCAAAACGAACAAAAGTTCGCCTTCTCCCTCGACAAACATTAAAATTTTATCATTAACTGCCGTTTCGCTTTAATACCAACATTCATCACGTCTGTTTCCGACCGCCGTAATCGCGATTAATTTAAACTGATGACGAGAACTCGAGCCCTAAATTGTCTTTCCTGCCATTCTATACTTACTAGACCACAATTATGCTAAAAAAAATAACTAGTTGAAAAATCGATCTCTGCATTGCCGACCCGCCAATTTAATTAAAAATTGAAGATTTCCAACGATAATAGACGAAACACGTTACGTAATAAGAAATATGTATATTATATTACAAGAGAGAAGAGTGCGAGTTTATGATGTGTGGAGAAAGACTTTCACTTTTTGACTCGCTTTCTGTTTTTATTTAATTCGTATTTAATTTTGTAAAGCGGGCTTTATTCTCATCTCGATTTTAATCTAGGGACGGACCTGAAGGCATTTCGAGAGAGTTTGTTTTATGAATAATGTCCAAGGTGTTACAAGCTGAATGTTAAGTTTTAAATGAGATGATGATAAAACACACAAACAACAAACTTTAACGTTTCAATTTAATTTATTCGAAGTGTGAATGCGGATGAATATATATAAAGGGGGTTTGAGAGGGACTGTTGTTCTGTTTCTGTTTCAAACTTATTAAACTTATGTACGATACGTTTTTAGAGTGAAAATTTATTTTATTTATTCGAATCGGGTGCGGCTTGACCGAGTTACACTTTTATGGGGGCTATCATGGGGGCTTCCGGGTTACCCAATTTGGCACGTGAAGAGTCACTAGTGAAATTTTATTATTTTAAACAATACAGTACAATAAAATTTAAAAAATCAAATGTAAAAAAAAAACCTAGTAAAATGAATCGTTCAATTACGTTAAAACTATTCGAAAAAGGGGAGCTACTTTCATATAGGTTTATGTAAAATGATCCGGGGAATCGATTGGCATCGAGAAAATCGCCAAATTCAAAATAGTTTTTTAGTTATGAATTTTTTAAAATTTTACCTATTTTTTCCTTTACTTGCAATTTTCTCCAAAACTATTAGTCGTAGAACAGTAATATTTTTTGAAAACGATAGACAATTAAAAGAGCTTTCCAATGATAATAAACTTCATGGGGTTATCTCTAATAGTTCCGGAGTTATTGCTCGATAAATTTTCCGGGTACCCGGAATCGACCAAAATCGCGACAAAAATTGCAAAAATCAAAACTTTAAAAATCCAACCTATTGACTTTTTTTCAACTTTTAACAACTCCAGAGGGTTGTAAAGTCATAGAAGAGTCCATAAAACTTTGCTAGAGTGAGTTAAAAAAAATTATTTTTTTTTCATTTTTGTGAAGGTAAGTTGCCTTGACCATTAAAATTAAGCAAAAAAAATCAAAATTTTAAATCTCATGAAAAGCTGCTATAATACAAAAAATGAGCCGCTGAATTCACTGGAACAAACCGTTTTGCTCTACGACTTTTAGTTTTTGAGTTACGAATTTTTTTGTTGAAGAATAAAATACCACTATGAAATGACTACCCTAAATTTAAGCTAAAAATTTCAAATTTTTAAATCGTGTAAAAAACCGATATAATATGTAAAATGAGCCGTAGAATTCACTGGAACAAACCGTTTTGCTCTACGACTTTTAGTTTTTTAGTTATGAATTTTTTTAGTGTAAAACTTTAAATGCCTCTGTACCCGGAACCGGTGCCCGGAGCGACTCCGGGTTTTGACGAGACAATAGAGAATTTCAAGCGCTATCCGATGCTTTATCGGTTTTTGCTCTAACTCTTATAGTTTCCGAGAAAAACGCAAAAAAAGGTTGCCATTTTCACTTTTTTTGAATTTTTAAACACCGATTACGGCGAAACTATAAGAGTTAGAGAAAAACGGCAAAAGCGATTAGAACCGGTATAAAAAGCCCTACATAATGGCATAGGTTTCAAGGCGATATCTCGCAAAAAGATTTTCAATTTTCAAACGTCGATTACGGCTAAACTAAAAGAGCTAGAGGAAAATGCTTTGTTCCATCGTAAAGAGCACATCAAAATCTATCAAATACGATGGGTTTGAATTGATTTTGAGACACTTTAAAAATTGGCCACTTTTAAGGGGGGGGGTGTTAACAAATTTTTCAATTTTTTTATTTTCTCTATTACGGCTAAACTATTCGAAAAAGTGGCACTATTTTAATCCTTACCTATGCAAAATGATCCGGGGAATCGATTGGCATCGAGAAAATCGCCAAATTCCCAATAGTTTTTTAGTTATGAATTTTTTAAAATTTTACCTATTTTTTCCTTTACTTGCAATTTTCTCGAAAACTATAAGTAGTAGAATAATAATCTTTTTTGAAAATAATAGATAATTAAAAGAGCTTTCCAACGATAATAAACTTCATGGTGTTATCTCTAACAGTTCCGGAGTTATAGCTCGATAAATGTTCCGGGTACCGGAAATCGACCAAAATCGCGACAAAAATTGCAAAAATCAAAATTTTAAAAATCGAACCTATTCACTATTTTCTACTTTTAACAACTCCAGAGGATTGTAAAGGCATAGAAGAGTCCATAAAACTTTGCTAGAGTGAGTTAAAAAAAATAATTTTTTTTCATTTTTGTGAAGGTAAGTTGCCTTGACCATTAAAATTAAGCAAAAAAAAACAAAATTTTAAATCTCGTGAAAAGCTGCTATAATACGAAAAATGAGCCGCTGAATTCACTGGAACAAACCGTTTTGCTCCACGACTTTTAGTTTTCGAGTTATTTTTTTTTCAAATCCCTAGCAAACTAGCAAAAAAAAACACCAGTGCCATATCAAGCGGCGTAGTAAATAATCTAATTGACTACTGATTACAGTAATTCCGTTGGTGTTTAAATATTAAAACCCTTCCAACCTTGAAAACCGAATTAAGAAACCTCTCTTGTACCTCTCTCCATCTAAACTTTTAATGGATCAGGTTTATTACCCAATTTCGTCCGTACCTCTCATAAAGGGCCCTTCCCATCCAAGCTAATCGAAACTTTGTCGTTAATTTATCACCCAAACATTCAAATCGACAAACTTTTCCTCGTCGTCACCTTTTAAATCCCGGCTAAACACACGTATAAATAAATAATGTACAATGAAAGAGGGGAAATCCCCTAAAAGCGCTCTATTAACATGTTATTTTATTTTTTGTGCACACTTTTTACTCGCCTTCATTAATAAAAATTCCAGTGCCGTAATCGTACGAATAATTCGGTCGAAACAAAAAAGAAAGTGTGCAACAATAATGTTAAAATGCGGTCTATACTGTTCTAACTAACCGGGTTAGAGCTACACATATAATCGGTCTCTTCGTTGATCAAAGAGCTAAAATTGGAATGACGTGAAGCTTAAACTTCATTAGCTAAAGCTTTGAAGAGTGCTGGAGGCTTTCAGAGCAAGGTCGATTCGTTCAGGTGGCCGTTTAATTGATTTTTTTTATTCAAGGGATTCCCCCATACGATTAAATTTTGCAAAAATAATGCCTACTTGCAATAGTAGAGCCGTCCCTCGTTGGTCGCATGAACAGTCCATCCGGGGGCCGGAGCATAATCCAAAACATGTGCTCCGGTTGTATCCAAGTCCGGTTGTTTTGATGTTTCATTCGATTTAGCTCCGGGATCGCCCGGAATCGTCTGAAGTAGCATCGCTATACTTCTGTTGAAAAAAAAAAACAGTTTAATCGATAAAGTTTCGCTAATTGACGATTATTGAGACAAAATCGTGATAGAGAAATTTCATAATTTATTTGTGCACCATTTAACTGTTTATATTCAAATAAAAATTAATACATTAATAATAATTAAAAACAAAATAACTTTGTAACTCGTAATTTTCCAAAATTAAAAAATTCATTATTCGGAAACCAACAAAAAAGCATTAATGCCTTTTTGGCTAGTAATTACTCGTGTTTTTATTATTACTTAGTACTTCTCAAATTTCGTTCAAAAATACACCTCAGAACATTTGCAAAAAAAAGTTTAATGGTAACATCAAAATTCAAAAATTCCTAATTTTGGAATTAAGAGAGTGTTATTAATGATGTTTCAGGATATGATAGTCCCAGTTATGATCTCTCACTTCCCTAAATTTCATTGAAAAATATCGACTATAATGATAATTAAAAAAAAATAACTTTGCAATTCGTAATTTTTCAAAATCTACAGGGTGATTCTTTTATTAGGACCTGTATTACAAATTTTTTAACTTTTAATGTAGCTAGAGCTTTAAAATTTTGTATACGAACCAAATCGACCATTTTGAGTTCAATTATATTATTTTCAAAATGGCTGAACTTCCGAAACTACGAGAAATTGGCGCCAATTTTGAAATTTTAAATAGTAACCACACATTTTTATTACATTTTTGAATTCTTAACGGCAATTCAAAGAACATCGACATTTATGGTGACTTTTATCCTTTACCAATTTCTACAGTTTTTGAAAAAAATCACACAAAACGGATTTTACTTTGTAATTTTCATCGTTAATCAAGTAGGCCTTGCAAAATGGTCAACGATTGTCAAACTTCAACATTTCATTTAGTTTTTAGCTGATTTACTAACAAATAAGCAGTAAAACAATAATATTTATAACTTAGTGAATTACGTAAAGTAACTCAGTCAGTCTGCCATCGAATTTTATGAAAATGTGGACAAATCGAACATTTCTTTTAATTAATAGCACAACTTTATCGTATTTTTTGAATGTTTACTCGGTTAATAATGAAAATAATGAACTAGAATTCCGTTTTTTGTGATTTTTTTCAAAAACTGTAGAGATATATAGAAAATGTTGATAAAAGTCTCCATAAAAATCAATGTTCTTTTGATTGCCATTGAAAAAACAGTGTCATAATCATTTTTTGGTCATCCTTTTAAAAAAATCATAGTAGCCTTGCAATTTGACAGTTGACCCCTCAAACCTTTGGTTATCAATTGCAAAAAAATTATTCATTTAATGTAAAGGGTTCAAGAGCTGGGATATTTTAAATGAACTCCTGCAAATGAAAATTTGCTTAAAAAAATTGACATACGTCAAAACATTTTACCCAGTTTCAAAAGGCAAATTCAAAAAATAGGAGTTTACTATTTAAAATTTCAAAGTTGGCGCCAATTTCTCATCGTTCCGGAAGTTCAGCCATTTTAAAATTAATTTAGTTAAACTCAAAATGGTCGATTTGGATCGTATACAAAATTTGAAAGCTGTAGCTGTATTAGAAGTTAAAAAGTTTGTAATACCAGTCCTAATAAAAGAATAACCCTGTATATTCTTGAATGCAATGACAACATTTATTGGACAGAATTATCAATTTACCTTAATGAAAACGGTGACTGTCAATTTCTTTTTTTTTTGTAATGCACCATTTGACAGATAATAATTTACTTCTAATTTTTCTGATTTTTTTTCTAATTTTATCACACAATAATATGACAAAATAATAGTAAGCAATTCTTAAAATTAACTACCATGAGATCGAAAATAGTATTCTTAATTAGAGTAAGCTGTGCCAGCGGAATTTTAGCCACATTTTAACCGTTTATTAACGGCTGCACTTTTGAGGTTTTGTTATCTTAGCTGGTTTTACACAGCATAAGATGTGGCTAAAGTTACACTTCGCTTTCAAGGCTTGCTCTAATTCAGTATATTTTCGATCTCATGTTATTTAAATCACGCAATTTTTGATATATATGACAGGACGCCATTAAAAAAAATGACAGTCACCGTTTTGACATATGTTATTGTAAAGGTAATTTGATAATTTTATCCAACAGATTTTATCAATTGATAATATGGTTTCTTATATTTTTTTTAGTGAAACACCAATAAATCGTTTCAAAAATGTCAACGTCCTTTACGCATCACCGCACACCTCTAATAACCTTCCCTCTTATACTACCAAAGATCAATATTTGGCTTTCGGACCTCGTCACACAAATACGATAATAATAACACACTCACACACAAAAAAAAAAAATCGAGACGTTTATTGTTTGTGGCAAAGCCGAGATAATCGCTTTAGGACGACAATCGAATTAAATTGAAGCTTTAATCATGTGTGACATCCACCATTTGACATTTTACAAACAAGATGAGGAAAGAGAGCTGCCTGAACGAATGAATTTCTCTATAGACTCTCTTTAAATTTATTTAATTTTTTTGAATAGTAAAATTTCGATTCAGGAACGATTTTCTCGCCTAATAAAGAATGCGAAACGTTGCGGTTTTCACCGACGATAAATTCCCCAGAGACGATTATCTTTCATCGCGCGAATTTGTGTCAGTTGAGAAACCGACGATTATTATTATTGCAGACGCCATATTTAAAGAACCGGCGAAAACAATAGACGAATTGTTGCGAATTTGAGCGGAAAATTATTTGGCAAACTGAAAAAATTCCTTATTTTAGCAACAAATGAAACAAAAAAATTAATTGACAAACGTATTTTTTTAATTCGTTAAGAAACGGCACATTTAGGTACGACATTTATCTACAAAATTCTCAAATTTCGTCCAAAAATATACCTTAGAACATTTGCAAAAAAAATTAATGGTAAAATCAAAATTCAAAAATTCGTAATTTTGGAATTAAGACAGTGTCATTAATGATATTTCAGGATATGATAGTCCCAGCTACGATCTCTCACTTCCCCAAATTTCATTGAAAAATATCGACTATAATAATAATTAAAAAAAAAAAAACTTTGTAACTCGTAGTTTTTCAAAATTAAAAAATTCATTATTCGGAAACGAACAAAAAAGCATTAATGCCTTTTTGGCTAGTAATTACTCGTGTTTTTATTATTACTTAGCACTTCTCAAATTTCGTTCAAAAATACACCTCAGAACACTTGCAAAAAAAAAGTTTAATGGTAACATCAAAATTCAAAAATTCCTAATTTTGGAATTAAGACAGTGTTATTAATGATATTTCAGGATATGATAGTCCCAGTTATGATCTCTCACTTCCCTAAATTTCATTGAAAAATATCGACTATAATAATAATTAAAAAAAAAAAACTTTGTAACTCGTAGTTTTTCAAAATTAAAAAATTCATTATTCGGAAACCAACAAAAAAGCATTAATGCCTTTTTGGTTAGTAATTACTCGTGTTTTTATCATTACTTAGCACTTCTCAAATTTCGTTCAAAAATACACCTCAGAACACTTGCAAAAAAAAAAGTTTAATGGTAACATCAAAATTCAAAAATTCCTAATATTGGAATTAAGACAGTGTCATTAATGATATTTCAGGATATGATAGTCCCAGCTACGATCTCTCACTTCCCCAAATTTCATTGAAAAATATCGACTATAATAATAATTAAAAAAAAAATAACTTTGTAACTTGTAATTTTTCAAAATTAAAAAATTCATTATTCGGAAACCAACAAAAAAGCATTAATGCCCTTTTGGCTAATAATAAGTCTTGTCATGTCCTATCATTTTACAAAATTGTATTGAAAAATATTGACCAAAACATTGTCAAAAAAATAAATAAAAAATAGATAAGTACACAGTCGGAGAGAAAGATCAACCTTGGCCATGCACTCCCAAAATCCCCAAAAAAATCACTTTCATACGTTTCGACCTTCTAAATCCAAATCCTCAATCCACTTATATTTCACCTTTGAGGAGTTTTAAACCGAATCAATTTTCTTTTCACCTAATTCCTCTCTAAATCCTCAAAAACACCCACGTCTCCCCCAAATTTAGCTCTCACTATTTACGTTCCGTTTCTCTCTATTGACATAAACCGTGAAGTGAATTATTTTAAAAGCGAACCAAACAAAACAACAAAAATTAACTCCTAGTCTCATCGTCTCACGATTTAATTAAAGGTTAAACTCGACGAAAAAAACTCGTTTCTAAATGCGGACACGTGTTCAAAGTATCTATTTTCGAAACGATGCAAATGCACAACAACACAACGCTTCATTTCCGGTAAATTTTTCCAAAAAGACACGCCCCAGAAAAAAAAATAACACTTCCGGGCCCGGATTTAGGGGTCGTTGCCCCCACTTTCGATTATTATTTTCAATTGTTTCGTCATACCCATGACAAGTAAACAAACTCACCCAGGACGCCCAGCATGGTCATGGGATGGTACAAAAGGGGGCACCTCATGGTACAATCACTCCAACTTCAAACCCATTTAAACACCAATTAATGAGAACAACACCAACACTGGGACCACCCCTGGATTTTTTACACTTTAACGAACGTAAAGACACGTATTACCCCCACGAAAGCTAGCGCAAGACTGAAAAATTTCAAAACATTCGCCCCCCTCTACTGACATTTACCAGTTAATTACAGGGTGCGATTTTACCGACTTGAAATAACTGTGCCCTAAATAATAATAATAATTATTATAAATAAATAAGGGGGGGGGGGGGGGGCGTTATGAGGGGTCATGTGGTTACAAAACGGCACGTGAGGTGCCCCCTGACCCCCACAACCCCAAATCAAAGTCCAACCAGTGACGTTTGTACCAACAGTACAGAGTGCGACTTTACCGGCCTTAACATTTTAACACGAAATGTCTCACTGGGAGGAGTTTTACGCCACTCATTTGCCCCCAACCGACTTTGAGGACAACCGAATCCTACTGAAAGAGTTCTGCGAACGTCACAAAAAAGCAGGCGAACGTATTGTCCTTATAACGGTAATAATGCAAAAGTGAGGTTATTTTAACTGTCAGTTGTCATTACAGTCAGGGGGTACAACTGTGCCCCTTGAGCACAACACCGTTCGTTTCGTGGATAATTTCAGTGCGGGGACTCGGGGGGCTGCCTCAGCCGAGTATTTCCTCGAGCATGGTTACGTTGTCATTTTCATGCACCGTTTAAAGTCACTGGAGCCCTTCACGAGACACTTTAGCGGTCAAAAGTTCATGGACATGTTAGAGTTGCACGATCAGGGCCCCAATACCACTATTACAGTGAAACCCGATAGTGTGGACGTGTTAGCCCCCGTTTTGGCGAGTTATAAGCACGCACAAGAGGGGGGCAGAGTCCTATACGTGACGTTTACAACAGTCTCGGATTATTTCTGGCTTTTGAGGGCCGCCTGTGAATGTTTGGCCATTTTTGAGACAAAGGCGCTTTTATTTCTCGCAGCTGCGGTGTCCGATTTTTACGTTCCTTCAAACGAAATGGTGAGGCTTAAACAAGCCCCAGGGGGGTTATCATGTTGATTTTTCAGCCGACGCATAAAATACAGTCAGGGGCGGGTGCCCCCACTATTCAATTGCAACTAGTTCCGAAATTGTTGGCCCCCCTTGTTAATTTATGGGTGCCCCATGCGTTTGTCGTGTCTTTTAAACTGGAGACAGACGAAAGTATTTTAATCGTAAAAGCGAGAGACTCACTCAATAAATACAAACATAAAGTACTTTTAATTACAATAAAGTGGTAAACAAGGGGGTTATAAACACTTGTATTTTAGCTGGTCATCGGAAATATGCTCCAAACTCGGCGCCAAAAAGTCGTTTTTGTCACAAAAGACACCAGTTTTGAGGTGTCTTTAACTCGCGAACAAATGCTCAACGGTATGGAAATTGAAGACTCGATTGTTACGAACGTCATCGCCAATCACACCGAATTCCTAAAAACGCATCAGTATTAAAACATGGGGGCTATTCGTTAAGCGAAATCAGGGTAACTAACCTTAAACAATCCTTGTAGCGTAATTTTAAGGGCAAGAGAGACTAAATGTTACGACCATTTATTTACATATCTTCGAGGGAGAAGTGGAGGCTTTATTTATTTAATAATATTTGGAGGGGGGGGGGTAAAAAAAGTTGGGTTATGTTATCACAAAAGTGAGGTTATGTCATTTGCGATTTTCCATTTTTGGGGATAATTGGGGCTGCCGGGGCACCTAAAGCCCAACTATATCAAAGTGAGACGTGTCCGGTTGCTTTCTTGTACAATTTTATCGTTTTAAGTGTGATAAAGCATAAGTGAGGTTATGTTATCATTGCCAATTTTTGTAGAAATGGGGCTCCCAGGTTTAGTAAGTAAGTTTGAGAGTTATCTAATTTATAAAAAAAACACTGTTGATTTTATGGTGAGAAGTGGGTGCAATAACTGAAGGGGGCCCCTGATTTTGTTAGTAGTGGCCAAAAAATGTAAATGTTGGTGTAATAAGTGTAAAAATGTGCCAGTAACGCTATCATTGTACAGATAAATGTTTATATACCTATTTTTATTTTTATACATTCATCTATCTTGGAGAAGTTTATGTTATTAGGTTGTCACAATTTTGTAAAAAAAGTGTCTAAATAAATGTTTTTATTAAATTGGTGGTGAGTAAAATAATTTCGCTTTTTTTATAATAGATTTATTAGATATTGCCAGTGGCTTATATAATAGTAATAATAATAATGTAATCAGTTTGTATCTGATCAATGGATAATTTCAAGCTCGACGACGAAAAAACAATTAACGTTTTGTTCATTGCAACGCTCGTTTCTCTTAAAAAAATCTATTTACAAAAAATGTGCTCGAGTCTTTCCAAACCATCTGATTAAATACAAACCACATGTCTAACAAGTATGAGTCCATCACTGAAGAAATTTAGTGTTAGTTGCAAAAAACTGCTCCAATTTAATTCCTGATTTTTTGTGTGTGTGTATTTGTATTAAATTGAAAGCAAGTCAGTTACGACCAACGATCGATTAATTGATTAACTATGTGAGAAGACGACGGTCCATCTAAACCGAAACAAATTCAGATAAAACGTCATTCTGCTGAGGTAACATATTATTTACATATCCATTAATTTTTTCCACTCGTTCTACATGTAGAGAAAAATTCTAAATATACATGAAAAGCTCAACGAAACAAGTGTCACAATAAAATGAACACTCCCGTCTCTAATGCACTCTCAACGACGACACTAACTTTTTCCACAGTGTTGGCAACATTGAAACAAAAACATTGATTATTCCACTCCTAAACAAAAATTAACTAAAATAGACAGAAAATCAGCCATTTGAAACCCCGGCTTTCGTATTGTAGTAGTCCGACTATATACACAACAACAAAATCAAAAAAAGCTTAAAATACATGGATTCTCTATACTTTCTTTTTTATTATTATTATTTATAATCCGGAAAAGAATTTTTTTGTGGTGGTGGTGGTGGCAATTTATAATCAACACTAGATGTCACTTTCTCGCACTAATATTTCAACAAAACCCGCACACGTTCGTCCGTCACACTCACTTTTGTTTTAATGCGGGATTATTTTTATTGGTGCATGGCACTGTGTGGCGGGGTTCATATTTTTTGGATTTTTTCACCGACGACCACTGGATTGTTACGTCGAATCTCTTGCGCCCCCATTTCTCGATAGTTGAAACTGCAATCGTGCTTATCGCTGTATCGGTGAATCGCACAAAATAGACCTCCGCAACGGCACTCGAAACCTATATAACACAAACAAATCAATTCCGGGTTTTCCCCCCCACCACAAAATTAATTATTAGTCACTCACCAGTCAAGCCGACCTTCTTGCGGCACGTAGCACAACGATTTTTCTTCTTTTTGGCGTCTTTATCGGCATCTTTATCGTCACCGTTTTGCTCCAATTCGGATGATGATGACACATCGGTCGAATTCGGACCAGCGGCCGCTTCTTCGACACTCTAAATTCAAGGGGGGGGGAAAAACACACAATTTCAGAACACTAATATTTTTACACATTTTGCAACCTGATTCGGCAAATATTTACTTGACTCATCGTTCTTTCCGTCTGAATCCGGTGCGTTTTCGCTATTAGACAAATGATCTTTTGACATTACTACGAATTTTGACACACACGAAAAAACATCTCACCAAGTAACGCAATGTCAAAAAATCGCAAAATTTATTATACAAGTTATAAACAAGTCATACTTTTTAACTTCTAATACTGCTAGAGCGTATATGATCGAAAATCGACCATTCCGATTTCAACTAAATTATTTTCAAAATGGATGAAGAAATTGGAGACAACTTTGAAATTTTAAATTGTAACCAAACATTTTTATTGCATTTTTGAATTCGCCTTTTGAAACTAACTAAATGTACCCTAGTTGTTACTATTAGCTGTTTCAAAACTATAAAAACGCCAACGTCGCATTTTCTTTCAAAATTAGCTGTTATAAATTATTCATGCACTTCAAAAAATTAATAGCTAATATAATTTATACCTTCAATGAAAGATCTAATCATTAATAACTATTTTACATTTTTATCAACCTTATTTAAAAAAATAATTCGGTAAATTGCGACGTTGGCGTTTTTATAGTTTTTGACGTATGTCAATTTTTATTTACAGGGGCTTACTTAAAATATCACAGCTTTTGAACCCTTTACAATAAGTGAATAATTCTTTTTGCATTTGATAACCAAAAGTTCAAAAGGTCTAAAATATTCAGGATTGCCAACTGAGAAATTGCAAGGCTACTATCACTATTACAATTTTTTCAATGGCAATGAAAAAACATCGATTTTTATGGAGACTTTTATCAACATTCTCTATATCTATCTTTTACAGTTTTTGAAAAAAATCACAAAAAACGAAATTTTTGTTTATTATTTTCATTCGATAAATTGTGCTATTAATTAAAAGAAATGTTCGATTTGTCCACCATTTTCATTCAAGAAGTTTAAAACTCGAGGGTAGACTGTCTGAGTTACTTTACATAATTCACTAAGTTATAATGTACTATAAATAAATATTATTGTTTTACTGATTATTTGATAATAAATCAGCTAAAAACTAAATAAAATGTTCAAGTTTAACAATTGTTGACCATTTTGCAAGGCCTACCTGATTAACGATGAAAATTACAAAAAAAATTGTTTTTTGTGGATTTTTTTCAAAAACTGTATAGATAGGTATAGGACGTGTTGATAAAAATCACCATAAATATAGCTATTCTTTTCATTGCCCTTAAAAAAATTGGGTCGTTCCATTTGAAAAAACTGGATAGCTGTTTTTTGATAACCATTTTGAAAAAAATCATACTAGCTTGAATTTTGACAGATGACAATTTTGAAAATTCTAGAAGGATCTTTAAACCTTCGGTTATAAAAACCAAAAAAATAATTCACTTATTGTAAAGTGTTCATAAACTGTGATATTTTAAATAAACTCTTGCAAATGAAAATTTTAACAAAAAATTTGACATATGTCAAAAAGTATGACAGATAAGTACCAACAAGTAGGGTAAATTTTACTCAGTTCGAGAAGGTGAATTCAAAAATGCAATAAAAATATGTGGTTACTGTTTAAAATTTCAAACTTGGCGCCAATTTCTTGTAGTTCCGGAAGCTCAGCCATTTTGAAAATAACTCAGTTGAACTCAAAATGGTCAATTTGGATCGTATGCAAAATTTTAATAATCCATAATTAAATATTATTGTTTTACTGTGTATTCGGTAATAAATCAGCTAAAAACTAAATAAAATGTTGAAGTTTGATAATTGTTGACCATTTTATCATGTCGTTTAGTTTTTAAATAAGTAAGCTTGGCGGAAATGTGGACCTTCCAGATCCAAATTCAATTAAACTTCCAAAATCTAGTTTGTTTAAAAACAAAATTGTTGACGTTTTTTCCAAAGCTTTTTTTTTCATTTTGATCAGTATGTAACATTCGATCATAACATGTGATACATTGTTGTAATCAGAACTAAAAACACTTTTCAAAAATACAAAAATCGAATATGGCGTCCATAAGAAAAACCAAGGTTGAGTGTTGTAACTCTGACATCGAGAACGCCTTGGAAAATATGATGACAGATTTAGATTCCTTGTAAAAAAGTGCCTGAAAAACGTTCTAATTAAAAACGTCTAGTTCTTTTGGTTTTCGCTTGAAAAAATAAAAACGAAAATTACAAGTTTCCGTTTTTTTTATAATAATTCAAAAACTAAAAATGACACATCAAATTTTCTTTCAGATAATTATTCAGCATAACTTTGCCCCAATTTAACCGACTTCGTATCTCTTATAATAACTGAGATTCCCATGGTGGAGCTCGAAAAACGGACACCCTGTATATTCTTTCGATGTTTGAAAAAACTTTTTTTGATAACCATTTTAAAAAAATCATACTAGCCTTGAATTTTGACAGTTGGTAATTTTGAAAATTCTTGAAGGTTCTTCAAACCGTTGGTTATCAAATACAAAAAAAGTTATGCACTTATTGTAAAGGGTTCAAGAGCTGTGATATTTTAAATGAACCCCTGCAAAAAAAATTGACACAAACATGTCATAAACTATGACAGATAAGTACCAACAACTTGGATAAATTTTATTCAGTTTGAGAAGGCAAATTCAAAAATGCAATAAAAATGTGTAGTTACGTAGTTACAATTTAAAATTTCAAACTTGGCGCCAATTTCTCGTAGTTCCGAAAGCTCAACCATTTTGAAAATAATTTAATTGAACTCAAAATGATCGATTTGGATCGTATACAAAATTTCAAAACTCTAGCTATTTTAAAAGTTAAAAATTTTGTAACATAGGTACTAATAAAAGAATCACCCTGTATAAAGTCACTCCAATAGTCCAATAAAGATCTAGTAAAGTTTGAAATTTAGAGGTGCTTTTGTACACAAAAATATTTATTTTTCAATTATTTATAGGACTTTTAGTTAGTGACGAATTTAATAAATAATTTTTTCTCTTACCTCAACCGAGAGCTCCGAAACGGGGGTAGACGTTAGATGATTAATTGTTGTTTGGGCCGTTGCCGTGTCCCTAAGGGCGCTAAGACTTGTAGGAGTGGATGGAAGTTGTTGTTTCTTTTTGAGGGCCTCCTATAACAAAACAAAAAAAAAACACCAAAAAAAAAAATGAAAAAAATCTGTCTTTTTCAAATGAATTACCTTGTAACATAGTGAGCAAAGACCGTCCGTTGCCGGACTTCCATAAAATCCACATCCGGAACGGCAAAGTGCTTGCATCGGATTGGATTCGCGCTCCATTATTATATTATTACAAAAATGATACAAATCAAAGAAGAAGAAAGAAAAGAAAACGGAAAAATCAAAAAATTAAAATTATGGCGTGTTTAGGGTCCGAGTTGGCGGCGAGTCGAGTGGACACCCTGTCACGAAACAATACTTGTTGGATTTATCTGAAACAAAACAAAAAATCAATTTCACAGCCAACGTCATTACAGTTCAGTTTACACCCGATCGATCGATGTTCGTTTGTTTTATTACCGGTCGACCGCGACACGTGCTCTAAATTTCTCGCTAAACAAGTGAATGTCGTCGGCGGCAGCCGTCGCCTACTTCCACCAATGAATTAAAAAAAAAATCGAAGAACGGAAACAGCCCACTTGATTCATTCAAATGACGTAACGATTTGTTATGTCGTCACCACCATATTGTTTTGTTTCGTACCATGAACAGACCACGTGACCTTACCAAACCAAGAAATGTATAAAAGGTCGGCTCGACACGTGCCAAAACAACAACATCATATCATATAGACTAGAATATAATGCGATAAAAATATTGTTTACGTCTCAAAACTGATAAGATTAAATTTTTGGAAGCAATTATTCAAATCAAATAAACAAAAAAAAAAAAGAAAATGGTTGAAAAGTCGGCAGGTTCCGTTATTTGTCCCACTTGTCCGTGTGAAAAATTGTATTTTATCTTACGATTGCGTAACGTAACGTAAAGTAGAACAAGATCCACTTATTTCAATACACTTTCTTCTTCCGTTCATTTTCATGATTTAACTATCAGGTGTTCATTATTAAAAAAACTCGCAGCATGCCCTGAGATTGTTACGAAAGTCGTAGAACAATTTTTATCATTGTATTGTTGGTTGCCTTCTAAACCATCTCACAAAAATTACATAAGATTGATAAGTAGTAAGTTCAAAGGCAATGTGTTATGTGAACCAAGGAAGACATTTCCAACAGTTTTTACAAATAATAAATAATTACTTTTATGAAAATCTGTTGTCTTTTTAATTGTCGAAAAGTAAGGTTATGAAAGAACGAATTAATGACAGACATACAAAATAATTGTTTTTTAATTTCAAAGCACTAGTTTTTTTTTAAATGAACACTTACTTAACCTTAAAATGAAACAAACAAAAAAAGTTTTTTGATGACACATCGTGTTACCTTGTGCAGGTAGGCAAGTAGTAAAAATATTTCTCTTATGATAATTAATTGATGACGCAAAAGCCTCGTTTAGATGTATGAACATGTACATAAACAAAATTTTAAACCGTTGTTGTTGCGCGAGAAATCTACGCAATAATACCAACCTTACGAAATTATCGCAACACCAGTGTGTCCTATTATTATTTTGCTCTCATTCAAACAAAAAAAAAATTAAAAAATAGGGAAAAAGAATACACGTGGAGTGTGTATAACGAGCTTTCTTTTTTCGGTAATTGAATGTGCAAGAGACGGCATAAACTAGGTCACCCGGTATACATTATTCAAGGTCATCGCTTTCGAACGATAAGGAAATTCTTATTTAATACCATTTGGTAATTTCGTCTCATTTTCGCATTACTTTTTCACAAAACAAAAAATGGCGTCAAGCCGCCACCTTTTTGTTGCATATTATTGCGTTTTTTAACATTTTTATATCAGAATTTTACACAATTTCAATTTGTTGACAAAAATGAAACTGTCACAAGTTGACAGTTATTATTGACAATTGCTTTGTTTAGCATCAAACGAAACAACAAAAGCATTGTTTTTAACAAAGACAAAATTAAAAATACATATTCAAGGCACTATTTGAATCAAAATGGCCACCAGGTCGCCATTTTTCCCCCCACGTGACCTGCAAAAATAGACAAATCACGTTTACCACGAACGAGAGCCAAACCCCGAGACACATCTAATTACATATACAGTCTTGCCAACCTTCCGGACGGCAAGGTCACACATCAAAGGCCACAAACCCCAACGTCTTCCGGATATTTACCCGTCAGAAAAAAAAAAACGCACGTGTATACGTTAATGTCACTAACCTTTCAAGGGCGGAACTATTTTTCTTATTATCAGCGTTATTACTATTTTTGGCACATCGTGTAATAATAAAGGACAAAAGTACAGCCAATTATTTGACGTGACGTCACGACAGCGCGCTACGTCATTCCAAAACAAAAACGAATCACAAGAAACGTGATTCATTTGTCATTCAAACAACGGGTTCAAATTCGAAAGATAACCCTATCTATCATTGATGACGTCACGAAAAATTTTGAATTTTTTCACCCGGATCTAGTTGGTATTTCCGTCGCCACCCTATATTTTATTATTAATCCCACTCACCTGTCACGACATTTGTTTTTTGTTTCTTGTCTCCCAACCAAAAAAAAAATATTACACTGCAGCTATTCATTCACTTGTTATTATTATTATTTAGCACCAAATAATAAAAATAATCGACAAAAACGCACACTAGATAATATTGTGAAAGAACACTCCGCGTATTTTACCACACACCAAGCCTACTCGATTTCTACACTTCCAACGCACGACTGACGTCGTCGCCGTCCCTAGATCGCTAAAATCAAATCGTTTGCGCAACTCGTACAACACGTGCCAACCTAACGACCAATAATGTGCAAGAGAAAGACAAACATATGAATGAGACACATATACAATATGGCCGACAACGTTGGAAAGTTGCCGAGTCAAGTGTGCTGTCGTATTTAATCGGTGCGCAAAAACGCATTATTTTTATTTTTCCAACAACCAAAAATTCGCCCCCTGAACAAAACAAACGAACGTGCAAGGTCAATGGACGCGGCCTACTAGATCAACAAACTCGGGGATTATTTTTAAGTTACCTTATATACTTCCGGGTTTTTTGTCATGACAGGTGTATAACTTGATTTTTTTTTTTGGTATCAAATTCATTGATTCTTTGTCTCGGAATTTAAGCGACGTCGAAAAATAACGATGACCTTCAGATGCACGACGACCTTCTCCACGTTGTTGTCTGTCAGCTGATGGGTGCGCAAAAATCGAGAAAATCTTTTTTTGCGTTCTCGAAAAACGTCAAGGTCTACTGTTTACAAAAACAAAACAGACAATTGGTAGAACTGTTGAAGAATTTTTTTTCTAGTTGCCATAATTAACCATTTCTAGGTGTTAAATTAGCTTAACTGATTTTTTTTCTGTTAATCTTTTTCAAAACTATGAAAGACACAAAAAACTATTTAAAACAAAACAGTTTCTAATCACTTCTTTCGTGATATACAAAATGTGTGGGTGGAGCTTGTCATTTTTAGAGGTGGAGTCAATTTGAATGAGCTACTTCAAAACGTTAACCGAAAATTGCTCACTCAGTTGGCACAAAAAACAATATTTTAAAACAGTTTAAAGGCTTTCAAAATCACAACAGTGTTACCAATATCATTCAATGATTTTTGTCTAATAAAAAAATGCCAAAAAATGTTGAATTTTTTGTTATTTTGATGTGGGCGGAGCTTGTCATGATTGAAGGCGAAGTTGGTTATAATAATAATATTTATAAAACCATCCAACATTTAGATGATTATTTCGAAGAAATGAAAAAGACAAGTCATGGCCCACTTTTTGTAAAAAGTACGAATTTAAATAAGCCCTACCCACTGGTTTCAATCCACTCAACACGTGACCACCTAAACTCCGCCTCCACATTTTGGCAACCTTCCAAAGCGAAAAACCACCAAATAAACAAAAATATTTATTATTTACATCGACACGTGCGCATTTTCGTTATTATTTTTTTTGTGGCGACGAACTCAGACAGTCTTTAACCTTCCGCGCGTCCAAATTTACCCCCGCTCCCCTACTACACGCGTTCATTGACCTCGAAAACCCCATCTTCCCCTATTTAAAGGGGTGCATAATTCGACCTTGCGGCCCAATTATTCACAGGACCGGACCCAAATCGATAACACAGGACCGTATTTGAATCGATAACGGCGGCGGCGGCGGAGGCGGTTTCACTCTCGCCGCCACCGTTTTGACGCGACGATATCGATCGGGGGCGGTCTCGCCGCCCCCCAAAAATTCATTTCAACACTTACCATACTAGATGATGCGAAGAAAGTTGGTGGTGTTCACACCTGAAAAAAAAAATATATTTTTTTTGAGTCATAGTAGGCTTGTATGCAAGTCACGTGATTTTGACATATCGTTAATTAGCGAAAGCGAAGTTTTTGCCAAAATTGAGTGATAAAAATCTCAAGGTTTTTCGAAAGCGTCAAGGCTGCCAACCGAAAAATGATCGATCAAATTCGTTTTGTTCATTTGTTTACTCCGGAAATTGAGAACGTGCCAAAAATCCCCAACAAAAATAAAAATATCCACGTCAATCATAATTAATCGCACGATACGCGACTGGAAATTGGGGAAAACCACCCCAAACAGCCCCCTTTTCGCGGTGGCGCAGTCTCAAGGGGGCCCATCGCCTACAAACAACAAAGCAGAAAGTAACTGTACTAAGGAAAATGGCGACAGACAATTATCGAACTTGGTCCAACATATTGCGCAAATTTCGGCCAAATGGGGGCTCCAAGGGCCCCAATTTCACAACAAGAGGGCGCAAAGACATGCAAATGATGCTTTATACTCACATAAAGGTAATTTTAGGCCAAAATAATCCAAAAAAAACTGAACGATGACAGGGCAATCCACATCAACCACACAATTGATAAAGTTGGTCTGGTAATAACACGTGACCAGAATGGAGCCCTCTGATTGGTCGAGACGAAAATGTAGCTAAAGCGACATCTAGTAACGAATTTAATACGACCATGTAAAATTAATCCGGGTGTGATTTATTAAACTAAACTTTAGACTAGGTGTATACGCAAAGATTCGGTAAATCAAACAAACGCATTGTTTTTATTTTGGTTGTGTAAGACAAGGCGGGCGTGACTTTAGCCACTGCCAAGGCTACGTCGGTAAGGCAGTGACCCGTCATTCGAAAAGTGAGGTTATGTCAATTGTTTAATTTCGAAAATAAACACAATTGTGACAATTATTTGGCTTTGGCGCGCGTTATTTACATAATAATGGATAAGCAAGGTACGAATTACACACTTTTGCAAGGTTTTGGGCGTTTTCAAGTCACACATATGTGGCCCCTTTTTCAGAAGTTAAGGCTTTTTTCGACAAAACAATCGCCGAAAATGAGGACCTTTCAGTGGGGGTTGTTGCCATAATGACCCTCATGAAAATCATCGAGAAATATCAAGGTGAAATCGTTCAAACGCCACCAAAAAAACCTAACCTCACTTTTCAGACAATACGGTTCAGGGACTTGATGAGAACTTAAAACTGGGCATTTTGGCCATAAAAACGTCCGACTATCCCGTCACTGCGATAAATTCAGGCTGCGAACTTTTTATGCGCTTTATAACATTGGCAAAACTTGACTACAATGTAATAGAAAAAAGGTCGTAATTAACACACAATTAATTGTAATTTTAGAGTTTTGAGCAATGTCGTAACGTTATGCTAGAACGTGGCAACATTTTCCTAAACAGGTTGAAACAATGTCGGGCTAAAATCGTTAAACTGGCCACCAAATTCATATCTGATGGTTCTGTAAGAAGTTTCAAGGCCATGATTGTGTAAACCCCCCAATTTTTTGTAGAAAGTACTCACACATTCACGGTCACGTGTCGTGCTTCAAACTTTGATTGAGGCGTCACGTCAAGGCAAACAATTCGAGGTTTATGTCACCAAGTCCGCCCCGGATAATAGCGGGTAAATCCCCGAAATTGTACGATTTGACTTGACGTCACGTTGCAGGAACGTTATGTGCAAAAATCTGACTAGTGAGGGAATCCCCTGTACCATAATTCTCGACTCTGCGATTGGTTACGTGATGGAACAAGTTGATTTTGTTATGGTGGGGGCTGAGGGGGTTGTGGAGAGTGGGGGGATCGTCAATAAAGTAAAAACACCACATAATCTTTGACTTTAGTTAATTTCGTTTGTCAGGTTGGTAGTTACACAATGGCCGTTTGTGCCAAAGAAATGAAAAAACCATTTTATGTTCTAACCGAGAGTTTTAAATTCTCGCGCCTTTTTCCACTAAATCAGGGGGATTTACCGCCAGAGTATAAGGTAAAGCGCGGTTGTGTAAATCAGGGTTAAGTGTCGGTATTACAGTATTCTGCAAGCGCACGACAACTTGATGAGAGGGATTTTAAGAAAATTCACCCCTTGGTGGACTACACGCCCCCTTCTTACATCACACTGTTGTTCACCGATTTGGGGATTTTGACTCCGAGCGCCGTCAGTGATGAATTAATTAAATTGTACTTGTAATAATTTTTATATAAATAAATTGACAGTTTGTGGCTAAGGTAACTCGTCCGTTTCCAAGGTGACCAAATGATATTTTTGAAAATTAATTGATCTTAAATTATTATTTGTTACAAAATCAAATGTTTTTAGCGCCACAGTCACTAATTAAAAGGCACGGCTTTTAATTGTCTAATTTAAAAAAAAGGGTTTGTGGTTAAGGTTGCGCCGTTTCCACGGCATAACAAAATGGCGCATCATTTAAATAAAACGTTTATTCAAAAGTCAGTCAAACTTTTTACAATAAAATACAAGTTATAAAATGTTTATCAACGTCACAATCACAGTAATTATAGCACACTTGATATTGGCAATCTCTGATCACAGGAATGACACTCTATAGGCGGCACATAGTGTTTCCACAACTGTATAAATTTGCTCAAAATTGGGCCTATTTTCCGGTTTATATTCCCAACATCTTAGCATTAAACGGTACATTTCGTCCGGGGTGTTGTCAGGTGCCGGCATTCGATAACCGGAATCGATTTTTTCCCGCGCTTTTGAGTTACTCATACCGCTATAGGGGGTTCCCCCACGTGAGAAAATCTCCCAACAGAGAATACCATAACTCCAGACGTCGCAAAGCGATGTGTATTTACCTAAAATTGGGTGTGAGTGTGAATAAGTAAAAGTTGGGGGATTTACCAAAATTGAGGGCTTCAGGGGCCGTCCATTTAATGGGGATTTGCTTCATGCCGTCGGAAACGATATATTCCTCCTCCTCGCGCGACATTCCAAAGTCTGAGATTTTAACCACGTTGTTGTAACCTTGAAAAGTGGGTAAAACCCCCATTTTTTGTACAGTGTACTGACTTACCGACTAGGCAATTTCTCGCAGCTAAATCCCGATGGATGCAATTTTTCGATTCGAGATAACGCATCCCAGCTGCAGCGTCCAGACACATTTTCATTAGTTGTGCGTCTGTTAGTGCGGTCTTTTTCCGCAGGAAAGTTAGGAGGGAACCCCCGGGCACCAATTCCATGACTATCATGATTGGTTGTTTTTGTACGCAAATTCCGATTAGTTTGACGATGTTTGGATGGTCGTATTGTTTGAGAATTCGGCCTTCTTGAAGGAATTTTTTCTTGTGGTCTTCTGGAAGTGTTACTCGGCAGGTTTTTACAGCAACGACATCGTTGCTGTTTTTAAGTTGTGCTCGATAAACGTCTCCAAAATTTCCGCGACCGATTTTGTCCAATAAAACGACATCATCATTGTTTAGTTCCCAGCGTTCACGAGGGATGGGCTTGTAGAGGAGGGCGCCTGAACGTCCCGTGACCGGCAAACCGCTCGTGTATTGGTAGAGAATGAGGTCACGGATGCTGGGGAAGGCGGGGCCTTCGAAACGATAATGGCCCTGAAAAAAAAAATTTTTTTCGTGTTATTAATTAATTTTTTTCGTGTTATTAATTAATTTTTTTCTTCGAAAGTATGAGGTAGGCGAATTTGATACTTTGGCAGTTTGGGGGCCTGGGCGTGCCCCACATGTGGCGAAAAAATGGCCCAGATATTCTGACTACAAGTGTATAAAAAAAAATGTTTTTTGGAGTCGTTCACACAAGTGACCTGACCTGACCAAATTAAAAAAATCATAATTTTGAAATGCGAAGCTTTAAACGTTTGACTTTTTGACACGTAATTGGCACGGGTGGTGACTACAACTCGTGCAAGTTTCGTCAAAAAATCTCAATTGGAATTTTTTAAAAAAAATTGTAAACTCGCAATTGCATGATTGAAAAAAATCGAATTTTTGGAATTGTGTATTTTGGTAATTTAAAACCGGATTTTGACGCCCTTTTGACATTTTATAGCTTGAATTATTATCTACCGATACCCCAAATTTTATTTAAATAGATTTATTAACACCGGTGCAAAAAATCTAATAAAAACTTATCAAATTAAATTGTAGACTAATTTTTAATTTAAAAAATGTTTGATACGCTAAAAATTGGTCAATTTAATACGATAAAGCGCCCAATTTTCTGTTATTTCGGTTCTGATTTTTTTTTAATCAAGGGTATAATAAGTGAGGTGAGCCCACTCCACTATTTTTATGGTTGAATTATTTGCAAACATTTTCAAAAAATTCACATATGTAAACCTTGACATGCTAATTACAAATCTATGCTCCGTTTTAGGCTAACTTGAACCGTTAAAAAGTTATTAAATAATTATAAAATCGGCTAATCCCCCCAAAAAAAATTAAAACACAAAAACAAGACATTGGTTTTTGATGAAATTTTGGCAACAAAGAGGCCACCAAATGGCCCACCTTTGGTATAAATTTCGTTAACTAAAAAAAATTATTTTGGGAGTTATGCACAAGTATAGATAACGCACGTTCAGGCGTTTTCAAGGTCAAGGGACACTTGAAAAAATCTCCAAAAAATCACAGTGGTGAACAATGAACCGTTAATTATAAATCTGTGATCAATTATAACCCAACTTGAATCATGTCCAAGTTACAATTTTTTCTACCAACAAAGAAAAAAATTACGTAAATCGGTTAATCCCCCCAAAAAAAAAAAATTAAAACACAAAAACAAGACATTGGTTTTTGATGAAATTTTGGCAACAAAGAGGCCACCAAATGGCCCACCTTTGGTATAAATTTTGTTTGCCAAAAAAAATTATTTTGGGAGTTATGCACAAGTATAGATAATGCACGTTCAGGCGTTTTCAAGGTCAATTGACACTTGAAAAATCTCTAAAAAATCACAGTGGTGAACAATGAACCGTTAATTATAAATCTGTGATCAATTATAACCCAACTTGAATCATGTTCAAGTTACAATTTTTTCTACCAACAAAGAAAAAAATTACGTAACTCCAACACTACCAAAGTTATGGACTTGTAATTTTGACAGTTGGTAGAGTTAACAATACTGAATAATTGGTGCAATTTAGCCAATCACACAGGACATAGTTTGGCGCCAAATTTAAAAAAAATCAAAATCCATACTCACCTCTGCTGTAGTTTGCACAATAAAATGCTTATGTCCTCCCCAACAAACCGACAACACCGTTTGACATTCATCATTTCGGGTAGTTTCCCTAACGAGGAAATCGCCATCTTGTGTCAACAACCTCACAACTTCCTCCCGTGGAAGCACGCCATGAAACCACTCCTCATCCACCAATGACTTATTCGTCGTCATGGAAACCTAAATATTACGATTAAAGACCGCCCCTTTTCGTTCAATCAGCCAATCAATGTTAGTAGAAAGGAAAATGTTAGTCAAGCCACCACCTACAGGATCGCCCCCTTCACTCCTGGGGGCGGAGTCCCTCCTCCTACGTGGGGGCGCCACCGGCGACGCGGGCGCCGATTTTCGCCGAAACGGCTTACGAAAAATACCGACAAATTGCGTGAAAGACCGTTTCGTATCAATTGTGCCAACCTACAAAGCTAAATGTTCCCAACACCAAAAAAAAAAAAATTGGTAAAATCACCTGTTCACTGGAATTTGTAATAAAAGTCGTTTGATTATCAATTGACAAATCACAACCAGATGGAACTTCCTCACACCCTAATTCGTTCAAGGCACTCTTGATCAGTTCGGTTTGCTTCAACATTTTGCGTTCTTGACATTTGAGTTCGTTTAGTTCTTTTTTGGACGTTTCAGCAACGCTTGCCAACCTATTAAATGCATTTAGTGATTGTTGGGGGATTTACGCAAAGGCACACCTGCCGGAATTTTCGGGGGGTTTCCCGTTTTCGGTTAAATTGTTGCGTTTTTCCTGATTTTCCTTAATACTGGCTTCTAATTCGGTTAATTTGTTACGCAACCATTCCACGGTTAAATTATCGACGGTTAGTTGGTTAGGGAGCAATTTTCCAGCGCTGTCTTCGACCAAACTTTCGTCAAAAGTGAATTTGACCGGTTCAGTAGGCGTTGTTCTGCAAAATCGGGGGGAAAATTCAAATTTCGCGCCAAATTAATTTGGCGCGAAATTTGAATTTTTAAATTATTACTTGTGTTTTTCGGTGAAGTCTTTGTATTCTTCGCTTGGTTTAATGGTTTCAAGGCTCGTCTCGATGCGTTTTTGTATTTCTCGGAACTTTTCGGAGGTACAGTCGGACGCTGTTACAATGTCTTGTAAAATTTGTTTCCTGTGTTGGAAAAAATTATGTTTTTTTTTCTGGAGGGGGGTTTTCACTCACCAAGCTGTGATGAAAGCCTCCTGGAGGAATTGTTGGTGTTCTAAAAGTCCAGGGAGTAAAACAGTGCGGAAATCTTTTTCAAACTCCACTGCTTCACATAAAAGTAAAACATATTCGTTGTGTGTCAAATGTAATTTTCGGCAAGCTTTCTGGTACTTGTCTCTAACGTCGTCTAATTTTCTACCGCCACGTCCGGCTGTAAAGTTAAATTTGTTTTTTCGGGTTTTTTTCTATTTTTAGAACTTGGCGTTCATTTGAAGGTTGATTCTTTCACTTTGGACTACTTTACTTACATTTGACGTAGTGTTCCTCGAATCGCGAACGCATCAATTTGTACAGTTCTAGGTACTTCTGGTATTCGGATTTTTTACGGTTCACTTCGTCCGATAACTGGAAATTTAAAAAAAATAGCGATAAATATTTTACGAATTTTTTTCTCCCAAAGTTGGAGCTTGTGTGTTTTGCCCTTTTGCCACCTTGGTGGCCTTGTTGTGGACCACTTGACGCGAAAAAATTATTCAAATATCTGGACGGGAAGTGTACGAAAAAATTTTTTTTTGGATTTGCAATTTTCAAAAATTCAAGTTCAAAAATTCGTATTTTCGAAACGGGACAATTGCAACGTTTGCCCTTTTGGCATTTTATTGACTCAGGTTGTGGCTACAACTCGTGCAAGTTTCGTCTAAAAATCTCGATTAGAAAAATTAAAAAAACATCATGACTGAAAAAAAAAAAACGAAAATTGTCGCTTGACATTTTACGAATTTTTTTCTCCCAAAGTGGGAGGTTGCGGGTTCTGCCCTTTTGCCACCTTGGTGACCTTATTGTGGGCCACTTGACGTGAAAAAATTATTTAAATATCTGGACGGGAAGTGTACGAAAAAGATTTTTTTTTGATTTGCAATTTTCAAAAAATCAAGTTCAAAAATTCGTATTTTCGGAACGGGACAATTGCCACGTTTGCTTTTTTGGCATTTTATTGACACAGGCTGTGGCTACAACTCGTGCAAGTTTCGTCTAAAAATCTCCATTAGAAAAATTAAAAAAAAATCGTAACTGAAAAAAAAAACGAAAATTGTCGGTTGATATTTTACGAATTTTTTTCTCCCAAAATAAGAGGTTGCGGCTTTTGCCCTTTTGCCACCTTGGTGACCTTGTTATGGGCCACTTGAGGCGAACAAATTATTTAAATATCTGGACGGGAAGTGTACGAAAAATTTGCAATTTTCAAAAATTCAAGTTCACTTTGATCCCAATCAAAAATAAAAAAACGTCAAAATACCAAAAATAAACAAAGAAAGACAGTCTGATGGAATTTTCCCAACCACGTGATTTTAAATAATTGGGCGCCAAATTCAAAAAATGTCAAAATCCATACTCGAAAAATGAGTCTCTCTCCTTTTCTCGCCTCATAAGTACAGTTATAGGATAATACAGACAGGTATGTGGAGACAAGAACATGTGGTTCAAAGTACAGCTTGGCCAATCACCTTCATCGAAAACTGGCCATTGGTGTGTGTGTGGTTTTTAAGTCAATGAACCTCTCTCACACAAGTCAAAGAGTGGACAATTACGCAAGTGTGCAACGGACATGACATTTGCCTAGTTTTGCGCTTATTGTCAGGTTCATTGAACCTTGACGAAGGGGCTACTTGATACAAACGAGGTTAGCAGAATCTTGCCGCAGGAGGAGGACGAGAAACGAGGTCGAAATTCACCTGACGATGGCACCAGGTGGTACCGAGACAATTTTTTTTTTTCAATTTTTCTAATGGAGATTTTTTGACTAAACTTGGGCGAGTTGTAGCCAAAACCTAAGTCAATAAAATGCCAAAAGGGCAAACGTGGCAATTGTCCCGTTCCGAAAATACGAATTTTTTAACTTGAATTTTTGAAAATTGCAAATCCAAAAAAAAAATTTTTTCGTACACTTCCCGTCCAGATATTTGAATAATTTTTTCATGTCAAGTGGTCCACAGCAAGGCCACCAAGGTGGCAAAAGGGCAAAACCCACAACCTTCCACTTTGAGAGAAAAAAATTCGTAAAATGTCAAGCGATAATTTTCGTTTTTTTTTCAGTTACGATTTTTTTTTAATTTTTCTAATCGGGATATTTAGACGAAACTTGCACGAGTTGTAGCCACAACCTGAGTCAATAAAATGCCAAAAGGGCAAACGTTGCAATTGTCCCGTTCCGAAAATACGAATTTTTTAACTTGAATTTTTGAAAATTGCAAATCCAAAAAAACATTTTTTTCGTACACTTCCCGTCCAGATATTTGAATAATTTTTTCGTGTCAAGTGGCCCACAATAAGGCCACCAAGGTGGCAAAAGGGCAAAACCGGCAACCTCCAACTTTGGGAGAAAAAAATTCGTAAAATGTCAAGCGATAATTTTCGTTTTTTTTTTTCAGTTACGATTTTTTTAAAATTTTTCTAATCGACATTTTTAGACAAAACTTGCACGAGTTGTAGCCACAACCTGAGTTAATAAAATGCCAAAAGGGCAAACGTTGCAATTGTCCCGTTCTGAAAAAACGAATTTTTGAACTTGAATTTTTGAAAATTGCAAATCAAAAAAAATTTTTTTCGTACACTTTCCGTCCAGATATTTGAATAATTTTTTTACGTCAAGTGGTCCACAACAAGGTCACCAAGGTGGCAAAAGGGCAAAACCCGCAACCTTTCACTTTGGGAGAAAAAAATTCGTAAAATGTCAAGCGACAATTTTGTTTTTTTTTAGTTACGATTTATTTTTAATTTTTCTAATCGAGATTTATACACGAAACTTGCATGAGTTGTAGCCAAGATGTGAGTCTATGATGTGCCAAAAGGTCGTTAAAATCCGAGTTTAAATTAGCAAAATACAAAATACCAAAAATTCGATTTTTTTCAATGATGCAATTGCGACTTTACAATTTAAAAAAAAATTCTACTAGAGATTTTTTGACGAAACTTGCAGGAGTTGTAGCCAAGATGCGAGTCTATGATGTGCCAAAAGGTCGTCAAAATCTGAGTTTAAATTACCAAAATACAAAATATCAAAAATTCGATTGCTTTCAATCATGCAATTGCAAATTTACAATTTTTTAAAAAAATTTCTATTAGAGATTTTTTGACGAAACTTGGGCAAGTTGTAGCCAAGACACGAGACTATGACGTGCCAAAAGGGCAAACGTTGCCAATGTTTCAAATCGCAAATACGAATTTTTGAAATTGGTCTTTTCACCACAGTGCTAGTCTCTAAATTCAAAAAATAATTTATTTCATACACTTCTGGTCCAGATATTCGAATGATTTTTTCAAATCAAGTAGGCCACACCAAGGTCTTTAAACCGCCAAAAGGGCAAAGTTCTCAATCTTCAACTTTGTGAGAAAAAAATTCCCAAAAACTTAATTTTGTAATAAATTTAAAAAAATAACTAGGCCGGTGTTTTGGCTAAATTTTATTTAATCGCAATTTTTCTCCCGAAATTGCAAATTTTGAACCTAAATCTATGAACCTATAATTCGCCGGTTTTATATTTTAGCAGGAAACAAGTCGGAAGTTTTGGCGGGAAATTTAAATTTAATTTAAAACAAACATTTTGTGTTTAGAAAATCGCTTTCTAACTAAAACACCATAACCCAGGCCATTAAAATACTTCCCAAACGACTTTTAAACGAATTCGAAATTTTGCTAATCGCTAAACCTTGAACTTAATTCGCTTATCTCTAACAATACGAAACACCAAAAAAAAAAAAAATTAAATTCATTCAGACCATAAAGCACCCAAAAGTGGTTGTCTCGCCACTTCACCTTGACTTTTGTTCTTTTCTTCCTTCCAACATCAGCAGGTAGAAATTCTATTTATAAAAAGGTTCGTTGGTAAAATGTTATATTTGTCTAAACAACTCAACTACCTGACTGTAATTCTCAATCGGAAAAAACAAAACTTATTTACATCAGAATAACACGCCTTAAACCTTTGTCTTATTCGCTCTGTGACCTCCATCAAGAAGTCAATTGACCAATTAATTGACCGAATTAGACATGACGCAGAATTCAAAATTGCCGCCAAAATTGTAATTTTTCCTAAAAGTGGAATCCTTTCTTCGGTGATTCTTTTAAAGCCTACATTAGAAAATTTTTAACTTCTAATATAGCCACAGCTTTAAATTTTTATTTACAATTCAAATAAGTTATTTTCAGAATGGATGAGAAATTGGCGCCAACTTTGAAATTTTAAATAGTAACAACTTATTTTTATTACAATTTTGAATTCTAGACACCCAACAATGTTATGTAAAATTGTCTCAGGATTTCAAATCTATCATTATTTTTTACGTACGATTAGTACTTTTCGAGTAATGACTAAAAATTTGGTAATTTTTGAAAAAAATACTTGACTTATCACACAATTTCGACAATAATTCCAAAACGGCACTACGGATCTAAACAATGTTTGTAATTTGAAACTGGTCGGTCACTTTACGCCAGCTGTCCAAATTTGATCAAAATTGCCCAAAAAATGGCCGAGAAAATTAATTTTTTCCAAAATTTTTGTCAAAATTTGGAATTAACTGGAAAATGCCAATTTTGAGGCAATCTAGACACTCAACAAAGTCCAAACCAATCTTATCTAACGTAAAATTGTCTCAGGATTTCAAATCTGTAATAATTTTTTACGTACGATTGGTACTTTTCGAGTAATCGCTAAAAAATCGTTAATTTTTGAAAAAAATACCTCACTTATCACACAATTTCGACAATAATTCCTAAACGGCACTACGGATCTAAACAATTTTTGTAATTTGAAACTGGTCGGTCACTTTACGCCAGCTGTGCAAATTTGATCAAAATTGTTCAAAAAATGGCCGAGAAAATTAATTTTTTCCAAAATTTTTGTCAAAATTTGGAATTAACTGGAAAATGCCAATTTTGGGGCAATCTAGACACTCAACAAAGTCCAAACCAATCTTATCTAACGTAAAATTGTCTCAGGATTTCAAATATATCATTATTTTTTACGTACGATTGGTACTTTCCGAGTAATCGCAAAAAAATCGATAATTTTTGAAAAAAATACCTGACTTATCACACAATTTCGATAATAATTCCAAAACGGCACTACGGATCTAAACAATTTTTGTCATTTGAAACTGGTCGGTCACTTTACGCCAGCTGTCCAAATTTGATCAAAATTGCCCAAAAAATGGCCGAGAAAATTAATTTTTTCCAAAATTTTTGTCAAAATTTGAAATTAACTGGAAAATGCCAATTTTGAGGCAATCTAGACACTCAACAAAGTCCGAACCAATCTTATCTAACGTAAAATTGTCTCAGGATTTCAAATATATCATTATTTTTTACGTGCGATTGGTACTTTCCGAGTAATCGCAAAAAAATTGTTAATTTTTGAAAAAAATACATCACTTATCACACAATTTCGATAATAATTCCAAAACGGCACTACGGATCTAAACAATGTTTGTAATTTGAAACTGGTCGGTCACTTTACGCCAGCTGTCCAAATTTGATCAAAATTGCCCAAAAAATGGCCGAGAAAATTAATTTTTTCCAAAATTTTTGTCAAAATTTGGAATTAACTGGAAAATGCCAATTTTGGGACAATCTAGACACTCAACAACGTCCAGACCGATCTTATCTAACGTAAAATTGTCTCAGGATTTCAAATCTGTCATTATTTTTTACGTACGATTGGTACTTTCCGAGTAATCGCAAAAAAATCGTTAATTTTTGAAAAAAATACCTGACTTATCACACAATTTCGATAATAATTCCAAAACGGCACTACGGATTTAAATAATTTTTGTAATTTGAAACTGGCCGAGAAAATTATTTTTTTCGAAAATCACAAAAGACGGAATTTTAGCTCATTATTTTCATTTAAAGAAGTTTAAAACTCGAGGGTAGACCGTCTGAGTTACTTTACATAATTCACTAAGTTATAAATATTATTGTTTTACTGATTATTTGATAATAAATCAGCTAAAAACTAAATAAAACTTTAAAGTTTGACAATTATTGACCATTTTGCAAGGCCTACTTGACCAACGATGAAAATTACAAAGTCAAATCCATTTTTTGTGATTTTTTTCAAAAACTGTAGAAATGGGTAAAGGATAAAAGTCACTGCTGTTAAAAAAACTGTTAACCATTTAATTTGAAAATTGCCGCCAAAATGTTGGTTTTTTTTTTCGAAAAAGTGTAATCCTTTGTTCGTTTATAAATAAACTGGGCGTTTTCTCTCCACAAAGTCACTCCACTCACATGCGTAAACTGTTGTAAAATCCTCGCATGTTCCTCCTGGTAGGCCTTCTTCATTTTCCTCTTCTCCACGTAGATGGCATTTAGTGCTTCCATCACTTTATTCTCAATACAATCGGCGTTTTGTTTGATCAACTTCCCCGTATTGTCCAACTCCTCCATCATTGTCCTCCAGGTGGCAGCCACCACACTTCCTTGGAGCTCATCTCCACGGTCTAGTTTCAAGCCCTGGGTGGCCACCGAGCCCAAAGCCACAGCGTATTCGCGATCGCACCGCACTTTCGACAAAATGCACCGTTTCATGGAGTCCAGGAGTCGGAGTTCGGCTTCCTGACGGGAGAGAAGCGCTTCATGGGCGCTTTTGCCCTGCAGATTGCTCGAAAAACCCATCGTGTGTTAGTTGGTTGGTTGGTTGGTTACATGGCAGAGGTGATGGGTGCGGACTAAGCCAGTGACGGTGACGAGACCCAATGCTGAGTTATACTTAGAAAGAGGTGTGGGTTTAAGTGCTGGTGCTTGAGCAATGGGCGGCCTCTTTTAGGCGACTTGGGAACGAATGAGTTGCTCTTTGATTGCGCTTTAAACCGAAAGTGTTGGTCGGTTTAAACTATTATTTTTTTTTTGTAAATTATAGATAATTTAAAGGGCTTTCCAACGATACTCAACTTTATGGCATTATCTATAATAGTTCCGGAGTTATTGATCAAAATATCGACAAAATGGGACAATAACAAAATTTTAGAAATTGAACCATTGCCTTTTTTTCTACTTTTAATAACTCTAGAGGGTTGTATGAGCATAGAAATGTCCATAAAACTTTGCTAGAGTGAGTTAAAAAAAAATATTTTTTTTTCATTTTTGTGAAGGTAAGTTGACCATTAAAATTAAGCAAAAAAAATCAAAATTTTAAATCTCGTGAAAAGCTGCTATAATACGGAAAATGAGCCGCTGAATTCACTGGAACAAACCGTTTTGCTCTACGACTTTTAGTTTTTGAGTTACGAATTTTTTTGTTGAAGAATAAAATACCACTATAAAATGGCTACCCTAAATTTAAGCAAAAAATTTCAAATTTTTAAATTGCGTGAAAAACTGATATAATATGTAAAATGAGCCGTAGAATTCACTGGAACAAACCGTTTTGCTCTATGACTTTTAGTTTTTTAATTATGAATTTTTTTAGTGTAAAACTTTAAATGCCTCTGTACCCGGAACCGGTGCCCGGAGCGACTCCGGGTTTTGACGATAAAATAGAGAATTTCAAGCGCTATCCGATGCTCTATTAGTTTTTGCTCTAATTCTTATAGTTTCCGAGAAAAACGCAAAAAAAGGTTGCCATTTTCACTTTTTTTGAATTTTTAAACGCCGATTACGGCGAAACTATGAGAGTTAGAGAAAAACGGCAAAAGCGATTAGAACCGGTATAAAAAGCCCTACAACATGGCATAGGTTTCAAGGCGATATCTCGCAAAAAATTTTTCAATTTTCAAACGTCGATTACGGCTAAACTAAAAGAGCTAGAGGAAAATGCTTTGTTCCATCGTAAAGAGCACATCAAAATCTATCAGGTAGGATGGGTTTGAATTGATTTTGAGACACTTTAAAAATTGGCCACTTTTAACGGGGGGGTGTTTACAAATTTTTCAATTTTTTTATTTTCTCTATTACGGCTAAACTATTCGAAAAAGTGACACTATTTTAATCCTTACCTATGCAAAATGATCCGGGGAATCGATTGGCGTCGAGAAAATCGCCAAATTCCCAATAGTTTTTTAGTTATGAATTTTTTAAAATTTGACCTACTTTTGCATTTTTTCAAAATTTTCTCGAAAACTATAAGTCGGAGAACAATAATCTTTTTTGAAAACGATAGACAATTAAAAGAGCTTTCCAACGATAATAAACTTCGTGGGGTTATCTCTAATAGTTCCGGAGTTATAGCTCGATAAATGTTCCGGGTACCGGAAATCGACCAAAATCACGACAAAAATTGCAAAAATCAAAATTTTAAAAATCGAACCTATTGACTTTTTTTCTACTTTTAACAACTCCAGAAGGTTGTAAGGGCATAGAAAAGTCCATAAAACTATGCTAGAACGGGTTAAAAAAATATTTTTTTACCTGACCTACTTTTGCATGTATTTGCGATTTTCTCGAGAACTATTAGTCAGAGAACAATGATCTTTTTTCAGAAAGATTATTCCAAATGTTTCTAGGCCCGAAAAATGTATTTATTATTTTTGGGGAGGGAAAAAAACACAAACAACTTGTGTAATATTTTATTCATCAGACAATACAGCTAGAAAACAAAATTACGACTACGTAGGTAGATATACAAGTCCACAACAAAAAAAAAATCAGCATTTCTATCATTTATACATCAAAATACTTGTAGTAGTAACTGGTAGAAAATAAAAATTACTAGAAATTCCGTTAATTCACTTTGACGTTTCCGCCGTAGTCTCCCCTCCTTCCGTCTTAACCATTTTTCCACTATCGCCTATAACCACACCTAAACTTTACCAGTCCAAAAAAATCCCCCAAACCACAACTTACTCTCAGAATCGGCTTGTTCACCACCTGAACGACGCCTTTTCCGTGCTGAACGATCTCTTCGAAACACCTTCTGCTGCGTCGGCAACGGATCCATACCCAGAACCTTTACAGAAAATATACACAAAAATCCCCCAAAAATTTTACAACAACAAACCTTATAAATCTGCCGATAGGCAATCAATCTCAACGCATACTGTGCTGAACAAGTCAAATCTTCACGCTGTTGCGCTGAAAGACCACTTGCTGCATCTGGACTGTCTTTCTCACAAGGATCTCCTAGACCAGGCCCTCCAGGAAGCAGTAAACCACTAGCTACAGCTTCCATAACACGTCTGAGAGCATCACCAGGTGATAACTGCACCTGGCCTGGGACTGAAGAAATCACCTTTTCGGCCAGTAATTCCATTGCCTGTTGGTTAATTAAATAATCACACAAATAATTAAAAAAAAAAAAATTAAAAAATGTCTAGGATTTGGGCATGCAAAATCGCCGATTTGTGCAACAATTCTGTGAAAAAATCCAAGTTTGATTTTAGCTCAATTGAAAACAAACGCAATAAGAGTTGCGCTGTCAAGCATTGAGCTTATTTTTTAAAACTTTTTAATTTTAATCAAAATTAAAATTAGACGAGTCGCACATGTCAATTGCTATGGAAATTGTGTTATAACCATAGCAACCAAACAATACAAACGTCATAATCGTCATGGCAATATTAAAACCAGTGGCGTGGTGTAAGAATTACTTACCCATGAGCTTAGGGGTGACCATGTAGGCACTCTCTGACACAAATCCCTCAAAATACGAATGATGACCACGCAGGAATGTAGACCCAAAGCCCTAGCCTATATCACACACACACACACAAAAAACAAATCAGATTTTTTTTAATAAAAATTAATCTTAGGTATATATTTTTTTTTACATTTGAGGGTTCTACAAATATTTCAAGTAAACGTATTCGTTGACGGTAGTGACTCAATTAATTATAAATGAAAAAAATTGATTAAGAGAACGAGAGAAAAAAACGAATATAGAACCCTCCGATGATTTAATCTGAATTTGATGTGAACTTTCTTCAAATCAAGAAACTTGAGACTTTACTTTCGTAATAATTTCCAATAGTTTAAAAAAGGGAATAGAAGCAAAAATAAAATATTCTAGCACAAAAAAAAACTAAAAAAAATAATATACCATATTAAATAAAACGGCTCCGATTCCCTACCGAACCAAACCAAAAACTCACATCGTCAGACTTGATTTTTGTTAAATTATGTGAAAAAAAAAATCCAATTTTTTTTTATTTTATTCAAATTTTCGCGCCGCGGTGTGAGACAATTTTTCTGATTATTTAGACACAAACCTGGAACCATTTGGTATGTCTGAGGGCTGCCAGCGCCTGGAGACACTTGCCGCGTGCGAGAACGTCCCGGTCCAACCCGCCGCTCGCAGCTTCTAGACATCATCACAAGAAAGGGTGTTTGACCATCTGCGCCCACCTATCACACCAACACGTTCCACTCTCCCATATCAATTTTTTTTTTTGTGAGAAAGTGAAATGGTTGGACAATGTGAAAAGTGAGCCGGTTGGTCAAAAATCCTTATCCCACACCACACCTAAAATCAACTCGAAAAACAACCAAATCACAGTACATCAGTGGTTATAAGTATTGGACCCAAAAAAAAATACAACAAGACACAATACGTTTGTTTCACCTCGTAAGCACCGAATTTCTTCTGCTTCAGTGTAGTATCAGTCCACGACTCACTTTGTTTTTTTTTTTATTTTTTTTTACATATTGAAACAATAGACTGATACAGACTTGATAGCTGTCAAAACTAGAAGAGAAAACAAATAGTCCAATATTTATTAGAAACGATCAAGGTTTAAGCTGGGTTTTTTTATTCGTTGCTCAATCAATCAATCAATCAATCAATACCCACCTTTTGCATTAGTATCTTCATACAATATACAATGTCGGTAACGTAGAACTCTATATTTTCTCTCTTAGAAGCCTACAAAAAACTTGAACAATGTTTCCACGTCTGGTCAAAACACCAAATTTGTTGCAAAATTAAATCGAAATTATTGGTTCACTCAAAATTCTTGCAGCTTAAACCCCGCACAAGTACTGTACATACATTCACTCATCCCAATTAATTTTTTTTCGTTTACCTCGCGTTTTTTTTTTTTAAATTATTATTTTGTTACCTTGCTCTCTCATAATGGGACTCGTCAGTTGTACCAACACTGTTAAACCATCACCGGTAACAGTAAGTCCAGCTTCAGCTGCATTAATCGTCACCGTATAGTTATTTTCTGGAGCAACTTGTTTCAATGCTGGTGGTAATAAATCAACAACTTTACGCAGTAGTGCCAATGTTGGTTTATCAGCACATAAAACAACCAATTCAACATTGGTATCACCTCGCAGTAGTAATCCTTTAGCCAAATGACCGACACGCATCACACCTTTGAGGATACGATTGGCATCCCTGTCTTGTTGAAAAGAAAACCTAAAATAACAAATAAAAAATAAATCAAAAAAATCGCAAAAAAAACACGAACAATTGATTATCTCGTCCATCTTCTTTCTGTTGTTGTGGTTGTTGTTCCGGTTTTGTTTCTTCAACCGCTTGTTTTGGAGTACTTGTACTTGCTTCACCTTCTTTTGTTTGTGGTTGGCCACCTTCTTTAGTTTTCGTAGTTTCGGCCAATTGATCGGAAACCATCTTCAGGGCACGTTCTGTATGACTGACTATACGTTGGATTGCTTGTAATTCCTCTTCTTTTGGATAGATTTCAGAATGACGTGCCATCACGTGACGATCATCGCTTGATTCGGTTCGACGAGCCATCGGCATACCACCTTGAAAATACTAAAAACCCCACTTTTTTTGTTTTGTTTTCTATTTTTTTTTCAAGTTTTTATAAAACCAACTCACTTCATTGAACGTTGAAACACGTTTAACCGAAACAATAATCAAAGAGTGTGATTGTTAAATGTTAGAAAATTATTTTTTTCTTACATTAGCGTGTATTCTGTAATGAAACCGTTAAAATTTAAAGGCAGTTAATCGTTATTGCTGTAGGAACAACCAATAAAATTCCTAGATTTGCAATTTTAACCAGTGTTAAATTCTAACAGCCCGTTAAAAAAGTTACAGAATACGAGCTAATAGCTGTCAAATATTCTCGAAAAATCATTTTTCATACCGACTTTTTGGAAAGCTGTAATTTTTCTATTAATGGAGTTAGGCCAACAAAAACCATCAGATTTATTACCATTTGTAGAGGGGTATTTGTGATTAAAATTATGCCACAACATTTTGACTCAACCTGTACATTTACAGTTAAAGAAACATAAGTTTGTATTATAGCTAATATCAGAAACACCGTGTTTGTACTTCAAAATAATTTTAGGGCCAGAAGTACAGCTTTTGTAAAAAAAAATCACTTTCAAAACATTTAAAATCAATAACGGACTTATCCAACTCGCTGAGACAGCCTGTATAATTATTCCTTTGTTTGATTAATTCCTTTATTGTTTTTATCTATTACATATTGAATTTTCACAAAAAAAAACTTACTGAATATTGGCAAATGTCAAACGTCTTTGTTCGCACATTTACAGCAATTAGTTACATAAACAATAATATTTTTTGTTAAATGACGAATTATCCGATATTCTTATACAATTATTATTCATGTGTCGTTTAATTTTATTCAGTTTATTATTTGCTGCTGTTGCGAACGGACGAATGCTCCAAAATTTACATAATAGTGCGTGTTTTCCACACGATAGGAGATCCAGATGCCAAAAGGTAAGTCCATTTTAATTTAAATTTAAAAAAATGTAATTGAATTTAATTAGACGAGTCGCACATGTCAATTGCTATGGTAAATGTATTAAAACCATAGCAACAAAACAATACAAACGTCATAATCGTCATGGTAACATTAAAACCAGTGGCGTGTAAAACATTCGGCAAAATTTTTTAACGTAAAAATTGCAATTTTACATACGGGAGGTGCTCCTCCAGCAAACGGTGGTCTTCCACGTGGGTACGGCCCCAAATTTCCCCTGCGACACATTTCCATATATTCCTCCTCGTAACGACGACGATCCTCCCAATACATTCGATCATCTTCATCTTCAGGCATATTGTAGTGACGACGAGCCCAGAATTCTTCACGTAAAGCCTTTAACATAAAAAAAAAAATTGTTAAATTTGTAACACTATAACAATAAAAAATGTAAGAGTTAGCAAAATCCAAACGTCTATAACCTTGACAACGTTCGGTGTGAAGTAACTCAATTGTTTTTCTACGACAACCTTAAAATTTCGAAAAGCATTTGAACGCTCAACAAAAGGAACAATTGTCGATTTTAAAAGTGCAAAACTTACAGCACGTCTCATTTTTTCCTCTTGAATTTTGCGTTGTCTGAGTGACGGTTTCACATCAACGACCAGATCGGGATTAACTTTTTTCTTGTATTGTAAACGATGACGTCTCCCTTTCATGTGCATTTCTTTCGCATTGGGATCATTGAAACGACACTCGCACAGTTTACAATTGAAACTAATCACCTATTTTAAAAAAATAATAAAATTAATTGATTTAAAAATATCACACACTTACTTTTCCATCATCACTTTTAATTTCTTCGATATAATCTTGTCCAACTGGTTGTATATCAGGTTCGGGTTGTTCATCAACATCGTCATCTTTCGAATCACCATTACCTGTGGGAATGCCCAGACCTCCTGATTGCACAAAGTTTATCTTTGGTGTGGAGGAGACGGACTTACGAGGACCACCGATTATTTCCGGTTCCTGTGGTGGTATCGGTTTGCCTAATTTTGTATGTAATAATACAACTTTTTGATGTTTGGCTCCACGAATATGGGCAGCGTAAGCATCATTCCCTGTAGTTTTGTTTTTATTAGAAAAAAAAAAAATAATTATAATCAAGTATGTACCTGTACAAGTAACGTCACACAATTGACATCGCAATGAATTACCGGCACGATTCTGATTGGTTACAGCAACGGAAGCTGCCATTTTAGTCGCAGCTTCGCGTTTCTTATGTTTTTGACCTTCCAAATGTTCGCGATAGGTTTGAGGACCGGCACAGCTAAACACACAAACACAAACATTTAAATAAATATTCGAAACTGTCAATAGATTAAATGTCAGATAAATGACAAATCAATTGTCAAACAATCAAATTTCAAACGCCACCTATCTTTCTACTATTGCAAGGTGTCTGAACGAACAATTGCAGTGTTACCAATCGTCGTAATTCTCCTTGCATCACTCATTCACACTAACTTACCTAATCTTACAAACGTCACAATAGTGCAATTGTTGTGGTTTAGGTGGCGCTTTTGCTCTCATATTTTTCGCACCAAGACCACCTTTTTTGTAACCTTGCCAACCGCCTGTTTTTTGTTGAGCAGCGCCACCTTGTTGTGCCACATACATTGTTGCTGCTGAATATAAAGCAGCGTCGTAACCGGAATAGGTTGTTGTCGAATTAGCTTCTAACAAACAATTTTTTTAAAAGTTATTTTATTTAATAAATTGAAAATTTTTCTTACGTTTTGCTTGAGTTGTCGGTTGTGCAGCTATGGTTGTTTGTGCTGCTGGTTGAGCATAGGATGCTTGATAACCGGTCGCATTTGCTTGATAAGTTCCAGTGTATTGGGCTGGTTTTGCGGCTGCAGCTGCAGCTGCCTGAATATTAAAGAAAAACATTTTGTCGTGTCGGCTAAAGACTGACGCGAAAAAAATTCTACGACGGCATTTATAAATAAAATTATTATTATTATTACAAACAGACAGCGAGACACGATGAGAGAAATTTATTTATTACATCACGGACGGATTTAGTAGGAAGCAAATTAAAAAAGAATTATCAAGAATAAATAAAACGCTCATTAACAAATCCAACAGTATTTTTTTTTTTAATTTCATGTGAAAATATTTTTATAACTCATAAATCATCAGGTAAGAAGCGCTATTTTTGAAGTGTTATTTAATCTATTAATAGTGTACAACCTGGAAACACTTTTCTAAGCCAAACTTTCGGCGTGTTTGCGAACAAAATCATCGTAGTTTTTTTTTTTTGAGAAATTTTTCTAAAACTTTACCGAAAAAATCTCCAAATTTGAAAGTCGAAAATTGCCATTGTTGAATGTTTTAGCATGTTTACTTTTTAATAAATTCGGCAGAAAACAGTATTACTTCTTGTGTGGCACGTTTTTGTGGTAAATATTAAATTTTTGTGAAATATCTTAATTTCTTTTGTTTCGCTAGTTTTGGTTTATTCTGGGAAAAACTTTATAAAAAAATAAAGCAAAAAAACATCCCAAAATTAACTTTAAAATTACATTTTTTTATAAAATTTCGCTAAAAAAAAATACAACAAATTCCTAGCGTTTTAACGTTTTTGTAACAAAAGCAAGTTTTTTTCGAAATATCTCGTAAAAACTTGTTGAAATATTACTAAATTATATGGAAATTGACAATTGAAAATTATTTCGTTCGACTTTGTTTTATTTTAAACAGAATTTCATCTAAAAAAAGCAGAAAAAACAAAAAATTGTTCAAACTAATCTGAAAATAAAACATTTATTTTAGCTTTTTCAAAACTATAGAAATGTCAACGTTGTTTTTTATCGAATTATTTTTTTCAAATAAGATTGATAAATACAAATGAAAAATAGTTATGAATTATGAGATCTCTCGTTGAAACTATAAATTACATTAGCTATAACAAATAAGTTTTATAGTAATCGTCAATGTGCGAATTTAGTGAATTTAGTTTTTAACAATTGGTATTACAAACATTAAAATTATTTCGTTTTTTATGTTGTCTGTGACAACAGTATAACAATTTAGTGATTTTCACATTTGACTGTTGGTAGTATCATGTTAATATTTACCCCCCCCCCCCCCCAAGTTTGGGGCCCACTTACCGCAGCCTGAGCTTGTGGTTGTCCTGCCGCCCTTTGCGTATAAGTGGTGGCATACGTTGCCGGTTTGGCGGCGGCGGCGGCGGCACTCTGATCGTACCCTCCTGTGTAACCCGCAGCAGCCGTTTGCCCTATAACAGCCCCCTTATTCCATGTCTGTTCCACAAAAAAACAACCAACTTACCGTAACCGTATTCGTAGGCGGGGGTGGCCCCCGTACCCACCGCCGCGTAAGTCCCTTGTCCGGCGGCGGCGGCTGCCTGATATGCCGTATCGTAGGTGGCGGCGCGTTGGGTGCCGTAAGTGGCGGCGGCGGCCGTGGCGGGGGCGGCGACCGCGTACCCCGCCTGCCCCGGCTGATAGGCGGCTCCGGTGGCGGTAGCGCTACACAAACAATCAAAAAGGGGCTGCACTTTATCACGATATCATTTAACAAAGATTTTAAAAGGGGGCCAAGTGACGCTCAACCGCCGCCCGCTTGATTATTGATCGGACAAAATGCCGGCGCCATTTCCAAGGACGCCGGTTTGAGGGACACAAACATTGCCAATTTGCGCCCCCATGTGCGATCCACTGCATGGGGGGTGTGTGAAACGAAAGGGGGCGATTTGAGGGGGCTAACAAGGGGGCCAAACTCACCTATATTGCGTTCCGCCGTGCGTAAAACCAAAATAATTATTCGTCGCCATTTTACTGGCACACACGCTGACAAATAAGACGAAATGCGATCGGAACGACCTCTGCAATGTGAACTAACCGGAAAGTGAAAAAGGCGCCAAATTTCACTTTTTGAAGGTTATTTAAGCTTGTATTACGTTTTTGCGACCACCAAACACGTTCTTGAACCACATTCACAATTTTGCTTGTATTTCGTGACCGACAGTAAGCAAGTTAAGGCAATAATTAATTAATAATTAATTTTTTTTTATTCTAACAAATGTATAGGCAACCAACAATACAACCAAATTTATCAATTGAACAGCGTCCAAACTGATAAGGATAACAATTCGTCAAAAATGATAACAAGGGATTTGTTAGAAATTCTTTGATTGAGAGGAACGCTTAAAATTACATTTATAGTAACATGCATTAAGAAAAACCCCAATCAGTGGTAACCGGTCGGTTATTAATTTTTTTCATAAATAAACTAATTAAATTCATAAATCCCCCCCTCCTCCTATTGTTTTTTTTTGGAATATTTCAACAATCGCCAGTGATTACTTGATAAACTCGCCTGTATTACAACAAAGGTCAGCCCGAAAAACAAGGCAAATAATCATCAAACGGTGATAAAATGGCAACGCGAAAGTGTCTCCAACTGTTAAAAACCTCAAATCGGCGATTATTTCATGCGAATAGCGTGAGTAATTTTTCTTTTTTTGATTGGAAAAAAACCTGTATGTTTGGTTGCCTAACCTCAGGTGTTATCCAAAGAGGGCCCTTCTTTCCCAGGGGCCCAAACAACCTGGACCGAAAAACTGTCTTTCGTGACAAAGTCAAGCTATGCCCCCATTCCCGTGTACCGCGTCATGGACCGCAAGGGGTCTATTATAGACCCAGAAGGTGACCCCAAACTACCTAAAGAAACCTTGATAAAAATGTACAAAGACATGAGAACGCTCAATATTCTCGATAAAATCCTGTATGAAAGTCAACGTCAGGGCAGAATCTCGTTTTATATGACCAACTACGGTGAAGAGGCCATACATATTGGCAGTGCGGCTGCTTTGGACCTGGAGGACGTCATCTACGGCCAATACCGCGAAGCTGGTGTTTTAGTGTGGCGGGGATTCACCGCGCAACAATTCATTGACCAATGTTACGGCAATTGTGACGATTTGGGCAAAGGGCGCCAAATGCCGGTGCATTACGGCGCCAAACACTTGAATTTTGTGACAATTTCGAGCCCTTTGAGCACACAGATGCCCCAAGCTGTGGGGGCTGCCTACGCCCTCAAGGGCAAGGGGCGCGTCGTGGTGTGTTACTATGGTGATGGGGCGGCGTCCGAGGGGGACGCACATGCCGCCTTTAACTTTGGGGCAACTCTCGAATGTCCAGTTATTCTGTTTTGTCGCAATAACGGTTATGCCATTTCAACCCCTGTTAAAGACCAGTATAGAGGGGATGGGATTGCGGCAAGGGGGCCCGCCTTTGGGATTCACACGTTAAGGGTGGACGGAAATGATGTTTTTGCCGTTTACAATGCTACCAAACTTGCGAAAAAATATTGTTTAGAGGAGGGAAAACCAGTGGTGGTTGAGGCAATGGCTTATAGATTAGGCCACCATTCAACTTCGGATGACAGTACAGCGTATAGGAGTCAAGATGAAGTTGAACAGTGGGCCACTACTGATAATCCAGCCACTAAAATGAAGATTTATTTAATGAAGAAAGGTTTATGGAGTGAAGATGAAGAAAAAAAGTTTCTCAAAGAGAAAAGAGAGGAGGTTATGAAGGCTTTTACGGCCGGTGAGAAGAAATTAAAGCCCAATTGGAACGAGTGTTTTAAGGATGTTTACAAATTTATGCCCGAGCACATCGAGTGAGTCTATCATTGATTATTGAGGGTTGGGTTTCTAGTAATTTTTACAGGAAACAAATGAACGAGATGAAGAAACATGTGGAAAAGTACAAGAAACAATACCCGGTTGAACAATATGAAGCATAAATTTTTTTTTGAAAAAAATATAACCTTACAATTGTATGTCGTTTTAAATTACGCGCCGTAACTTTGGCGGGAAAACGTCACAATTTGAAATGCAATTAAAAAATCACCAATTCTCGCATAAAATAATACAAGTAGCGCTAATTTAGTCAATTTTTATTAACTTGTTTAAAAAATTAATTTAACTCAGGGAAACCTGAAATGGAATTCCAGGACCGGATTGTACAAATAAGTAAAGAAACACTTAACAGTGGCATAATCATCACTCTTGACCCGATTTCGTAAAAACGTTAAAATTTTCACATCAAAAAATATTTTAAAATCCCTACAAAAGTCACTTGTACACCCCTCAATAAACACTAAAATCCTCCTCAATGCACAAATCACGGTTTTCTTCACCCCTGAATCCACCATAAGCGATGGCAACTTGATTAGGGCATTCAGCACGACCCGTGTGACCAACAGCGCCCTCTCTTCGAGTAAAACAGACCCATCGTGGTCCCAAACGAACCCATGAAGCACACAACTGGCCGCGTACGCCACTGGAATATTCTCAGCCCATGTATTCAACTCACCCCTTTCATAAACCTACAATAAAACAAGTGTAAAGCGAATTTAAATGACGTGACTTACGTCAGAAACATCACGTGTTACTTCCGGTAGGTGGCGCAACGACCACGAAACGAGAAAATTTATGGCAAAATCGGCCGGTAATTCCCATACAATTGATGAGAGAAACAATTCGCGTGAACGCTCCGGACAGGAAACTGTATTACCGACTTGACTTATTGTTTCCCGAATAAGTGCCTCATCATCTTCCAACAAAACGAGAATAATGTTGGATAAGTTGTATTTTTCGAAAGGGGGCACTTTGAGACAGCTCCATACGTCAACGAGACATTGGGCCACCGCCAGGCGAAGCCAATGGGGGGCTGCCGGTGCTGCAGACTCCTGTAATAGTTTAGCCAAACTCGCATTCACTTCCGGTTGCCAATTCTTTAATATTGTTTTCAAAACGGAAATAACACCAGATGTGACTTCGTCATTCGTTGTCATGGCAACTAACGTGTTCAGTCTGCGGTCCGCGTGAAAATAACACGGATAAAATTCCAATAAAAGTAACACCAAAATCAAATCATTGCCTTTTGTTCGTAGTTCAGTGTCGAAAAAACGTAACATGAGTGAATGTAGACTAGCCAATAATTGTTTTTTCGTGTGTGAATCAAACGAATGTACCAAAAGTTTGATTTGAGTACAGATTTCTACATTACCGGCCACTATTAACGGATGTACTTTAAACCGGTCACAGCTCACTTCTTGATTTAGATAAATCAATAAATGGAGACATTTTTGACGCATTGGTGTTTTTCCTGTCAAATATTTTGCAAACATGGTGCCGATTACGTCATAAGTGTTATCACAACGTTCGAATTTATTTAAAACGATGAAAAGTAACAATTGAAAACGGCTCCATTCGTCATGTGCGCCCTCTGTATGCATGTCTGATAACAATTCTACAATTTTTTTAAATAAAACCAAATTTTTGTAATCACGACTTCTGAAACAAAAAATGAGCTAACACTTTAGTGACATTTGTTTTTACCACCGTGACAGTAGCATAAAAACAATATCCAGGTATAATGTTACAGTCAAGTGGTGATACACTCGGCTTTCGCCTCGTCTCAATAAATCCAAACTTTGCTCCAAATACGTCGTTATTGGTAATTTATCAAAATCTTTACTTTGAACAATACGTAAAATCTGAAACAAACAAAAAATTGAAAGTGTTATAATAAATGACATTGTTTTGTTTCCGTTACTTGTAATAACAATCCGTGACGTTCATTATCCGTCAAATTCCCCGAAATTCGTTCAAAACTTTCATCCAAACGCATTTTAAATGAATGTTCTCCAATCAGTGCAATTGACGCCCTCGCGGCCAAGTCCCTCGTGCATAAACACGAACTTTTCATACACACCTCAACATAACACAAATATTTCAACACTTGTGCATTAATTGTCTCATTACAACCGGGTGAAAGTTGGCCTAAAACCATTAAAATCGGTTCCAAAACTAGACTTTCACGTTTATTGCACTCGTGTTGTAGCTCGTGCAACAAAAACTCAAACAATTGCGGATAACGGGCATGAAATACGCTCAAAGCCATCTTTGTTTCCTTCACACCAAAAATACGCCTCATTAGCGCCGACCATAAAAGCGTGGCAGAATTTCGCACTCCCCACGAACGACTTTTGTAATTTTGAAGTGCTAAAATTGCACCACGATCCACATAATTGACGATATTTTCACCCAATTTTGAATCTTTGAATACAAAACGTAAAACATTGAGACAATGAATGCGAAGCTCGTCGGGGGAATCACCCGATATTGTTAAAAGCGAATCGAGAGTGCGTCGAAGATACTCGAGGTTTGATTCGGCAAGGTTCGGTAGGAGACTCTACAACACGAATAATAGGGTTTTTCATGTGAAAGGTTGGTAGTACCAGAATTAGAAATGGAAGACCGGCACTGCGACGTGTCGGTGATAAACGATCGTCGATTGTTTCACCAGTGCAAAGAGAAACTGATTCTGTAAGCCATTTTGATGGCAATTCACTCAAATTGGGGTTTTTTGAACTGGAAAAGTTTAACAGTTGTCATGGAAACAACCAGTGTTTTTGGCGCCAAATTCGAATACTTACGCCAGAAAACTTTGACAGATGCTATTGAAAGCGACGTGAGCTTGCTCGAATACGCCTCGATGTTTGGCTTGAATGAAAATATCCAAGAAAAAATCGCCGATTTTTCGTAGAAAAAATTCCCGACTTTTGTCTTCGTTATGTGTGTTTTTTTTGACAAGATCCGCCATTAAAAGCATCACTTCTTTCATAGTTTTCCACGAATTGACTAGAATTTTTTGCGATTTCGACGATTGATCCGAGTCGGTAATGTCGGTTTCTTCAGGAAGGTAACCTTCTGGCGCCAAGTTGGCGACGATTGGTAGCACTGCAGTGGCATATTTTAGGCACAGTTGGCAGTACTGTTCGAACGTGTAGGTGAAAGCGTCCGGGTTGTAGCGAATGAGTTGGAAAATTCCATAAATAGGAGTTTCGTCATTTAGGTTGGTAACATTGTCGAATAAAGGAGCAATGACGTTGATTTCCGGTTGTACCAACATGAAGTAGTAACAAGCCGAAAGACTCTGATTTGGACGAATATCCGAAAGCATGGCTACCAACGTTTCGGCGAAATTGTCCGAAAGATCGAATTTTTCAACCGGAAATGACTTCAAAATTTCAACGGCTAAAATTTTATTTGATTCGTAACCGTCCAGAATTAGGTGTTTTAAATTCCGAATATCATCGGCCTGAAACAAACTAGACCGAAAGTTCGTTTGTTCGAAATTATTTTCGGACTCACTTTCTCCAATCGTAAAAATTACGAATCAAAAGTAACATTTGCATCGAAATGCAACGGCGGGAATAATTCGAATCGGGCGATAAATTAATTATTAAAATCTCCAATAGGTGGCGTAGGAAATTGTCATATTCCGAATTCGGACTTTTCGTCCAAGTGACGTCAAATCGGCGCAAAATCTTCTTAAAATACGTCACGAAGCGATTCCTGATGTTGGCACTTGTGACCGAAACGTTGTACCGAATATACCGAATCAGAAACGTCAATTCGAATTCGGTAAAAATTTCGGTACTTTTCTGACACTCAGCCACCACTTGAAGGGCATTAATACGAATCTCATCGTCATGGTGACACATAAACAACTCCAATTGTTTTTCGGGGATTAACCCACGCCAGGAGTCAACGTCCGAATTGAATTTAATACCGTTCAAGCGTGCCAACCTAACACATTTTAAAACAATTGAACACTCAACCGTCGTTGTCACTAGATTTGTAAATAAAATCGGAAAAATTGTTGGTTTTTTACGCACAGCCAACGTAACAATATCCTCCAAAATGTTCGTTTGTTTCATTCGTAACACACCTAAAACCGGTTTTAACCAAACTTGTACAATTTTTTCGTCACAATTCTCCTGTAGCATTAGATTCGAGTAGGCTAAACCCGCCTAAAACCACCACAAATTAATTACGAATTACAGTATTCTGTATTACAGACAATTTGATCCGATGTTGCCGCGGCAACCATTAAAAGTTTGTTGCGAAAATTCGAATCAAACAAATACGAATCGATGATGTGACTGGTCACATGACACGCAACAAGTCGTACTTTACCGAAAGTCGGTAACGAATTTAAGGCGGCTATGAGTTTTTCCAACGCCAACTTTTCGCCGCGTTTTTGTGCTTCAATTGTCAGTTTTTCAAAAAGTGATTTCGTGTTTTGGGTCACGTGATCGACGAAATGGTCCAAATGTGTCCAAATAAAGTCGAAACTTTTGATAAAAAGGTCCGAAAAGTTCGATGAACGTGTAATTAAGCTTGAAAGTGAGGCCAAAGTCCGTGTTATGGGGACAATTGGATCGGGAAAGTTTGTTAGACTGGAAAAAAATAAGTAACTAGTTTGCGAGACTTTTCGGGGATTTACCTCATTCCCAAATCAATTAAATTTGTATAAAGTGATTCGTAAAGCGGTTTTTCGGAGACTTTTAAGTCTAAAAGTACGTTACGTGGTACAGTGTTTGAAATAGTCAAATAAAGAATTGCTTTCAAACGCTCGGTTTTGAATAAATTTGGAAAATTTTTACTTTCAAGAATCAAACAAAAATCACTTTTTTCGTTATCTATAAACTCCAAAATGGGATAATTTCGGTGTTTCTGTGAACAAAAATTGTAAATTGGTCCCAAAATTACAAAACCTACCAAAAAAATTGTTTCATTGGCGGGTAGTTGGACCGAAAAGTAGGAAAAAACCACAAAACCGTCCGAAATCGTCTCAAATTTAAATTGTTCGCAATTTTGCAAAATCTCAAAAGTCATAACAACCATTTCAAGGGCATAATGACTCAATTGTTTAGCATTAGCACGTGGTAACGTCACAGCCAACTGTTTCAAAACCATACTCACATAACAATCGTTACCATGGCTACAAATAACAATAAAAATTTGACTTGACACGGCCAACTTACCATAATTGAAGCGCCTTCAGACTGTAAAAATAAAACAAAAACGTCTTTTCTAAAAAATCATTCGTAAAATTCTGAATAAAACACGCAAAAAACTGCACGACTTTATCACACAGCGTTACACTGAAAACGAAATTATCAAAATTTTCTCTACACTCATTCGTCACACTTGATACAATGTGTTCGAAAAAACTAATTTGGCCAATTTGGCGCAAATTTAACTGCTTGTACATGTATTTGAGCAAATTTTTGCGCCCGTTTGTGTTAATAAAAGCTTCGATTACGACGTTTCGGGCATCAAAATCCTGATGATTGTGGTAGGTGTCAAGCTGGAAAAATTAGTCAAATTTTCGCACTTGCTGTATTAAATAGTTACGATTTTGTCGATTAGTTTTTTGTAGAGAGAATCGTCGTTGCATGATTTTAAGTCATGCAAAAGGGGGCTTTCGGGGCAAAATTTGTGATTCGTGGTGAGTTTCAAATTTTCAATGGGGGCCATCCCACACGACTTGAAATGTTATTTACAAAAAACTTCACATGAAACACGTTAAATGTGTTGTTGATTTTTTTTTTGAAAAGTGAGGTTAGGTGGGAGTGCCAACGTAACACGTCAAAAAACCCGGTCAGAAATAATGACGAAATTGGGTTTTTTGTGATAATTGAGACACCGTTTTTTGCGTTTTGTTTTATTTAATGACTTTGTGCCCTAAATGTTGGTTATTTACATTTAATTGTTATGGAATTGCATAAGCAATTTAAATTTGGCGCTTGTTTTTGACAGTAGCCATTCCAAGGTCACGAAAATGGTACCGATAAGACTTTCATCGTGAATAATTGTTTCTGGTCGATGGATTATGGGTTTATTTCCTGTGATTGTGTCCCATTTTGCCTTTGACTGACTTGAAACGCACCCACGATGAGTTTCCTCTTGTAAGTAGCCCCCATGTCATAGTGAGCCCCTTTACTAGCCCCCCTTGTAGCGGTAGCCGTTCGTCAAAGACCTTCAAACCCAAGAAAAACATCCCTGAAGGCACCCATCAGTACGAACTGATGAAACACGCTGCTGCCACTTTAGGTTCTGGTAATTTGCGTTTAGCTGTGATGCTCCCCGAGGGCGAAGACCTAAACGAGTGGGTGGCCGTCAACAGTACGTACCCCCTTTGCCATGTACCCCAAAATACAGCCCCCTTGTTTCCACAGCCGTTGATTTCTTCAATCAAATTAACATGTTGTATGGGACTATAACAGAGTTTTGCACTGAGGAGAGTTGCCCCATAATGTCAGCGGGCCCCAAATACGAGTACCATTGGGCCGATGGGCACACTGTTAAAAAACCCATCAAGTGCTCTGCGCCCAAATACATTGATTATCTCATGACATGGGTGCAGGACCAACTTGATGATGAGACACTTTTTCCCTCGAAAATTGGAGTTCCATTTCCCAAAAATTTTCTCTCGATTGCTAAAACTATTCTCAAGAGACTTTTCCGTGTTTATGCACACATTTACCATCAACATTTTAGTCAAGTGGTGCAATTAGGCGAAGAGGCACATCTTAACACCTCTTTCAAACATTTTATTTTCTTCGTTCAGGTGAGTGTACAGGGGAACCACCGAAAACAATTTTTTTTTCCTGCTTGCTTTTGACAGGAATTTAGTTTAATCGAACGACGAGAACAAGCCCCCCTTCAAGAATTGATCGATAAATTGACCGCCAAGGAAGCACGATGAAAAACAGTGAAAAGTGCCACTGAAACAGGGCTAGGGGGGCACTATCTATACTTAAAATAAAACAAGATAACAACTTATTTATTGCACTTAACCACGTAGGAAACGACAGTTTATTACTACTGAGTGTTGTTTTATCAATGTTTGTTAATTAAGCTTCATTTTTTTTCTATATATTATTATTTATTATATTTTTGTTCCTGTTTTTTTTTTCGAGCCTATGATTGGTTTTTTTTTGTATTTTATTGACCACAATAAATTGCGCTTTTATTCGATTTCTCATCTCTAGTCGCTTGCTTGAACGACATTTCTAACCATGTATTATAAAACTATTTTTAGAATCAATATACACGTTCATAGTAGATGTTCAAGTGTTACTTTTGCACCATAATAAACCTCAAGGCCAGCCGATCGGTAATACAGGTACCTGTAATTGCTATAGGATAATAAAACGAGCAAATTCACTCAAATTAATAATTTATTTACTAAAAATTAATATTTCATTTATAAAACCGCTTAAACATTATATTACAATTAGTAATGGAGGGTAAATGTGGATTTTTCATCCGCGAAACTTCTGAAACAGAAGAATACAATAGCACAACAAACAAACCAATCCTTGGCCGGCGTTTTGTACGTCATTTGAACACAACAATACAAAAATAAGAATCCAAATTTAAGTAAAAAAATATCCCTAGATAGATAAATACTTTCAAAGTCTTGTTATTTTTTTTTAAGTAGAGTTTAAACCCTTCTCCTTCCGGTAACGTAACCGGAATTGCCATTATCAGCCCCCGCCGAATTCAAAAACAACTCAATATATCTATGTTGCATATGTCCCTTGTCTTTACTCATTGCCCTCATAGCGTCTTCATGTGACGCAAATTCAACATCTGCCTCACCGGAAGCCCTTCCGGTGTGATCTTGCAACAATTTAACATTAGTGGGAACAATCGGTTTGAAAAACTACAATCAATAAATTAGAAAAAACCAAAAAGTAGGGTTATGTATAACCCACGTCGGTAATATCGGCCGCTGTAGCTTTAAACGGTAGCCCCCTCATATGCACACAATGCATTGTTCTGTCCCCCGTTTGATTACTCTCACTCCACGAATCAATCTCATAGGGGCTTCGCCCCCCACGTGAATCGCTCCCATTGCTCCAAGTTGATGAACTTTTCTCGTAATTATTGTAATCAGCAGTGTTGACACCTTTAAAATTTCGTGAACTGCGAGATTGGAATCTTGCGTTCGAAGAGGACGACCCAAAACGATCGCCACGGTCGTATGGACTTGGACGTGAGTTGTATGAATTGGAGCCCCCTCGACGATTATTGTACCCCAAAACGCTGTTTACTTCCGATAAACTGCTCCTGAATATTTCGATGTATCTAAAGGGGGCACAAATGCGGCGCGAATTAGCGACACGATGGTGTGAGGGGGCTGTGTGGGGCACGCTAACTTACCTCAATTCGGGCGCTTCCACATTTATTTTTACATTTGATTTTTTGAGACAATAAATAAGTGTGAAAGCGCCAAATTAACCAACAAGCCCCTATTCCCTCCCGTACCCCACCTGTGTCCAATTTTTTCGCGATGTTTCAGCAGAGCTTTCTCTGCCACTTCTTTGTTAACAAACTGTACGTAAGCCTCCCCTGAACTCCGCCCTGAGTAGTCAGTCAGTAGAGTTATCCCATTCGGTACTATCTCCAACCCTACCCAAATAACCCAATCAACCCTTGAAATCAACAACAACACACGAAAAAAATTAAAGGAGAGAGAGTGAAGTGAGAGAAAAAAATTAAATTTTCTCGCGACTTGTTTGTTCGTTTTAACCCAAAAAACCAAGACAAACGTACCGGTAAAAAACTGCGCAATCTCCTCCTTGGAGCACCCGAACGGCAGCCCCCTTAACCTCACACAGCCGTCATCGTTGACCCCATACGTCGGCCCCGACCTTTTAATCACCCAATCCATCTCCGCCTTATTCACCTTAAAAACTGCACAAGACAATAAAACACACACACCACAGCCCCCACAAACCCACCCTCAATGTACCTACTCCCTATGTGCTCCCGGTCTTTCCTCAACGCCGAATTCAAATCGTCCTCACCCTCAAATTCGACAAAAGCCTCACCACTGGGGCGCCCCTCACGTGAGGAAGTCATGTGAATACCAAGTTTACCATTAAACACTTTGCAATTCTTGAAAAACTTGAGGATATCATCGGTGGTTGCCGACCATGGCAAACCGCGCAATTTCACTATGTAACCCTCCTCGTGCTCACTCAAAGACATGACCTGCAGATAACACACCCAAAAATGCAAAATCAAACGCACTTTTAGTCAATTCACAACAATTAAACGCAATTACAAAATCGCCAAAAATGATGCACACAAAATGGCGAAAACAACAAGGGCCGCCAACCGCACAAATCGACACACACTTTTCACCAAATAATCGCCACAAAATGCTGACCTGAAAATAATAAACTCTTGTAATCGCTTAAATTGCACAACGAGACGCATAAAAACACACAAAATTGATAATCAAACGTAAGATTTAAAAACGGCAGTGGGTTGGCACGCCTGGCGTTATGTCATACTTGTCATTTGATTGAGTACACAATAATTGTAAAAAACGCTCAAACACGATTAATTATCATTTTTGTGGTGTGTGGCGGCACTAGACGATGATTTTGAGTAAATTGCGCCCGCTTTTGGGGCTAAAACGTCCAGGTGAGCCAACAAGGTCAACAAGGGGGCTATTACATAACTACGGCTTTTGTAGCGTTGTGGCGCCCCATGTCCGACCACCGGGTGTTTGCGATCCAACCCTCCCGTTGGCAATGGACCAAATTCAAAGACTTGTTCCATTTTTACATAATGTTGGGGGTTATACCGTTGGGGCTGATCACCGCCTATGCTAACGTTTTTATCGGTCCGGCCACTCTTAGTGAAATACCAGAGGGCTACACGCCGAAATATTGGGAGTATTACAAGGTGACAAGTTTGAGGTTAGGTTAGGGTAAAGTGAGGTTATGTCAATTGTTATAGAGCCCCATTACTCGGTTTTTTGCACGTTATATTATGGCGAGTCCGCAACAAGACTATGAGAAGTACTTGTGCTACTTGTTTATGGAGAATGAGAAGCGCCAATTACGCATGTTGGAGAATCAGATTAAGCAAAAAATTGCCGAACGTAGGGATTATCAGGCTTATTATTACCGTCCGGTTATGGCGAAATATCACAGGGTTCAGCGCGAAGCGTCCGATTATTTAGAAACAATCAGGGGCGAATAACAATGTAATAATAAATTGTAGTAGTCTGTGACACGTTGCTAAGGTTAGTCAATAAACAAACAAATAAACAACAAACTTAACTTTGTAAAATTGTGCAAAAACCAAAAAAATACGTGTAGTGTTAAGCTGAAATGACTTCCCGTCAAGGAATCCTCTTTCCTTTAACGTCTCTGTACGTTGGTGACTTGCACCCGGACGTGACCGAAGCCCTACTTTACGAGAAGTTTTCCCCAGCTGGTCAGATCCTGTCTTTGAGGGTTTGTCGCGATTCAAGAACCAAACAAAGCCTGGGCTATGCCTACGTGAACTTCAGTCAAACGCTTGAAGCTGAACGTGTCCTGGACACGATGAATTTCGACCTTTTGAAGGGGAAACCCATCAGGATCATGTGGAGTCAAAGGGACCCTTCATTACGCAAGTCGGGCATTGGCAACGTATTCATTAAAAATCTGGACAAAAGCATCGACAATAAAGCAATGTACGACACATTTTCGGCTTTTGGAAACATACTTTCGTGTAAAGTTGCCATTGACGATGATGGTGTTTCAAAGGGTTATGGGTTCGTGCATTTCGAGAGTGTCGAAGCTGCGAATAAAGCGATCGAAAAAGTCAACGGTATGCTTTTGAACGGTAAAAAAGTCTACGTGGGGAAGTTTATACCGCGAGCCGAACGTGAGAAAGAAATTGGCGAAAAATCAAAGAAATATACCAACGTTTACGTGAAAAATTTTGGCCGAAATCTAACACAGGAGCAGCTTTATGACTTGTTTAAAAACTACGGTACTATTACATCATGCGTGGTCATGGCCAACCCAGACGGGACGTCTAAAGGTTTCGGTTTCATCGCATTTGAAGACTCGGAAAGTGCCGAAAAAGCCGTCACCGAAATGAACAATTACGAATTGAACGGCACAAATTTATACGTCGGACGGGCGCAGAAAAAATCCGAACGAATCAAAGAATTGAAAAAATGCTACGAACAAATGAAACTTGAGCGTTATAACCGCATACAGGGGGCCAATGTCTACGTTAAAAACCTTGATGATTCGTTCGATAATGAGCGTTTACGTAAGGAATTCTCCCAGTTTGGGGCGATTACATCAGCGAAGGTCATGACTGAAGGTGGGCGGAGCAAAGGGTTTGGGTTTGTTTGTTTCACAACGCCTGAGGAGGCATCCAAGGCTATTGCAGAGATGGACGGACGTATGATTGGTTCGAAGCCGATTTACGTGGCGCTTGCGCAACGCTATGAGGATCGAAGGGCGTATTTAAGTGCGCAATGTATGCAAAGGATTCGGCATCAGACGATGTCGCCGCCTTTGACCACGCCCCAATTTCTTATCCCCACCCTTCCAAGGTTTTACAATCATATGGCGCAGATCAGGCCGACGCCGCGTTGGACGGCACAAGTGCCACGTTTGAATGGGACTTATAATATGCCCCTCCTACCGGCAACGCCCTATAGATCGACGTCACGCCCACAAGTTCAGATTAATCGAAGTGCGAGACCAATTACGGGGCAACAAGTGCCCATTGCAAGGCCGAATAGTAAGTATACGGCCAGTGCGCCCCCACGGGGGGTTAGTGTGTCGGTGGGGAATGGGGGCGATCCGGGAGCGGATGATAAGAGAATGTTGGGGGAGAGGATGTATCGGGTGATTGAGAAGACGTATCCCGAAATTGCCGGGAAAATTACTGGAATGTTGCTGGAGATTGATATAAGCGAGTTGAAGGCGTTGGTTAATAATGAAGGTTCGTTGAAGGCGAAAGTGGAGGAGGCGGTCGCTGTGTTGCAAGCGCATAATAAGGGGTTGACGGTGCAGGATTAATTTAAGTTGTTGCGATTTATTTAATTTATGTATTAAATGTTGATTTTTCCATTAATTTGGTTTGATTCACAAAGTCGGTAACGGAGAATCCTGTTGTGTAACGTGACGTAAATTGCAATTTTGAGACTTTTTAACGCTGGAAAGCGCTCCAATTTAATCATTTTTCACGTATTTGAATCTTTGTTTCTTAATTATGTGACTAGTCGTCCGGAAATTACGAAAAATTGTGACATAACCTCAAAAAAATTGGCAATGAAAGTAAACGTAATCAAATGTGTTAATATTGTCCCAAATTGTACGAAATCGGTCATAAAACGTAAATATTGCTTGTACTTACGCAAATGGGCCAAATAAAACACACAAAACACGAAACTGAATAATTTAAAATAAAATTACCGGTAAGTAGGAAACCTGTAATGGGTACTAACCTCAATCATGACTGGTCCAAAAATGAAAAATTTGCATACAATAAATAATTTAATTAAAAATAACGTAATCAGTCACTAGAATATTTTTTTCGTCCTCATTGGAAGCAACGACTCCTTTGCATAATTGAAAAAAGTGAGCAAACCGTACTTTCGTTTTTTGGAGAAATAATTAGAAACGACGTCACTATCTGAAAATTTCACGCTTTACCGTCAGTTTCACGTGTGTTAGTTAGTTACCTTTCTGTTCACTTATCGTAGGCAAAACACTGTCATTTGCTGATAAAGATACGAATAGTGCAAACGGGACTAGCCATAACCACAAGACAAAATACGCCATGACCTTGAAAAAATAATTAAAACTTTAGACCGTTGGTTTTGATTTTACCTCTGAAAATACGTAATGTACGACGGCAAAATACGTAAATGCGAAGTAATGGTTCAAAAGTAGCAAAATCACGGCGGAAATGAATTCCGGTGAAGTGAGAGCCACGCAAGGGAAGTGCCGCAAAATGCAGAAATGGGCCAGTTGTGCCAAAACCCCACACACGATCATGTACGTGGGGAATCCCTCAAATAGCCACAAACACACGTAAAGCACGGTTACCACCTGAAATTTGTCCCTAATTTTTGGGGGGCGATTTAAATGGACTTACCGTATTCGCCCACCAGATGCATTTTTTCGCGATTGTTGAGTACTCCTCGACTAGTTCGGCTAAATAATAAAGACCTGCAGCTGTGGTGAGAAGTGAGGTTAAGTACGAGCAGGGTACGAAATACTCACCGATAGCGATCGTTATGAAAACTAATTGTACTATTATTGCTAAATAACTGATATATGCTAAAAACCACATCGTTTCGGCGCTATTTGTTCGATTTACATGATTTTACGAGGAATTTCTGTCGGTTTAGTGACATCAGTATTGCCACCAACATGTAAGAAAAATTACTAGTCTCTTTTGAATTAGTTTATTTTCGATAAAATTCGTTCAAAACAGCAAAATGGTGATAAATCGTCGGAGGCAAGTCTGGTGAATGTACCCGTCGTGCAACGTCCGCATTTAACCCACACAAAGTATTATAAAAAATCCGTTCTTCCTTCTTAATCCAGGGTCTGCGTTCGTCTTGAATCTGATACGGACTTACGTGAATTCTCACTTGAATTCCTACAACCCCAAGTTGGCAAAAATCCCCAAAAGCGTAAAAACGCACCAAATTTCGCCAAAGTCTCCAACACCGGCTTGGAGGTGATCCATGTGTTTTTCCCCCCACTGTGTCCCCCATCCAACCAAAACATAGTCTTGATTCTATCCACAAATTGTGTCTTTTCTTGCAACGTGTGAAACTCGTAAAGGAATTGGTTCAAAACGACGCAACCTTTACTAAAACCCACTAGAACCAAATCGAGGTCATTTAAATTGTCCTCAGGCAATTTTTGCAAATTTTCAATCAACTTTTCAAGATGGTCAATGGCGTGATGCATTGCTGTGTGTTGGGGAACCCCACAGTTGGCACAAGGGACGAAGTTTTCGAAACAACTGAACGTCTTATACTCCATCCTGACAAAAGAGTCGTCACAAATAAATGCCAAAAATCGGGGATTTACCACCTCGAAGGTCGAATTAAAATCAAGTGTGAGGTGGGGAATGCATTTTGTAGGATTTGACTTGTGTTATCTAGACTCCAATCGAGGTAGTTTTTATTGTCTCGATGGCTTTCCATATTTTCGACAAAATCCTGCAATTGGTGTTTTCTTTTTTTTGATTTTTTTCAAAAGGTGGCAGACCTGAATATCGCCTCCAAAGTAAATCACGACGGTTTTGCTCCCATTTTGAAGCGGTCGAGTGTAAATGACGTCGTTTGTTCTATTTTCGTATCCATTCACTCTGAGATATCTCATACTCGCACAACTGGAATTGAGCCAACAATCTAAACGTAAAACTCTATTTTGACAAAATTACAAAAAAAATAACACTAAAAACACTAAAACTGGTCTTTATATCTGTACTTTCGACACCACTCCTCAATCCTGACTCTCGTATCCTCCAAACATTGTCGAAAATCCTCCCTAAACTCCTCAACCTTCACCCTCACTTCCTCCCTCATTAAATTGAAACACATGGCCACTAACCCCATCCCCACCAAAATATAGATAAAATTAATCACAAGTTTTGATTCGTTCCCGTTTTGTGAGGCAGTCCCAGGCACAAAATCCCCTAAACCCAATTTACAAAGACTAGTAACGCAAAAATAGGCACTATCCAAGTACGTCCAATGTTCCCATTCGGCAAACATGATAGCCCCCGTGAGAATATAGCCCCCCATGACCCAAAGACACGCCGTAGTGGGGACCACAATCCTCTTATGCACTTGCTTCTCCCCTCGTTTCGTACTACATTCATACAACTTCGTATAAACCCACTTGAAGCACCCAGCCAGGATTTCCCCCACGTTGAGGAAATATAGCACAAATAGGGGAATCCCAAACACGGCGTAAACCACTGTTGCGAATTTCCCCCAACCGGTGCGCGGCACTAAATTCCCGTACCCGATCATTGTAATGACACTTAAGGCGAACATTAAGGCGGCTGGGAACGTCCACATTTTGCCCCCGTCGTGTCCATTGTACCCCTTTTTAATCACAAGAACCATTTCGTTTTGAAAACTTTTCAACTTCTCGTTTGTGTCAATGAAAAATTCAGTTTGGTTAAAAACGTTAGTTTTGCGCGCCACTAACCACAACAAACGTGTGTAATTCCCCCGAATTGAAGCGACTCGAGTGACGGAAGTGTCGTTAAACGTCGACTCGAGTCGGCTGAAACCGACCGCCCCGATTAGAGTGTAACACACAACAAGGGCCCCAACGCCCACTTGCGAGCACATAAATGCGATAAATTTGCGAAAATAGTCTTTGATTTTTTCGCGAGGATCAGTCTCGGGTGTGTAACGACGACGAGGCATGGTGGAAGACTGACTAAAGGGGCTAAAAATAGCCTCAAAATGTCTCACATTTGTTATGCAACCAGTTATACACGCGTTTAGACTTACCTGCTCTTGTGGGGCACTGAGGGGTCAATAATCGACAAGAACCGGTTCTAAAGCCCTTTGAGTGGGTGATTATGCGAAAAAACATAAGTTTTGGGATATTTGCGTTTGTTAACCTCTAATGGTAACTCAGTGTTGCCAACCACAATAACTAAAGATTCCAAGTTTAAATTTAATTCTTTGAAAAAAAAATCTCACCAATGTTCAAAGGTTTTTGCTTTTAATTCCCTCATTTTTGATTTAACTCTATTAGTAAAAAGGAGTAATTTGGTAGGAAAATTCTCTTGGGTATTTTGTTATAAATTACCAAATTTAATGTCATCTCGTTGCCCAGCAACTGACAGGACGAAACGGGTACTAGACGCAATTGACCGATAAAATATTGTTTATTCACGACAAATTATGGGTAAACCCTTACAGTGTGACTAACATTACAAAAAAAATCTCGTTTTTTGTACAGAATCAACCCACATTCAAAACTGAACGTTGTCATTAAAAAAAGCATGTAAATTACATAATGTTTTAGTAATTGAATACATAATGAGAGAAGAAAAAGTAGTGTTTAATTCTTAGCGACGATCTCTGGAATCTGATCGGCTGCGTCTATCCCTGCTGCGTGACCTTGACCTCGGCGAGCGCGACCGTCTGGGTGACCTCGACCTATAAATACAACAATTTTCACTTGAACCACCAAAAACCGCAAAATAAAAATAAAATTCCCCTAAAAAAAACGTAACGAAAACAAACGAAAATCTATCAACATCTTACGATGGGAATTATTATTTTTTGAATGAAACCAGGCACAAACATCTCTAATGACATACATTGAATATAGCGGGTGTTTCGAAAATGATTGCCTGCCTGAAAATTGATACATTACCGTGGCCGCCAATCATTTTGCGAGCGACACTCCGTATATTGTATCATAATTGATATGTAATTAAAATCCCACCAATTAGAATGAAGAAAGGAGGAGAATTTAAAGTTGGTTGTAGTTGACATGTCGTTGATTTTTGGTTGGCTATCAATTTTTGTTCAACCACGTGAGACGCGTTGGTTGGTTTTTTTTAACACACTGATTAGCTGGTGAAGTAGCACCACTGATGGTGGATGTAGCTTAGCTGTTGTTGGGTGTGTCGATGTAAGATGAGATGTGTGGCCGGGGAGGGGGTGGGTCTCAGTCGGAGGGAGAAAACAACAGCAGTGGCGCTGCCCTGCAACGTGCGCCAAACCACTTTAACTGCTGCCGACGAACGCGAGATTTTTTCTTCATGCATCATTAACTCAACGAGGGGAAATACCTTACCAAGTCCTACAGGAAACCCCCCATCCAACTCCACGTGAAGAAAGAAAAAAGTTCCCTGCCTTACCGACTCATTACAGGCAACTGTAATCCCATCTATATCAACTCCAGTGGACCAACAGCTTACCTTACTTTGGGCTCTCTACTGCTACAAAAAAAAACCGTTTAAATAAGAGCGCCCCCTTGAGTTAATGACACATTTTGATCAAAATCTTGAACTAAAAACCTGCTCGCTACCGTGTGCCCCTTGTTACAAACCTGGAGTATCTCATGGGGCCACGTCGGCCTCCGCCCCTCCTTGACCTTCCATTGGACATTTCAACCCGAACGCGTGTCCCACAACAACGCCTAAATAATAAAAACATTAAACCGCATAATGGATTAATAATAAAGACTTACGTTCCATCGAGGCCTCGCACAGCATCCTCTGCATCGCGAGGATCCTCAAATTCGACGAATGCAAATCCTGGGGGGTTCCTAGCAACCCAAACGTTCCTCAAAGGCCCATATTTACTAAAAGCGCTCTCGATTTCGTGTTTACTCGCCGATGAGCCTAAATTACCGACGTAGACCTTGCACGATAAATCCCATTCGCGATAACGAGACATGTTTGTAGAAGTTGCGAAGAAAAACGGGTTTTTGGGTGAAAGTACGCCCCTGGTAAAAATTTGTGTTTCTCGCGCGAATTTTAACACAGTTTGGACACTTACCGTGAAAAGTGCACGAAACGAGTGAAATTGACACGATTTAGACTTAATTTTACGGTAAAAAACTGAGATAAAATAAACGTGGACAACAACGCAAAAGCGTCTTATTTTTACAAAATGGCGGCGGTGTACGCATGCGCATGGGACAAAACTCAAGGCGCCAAATTCAAAATCCAATCAATAAAAATAATTTATTAGTAATAAAGCGATACAAAATGTAATTGTTACAATCACACGTCGACTGGGGCGTTTGAAACCTCGGCTAAATCCTGTTTTGCTTTCAATTTCTCGCGAATTAACTCGGCCATGGCCTTTTGTGTCCGTTTGGCCAACTTTTCGAGTTTCTTCTCAACGTCACGTTTCAAATCCCAATCGGGTTGTCTCGGTGCAAGTGACGAGATGTCCAATTGATCAATAACCATCTCACCTTTAGCCAAATCGAGCAAATCCTTGACTTCGTTCCTCACATCAATTGATTCACGTTTTTTGACTAAATGCTCGTTCAAATTCTTGTCTTGCGGCCTATAACTGCGAAATTTCGGTCTGAAAACACAAATAAGCACAAGAAAGACCGTCTTTGAGACTGTTTTACGTTGGTAGAGTTTGTGTGGCGTCTTGGTCACCTTTTGCATCGTTGGGCTTGTCTTCACGTTTGCGTTTGAGTGATTTCAAGCGTTCTTGTCTTTTGCGTGCTTGTTCCTCCAAACTGTTCACTTCTTCGCTCATTTTTTCGATTTTTGAGATCGTCATAACCTGAGTTTTTTGGGGATTTTGGTATTGCGGTTGGTGCGACTTTGGTGATTAAATGGCGGTGTTGTGTCAAGAAGTAATTGGGAAAAAAATTGTGATTTTTGGATAATTCAACGATTTTTGTGATACAAACGGCAAAATGATGGACAGCAAGGGTGGGAACAGCGACGAAGGTGATTTGTTTCGGTATTTTCCCTTTGTGGCAAATGAGAATTTTCTTCTAGAGTATGCGTCCAAATCCAAGCAAAGTAACGTATTGCCACTTTGGGGCAACGAACGAACTATGAATTTGAATCCCTTGATTTTGACAAACATACAAAGTTCGCATTATTTCAAAGGTAAGTGAGTTGTAATCTAGTTGTTGCTTGTCAAATGTCATAACCTTAACCTTACTTTTGGCGCCCCCTTAGTCAATCTTTACGAATTGAAGACATACCACGAGGTCGTTGATGAAATCTACTACAAAGTGAATCATTTGGAGCCCTGGGAAAAGGGGTCACGTCGAACTTCGGGTCAAACGGGTATGTGCGGGGGTGTGAGAGGCGTGGGGGCTGGGGGCATTGTCTCCACCGCCTACTGTCTCCTCTACAAACTATTTACGTTGAAACTGACCCGGAAACAACTAAACGGCCTCATAAACCACTGCGATTCGCCCTATATTAGAGCGTTAGGTTTCATGTACATTAGATACACTTTGCCCCCTAAAGATCTCTTGGAATGGTACGAAGATTACTTAGAAGATGAAGAGGTGCGTAGGAACAGGTAGAGTGCCATCTATCGTCGTTAAACTGCGTGATTGGTTTCACTCTTGTCAGAGATTTTTTTATGTTAATTTTACAGGAATTGGATGTTAAGGCAGGAGGGGGGCAAATGATGACCATTGGGACAATGTTGAGGCAATGGTTGGTCAAATTGGAGTGGTTTTCCACGCTTTTCCCACGAATTCCGGTGCCTATACAGCAGAAAATACAAAAACATTTGGAAGTAATTAATTATTGGAGGGGGAAAAAACTAGGGATTTTTATTACTATTTTTTTTAGGTTAGATTCCCTCCATATGCCATCAAAGCAGCCGCTGCTGCTGCTGCTGCCGCAGCAGCAGCGGTTGCCACAGCAACAACCAATGAGAGACCAAGAAACCCGGAGAGGGAACGTAATGATTGGTCGCGTGACAGAGACAGACATAGCGTTAGAGAAGATATAAGAAGGGATTTCTTACGGGATAATGAGAGAGAACGAAGGGATAGAAGAGACAGATACAGGGATGACCGACGACATGAAAAGAAAGTCAGAGAGAGAAGTCGGGAACGCGACAGAGAAAGAGATAGGAGTCCCCATAGGGGAGATAGAGACAGGGAATACAGCAAATACCGAAAAGGACACCATAGATAAATTTGTTTCACTTTTCTCACGTTAGAATTACACTTAAGTACACTTTACAGAATTTATTTTTTGTTTTGAGTTTTTTAATAAAGTCTTTTTTCCTAATACTGAATTTTGATTTTCCCGCCGTTTACCACCCGAGGGAAGAAAATACGTTCTTTCCTTTTTCTCTGAGATTTTTCACTTGGTGATTGTTGCTTGGTGTGGTTGGCAATGCAATTATACGAATCAAAGTTGCTTTGTCACATTTTCGAAACAAATCGTTTCTTTTCGTGTCCATCAAGAGTCTAAAGTCTTTAAATTTTGATTGTTGTATTTTTATAAACGTGTGAACGCGTTGGAGTAATAATGTTGGGGACAGTTGGTGGTATTGGACGTTTGTGTTTGTGTTCGCAGCGCCCTCTGTTCTTCCTCCAAGTGTCATCGTGTGAAAATGTCGTTAATTTTGAACGTAATCGTAAAAAATTTCGTTTAAATTGAATAAAGCGTGTCGTTTTGGTCGTTTGTCGTGCTTGTGCACACATTTCGTGTGCCTTTAGTGTGATTTTCATCGCGTAAAGTGCGTCGGATTCGTGCAGATCCGTTTGGCGCGCTTTGACCAAACAAGAGTCGTTTTAATGGCCGCAAAAGCACTACTCAATTTGGATGGACGTTGAGGGGCTGTGGGCAGGGGGCGCATGTCTGTGATGGCGAAGAGCCGCAAGGCGGAGCCCGACTCCACCACCAAGGAGGCCGATTTCGGGCCCGGCCAAGACGTGCTGCTCAAGCAAAAGGACGGCAGGTACTATCTGGGAACGGTGGTCGAAGTGGATGGGGCCAGGGAACGTTGTCTTGTCAAATTTGGGGATAATACAGACAGCTGGTCGAGTTTCAAGGATTTGACCAAGTTGAGTCAACCGCAACAGGAGGATCTGTTGTGTGTCGTTTGCAAGAAATCCACGCCCAAAAACAACACCGAAATCACGGTCTGTGATAAATGCGGCAGGGGGTACCATCGCAAGTGTCATCAGCCCGAAATTCCCAACGAATGCCAAAAAGAAGGTAAAGGGGCCCCCTTGTCAAACTTTGACAGGTGACAGATTGACGGTTACCTACTATGTTTTTTGTTTTAATTGCAATTTGTTGAAAGAAATAACGGTAACATCTGTGTGAATAATTAATTACAACAATTCGTTATGGTTTTTGATTTTTTTGTGTCCTTTTTTTGTACAATGATGCCAACCCGAAGCAAACAATTTTGTTGATTCATCAGTAGTTGACATTTCTTGGATAAAATCCCACATTACATATCAGATAAAGTCGTCTTAATTACATTTTTATCGCCACAACTGTTAAATAGTTTGCAATTTCATGATTCACAATGTTTGCCTAAGAAATGTACAGGGAATCTTCGAAACTAAAGAGGTTTACCAGATAAACGAGTGTCACATTTTCAAGTTCGTTTTTTGGGAAAATAATTTTGGTCAAAACTGCATTCCGATATCGTCTTTTGTTTTCGAATTATAATGACACATCGTTTTTTTTATGTAATTAAAATCTGCTACGATCATTTGAAAATAACTTAAGCTGTAGCTTATTTTATAATTTCACATTTTTTACTTTAATAACCGTTCTCAAAATTTCTAGATTATTCACACCTTTTATGTGAAATAATTTTTCCATGGCCAACTACTTTCAAATTCTATTTTAAATATATTTTTTATTAAACTGTATTTATATTTTCAGTTCAGAAAAAATAAGCTTTTCGAAAATTTCATAACCAACTATGATTTCTATTAAAAAAAAATAGAACTTTATCTTATTACAGCTAAACGAATGGTTAAAAAAATGCTGATAATATTATTAAATTCTGTGTAAAAAAGTGTCTGTTTCAATTGTGTATCTTTTATAATAAGAATATGAATTTTTTAAGATTTCGCTAAAATGTATGTCACTCGTTTGTCTCTAAACCCTGTTACACATGACTGAAAAAAATTGATGATTTTGAAAGTAATTCACGACTGTTGCGCACTCTGGTGGTCAATTCGGAAATTTCTTTTGTGCGTTTTAGCGGTAAATTTAAATGTGACATTTCAAAAAAGTATAACTGTTGGTTTTGTTTCAAGATTCAGTATGGATGTGTAAAAGATGTACAAGCAGCGAACCACATAGACTGAAAAAAACTGATTCAAAGCATCTGAAGCGAGAATCTCGAAATGCGGCTTCGTCGAGTAGTGATAGTCGTTTTATTGCTCCAATTACAAAAGTATTACCTTACGATGTGAGTTGGTTATTTTGTTTGTCTGATTGAATGTTTTTAAATTTTGTTTAAAAATTCCAGTTAAATTCGCTTACATGGGATACATATCATCGAGTAAACGACGAACACATTTATTGTTATTGTGGAGAAAACGGCGAATGGTACAAACAAATGTTACAATGTGCTAGGTGTAAGCAATGGTTTCACGAAAGGTGTTTGGACTGCCTTCAATATCCGTTATATTGTGGCGACAGGTAGTTTAAAAAAATCGTTGTATTTCTAGCGTTTCATTGTAAATTTTTCAAGGTTTTATGTGTTTATTTGTTCGATTTGTAATCATGGTAAAGAGTTTTTGAGACGTTTGGAAATGAAATGGGTTGATCTTGTCCATTTGATGCTTTTTAATCTCACAGCTTACAATAGCAAAAAATATTACGATTTGGACACAACTGTCATTCCATATATTAATGACAATTGGCATGCCTTACAGCTACCACCAAAGGTGCGTCACAATCAATCTCCTAAACTTGCAATTTTTCTAACTAGGTTTTTCCCCCACTTTCGAATAGATCGTTTCAGTGAGTAAATCCGAACGTCGTGACAACATCCTTTCAGTTCTCACAAACAATCGAAATCGTTTCAAATGCGGTCGTGAAATTAAAAAACGCACCACAATATGGGGCTTACGTGTACGTTTACCCCCACCCGCCCCCACCGTAACACTAAATTTCAGTGGGTGTGTCTCGGAGGAGGAGCTTCGTGAGATATGGCAAGGTAATCGCCGCCTACAATTCCTCCCATTTGCTGAGGGTGGGGGCGTGGTCGTACCGTGTGATAATCACATGCGTGGTCTTATGATGGGCGTGTCCTATCAACAAAATGGTAGTCGTTCTGAAACCGATTCGCCTTGTCCCAGTCCCGAAAGGGAGGAGCCATTGCATTTATTGGCCGGTTGTGCGAAAAAAACCGTCCCATTTTCGAATATTACGGGTCAAAGGCGTGGCAAACGACGTAATACGACGACCAATGACGAAACAGAACGCTATTTAACACGTTTAAGTTTGGATAGTAGTAAGAATTACAAAAGTGAATCACTGCCATTGACTCCGCCTACTTCCGTTTCGGCACCGCCTACACCGCCCGCCTCCGGTTCGAATTCACTTCTATCGGATGATTTTTCCGAACCGTTGTTGAAAAAAGGCGGCGGTGGTGAATCATCAGGTGATGAAACATCATCGAAAAGTACACTTGATTTAATAATACCGCCACCGAAAGATTTCGAAGGTAAAAATAATCCATTTTTGGCGTTACTAAGGGGCGGAGATGAGCCGAAAAAAAGGCGGAGCAAAGATTCGATTACTTTACCTCTACCTTTAACGGCTGTGATACCAGGCAAACCATTAATGCGACCGAAAAAACGACAATTGAGCGAAAAAGATATTTTTATTGGACCAAATGGTGAAGTTAAGAGGCGGAGATTAAGGCGGAGCCGATTTGAGAAAACAGCCAGTAAAACAGCAACGGTTCTGCCGGTCAGAACCGATTCAAAGGAGTGGGGACAAAGGGGGGCGGAGTTTGCATTAAATGGGCGGAGGTTAGTATCTGTGTTATACCTAGCAATGTGGTTATGTTTCGGTGGTTTAGGTTGCGACAGCGGCCCGAGAAGGCGGTGCCAGAGAAGGAAAAGGCGGGGCCAACAACAACCACAACCACAACAAAACCGAGTCCAGTGAAACAAGAGCCTGAAATAAACATGGATGATTTGAAAAGTTCAGTGAATATTTATTTTGGGGCGGCCAATCGGATCGCAGCAGGCGAGAGATTTGCGGTGAAGGCAAAAAGGGTGGGGCCGAGTGGAAAACTGGAGTTTTTGATCGAGTGGGAGGGGCCTGGCAACGGAATGACATGATTGATGACCAATCAAATTGTGTTCATGTGACCATTAAGAGGCGGTGCTTTGTAAATAAAATTGTAGTTGAATGTGTGTGTTGATGGTCACAGATTATTATTATTTTTTTGGACAGTTCCTTGCACGCGAACTAGTTGGACTACATCATATTACTTGAAAACTTCCGATTTGCCAAAGAGGCCGATGTTGTTTTTTCGCTAATCAAATAACTGCCAATGTTGAGTCACTGCCAATTGTTTTTTTTTAATTTTGTGTGTGTTAAACATGAGTGTAATCCAACTAAAGTTGTGATATAAAACGAGAAAAAGTTAGGGAATTTTTTATTTGGAATTGTAATAAATGGCCTTGACATTTCTATACAGGTGCATTCAGTAATTATTAGTTGGGACATTAAGTTTGTCACCCCCCCTTTATATTTTTTGTCTTTTTATTTCTATCTTAAGTATGTAGTTAATGAGACTGAAATTATTTTTACTAGTTTTTATTCACACTTTTGACGTTTGTGAAACGTCATTTTCAGTCAAAATTTGTATTTTTATTAACAATTATTGTTAAATAAAGCAACTTGTATTATATTTTGGGGTTTTATTTTTTGAGTTGGCAACCCGAAAATCACCAATTATTCAAACTCACAGTTTGATCAATAAATAAAATTACTCCGTGTTTTATTTAAAATGAAGACGAATCACGATGATTTAACCCCAGCCGAGATCAACAAACAAATGTTGGAGATAAAGAAAAAGATCCAACTTTCCGGTAAGTTGAAAAAAGCGCAATTCCGCGTAAAAGCAAATTGATTAGAGGGTCAAAGAAAGGCAGCATTTGAAGACTGTGAAGCTGAACGAAAATCAAACATTGACGAGATTCACAAGCTCAAAAACGAGATCAGAGAATTGGTGAAAGAATTGAAGGAAAAAACTCAATCAACTGCTGCTCTCATCAAAACGTGCAAGAAACTAGAATCGCTACTTGGACCAATCGACGACAAAAGCACGTCCACAATCGAACAATTGCTAGATTTGCAAATTATCGACAAATCCAAATGTTTAAACTTAATCAATTACAAAATTAAAAAACGCCAGAAATTACTAACACAATTAGGCGAAGAATTCCAGTTGTTACAATCGGAGAAATCCCTTAAACAAGTCGTTGAAAAAGTCGATAAACCGGCGAAAAAAGCCACATGTGAGCTACAAAATAGTATACACGCTGTTGAAGTGCAGTTGAGGGAAGCAAATCACATTTCAGCCCGTTACAAAGATGTGAAAAAGTCACTTTTACGCGATTCTGCGCGCTTTGAGAGCAACATTAAACGAATTGAGGAAGAATTACAGTTGCAAAATAACGATATTAACGAACTGCAACAAGTAATGAACGAAGCAACAAAGAAGAGGAGCACAGCACGTGGACACCTTCTTCGAGAGGAGAAAATCGCAATGACAAGTGCACATTCAAGGGAGAAACAAACTGTTGAGGGCCAACGTTTGGTAACGAGAAGAAAACAAGAGTTAGAATTGTTGGAAAAACGCATTTTTCAAGTCGCTAAAGTTGCAAGAGTTGAGGAAATAATTGAGGAGGAAAATGAGACTGTGCTCACAACTTTACCCCCAGAGGAGGCTTTAACTCGGGCCTTTGAGGTTTTGAAGAAAGCAACAGGGGTCACAAACACGGAGGAGGTGTTACAGAAATTTAATATGCAAAAAGACACTTTAGAACGCCTCATTTTGCTACGAAAAAAATCAGAAAGTGAGAAAAAACAACTCGAGAAAAATTTGGACGATTTAAACACGAAATTGGAATATTTCAAGTACGCTGAAGTGAAGGAAACTGAACGCAAGTCGCTTAAAATGGAACAAATGCTAAACCAAATTGACGAAATCAAGAACAAATCACTCAAGACCAACAGTTTGAAACTAGTGAAGGACAAAACGATTCAAACTATTCTACGATCAGTTCAAGAGTTACAAGCTTGTGTTAACCCGATTTCCATGCCAAAAAGTAACGTTTTAGCCACTCTGGACTGTATTAAGTCTGACTTGGCGAAAATTCGAATTGAAAATGAAGAAAACGTAGTTTTTGGCACAGTTGTATATCATTTCTTCTAATCACTTTATTTATTTAGGTCGCTAAACCCGAAGACATTGAAGAAAAGTGGTTGCCGGGACCGTACAGTGGTCTAGTACGTAGAACTCCAATACCCCAACCCGGGACTTCCCCGGCTCCTCCTCCACCTCCCACGGGATCTGAAGACGAGGAGGAAGTCCCGTCCAGGACTTACTTGAAACGTCAAGCCCAATTAGTCGTCGATGCGAAATCACGGCGCAAAAATATCCGAATTCCGGCAAAAAAATAAAGGAAATAAAGCAACTTATATAATTTTTATATTGGCAATCCTAAAATTACTAGCTTCTTTTGGTGGGAACTATGAATGACTAAAAAAATTTATTTATTTCTGGACTATTGGTGACTGAGCTCACAGATTTGGAGAATTTTATCTTTAGGAGCGTGTCAACAACCAGTAATAAATTTGCAAATAACCATGTGAAGATTTTCCGCTGAAAATAACAGTTAGAAGCAATTACGACACAAATTTACATAACTTGAAGTTATAAACCGGACACAATAAACAATAAAAATATACGCGGCGCGAAATTTGAATTTTTTGTTTGACGTGATTGGTTATTGGTACAAAAAACCATGGTTACCGACTTGTATCATTTCTCCCCAAATTATTTATTTTGGTAAAACCCCGAGTGAAACGTGGCTAAAGAGTGTAACCAGAAGCTATCTAATCGTAGTTTTGATTTTTCTTTCGTTCGGTAAACGAGATAAGTGCAAATCTGAATCTTGAATCCGTCATTGGTCGGGGGAAGAACCACCGACATTCCAACATGTTGCTGTGAAAAGTAGTACCGAAGAAATTTTCTCACGCACTTAACTCCCGTCTTTGGCATTTTCGCGCAATAAATTGCGCACCAATCGTTTCAGTGTGTGTAAATTTATCAGTGTTGTGTTTTTTACGCTGGGCTTTGCACATTTTCGGATGAGTTTGTCGAGATAAATTGGCGTAGGAATACAAGAATCATCCGGTGGCCATCTTGGCGCGTCTCAAACAAAGCCCCCTCTCAGAACGGAGTGTGCTGTGGTCGGTCGTGTATTGTGCTTATTTCAATCGTTGAAAAACCGCAAATTTTCAATGAAAAACACTGAAAAAGTGGCCGAAAGCACGCGGAGAATGTGTCTAACGTAGTGGCGCGTGTGTGGAGTGTGTGCCCCATGAGGGAATTTACACGAAAATGTGGATTACTAACTGGAAGGATTATGATTTACGGATTATAGTGTCTTCCTTGATTTTCCTGGCCTTAGCGAATGTAGCAACAGGTGAGGACCACTTGTAACAGCCCCAAAACACTAGTTTCACACAGACTAAGACGGCTGTGAAATCAAAATTTTTGACGTTTTGAGTGAGAGCAAAATGGCGCCGCCGGATGAATTTTATCCCAATTATTGCATTGCTGGACCATAATTAGGCGAATATAAAACACACTTCCGGCATGAAATGTAAACAAAACACGAGTTTCTCAAGTGCCACTTGATACACACGTAAACAAGTCAAGTGACGGAAAATCGTAATTGATTATGTGCGAGGGGATATCCTGAGAAAATTTTATATCGCCAGTTATGCAAAATAACCAGAAATCCGTTGGTACAAAATTTGAATGGTTGTTAGGACGTCGCTATGGTTTTTAATGTCAAAATTTTTAGGCTGTTGCTATGGTTTTAATGTCAACATATTCAACTGTTGCCATAGTTTTTGTGATAGTAATTGTTTTTAATGTCAAAATTTTGCATCTTTGTCACTGTTTTTCTTTAGGGATAAAAATGATCTTTGTCAATTTGTCGGCTTTCACCGTAATTAAAACGCACAAGAAGTGTCTCGATTGTAGCGAAATTAAATTAAGATAAGTAGATAATGAAGTGCTGGGATTATGTGCACTGTTAAGTGTAACCAACCTGTTGTATTTCCGCGCTGTTGTGTGTGAAAAGCGCGCAAATTTGCTAAAGATTTCAACGTTGGATGAGAACACAAACCTAGCCAAAATTTTAATTAGTTGTGTGGTGAAAAATCTTGCATCATTTGACGGAACCGATAAATATTTTATTAATTAGTTTAGTTCTCAAGAATAATCAAGTTGCATGAAACCAGTTATTTAGTTCACGCAATCTGCATCTAGTGAGTGTGTTTTCGTATTCCCAGCTCTTGCGTTCACTTATTTGTTCTTTTTCTCTAGGGAATTTGAATTTTAATCATCGTAAAAATTATACCGAGGGAACAAATAATAAATATTGCGACTTGAACGCGCGCCCGTTTTAGGCGAGACCACCTGTCATGACCGTTACAGAACTTTTATACATAGGGGGGTTTAAAGTACGTCGGGTGTGACGTCACGACACAGCTGTATATTGTGCACATAAAAGGACGCTTAAAGATTAGATATTCACACAAGTTTTGAAAAAAAAAAAAGATAAGAAAATGATGCAATGTTACGAAAATTGAGGCAAAAAGGACCAACGTGACATTGTAGCCAAGCAACAGTTATTTACCGTTACCATGGAAATGTTCAGTTTTGTGGAAAAATTTGAGTTTTCAGCTAAGAAATGTGACAAATGCTCGAAAATTGGACAAATAATAGAATTTTTGACTTAATTTGCTCTTTTTCGGTCATAATCTCACAAATAACGAAAAACACCAACAATTTCGATACTTTTTAACAAATAAATTTAAAAAATTAATTGGTTTCTGGTTAAAAAAATTACTAAATCTGACTTATAATTAGGTGAATTGGCGTTGTAACACATTCTCACAAAAAAGAGGCAAAACTATGCATTTTAATCTATTTGGTGATTTTTCGGCAGTTTGAACGAGTTTTTTTTCAAAATAACACCCGAAAAAAGCAAATTCAATTTGTGGCACAACTTGGTGTTTTTTCATTGTTTGTTTTTCAACCTGAAAATGTGTCAAAAATTTGCGTCCAAAAAAAAAGAGACTGAACCAAAAGTAATGCACAAAATTCATATCTTTATTATGTCATTTTTCAAAAAAATCCTCGAACAGGTCGTTTTTTTTTTAATTCTACGTTTTGAGGTCATAATGACATTTCTGACCTTATTTGTTTTTGAGTAATCATGTCATTTTTAATTTTTAAAAGTTTTTATTTAGCTCACAATGTTATCTGTCTGTCGGTAATTTTTTCGGAGCCAAATTTGAAAGGGTTCCCATTGTCCCACAGAATTGAAAATTTGCATACTTACTTAATCTGCGTGACAACGCAATCCTATGTAGTTAAATACCCCCTAAAGGGGTTAAATGGGGTTTTGGAGTTTTAGGTTATGTTTACAAAGGGGTTCTCGATTTATACATACCGATATAGACGGTATGTTGATCATTTGGACGTCACGGTAGATGCACAGTGTAATAACAATAAATCTATGCAATAAATAAAGACTAAAAAGCAAAAAATAAAAATATATAAAAAAATGTTTTTTTAAAAAAGTTTTTATTTAAAAGATGCACTAAAAAGTAAAAAATAATGTATTTCAACCACAGGAGAATATTTTTTCTCTTACAGGTTAAAATTCTAAAATTTATAAAAGCTTTGGGAGTTATAAACTACGGCATTACAGAATTACTTTGTTCACTTGACAACTCCCAAAGCTTTTATAAATTTTAGAATTTTAATCTGTAAGAGAAAATATTCGCCTGTGATTGATTACATTATTTTTTACTTTTTAGTGCATCTTTCAAATAAAAGCTTTTTTTAAAAAACATTTTTTTTATATATATTTTTTAAATGACAACTGACATTTTTATTAGTGTTTTAGATAGCGTAGACATTTTTATCTTTCTGATAAAGAAGAAAGTAAAATAAAGAAGTTATAATAAAGTAATTAAGTTTTATGTTTTCGTTCTTGCTTTATGTTATAAGGGGTGCTGAGTTTTTTATTTATTTTTTGTGTTTAGGTGCTATAGTAAATGTTTTCAAGCTAATTTTACAAAAAAATAATTAATTAAAAAAAATTGGCTCTGTATTTAGTTGCGTGTGATGAATTCTCGTAAAAAATTACACTTTTTTTTAAGCAATTTGTGGATTTTTTGGTGGTATTTTACTATAAAGTTATTTTTGACCCAACTTAGATATAATTTTTTTTGTGTAAAACAGTTAGGTAATCACCAGGTCTGGCAACACTCAAAATGGAAATTCACCCGATTTCGCTTTGTTTTCCCTAGAACCGCTTTGTTGTTGAATTCGCAGGTGTTTTAATTAAGATTCTTTGCCCATAAGTGAAAAATGTCCAACGTCTTGTAGTCACCATACTCGAAATGGAAATAAGGCAACAATCTGACTAATTCCCTATCCGCTTTTATTTATAAGTGTGTTTTTCTCATTATGGCATTTGAGTGCGCATAAAATTGCAATAATTAGGAAAGTGACAGTCCTAGTATGATCAATTTTGGTTTGTTTAAATTAAAACAAAGTGTCATCAACTCTCGACAGTAATAATGAATTCATCCGGGATGCGTCAATTTTCTAAGCCTCTCTCTTACGTAATAATTTTCGGGTCATGTTATTTTATTTAAACGTCAAAAAATATTTGATTTTTTTTTATCATTTTTGTTGCAGCTTTCGTTTCCTGCTCCCCTAGTCCATGCAAAAACGGAGGGACGTGTGTGTCGTCACTGAAAGGAGGCGATTCCTATTGCAAGTGAGTATTGAACGCATCATTAATTTGATTTTATTCATAATAACACAATGAAAATCCTTCGGGATCATGGCATGTGCACTCTTAATTCTCATATTGTTCACATATTGTTACCATTTTTTGTGTGATGTGAAAAAGGGGTTCAGTATGTGTGTGTTTGTTATTCACTTGCACACATGTTCACAATCAAACATGTGGTACTGTCGAGTTTAATTTTAGAAAATTGACAATCAACTTTAATTAATTCGGTCGCGAGAGCCGAATTTATTTCGATCATCGTCGTTTGCGAATTTGATTACTTCATAGAAAGTTCAAGAGTCAAATCCCCACTTATTCAAGTTCAGGTTAACGTGTTTATAATGAGACGTTCGAACTTCAAAAACCATCGTCTTTTATTTTATGTGGGCCCATTGAAGCATCATAATAACACTCAGCGACTTGATAAAAGAAGGATGATCTTATTACGTATAACTTCCCACCGTGATCTAATGTCACTGTATGCTTTGAATTAATAAAAAATCTTTCAATTTCTTTATTTTTTGTTCTTGGTTGCCATGGTATTTGGGCGCCATTATGATTTTATTGCTATGGTAACAACGCGCATTCTTTTGGTTAATTCTTGCAAAAAAAGTATTTTCCTCCGCTTGCTTGATGTCCCGTACTTTATAATTATAGCTCTTTTTATTTTACTCTACCATATGTTATTTAGGCTTTTTATTATAATACGGATAAAACGGTGCATGGAATCACCACTTGAACCAGATTGAAATCCTTCACCAGGCAACTTGATTCATCCGTCATCACACATATCTGTTATTTGTCAAGTCGTCTGTGAACTCTTCATCTCATTCTGTCTCTTTTTCATTGTTAATTTCGAAGGTCGGTTGTTTGCATCACGAAATGAAGATATCGCGTGGTGTTTTAAAATTTGTTGTTTTGCTCTTTAGTACAGCAGAGTTGTGTGCGCAAGCAAGCAAGCAAGCCACACATTTTGCCAGAAGCGGATTTGTTTCGTGGGAACGTTGGTACAATGCTCACAAACTTCTCCACGTTATTTCCGCTTTCCGACATAAACATTTCAATGTGTTGAAGAGAGATGGTGAATATAAGGGGAGACCAATCGGAATGGTGCGACGTTGCCAATGCTGCTACCGTCGCACACATTGGCCCCTTTTTTAACATAACATACACACACGAGGTGGAAAAAATACCAAAGAGAGAGAGAGAGACCATGGATGGGTCGGTGATGGGTGTGCCGCTCGTGCTTCGTACCATGATAATAGATAAACCCATCGACTGGCAGCCCACGGACTAATAATGGGCCAATTGATTTATTTTTACCATATTTTAAAAACAAATGATTTTTTTATTTCAAGCGTTTCAATTATTTTGCGCCGATTTTTTTTTTCATATTTTCACATAAAAAAAAGTTTTCTCTTATCAGGTACTCGCCTTACTGGTCGAAAAATTCCTCAACTCGATCACATTTCAATTAAACATCTGTAGAAAAGCCGGTTTGGCGAGCCATATCATCATCATCCTCTCCTTTCATTAATCACCGTCGAATAATATCTAAATCGCTCGCCATGCTCGTAAATCAATCCAACAAAACATTTATTTTTTCTAGTATAGCAATAACGTGCAGAATTAACTGATTCTTTTAGGGCCTACTAATATAACTAGAGCTTTAAATTTTTTTATACGATCCAAGTCGAGTTAAAACGATTTTTTTTCAAATTGGCGCCAACTTTCAAATTTTAAATAAATAGTAACCACCTATTTTTATTGCATTTTTGAAACTCAGTAAAATGTACCCTAGTTGTTAGTACTTATCTGTCATAATTTCATTGGTTCAAAAAAGAGTAAAACAAGCTAAAAAAATTAACAAATGCAAAGAAAATAACTTCGAAAGTCTGCAGTTTGCTTGACACCAATTGATTTCTCGGAACATTTTAAGTTCTAAAATTTTTGCAATTATTGTCGAAATGATTATTATCTACTAAATAATAATAAATTTTGTCATTTTTCGGCTTAATCTTGAAATTTCGCTGGAAAACAAGTGAAACAGGCAATATAACATAAGTTTTATTTTATTTTTGTGATTTTAAAAAGTGACAAATTTTACAAAATAATTGACTTTTAGGTTCAAAACGAAGTAAATTGGCTGAAACAAGATCAAATTAATATCAAGTTTAATTAAATTAGCCAATCTCAGCGAAACTTTTCGAAAAAATTGTATTAAAATACATGCTAAAGACGGTGAGGTGCTAGGGCCTGTTGGCCTAATGGTAAAAGCGCCATTTTTAAAGCGGGGAGTCCGGGGTTCGAACCCGAATCAGGTCTGACAATTTTTCTATGAAAAAAAAGTTGAAACAAGTAAAATATAACGTAAACATACTAAATAAGGGTTTGTAAGAGCACATAGACGTAAACGTAAACACGCAGACGATTAAAAGCGGTAAAAATTAGAAAATAATGCTATAAACACTTAACCATAAAGGTGCCAAATTGCAAACGTAAGCATTAATAAAATGTAAATACCCCTTAATTAACTAGGTTATCTATCAAGTAAATATAGAAAGGACGTATACGTAAGAGTGGAACATAATTGTAAACATAAACTGTAATTATTTTGACGTCATCCAGAATAAGAAGTGAAGAAAGAAGACTCTTGCTAACTTAATTATTTATTTTTCTTTTGCTCTACGACTTTTAGTTTTCGAGTTTTTGACGTCATTTTTTTTTTAAATATTCTTTAAAATTCTTTAAAATAAGTGCATAATTCTTTTTAAATTTGATAACCACAAAAAAAACAACTGCAAATGAAAATTTTAACACAAAAATTGCCATAATATGTCATAAACTGTGACACACTAGGATAAGTTTTACTTAGTTTGGGACGGTGGATTCAAAAATGCAATAAAAATGTGTGGTTACCGTTTAAAATTTCAAACCTGTCAAAAAAGAGAATTACCCTGTATGTTTTATGTATTAAAAAAAATGAAATAAATTTCAGCTGTACGTCCAAATACGTGGGTGAATACTGCCAACATCTCAATCCTTGTCACACTGGCCCTGGTCCACGATGTCAAAACGGCGGTTCGTGCACTGTCCGAATATCAGCCGGGGGTTCACCGAGTTTCACATGTGCCTGTCCGTTGGGATTTAGTGCTTCGTTGTGCGAAATACCAATCGCAAATTCGTGCGATAAAAAACCCTGTTTGAATGGGGGCACTTGTTCGCTAAGGTCTTTGAAAGCGTATCAGTGCTCCTGTGCACCGGGATATACAGGTAAAATACGGTTTTTTTTATAGCTAGTATACTATAACCCGAATTTCTAAATAATCATGAACGAACTTTCCATAAATAACGTTTCAAATGGCGCAATTCTAAATCCAAAGCTGTAATTATACCAACTCAAATCTCATGTCCTCGGGCAGAGAACTGTAAAATTACTACTATACGATGGCTTTGCCAATTTCAAAATCGCGTGGGCTTATTTATCTGACAAAAAAATTGATTCATTTCTTTTATATTAGGAAAACACTGCGAAAAGGAAGACCATTGCGCCTCTCAACCTTGCAGAAATGGCGCCAAATGCACATCAGTGGGTGATTCGTTTGAATGCACGTGCGCTCCGGGATTCACCGGTCCTGCATGCAAGGACGACAAGGACGAATGCCGTCATAAGCCGTGCGTACATGGCAAATGTCATAATACGCACGGCAGTTATACGTAAGTTTGAATTTTTTTGCGGGTAATTCGAGTCCGTACATGTAAAATAAAACGACCGGTTTTCCGTGTAATATTCGTGGGAAATAATGTGATGACGAATTTTATGTTACTAATAGTTCCGGTTTTTGTACCCGCCACTGGTTGTAATGTCATATTGTTGGTTGATTGCCATAGTTACGTTGAAATTTTGGTGGCGTTACTATGGTAATTAAATAAAGTTTGTTGTATAGGCGGCACGTCAGAGGGGGAGAAAGGGTCTAATGGAACCGGTTAAATTCGTCGAGTACTGTTCTGGAAATTTCGCCTTAAAAGGATGTACATCACGGCCGGTTTGATGTCCGACCGGTTGTTATTATCATAACTCGAGAAATAAAATGTAAAAGAATTTAATCTGTCGAATATTTTTTTTTTGTCATTCATAATAACGGATTGTAGTATTAGTAATAAAGATCCGGTTAAGTAAATAATAGTACCTCGGGCGCTACCGTAATGAATTGGCACGACCTTCCCTCAAGCTATAATAATAATAAGTCGATTGTGTCAATTAATAAAACTTGTTACACATTGTCTCCGTTTACAACTTTCGAAAAATAATTTTGTCTTGTAGTCTGTATTTAATTTAGCAATTATCACCAACACGCTGAAAAAAACCTGTATTTTTTCCCCTGTATTAGGTGTACCTGTGATGAAGGCTATACGGGACAAAACTGCGAAAGCGAGTACATACCATGTGACCCGAGTCCGTGCCTGAACGGCGGACAATGTCGCCAACGTGACAAACATACATATACCTGTGATTGTCCTACAGGTAAGTTGGTATTTATAAACATAATATATGCTACTTTTATATTTTTCTTATTTTTATCGCTCACACGGTTATTAAAACACTTTCACCTTTCACGATAATTTATTTATTCCGTCCGTTGTTGGTCCCATTTTCGGATAAATTAATTTAATTGGAAGAACACAAATCACTTTTTTGTGTGAAGGATTGCGGAAATTGGCAAAAAACAAAGTATAAGTACCAGGTCGTAAAATTTTATTGTTGCCTATTACAGGTCGTAAACGCTTTATTGTGCATTTCTATACGGTTGAGTTTTTCGAAATTTACTCCAATTTTGATTTTTTATTTACATTAAAAATTAATTATTTTGTAACGTAATTAATCAAGTAACCATTGCAAAAAAAAATAATTAGTAATGTCATTTAATATATTTTCGCTGGGATAACGACCAGCTGTAAAGTTGTTAGGTTGGTACACCGTGCCTATAGTTTTTTTAGTGTACTGGTTGGCAGTACTAATTCATTTTCAAAATTTGACAGTTGTCACAAGCGCAGTAAGGAACTGAACTGTTTATTTTTTATTAAAAAAAACTACTAGTCTTGATACCCTGTTTTTGGACAAGTTTCACAACTTCACAAAAATAATTAACAGATTTTAAAAACTTTCAGAGCTTCTAACCTCTTTTTGCAAACACTGTCAATTCTGACAAATTTCTCACTAGAAATTACTAGAAACAAAGGCGCTCGTTTAAAGACCGACTTACACTTGCCAAATACAGACTGAACCAAAAGTAACGCACAAAATTCATATCTTTACTAATGGTCACTTTTCAAAAAAGTCATCGAAGAGGTCGACATTTCTAATGTCATGCCTTTTTGAGTTGTAACGTCATTTTTAATTTTTTTAAATGACAACCGACATTTTTGTTTATTGTTTCAAATACTATACATTTTTATCTTTTTGATAATAAGAAAAAAAAATTAAAAATGAAAATTAAAATAAAAAATTAATTTTATGAAATAAAAAAAATATTAATATTGACAATTAAACACAGAAGGCTTTATCACAAAAAATAAACAAAAAACAATCATTCCTTTTAAAATAAAGCAAGAACAAAAGATAAGACTGTAAAAATTTCAATAATTTTTTTAGTTAATTTATTGTTTTTTCTTTTTTTGAATTTTTTTGCTTTATTTTTTGAATTTTTTTTATACTTGCCACAAAGATAACATCTAAAACGGTAATTAAAAATGTCGGTTGACATTGAAAAAAATGAAAAATGACTCACTCATTACTCAAAAACGAATGACGTCATAAATGTCAGTATGGTGTCAAAATGTAGAATTTTGTTCGAGGATTTTTTTTAATGACTAGTAACAAAGATATGAATTTTGTGCGTTATTACGCGAAAGAAATTGTTACGTCATATCCATGGGAACAATAAATTTTCTTAATAAATCCATTCATAACTATGGTTACAATTGTTTTTTTGTTCAACGGTTTGAAAGAATAATGGCACGTTGATTCGTCAGTGTCTAATTTAAATTCAATTTGAATCCATATAACATTTCTTCGGTCAATAATCCAATCGATCGCGTAATTACGGGGTCATCGTTTAGTTGAACTTTCGATAATTGCTGTAATTATTTGATTCGGGTGAATTATTGTTGTGGAAGAAAAAAAAACATAGTTTCTCGGGTTGTATGTTGTCATTGCGGTGACATGTTTATTAGAGAGTATAAAAACCGATGGCCATCTCTTCCGAGCGCACACGACAACGACCAGAGATGCATACGATTTGAATGAATCAAGTTTTCGAGCGGTCAAATCGTGTCTGACCTTTGTAAAAAAAAAAAATTCGATGAAAAATGTTATCCGACCACGTGGTTTATGCAATTTTTTCTGACCTCAACTTATCATCGATTGATTGATAATAATTATTATTGTGTCAAATGTTAAATAGTGTGTGAATTGCAGTCATCAGAGATGAAAACAAATTTAATAAGAAAATTTAGCCAAAATTATAAGCACGCCAATGGTCGCGTCAAACTATCTAGAGCGCCTTGCTTTTCCCACGGTTGCTATCAGCAACCCACGCCTTCTTTCTCTCTCTTGATGTATCATCTCATTGCGATATAAAGAAAAACCGCAGTTTCCGGTATTTTACCCGAAAAATTTCATGTGTTTCAGGTTTTCGTGGAACCAACTGTGAAGAGAACATTGATGATTGTCCAGGTCATCAATGTCGAAACGGTGCAACATGTATCGATGGCATCAATTCGTACACGTGCCAATGTCCAGCAACATACACTGGACGTTATTGTACACAAGACGTAGACGAGTGTTCATTAAGACCATCAGTGTGTCAAAATGGTGCCACGTGTACGAATAGTATTGGTGGTTTTTCATGTATTTGTGTTAACGGTTGGACTGGTGCTGATTGTTCTGTCAATATCGATGATTGTGCAGGAGCGGCGTGTTTCAACGGTGCTACCTGTATTGACAGAGTTGGGAGTTTCTACTGCAGGTGTACGCCGGGGAAAACTGGTAAGTCTAAGTAAAATGATCTGGGGAATCGATTAATAATTTTCAAGTTATGATTTTTTACTTTTATTGTCTGACCACTAAAATTTTCGCCAAAAAAAAATTGAAAAAATGAAATGAACGGTAGAATTCACTGGAACAAACCGGTTTGCTCTATAACTTTTAGTTTTTGAGTTATGAATTTTTTTTGTTGAATAAATTTTTCCCCCTCTGAAATTGGGATAATTTTGGATTTAGTTGACCAAAATTTGTACAATTTACAATGAATTTCTGGTTCAAAAACGAGTAAATAAGCTAAAAAACTAAACAAATGCAAAGCAAATAACTTCGAAGGACTTTGCAGTTTGCTTGACACCAATTGATTTCTCGGAACATTTTAAGTTCTAAAATTTTTACAATTATTGTCGAAATGATTATTATCTACTAAATAATAATAATTTTGTCATTTTTCGGCATATTCTTGAAATTTCGCTGGAAAACAAGTGAAACAGGCAATGTAACATAAGTTTTATTTTATTTTTGTAATTTTTAAAAGTGACAAATTTTACAAAATAATTGACTTTTAGGTTCAAAACGAAATAAATTGGCTGAAACTAGATAAAATTAATATTAAGTTTAATTAAATTAGCCAGTTTCAGCGAAACTTTTCGAAAAAATTGTATTAAAATACATGCTAAAGACGGTGGGGTGCTAGGGCCTGGTGGCCCAATGGTAAAAGCGCAATTTTTAAAGCGGGGAGTTGGGGGTTCGAACCCGAATCAGGTCTGACAATTTTTCTATGAAAAAAAAGTTGAAACAAGTAAAATATGACGTAAACAAAGTAAATAAAGGTTTGTAAGAGCACATAGACGTAAATGTAAACACGTAGACGTTGAAAACTGGCAGAAATAAGAAAATAACGCGGCAAAGATAAGTGCTTAAACATAAAGGCGCCGAATTGTAAACGGAAGACCTAATAAAATGTAAAACCCCTTAATTAACTAGGTTATCAAGAAAATATAAGATAAATGAGAGTGTAAAAAGTAATACGAGTAATAGTAAGAGTAATATGAGTAACATATTAATATGAGTGTAACATATGTAAACATACACTGTAATTGTTTTGACTGCATTCAGAACAAGAAGTGAAAGAAAACTCTTACGAACTTAATTTATTTTTTAAATTTTTTTTTTCAAGACGTGATTTTTCAGAGCAATTTTTAATGTTCAATAAGCTCTAAGTTGGGAAGAACATGATTTTGATCATAAAAATAAATCAGTGTCGACATTAAAAATTTAGCAACTTCAATTTCAATCTAACTTGGTGATATTTTATACAATCTTAGGTAAATTTTCCGAAAAGAAAACCTAGTTTTTACCTCAACAAGACTCAAAAAGGGCTTATTCTCGTATAATTTGATGACTTTTTGATCTGTTTTTGACAAAAGTTTCCAAAAAAACGTAACAAAAAAGTCAAAATTAGGATAATTTTGGATTTAATTTAGTGATTTTTAGGTCTGTTCTAGGAAAAGTACACTTTTAACCAAAATTTGTACAATCTATTTCGGCAATTACGGCTCAAAAAATTAAAGGAATTTTCCCATACAGAAAATACCCCAATAACTTAAAAAAAAAATTCACAAACGTGGTTTTTATTGTCACAGCCCTACCTTAAAATTTTTGAAAAATATCAAAGCATCAAAGGGTAGCGTAAATAATTCTCTATCGTTTAAACTATACAATTATTTTTTTACTCGATTAGAAATATTTATTTTTGCCTCGGCCATAAAACTTGGAACACCCTGTACAATGAATTTCTTCATTGTAACATAATAAAGTTTTCCACTAATAATTTTAAGCAAAAAATTCTTAAATTTTTGCTGCGACTACCAACCTATTAAAATTCCCAAATTCACTTTATATTTTTAATTTGTTTAGGTTTGTTGTGTCATCTGGACGATGCCTGTACGAGTAATCCCTGTCATGCGGATGCAATTTGTGATACAAGTCCAATAAATGGGTCATACACTTGTAGCTGTGCATCAGGATATAAAGGAATCGATTGTTCAGAGGATATAGACGAGTGCGAACAAGGTAAGAATTTAGTGTTATTGACCGATCACGTACAACATTCGTCAAGCTTTTCTGGTCATGAATGTGAAATAAATCGATCTGTATTTGGATTAAAATTATCTCACGACGATTTTTTTTTTTCGCAGAATTATTTCGAATTTTATACACTTGTTGTTTCGTATAATGAACACGTGAACGAGATTTTTAAGACATCCATAAATTTTTAATGACCATTCCTGTAACAAACTTTTTACTCGCGTATTCTTCATTAATCAGTAAAGTGGTGTTTTTGTTTATTACATCTGTCAGTGGTGAACAATTTGGTTCATTGAACTTGATTTTTTCTCGCGAGAGAGAGAGAGAGAGAGAGTAAAGGAAATGTATTAATTTTAACAAAAAAGTTTCTGTTTCTGAAGCAACACAATTTCAAAATTTAAGATATTTATATTATAACGATGAATTGTGGGTTCGTTGAACTTTTCAAAAAAGCTTTTTTTCAATAATGAAACCGTTCACACTCGTGTCGCAATCGCTTCATTTATTTAAATAAGAAAAACGTTCATTTTCGCTCCGATTTCGACGTTTTTCTTTGGAAAAAACTCTATGCTAATGGAATATCTGTTGAAGCGGAGAAACTCTCATCGCACGAAGAAATCCGTCTTAAATACACAAATCTAAGAAATCAACCAAGAGAAAAAAAACACAATTATTCGGAATGTCAGAGTTTTAATTTATTTTAAGTGAACGACATGTCTTGACACCACCTACGTTCGAATTTCGGTATAAATCGATCGATTAGTACGAAGATTAATGATCTTCCAACGAAATAAGAAGAGAAAGTCTTGATACGAGTCTACAACTAAATATTATTCATGGACTTTGTGTTACAATTTATGTAATGATTTAAGAAGTTATTTCCACTTGTGGGATAATGACCGGTTGTTGGAATATCTCTAATAACACTACGCCACTGATGGATTTTTTTGTGGTCGTTTCACAATGAAACCGATCATAATGAACAATGATGGGAAAAATTACAACATACCTACACACAATAATAATAATAATAAAAGGCGAGGGTTGCAATAAGATGTATCTTGCTTGGCACTATTCGTGCGTTAAGTTTTGCCATTTCTAGGGGAATTTATCGATCATATTTTCCACAACCTTTTGACCTCAATTGAATTTGAAAATTTTTCGCATCATAAAAACCACATTTTTATCTCGAATCTCTCAAATTGAATACATTTCTGACCGGACTTTTTTGTGTTGTGTTGTGTTGTGTTACGATCGTATCTCTGATGATTAGAATCCAGATATTTAATTAGAAATTAAATTAAAACTTGATTAATTGAATTTTAATTGATAAACGTCGGCCACCTGAATACGTTCTCAGTGGCGTACCAACACAAAAAATATTGTTACCATGGAAATAATACGAGTTACTATAGCACTGTTGCTATGGTTATTTAGTAGTTAAGTACGCCACTGTTTTTTATTTTTATTTTTTTTATTATAGGTTCACCATGCGAACACGACGGAATTTGCGTTAACACCCCTGGCAGTTTCGCATGCAATTGCACGCAAGGCTTCACTGGACCACGTTGTGAGACCAATGTAAATGAATGTGAATCGCATCCATGTCACAACGATGGCTCCTGTTTGGACGATCCGGGAACATTTCGTTGCGTTTGTATGCCAGGTGAGTTTTTCAATAAATTTTTTGCGTTTTGTTGGTAATTTTTAACGGTAACACCGCGTGTGACATGAACTGGAATTGAGTCAATTTGAGGAGGTAATAATTAGATGAACTTTGGAGGCATGTGAACGATGTGTTTCGACCTGCTTTTGCTCTGCTACAAACAGTAGGACACGACGCTTTTTGCCTACGGTGGTACGAGATATGGGCGGGTTTGATTATTCAGCTTGAGAAAGGAAAAATTGACTAATATCAAGCTTGCAATAAATCTTGTACTGAATTTTTTATGTTACGCCACTGGTGTAAATGTCATATTGTCATTGAAACATCGTTTATTACCATGGTTACGTCGCAGGGCAGACTCGTCCGGGTTGGGATAAAAAGGGTTAATTAATTTGTAATAATAACAAATCAGGTTAAGCCGGAAATAAGCGCAGCTTTCTTGTTTTGCATACGCTACAAACTCGTAAGTCGTGTCTGTGTTGACAAAAACGAGAAAATGTTGTTTCTTTGAGAGAAAAATGTCGCACTTTGGTGATAATTAAACCGGTCGATGAAATGACACGACCCATTTGAAACGTTTAGATAATTTTTTCGAAAAATTAATAATTACGTCCAAACGTATGCATTATTCAAATGATGAAAAAGATCGCACCGTTATTATATGAGAATGAGGCCAATTATCATCATCGTTAACAAATAAAATAAATAAAAATGAATCTCGAGCAAACTGAAAACCACTATGCAAATGAATTCGATGCGCTCTTCTCTCACTCTGGATGAAATAAATTTCGAAACGAAACAACACAATAATTCGTGTGTCATTGAACGCGGATTCTCTTCTTCTAAGCGGCGTTTTATTCAATTACAGGTCGCGTGATGAGATTTGATTGTAATTATTCGTGATGCGGCGAGTTTTTTTTCTTTTTCTTTTATAAAAAAAACGTTTATTGTTGACGGAGATTTGAAACGTGGGAGGAGAAAAATACGAATAGTCGAAGAAGGCTGTTGGATGGATATCGTGAAAGCATAAGCGGTTGGGCGTGTTTACAAGAGAAGGCTTGCACAACAACCGTTACCGATACATAAAGGTTTATACTTAATTCATAAGATGGTCGACGAGCTCGGCGATTTTTAAATATTCCCGCCACTTTGCCACATGGGCGACTCGTTTATACCTCAAATTTTTTTATAAATCAATTGTCAATGTCAAAAATTTTGAAATTATGTTGGAACTGGATGCTGTCATAGACAGAGGTACTGCCATCATATGATTTTGACAATGACAGTGGCTTTTTGACCTTGAAAATTTTCCTTGTCAAATCGACTGTATTGTCAAAAATTGATATTTTACTTTTTGACCTTGAAAATTTTCCTTGTCAAATCGACTATATTGTCAAAAATTGATATTTTAGGTTAATTTTTGTGTCAGTAAATTGTGACAACATGTGACACTGACACTTTCAAGTCTTGACACTTTTTTGGCATTTTTTCAAGGTCAAAAAGCCGCTGTCATTGTCAAAATCATATGATGGCAGTACCTCTGTTCATGACAGCATCCAGTACCTTAGTTGGAGCCAGGGACCCGGACCGAACCGAAAAGGACCGGAACCTAAATTTTGTTGGGAACCGGAACCGTTATTTTGATTTAATTGTTTTTGACTACCGGATCGGAATCAAAATGTTTTCAATAATCTAGAACCGGAACCGTTACGGCAGATCCTTTATTTTATTTGGATCATTTTTTCAATTAAGAGAAGTAAAATTTGGATACATCATTGCTAATATTGCTAATCTCTCATTACCCAAGTTTAAAACAGCAATATTTGAAAGACCACTCTCTTAAAGTTATACAGTTCCTGTCATTTGTTTCAAGAAAAAGTCTCGATGAACAATTTTCGCAATAAAATAAAAGCATATTTTTCTAATCTTTAATTTTTTTCTGGAATTCCTTTTGCTTTTTGTTATTTTCTTGTCTTATTTTCTGTTATATTTCTTTAGGTTTTTTTTAGTCAGACGGGTTATTATTATTATTATCATTATCATATGATAATGATAATGATAATGATTACACACATCTGTGCAACTACAATAGTAATATTGGACATTTCTTTACATAATTATCATCAGAATATAAAATTTATACACCAGTTCATACTTAAACCATTTTTAGGAAATACAATAATTAGAACAACTTTAGACTAAAGAATTAAAGTTAAACATATAAACATAACCAAGGTAGAAATGGAAACCAGACCGATATCAAAACAGGAACTCGCGTATTCTGTATTATTTTTTTTTACTATCGGAAGGGCATCAAAATTTTTTTGCTCATCTAGAACCGGAACCGTAACGGAACCCTTATTTCGTTTGGGTCCGGTTCCCTGGTTGGAACCCTGCGACATTGCCATAGGAACGAAACCTGGACAACTAATTTTAAATGGAGTTGAAACAATTTGACAATTGATTGATTAGATGAAGAAAAAAAAAATAAAAAAAAATATGTATTTGCAGGTTTCACCGGCACCCAATGCGAGATCGACATCGACGAATGCAAAGACCAGCCCTGCCTTAACGGTGGCGTCTGTCACGACCTCATCAATTCGTTCAAATGTAGTTGTGCGATCGGTTTCACCGGTTCTCGTTGTCAAATCAACATTGACGATTGTGTGTCATCACCTTGTCGAAATGGTGGCAGTTGTCATGATTCAATTGCCGGTTATACGTGCGAATGTCCACCCGGTTTCACCGGTTTATCATGCGAGACAAACATCAATGATTGTCAATCGTCACCATGCCAACATGGCGAATGTCTCGATGGTGAAAATTCGTTCAGTTGTACTTGTCATCCCGGTTACACCGGTTACTTGTGTCAATATCAAATCAACGAATGTGAATCGAATCCGTGCCAATATGGAGGTTTGTGTCAGGATTTAGTCAACGGTTATCAATGCTTGTGTAAAGCGGGAACGTCTGGACCGAATTGCGAGATCAATGTGAATGAATGTTACAGTAATCCGTGTCGGAATAATGCGAGATGCGTCGATGGAATCAATAGGTGAGTCAACGGTTACAACCGATTGATATAACACACACTAACCGATTGATTTTTTTTTACATGCGTACAGTCGGGAGTAAGTAGTTTTACTAACAATTGAGTAATTACAGGAAACTGTAATTGATTGTGTTGTTGTTTTCCAGTTATAACTGCGAATGCATTCCGGGATTCACCGGCAAACACTGTGAGAATGACATTGATGAGTGCGCTTCGAACCCGTGTGCCAATGGGGGCGTTTGCATTGACATGATCAACGGTTTTCGTTGCGAATGCCCTCGTGGTTACTATGATGCACGTTGCCTTAGCGACGTTGATGAATGCAATTCAAATCCATGCAAACATGGCGGTAGTTGCGAAGATGGCGTCAATCAATTCATCTGTCATTGTCTCCCAGGTTACAGTGGTAAACAATGCGAAATCAACATTGATGAATGTGCATCGAATCCCTGTCAACATGGTGGCATATGTCACGATCATCTAGCCTCATATACTTGCGAATGTTTACCCGGTTATACTGGCATTAATTGTGAAACAAATATCGATGATTGTGCAATTAATCCATGTAAAAATCGTGGCACGTGTATTGATCAAGTCAATGATTATAAATGTGTGTGTGAGTTGCCGTTTACTGGACGAAAGTGTGACGATAAGTTGGATCCGTGTACACCGAACCGTTGTCGACATAACGCGAAATGTACACCAAGTTCGAATTATAAGGATTTCGCGTGTACTTGTAGCGGGGGTTATACTGGACGGTTTTGCGACCAAGATGTTGATGAATGTGTGGTTTCGAAACCGTGCCGAAACGGCGCCACTTGTAAAAATACAAATGGTTCGTATCATTGCATCTGTGCGCTGGGTTATGAAGGCAAAGACTGCAGTATCAATACGGATGATTGTGCTTCACGTAAGTAACCAATGTCACATTTGACATTGACACCTAACCTCAAATTCCAGATCCGTGTCAAAATGGTGCCACTTGCCTGGACGACATTGGCGATTACACCTGTCTATGTGTCAACGGTTTCGAAGGTAAACAATGCGACATTGACATCGATGAGTGTTTGTCAAATCCGTGTCAAAACGGTGCAACTTGCAACCAATACGTTGATTCATACACATGTACTTGCCCATTGGGTTTCTCCGGAATTAATTGTCAAACGAACGATGAAGATTGCACTGAGACCAGTTGTATGAATGGTGGTACATGCATTGATGGTATAAATTCGTACACTTGTACGTGTAAACCAGGCTTTACCGGTTCAAATTGCCAAAATCGGATCAATCTCTGTGACAGTTCGCCATGTTTAAATGGCGCTACGTGTCAAGACCATACTACACATTACACGTGTCATTGTCCCTACGGTTACACGGGGAAAGATTGTGGCGAGTATGTTGATTGGTGTTCGACCAATCCCTGCGAGAATCAAGCCACATGTGTACAAAATAAGAACCAATACCAGTGTTTGTGTGGTGTTGGTTGGACTGGTAAAGTATGCGATGTGGAAATGGTCAGTTGTAAAGATGCAGCGTTACGTAAAGTTGTACCGTTGAAAAAGTTGTGTAATAATGGAACATGTGAAGATATAGGGAATTCACACCGTTGTCATTGTTCCGATGGTTATACTGGTTCGTACTGTCAGAAGGAAATCAACGAATGTGATTCGGCGCCGTGTCAAAACGGTGCCACGTGTCTCGATTTGATTGGTTCCTACTCGTGCAAGTGTCCCAAAGGTTTTCAAGGCCAAAATTGTGAATTAAATGTTGATGATTGTAAACCTAATCCGTGTCAAAACGGTGGTACTTGTCACGATTTGGTTAATAGTTTTTCGTGTAGTTGTCCATCGGGTACATTGGGTTACATTTGTGAGATTAACGTCGATGATTGTCGGCCTGGTGCCTGTCATAATAACGGTACATGTCTTGATAAAGTTGGTGGTTTTGAATGTAAATGTCCGCCTGGTTTTGTTGGTCCAAGATGTGAAGGTGATATCAATGAGTGTCTTTCAAATCCTTGCTCAAATGCTGGTACTCTCGATTGTGTCCAATTAGTCAACGACTATCATTGCAATTGTAAACTGGGCTTTATGGGACGACATTGTGAAAGTAAAGTTAATTTTTGTGCAACTTCACCGTGTCAAAACGGCGGTGTTTGTACAACAATACATGCCGGTCATAAATGTACATGTCCTGAAGGTTTCTATGGTAAAAATTGCGAATTTAGTGGTTATGATTGTGATTCGAATCCTTGTCAAAATGGTGGCGTTTGTCGCATCTCAGATGGCGGTGGTTACGTTTGTGATTGTCCCAGTGGTACCAATGGTACCAACTGTGAAATTGACACGATCAACGAATGTGATAGTAACCCATGTAAGCATTTGGATGCCATTTGTCAGGACAAATTGGGCGATTATGCGTGTTATTGTCCACCGAAACATACCGGTAAAAATTGTGAAATCTACGACCGGGGATTCCCTGGTGGTTTGGGACGTGCAGTTGTACCAACCCTTGACGCTACTAGTTACTATGCCAAAGATTTGGAAAAACAAAGGCAACAATGTAACCAGAATAAATGCCCAATTAAGCGTGGTAACGGCCGTTGTGATGAAGAATGTAACACTTATGCGTGTGAATTTGATGGGAATGATTGTTCGTTAGGGATTAATCCTTGGGCGAATTGTACGGCTTCGACTCGCTGTTGGGAGGTTTTCATGGATGGGATTTGTAATGAGGATTGTAATAATCCGGAATGTTTGTTTGATGGACGTGATTGTGAAAAATCCCTACAACCGTGTAACCCTATTTACGATGCCTACTGTCAGAAACACTACGCTAATGGATTGTGTGATTATGGATGTAATAATGCTGAATGTAATTGGGATGGTCTTGACTGTGAGAAGGCGCCCCCAGAATTGGCTGAAGGTGTCATTTCCATGATTATCCTAATGGATATGCAAGGTTTTCGTAAGAATTTGGTGGCATTTTTACGCGATACGAGCCACCAGTTACGTACAAATGTTCGAGTGAAGAAAGATCAAGAAGGCCGCGATATGATATACCCTTGGATGGGTTCAGAACCTAGCAATTTTGACAGTTACTACACACGTAAACATCATGTCAAATACACCGAACAAACGCAAAGCGGTGTCATTGTCTACTTGGAGATTGACAATCGTAAATGTACAATAACCGACAGTAGTGACAGTTGTTTTCAAACTGCAAGCGCCGCTGCTGAATTTCTTGCCGCTAAAGCATCAAAACACACACTGAGCCAATCATTTCCCATTTATCAAGTCAACGGTTCGAGTGGAATAATTGACGATCTGGACACGCCCACTAATGCAAAATATGTCGTCCTTGGATTTATCATAGTGTTTGCGTTTAGTGCCGCTATTGCTGTTATAGTAACCACGCAACGTAAACGTGCAAGTGGCATCACGTGGTTTCCGGAAGGTTGGTCATTGGCTAATACCGGGCCGCGGAGGCGGAGCCGTAGGCGTGGCCCTGAGGGACAAGAACTACGTAATATGGGTAAACACCCATCGGTACCACTTGAAATTGATAATAATGGGCAAGGTCATGTGCCACAATGGTCCGATGATGATTCAGATATGCCACAACCGAAACGTTTTCGTGGCCTTGAAACGGGTTATGCTAGTGATCATACCGGTATTACGGACTACGAGGAGGCGGAGCCACGGGTGTGGTCACAACAACATTTGGAAGCTGCAGATGTTAAACCAATCTCGATGCTAACTCCGCCTCAAGGTGATTTGAATGATGTTAATGCACGTGGACCGTGCGGTATGACTCCAATTATGGTGGCGTCCACACGTGGTGGTGGTATGGATACGGGCGAGGATGATGAAGATGATTCAGCAGGGGCGGTGATTCAGGATTTGGTGGCACAAGGGGCGGAGCTTAATGCTACAATGGATAAAACTGGCGAGACATCGTTACATTTAGCAGCACGTTATGCACGTGCTGATGCCGCTAAACGCCTACTTGATGCCGGAGCTGATGCCAATGCACAAGATAATACTGGACGAACGCCACTGCATGCAGCAGTGGCGGCGGATGCGTTGGGTGTTTTCCAAATTTTGTTACGTAATCGTGCAACTAATCTCAATGCAAGGATGCATGAAGGGACAACTCCCTTAATTCTAGCGGCGAGGCTAGCCATTGAAGGAATGGTCCAGGATTTGATTAGTGCCGAAGCTGATATTAATGCAGCTGATAATTCGGGGAAAACGGCGCTACATTGGGCCGCTGCTGTTAATAATGTGGAAGCTGTTAATGTACTATTGGCTCATGGGGCGAATCGAGATGCACAAGATGATAAGGTAGGTGCAAAATGGCTTTAATTCAAAATGTTTGATTTTCATCTAGTCGCCTATGAATTTCTCATGTCAAGTCAGAAATGTAATTAACTGACAGTTTTCATTCATTTGAGTGGAGCGGTGCAATTTTTTTAAGCCAATTTCATTGTTAACTAGATGAAAATTTGATTTTAACACACCTTGTATTAAGTATGTAAAATGTTTAGCGAAAGAATTTTTTGTTTCAACCCACTAGAAGTAAAGTGTTTTTGAAAGCTTATTTAAAATTGGTAAGAGGTAGTAAAAAAGTTTTAAATAATAATCAAATATAAAGCATAACATTTTGCATAAAAACGTTCTCTTGGTTTTTTTTTGTTTCGATATTATTCAAATGAGTGTGGTGTACAATTTTAAAGGAATCATCGTAAAGACTTGATTGTTACTTAAAATTTTCTGCCGAATTCGTACTTGAAGGTCGTTTTTGGTTTTGAGGAAAAATGTTTTACAAAAACCTAAAATTGGACAAATTTCTTCCTTGTGGATAAAGCTAGAAACTTTATTCAAGGCTGTGTTTTAATAAAGAGAAACCGAAAAAAAATACATTTTCTAATAACGTTGCATATTTGCGAGGTGAAATTATCGAGATGTGAGAGTTTTTTTATTTTGTAATAATAATAATAAATCGTCTTTATTAAGGGCGAAGTTTAGCCAAGTTAACCCAATGCAATACAAAAGAAAATATAGGAAGAATAAAATAGTTATAACCATGCTTAAAAACGAAAAAAAATGTGATAAAATGAAAATTAAAGAAAATAACATAAAAAGGGTCCGTTTATTCACACATCTCACTTTGCGATAAAAGGGAAAAAAATTAAAATGCACTTACCTTGTGACTTCTGTTACTATTTGTAGTGAACGGACCTACTGTAATTAAAGAAACAATATTTTAGTACTGACTACAAACGGTCATTAAATTAGTCGAAAATATTATAAATTTATTACTGTAATTTTTCTTTAAAAAAATAGACTTACCCTTTAATCCGGATCCTTTTGTATGATTCTCCCCAAATTGGCACACACTAACCACTCAAACTTTATAAAAATTCACACTTTTTAACGGACAAGTACGCGAGTTAATAATTACACGCACTGAAGTTACTATCCGGAAAAATGTTTTCTTTAATAAACTTATGGGCCCTTCGTTCGTGACAATAGCACGTAACAAACTGAATAAAATTAAACGATGCAAAAATAATTGTGTAAGAATATCTGGAGAGAACGTCATTATAAAAAAACATAAGTGCATATTATTTACTTTTTTGTGACATTTACCTAAACTCGTCTAGAGGGAAATGCAGTTACTCATTTTTTTCGAAAATAATTGTTGATATTTTAGCGAAATGCAATCACTACGAAAACACCATTAAATTTTCTTCAAATCGAAGTGCAATAATGACAAAAAATAAGAATAATCCATATTCACGGACAAATTTTTAGATTTTATTTTCAAGTTTTTATAAACAGTGTTTTTCTTTATAGGAACTTAGTACCAGTCAAAGTGTTTGCAACCTACAGTAATTAAAGCCACATTTGTAAAATTTGAAATACGAGCAGGGAAAAAATACAACTTTTTTCTAGCTCTTACCGATTTTGAGTAAAAAACCTTTTACTAAACTTATATCAAAAATACAAGCTTGTCCTCACCATTTTAATTATTATTGGTCTAGACTATGGAGTTTAACAACAAATGGGTGGAGCTTTGATTGTTTTTTTTTTCAGGATGAGACTCCTCTGTTTCTTGCGGCAAGAGAAGGTTCATATCAGGCGTGTAAAGCACTACTTGAAGCTTACGCTAATCGGGAAATTACCGATCATATGGATAGATTGCCACGCGATGTCGCTAGTGAACGTCTACATCATGATATTGTACGACTTTTGGATGAACATGTACCAAGAAGTCCACAAATGGTCAATGTTATACCGAACAGTTCGATGATGAGTAAGTTTTCTTATTTAAATATTTTTTTTTCAATCAACTGACGAAAAAAAAAATTGTTACAGCATCACCTAGCGGCCAATTACAATTACAACAACCAACAGTAATCGTCCCAAAACGACAAAAATCAAAACGGCCGAGTAAAAACTCGAATAATAACAATAACGCATCGTTGGACCCGACAAGCCCCGAAATGGAAACGATCAACACCGGAAGTATTCGACGTAAACCGAGCGTGAAAAAATCAAAGAAACCAACGCCACAACAAGAAATCCCCCAAAGTGTTGATTCAATAACTTCAACCCTAAGTCCAGTTGAATCACCAATGACAAATTTACCGAGTCCTTACGATACTGCATCGATTTACTCAAACATGGGACTAACACCTCAAGGACTTGAGTCTTTGATTAGTAAACAACCTCCAAGCTACGAAGATGTGGTGAAAAATAATTTACACGGTCTAGTAGGCTTGGAGAATTACTCGTTCAATTTGGGTAATTTCCATGAAACGATGATGATGCAACAGCGCCAATTACAACAAGCGAATACCTTAAGCCCGCCCTATTCTAATCAATCTCCGCCCCATTCCGTGCAATCAAACATGTCGTTATCGCCGCAAGGTTATAACGGTTCACCTTCCCCGGCTAAGACACGCCCCTCACTCCCTACAAGCCCCACCCATATAGCGGCAATGCGTGCCGCCACCCAACAGAAACACGGAGGCGTGCCACAAGCACAGAATTTACAAATGGGTTTTGATTTTAGTCAAACTGGATTGGAGTTGCCAATGGCAACATATCCAGGATTGGTAAGTGGAAATTTACAATTTCAACAACAAAACTACTATCTGACTCCGCCCTCACAACACTCCGATCTCTTACCGGATAATTTTCCAACACCGAGTCCGGAAAGTCCGGGTCATTGGTCGTCGAGTTCACCCCGAAGTTGTAATTCGGATTGGTCCGAAAATGTAGCCAGTCCGAATAATACTTACGGGAGTGGACATCAGACTAATAAAGGCTCGGATGCGATCTATATTTGAGTAGAATTATTATGCCAAAATTTACTAAATACTACGTGCCTTGAACGGTTGTTATTGTAAGATTTTTTATGACACAATTGTACATATCTTTATTTTTTATTAATATTAGTAGAGAAAGAAAGAGACACAACTTAAGCAAGCTCCAATCACATGACATTCGATTAATTAGGGTTTTTTATTTTAGTAATTCTCATTTAGTTAGCGTGTCTGTGATTCAGATATTAGAAAGAGAAAAAGTAAAAGGTTCGCTCGCTCGCTCAAAGAGGGCGTACGTATCGTAATTTTTGACAATTTTTATAAGACAATATATTTTAGAATAAATTGTTAATATTTTTGATAAAGATATTTAGGTAATTTTTTAAACCAGTTTTTAAGTACATTCCGTTGTTGGGATCAAGTTTTAAAGCGTCTTTCAATTGCTGTTTTTTAAGCCACAAATTTCTGTATATTTTAAACCAGTTTGGAAGGTTTCTATTTATATACTACTTCTTTTTTTAATTTTTTTATAATTAAATCCTTGTAAAAAGTACTGATTAGGCCACTAATGATGGATTTATTTTAAGGTTCTCTTTTTTTTTTAGTTGAAACATATTGTACTAGTTGTTAAGTAAACGCAAAAATTGCTTTGTACTATATACATAATAAATTCATTTTTTTTAAACATTTTTATTAACCTCCACCTTAAATTGTGTCAAGTCCACAATATTATCATAAATGAGATAAATTCAATTGTTTCAATACGTGTTTATTTCTAGTTTTAATAAAATAATTAATACTTAAAATATTAAAAAGTACGTTTGGAAATGTAATAAAATAATGTTTTGGTCCGGAAAATGAAATCTAACCCTGCCATAAAATAAATGCAAAATATTTACAAAATTAAGTCTCCAACTTATCACAAAATTTGTACAAAATATTGCTTATTTTCCCGTCCATTCGCTCACTTTGCCATTATCGAAGACGAGATTATAACGTGGCAGTGGTACCAACCGTCCACGTTTCATAATTTCCATATTTTCACCCGGATAGTACTGTAATAAAAATCCCTATAATTATAAAAGAAGAAAAAAACAAGCAAAGCCTACCTGACATTGCGAAATAAAATCTAAAAGTGCCGAACCCAATTTCCGACTCGATTCGACTAAATTCGACAAACTGAAACACATTATAAAAATAATCGCTGTCTAATCATCAAGTTAATTAATTACCTGTTAGTTTCAACCAAACCGCCACTCACTATCATATCACAAATTTTAGTATTGGCGTTAACATCAAACAGGGGAATCCCAAAATGGCAATCTAACAAAGTCCAAACCTATTTCACACGTTAGCCAACACACTACTAAAACACTTAAAAAGTACTAACCTCGCCTCGGTTTTCGTCGGGTTTTTTCATTTCTTCGCTTTTTAGCGAAAACATGTTGATGTTTTCGTCGATTGGTGATAGAAGACCATCGATTGAAACACTGTGTTTCATCTTTTGTTCTAATTCGTCCAATTCCTGACGCAGGAGTTCCGAACATTCTTTACTTGTGAAACCATTGGCTGGTGATGACGAAGTGGGCGGAGTTATGGCGAAATGTGATTCGTCGGGTGAACTCAACTCTTTTGTGAAACTAAAATTCTCATTGGTGATTGATAAAGGCTCGGCTTTGCCTTTGGTGGACGCTATTGGTTGTTTTTTACCAAGCTTGACTGTCATTTCTTTATTTTGACAGCCGAAATCTAACACTCCAATGTTGGCAAACGTGATGTAACCACAATTGTGTTCAAGGTCAATTAAATTCGAGAGATATTTAATTGAGGGATGATTCCGGAATTGTAAATCTTGCGGGACTTCCCCTAAACTTTTGGAAGGTGTGTCGGGACGAAAGGGGAACGGAATTATGTGAGTCTGGGCCGGTTCATGAACCCCAAAAGCCTGAATCAACACGGGGGAAAACTGCGCAGCCGCATTCACATGTAAAATATTCGAAACGGGTATAACGGCCGGTTCGTGTAACCACGTGGTGACTAAAAGCCGGGAATACCCGAGAAACATACGCGGAAGTTGCTTGATTTCAGTTCCTAGGGATAAAATAAAATCACCCTAACGGGAAAAAAATCCCCAACTTGTACCTTTGATTAGTAACAAAGATGGCGGTCCATATCCACTCACGTGATACAAAAATAATTTAAACCACAACGAATTCACTTCGGGGACTGCAGGCCCTAAATGAGGCGGATTCAGACTTACAACAGGCCGTACTTCCCGGCTTAATGGTGCCATTGATACCAACAGACTAAAAACCAAATCGAAAAATTCCCTAAAAACGCAACTACAAAACGAAAATTACTTGTATTTTTTCTGCAAAAGTCGACTACAAGTAGCTTCATCCAATGAATGGAGACTTTCAAGTCGGACCAAATCCAAACCGGTACCGGGAAGTTTTCTCAATGCTAGAATCGTTGATCTGAGGATGACAGCATGGTCGAAGAAACGTCGCGCTTCACCTTCACCTTCAGCATCAAGAACTGATACTTTTTCAAGTTCGGTTAAAAAACTATCGAGACTTTCGTCACATAATTTACCCACTTCGAACATGGTCACGGCATGCTTTTTTAAGCCCTAAAAGTCAAAACCTAACCTCAATTTTAGTTTTATTTAAGTTGGTTTTTAGTTCTCGTGTGCGTGCTTCCAGACCGAGTCAAGTAGAAATACATTGTTTTTTTTAATTGAAACATTTGGCAAGACTGTCGCTTTTTTACCTACCGGTGATAAATTTCCCATCATAAGAAAGGCCGTCAAGGCCGAATCGAACAGAAAAGCCACTCGATGCCCTCTTCGTGTCAAGGTCGAACTTGTTGGACTTTCGGGTTGCTCTTGGAGATTTTCCTTACTGAGACTCAAGGACAGTGGTGTAACTTCAACATTTCTGTAATTAATAATCGAATTATTTGCAATTTAATCAAGGTCAAGTACCTAATTTCATGTGTTGGTATTAAATGCCATGATGGGTGTCTTTTAACACGTTCTTTGTCCGTTTCGGGATGCAATTTTCGTGCAAATTGTAAGCGACAATAGAGTGAAACTGCCTGTTTTACCGACTCAGTATTCACCTGTAAAACCCCTGCAAGTTCGCCAACTGTCGTATGTTCGTCAATTGAAACGAAAATTTTATACAACAGTGTCTCAAAATAATCACCGAGGATACGATTCATTACAAAACCTTGCAAAGGGGGCACTTGTATACAATCAACTGCTGTTATAGGAACGTCCAGATAAATCAAACCTTTCCTAAAATTAATAGTTGTTAACATTGTTTTATTTTAAAAGGGGGAATTACTTGTAAAGACTCAAAACAACATTATAATTTAATTCGCCCGCAGTTTGTGAGCCTAAATCAATCAAACGGTCAATCACCGCCAACTCTTCCTCATTCACCAACTGTAAAAAAATAAAATTACTAAATGCGTAATTGGGTTAAAAGTCACAAACTTTGACGTCTTCCTCCAAGACAAGGCCAACTTCGACCCGCCACCACGGTTCAATGTGAATATCTTTGGGGACAGGTGGTAGGAGCCCCCTCACATTTTTTTTCCCAAATAAGCGCCCTCTATTTGACCTTGACTTATTCATCAATTCGATATATTCATTTCTGCCAATCCCCAATAATCTCAAACCTTAAAAAACACTAAATGAGAAAGAGACGCCCTAATATTTAATTTGGGGGAAGTACAATCAGCTGCCGTAAAATTCGGAAGAGTATCGTAACTTTTCTCAGCTTGCATCAATTTCTCAACCACTGAAATGTAATAATTGAACGGTGTTATCCTCAAACCTTTGACAATCATATCGGCTAAGTGATAAGGAAATAACATGAGTCTTTCTTTGCTGTAAGCCACCACACGTTCGTAGTAGCGTTTCTCATCTCGGACAATATGTCGTACTGGAACAAAGACAATCAAGGGGGTTCTATCACCCCCACGTTACTTACCCAAATTTCCGCGATAACGCAACTGATTTTTAATACTGAACGAGACCACGTAGCGTTCGTAGTCTTTGATCGAATTGTTTAAAATCTGGAAAACAAGGGGGGTCACTTGTCACAACTAAAAACCAAACTACCTGTTTGATATGTGCAGGGAGTTGAGACCATGGCACGTTTTTGCGGATATTTTCCTCGATTTCGGCATTCATACTGGAAAATGGGTTAATTTGTTGTTGATAAATCCATTTGACAGGTGACAGTCAATAATGACAGGTGTCACAATTGTGAACAATTTTTCACAGTTTTTACTCGATTGTTGCATAAATTGGACAACAAAGCGTGTTTTTTGACACAATAAACTGCTTAATTAATAAGCTACCATTTTTTTGCAATGTTTAATTTGTAAAAAACGTATGACCAGTGGTACCAACAAGTGTCCCTAACCTCACACTTTGACACTCTAACATGTGCGAAAAGTGAGGTTACACCAGTTTGAAAATCAGTGAAAAGTGAGTAATAATCATGGAACCGGGGGGCGAATTGGCCCAAAAACACGTTCTGTGTCGCTTCAAGTCCGATTCGGGCGAAATCACCGGCGATATAATTGACTTGCCCTTGTCTTGTACTGTGTCTCAACTGACTGAAATTTGCAATGCTCTGCTCGAAACCGCCAACGTTTCGTACATTTTTTACGCCAACGACAATGAAATCACACATTCGCTCGAAAAAACCTTGAATTTGTCGGATTTGAACACTGAAACCGTTATTGACATCCTCTACCAGCAACAAGCCGTATTCCGAGTTCGTCCCGTGACAAGATGTACAAGTTCAATGCCAGGCCATGCCGAAGCTGTCATATCAGTGAGTTTTTCCCCCGATGGTAGACACCTAGCGAGTGGTTCTGGCGATACAACGGTTCGGTTCTGGGATGTGGACACCCAAACCCCTTTTAAGACATGTAAGGGGCACACGAACTGGGTATTGTGCATTGCGTGGGCCCCAAATGGACGTAAACTAGCCTCGGCGTGTAAAGACGGCAAGGTGGTGGTGTGGAACCCCGAAAATGGGGCCCAAATTGGTAAAACTCTAGCTGGGCATAAATCATGGGTTACGGCCCTGAGTTGGGAGCCCTACCACCAAAACTCCGAGTGTCGCTTTTTAGCCTCGTCAAGTAAAGATTGTGACGTCAGGATTTGGGATACGGTCCTGTGTTTATGTACTAGAGTTATTTCCGGGCATTTGAAAAGTGTGACTGTGGTCAAGTGGGGCGGTTTGGGGCTCCTTTATACGGCTTCACAGGACCGGACTGTTAAAGTTTGGAGGGCTAAAGATGGTGTGTTGTGTCGTACGTTGGAAGGACACGGACATTGGGTCAACACTTTGGCTCTTAACACTGATTATATTTTAAAATTGGGGGCTTTTGACCCAGTCAAAGATACCCAAATCCAATCGCAAGACTTTGCCCTGCGTCGTTACAACGAAATTGTTAATCCCATTGGTGATGAAAGACTCGTCTCGGGCTCCGATGATTTTACTTTGTTTTTATGGGCCCCCTCAAAAGACAAGAAGCCTTTAAATCGGCTCACAGGACACCAACAATTAGTTAATGATGTCAAGTTTTCCCCTGATGGTCGCGTTTTTGCCTCAGCTTCGTTTGATAAGAGTATTAAGTTATGGGAAGCCAAAAGTGGTAAATTTATTTGTACGTTGAGAGGGCACGTACAGGCTGTTTATGTGATTGCGTTTTCGGCCGATTCTAGACTTTTAGTGAGTGGAAGTGCCGATTCAACACTCAAATTGTGGAATTTGAGAGAGAAAAAATTGGAAATTGATCTGCCAGGTCATGGGGATGAGGTCTATGCGGTTGATTGGGCCTCTGATGGTTCGAAAGTAGCCTCAGGTGGTAAAGACAAAGTCTTAAAGTTGTGGCAAAATTAAATTCAATAAAATTTTGAAATTTTCGCGGACTTTTATTTACCCGATTGTGGTGCCATCTGCGATTTTACAAATTCAATAATAAAAAAACCGGCCAATATGACGTAATTAGCGAAATGAAAAGTTATTTTGTAAAAAATATTAAACCAAACAAACACATATTTAAAATTTAAACAACAACATTTCACAAATTGTGATTTTTCAATGGTACAAACATAACCTGAAAAAAAAGTAGGGTTATGTTCGTTGTTGTTTGTTGTGTCAGAACTTCGTAAAAATCGCCCCCAGCATGGAAACCAAGCCGCAAAAAATGCCCAAAGTGGCCAAGGTTTGTTATTTACCTTTCGTTTCAACTAAATAACTACTAAAAAATTAAAAATTAGGTGAAAAATAAAGCCCCAGCCGAGATCCAAATCACAGCCGAGCAGCTCCTTCGTGAGGCAAAAGAACGTGATCTTGAGATTCTGCCTCCGCCCCCTAAGCAAAAAATCTCCGATCCGGCCGAACTTGCCGACTACCAACTGCGACGCCGTAAACAATTCGAAGACAACATACGTAAAAATCGAACAGTTATCTCCAATTGGATTAAATATGCCCATTGGGAAGAATCGCAAAAAGAAATTCAACGTGCTCGCTCTATATTTGAACGTGCGTTGGATGTGGACCATCGCAATGTTACCATTTGGTTGAAATACACTGAAATGGAGATGCGAAACCGTCAAGTGAACCATGCTCGGAATTTATGGGATCGTGCCGTCACGATTTTACCACGAATCAACCAGTTTTGGTACAAATACACCTACATGGAGGAGATGTTGGAAAATGTTGCAGGGGCCAGAGCTGTGTTTGAACGCTGGATGGAGTGGCAACCGGAGGAACAAGCCTGGCAAACGTACATCAACTTCGAGTTAAGATACAAAGAAATTGACCGTGCGAGAGAAATCTACGAACGATTTGTTATAACACATCCCGAAGTCAAACACTGGATTAAATATGCACGATTTGAAGAAAATCACGGTTTTATCAATTCGGCTCGGATGATTTACGAACGAGCTGTTCATTTTTATGGTGATGACCATTTGGACGAAAAATTGTATATTGCATTTGCCCGATTTGAAGAAAACCAAAAAGAACACGACCGTGCTCGTGTTATCTACAAGTATGCCTTGGATCACCTCCCCAAAGAACAAGCGAAAGAGCTGTACAAAGCCTACACCATACATGAGAAAAAATACGGTGACCGTTCCGGTATTGAAGATGTAATTGTGTCGAAACGTAAGTTTCAATACGAACAAGAGATACTCGAAAATCCGACCAATTACGACGCTTGGTTTGACTATTTGCGGCTAGTGGAGGGGGAAGGTGACCTTGAAACGTCACGTGAGACATATGAAAGGGCCATAGCCAACGTACCACCAACTAAAAATAAACAATACTGGCGTCGTTACATTTACTTGTGGATTAATTACGCGTTATTTGAGGAGATTGAAGCAATTGATTATGAAAGAACACGACAAGTTTATAAAGCTTGTCTCGACTTAATCCCACATAAAGTATTCACGTTTAGTAAAATTTGGTTGTTGTTTGCACAGTTTGAAATCAGGCGGAAGAATTTGATTGGTGCTCGTAAAATTTTGGGGACTGCGATTGGTAAATGTCCACGTGATAAATTGTTTCGTGGGTATATTGATATAGAGATACAGTTGCGTGAGTTTGATCGTTGTCGTATTCTGTATGGGAAATATCTAGAGTTTGGTCCGGAAAATTGTGTTACTTGGATGAAATTTGCCGAATTGGAGACACTTTTAGGGGATTTTGAACGTGCAAGGGCTATTTATGAGTTGGCAATAGCCCAGCCAAGGTTAGACATGCCTGAATTGCTCTGGAAGGCTTATATTGATTTTGAGATTGGGCAAGAAGAGTGGGCTAATGCCCGACAATTGTACGAAAGATTATTGGAGAGAACAAGTCATGTGAAAGTTTGGTTGTCGTATGCTAAGTTTGAGTTGAGTTGCGATTCTGATATGAATATCAGTCTGGCACGGCGTGTTTATGAACGGGCTAATGAAAGTTTGAAGAGTTTTGGGGAGAAGGAGGCGAGAGTTTTACTATTGGAGAACTGGAAGGAGTTTGAGAATGCGAACGGAAGTGAGGAGACTAGGGAAAAAGTTGAAGGGAAAATGCCAAGGAGGATTAAGAAGAGGAGGAAGGTTATTGATGAGGATGGAGTTGAACAAGGATGGGAGGAGATCTTTGATTATATATTCCCTGAAGATGAGGCAAGTAAACCCAATTTGAAGTTGTTGGCAGCTGCCAAAAGCTGGAAGAAACAGAAGGAAACGGAAGAACCGGAACCATGATTTTTTAGAAAATAGAATTAAGGTTTAAATTTTGTTTTATTCACCCACTATCACTTGTTGGTTGGCAATACTTATTTTGGACCGCGAAATTTGACTTTGACATGTTTAACTGACACGTCAAAAAAATGTCAATATAAATATTTAAAAAAAATCAAATTTTTACCAATTTGCACTGTGTCCCATGTTATTATTTAGGTGCGATTTGTATCTCGTTTCGCCTCTTAATTTTTTTCCATTCAAGTGTTCAGTCACATCATGGGTAAATTGTAAAATAAGTAAAAAAAATCGATACTTTATTCAATTAAATACATTAAAAGCGAGTGAGTTTTGAGACTTAACAGCCGCCATAATCCAGCTTTGATGAACACAAGACACACGTACGCACACATTCAGTCTACGTTTTCCAAAAATTGGGGTTATGTTGCAGCCTCCGTTCAAAATTCGTGTACCAGTTCTGTACCGTAGCTAACGGAACATAGGTGGCCGTGGGATCTGGGACCATCTGTGGCTGCGTCACTGTATAACTCAGTACGAAATTCATAAAATTTTCCAACATTTTATGAGCAAACGTGACATTATTACTGGGGTTGTTGGCTGATTCAATTTCTCGAATATTCGCAAGCGGTTCAATAGCGATCCCTATTTGTGCATTGTGCACGATGTGACTTTGTCCAAATAAAATATTCATCGAATCGCCCATCTCTTCGAGTTTTTTCAGTGTTGATATTTTGAAAATTGCCGATGGTTTTGTATTGGAAATGTGGCCGAGGGGCTGCCAATTGGGGGGCGCGTGTGGGTCAGGCCAGCTAAAGTAGACTTGGCCGGCGGTCCCTTCCGGGAACGGTATAGCCCCCGTGAGGAACACCACGATGTGGTTAATACTGTCGGCTTCAGGGATTGTGGTTATAAATTGTGTTTCTGAAATCGGTTGGAATTCGGTTTGGACCTGCAATTAATTCAATAAAGTATTTGATTTATTAGGTATGGGGGCCCACCGGGCGGCCTGATACTATCAAACCGAACATTGCCATCACGAATCTTCTAGAACATTTCCAGAATTTGTTAGGTTAGGGTGGCTAGAGACGCCAGACGTAAAATCCCTAGAGTAAGTCACCAAATTTAGTGACTTTCCCTCACGATTTAGCACTTGCTGCGAAATTTCGTAAAAAAAACTTGACGGGTTTCAAGTTGTGAGGACAAGGACTGGCATAAATTAAATTAAATTAAATTATGCAGTATTTTATTCTATTTATTTCTTTAAAAAAAAACACCAATCATAGTTACCAACCGTTAGAAACGTCAAACATGGCACGACGGGAGTGCAATTGTGTGTGAAAAAAAAAAGTGTTTTTTTGGATTATACACACCGCCAGTTCTTTTGGAATTTAATTTTCATCAAACATGGTAAGTAACAAGTTATTTGAATCGGTTTTCAGTCAGTTGGTACTTTTAAAATGATTGTGTTTTGTTTTTACCGAGTGACATTTTCTTGTTGTGGATATAAACAGTAAAAAGTTCAAAAAAATGCTAAAATTTGTATTACAATGTGTCCGTGTTAGGTCATTGCACCGTTTCGTAAATCTCTAGTTAACGTTTTTGTTGTTTTTTGTGGGGGTGGCACCACACCTCTGAAAAATCAATATTTTCAAGGCTGACTTGATGCATGCGGTTTCAAGCTTGGACGAATTTTTGTGAAAAAAAATTTTTAGTTTGATTTATTTTTTGGTTTCAGATGGATGTTCGTGATGTCTTTACCGGTGTCGCAATATGAGGCTTTGCTGGCGGAAGTGCGCGGTTTGAGACGCAAAGCTCAACGCGTACAACAGCTAGCGACACCTCTTCTATCGAATTTTTCTTCCAGTGACTATCATCATCCGCAGGTAAATAAAAAATAAATCGTCATGCTCTTATAATTCGAGACAATAATTTAATTGACAACGGTCGCGCCCAAATCGTGATATAAATCAAGAAATTAATTGTTTAGTCTGCGGTCCGCGCTATCGATTTTGCTCACACTTAGAAGAGAGTGAGTGGTTCCGGATGCATTTTCTTCTTGAAATAATAAATAAACGAGAGGTTGAGCGCAGTCTCTTTTCGTTCCTGCATTGCACCACGTTCTCGTGTATTCTGAGTCGTGTGTGCGTTGTTAATCATCACACGGAACTAATTTTATGTGTGTGAGCTGTGATGAGCTTTAAATAACTTCAACTTGCTGTGTTTTGTTTGTGATTTCAAGACGAGGAAAGGTGAGCTTCTTTTAAACGAAAAACTAATCTTGAAAAAGTTGAGATAAAATCCAGTAAAAACACTTTTAGTAATCTCTGTAAAGTTTTATCGTTTGGATTTAATGTTTCGAAATTTTTTTAGACAAAAAAAGCAATTACGACTCATGCTACATTAAATTTCTTAAGATTTTTAGTCCAAGGATTATGCAAGGCAATAATACCAAATATGAAAACATTTCAAACGAAACTCGGTTTCTTTCTCTCGTAAATCAAACACAAAATCGATATTTATTAAAGTCGTAAACAAGAAAACCTTGTCTATGCCTTTGGGAATAAACGTTTAGCACACGTGCAATTCGAATAAAACTAAATATTAGACATTACGGTCTATCGATTTGGACTTGTGGGGTGAAGGTCAAAGTCAAATTAAACGTGAGGTAGGTAATAAAATGCTAATTATTACGGAAATATGTAATTTTCTTTCTTACATAATGTCAACGATTTCCTTTGGTAACAACTGTTTAATAAAAACCGCACGAAAATTTACTTTGATGTTGATGACTAATAAGACGTCCGGACATTTTAATCAAATTTAAAAAAAAAAGAAAGCAAGAGATTTGCCATGAGATAATCCCACACAATTGAAAGCATAAATTTTATTTCCGAAATAAATAAAAAAGTGTGAGTGAACTCTTGGCACTTTTTTCAAACAACAACACACTAAAATTAACGTAAATATACAGGTTGAGTCAAAATGTTGTGGCATAATTTTAACCACAAATACCCTTCTACAAATGATGATAAATTGGATTGATTTTGTTGACCTATCTCAATTAATAGAAAAATTACAGCTTTACAAAAAGTCGGTATGAAAAATGATTTTTCGAGAATATCTTCGTTATTGTTTATCCGATTATTATGAAACTTGGCAATGTAAGAGACTAAAAGACGCTCTTTCACGTGATGTAAACGGAAGTTTTGCGAAAATTGTACATTTTCGGTTGCACTAGAGCTCCACCATTTTTTTCGTGATAACTTGTTTTTTTGGGTCATTAACACCCATTTTTAATGGCAAAAATAAAAAGCCCATTCATTTTTCTTTCTTGTTGCATATCGCTAAAATGTACCGTTCTCGAGTTATTTGGGTTTAAAGTAAACTTTGCAAAACCGGAAATTATTAATTTTGTGTGTTCGTTGCTTTGGATTTAGTTCACTCTGAATGACATTTTAGCGATATGCAACAAGAGAACCTTTTCTAAAGAAAAATGAATTTTTGGTATAAAAAATAGGTGTTATAGGTCGAAAAATCAAGTTACGGTCAAAAAATTGGAAGGGACCCATTGCAACCGGAAATGTACAACTTTTGCATAACTTCCGTGTAGATCACATTAAAGAGCGTCTTTTAGTCTCTTACATTGCCAAGTTTCATAATAATCGGATAATAAATAAGGAAGATATTCTCGAAAAATCATTTTTCATACCGACTTTTTGGAAAGCTGTCATTTTTCTATTAAGTGAGTTAGGCCAACAAAAACCATCAGATTTATTATCATTTGTAGAGGGGTATTTGTGATTAAAATTATGCCACAACATTTTGACTCAACTTGTACAGTAGTTGAGAAAAATTAATTTCTAGGACGGATAAGTGTTACACGATCAGACAAAGTGAAAGTTTCCAATCAAAGACGAACAAGAAAATTCTATTTTAACATCGTTATAAGACAATTAATTAATCACATGGGAACATCTGTTCGGTTTCATTGTAATTGTTTGTTGGTTCGCTTGAATTTACACCGACACTTAAAAATTCATCAATTCGGACGAAAATAACTCGACCATATGTCTATCCCGGTTACGTTATTTTTTCAAATTAGCGCTTTGTTTTAGAATGACGCAGTGAAATTGTGTACTTCCCACGAAATGGAACCTCTACTCACCTCATCGTCAACAAACGTAAGTGTTGTCATCTTAAAAAAATTCAATAAATATTTTAAAATTGAATTAGTGCGATGATGACCCATGGCCGACCTTGGAACCCATCACCAAAACCTCGATCGAAGTCAGCAGTGTGATGAGTTTCGCATCGAGTTCTGGTGGTGGTGGTCTTCTTCTGGGAAGTCCCAGTTTATCACGTCGTTCCTCCCAACAATTGGAAGCCAAAGTAGATATGGTTTATAGTCTTTTAGCAATGTTAAGTGGACAAGAACATGCCGATATGGGTGAAACCCTTCTTGCATTGAGTACAAACCCGGAGAGTTGTCTTGCAATGCGTCAATCGGGTTGTATACCATTATTAGTACAAATGGTCCAATCAGATCGCGAGCCAGAAACAAGAACAAAAGCAGCACAAGCCCTTCATAATTTGGTGCATTCACAACAAGACGAAAAAGTTAAAAAACGAGAAGTTCGTGTTTTCAAATTATTGGAACATACAAGGGGGTACACCGATGCGGTAAGGGGGCACAAAGAGAGTGAGTTTGAGTCCGAAGATGAGGATAAACATCCGGTACAAACCGTTGCACATTTAATGAAATTGTCATTTGATGAGTTACACAGACAAGCGATTTGTACCTTGGGTGGGATTCACACAATTGCCAGCTTAGTCGAGGTAAAATTACAGGTTTCTGTAAGCATAACTTTTGATTGCTTTTTACTAGGCGGAACATTCGAATCATGGAAGTACCACAACCGAACAACACTGTATTTTAATGCGTCGTTACGCCTGTATGGCCTTGACAAATCTAACATTTGGTGATAGTGGCAATAAAGCGTTACTTTGTTCGTATCGTGAGTTCATGAGGGCGCTGGTGGTCCAATTACAAAGCCCGAGCGATGAATTACGACAGGTACCTACGTTACCGACACACTTGTGGTGCAAATGGCCTAAACACACTTGTTTAGTTTTATATGGAGTTGTCATGGTAACGGGTGGGGTTAGTCATTTGCACCACAAGCGATTAAAAAAAAATTGCAATTTATAAAATAATTGACAATTTAAGGTGACTGCGAGCGTTTTACGTAATTTATCGTGGCGTGCCGACTCCACAAGCAAGGAAATTCTACGTGAAGTTGGCAGTGTTAGTGGTTTAATGAAATCAGCAATGTTGGACAACAAAGAAAACACTTTGAAATCGATTCTGTCGGCTTTGTGGAATTTATCGGCACATTGTACCGAAAACAAGAGTGAGATTTGTTCGGTAGAGGGCGCTCTCGCATTCCTCGTCAATACACTAACTTACAAAACTCCCTCAAAGTCGCTTGCAATTATTGAAAATTCCGGCGGTATTTTACGCAATATTTCAAGTCAAATAGCCGTTCGTGACGATTATCGTGAAATTTTACGACGTCATAATTGCCTCCAGATACTTCTCGACCAATTAAAATCGCCAAGTTTGACAATTGTTAGTAACGCTTGTGGCACATTGTGGAATCTTTCGGCTAAATGTTGCACCGATCAAGAGTTGTTATGGCAATTGGGTGCCCCAGCAATGCTTCGAAGTCTCAATCATTCTAAACATAAAATGATTGCGATGGGATCAAGTGCGGCTTTGAAAAATCTACTAAGTGCAAAACCCACTCAACTGTTACCAACTGTAATGGATTCAACAGCATTGGCTATGGATTTGCCAGCATTGCCAACATTAGGTGCACGTAAACAAAAAGCACTATTACATGATTTAGATCAGGCGTTACTTTCGGAAACTTTCGATAATTTAGAGAAAGAATCACCAAAGAAGTGTGGTGACAACAATTTTTGTAGTTTAAGTGAAGCGAGTACCAGTTATGAGACGAGAAAAAATCTAAGTTTACCGTATTTTGACGAGTCGTGTAACGATCTAAACGTTGGTAAATGTTTTATTAAAAAGAAAATCGAAAATAAATTGAATGTTTGTTCGGATTCTGGATTGCAAAGTTTCGAAGTTGATTCAGGTTCGTCCAGTTCGTTAGATAATGATAAATGTAAACGAGACGATGAAAAAGATCATTGTTCCATTGAAGATGTTTCCGATTCGGATAATCAAGTTTGTGACGATTTAAGGTTAGTTATATTGTCATTAACGTCAGTTTGACGTTTTAATGTCAAAAATGACAGGTCAATAATTTTTTTTACAGTTTTATGGGTCTCACCGTTCGACGAGAGTTGGACACGACATCACACATTTCACCCAAATTCAAATCACCGAATATGACAATGTTTGAAGGTGATATTGACGAAATTGACATTCACGATATTTCGATACATTTCGAGGAAAAACAAGACACCGAAAATGAGAAAATCGAAACGTCTAGTAATAAACAAAAGACGAACAACAGTGGTATACCGCTACCGAAAAGTCTTCCACGACCTAGACAAGAGCCAATCGATACGTTGTTACTTGATACACCAAAAAAAATCAATCGTTTAGCATCGGCTTTACCACGACCTCAGACGAGTACACCGATTATTACAAGTAGTGAAGCCACAAAAGTTGAAAATATCGACGAGTGAGTAGTGGTGTTTTCGTTTGTTTTAACATTTATTTTTTAAACTGCTAGGTAAATAATGGTCATTTTCTAAAATACAGATTGAGTCAAAATGTTGTGGCATAATTTTAATCACAAATGATAATAAATCTGATGGTTTTTGTTGGCCTAACTCAATTAATAGAAAAATTACAGCTTTCCAAAATGTCGGTATGGAAAATGATTTTTCGAGAATATCTTCGTTATTGTTTATCCGATTATTATGAAACTTGGCAACGTAAGAGACTAAAAGACGCTCTTTCACGTGATGTAAACGGAAGTTTTGCGAAAATTGTACATTTTCGGTTGCACTAGGGCCCCACAATTATTTTGTGAAATGATTTATAATCATTTGTAGAAGGGTATTTGTGGTTAAAATTATGCCACAACATTTTGACTCAATCTGTATAGTAAATATTATTTTTATTGCATTTTTACCTAACCACTTTTTTGAAAATTAATATTATGCAGCAGGTCTGGAGAAATGGACGAATTTCCATTTTTGCATCGCAAAGATGAACGTGATCGTCTTTTGGAACGCAGTTGTGAGGAAAACAATCCAATGGATAATCGAATGTTGGATCCGGACGCAATGATTCAATCACTTGATCGTTTTACAGCTGAATTAGTATCACAAGCTTCCCATCTTCAAAGCGATGAAAAATACAAAGACAATACTTGGAATGAAGATACATCACCGAATGAAGTAACATTTCCAAGTATTTCCGGTAGTGCCCCTAATGTTATCACATTCGAATCGGACGAAATCGGGGAAAAACCGATTGAATCAAATGATTTTTCATCAGTTAGCACCATGACCGAATCGACTTTGATTGCAATCGAGGCGAGTAAAATGGCAACAGTGTTTAAAAACGAAGCTGAAATGTCATCAAGTGTAACGACTTGGCTCGAATTGGATAAAATACAACCGCCGAGTTTACTCGAATCGTTTAATTCTGATGTGGGTAAAAGCCCGAAATTAACAACACGTAAAAAATCGTTTAGTTTGGTTCGGCGCGTTTTGAGTAATTCCCAGAATTCGGATAGTTTAGAATTGGATGCGACATTTCCCGAGTTTGTTATCAACGGTTCGATTAATCGTAACGTAATGACGTCCAAATTGACCGATTTGGATAATATTAATCCGCCTTCGTTGTTTAACGAAATTACAGATCTCTGTAATTCGCTTAGTGACGTAGCGACTGAAGCTATCGGAAGCGAAATTGAAATTTTTGAAGATTGTCAAACACATATTGACGATGTTACGGAATTTTCCGATGCTAATAGTGCTACTCCAATACAATCGGATCCAAGTAGTCCCGAAATAACACCAAAGAAAAACAAAACTATTAAAAAACCAATGACCTTGAAAGAGAAAAGACATTTGGCCAAAGATCGGTATAAAACTTATACAGTTGCAGCTGAAATGTTTTCACAAGTAGAGGATGAAACAACAAGTGATTATCAGTCAGTTGAAGAACCGAAAAGTAAGTCAAGTATTCGGAAAAATTTCCTCCAGAAACGACAAGAAAATAAGGATCGGTTTAAAACACAAACTTTGAGTCTAAATCCTGACTTGCATTCAATTGTGGCAAAGGAAGCAAATCTAGTTTTAAAAAATCTACAAGAGACAAAAACAAGTGACGAATTACTTGATTGTGAGACTTTGAGTTTGGTTTCAAACGATGATGAGTCAGAACAGAGTTCGGTAAATTACCGAACGTATCACAAGAGTTGGGGTTTGAAGAAAAATATTCCAGTGATTGAAGTTGTTTCGAAACCGAAAATTGTCAAACCTTCTGAAGATGATGTCCAGGTGTCTTCATCACCACCTCCACCACCACCACCAAAAGCAATCCGCGGCCGCCGAAAACCACTCTATTCGAAACCGGCCCCCAAGTCACTCAAACCGTCTAACCTTGTACGAAATATTACAACTTCGATTAAAACAGTGGCAGGGAAACCGCCGCCTACTAGTAGTAGTAGTAGGGCTTCCAATTTACCTAAAACTGTTGGTCTTAGGCCGAAATTGGAGCGTCAAGGGACGTTTACAAAGGAAGAGGCGAGTTCAAAAGTGAAAAGTTGTAAAATTCCGTCGAAAATTCCAGCGAGATCAACGAGTGCGGAAAGTGCTAGACGAGTGCAAAGTGTAGGGAAAAGAGGATCGTTACCGTCGCAAGTGCCAAAAAGTGCGAGTAATAATGGAAATACGACGACGAAAAAGCAAGTGACGAGTAAAATTGCCAGTATTTGGAAGAAGATTGAAGAGAGTAAGAAGCAGCAGCAGCCAGTCAAGACGGATACGAGAGTTTGGATTGAGGCGAAAGGCGGCTGTGGTGGAAGTGGGGTTGTGATGAGGGGGAAGAAGCGAGAAGGGGATGAAGGGAAGAGGATGTCAAGGTTGGGGTCGTTCATTGTTATGGATGAGGGGGAGCAGAATTGAATTTATTAATGCCATATAAATATGTTTCTAGTCTGATTAATTATTAGCATTTTATATTTATGTAAAGACTGTATATTTATATTGATTTTTTTTAGTAGAAGTGTATATAAAAAAAATCATGCTATTATGTCAAGTAGTTTTTTAATATTTGTAATAATCATTGGACGATTTCTCAATTCTTTAAAATTGTACTCATTGTAACAATTGATTTGTGAATAAATTACTCAGTTTCATAATGCGAGTTGATTTGATTTTTTTTTATGTTGGTTGGCCTGGACTGTTATTTTTGAAATAAATAAATATTGTTACAACAGGAATACTATGAAAAAATTTAAAAAAAATCAGTTTTTTTATTTTCTCCATTACGGCAAAACTATTCAAAAAAGTAACACTATTTTAATCCTTACCTATGCAAAATGATCCGGGGAATCGATTGGCGTCGAGAAAATCGCCAAATTCCCAATAGTTTTTTATTTATGAATTTTTAAAAATTTTACCTATTTTTTCCTTTACTTGCAATTTTCTCGAAAACTATTAATCGTAGAACAATGATCTTTTTTGAAAACGATAAACAATTAAAAGAGCTTTCCAACGATAATAAACTTCATTGGGTTATCTCTAATAGTTCCGGAGTTATTGCTCGATAAATTTTCCGGGTACCGGAAATCGTCAAAATCGCGACCAAAATTGCAAAAATCAAAATTTTAAAAATCGAACCTGTCGACTTTTTTTCTACTTTTAACAACTCCAGAGGATTGTAAAGGCAGACAAGTCCATAAAATTTTGCTAGAGTGAGTTAAAAAAAAAGTTTTTTTTCATTTTTGTGAAGTAAGTGCCTTGACCTTTAAAATTTTTAGCAAAAAAAATCAAAATTTTAAATCTCATGAAAAGCTGATATAATACGTAGAATGAGCCGCAGAATTCAATGGAACAAACCGTTTTGCTCTACGACTTTTAGTTTTTTAGTTACGAATTTTTTTGTTGAAGAATAAAATACCACTGAAATGGCTACCCTAATTTTAAGCAAAAAAATTCAAATTTTATATCTTGTAAAAAACCGATATAATATATAAAATGAGCCGTAGAATTCTTTTTTTTTTTACTTTTTTAATAACTCGAAAGGGTTTTAAAGACTTAGAAAAGTGCATAAAAATGCCTACGATTTTTCAAAAAAGTTTTTCTTATTTTTTGATATGATAACTGAAGTGTTGAAACTACAGTTAGTGATTTTTTGGCGTGGCAACCCTGTTGTTACCTGTCAACAGTCTGACAAGTGACACAAAAACCCAATTGTAACAAAAATAATGATTTTTTCACGTTAATTCTACAATAATTAGTGAATTTTAATGTAACTAGTGTAATAGTAGTATTAAGTATTTGAAAAAATGTCAACGCCGAGTAGAGAATCTCTTTCGGTAAACGAATTAGACTCGCCCTTTTCCACCCGTTTAAGCCCCAATTTTCCAGCAAAAAAGCGTAAATAATGAAGCCGTTCAAGTGATTGTCCGTTGTCGGCCTATGAACTCGCAAGAGAAACAAGCCGATTGCAATCGTGTCGTTAACGTTTACTCAAATCGGGGCGTTATTGAGGTGGAAAACCCCAAAGCTAGGAGTGAAAACGAACGCAAGAAAATCTTCACGTATGATGCTGTTTACGACTGGAAGTGAGTCAGAAAAACAAAAAAAAATTAGGGGGGTTATTATTGGACTTTCAGTGCTTCACAACAGTGTCTCTACGACGAGACTGTGCGCCCCCTTGTCTCGTCAGTCCTTGAGGGGTACAACGGTTGTGTATTTGCTTATGGGCAAACTGGTACTGGGAAAACATACACAATGGAAGGTACAGACTGTGAGGAGCAATGGGGGGTGATTCCAAGAGCCTTCCAGCAAATCTGGACTCATATAAATCGCACCACAGGTCTCGAATTTTTAGTAACAGTTCGCTATTTGGAAATATACATGGAGGACATCAGGTGGGTGCTTTATTGAGTGAACAAATCGGGAAACAACTTGTGCAAAAACGGTACAAAACTGCCAACATAAGCCAGGCGATTCACCCAATTCGGGATCGGTTTCTTGCACAAAAGTTTGGTAAAAGCGCTCGAGAAATGATTACAATTGTTGTAAATCAAATGATATTTGCTTCCGCGAAATTTTCGCCCCAATTTCACCACAATTCGTTCGATTTCATCACGTGCCAGGTCCGTATCACCAATATGAATCGTTTCACGATACTTCAACTGTCCATCATTCATATTGAAAAACTCTTCAAGGATTTGTTCATTCCGTGGCTCGATTTCGAAAATTCCACTTGTATGGTATTGATGCCCTGCAAACCCGTATTCCACACCGTAAACTTCCACCCCAGAATGGTAAACCCCCAAGCCCAGATTCGTGGTAAAATCGTTGATTTTGTACATGTCGTAGACGTTGAGCAGGACCGGTTCCACGTTTTTATCAAAGGGGATTTCATCCGAATCGGTCTGGTGAAGGGGGGCCCCCTTACATGGGTTGCAGGGCATCACTGTGAATTTATTTGACGTTTGGTTGACACGTTGTAAATAATTTCAGAGATTTGTTGAAAATCAAAAACTCGAAATCGTTAGAACTTCGGGAAATCACCGGAAAAGGTGTGTGTGTGACACATCTCCATTCACAAACGTGTCAAAGTGCCGACGATATGTTGCGAGCAATGCGAGTGGGTAATAAAAATCGTACTAGCGGTGCAACGAACATGAACGAACACAGTTCACGATCGCATGCGATTTTTCAAATTGTTATCGAAATGGCTGAATTACATTCGAAGAAAGTTAAAGTTGGTAAATTGAATCTAGTCGACTTGGCTGGTAGTGAAAGACAGTCGAAAACTGGAGCTACAGGTGAACGATTTAAAGAAGCGACAAAAATCAACAAGGCCTTGTCCAGTTTAGGCAACGTGATTTATGCACTAGCTGAAAATTCCCAACATATACCGTATCGAGATTCGAAATTGACCCGACTTTTACAGGATTCATTAGGTGGGAATAGTAAAACTATAATGATTGCGAATATTGGACCAGCGAATTGTAATTATGAGGAAACTATAATTACGTTGCGATACGCCTATCGGGCCAAGTCAATTAAAAATCAACCAATTAAGAATGAGGATATTAAAGATGCGAAATTGTTGGCACTTCAGGAAGAAATCGAGCGTTTGAAACGTTTAATTGAAATGAAGGCGAATGGTGGTGGTGAAGTTGACGATTCTGAAGTGGTTTTAGACGAAAGCGAAACGTCGGATGATGACGATAGTAGTAAGAAAGATGAAAGTAAGAAAAAACTAGAGTTGGGTAAAATGGAAGTTGATGAGTTGGCTAAGAAACTCGAAACTTTGGAAAAACAAATGGTCCATGGAGGTAAAAACATTGTGGACAGTGTGAACGAGAACGAGGTTAGATTGGAGCAACAAAAACTGGAAATTGCCGCAAGAAAAGTGCATATTATTTATTTACTTATTTTAGTGTGATTGATTGTAAATTTCCAGAAACGTGAAATCGAAATACAACAAAAAATCGAACTGGAGGAGGAAACTTGCATCGAATTGAAGCAAGTATTTGCAAGTCTTCAACAACAAGTCGATTTTAAGAAAGATAAATTGAAACGACTTTATGCCAAGCTTCAATCAATCCGTCAAGAAATCAAAGATAATCACAAGATTTATATGAACGATCGACGAGAAATTGAAGACGCAAATGATGAAGCTTCCATGCAATTGAGACAACGTTTTCTCATCATTGATAATTTTGTACCGCCTGAGGAACGTTCACGTTTAATCAACCTGGCACAGTTTGATGAAGATAAGGATAATTGGGTGTTGAAGAAGGAAAAGATTGATGCAATTACAATGGAACGGCCTTTGGGGCATTGCTATCGAAGGCCTATCTCCGAATATGCCATTACGACGGGTCAAGTTGTACCCAAATATCGGGTATTTTATTACTTAATTTAGTGGTTGGTAGTAATTGGTTTTCCAGGGCGAAAATGTGTTAGATTTGAAACTGGATATGCCATTACGTATCACACAAGATTACGTCAGTCCGAATATTTGTCCACAAATTAAAGCAACCGTCACTAATATGATTCTACACGATGTTGAAAATAATGTGATTGTTGTTAAAGCCTTGCCGCATACGGTTAGTGCAAGAAACACCTCAAAGTTGGAACATGAAGGCAAATACAAGCAAGCGACGAAATTCGTTATAGATATGCAGAATTACAGGTAGTTTTTTTTTTTGAATAAATTTATTTGAGATTTGTTGATTTGTGTTTGTTTGTAGGACTAAAAAATCAACTGAACCGGTCCATTGATTGATTGATCTAGTCAGCTTTTAGAATTTTATTTTCGTACTAGTCTTGTCCATGTAGCTTTGTGATTTTGTGATAATTTAGCTTTATTCACAGTATAAAAAAAACAATAACAAATAAATATAAACTTATAAAAACTATTTTTTCATCAAGGCAGTGACCCTCGGATTCAATTTCCTCACTCTTCCTCTGCTACTCACACTTGTAAAAAATTCTTTATCGTCCTCACTTTCACTCTCAACATAACGCGAACGTTTCTTTGCACGTCCATTGTGTCTAACTGAAATCAAAGGTTTATCATCGCTATCATCACTTGATTCTTCTTCTTCTTCCGACGATGTCATTTCATTTCGTTTTCTCGTACTTCGCGTCACTGGTTTATAACAACTATCTTCCGAATCATCGGATTCGTCTTCTTCACTACCGTCTTCTTCATTCATCTTTTCCACACTCTCGCTTGATTCACTCTCACTTTCCTCTTTTTCGGATTTAACAATTTTCACTTTTACAATTTGTAACTTCTTAAGCGGTTTATTATCCTCACTATCGCTACTATCACTCTCAACATTCTTCATTTCTTCCTCAATCTCACTCAATTCGGACGAAGATGACGATGAATTCGTACCACTTTCTTCCTTATTATTGGTTTGTTGTGTGGCATAACTTCGCCGTTTCGCCATCTTCCAGTGTTTTATTAACTTACTTATATGTTCCTCGAAAATCGCAGCAAGCCGTACCGTCATGACGTAAATCTGTCAAAATTTATAAATTAAAACAAAACACCAACAACCGACTCACCCTTGATCGCTTATTCGTATTATAAGTGCGCGAATTTTGAAAAATTAATCTCATATCATTGTAAAACTCATTAGGCGTTTCGTATTTATCACTGAATAGTTTATCTTTGACTGTACTCAAATCCATGGGTGTCTCGATTATATCGTGGTAATCTATAAATGGCAATTTAACGTGAATGAATATGTAAAGAAACAGGCCCGAACCTGTATATTTTAAATTATTGACAGGTGTCCGAAAAGGCACTGAATCCTCACAATCCCAAATCGCTTGGAATAAAATTTTCGCTTCCGATTTCCAATCACTGGCATGTCTTAGATATCTAGTAGGCAATGAACGTAACATACGGCTACTAGATGGCGGTATTTCAACGTCAACTTCAGTATCGGTCGAGTCATAAGTATCAACTAATTGGTGATAAATTGCGGTTACGTCCAAATGACTTGAACATTGCCTAATAATTGACAAAAATTAATCAAATAATTACTTAAAAAACTGTACTTTACTTAATTATTCGTAGACATAATTCGGTTAAGATCCTGGCATGTTTCACGATAATACTATGCCGTTCATTAAATTTTTCCGCATTTGTCGCTAGATGACGTACATCGAATTGTGCTGCAGTTAATCTGCGATAAAATCTATTTTCGAATCGTGCCTTAATCGTCGATAAATCAACCGGATATTCGACAATAACGGCATAAGTTGGATACGTGTTTAAGTCAACAGGTACTAAAAACGGCTCGGCTATTGCCAGTTCCATGACTTTAGCTAAACCGGTTAAAATGTAACACGTGACCGCTTCTCTGTCACTATTCGGCCAATCATCGGCCGTTGGTTGATACAAAATACTTTGCAACTCTTCTTCAAGCACTGGAAGTGCTTCACCGGAATTTTCCGGTACACGATTATCATCTAACGCTTCCATATCCCAAGGACTCATTCGTTCTAATTCATCATTATCCCATTTAATCTCGTAACAGAGAAATGGTGATTCGGGGAAATCCTCACTTGCGTTATTTTTCGCCACAATTTCACCAATCCACCAACCATCATCAATCATACAACGAAATTTATCACCAATTTGCCAATTTCGCGACATTGCACAATCGAAATGTTGTTTCAAGACGAAAAAATCCAAAACATCAGGCATATCGTGATATTTAACGGTGAAAATTTTACCATTAAGACGACCATCGTCGTCCAGTAGTGCCAACCGTAAATTACACAAACGTGGCGGTTTCACTTCGTATTGGATTCCAATGACTTTGACGAATTCGTGACTCTGGGAAAATAGCATTTGACCAATTCAAAATTTCAAACACTACTACTAACCCTCAAATGCATTTTAATCCATGGCAGTGTTTTACTATTAATTTCGTAGATTTTTTTCGTCCGGACTGCATCTAGATACAAGTGGTGACCTTGCGGAAAATAGACCAATTCATCGCCCATTTGGGGGAAATACGGAGTTTTTCGCGGTCGTACTTCCGTCAACCACTCACTGATTCGATATCGTTCGGGATCTTTGATTTTCATTGGCTGAAAAATACAATGCCGTCATTACATCATTCACGGGGGAATTACCTAAACTCACCCGAACTGGAATTTTTTCAGGTGTGTTTTCGCGCGATTCATCTTTGTGATCGTCCGATTCCGAATTGTAATTGACTTGTCGGCGACGTGTACGTTTAGGGGATTCCCGGTTGTTGACGTCTTCATTGACGTCTTCTTCAGCCACCCAATCAGAATAACCAGTTGAATCGCTTTCGCTTTCCGACGAACTGCTTGCCGAAACGATGAATATCTAAAAAAAAAGGGGGGGGGATTTAATGTTGGTAGTTTTGCGTGCAAATTGGGGGTTTTACCGGTTTGTTAACTGCTTCTTTGGTTGGACGGATACGAATCGGATTACGTTTTTTGTCACTCGATTTGCTTGTTTCAGCGCTAGTACTGACTGTGATCATGTGAGGGCGCTGACATAGCTGTCTCTTATATTCCTGCATTTCCATATTTTCCATCATTTCGCTGTCGAAATTAAACAATTAACACGAATAAAACAATTGGTAAAAAATCATACACATCCTCCTTGATTTTTCTGATATGGGTGTCTTTTAAAGGTGGTACTAGGACGTGTTTTTTCCATTTCATATTAGGATCACTCTGCCAATCACCGGTACTTTGTCTTATACCTTCATGTCGATGATTTTGCGGTCTTATATGATTTCTAACAGTTGGCTGTACTTCAGCTTCTTGTATCACCTCTTGTGTACCTTCATTACCAATCACAACATTCGGTACCAACTGTTCAGTGTTACAATGTTCCCGTCCTGGTACTAAACGTTGCAACATTGGTGGATAGGGATTACCATCAATATCGACAAGAAACGGTGGTGGCATTAAATGTGGTGGAATTTGTGTTTGTTCATCCAAAACATAATTATTCGTATCACGAACTAATGGCCGATAATCCGTATGAAAAAACAATTCTTTGGGCAATTGCTCAAACAGACTATCACCAGTACCAAAACCAAAAATCAATAAATGTCCATGTGAATCAGAAGCGGCCACCACATTACCATCCGGTGACCATTTCACATCGAAAATCGCACCATAACCCTGATTCTCAATCGTATTATTAAAACGCGATATTATTTCACCCTTATACAAATCCCAAATAAACAATTGACCGTCATGACCAGCCGATAAAATCACATTACGATCATGTGGATGACTTTCAAGCACGTAAATCTCGTCAGTATGACCTGTTAGAATTTTATCAAGTTGGCCACTACGCACATTCCATGTTTTAAGCGTATGGTCACTGACGGCAGTTATGGCCCAAGCGTCCGAACGGTCCCATGTTACCATTGTCACTTTCAATTTTCGCGCCTCTTCTGCCATCTTCTTCGTACTGGAAAAACGTTACCATGGAGAATTAATACGTTACTATGACAAAATGACATGTTAATTTAAAAACATCAATCGACGTGTTTCGTAGTTCTTTGCACAATTAAATTATGAATTAAGCTTTTAACTAAACTAAAACGGTATTATCAAAATTTGTCGGAATATCAATAAATATTGACAATTATCGGTATATCGATAATAATTATCGATATTTATCGGTATGTCGATAAAAATCGATATTTATTAATAATATCGATATACAGGTGTTCCGTTTTTATTGTTACAAACTTAAACAGGTGATAGAACATTCAATTTTAAGACAAAAGTTTCCTATAAACATGTATCGAAAAATGCTTTGTAAGGGAGCTACACCCTCTGAAAGGGGTGCTTCTTTTAGTAAGTTTTTCTCAGTATTTCAAAAACCAGTACAAATAAAATTACAAAATTTGGTGCAGTTAATAATCTTTACATGTGCCTAATCTAATTTGAGAATCAAATGTAAAATTTTTTTATTAGGGGCGTTCCAAACTGGGGGGTGTAGGGTAAAAACTACCCTAACTATTTTGACTTTAATTTTTTGACATTTTCAGCAACAAAATCGTAAATTCCATAGTTTTCTACACCCTGTATATCGATAATGATCGATATATCGATACTTTTTGATAATTATATCGATCAACGATATATCGATATATCGGTAACAATTCCCAGCCCTAGTGACTATTGATAACTTTTTCTCATTTATTTTTTTAGATTCGTAGGTTATGGGGTATGTACTTTGAATATCTATTAACAAATCTTTATTCTACCATTCATTGGAAACCCCCATTATTGGGGTAAAGTCCCTAAAAGGCCTAACCTTGTGGGTTTCACTGTGTTGCTAGCAGCTGTCATGTGTAAATAGGTGGTTTTCCATTGTTGCGACTCAAAGCTCCAAATAATTGCAGTTCCGTCTTTACTTCCCGATAAAAATTTAAGTCCTTCATGGGCCCATTGAATCGAGTCGACTCGATCGTTGTGTGCTTCCGTTTCAAGTATTCTATGGGGGCCTTCATCACCTTTCATATAATAGACACGGACGTGGTGATCTGCAGATCCAGTTGCTAGAAAATTTCCACCTGGACTGAACGATGAACAAATCATTTGTGCCTGTCCTGGTCGCATTTTCTCTTGATACATTGTTGGTTTAGCGCGGAAATTAACTTTTCCACCCGGTTCATGTGTGTAAGCCCAGAAGGCGACTGAACCATCTGTACTTGTCGTAATTAAATATTGAAAATTCCAAGAGGGGGAAGGACAGAAATTGACCGAAGTTATCATTCCGGTGTGTCCAGTAAGAACAGCAATTGGAATTCCAGTTTGTAGGTCCCAGATTCGCAGGATTCGGTCAATTGAACCGGCTGCCAGAAGGGTATTTTCTAGGTTGATGGCAATGTCGGTGATTTCGGAGGAGGCGCCTCGAAATGTGGCAATGAGACGACCGGTAACAGACGACCAAAGTTTAATCAAAAGATCGTCAGCACCTGTGATTATGTAGCGACCTGAATAATCAAACAGGAGACAATAGACGGCCGAAAGGTGGCCCAAAGTACGTCTCTGGAACTGTAAACCACTGTAGAGTTTCGGGGCGACAATCCAACGCCGGGAAATTGGCCCCGAAATTTCACGACCCCGTAAAATATTCACTAAAAAATTCAATCAAAAATCACTAACTTACTTTGGTGTTAAAACTCACCAAGGTTTGATGAAATATGTACGCGGTTGCACAACGGTAGCAAATGACGTCTCTGCACATAATTACAAAGTTGCTTAAAATTGTACTCCACATTACTACTATTAACTGCGTGTTTTTTCAAGCTGAAAAGTGTCGCGATTTTTTCAACATGTGAGACTTTGTTTTGAGCACCCGCACGACAACACAATTGTAACAAATAATCGGGTCGGATATTGGGGTATTGGTGCTCCAAATCCTCCAATGTACGATCGTGTGATTCCCCCAACCAGTCCGTCCGTTGTGGCAGTAATTTATTTTCGGTTAATTCGTCATGAAGCGCCTAACAAAACATGACATTTGATTCAATTGTGACGAAATGTACGCACCTTTAGTGTTTTTTTAAGGGGGCCACCTGAGAGAAACTTGTGGAGTAAAAAATACAGATCTGTAATGAAATTTCGGTAAATTTGGAGTGTTTTCCAAATTGAGGCAATACGGACCTGCTGTTATCGGACAAACTTCCGGATTATCCATTTTTTTTTTATAAATTGATCGACATAACCTCACGATATTTTTCCAACTGTCACTGGCAGTAAACAAGAACAGTGCTACCGCCAAGTGGGAGTTTATTTAACTAACGTGAATTTTGGCGGCAAATTTGGATGTATTATAATTACTTTGACCTTGAAATAATTATACACGTTTAAATTCATCTAATTAATTTAATTGCGAATAAATTGGTTACATAAGTGGTCTCGGTGCAAGTATTTAACTTTCTTTTCGATTAGAACAAAACGTTTCTATTGTTAAAGTGTGAAAGTGATTGATTTCGTTCGTAAAAGCCTTGTGGAAAGTTCTATTTCTGTTCCCCTAACGATCTTAATAGAGTAATACTTGAGAAAATTTTCTGAATCATCTGAAAATTAAAGTTAGTGTTGAAAAAAAATGTAGTTTATTTTTACAGAGACAAGAATTTCATTATTGATTGTTACAAGACCTGCCCCATACATACTAATTCCTTTTTGTGAATTCAAGATAAGTAGAGTTAAATCACGCTTGGCTTTTGCATTGAAAACATACCAATTTGATTGGTAAGCAGCTTGAGCGACTGAAACACTCTGAAATGGAAGTTTAGTGAAAAGAAAAGTGTAAAATTTTTCGATACTTTGTGATATATTTCGCCACTTTGGACGGCAAAAATGGTGAATTGTAGAGCTTCGGACACAACACCGCTTAAAAGCATTGAGTATTGAAGGATTTTTTCCAAATTCTACAAGTTAAAACTTATCGATTTGAGTTTTTCAAGTGATATAATACCTTTGATAAGATGTAGCCCACTAGAATGAGTGTAAGCGAAGTCGAAAGGACATGGACCCCAAATATCATTGAGGCGATTTTTTTTAATTCGTTTCCGTACGTTAAAAGTAAATTATGGTGTTGGACACAAATCGCAATTCGCTTGCGAATTTCCTTTTGAAATTGTCTCGATCTAGATTTAGTCACAATTTCCAAGCCTTCAAATCCATAATCCAAGTTTCTTAAAAGTGCTTCCAATAAGATAAACTGTCCGACGAGATGTTGTGCCGAATAAATGAAAACTACATCGAAAACTCCATGTCCCAGAATGGAAACTACCAAATTCCAGTACATCAAAACGTATAAAATTTCGTACTGTGGGCTTTGGTCCTGGTCAAAGGGCATGGAAGCCAGCACTGGCAACCACCTAGTGCGCCCTTTGGGAATGGGAACATCGGCGAAAAAGGCATACAAACCGACGTAAAACACCCCCAAAGAAACATGCCCGAAGAGAAACCAGTTAATTAACTTGTAGCGTTTTAAAAGTTCTTTTTCCAAACCAGGGCCACCAACATCCAAAGCCCAGAACTTGTCGGTTACGGTCCTGTACAAAAACCCGACTTTGTCACGCTTATACAGAGTGTAACACATTTTAATAACGACCAAAAGAGGCACAGGCCAGGTGACTGAAATTTCCAAAACGTCAATTTCTTTCATCCATTTCAAAATGAAAACAGTTCTCGCTGTGAAAAAAATGATTTTTATAAGTAGGATGAGGAGACAGAGAGGCAATAAAGACGGTTTTTGGCCCCATGGTGCCAGACAGCGGCGTAAAGACCGAAAAGGATCATCTGAAACGTAGTTTGAGCTGCGATAATTTCGAGTATTTTACCTTTGAGAGGGCGTTTTCGCAAAGGGAAGTGGACCATGTTGGTGGTCGATCGCGAGTGATTTATGCAAGAATTGAGCGAAATTAGGGGGTGGGTTTAATTGTGCAAAAAAATATTGGAAAATTTGATCAATTGTAATAATAGTGAGTTAAAGAGCCCTCCTGGATCCGTCTCTGTGTCAGGTAGTACGCACGGATTGCCTCCCTTCCACCACGTTACTACCATTGAGTGTAAATCCGACTTCGAAAGCACGCGAAGGTGTTCATCGACGCAGTACCAGCAGACACCCATGGAATGGTGGTAGTACCATTGGTGGTCACGTGGCACCTTTTGCCGATGAGTCGTTAGTGTGTGGTGGACCACCACGGCGAAGACGACGTTTCCGGGTCCGGATGAGTTTTCGGTGCAGTTTTTCCTTCCGGTGTGGTGTTGCTGAATCAAGTTCGAGGTACCGTTGCGTGACCGAGCGTGAATGACTTCAAAATGGAAGATGTGGCGTTCAACGAGTGGCCGGACATCGGCTCCGGAGCCAACTCCTGGTTGCCAGCTTATGGATTTCAAACACCGACGGCGCTTCTCGACAGAGACGATTTCTTAGGAAATCCAGGTGCGAATTTAACACTTGAAGTACTTTTTGGAACACGACGGTGTTATTATTGTTGAATGTAACTGTACTTTTACGCGGCTACGACAGAAAGGTCAACATTTAAAAGTAAATAAGTGTAACAATTTCTTGCGTCAGTGCTATTCACAATTGTCTCGTCTCTGATAACAAATTATTATTATTTATTTAGAACTTTTTACAATGTTGCCACCCTAAATAAAATCAGTGGGGCCAACACAACAGGAAGTGCCTCCAAGGCCGTAAATTACATCTCTCTGCTATCTTTACAAAGGCCATTGTAATTATGGGTACCTTTCACCTATCACACTTCAAACTGTTTCATCTCAAAATTTAACGCAACAGTTGTTGTTATTTGCATATAATTATAGAAAACGTCCCACAATAATAACCAAACACGTTTGCCTAGTTTCGACTCTTTGCTTCGCTTTTCTGTTGGAATGCCATGCAATTATGACAGTAATTTCAATGGAGGAAACCTTGTTGCATTCCAAAGTATTTTATCAGTTATTGATTCGCTGCATGGCGTCGTAATTCGATTAAAAATGTTTCGTAAATTCCTTGTTCCAGATGCGGAATATTTTTTGCATGGAACTGCTACGCCTTGTTTGTACCTGGAGACCATCCACGAGGAGACTTCCGATGATTTGAGATCGGATAGCGAAATTTCGAGGGAATCACCTTTGGGATGGCTTGCGACTGATTCAGAGACGGACTCTGTCATTTGTATGGATGCGAATAGTGAGTGAAATTATGTAAAAAGAACCGTTGTTTCCTCTAATATGCTTCGTTTGGTAATTTAAAACTTTCTAGTCGGTTTAACACAAAGCTGTTCCTCGTTTCTAAATTTTCATATCGGTTTTTACGTAGGCAAATTCATTTTTTTCATAAAAATTAAACGACGAAATAACATAATAAATTATGAAACTTAATCAATCCCGCACAAAACAAAACAATTAGTTGCATTATTTCATCTCTTTCTTACAACCATTGTTAAATCATATCAAGGTTGATTACGGGAAAAATTGCTTACAAACATTAATCAACTTATGCAAAGAAATCGAAACTTTGGTATTAATCACTCGTAAATACTTAACAAATATTTGTTTTTTTCTGGATTGTTGTCTGTTGCATTTACATAATGAATGAAACGGATAAGTTGGTGGCACCACTTATCTGTTCTTAGAAATAAAATGAAAATTGCAAAAACTTTTTCACTAATAAGCGTTCCCACAACGCGCAACAATGACAATAATTTCTTCACTTAATTGAATATTTTGTTGACTAATTAAATTTAATTTAAATATGTCATAATTATGGGAACAAATTTCAATGTATCTTATGTAACCATTTAGACAAAACTATGAATAATACAGTGTGACCCAGGGGTGCGTAACTTTTTTACTATTGAAAATATTGCGATGCCGTTTTTATTATTCGATAGATCAACTTAAAGTCCACAAACTAAAAATATTTATATTTTATACAGATGTTGTATACAGAGTGATAAACCAAAGTTATATTTTTTTAAATGGAACACCCTATATATTTTTGCATAATTAGATTCTAAGTAAAAAAATAATGATACTTTGTATAGTATATTCTTTTATAGGCCTATCTTTTTCTGTTTCGAAATTATTCAACTTTTTGTGCTAAAAACAACCCACATTTAAAAAATCACTATAAAGCCGCCAATGAATATTTTCCGACAAATTTTCAATAGCAAAAAAGTTATAGACCTGGATCACGCTGTATCTGTGTCAAATTACCATGTACTTGTTTCAAAATGCAGTGGATATTTTTTTCTGATTGTTTTAACGAGCAATTTGATTGATTTCAACTTTCAAGCAGACGACACTGACTGCGAGTCCGAGCGCGAGATCGCGTGCCCTATCAAACGGCGTCGCCAGGAAGTGGTCCTCCCCTCCGAAGAAGACTACCAATCCCTGAGTCGTTCGAGCAGTCTCCTTCAATTCGAAACGTTAGAAAAACAATGCCAAGAAACGTCGAGCAGTTCGCCGAGCATTTTCAGCGTGGACAGCTACTCCAAAGGCAAAACCCCAGGTTCGGAGAGCGGTGACAGCGACACCACCCTCGTCTCCAAATCGTGCAGTTTAGACAACTTGTCCAAAAGTCCATCGAAGAAGATTTCCGCCGAGAATCTGAGCGAGGACAGCGGTTACGGCGACCACATGCTGAGGAAGAGGTCCAGGTTCACGGCTTACGACTCGTATTGCGATTTTGGGAAAATCGGAGGGAAGTTCGGTGCCAGTTGTCAGAATTTGAATCTGGTGGTGGGTTGGGTAAATTTAGAAACGGAGGAATGCGAAGTTAAATTTAGATCGACGTCTGCGAGTGAACCGAACCTGGTGGTGCAAAATGAACAGTCGCGGTGTGACTACGGTGTTGTGTTGAGTGTTCCCAAAGACTTGGACTTGGTGGGGTTAGATGATGCTACGAAGAAGACGTCCATAGCGGCCAAAAACTGGGACTTGGCCGATTTTGCGAAAAAAATCAACGAAATGGCAGCATTTAAACGGGAAGGAAGTTACAGTGAAGCGATGCGAAATCGAGTAGATCTCAGTGATGATGAGACGAGTCTTTGTTACAAAAAGAAATTCCCCAAAACGACAATTGGGGAATTTGACAAGAAGGTGCTTCAAGCCATCTCCGAAAGTGTCCACAGTATAAATTCCATCAGCATTGCTGATGCTCATCTGAGTGATATTTACAATACTCCACCTCCCATTCAACAAAGTAGCAAAAGAAACGTTGTTAGTACTCCCAATTTAGTGATGAACGTGCAAGAGCAAGAGAGATTCATTGGAATGATTGAAGATGAAAGAAGAAAATCGGTGCAAGATTTGCCAAGGAAGAGTTCTTTAGCCAATCATAGTACTAGTACAAGCTGTGTGTCGGATGTGGAGGAGAAGACACTACTCAATTATGAATCAGGTACAGATATTTATTGTATTTTTAGACTTTGAATCGGGTCGTACCGGTAAAGGCTGGAAAGAACTTGACTTTTCCGATCGATTCTTTTGGCAAGTGGGTTTGAATGACGAGCGAAAATAGAGTCTTTAACAACAAAACCAGATTTTTTTAATTGCAGCGCCTCCACCATTTTGTAGTTGCGAGACTAATTTTTCCAAAACCGGTTTTAGGTTTTTTAGGTCAAGCTGTCTAGACATTTTTTGCGGCACTTATTTGTCCGTGTTTTTATAAGTAAACAATTGCTAAATAGTTTATTTTGACGATAGAAGGTAAAAAATAAAAATTATTTAGTTTATTCACACTTTATTAAACTGTGATATTATTCTCTTATCTTTGCTCTCACTCATGCGATTTTCTTTTCTAAAAATTGTTAAAACCGGATATTTTAGTATTCATGTCTAGACATACTAGTTCAGTTTTAGTTGAAAGTTTAAAAAAAAAATCCGTTTTAAACAAACAGCCATTTCTTACAGCGGTTGGCGATAAGAAAATACAAAAAATTTGACTTTGTCTTGACTTAATTTCACGATTCGCGATTTTTCCCGCCCTCTTCTCCAGGAAGTACCAAAGAAGTCCACTTCAGTCCTGTGGTTTCCGAGGTCAACTGGCCTGACCACTCCTCCACCCCCAGCACCGCTGAACGCGAATCCAGCTACAGCCTCTCCAGCAGTCCTGAGCGAGACCTGGACACCCTCGCCAAGAGCCTCCTCGGTCGCAACCCCACACCACCTCGCAGAACCGGAAGTCAACCGGATCTACCCCGGAATCCCCGTTTCCGGGCCAGTTTTTCACAAAGCCAACCTGACGTCAGTCGACTCAAACGTCGCGGTAGCCAACTTATTAAAAAAGACGTGGACGGATGCATTATCAAGGTTTGTCTAAAAAAAAAAATAGTTTTGTTTGGAAAATGAATTGTCTAGGCTTATGTCGACGGCGACGGCATCCAATATAAGCACACCCATCTGGACGTGGACGAGCCGTCGCAGCTCCCCTCCGTCACCTCCACCACTGGTCACGTGCTTCAGCGTGATGTTGTTGAACGAAAGCAGCAAAAGCAGCAGCAGCAGCAGGCAGTTGAGGGCATGGACGCGGTGCAAGCGCAACAGAAAACTAAGAAAAAGTTGGGAGGGTTCTTCTCGAGGTTGACCAGTTTCCGTTTCTCAACGAGAAAGGATGACAAGAAGAAGAAGAAGGAAGGAGAGAGGAAAACAGGTGAGGAGGCGGTTCGGTTATTAAAGTGCGCCTAGTTTGCCTGATTTGAGGCCAATTGAACCGGAAGTGCTTTTTCGATTGTGATGTGTGTCGGAATCGGATTACGTCAAGTTGGACTGGGAGTGCATGTTAATGAGGCCCGCATGCTTTTTATTTTAGTGGACAAAGTCGAGACACACATTTTTTTCGGGTTATGCAGGTGAAAGTCACGTGACAAAGGTTAAAAAAATTATTAGATAATTGTGTCTAAATACCGGTAGTTGGGCATATTTATAAAGTCAATAAAACTGAAAGGTTTATAGTCTTATGCAAATATTTATGTTTCTATTTCAAATCTAAATCGCCTCTTTTAGTGCTGATTGATTTAAAAAACGGAAAAAAATATTTAATTTTTCACTTAACACAAATACATTGCGACCATTTTTTTAAGTATTATTATAATTTATTTTTTTATTTCTTATTCACGCAGAAATTAATTATTTGGACATAAATATGGTTGATTCGTGTTTTGTCTATAAAGAAGAAACTGTAAAAAAAATATATATACAGGCTGTAAATGAAATAAGTACATTAATTTTAACTGGTAATAGAACTCGCCAAGACCAACAATTTTTCCTAATAACTTTTTTCCAAAACGTTTTAGTTTTTGAGTTAAAATTATTTTAAAATATTACACAATTTTCTTACACACCACTGGAAACAAAGTTACCTAGTCGATAAGATTACCGTTTCCAAGCAAGTTCATGAAAATTAAATTAAATTTATTATTACTTTTCTTTGTTGGAGCATTTCATGAATGGTTCGTCAATTTGTAGGAGGAAAAAATGATTTTCAAAAATGCGATTTTGAAAAAATGGTACATAGAAAAAGTGTTTGTTTGTCTTAATGAGTTCTACCACTGGTTAAAATTAATGTACTTATTTCGCTTACATCCTGTATATTTAAAAAGATACGAGTTTTTTTAAATGAATTCTTATGCTTCGTATCTCCATACAAACAAGCAATTTGTCTTAATACAATCACGAACACTTATTTGTTTGTATTTTTTCCATTTAACGCACGGTTAACTTGAAGAAAGTGCGTCGGGAAAAGCGGGAAAAATTCTTCTCGCAATTATTTTGCGATTTAAAAAAAATAATTAATTTTTTTTTTGTTAGAATACGTGATGGTGCAGCAGCCCCGCGTGGCCACCAAAGCCGATTACATCTACATTCCTTTGAAAGGTGGTCCGGCCCCCGAGTCCCCAATCGTTGCGAGTTCGAAGCCGCCCCTGCCTCGGGCGCCCCCTCGTGTGATTGGCGCAAGCGTGAAAAACAAGAGCGAGAATGCGCAACGCCGCCCCCAACAAAACCACCACCACCACCACCACCACGATCCGGAGCACCGCCGCCGAAGGACTATTGATTCGTGCCTTCGGCCGATGGAGCCCATGGGGCTTATCGAAACCGATCTGGATACAGAAGTGACAGTCATCACAAGTGGTACAAATGTGAAAACGCGAAGTTTGCTCAATTTGGGCGCCGAGCCCAGACTCGGCTGCCACCACCTCCTCGACACCGACAACCACAGTGACAACGCCGAAGCCACGACCAGGCCACACAAATCCATGGAGTTCCTCTTGGACAAACAGAATCTCAAAGTTGTTGAGGTAATTCATTACTAGCATTTTTGCGGGATTGATTTTTTGTTGGTGCGGATTAGCTATTTGGCGTGGTCCTAAACCAACTATTCACCGCAATTCGAAACAGACTGTATAAATAATAATAAACCAATCGGTGAATTGAGGAAATTACTATAGCTGGACGCGGTCTTTATTATACTAATGTTTTTTCCATTTTTCCTCATTTACTACTACAATTTCATCAAATTTAGGTCAACGGAATACGACAATTATTTATTATCATAAAGAAAATTACTACTTTGTAACAACTCTGCGTTAAAAGTGTGATTTTTTCTACGTAACAGATATACCATTCCGTTATTATTTATTAAAAAAAAAGTGTGAGTGCAAGTGTATAGTGCTTTAAAATGTCTCTTGTTGTGTGATTTGATCGATTGCGAGACGAGCCTTCAGCATCCCTTTAATAGCAACTTTGTGCTATTAGCATTTATCTATGAGGTGAGGCAACACTGCGCATTATTTCCAAGTGACGTCATTGTGTAGTTGTAAATAGATGTTACTTACTATTAGTCATTCAATTTCAAGTTTTTCAGTTTTTTCGCAAAAGAAGAAAATTCAATTCTAGTGTGTTGATCTAAACACTAGACAGTGTTTACTACTGCTATAAATTACAAACACATGGGCGTGTGATATTGCAGATGTTGGTAAAAGCATCTGGAATAAGTAACTTTCCGCCCTAAAACGAACATAACCGATTTTAAAACACTCAATGCACCCTCTTCACATCTAATAATAATAATAATAATAATAAAAGAAACGATAATGGAATGTGCTCGGAGGTGCGTGGCCTCCTTGCAATCGTGAATTTAACGGTAGATTTTAATGCAAGAATTCGATGATCAAAGACAATGATGGCTTTTACCGGAAAATGCATTCAAACATCCGGTTTAAAGCGACGGAAGTAAGAGGGAACCCGTCGTCTCTAGTAGGTCACTCCCACGTTTAACTACCTGCTGTTGGCCACAAAAAATAAACTATTTGCGTTTATTATCATGCAATTTATTCAGTGATAATCGCTTGTATTTATATCGCATCCAAAAAAATGATCACTTGCGTTTTGTAATACTAACACTAACGTGTGTCCGAGTTCGTTGCTCCCTAATAACCTGCGAATTACTGTTAAAATGCAACCAAATAAATATTTAAACGAGTAGACGAAGAATTTTATTTTTAGGCTAAGCTCTTGTCACCCAATTAAAGTGCATCAACAAGTGCATTAACCCGAAATTCTAATCTCAAGCGATGATTTATTGCTCGTCGTAGTACGTATTTCAATTAATTGATTGTTTATTATTTTTATAGTATTACGTATAGTCTTCAGCAAGCCACATAATTGTTGTCGAGGTAAGGAAGTGTGATTGATAAGCTTTTATTTTTTGTGATGGCTCATCGATCCCTGAATGATTTCATTAACAATTTTTTTTTCTCTCAAGTAGTGTTTAATAACCTATCATTAATTTATTATTGGTACGAAGGTTAATTAGTGCCAATTATTTCATCAAACGACAAAATATGTATCGCTCCTCACAACAGTTTATTCTCGCATAGCATCGTCATCATGAATGATTTTACGATTATTTTTCGGAGTGATTGTGAATACGAGATGCCTGGACATCTCGATAGTGATTTGTATTGTCAACAATGGGTCCGTCTCAGTATGCTGTGGGAAGATATTGTAAGGCATTTTCACATTGTTATTAAACGCTATCAAGGCTATTGTTGACTGTACAATATATAGAGTGGCACAAAAGTCGGTTCCTTGATCCTATCTCATCGTAATGTCTGTTTCGAATTGCCGAGGACAACCAAACTTTCAATCAATACAAATAGGCACCGACCTTGACTATAATATCCTCAACAATTTGAAACAAATAGTTATTTCGGAACCGTTTCATTGAAGAATTAAAGTGTACATTACATATCTGTAGATTTTATCAGTTCTGTTGTCGAGGTCATGCGATAATTGCAAACTAAACATTCGATAACAATGGGATCGCATTAGTGACCGAAACATTGTGTTTTCATTTACAGCCTCCCGAAAACGAGCTGCAAAAAAGCGACCGCGTAATGTCCGAACACCAGCTGCGTGTTCAGCGCTCCCTCCAAAAGCTCACAGTTCCCGAATGGTACAAACAAAACCAAGTCCCTCAAGGTTTCCTTTTGAAGAAGCCGTTAAAGGAGAGTCGCTGGACGGGCACCAGCAGTAAAACCACCTCCTTGAGCAGTTTGGGCTCAAGTAGCGCATCACCGGTGATTCTAAGCCCCACAACACAGCCCTTCGTCCGATGGTCAACCTCCAAGCTCAATTCCACGGCATCGTCACCTTGCGCCTCCATCAGGAGCAGTTTCAACACGTCTTCGAGACAACCAAACGGCTCGATTTCACCGTCATCGATCCGCAGTAGTTTTAGTTATCGACAGCCGTATCTGGGCTGGAGGTCGCAAGAGAGGTTGTCCAAGCCACGGACTCCTGCCGAAAGACTCGCTAATAGTCTCTTAAATCAACCACAAGCAAGTCCCGAAATACAAACTTCAATTAAAGAAGTTACATCAGCAATTGTGCACTATGTTAGCGGTTTAAAACCGACTGAAAGTGAGGAGAGCCGAAGTCGTTCAACAAGTCCAAGAGGTAGTCAAAAATTGTGCTGGTTGGAGAGCTCCTTTGTTGGTATTAAACCGTTGGATTCACCACAGACGCCACAACCCCCAACAAGTCTTCGCCTAGAATTGCAAACACATAACGGTGAGTCTGTTCATGCCTAGGGGTTGTCTTGTCAATGCTCTCTCTCTGTACGTATGTGGTGCTATTAGTTATTTTAGTCACCTCTCAGTTTACGGATCGGGTAAATTGTGATGGTTTTTGACGTGTTCTCGATGACGATTCTGTTGAGTTTTCTTTTGTGTGTGTATATATCTATGTATAGTTTGACGTGGAATTGAGATTTTTCAGTCGCAATAATCAAAAAAGACTAATGTTTTTCTTTAAACGGTTTAAAATCGAACTAAATTATTTGTTATTTATTGTTTTATTTTCTGGAAAATCTTTGTTTCAGTGTTTTTATTAATAATATTTTCATTACTGATGTCTACAGGATGAATCATGTGTGTCGCGTGATAATTGCAAAGTAAAAATACAGGGTGATTCTTTTAACTTCTAATAACACGATCCAACTAAACTATTTTCAAAATTGGGGCCAAGTTTGAAATTTTAATAGTAACCAAACATTTTTATTATATTTTTGAGTTCACCTACTCGAATTGAGTAAAATTTACCCATGTTGTTGGTACATATCTGTCATAGTTTTTGACATATGTCAAAATTTTCATTTGCATAGGTTTATTTAAAAAATTGCAGCTCTTGAAACCTTTGCGATAAACGAATAATTCTTTTTTTGCATTTGATAACCAAAAGTTCCAAGCGCCTTCTAGAATTTTCAAAATTGTCAACTGTCAAAATTCAAGGCTAGTATGATTTTTTCAAAATGGTTATCAAAAAACGGCTATTCAGTTTTTTCAAATGGAACGCCTCTATTTTCTTAACTGATCATTTTCAAAAAATCATAGTAGCCTTGCAATTTGACAAGTTTGTAATGTAGGCTCTAAAAGAATAACTCTGTATATCCAGTGTCATAAAAATTGCAACACAAAGACAAAATTGGAATTTTTGGCGAAACTTGGCACTTGATTAAAATCGTTCAAATAATAATAATAGTCTTTGTGTTGCAATTTTTATGACACCGAGATATTTTTTCTTCGTTCAGTAATAAAGTCAGTCCGACGTTGTTCGTATGCTTCAGCCTGTACAATTGTTTATTTTTGTTTGTTTCGTGTACTTTAATTTAGATAAAACCGACTCATTTTAGTATTATGTAATTTGTAATCGCCTAAATATATGATTTTTTTTGATTTGATTACGTGTACCATTTTTTATTATGTATTTAGATATATTCTATGTATCGTGTTGTACTCTTCACCCACAAATCTTCAAATAAATTATTTTATTTTATTTATTTTCTTTTACCCTTAATCATCATCGCATGCTGTTTTATGTTGATTTCGTCAAAAAAAAAACCAATCCTTGACGCAATATATGCACTAGATGTGAGTCTCCTGACCACAGAAAGTGGCCCAAAACCATCCCCCGGCTCCACAACCCTCGAAGACGTTCTCGACTCACTTTTGGGGCTCCCGTCATCGGACCGCGCCCCCAGCCCTAGTCTCCAAGGTAGGAGACATGTGTAAGTTTCATTCCAGGTCATAGGCACAAATTTGCACCAATTGCCTCGATTTTGAGCTAGTTTTTGTATTTTGTAGTGACGGCGTCAGCTAATACCAGTCCCAAGAAGCAACAACAGCAGCAGGAACGACGTCGTTCGGAAGGCAGTCAAACCAACTCGAGACGAGTCAGTTTCGAATCGCCTCTCCTCCAATGTCGCTACTCACGTTGTGGCAAAACTATCCCAAAGACAAGTCCGGAGGCTTCAAGTTGGAAAAATTGCCACAACTGTTCATACATTTACTGTTCACGGACTTGTCGAAGGGCTCATTGGGAGAAACATCGCAAAACTTGTCTGTTTTCTCGAATTGGAACGCTTTGTCGACAAGTGATTGCTTCAATCAAGGAACAGAAAGAGACTCTTTATCACTTGTCTTTGATTGCTCGCCGAGGTTATCTCAGCCATGGCCTCGGTGCAGTCAAATGCTTTTTTCCCGGGCCTGACAAAGCCGACAAGTTCCTCACGGGAGGGTTGAACGACTTGGGGGAACTCACTTATGTTCGTTGGCCGGACTTGCTCCCATCCGAGATGGGGCCACAGCTCTACTCCGAATTGGTTCAAATGTGTAAAACTTACAACCCTGATACTAAAATGGTACTTTACGTTTCCGTGTGTGTTGTTTCGGAAACGCCAGCCACGGGGGCCGTCAAATGGGAACGCCAATTGGTGTCTCGCTGTGCCAAAATGCGGCTCAGTAAAGACTTTTCCATTCCTGCTTCAATGGAAAAAGAAGACAATCCCGAAACTCTCATCTTGACTTGTAACTCAATCGTGGAAGGAAACGAAGAAGCGAAGAAACTCATCAAAGAGTTGAGTATTGATAATGTTTTGAAGGAGCTGAAAGCGCGAGGAGTGTCTCTCAAAAGACAACATCCGATTATTTTTAAACATTTGTGCGCTTACGCGAATGGAACGTGTGAGAAATTTACGCCAATTACGGTGTATCCGAAAGATGCCACCACTGGGAAGAGTTTTATGTGCATTATTATGCTGGAAGCGGATCCAGAAAGTTTGAGACAAGTGGAATCAGCCGGTGTTAAAGTTAGGACTGTCGATGTGCTGTGCGCGACGGAATAATAAAAGACCTCTATTACCTACAACCCTATCCTGTGATTTATTATAGCTTGTTGTTATTCTGCAAATTTTAACGAGATTATTCATGTTGATATATCTAATGTTGCTTTTTTTTAAATAATTGTGCTCTAAATAAATTTAATTGTTTCGAATGGTTTTAGGGTACGTGGCTTTTTACACGATAAAAAGACACATATCGGACGCTCCCCTTATTATTTTCATCACGTACCAATTTTTTTTAAAAACACACCAAATTTGAAAAGCAATAAAAACAATTGGAATTTACTAAAAATGTTTTATTCATTTTTCTCGATTACTATTCATAGTTGTACGAATAAGAATTGTTGAAATAAACTTATCATTCAAATAAGTTATTTATTTATCGCCCCGCCCCCCCTGGTTCACCGATAGATGGCGCAAAATTGTCGCAACCTGTAACACCAGCAGCGCCACCTATAAAAATGTTTGCATCTTGAGTAACAAGGTCAACAACACTAAAATCAGAAAGTGGCCAAGTTTTCCAAAATACTGATTTTCCCATCGAAATAGTGATGTGATTGTGATTGGTGGTGATTTTTCCAGGCATTTTCGTGAGTTTCAGGTGAGTGTTTGAGGATTTAGGGGGTGAAAAAGCCAAAGTCGGGACTGATCCGTTACGAGGTGAAAAAAACTCGATCGAGACCGCTTTCATGCCTCCGTACACTTGAATTGGGACCGAATTGTCGAATTTCGGTGAATTTCCCCATTGACTTGTCGCGTTTTACGTAAATTTCGATAAATCCCGAAATGTATTCTCTCCTGTCATTTGTGATTGTTTACGAGCGGACTAGATACGAATTTTGCCGCCCAATTCAAATTTTTGTCTCTGGAATTGCGACACATTTCAAATATGGTCATTTGTTTGTTTTTTAATGAAACTGTTGAGTTTTTGAATAGATTTTTGTGATTTTTCAGTAGTCGAATTTGTGAGAGACGCGAAAAAAGTCACTCGATGGCCTGCAGACAACTTTCTATCTGAGCTACCGGTGCAAATTGCACATTTTCTCGTTGACGATCAAAGGTAATTTTCCAATCACGCCATCTACGACAGGACCGTACTTGGATCCGTTGCTATAGTAATTAATAAACTTTTTCAGGTTTTTTTCTTACGTCAATGATGTGGTTACCAACTTGAAAGAGAGACAGGAAAAAAATGTGAAAAATCACAATGTCGGGGGCCGATTGTTTCAATGACATGCCGACTGAGATTTTTGCGGCGAATTTAACAGAAACAAACGGAGATATTTACGAACATTTACCAAACAATAATGTTTGTCCGGTGAAAAATTTTGTAACCGACGTACAACAAAATCAAGGCGCCACTAGCACGGGTAAAAAAAAACAAACGTGCGGTCAACCTTGTTAAAGTGCAAGGTTGGTAACGCTAGTTTTCGTTAATTTTGTGTTTTTTTTTATTTGCCAGGTGGTGGCAGCCATGACGTTCCGAAATCGGATTGTAATAATGGTAGTAGCATAAAAAAAGTATCGAAAAGTCGCAGCAAAAGCGGAATGGGCCGAGGGAGACCTCGCAAAGCGCTCGTCGCAATGTATCACAGTCAGATAAGCGGCGATAAAAACACAATAAAAATACGAATAAAGAAAAGTAATTTTACCGCACAAGTGCAACTCAGCAGCGCACCGAATAAAAAGAAAAGCGGAAGACGGAAAAAACAAAAAGTTACATCGGATACGGACGTATCCGATTATGAATATACGGCAAAGAAAAGTAAGAATGAGAGTGACGTAACGAGCACTCAGGATCAGGAGCCTCAAGAGCAAAGCGTTTGGGGTGAACACGTACCGGAAAATGTTTTGTATAAAATTTTCCAAAATGTTTGCTTTCAAGACGGATGTTTGCCCAATCTAGTGAGGTAAACCTTAACGAGTCGCACATGTCGTAAAAATTGTCTGTAACTATGGTAATCAATATAAATTGCCATAGTAACAATAGAAAAACCAGTGGCGGGTAATAATTTTTTTTCTTAGATTATGTCGAGTGTGTAAACTGTGGCGGAACGTGGCTTTGACACCTTCGTTGTGGAACAAAGTCGATTTGAATTATGTAAAAGAGCCGTTCAGGACTGATTTGCAATTACATTGGTTAATTTATAATCGATTGTCTTGTTGTCAAGATTTAAATTTGGGTAAATAATACATCCCCGAAAATGTTTTTCTTGTTCTAATTTTGTATTTAGGTGAATGGAAGGTTCGTGATATACAAATTGCAATCGAAGCTCTCTGTACGAATTGTCCTGAACTTCAGGGCATAAATTTGAGCGGTTGGAAAGGCCTTAACGCTGATAATTTGAAATATTTGACAACGGAATGTAAAAAACTGGAACGATTAGACTTGTCGTCAATTAACGTAATATAATTAATAACAAAAATTATAGTAGTAATTTTTTGGTTATAGTCTACATCGGCAATTAATTCTCAACCTTTGGTAGCAATGGGCCAAACGATGAGCAGTCGTTTGACACATTTGGTGCTCGCTCATAATAAAATGGCGGGTTTTACTCAAATAATGGCGTCAATTGCTGTACGACTTGTCATTTTAATAAATAATTTTTTAATTGGTTTTATTTTTAGGCAAATTGTCCGAATCTCCAACTTTTAGATATATCCAACATTCGAACTTTTGCTCACAACAGCGCACTTTTACATGTTGAAAAATTACAAATCGGTTGTCCGAAACTGCGAGTTTTGCGTATTACGAATAGTCAAATTTGGTTGGCACCGGCTAGTTTGACAGATCAGGTTTGTAAAACTGATTTCTGTTTATTTATTTGAAATTGTGTGTTATTAGGTTGCCTCACCTGGGTTTCCGCTTTTGGAGGAGTTGTCTTTGGCCGGTTTGGAAGAAGACCAAACGACCACTTCTCGATCTGTTGATGATGACGGAATTGAAAGGATACTGAAAAATAGTACAAAACTTCGTTTGTTAGATGTTAGAGGGTGTATTCGTTTAACCGACTCTGGTTTGGTTAAAGTGCCCGCATGGGATCTCGAACATTTATTTTTGAGTGGTTGGTATTTAACACAAATTGTTTCGTTGGAAATTAATTTTAACTTTACAGCCTGTTATATAACTCGGACACAAAACTCTGGTCTCGAATTGATTGTCCAGAAGTGGAGTCACAGTTTACTGGAAGTTGATTTAGCATGGAGTACTGCGACGGAATCGTTAGATGCAGCTGTGATGGCTTTGGCTGAGAAAGGATCTGAATCGAAGTTGAGGTAAGAAAACAACTAAATATTTTGAAAAAGAAATGAGATTTTTTGTTTTGTTTTTAGGGTTGTGAATTTGTGTGGCTCTTCAGTGAGTTTAGAGCCGGTGAAAGCCGTACTAAATTGCCCTAATTTGCATTCCATTAATTTGCAATCGTGTCGGGCTTTACCTAGAGGGATTAAAAGGTTATATACGGGGGATGCTGTTCAAGAATTGAAACAAAGTTTGCAAAATAGGCCAAAGAATGATGTAAGCGAATCAGAAACGGAACAGTCACCAGCTCATCCAATTGCAGCAGCTGTTGAATAGAATGCTTTTTTTTCTATTATTAATTATTATTATTATTATTATTATGTCGAGTGTGATTGAAATTATTTAAATACATGTGTGCCGAGTTTGATCTCATCAAGCATTTAACGGGACCAATGTGATGTCAGAAAGGAAGAAAAAATTTCGTTGAATCTCGGATGATGAGATGAACTTTGAGCCACTTGTATGCAAAGCAATATTTTAATTGTTTTGATCACATTTCGGGTATAATTTTATAAATATTTATTATATAATATACATTGTATAAAAAATGTACGATAATTGTCTGAATACTATTTTAAAAGTTGAATATCTTATTTTGAATAATTTAGATAAATACTTTACTAATTTAATACAGGTTATCGAGTGTACAAAGTATTTTATTAAAAATTTTCCTTGTTAGGTCTAAATTATTGTCTATGTAAAGGATTTAAGAAAAGAAATATTAGAGGAGAAAGCGGCTGTATTTATTTGTTAATCCTCTCTAAAACGACACGTCTACAAACAAGTCAACAGGTGAGTAAAGTTGTGACTTTATTATTATATTAGTAAAGTATTTGCAAACATGTCTTACCTGTCTATACGTATGTAAAAATCTTTCAATTGAACACCAATCAAAAGTAAAAAAAAAACCAACCACACCTGACCTTAATGCACCATTTTTTGGGTTTTTAATCAAATGTATTTTATTAATAGATTGTGTACCTATAATGTGTAATTGTCTATTAGAGCGAAAATGTAATTCTAATTATGTTTACTTGTTTTGTAATAAATAAAAAAAGTTTCGTTATTTTTACATTACTACCACTTGTTCACCAATAAAACAGATTAAACAATACTTTGATTTATTAAACATACATTTAATTAGAATAACAAAATTATCGGTGTATCTAGCATAAAATATATATGTATATTTCATTTAACAAAAACTATTCATTTGGGGTGGCTTTCGTTGTATGTCAAAAGGCCGTCCCAAATTATCGGTCTCATTCATCGTAATAATAGATTTAAAAAAATGGCACCGATACACTTGACACATCTATAATATAAAATTTATTAAATACACATTAATAAATGCTTTCTTTCTTCCATCGTGTGAACACATCGAAACAATGATACTGGCAAGTCGCGCGATTATTTATTGCGTAAAATGACGACTAGTGTTCAATCTCGCTTCACCATCAATTCGGACAGCGTTACTAGGAAAAAAACCACTTTCGTGTCTGTCGTTTCGGCCCTTCCACCATCCCTCCCTATACCCTTCTTTACCTATAACATAAATGATTTGACCTTCACGAAGCGGCAAATGACAAATTTCGGTCGGTTCAAAATTTCGAATAACGGTAGCGAGCAATTGACGGTAAGGCCACAGCAATTTCGTATTTTCTTCCAGTCTAAAAATTAAATTATTAAAAAAAATTATAAATTAAACTTGTGGATGGACACCTCTCGAAATTCTCCTTTAAACTATTTGTTTGATAATTGAGCACTAATTCCTCAATGTTGCTAAAAAACTTCGATAGAGATAAATAATACTTTCCTTCGTGTTCGCCAGTGCTGCATATTTTCATATGTTTAACTGTATCATTTGTTCTAAAATTAATCATTATTGTAGTCAGGTTGTAGAAGAAAAAAACAATGATTTTACTTGAGCGATAGTGCGTACTTGTCCTTATCTTCACTCTGTGGTCTAATTCTGACTAGAAAAGTGCCATTTTCTCGTCGTTCTAATTCGTTTTGTGCTCGACTTCGATCCATTTCACCGACAAACCATAATTTATCCCTAAGACAAGCATCGGCACCATTCATGACTAAATCGGACGTTGAATGATGATTATGTGAGCCACAACGACCCGAATGTGCTATACAATGCTTATGAACACCGATTCCGCAAACTCCACATTTATAACCTTGATAAATCAAACCGCGCAAATATTTTGAGCAATGAAAACATTGAACTGGACCGTTAAAAGTTTGCAATTCGAATGTGTGATTTGTACGTTTGATCGCAGCTGGATGGATATTATCCCTTCAAAAAACACAATTAATTTTTAATAAATCAATCATTCAACTTACAAAGCATCATTTATAGCTTTGATCATTTGTTGTTTCAATTCAAGCGTTCTGACAAAAATCGTATAAACCATAACATTGTCGTTCTTTACGAGATGAAAATGATAACAAAAACGCGCATCTCGACTCAATACAGCCCTGTTGTGTGTATCATCCACGTGATATTCACTTATATTGATGATATTTCGAAATGCAAATTGACGAACCTGCGAATTGAAATGTTTATCAAAGCAAAAAATTTTGTAGAAAATTACTTTGATTTGTTTGCAAATCAAGATACATTTGTCAAAGATGAACACGTATCGGTTCCTGATTTTTTGATCATCATGTGCTTTGATTTTCATTTCACCATCTTTAATCAATCTTCCATAATTAACTAAACGATGATCCGGTGATCTGTACCATTCCACAATATTTTCTTGCAAATTTTGAATTACGGCCAAATGTTCACTATCTCGTGCCGCTTCGTTTATAAAACCCGCTACATCAAGCATCGCTTCACGAGCTCGTCGCAAATCATTACATTCTTCATCATTCTTGAAATAAATCAATCACAAAAAAAAAATCAACAGAAAAAAAACCAACTTACAGGATCGGTATTTTCAATCAATTTTTCAAGTAATAAGTGATATTTTAAGATTCTTTGCATCGGAACCGATAAAACATCTCTAAGTTTAAACCTACCATTATTGTCTTCTTTTTCGTACGCCTGTAATTATTTTTTTCTCAACTCAATTCACACTTTTGCTTAATTCAAATTACCACAATCGTTGCGTTAAAATTCTCATCACAATCACACAATTCTTGCAATAGGTTTGTTGCACGTGTTAAATTCGCACAATAACCACCATAAACAAGAAATCTTTCCCTCCAGTTCATAAAAATCGAACTTAATCTAAAGCCGGGATCGCGAAATCGAGTCAATTCACGATAAAAAGCTAAATGTATTTCGTGTAAATCCTGAAATTTTTTAATATTGCATTGATGTAACAATTTAGTCCAATTCTTACGTAAATTTTATAAAAAACAACTTCATGATCTTGGGGTTTCATTTGATTAGCTAACGGCTTCATAAAATTCCGTTTCAGTTTGGCAAGAACTTCAACATAATTTTTTTCCGTATCTAATAATTCTTTTATGACAAAATCACGTTTTTCGAATGTTTGTGGCTGCTAAAAATTTGATTTAATCATTTTTTCAGAATAAAAAATATAAATGAAAAGCAAATTAAATTTTAAAAACAATGTACCTCATTAACTGGCCTCAGTGCACACAAATCCTGATAAATTTCTTCTCCTGCTACATCATAAATCGGATCATTCATTCCTCTAGCATTGGTTGGCATTTCTCTAATGTAACAAAAACAAAACAGGCATGCAACAAAAAAATCTACAGTGTGTTGTCAACAAAAAACAAAAAAACAAAACAGGCGATACAACACAGGGGGAAAATTATGCAAACCTCTGGCAGACAAGTCGAGAAGGTCACGTAACACAAATCGTCGTAAACCTCCTCTTCTCTGTCTTCAGGTCGCGGACAAGGAATTGTAAATTGTAACCAACTTGGTTCGTTGGTCCTGACATAGCTGCGTGAGAGGGCAGCAAAAATAAGGGAGGAATTTTTTAAACAAAGTTGAATACGTTTGTACTTACACAGATTTGAGACTTTGATAAATCACATCTTCTTCTTTCGTTTTGACACCTTGAGCAGTAAATCCTCTAAAAAATTATCGTTTCGTTACATAATTACAAAAAGCTACAATGGTTTAATTACAAAATGTTGCTTTTTTGGGCTTCTTTCGTTAGTGAAAGTTTTGATAAAGTGCATAATACTTTATGGAAATTTGTGAGCTCGAACAGTACTAATGGATCAAACAAATCTTGATCTTTCAATCCAAACGAGATAACACAAGTCTTGAGAAACAGCTCAATGTTGTGCAAACTTAAAAACTGGAAAATATTATTGGAAATATATGATTGGAAACGTAGCACGACTAACTTGAGCCATGGCCGGTTTCAAATTAACATTCTTCATATCAATACATCCAGGACTAATCTTATTGAGCAATTTACAAAGTAAGACACCATCTCTAAGGATGTTAGCCAAATCGGCAATACAAGCATCGGGCCAATTAGCTCGATGGTCTGCTCTTAACATCCCCCATCGTGTTAACCATTTCGCACACTCTTTCCACAGTTCATCGTTGGTGTCTTTATCGGTATAAAGAGCTGTGGCCATCTAAAACCATCAAACTGTGAAAATCACTACTTCGATCCTTCACTCACATTGTAAGCTCCTGGGACATTGAAATATCGAAAAGCACTAATCTCGCACACTTTTCCAACAAAATAAACCGATAAATACAATCAGTAAATAAAATAAATTAACGTCAAAGTGACATTATTATTAATGTCAATTTTCGCGTTGCTATGACGAACGATGGGAGCGCCACCTATTTCTACAATAAAATTGATTACAGTTTTTTACACTTTTGTGGGGTTATTTTTAACGTTTGTGTATTTTGCGAAAAATTAGTTGTAGTTTATTAAACAGTTGCGCCAACTACATCTGTCACACGTGTAAAAAATCACCAAAATCCACTTGTCATTGCAGAGTGATTTCCACAATGGCCGCTAGCAGTGGCGGAGTGGAATGGTCTTCAGTGTTGAAACCATTTTTATCTTTGCATTATGAGACTTCAAATCGTACAGAAGTGATTGAATTATGTTCAACGATAATCAAATGGTGAGTAGGTTGAAATTTTGCGATGATTTTGGTGTGAGTCGACGCCGGTGATAATACGCAATTTGAGAGTGTGATCCCAACGTCAATTTCAATGATACCATTTTGTTTATTGGATTTTGTTGCAGTGAAGCTGAAATTCTGCGCCACAAAGAGAACAATAAGAAGTTTTATGACAATTTTGTCGTATTGTCAGCCGATTACATTAGCTCTTGTACCAACAAATGTGAGTAACAAAACCAATTTTTTTGCTTTGGTTAGACCGGAATTGATAAGGTTTTTTTGAAATAAGTGAAGCAAAAACTCGACCCTAAAGTATGACGTTATTAAACTCGTTCTATAATTAAAATAATTGTTATTGATGGACTTTTGCACAATATTGCAATTTTATTGAAATGAAGTTAGCCACGGTTGAACGATACTCATCAATTTGACTTTGGTTTTTTAATTGTACAATACTGTTTGTGAATGTACTGTTTAGATCATCGGTTATTTAGCATCAATTAACGTCTTTTGGGGTTCAAACATTAAAATGCGATTTTTTGCTTCAACATCACTGACGTGAAGTTAGCAACATTGAATGTGTCAACTTCATGTCACTGTCATTTCGATCAAAATATTGTTGCTTAAAATAATGTAATTTGTTTTGGTGCAGTGCCCGTGAGTCAGATAGACACAGTGAGTGCCGCATGTCGGGTGTTGCTCAAGTATTTAATAAATTGCCTTCAACCGTTTGCCAGTGATTCGTCTCAGAACAGTGCTCAAATCGAGATTTATTTAAATGCAGTGCGAGTGTTGTGTATAGGAACTAGTCAGTTGTCAACGGCTCAAGTTTCGGTACTTGTTAACAACATGAAGGGCGAGAATTTACCCCAACATACCAATACAACACCTCCTGGTGAGTGCAATTTTTTTTGGTTATTTTATCGAATAGTAATGCGTTTAGGTGGTGAAAAAGACGTGCAAAATAAACAAGAATCGCCCAAGAGTCGTAGTGACCTTTCTATGGATATCTTTGAGCAATTGACACTGCCCTTGAGAGATGGGGCTTCAGACGTTGGAGGTTCAACAATTAATCTTAATGATATTCCATCAGGAAGCGATCCAGTGTCGGAAATTAACGTAAATTTTGGTTTGTTTTATTTGCGTTTGTTTTATCAATTGTTATTAATTGTAGAAGCTTTTCCTTAAAACGAATACCGAAAGTTTGCAATCGTTACGTGCAGGTGACACTTTGGTTGATTTGTGTTTGAGTCTTCAATCGATTAAGAAAGCACGTACTAAAGTTGAGGAAGCTCTCGCTGGTAAACCTTTTTCCATCCCGACGAACCAATCCGAAGCAAATGTTTTGAAAAATTCTGTTTCTTTGAACATTTCCGAAATAAAACTCGCATTTTCCGCAATCAATCTTCCAGTTTTGGAGCCACTCACGCCCAGCAAACTCGATAAATTATCTACACTAAGTATGGCAGTGTTACATTGTGCCGTAAGTCAAGCATCTGCAAGTGCTGTTTTATCGACCTCATCGGTGATTTCACCAAAATGTTCATCGCAACAACAAAATCTCAAAGAAGACGATTACGAAACGCAAGCTGTGACACTAGTCGAAGAAGCTTTAAATATGTATTCATACATTGGTACCACTATTAAAAATTCAACACGAGCCGGTGGTCACGTTTACCAGAATCATTTATTGGCCGGTGCTTGGGTGCTAATTTCGGGCCTTCAGGCACATTTAACTGCAAGTACGGCTCTGGAAAAAACAACACATGTGCGAGAACGTGAAGAGAAGGGACGAAGTCCGTGCAAATCGCGCGATTGTAGCTCGGCCAGGTCCGGATTACAGAAATTCCAACAAAGTTTCGGTGTGTTATCTGTGGCAATTGCAACGAAAGCATTGTCACTTTTAACCGAACTATTTGATGATTTGCATTTGGAGGCTTGTGGCGGTGCTGGAAGTATCGGTCAAATTGAACCAGCACCATTGGCAATTATGGGCCAATTTACAGCACTACAGAGAGTAGCAAGGGTTTTAAGTGCCGCACCTTTGAATAATTTCTTGTTTTATTTGGCAATTGTGAGTTACGGGAAAGCTTGTACTTTGAAACGTTTGGATCCACCTGAAGGTGATACGTTCAGCCAATCAGATTCAACCACGTATTATGAAGATATGATTTTGGTTTCGGATGAAAGTTCAATTGATGAAGATGATGATTCTGAACCCATTTTGGGTCTTTGGTTTGAAGAAACCTTAGCACCGCCTGAAACTAGTGAACCTAAAACACCCTCAACTCCTGATAATCTTGAAACTAAATCAGTACCTGCTGAAAATTCGTCGTTGATCCCTGAAAAGGGTGAAGCCCATGGTTATATTACATTGGCAACGAATATTTTCATTTTTTTGAATAAACATTTCCTCTGTACGAAAAGTGCATACGTTGCCCGTTATGTGAAAAATGGTCTTACCGAACAACAGATGATTATTTTAGCTGCGATAATACGTGATTTAGATCGGGAAACGTCACGGACCGAAATTGGTACAATTTCGGCCTATTTTGGGGCAACTCTGGGTCAATTGTATTGCGAATTTTCGGCTGCGTTAACGAAGTTTACGCATAATTTAGTCACTAATAATAATCTAAGTTCGCTGCAAGCGTGTCTTTTGAATCATTTGGGTGTTTCACCGTGGAATACGGACGTACCACATGGATGGCCATTGCAAGTTTATCCAAGGACTTTGTCAGTCTTGGCTCAAGTGTTACTTTTGAGACCGCAAAATGAGAAAGAAGCTTCGGTTATTAGTATTTGGCACAGGCTGGTTAACACCTTGTTTGAGAATGTTTTAAATACGACACAGAATTCGGATGAAGGTTTGTGTGAATTTCTATTAAAATATTGTATAATTTTTTAATTGTAGATTTAAATGTGGAACATGCCCAAATGTTACTTTATTTGTTTCATTCGTTGAATTTGATGCAGAAAAAATCAGTTTTATTATCGGTAGCAGGTGGAGTTTTACGTTGTTCTGAAGTTGCAAGAGGCACATTGAAAGATTCACAATTGCTACATTTGTCGAGATTGTTATTACTGTTTGATTACATCATGAAACATCTCTATGATGCACCGACTACACTTTTAGAACAGGTTTGTTTTACCGGTTTTTTTTCTTGTGTTTTAATTCAATTTGTTTAGATTCAGTGGAATTTGTTTTACTCGACCAATTTAAATTCGGACAAAGATCGAGAAAATGTGAATCGTAAATACACAGCATGGCAAGACATTGAAGACAATTATCGTAAAGTATCGGCAATGAGTGAATTTTCGATGAAACCACGTTTCTACGTTTTAACATCATTGGAAATCAATAATCAAGACTCTCCAAAACTGGACGGTTTAGCTTGCAATTTTATTTTGGGAACTCCCGATAAACTTCGATATCCGTTACTTTTGGATGCTCTCATTGAAATCCTCAATGTGACACACATCACTTCCGGTCCTCAATCATCAAAAATGACTTTTCTCGGCTTGTGTTCAACTCAATATTGTTTCACCATCTGTTGGAGACTTTTACAACTATTACCACCATCTGTGTCGTACATGGAACGTCTAGCTTCCGTTGAAAATCTTGCTCCAGGTCCTTTAATGTTACATTCATTGATTTGGGGTCCAAGATCGGCACATAAAAATTTCAATCGTTGGTTGAAAGATTGTCTAGTCAAACAAGGCTTGTATACGCAAAATACCGATAAGTTGTTGAAAGCTGTTTCCGATAGTGTTAATAATTTGAAATACGATGTGAATAATGCCAAAAGTTGCATAATTGCATTGACTCCGGACGTAAAAAAGGGAGTTGTACTTAAAGAAAATTTACCACCATTGTGGCATTTGTGTCTTTTGGATTGTCTTTTGGGTAAAGTTGAAGTTGGATTAGAAGAAGCCGAAAGTGAAGAATTAAGTTCGACGCATGTCCAGGATTTATTTCCACATGTTTTGAAATTGACTCAAGCGATTTTGCATTGTGCCAGGTTTGAATCAAAAGTATACAAGTGAAAGTTGAAAAATTAATTTTGTCTTTTTATTTAAGGTGGTCGATTTTTCACACAATTATCGAACAGAATGAAGGTAAAGCAACGCAAAATTTCGAAAATCTACAAGATGTTTTGGCGATTGCGTCAAGTCGAAATTCCCTAACTAATACGTTATCGTCTGAATTGTTTGCATTGTTGCCAACGACCGTTTCAACAGTGCAACAACAATGGAACAATTCGACTTTGGAAGATTTTTCACTGGTTTGTTATTTTTTGTTAATGATTTTTTTTCCTAATTATGACTTTTCAGGCGGTTTATCAAGGTAATATAATTCCGTCGGAAAGTTACATTCTTAAAATCATCGAAACTCACATTTCGACATTGTCTATGAACAGTCCATTCACGATAAATTTATCGTTGCGTCGCTTTTTGCAAAGTTACATCAAATTTATTTGTGATCACGCACCGAAAATCGAAAATACTGATACGAAAAATAAAGCCGTTGAAATGTTAGTGAGTGTAACTCTCGATTCACGCACCGAATATCTACATGATACGGTTTCGAAAACTTTGGACAAAATGATTGGCGATACGGAAACGGATGAGCATCAGAAACGTGTCTACATGCAAGTGTTACATCACACTTATCGTTTAATCATCAATTACAACGGTGGTGAAAATTTGAACGAACAAGTCTTACACAACTGTCTAAAATTCTATGAAAAGATTTTGGAGAAATCGTCAGGACGACAAGCATTAGAAAGTTTCTTTACTAGTGATAAAGACCTAGTTAAGGTATTAATGTCGGTTTCGAGTCCACAAATGTCGCAACAGTACAGTACACGAGTATTGCAATTTTTCAACAAATTATTCCAAGCGGCTGAAAAGAGTTCAACTGATCCAAGTTTGAATTATCTGTGTAGCAGTATGAATAAATTGGCCAATGTTGAAGTTGAAAAATTACAAACGTGGTTACGTCAAATCATCATTGGTCCTAATAAAACACCATCGGCTACAACAGTCACTATAAGTAAAAGTGGTGGTCAAAGTTCAAAAGATAATAAATGGAAGATCACACAAGTTGAAACAAGTGACGAACAAAAATCACTAATTCAAGAAAACAGTCAACTGTTACAAGCTTTAACATCATTTATTGTCAAACAAAATAGTAACGTTTCGGAAGAGGTTGCATTGATTATATTGAAAGCTTTGATTCCGTTGGGTGCTTATATTTTGTCGCCTCAAATTAATGGTGTGGGATTTACCGATCTAATGGTTGTCATGACAATGTTGGCGGATGCCGGCAGTGGTAAAGGTCACAGTTTTTTGTTTCCGGCAACATCGGATTGGGTTGAATTGTGTAACAAATATTTCGATGATAAAAACCAAGTGATGCTTGATGCCGGTTGTTGCATACTTGATTATCTGAGTGATGTTGTTAATGGAATTGTAAATCAGAATAATTTTCGACCTTTGAGTCCACCATGGGAGGGTGAAACGCCACTTGATTGTGATTCGGAATGGCAAGATGATAATAACGATGAGGAAGATAGTGGGGAAGATTCGGACGAAGATTCGCTAAGTAATAAATTGTGCACATTCACCGTAACACAGAAGGAATTTATGAACCAACATTGGTACCACTGTCATACGTGTCGTATGTTGGACGGTGTCGGTGTTTGTTCGGTGTGTGCGCGTGTTTGTCACAAAGGCCACGATCTGAGTTATGCCAAATATGGTAATTTTTTCTGTGATTGTGGCGCCAAAGAAGACAACACTTGTCAGGCACTTGTTAAACGATCGCAAACCAATAATGATCAAACGACAACAAACAATCAAAATGAAAATTTCACCTCAGAACAATTGACAAGTTCGTTACGTAGACGTGCCTCAAGTCCCGTCCCAGATAAAATCAAATTTCGTGAACGTAAAAACGTGAAACAGCTACAAAGTAGTAAAGATTCACTCGTTAATTATCTGGGTTCGAGTGGCATTGTACGAAATTTGATTGATTTAATGAGCAATTTAATGGAAGCAGTTGAGAAAACTTGTGGACAAAATTCACCAGTTGGTTGTTACTCACGAGCGATGCAAGCATTACATTTGTTACACACCGGTGAGAAGAAATACGTACATACGGATCAGTTGATGTTGGGCAGTGTGGGGACACAAGAGGGAGCGTTTGAAAATGTTCGAATGAGTTATGCCGGTGAACAAGGACAAACGATTAGACAGTTATTATCAGCACATATTATACGAAGAGTTGCAATGTGTTGTATGACTTCGACAAGTGGTAGACGCCAACATTTGGCTGTTTCACACGAAAAAGGGAAAATAACAGTGTTACAATTATCGTCGTTGTTTAAACAAAACGATTCAGTCAGGAAATTGTCATTGTCAAAGCTGGGTTCGGCTCCAATTCCGTTTACCGTTCTCTCAATGGCGAGTAATTTATGTAATGAGGATTTTTTGGCAGTTTGTGGCTTGAAAGACTGTCATGTTCTCACATTTACATCGAGTGGTTCCGTCTCGGATCATTTAGTCTTGCATCCGCAGCTAGAAACTGGGAATTTTATTATTAAGGCGATTTGGTTGCCCGGCTCACAGACACAGTTGGCTTTAGTTACGGCCGATTTTGTTAAGATTTATGATTTGGGCAAGGATGCGTTAAGTCCGCAGTATTATTTCCTGGTCCCGAGTGGGAAAATTCGCGACTGTACGTTCATGTATGACGATGGGACTTATCATATTTTACTGATGTCATCACCTGGTCATATTTATACCGAAATTTTAAACGAGGATAGTTCAGCTAAACATGGATCGTTTTATGTTACAAACACACTCGAAGTGTTTCATTTGGATGTGACTGATGTGAATGGTCAAGTGGCCGGTGGAGGTGTTTCAATTTACTATTCACACACTTTGGGTTTGCTATTTTATAGCTACGTCCAAGGTCGTAGTTTCATCTCGCCAATAACACCGAAGAATAATTGTTTGACTGTGATTTTCTCGATTAGTTTACCACCAACGACCAGTTCGAATACGAAAAGTAACGGTTCACGAAATGCTCCACAACCGTTGTGTCAATGGACCGAAATACCGAATCATCCAGGTTTGGTTTGTTGTGCGATGCAATCGACGAATAATCCCGTTGTTTTAATGATCAAACCTGACACAATTCTAATTCAAGAAGTGAAAACTGTGCCACCTAAAACCAAAATCATGGATATGGTTGCAATTCGTCACTATTCAAGTGGTAACGAAGCACGAACCACTTTGATGTTGTTGTGTGAAGACGGGAGTTTGAAAATGACTGTTGCTAATATGGAACAGACCGGTTTTTGGATGTCGCCAAACATACAACCGATCATAACTAATACCAATCTCAAACCGAAAAAGAAGAAAATTGTGAAAGCCGGTGGTAAAAGTACGAATAGTGTGTCGTTTCCGGTTGATTTCTTCGAACATTGTCAATTGATGAACGATGTTGAGATTGGTGGTAATGATCTACTACAAATCTACAATGTTGCACAATTGAAACATCGTCTCAATGCGACTGGTTTGTACGTTGCGTGCAATAAACCGCTCGGTTTCACCGTCGAAATCACAAATCCCGATTCAAACATGGTTATGGTTGGAATTCGTGTACTTGTTGGGAGTCAAGATGTACAAAAAGCTCCGTCTTTTGTTGAAGTTTTTGGACGTATTATTTCGCTAACGGTTAATCGGAGTCGTTGGTTTGATATTCCATTCTCACGAGAGGAGAGTTTACAAGCCGACAAGAAATTAACAATAATGTTTGGACCATCGCAAGATCCCGAAACATTGACTATGGTTGACAGCATCAAAGTGTAAGTTTGTATACAGTAAAATTATCGAATATTTTCATTATAATTTTACAGTTATGGTAAAACAAAAGACTCGTTTGGTTGGCCGGAAGAAACAGAAGAAAGTGTCGCTACCGGAAGTGGAACCAATCAAGTGATGAGTGTTAGTAACGACCAAGAAACGCAACAAACAAATGCGACACCGCTCACTAAACTTGAAAAGTAAGTCCGATTTGAATTTCGTACGATTTCGTCAAAAATGTTTTGTTTCAGATTGGTTGTTGGTATTTTGGAGGCATTAGACGGATCGTTTTCCTTACATCCAATCGAAGATAAGTATAAACAACCGACTTTAAAATTAGCGACTCAATTGTTAACACTACCGACGCCGCCTCTTATTCAAATTCATTCAAAAGCGCTTTTATCGTCGTTACATTCAACGCGTCAACTCTATCACAACTACAAAGATCAGGCATTACTACAACATGTCTTGTCCAGTCTTAATTCAATGACCGAATCCGAAACGAAAGAAATCGATGCTGAAAGTTTCTATCGTTTGATTTTAATTGTACGAGGAATTGCTGTTTCGCGTCCACAAAATTTGGTAAAATTCAGTGATTCCCACACTTGTATTCAGGACATTGTCCTTGACGACCCACTCGATCCGAAACCCACTACTTCAAAGCAACCAAAATCGCAACATTTATTATTAAAATTGATGGACGTTTTGTGGATTTTGCATTCGCTAATGCCCGAAAATGCAAACTTGGCACCGGTTGTTGTCCCCGGTTTGAAACATACGGAACAGGTGATACATGCATTGGTTGAGATTGTGCACGCTTTCAACAGTTGTGATACTTATAGTAACATTACGATGGCTGTTTATTTGCAATTATTGTTGTGTAAAGACTTGGCCATTGCATTCAGTGCTAAGCAGGCGTTGAGTAAAGTTTTGAAACCGAAAGTGAGACGTCGGAGAGTGTTTATACCGAGTCCACCTCATTGTACGACACCGCCACCACCACCACCACCGCCAAACGTTGTCGGTAAAACAGATAGTGATAAAAGTCAATACGAGGAAGCTATTGCTTTGGTTCAGGGTCAGGATGTTAATGCATTAGAGGCTTTACTAGGAGGTGCTAGTTATCAACCGTTGCTTGATATACCACCAGATGCTGATGATGAAACTATGGTCGAGTTAGCGATAGCTTTGAGTTTGCAAGAACACGATCAAGTGGCACAAGTTGGCGGTGGACAACAGCAAAGTCACGAAGGTGGTGGGCATTTTAGTGATACTACAGCTAGTGCTGCCGGATCGGATGATGAAGGAAGTACTGCAGCAACAGATGGTTCAACTCTTCGAACTTCACCAGCTGAACAAGGTGGAAGTGCCGCAGGCTCGGAAAGTGGTGGCAGTGGAGTTGAAAGTATCACAGGCGAACATAATGTTTCTGGACGAAGTTCGGCATATGGTGATAATCAAGAAGCACCAAGAAATGATACAAATGTGGTTTTATTGACTAATAATCAAAGTGAAACTCTACCAGATATTGACGAAAGTGATTCGGAAAATAGCAGTCGTTTGCATGTTTTACGTTTACAATTGTTGGAACGTTTGACTGAATATTTACCAAAGTTGAGGAACGTTGATGGTGTTAGAGCAATTCCTTTCTTGCAAGTTGTTTTGCAATTAACTAGTGACCTTGATGGACATTCTGAACGTGATAGGGCTTGTTTTAACTCATTGCTAACTGCGATTTTGATTGAGTTACAGTTGCGAACGCCTGATATTGACGATATTTGTGCTCGAACGAACCAAAAAGAGGTTCAATTAGTTTTGATGAAACTACTAAGTGTCTTTATGGGTCGTTGCAAAACGACAACGACAGGACCCTCAACTAGTAAACAACAAACTGTCGATAATTCGACTTTTGTTTCGCGAACCACAGCCACCGTATTACACAAAGCCAACATCATTAGTTATTGTAATAGTTTATTGGAGGCGCTTTTGACATATTGGACCAATCAAACGCCTGAAGAAAGTAAAAATAGCGTCACTGGTAACTTACTGAAGGAGCATCTAACACGCCCACCACCCGATATGACTCCATTCTTTATGAAACAATTCGTCAAAGAAAACGGTCCGGTTATCTTTGCAACTTATCCGGAGATTTTGACCGAAATGGCATTGCGACTCCCGTATCAAGTACACAAATATTCGGAAATTGCCGAACCGATAAGTGTGGCATTTGCCGAATCATGGTATCAATATTTGTGTGAATATATGATGACATCGCAGGCACCACAAGTCCGACGACAGGTTCGCAAACTTTTGCTATTTATTTGTGGCAATAAGGAGAAATATCGTTACCATCGTGATATTCACGCACTTAATAAACACCTCAAAGGTGTGATTGAATGTTGTGTTAGAGGTGGCTACGAATCGGTGCAAGAAATCCAACATTCACTCTCACTAACGTATGATATTTTGGTCGATTTGGTCGAACATTTGAAAAGTTGTGTCGAAATTGCCGTTAATCGGACTGGAAATTGGCAACGGTTTTGCATACAACAAGACACGATTATAGCGTTTTTGATACAAATGAGTTGTTTGTTGGATGAAGGTGTGGCCCCGACTATACTTCATTTGTTGCAATGTGCCATAGCCAACTCTCCGAACAAGAAGTTGGAGAAAAGTACAACCTCACGAAAAGAACGTGAAAAGTCGGACGATTCCGCTGCCGAAGCCCTGTTTGAAGAAGCCAATTGTGGCGTTCTAGTCGAACAGATTAATAAGCAAGTGTCTCGTGAGGTTTTCGCTCGATTTGTGAAAACCTTCATGTTGGAGACGAACACGACAAGTGTGCGTTGGCAAGCGCACACCTTGATTCTGGCAGTTTATAAAAACTCGAAACCCGACCAACAGGAGCTACTATTGGAGTTGTTGTGGAATTTGTGGCCTTTGATACCGAACTATGGCCGTAAAGCGTCACAATTTGTCGACTTGTTGGGCTATTTCTCGTTAAAGTTCTTCCAAACGAATTTCGTACTACCACAAGTGACCGAATACGTTGACAAAGCCGTTGGGATTTTCACATCGCAAAATGAGCTTTTGGCACATCACCCCAATGCCAATCTGTACGCCCACATGAGCCAATTTGTTGAACTTGACGGTTATTATCTCGAATCCGAACCGTGTCTTGTCTGCAACAATCCGGAAGTGTCATTTACGACAATTAAACTAAGTTCGTTGAAAGTCGATTCGAAATTTACTACAACCACTCAAATTGTCAAACTTTTAAGTAGTCACACGATCAGTAAGATTACTGTACGAATCGGTGATTTGAAACGTAGCAAAATGGTACGAACAATCAACATCTACTATAACAATCGTAGTGTGCAGGCTGTTGTTGAATTGAAAAATAAGCCAGCTTTGTGGCACAAAGCGAAAAAAGTGACTGTACAATCTGGCCAAACTGAAGTCAAAATCGAGTTTCCGTTACCAATCGTTGCTTGTAATTTAATGATCGAGTATGCAGATTTCTACGAAAACATTCAAGCATCGAGTGAGACACTTCAATGTCCGAGATGTAGTGCTGCAGTTCCAGCAAATCCAGGCGTTTGTGCAAATTGTGGCGAAAACGTATTTCAGTGTCACAAATGTCGTGCCATCAACTACGACGAGAAAGATCCATTCTTGTGTCATGCTTGTGGTTTTTGTAAATATGCAAAATTTGATTTTACCCTATTGGCTAAACCTTGCTGTGCTATTGATCCGATTGAGACCGATGATGATCGCAAAAAAACCGTAGCCAATATTAATTCATTATTGGAGAAAGCCGATCGTGTTTATAAACAATTGATTGCGAACAAACCCAATCTGGAGGCTCTAGTTTTGAAAATAACTGAACATCGCTCTGAACGTAAAACAGATGAAGGTGGTGGTACTAGTACAACAAGTGGTACCACCACTGGGTCAGTGCCAAGCGGTTCAGCTCAATTTAAAGTCAATAAAACTATACAAATGTTGGCACAACAATACTGCAACGAGTGTAAGACTTCGTTCGAAGAATTGAGTAAAATAATACAAAGAGTTTTGGTTTCGCGTAAGGAACTAGTCGCCTATGACCGCAAACACCGCGATGTTGATTATCCGAAACCGAGTTCGTTGCTAAAACCGGGCGATTCTTTCACAAATACACGGTGTTACGGTTGTGCAAGTGCCGCAACTGAACATTGTCTCACTTTATTACGTGCTTTGGCTTCCAATCCTACTACACGTCAAATATTGTGTTCCAAAGGTTTGATTCAGGAATTGGTTTGGAATAATTTGCGTAAAGGTAGTACCCAAATCCAGGAGGAAGTGAAACAATTGTTGTGCGTTTTGACACGTGATAATTCCGAAGCGACTGAGGAATTGTGTAACTTGTTGATGGATCGGATCACATCGAGTCTTTCCGGTCATGTGACCACTGATTTTGGTACAAGTGTACGTCACGAGATATCACTATTAGCTCTAATGGTGCAAAAAGAAGACGAATGTTGGGAGTTGAAACTGAGATGTATGATGCGATTGTTTTTGAAAGCTTGTGAAGATTCCAAAAGCCCACTAGTTATGGAGTCGGTGATTTTGCCCTGTTTGAAGATTCTGCAAAGTTTGATGAAAGGTTCCGATGGTAAAAAGAAAGTTAATTTATCGGGGACCACAGTTGATGTTTACAAGTTTTTGGAGAAGAAATCTGGGCATAGGTTTGCCGATTGGAAGGCGCTTTTTGTACAAATGAGTGACTCGTTGAAGGAACTGCCAACAAGTAAGCGAGAAATTCGTGATTACTACTTATCGGAAAAGTATTTCCATAAATGGGCACGGAGCGTACGTCTGATTGACAATCGTTTGGAATTGGACGATTCAACTTGGCTCAAATCGGTTCTGTTTAATACCAGTTCACGATTGGCCCGTCAGGTGGCGTGCAGTATAGTCGAATTGATGTGTAACAGTTTCGAACGCAAAAAAGAGATTCTCATTCTTTTGACTTGTTTTCTGGAAGAGTTGGGTAGTGCTGGCGAGAATTCGGCCGAATTTCTCAATTTGTATCAAAGTTTAATACAAGAATCGCCCTGGAAGCAATTTTTGACCATTCAAGGCGTTTTGATAGTCCTGGCCGATTTAATAACAATGGAAATTGAACAATTGCATTATCTCGAAGCTACAACTTTAACATCGGACTTGGCTCAAGGTTACGCCTTGAATCAACTCACCGAATTGTTGGCTTCGTTTTTGGACGATCCGGCAATTCGAAGACAATACAAGGGACGATTGGTTGGGGCTGTTTTGAATGGTTATTTATCATTGAGGCGTTTGGTTGTACAAAGGACGCGTTTAATTGACGATACGCAGGAAAAACTACTAGAATTGTTAGAGGAAATGACAACTGGGACCGAAGAAGAAACCAAAGCTTTTATGGCTGTTTGTATCGAAACTGTGGAGAAACACAACGTTCACGATATTCTAACTCCTGTGTTTATTTTCGAACGTTTGTGTTCGATTATTTATCCGGAAGAGAACGATGTCGATGAGTTTTTCCTAACCTTGGAAAAAGATCCACAACAGGAGGATTTTCTACAAGGACGAATGCTGGGAAATCCGTATTCGAGTTCCGAGATTGGGTTAGGGCCTTTGATGCGTGATGTTAAAAATAAGATTTGTCAAGATTGTGAATTGGTTGCCTTATTGGAGGACGATAACGGAATGGAGTTACTTGTCAATAATAAAATAATTAGTTTGGATTTACCGGTCAAGGATGTTTTTAAGAAAGTTTGGCTTGCTGAAGGTGGAGATCACGATGCGATGCGTGTCGTTTATCGTATGCGTGGTCTTTTGGGTGATGCCACTGAAGAATTTGTCGAAACTTTGAATAATAAATCGCAAAGTACGGTCGATAACGAAGAAGTTTATAAGATGGCGAACGTTTTAGCCGATTGTGGCGGTTTAAAAGTGATGGTTAAGCGATTAGGAGCGATACAGAATGTACGAAGGGCTAAACCGCTGCTTCAAGTTATTTTGAAACTGTTTCGATTAAGTATCAAAGTTGTTAAATGTCAGGAAGTGCTGATACAACCCGAATTGGGAGCGATGGAAGTGTTTTTGAGGACGCTTCAATTGTGTCTAGATGGTGAACCGGATACGAGTCAGGCCGCTGTCACTGAACAACTTTTAGACGTGAGTTGGTTTTTTTCATTTGATATTGTGATAACATTTATTTGCAGATAATGGAAACGGTGTTATCGAAAGCGACTTCCCAATCTTTGGAAATGTTTAAGAAATTCTCGCAGACTTTTGGCGGTCCGGAATACGTCCGTTCCTTGCTGAAATGTACAAATCATCCAAGTGTTCGTAATAATCAATCGGTTTTGATTCATTTGACTCGAGTGTTGGCCGCTTTGGTTTACGGTAATCGAGATAAAATGCAAATATTGATGGATTATTTTAAGCCAGTGCTTGATTTGAATAAATACGACTACGAACACACACCCGAAGATCAACAGAAATTGGAAATGTTGTGCGTTTTAACCGCCGGAATCGAACGCAACTCGATCGGAAACACTTTAAAGGATTACATAATTTCGTTGGGAGTTGTTAAGGATTACTTGGAGTATATTACAATGCACGCACCTTGCGTTAAACCGACTTTATTACGAACGGACAGTGACGAATTGAAAGATTTCATTTCGAAGCCGGCGCTGAAATATTGTTTGAGATTTTTGACGGGTTTAGCACACAGTCACGAAAACACTCAATTGGCCGTTGCCGAAGCTGAAACAATACCAATTATTCATCGATTAGAACAAGTTTCGTCCGATGAACATGTCGGTTCGTTGGCTGAGAATCTACTTGAAGCTTTATGCACTAATGCAACTGTGGCGAAACAAATCGAACAAGTTCGCGAATTTACACGATCCGAAAAGAAACGTCTAGCGATGGCTATGCGTGAAAAACAATTGGGTCAATTAGGAATGCGAACAAATGATAAAGGACAAGTGACTGCAAAGTCGGCAATCTTACAACAAATCGAAGAATTGGGCGAAGAAACTGGTCTAGTGTGCTGTATTTGTCGTGAAGGTTACAAATATCAACCGACTAAAGTATTGGGGATTTACACGTTTACGAAACGATGTAATGTGGATGAGTTCGAGGCGAAGCCGAGACGTACAGCTGGCTATACAACTGTTAGTCATTTCAATATTGTGCACATTGATTGTCATATGAGTGCTGTGAGATTGGCACGTGCAAGAGACGAATGGGAATCGGCAGCACTTCAAAATGCTAATACGAAATGTAACGGTTTATTGCCACTATGGGGGCCACAAGTGCCCGAATCAGCTTTCGCTAGTTGTCTCGCAAGACACAATACCTATCTACAGGAAAGTACCAATCATCGTGATATTGGTCACAATTCAACTATTCACGACTTGAAGTTGTTGTTGTGGCGTTTTGCGCAAGAAAAGTCATTTCATGAAGATACAGGTGGTGGAGGACCACAAAGTAACATGCATATGGTGCCCTATATTGTACACATTGCCCTCTACGTGATCAATACGTGAGTTGGTTTTATTGTTAACTAGCAGTTGCCCACGGTTTCGCACGCATGTCCACAACCACTTTGAAAACAATGCAAAACTTAGTATAACAAAAAATAGAAACCGTGACCCAATGCTTGTTCTCAACTCATTCCCTGTTTAACCCTCTTGTGGATGTAATTTTCAAAAATCCTGAAACACATTTTCTTTATTTTTAACCGGAAGTCCAAATGACAATTTTCTTAGATATGACTTCAAAAATGCAGGAGTTTTGCGTTGAACTCTTTTGGGGGTGGAATTTCTAAAAAATTTTGAAATATACGCCTCTTCCTTTTTAACCGAATGTCTAAGATATCAATTGATAACTTCAACAATAAAGAATTTTTTATATGTATAACTTCAACAATGAAGGATTTTTTGTTTAACCCCCTTGGAGTGGAGTTTTCAACAAACCTAAAACACACGTTTTATGTATTTAGATGAATGCCCAAATACCAATTCTCTTGGTTATAACTTCGAAAATGACATATTTTTATATTCAACCCTTTTGGGGGTGGAACTTTCAAAATCCAGAAACACGTCTTTTTTCATTTTTAACCGAAAGATCAAATACCATTTTTTATTAATATTGCTTCAAAAATGACGATTTTTTATGTTTAACCCTCTTTGGGGGTGGAATTTCTAAAAATATAAAATACCTGTTTCTTTATTTTTCACCGAATGCCCAAATACCAATTTTTATAAATATAAGTTCAAAAATTACGGAATTTTATATTAACCCCCTTAGGGGTGGAAATTCCAAATGTTCTTAAACACACGTTTTTCATCTTTAACTGAAAGCTCAAGTACCATTTGCATGGATACAAATTAAAAATTACGGATTTTTATACAAATTCTAACCCGTGTTCAACCCCCTTGGGGTTGGTATTTTCAACTAAAACACGTGTTTCTTCACTTTTCACTGAACGCCCAAATACTAATTTTCAAGGATGTAAGTTCAATGTAACTTTAAAAATGACAGATTTTCTAAACTCAACTAAATTCAACTCTCCATTTAACCCCTTTAGGGATTGATTTTCCAAAAATCCTGAAACATGTCTTTCTTTATTTTTAACCGAAAGCCCAAATACTAATTTTCAAAGATATAACTTAAAAAATGACGGATTTTTATTCAAATTTTAACACCCTATTTAACCCTCTTAGGGGGTGATTTTCGAAAAATCCTTTCTTAGTACACCCCTACGTTACAAGAGCTATCTACTGTAAAAATTTCAAGTTTCTATCCTTAGCCGTCTAGGCTGTGCGTTGATTTGTCAGTCAGGCCAAGCAATTTTATATTAACAAGTGTTCATTTAAAAAAAAAAACTCTAGAGTGCTGTGAAATTAAAAAACAATTATTTTGTATGTCTGTGATTAATTCGTTCTCTCATAACCTTACTTTTTGACAATTAAAAAGACAACAGATTTTCATAAAAAATAATTATTTATTATTTATAAAAACTGTTGGAAATGTCTTCTTTGTTGTTCAACACACATAACACATCGCCTTTGAACACTATTTATCAATCTTAGGTTATGAATTCTTGTGAGATGGTCTAGTAGGCAACCAACAATACAATGATAAAAATTGTTCTACGACTTCCGTAACAATCTCAGGGCATGCTGCGAGTTTTTTTTTTTTTTAATAATGAACACCTGATATATAGATTGTTCGTTTTTTAAAGCATTTTTTTAGGACTAGGGTGAGTAAGCGCGAGGAGTCAAGTCTGATGAATTACATAAAATGTACAAATACGGAGAAATGGATCGAGTCGGCTTACGAAGCTGAAGGTCCACTTTATTGGACCACTATGGCCATACTATTGCATTCGCCACAACAATGGAACATATATAAATTGAATCATTTAAAACGTTTGGTTATTTTGGCACAAACTAGACACTGTCATCCGTCCGGTCCTAATAAAATCTTGACTGATCGTAGTGTGAAAGACTATGCCGTTTATAAACCATATTTGGTGTTTTTCGGTTTGATTGATGGAGTTTATAATTATTTCTTCAAGGTGAGTCGTCGTACAGAGGGAAATTGGATGTAATATTTTTCTTGTTTTGAATTTCTAGAACGTTGGTGGATCTGAAGAACAATGGTCGACGAATTTGGCCGATTACATCCGACATAACGATGAAGCGTTGATGAAAGCATCGGAAAAATTACTGGCCGCATATACCGATGAGTTATTACCTTGCACTTCCTTTGCTGAATTCTGTGATGTTACAGGTGAGGCGGAAAAAAATTAAGTATTTTTCTAAACTTATTTTTTTTAGGTTTATTGGATGTTATAACCAGTCCTGACACCTATATAAGTGATCTTCTAAAGGAGCTATCTTAAATAATTTAAAACAAATAAATAACGAGTTTTAAAATATAAAGAAGGCTGTATTTATTTCGAGCTGTATGCTTATTCCTAGTGTTAATTTTTTCTTTTTTTTCCTCAGTCTTTTAATTATTGCTTATGAATGGAATTTTTAGATTAACTAAATTATTGTACCTCTTTCATTTAAAATGATATAATACAATAAATAGTAAAGGTGTTTTTCTTCTCATTACTACTATACCCTTATTACACTTGAATTTAGTCGTGTAATAAACAATCATTAATTACTTAATTAAAAACAATGACGCAAAATTTTACATAACTCTTTTACGTAAACGTCGTTAAATAGAGATTCATGTAAATCCCCGAACACTTATTTATATTAAAAAAAATCCGTATATTCCAGATCAATGCGAAAGAGGTTAAAGAGTGGGGATGAATTTTCAGAATCCTAACAGGTTTACATTTTCAGCGTTTCAGTCTGTAAAGGTCGGGCGGACGAGACGGTTTCAGAGCCCGACTCGATTCGATTGAAAAACACACGTTTTTAGATTGTAGAGGATTTTTAGTTTTAGTGTTTGTTGTTTATGTGCTGATTGAATATTTTTCGTGGATTCGTCATGGGAAAAACTTTGTACTTACTACTCTTGAATAAATTTGGTATTTATTTTTAGAACCGAAAGCCGCTTATTTCAGATCCGATTTTAACTTATTTCCAAGTCGTATCTTTAATTAAACAGCAAACAAAAAAAATATCTTCTCAGTTTATATTCATCAAGTCACTTGTCGCAAATAAATTATTCTTTGACTTTTTCTAAATGCTCAACAGTGTTATTTTGCACCCTTGCCGGTTCAAGGGCTCCCAAAGGACACATTTATCTTGTTTTTTATTTCTTTACTCAAATATTAATTTCAAAAGCAAGAAATAACTTTTGTTTCTTATCCACCTTATTTTTAAATCAAGCTGAAATATGTGCTAATTACACAATTTTCACTTAATTTACATTTTAAACAAGTCTAATTTAAACCAGATTTATTGAAATGAAAACAGTTGGTAAATCTTTGTAATTTATTATTTATTTAAATTAACGCAAAAATTTGTATAGACACAGTAAATGAACAAAAGCCATAACACACTATAGACAAACAATTAATTTGTGGTAAACTCTGTCACACCACAACATTGTTAATTCACTTGCATTGAAAATTTACTCAATGAATAATTAACTCGGCTGTATTTCAAAATTAAACAGTTTCTGTTTTATGAAAAAACAGTAGGAATTGTTGATTTTAACGATTCAAAGATGGCTGTTTTAACATGTAGAATATATCATGTTGATATTTTTAATAATTACTTATAAACCTGAATTTTTTAGTGTTTATTTAAGTTATACCCTTGATAAAATTGTGAATTGTAGAATTTGATATTTCAGAGACCCTGATATTAAAAAAAAAGCTTCATCATCTGGCAATAAATCATCCGCCGAAATTGACACAGCGTAACGCTTTAAAGCAGGTTGAGAACCGCAATAATAAAAAAATGTAATAAAGTGATTAAATTTAACTGAAAAAATAAGTGCAAGTGCCAAATAACCCGTTTAAAATTTAATTTCGTTTTCCAGTTTGGTCGGTGGAATTTGCGTCGCTGCTCTGAAAACAATTTGAATTATTTACAAAGCGTTTTTTCAAAGTTTTTCAAGTGCTCCAAATGACTTCGGAAGATTCGGTTCCGGGGACTGCCATTCCTCCAGAAAGGTAAGAAGAAAATTTTAATGAAACTTTTTAAATTACACGCTTCGAAATTTAATTTGAAAGTTGATATTGAGAGATTAAGTTATTTTAAATTAATTTTTGATGGCAACAGTTATTTAAATCGACCACAGAAAAGAAAATATTTATTGTCGATGTCATCATTGCTCTTTTTATTACAATATATAAGGTCGTAAAGAAGCAGCAGTGGAGAATCACTGAATACTTCCGAACCAAATAAATGTTCGATCCTATTGCCTCTGCTCTTTGAAAATTGAATATGCTTTCAACATGACCTTTTCCTATTTATTTACTCGTTCCTTAATCTACATACTATACGACTTTAAATTGAATTTCTTCCAAGAATTTAAAGCGTTTTTAATGTTTCAGCGGAAATAAAACAACCGAACCGACCGCTAGTGATTCACTCAGTTCGCAAAGGTAAGAATTATTATTACAAATGAGATTTGTTTTGCAACAAAAAATTATGGTATTAGACTTTTCGTCTCGACGGTATTAGAAAAAATAGGTCAACAGTAGCAGCAAATAATTGCAATTATGAAAAGTAAAGAAATCTTGGGGGATGAGCAGGTAATAACGTAGTTGTTTGCAACACAAATGATATGTTAAATTTGAAATTGCGTTGTTTGTTCGCCGTCATCGTCACAAATGCCTTAGTGAGCAATTTCTTGGCATAATTAATTAAAACAGATACATAAAGGAAAACAGACAAATTGAATACAACTAAAGCAGCCAGTTTTAGTAGAGAGATTGTAAGATCATTAATTAGATTCAAGACGCGCTAATTGGTAAATCTATAAGATATTAATCGAATCTTGGGCAATTTCACTCAAAATGGTGGATGCGCCGGGAAAGAAAAATTCATTTGATCGCGTGATTCCGAACCGAATTAATAAAAGTTGGGTATGAATCGGCAAAGTGGTTCCACCGAGGGATGAAAGCAATTTCATTTTATAAATTGCATTTACATCATCGTGCGTCAAAACACAGTCTTTGCTACAATACATTTTGCTCTCTATACGCTCTACTTTTATGAAACGGTTCCCGAGGGATACAACAAAGAGCTAAAGAGCATATTTAATTAATGACATTTTTCAAGGAAAGGTTACCTTTTTCATTTAATTTGCACAAAAATATTCACATTGTTTGAAAAACAAATTGTTCATAATTTGGATTTGTTTTTATCATTTTTTTTTCATACTAAAAACTTATTTTATTTCTTTCATTTTTATTACTTTACTAGCAGTTGCCCACGGCTTCGCACGCATGTCCACAACCACTTTGAAACAAAGAAAAACAATGCAAAACTTAGTATAACAAAAAGTAGAAACACAAAATTTTATTGTGTACTTTAAAACCGTGACCCAATGCTTGTTCTCAACCCATACCCTGTTTAACCCTCTTGTAGATGTAATTCTCAAAAATCCTGAAACACATTTTCTTTATTTTTAACCGGAAGTCCAAATGCCAATTTTATTGGATATGACTTCAATAAAAATATATAAAAAAAATGTTTTTTAAAAAAGCTTTTATATTTAAAAGATGCACTAAAAAGTAAAAAATAATGTATTTCAATCACAGGAGAATATTTTTTCTTATTACAGGTTAAAATTCTAAAATTTATAAAACTACGGCATTACAGAATTACTTTGTTCAGTTGACAACTCCCAAAGCTTTTATAAATTTTAGAATTTTAACCTGTAAGAAAAAATATTCTCCTGTGATTGAAATACATACATTATTTTTTACTTTTTAGTGCATCTTTTAAATAAAAGCTTTTTATAAAAAACATTTTTTTTATATATTTTTATTTTTTGCTTTTTAGTTTTTATTAATTGCATAGATTTATTGTTATTACACTGTGCATCTGCCGTGACGTCCAATATGTTACGGTATGTACAAATCGAGAACCCTTTTGTAAACATAACCTAAAACTTCAAAACCCCATTTAACCCCTTTAGGGGGTATTTAAGTACATGGGATTGCATTGTCACGCAGATTATGTAAGTATGCAAAATTTCAATTCAGTGGGACGGACAACAGGAACCCTTTTAAATTTGGCTCCGAAAAAATAGCAGACAGAAAGATAACATTGTGAGCTAAATAAAAGCTTTTAAAAATGCAGGAGTTTTGTGTTGAACTCTTTTGGGACTGGAATTTCTAAAAATCCTGAAATAACCGAATGTTTAAGATATCAATTGATAACTTCAGCAATAAAGAATTTTTATATGTATAACTTCAACAATGAAGGATTTTATGTTTAACCCCCTTGGAGTGGAGTTTTCAACAAACCTGAAACACGCGTCTTTTATATTTAGACGAATGCCCAAATACCAATTCTTTTGGTTATATCTTCGAAAATGACATATTTTTATATTCAACCCTCTTGGGGGTGGAACTTTCAAAATCCAGAGACACGTTTTTTTCATTTTTCATTAATATAGCTTCAAAAATGACGATTTTTTATGTTTAACCCTCTTTGGGGGTGGAATTTCTAAAAATAATAAAATACCTGTTTCTTTATTTTTCACCGAATGCCCAAATACCAATTTTTATAAATATAAGTTCAAAAATTACGGATTTTTATATTTAACCCCCTTAGGGGTGGAAATTCCAAATGTTCTTAAACACACGTTTTTCATCTTTAACCGAAAGCTCGAGTACCATTTGCATGGATACAAATTAAAAATTACGGATTTTTATACAAATTCTAACCCGTGTTCAATCCCATTGGGGTTGGTATTTCCAACTAAAACACGTGTTTCTTCACTTTTCACTGAAAGCCTAAATACCAGCTTTAATTATTGTAAATTCAAAAGTTACGAATATTTATAGAAATTTTATTACGCCATTTAACCCTCTTAGGGGTTGCTTTTTCGAAAATCCGGAAACACGTGTTTCTTCATTTTTAACCAAAAGCCTAAATACTAATTTTCAAGGATGTAAGTTCAATGTAACTTTAAAAATGACAGATTTTCTAAACTCTAATTCTAAATTCAACTCTCCATTTAACCCCTTTAGAGGTTGATTTTCTAAAAATCCTGAAACACGTCTTTCTTTATTTTTAACCGAAAGCCCAAATACTAATTTTCAAAAATATAACTTAAAAAATGATGGATTTTTATTCAAATTTTAACACCCCATTTAACCCTCTTAGGCGGTGATTTTCCAAAAATCCTTTCTTAGTACACCCCTACGTTACAAAAGCTATCTACTGTAAAAATTTCAAGTTTCTATCCTTAGCCGTCTAGGCTGTGCGTTGATTTGTCAGTCAGAGGCCAAGCAATTTTATATACAGGGTGATTCATATAACTTTATGACCCTGACAAATTTTAAATGCAACCAGTAATACATTACTCAATTATAACTTGATTCAAAAACACTAATAATTATAAATTTGTTTGTGATTTGGATATCCCTGACAAACCTTAAAAATTGCTGTCTCTGGCGTTTTTGTTTTGACCAATTTAGGCGCAATTCAACCTTCAATGTATAATGGGGTGCATTTAAAGTTCGTCAGGGTCGTAAAGTTATGTGAATCATCCTGTATATAGATAGATTGACAACGTCGCAAGTGTTATAACAGGTTTAAAATTTCTGCATATTTTTAGCGTATTTGTGTATTGATTTTTGTCTTTATAGTATACTAATTGTTTTGTTATATTTTGTTACAGAGTTTTCAAGAAATCATCTCCTAATAATAAGCTGACGATGTACTTGAGTTCCCGTGATTTGGTTGTGTCCGCAGGTAGAATCGATCGACTCCAAGGAGTCTTACTGGTCGACCCGGAGTTTGTCGAGAACCGGAAAGTTTATGGACAGGTCACACTCACGTTCAGGTATAACCAAATGTTATCGATTGATTTATTTTTTCGTGATGGTTTTGAATAATAAACGGCGTAGCTGACGATTATGTAATTTGCAATTAATCAATAACGGATTACAACGTAACCACAAAGCGAGATTACAGAACAATCCGCCACTTTTGCATATTCCTCTACTTGTTAAATACAAGCAAAGTTTGCTAAATCCGTCCATTACTGCAAACTAATGACTTTACTTTATTATTAGTCTCACTTTTGATGAATTCAAAATTCAACGTACGTCACACAAATAAAATCTGATTCCGGAAACACTTTCCGAATAATCTCGTTATTGTTGACAGGAAATTCAATTAAAACTCGACGGTATATGCGGTAAGTTGATGATGATGTTTGCACAGATTGCTTTCTCTGGGACGGTTTATTACAAAGGATCAGTTTTTGTTTGAATGATTAAACATTTATGAATTTTTTTTTCTTTACAGATATGGACGAGAAGACGAAGAAGTGATGGGTTTAAAATTCTGCAACGAAGCGATCATGTGTTTGGCACAATTGTATCCACCTCATCCTGCCGCTCAAGCGCCCGAAGGTAACACACCATTACAGGTAAATTTCTAAAGCCTCGATGTTGTCATAACGAACGAACGAACGAACAAATCGACCGTTGCTCCAAAGAAAACTATTTTGCCGATTTATTTTAATCGGTTAAAAGCATCAATGCAGTTCGTAAACAAAGTTATGTAGTATTCATCATAAAGCGATATTGAAAAGAGAAATCGTTCCAACAATAGACGAAAGCATAAAAGATGAAGAGAAATAAAAAATCTAATCCTATCACAAAGCCACCGATGAAACTTTCTTTTGAGCTTCACTCAGCGTTTCAGCGAGTTTAACAGCAGACGACACTTTTAATTATTTATTTTTCAAAAGAATACTAAAAGTGAAATTGCTTTTGTTTTTCACGAACTGGAACGTAATTAATACAACATACAGGCTGCTCAAAAAATGGCGCACCAACTCAGTGGTACTCCTAAAGTCATATTATAAAAAATCTGGAACTACAAACCTATTTTGTTAACTTCTTCAATTTTCATTATTTTTTTATGTTATTATGTTTCACACTAAGTAACAATTTTTAAATTTACTATCAGACCTTAGCCGTTTTTGAATTTAAAAAAAAAATAAAATTCATCAAAAAAATCACAATTTGTAGATGTGCCAACACACCATTCAGTTGGTGCGCCACTTTTTGAGCACCCTGTATAGAGCATTTTATACAGGTTGAGTCAAAATGTTGTGGCATAATTTTAATCACAAATACCCCTCTACAAATGATAATAAATCTGATGGTTTTTGTTGTCCTAACTCACTTAATAGAAAAATTACAGCTTTCGAAAAAGTCGGTATGAAAAATGATTTTTCGAGAATATCTTCCTTATTGTTTATCCGATTATTATGAAACTTTGCAAAACCGGAAATTATGAATTTTGTGTGTTCGTTACCTTGGATTCAATCCATGCTGAATGACACCACTGTCACTAGTGTCAGTTGCATTTAATCCAAAGTAACATTTGATAATTTCTTGATGATTACATTGGAACTTTCGATTATTTTTTGAATGAAACAATCCAGAAGCCAACACAACCCCATACAATACAAGGCTGTGAAAATGCATCCCAAAATTTACACTATGAACTGTCACACGACCATTTTCCCTCCAAGTTCATATTGTCTTTCATCCTACGTTGTAATAACCAAAACCGTGAGAGTAATTGAGCACAACAAGAACCTTAACACTGAAATACTGAAATTGTAGCAAGTTAGCTCTAAAATCTTATAAAGTTATTTTATGATATGAATGGGCTTTCAATTTTTGGCATTAAAAATGGGTGTTAATGACCCAAAAAACAAGTTATCACAAAAAAATGGTGGGGCTTTAGTGCAACCGAAAATGTACAATTTTCGCAAAACTTCTGTTTACATCACGTGAAAGAGCGTCTTTTAGTCTCTTATACTGCCAAGTTTCATAATAATCGGATAAACAATAACGAAGATATTCTCGAAAAATCATTTTTCATACCGACTTTTTGGAAAGCTGTAATTTTTCTATTAATTGAGATAGGTCAACAAAATCTATCCGATTTATCATCATTTGTAGAAGGGTATTTGTGGTTAAAATTATTTGACTCAACCTGTATATCTTGTGTTTTGTTCCTAATAATAATAATTTAGCAAATCTCGTGGGATATTGGGGGATGACGAGGGCAGAAAATAGCTTAAGGAAATTGAGGGGGTGGTAAAGAGAATCGATTGGCTCGTGCGTTTATCTAAAAAATTTTAAGATGAAGAAGCTGTTCAAACCGAAACCATTTTTTTTTCGATAATTATTTAATTACATTGCTTTATTAATGTTTTGAAAAAAAAAACATTAAGTTGCTCGTACGTTGATATATTTTCTAACAAGAACCGCTCGTGACTTTACTTAATAAATCGAATTGTAACCCTCGTTTTCTCCGTAAGTATTGATTTTAGACCTACAAATAAGAATGTATGGAATGCATAATAGTGATGTCCGAATTGCTTTTGTAGTTCATCAACTTTTTTATTGATGGGTTTGATTTTTATTTATTGAAATTATTTGTCTGAAAAACTTATCTTGAAGAAACAAACATTTCGTGTCAATCTCTCGCATTAATCGTTTGCTTTTCTATCTGCCATTAATCATTAAGAGTCGAGATTGTAATCGGTACCTACGTTAAATATGTCAAGCCGATGGCGCGCCAATTATCGATTATTGATTATCTACTTGCGCTGTCAAATCGTTGTTTGTTATAATTAAAGTAAAAGTTTGTAGGTCACTCACTTAAATTCCTTAAAAATTCGGAAATGCGTGTAAATTTTCCCTTCAAAAGGGTTAACGGACTGTAGGGAAACGATACAATTTAATTAGACCGATGCGCTACTTTGATTAGTGGTGCGTTTTACCGATTAATTTGCGTCTAAGAGTTCAATTACAAGAGTGCGGTTTATAGAGAGCAACGGTCGTTATTGAAAATTTTTCATTTGCGGTCGTGTAATAACAAAAAATTGTTTTGTTTGTTTCAGGACGCATTGCTGAAACGTTTAGGTAGCAATGCGTATCCTTTCAGCATGGAAATTACGCCTTTGGCACCACCTAGTGTTCAATTAGTGCCAGCCAAAGAATATAACGGAGCCCCCATTGGGACCAGTTATGATGTAAGAGCTTACGTCGGTAAGTAATGGAGAATAATGAGCTAGGAAAAATGGTGTTTAATTTCGTTGAGGTTTCATTGCTTCCAAACATTTCCAAATAAATATTAAAACGCCTTGAAGAAAAGCTCATTTGATCTGTTTTGTATGCATGAAAGTTACTTGTTAAATTAGTAATGGGGCACGAAACGAGCTATTCGTAAACAAAGTAATTTAAAATGAAACAAAATTTTTTGATTATTTATTCAGACTGATGGGGTGAATCGCAATTCAATTAGATTTGTCTCCTCTGGGAAACTCTCTACATAGTATACCAATGTATTATTTACAATGAAGACGGGTTGCCTCAATTAATATAGTAGCAGTAAATCGTAATATGTTATAAAGTGAAAGGGCAAAGCAATCGATTCCCGAGCTTATAGGTGAGCAGAACATTTCATGCTAAATATAGAGAAGAGAGTGCATGAAGGCGCAAAATGGAAACACTCTATGATTTTATTACAAAATTGAGTTTGTAAGATGCTTTCAAGACTAAGTAGTTTTAACGGACTTGGTTTTTTTTGCGCTATATCTTTTAATTAGTGTGCGTGTATCAGATTTTCCGATAACTGAAATAATGAGTTCGAACTTGTACAGTGTAATACGGAAAATGAGCCGCAAAACTCACTGGATCCAACCGTTTTGCTCTACGGTTTTCAGTTTTTGAGTTATGTTTTTTTTTTTAAATAAGTAACCCGGCGCATCCACCATTTTTCAATTTTATTTTATTTTTTAAATAAGTTTTCGTCTACGCTAGTGTCTTGGAAATGATGGTATTGTACGCAGAAAGAGCTGCAGAATACACTGGAACAAACTGTTTTGCTCTACGACTTTTAGTTTTTGAGTTATGATTTTTTTAGTGTAAAACTTTAAATGCCTCTGTATCCGGAATCGGTGCCCGGAGCCGCTCCGGGTTTTGACGAGAAAATAGACAATTTCAAGCGCTATCCGATGCTGTATCGATTTTTGCTCTAACTCTTATAGTTTCCGAGAAAAACGCAAAATAAATGCCATTTTCACTTTTTTTTTATTTTCGCCATTACGGCCAAACTATTCGAAAAAGTGGTACGATTTTAATCCTTGCCTATGCAAAATGATCCGGGGAATCGATTGGCGTCGAGAAAATCGCCAAATTCCCAATGGTTTTTTAATTATGATTTTTTTTTAATTTTACCTATTTTTTCTTTAATTTGCAATTTTCTTGAAAACTGTTAGTGGTAGAACAATAATCTTTTTTACACAAGATAGATAATTAAAGAAAATCTATTTCGTCTTTATGAATAATGCAACGACCTTCTATTCTATTAAAACGATCTTGTATTCAATATTCTCGTCTACACATACATATACAGAAATGGATTTCCGCTTCCGTTAATCAACTCGGCTTTACTTGTGTGTCTCGACAAGATTCCACTATGTTCAGCTAAATTAACAGATGGGAAATCAAACCTCGTCAATTTCGATTGATGTTTGCGCGGCCAATAAACCCTGGGATTAAGATTTTCTCAACGAAAACGGGTTTTTTCCCCTTTGCTGCTGGAAAATTATCAAAGTGTGAAAGGGTCGTGCCTTCACCCTAATTAATACCCTTGTCGTGGAAGCAAGCAAATTATTATGACAAAGTAGAAAATGTCGTCTTTGCAGCATCGTCCAAAATGTGAAATGAAATTTCTTAATTAATGCAAATTTACGGAGCTCTCGTTTGAATAATGGGAAATCGGCAAAGCTCAATCTTTTAATGAATTAATTAATTAATTAATTGCCATTTGGGGAAAAAAGATTAGGTGAAAGTTGGAGCAATAAAATAAATAATAATACGTGAAGGAATAGTAGAAAGGAGTATTGATTTTTCGGAATAAGAAGGCACAATATGCACACAATAAAGAAGACTTGCGCAGCCCAAACAGTTTATTTCATATTTCATTAAAGCTGCACTGTTGATTAAATTTTGCAATTTGCTTCCTATAGTTTTTTAAATAAACGATTCCCATCGGTGCCATAAATGTGTTTCTGTGAAGTGAATTTCATTGAAATTAATTAAACGTATTTACGTCAAATTTTCATTTGCCGAAATTATGTTCACGTGTTTGAACACACAGCACAACAATAACAGAGTCCAACAACTTATTGAGCTTTGGTATAAATACAGCGTGACCCAGGGGTGCGTAATCGATCTATAACTTTTTTGCTATTGATATTTTCCGACAAATTTGCGACAGAAAATCTTTGAATATTTTGTAGTTTTAGCAAATAGTCGACTTTTCGTTAAAACGCACAGATAATGTACAGGGTGTGCCAAAACGCAAAAAGTTGAATAACTAATTTTTTTCAAATGAAACACCCTGTATTTGTTTACACCTATCAATAGCATTTTTTGATAAGCTTTCTAATGATATGCGGTTTGTAAAGCTAATTTGAAAGATTTCTCGAGATTTTCAATTTTTTTTTATTTTATTACAAAAAATCAAATTTTCAAATAGGCTGCTGCCACGATGCTTTCAAAGTGAGACTTCAAAGGCCTATAATAGTTTATACAAAGTACCATTATTTTTTTACGTAGAATCTAATTATGTAAAAATATATATGGTGTTCCATTTAAAAAAATATAACTTTGGTTTATCACCCTGTATACAACATCCTGTATAAAATATAAATATTTTTTTAAAAACGGCATCGCAATATTTTCAATAGCAAAAAAAAGTTATAGACCGATTACGCACCCCTGGGTCACGCTGTATAAGCTGACGGCTTTATTTAATAAGAACGCTCTCCTTCAAGTTCAACGACGATTGGCTCAATTTAAATGTCGTTAAATTAAAATAACGTACCAAGTTTAATTAAAATTTTATGAGGGATTTATGCACATAATTACACAATCAGCAGGTGTGGCGTCGTATTTTCTCAAATTTCTTTTAGCTGATCGAGCCGATGAAAAGTTTTACCGTAAAGCAACTGTCCGCATGGGAATACGAGTCGTGCAGCGAGCATACGCTCCCCCATCACCCCATCTGTACAACCCCCGTCATTTGTCACGATCGCAAAACAAGAAGACGTTATTCGGATGTAAAAGTGCTCCCTTAGACGTCAAGTTCCCCAAAGAACAACAGAACAAAGCAAGGTCGATGGAAACTGGCTTGGATGAACGGCAGCAGAACAGCAGAATCGAGGAAACACCGACTCATACGCCTCCCTCACGAACTAATCTTCTCTCGATAGAATACAAAAACGAAAAGAACGAAACACTAAGTTAGTAATTTGGTATTTATTAAAATGTAATCATTTTGGATCTACTATAGGTGACAAAGAAACGCGCGTTTCATTCGGTGAAACGATCACGAACGGAATTGAAGAAGCACAAGATGAAAACGATCGCGAAGAATCACCGCAGCATCAACAGGACGATAACGAGGTGCGTGGTTAATTCGCAATTAGAGTGGTTGAAGAAATTCAATACAGGATGCGGTGTTAAAACAGTATTTTCCACCACTATTAATTTTTTTTATCAGATTAAGTAAATATTAATCGATTCGGCCATAAAACGACAAGTTTACGAATAAAATAAATCTCCACTGGTCACGTGAACTTAATTCCGAGATGCGTTTTATGATAAACAAAACAGTAAAATGTTATTGTGCTATCTACTGCTGATGTCTTATCACGTGACTTTGTAGTCTCAATATTATATGAAATATGTTTTTATCTATTTTTTTGCCAATCTCATTTCGGTTTAGAGCTCAGAAAACGAGCGCTCAATATTGGGTAAAATAGTTTTTTTTTAGGACTTGATCAATGACAGACTCTCTCTCGGGTCTGATTGATCATTAAATTAGGCAACGTTCGTTTCAGGTCCATTGTAATAACAGTAAACCGAGAGGAAACTTGGACGTAAAATCGCCTTATAAAAAATATGGGTCACAACAAAAGGTTGTCTTTTAATTGGATTATATCAAAACAGACTTTTAAATGATGCCGAATTAGCACAAATTGAGGATTATAAATTTTTAATTGAAACTTGCATATTTTTTCGACGTTTATTCGCACACAGAAAAGAGCGAGTTTTTCAGACTTCGCACTTTGCTCATTTTCTTAATTTCATTTACTCATTAAGTATCCTTGAAAAAACCTTTGGAAATAAACGAGAATTAATAAACGTTATTTTTGCAATAACGCCGATTATTTCAATAATTTTCCAGCAAAACATCGAAGATCAATTTCGTTCGCTGTGTGGTGGCAAACGTCCCAGTTTGGCTGCGTATCTGGCTGGCGTCCCGGCGCCTTGTGCTCAAGTCGAAAAACCGTTTCTTTTGAGCGAAGGCAAAGTGCATTTGCTTGCATCTCTCGACAAAGCAATTTATTCCCATGGCGAAGAGATACATATCTTTGTTCAGATCAAAAACAACAGCAACAAAACAATACGACGGATAAAGGTGGTGTATAATAGGCGCGTTTAAATTTATACAACTTTTGTCTGTTGCAGGTATTTGTAGTGCAACACGTGGACGTTTGCATGTTTTCCAACGGCAAATTCAAGAACGTTGTCGCAATGATCAATTCAAAGGAGAATTGCCCCATTACATCAAACACCATCTACGAGCATACATTTTCTCTGCTTCCCGTGAAAAGTTCAACGAAAAATTGGATTGCTCTGGAGGATTCGTACACAAAACAGGGCACCAGTTTGGCTTCAACGGTCACCTGTTCGGCTAATAACCCCGACGAACGAAACGTTTTTGCCATCTATGTCTCCTATTATGTTAAAATTAAACTACTGGTGAGTGTGATGGGCGGAGAAGTGTCTTTGAAACTACCCTTCACCCTCATGCACACCTGCACCGATTTTGAACACACTGAAACTCTAACTCGTGTCTCGAAACCCGATTTTGAACCGAAACAAGTGATAGAATCGGTCAAAGATGGGACGTGAGACAAGGCCGAAGTCATCGCCGTTGAGATTAATAAAGAGCAGATGAGTGGTGAAGATAATAAAGTGATGGTGGTGTCCAAAACTGACGAAACAGTGCAAAAAAAACCATCCATTGTACGCAACCAAGTCGATTACGATCAAATTGTGCCAGTGAAGTGTGAAACAAATGACGGGGAGGAAATCAAGGTGGAAAGTGTTAAAGAAAAAGGATTCAGTTTGCATAGAGCGTTGTGTTGTTTAAGGACTAGAAGAACGTCATAGTCGGATTGTATGTTATTGTATATGGGGCCCTATAATCTAGCACTGTGTCTTAATTCTTACAAACATACTATACATTTTTTTCCTACCTCGTCCTTAAAAACACAAATTTCGATTTTTTTTTTTACTTTAATATACAGTCGATGGTTGTAATATACGACTACATTTTTCTGTAAAGTATTTATGTACAAATACATATAAAATAAACAAAAACGAGCACGATAAAGTAATTCGGCAATTTATTAATTAATTAGATGGTGACATCTCATGGTATGTAACGTAACGAAATTTACTTAAAGGTATTGGCAACTTATTTTATCTATTTTATGTTTTAACGAAAATTGAAAATGTGGTTCATTTTATGTCGGTAGGTCCTTTCCAAAATTTTCTGCGATGAAAAATAAGCGAGATAATCACTTCGAAAGGAAGAAATCCTGACGTCACAACCGCCTCTCATCACAAAGTCCTCTTATCACTGAACCCTTTCATTCACTAAAAACTTGACAGATATTTGAACATTTTCCACACATCTTCCACAAAATATAAAATTAACTACTTTCTCAACTTTTTTCTGTTCTAAATTTTGTCTTGAACTTTGCGAAAACATTTTGTCAAGTTTATAAAAACTCTGTCAGTGTCACTTAAAAATCAAAAACTATTTGATCTTACAATTGGATCAAATGCTAAAAGGCGGTTATGACGTCATAATTCCAACTTTAAATCGAAATAACTCGAGTTAGAGAGCAGATACAGTGAAACGGTTGGTTGTCACTACTGTAATAAGCGTTTCCAGTTCTATCAATTAAAACAAAGTTGTTTTTTAAATTGCCAATGCCTTTAATTCCTCATTTAATTAATTGTTTAGCAATTTAGTGTTAATTACTTACATTTGAGAGAATCACTTTAAAAATATGTGGTGGTAAATACTAGTTTTGGTTTTGTTTATGACGCTTTTCGTGGTTAAAAAGTGTTTTTTATTGGAATTTGAATGTGATTAAAAGTGAAAGATTTAATTTTTGATTGCAAAGTGTTATTAAAACAATTGCGTAATGAAAGCCTATCATCGCGAACACATGTTGCTCTCAAAAAACGAAAAATTAGAGTGAAGTGTGTGAATTTTAGGTTAGGAATTTTTTCGATGTAAGAAATCACGTAATACTTGAGTAAATCTATACAAAACTGCAATGCAGCAAATTAACAACTGCTGCTACATTTAAGGATAAATTGTTCTAAAAGGTAGGCTTTTCAGTGTGTAATAATTTTACATTAAGGTAAGTGAACAAACAGTCATTTGTTATTCATGTTTTTCTCGTCATTTCTAATTTGTCAACATTCGTTCCTTGCACCAAAGATACAATAGTCATTCCGTAAAGGTAATGCGGTAATAATTGTCAAGTTTCAAAATTCGTACAACGCTCTAAATATCCAAATAAACATTTCCCGCCATTTATGGATTAGCGGGTAGTTTAATGCGTATTTACTGTTAGGTTGGTAGTATTTTAGCGCGTGTAAATTCAAATTCAAATCGTGTTGTACTAAAGATTTGGGATTATTTTTAAAGAAAAAACTAAAATTTGGTCCGGTAGGTACTATTTACTTTTATCGCGGATTGTTATTAGGAGCTTGTTTTTCACATAATTATTGACTGACCTTTACGACGTCTTCTTTATCGCATCATTTTCTTAAACGGACCTACTGAAATAGAAAACAATGAAATTAAAACAATGCAATTAAATTAGTTGAACTTAATGTAATTTTTCTTAAAAGAAAGTATTGCACACTAACCCTTTAATCCGGATTCCTTTTCTCTCTAAAAATCCATTAGAGTAGCACACATCACTAACACTAGTCAACGGATTTGAAACTTTTAAACCGCAAAATTTAGAGATTTTATGAGGCGTCCGTTCATCACGACAACATATCACATAACAAACTGAATAAAATTAAACGGCACAACAATAATTGTTGTTGTGTAAGAAACGTCACCAACAAAAAAAAATATATAATCTGTGGGGAAATAAAGAGGTTTGTTCCGATTCATTGATTTTTGTTACTTAATGTTTTTTTTAAATACATTTTTAAGGTCCAGTCGCTGAACTCATTTCTTGAGCAAATAATTAATTTTAGACTAAACATCATTTAAACACATGACACAAAATTGGAAATACTTGAATGGTTTAATGTTTAATTTTTTATTACAATTCTTCTGCTTCAATAATTTCCTTGCTGTTGCATTTTCTAGTCTCGAAACGTTGTGCTCCTGTAAATAAAACACATTATTTAATTTGTTCTTGTCTTTTTTTCAATGGAATTAAATCGCGCGACGCACGAATCCTTTAATCCCGCTATCCTGTTGATTTGAAAGATACGCCTGATTGTTTTTGTTTGTTATTGGACGTCGGAGGTGGGGTTTTGTTAGTTAGAGACCTGCTGCCGTCGATGCTAATTGTTCATCATGATTCGACGGCTTGCGAAAATTTTATTACTTTGCGTTATTGTGGCATCAGCATTAAATCAGGACGAATTGGTGGTGAGAATTTTAGGAGGAGTTGAAGAGGCGAAAAGATTAGCTGCAGACACGGAACATGTATTTAAAGGACCTGTGAGTTTGTTTTATTCATTTTTTTTTAGAAATAATACTATGAAAAATAAAAGTTAGTAGGTAGGCAACAAATGCGATAAAACATAAAAGTGAGTTAATTAATATTGATAAATACACCACATATGGTAATTAATTTAATGGAAGGTAAACAAAAATCTCCGTATATTCAATAAATTGAAACTCAATATCTACTCGCGACGAGTCATTGCTAAAATATTATTTACTTTTTTCTTGTTCCATACAATTATTTTATATTTGTGATAGCATCATAAACAACTAAGTATGTAAATTCGAATTTTTCCTAAAAACCAGTAAAGTTTTAAAAAAACCTTTGGCGCTTCATACAGCGTGACCCAGGGGTGATGCGTAATCGGTCTATAACTTTTTTGCTATTGAAAATATTGCGATGCCGTTTTTATTATTCGATAGATCAACTTAAAGTTCACAAACTAAAAATATTTATATTTTATACAGGATGTTGTATACAGGGTGATAAACCAAAGTTATATTTTTTTAAATGGAACACCCTATATATTTTTGCATAATTAGATTCAAATTTCAAATAAACCATCGTTTTCCTCGTTACAAAACGCCAATTGCCCTTCAAAAGACAATTTGACTCTTGCTAACGTATCTTGGCTGATTGACTGAAATGCTTCAGAAATTCTATTCCTCATAAATGTCGCTTCATCGGTAAACAGTATTTTGTTTATAAAATTTCTGTTTTCGCCAATCATAAATTAAGCATAATTTTAGAAAAATTTATCATCTTTCGAAAATCTTCCCCATGCAATTCTTGGTGTAATTTTAAATGATATGGATGAAATTTATGTTTCAATATAATCCTGTTAACTTTGCTCTATGAAATGTCTAACATTAGCAAAACATTTAGTTCAGTGTCTTGGATCAGTCCTATTTAGTACTATCAGAGTTCTCAAATCGATCTTTTAGCTTCTGAAAAGAAAAAAAAATGGATATTTTTGACGATAGATTCTGCTGGCTAACGAAACATTTCGATCGGCTTCACCAATACAACAGTAAACCATGTTGATTAATTCTTGCTGAGTAAAATCCATTTTTATATCAAGTAATTAATAAACACTAGCGAGATAAATAAACCGTCTCACTTTGAAAGCATCGTGTCAGCAGCCTATTTGAAAATTTGATTTTTTTGTAATAAAATAAAAATAAATTGAAAATCTCGAGAAATCTTTTAAATTTGCTATACAAACCCCATATCATTAGAAAGCTTATCAAAAATGCTATTGATAGGTGTAAACAAATACAGGGTGTTTCATTTGAAAAAAATTAGTTATTCAACTTTTTGCGTTTTGGCACACCCTGTACATTATCTGTACGTTTTAACGAAAAGTCGACTATTTGCTAAAACTACAAGATATTCTAAGATTTTCTGTAGCAAATTTGTCGGAAAATATTCATTGGCGGCTTCACAGTGATTTTTTAAAAGTGGGATGTTTTTGTCACAAAAAGTTGAATAATTTCGAAACAAAAAAAGATAGGCCTATAAAAAATTATACAAAGTACCATTATTTTTTTACGTAGAGTCTAATTATGCAAAAATATATAGGGTGTTCCATTTAAAAAAATATAACTTTGGTTTATCACCCTGTATACAACATCCTGTATAAAATAGTTTGTGAACTTTAAGTTGATCTATCGAATAATAAAAACGGCATCGCAATATTTTCAATAGCAAAAAAGTTATAGACCGATTACGCATCATCCCTGGGTCACGTTTTGTAAAATCCAAGTTGGATAAATATGAACATTTAAAAATACTAGTAATAATTACTTTGGTGTTGCGTATAATAAAAAAAAATGTTTAGTTTTGTTTATTTTCGTTGACTTGTTTCTCGTATTGTCCGTATATTTTTATTCCCAGCTGCTCTCTCCCACTTGAATCGATTTTCGTTGGGCGTCGCGGGCGTCGTGAGCGCCGTCGGAAACGACCGCGCAAATCTAGACGCTCGATATCAGGCAAACAGAATTTTCGGAGAGTATTGTATTAAAAGCGGCACGTGCCACCCCTAAAAATAGATCGTCACCCCTCCCTCTCTTCCAGACAGAGAGTATTATGCGGGGGCCAACACCTGCATCACATGTGAATACAATTATAACTTGAATCGTACTTACTATTTGGTTCGATGAGGAACAAAAAACTCTCCATTGTAGTTCCTCCCTCTTCGAAAAACAAGCTCTCCCACAAACATTTCTGTACCGAATTAACAGTTTGACCAAGAAGCCAAGTAGAATTTTAAACTAATGAAACTTACAAGGACCAAAGTGCTGAAAACTATTACTACTGTTTCCAATAGAAGACAAGTTGCAAAAACACTGAAAGAATTTTTCTCACTTAATAAATCCATTTGACTAAACTTTTATGACATAATTATGACTTTTTGTTTTTAATTAGTAACGGCTTGTTTTTGTTGTGAGCTTCAATTAGAATAAAAAAACAAGTTTCGATCAATACAAATGTTTTGTTTAGGTGCTTGGATTTAAAGATACTTACATTTTTATTCCGATTGACAATGTTTATCGTAATTATCGCAAAAGAGGAATGGAATTACACAAAAGATTATCGCAAGATAATAGGGTTCTATGGGCAGACGTTCAGACGAAAAAAGAAAGACAGAAAAGAGACTTGTTACACTATTTTCTTGATGATTCCGATAAAATTAAGCTGCAAATACATAAGAAGCCTCTTTATTCGAAAGGAAAACCATTTAATGATGAATTATGGACACAAGAATGGTACCTGGTGCGTTAAGTAATTAAAAACGTGTTCAATTAAATAAACAATAATTTTTTATTACAAAACAGCACGACACCAGAACTGAACCGGATTTACCAAAATTAGATTTAAACGTTCTTCCTTTATACAAAAATGGGATAACAGGTAAAGGAATAAGAATCAGTATACTCGACGATGGTATCGAATACACCCATGACGATTTAAGAGCTAATTATGTAAGTCATTTGATTTGAAAGCCGTTGATTTTTCTTTCGAATGATTTAGGATCCAAAAATCAGTTACGACTGTAACGATGATGATCACGATCCTCTTCCACGTTACGATCACTCTCGATTCAATAGTCATGGCACTCGTTGTGCTGGTGAAGTCGCAATGACTGCAGATAATGGAAAATGTGGTGTTGGAATAGCTTACAATGCAAAAATCGGAGGGATAAAACTATTAGATGGAATAGTGACCGATCGAATTGAAGGCACTGCTCTTGGTTATGCACACCATTTGGTGGACATTTACAGTGCATCCTGGGGGCCCAATGATGATGGAAAGACAGTCGATGGGCCTGGAAGGCTAGCCGCTGAAGCTTTACGAAGAGGAGTCAACAAAGGACGAAACGGCAAAGGAAATATCTTTGTTTGGGCTTCGGGAAATGGAGGTAATAAGGGAGATAATTGCAATTGTGACGGATATTTGGCTAGTCCTTTTACGATTTCGATTGGGAGTGCGTCACAGAAAGGGGAATTTCCGTGGTATGGTGAAGAATGCGCTTCAACTTTGGCAGTCACTTACTCGTCCGGAGCCTACAAAGACCAAATGATTGTGAGTTTTTTCGAATTAATTGTTTTATTATTGTGATATAATATCTAATAGGCAACAACGGATCTACACAACGAGTGCACAATCAGACACACTGGAACTTCAGCTTCGGCTCCGTTAGCTGCCGGAATTATAGCATTGGCACTCGAAGCAAAGTTGGTGTGAAATAAATTAATTTTTTTTTTTTAATTGAATTTTTTTAGCCCCGATTTGACTTGGCGCGATGTTCAACATTTGATTGTGTGGTCATCGGAAATCGCCCCCCTTATACAAAATCCTGGGTGGCAAAAAAATGCAGCTGGGTTTTATTTCAATACGAGGTTCGGTTTTGGTTTAATGAATGCTTTCGGTTTAGTTAAGGCTGCAGTTAATTGGACAACGGTGCCTGAAAAAAGGATTTGTGCAGTAACTGCACCTGTTCGGTCTGTTTTCGTTTAATATATTTAACATTTGTTGTTTATTTTATTTTAGGCTTAATCAAACGATTGCATATGGGGAACCTACGGTTTTAAAAATATTTACAAAAGGTTGTGGCAGCAGTAAAAATCGTGTTCGATTTTTGGAACATGTGGAATTGCGAACAACTATCGAATATCCGATTCGGGGCGTTTTGGAAATATTTCTAACATCTCCGTCGGGAAGTAAAGTTCAAATGTTGGCAAGAAGAGAATTTGATAAATCGTGCAATGGTTTCAAAAATTGGAGCTTTATGTCGGTAATGACGTGGGGAGAAAGGGTTGAAGGATTATGGACTGTTAGCATTTCGGATCAAGTAACAAAACAAATGTGATGGATTGGAAAAGTTTTACTTTGTTTTAGGTTGGACCTGAAGGAAACAACGGATTCGTTACGGAAGCTGTGCTAATTTTTCACGGAACTGAACAAATTCCGAGTTATATGAAACAAGGACCTCGGAATTATAATCTTAATTACAACAAAGTTTACAATACTGCTAATAAGATTTTTGGATCTGGGGAATCTAATTATGATGACGCTTATTCAAATCTTGTATAAAATAATCAAATAATAAAACACACAGATAAAAATATTTGTGTTTTATTTATACAGTTAAAATGTGATATGTTTGTATAAAAAATTTCAATAAATTGTGCAAACAATTATAACAACTAGAGGAACGGTTCGATATTCCTAATTAGTAAAATGATTGTTAGAAAGTGGAAGTCACTTTTATGAAAATACTATGTCTTAGGAATATTAATTACCTATGTTAAAGCTAGTAGTTTTCATCGTATATATCAACTAGTGTTTTTTTTTAAAAGGTAGAGAAAGGCTTAAAAGGTTTTTGTTTAATTATTATACATTTTCAATTTCTTAAATGGTTATTTAGAATAATTAATTTATTGACCCCTTTGTACAATTTTGAACAAAATGATTATCTACAATAACATTGGTCCATGATTGATAACAACTTTATTTAATTTTAAATTAAATCATTTTTTACAAAGTTTTGATAGTTGCATTTTTGTTGTAAGTAGGTAAGTAATAAGTAATTATTTTGGCACGAAAATTGTTGCATAGGTCCGGATAAATAATGATATCAGAACAGGGGCGGATCCAGAAATTAATTTTGGGGGGGGGGGGGGGGTTCTTCCAAAAATTTTTAGAACGGTGAAGATATTAAATGAAACTTTTGTTATGTTAAAATTCATATTTAAATAAATTTGCACATTTAAGCCCAAAAAACTTTTTTCCAAAAAATTTTACAATTTTTATTTTATTAAGTGGTAATAATTTATTTTCATTGTAAGGAAAGGTATTTGGTATTTTTTGGCTATCATCTAAAAAAATACAACTTTCTAGAAATATTTCGATGTTAATTTAATTTTCTTTAGGCCGTCAATTGTTTTTTATAAACGGATTGAAGAAGATTAAATTAAGACAAGACGTTACCAGAAAATTGTGATTTTTTAAGTGATAGTCTAAAAAACACCAAAGAGGTACCTTTCCTTATACTGAAACTAAACAAGATGGACACAAACACATTAGAAATTAATAACTTATGTATTTATTTATTAAAAAATGTGCATTAAAAAGATCCGCCCTTGTATCAGAAACACTAAAAACTAAAATGTTTTTTTACCTACAATAATATCACAGTCCTTTTTGTTCGATCATCTTTTGTTCAAAATTGCATCAAATTTTGTGAATTTTGTGAACGGTCACCATCATACATTTTTTTTTTATAACCGAGTGACTAATGTCGTTAAATTTGAAGCCCGGTAGTTTGGTGACCTCGACTGCCCACATGAATTTTTTTGTTTTTTGGACCATTGAGATATGTCGCATTTTCATAAGATACATCAGAGTTATCTATCTCTAACATAAAGTGCAGCAATTTTGTTGATTGCCTTTTCGTCTGGTTTCGTTTTCTTGATCGATTTTTCTTCGGAGTGCGTCTAAAAATAGCAAATCTTGAAAGCCGAAAGTGTGATTTTATTAATTATATTTACCAGCGAGCGGTCTTTTCCCAACGGCTGTCAGACTTTCGTAAAGTTCCCTAATTGGATTAACATCAGGTCCTAATCCGTGACTCCAAATCAACATCATTCGAAATCCGTGTTCTTTATAACTGGATGGTCCTTAAAAAATGTACGAATTATTATTTATTTTTCGTTGATTGTTCTGTACCTACCGTTGTATTGATGTTCGATCGCTTTGATTTGTTCATCAGTGAAAGCCCAGTGATGCGCCAACATTTTCCATTCACTCGGTCCCAGCTGTTTGTAAGCCACTTTATAGAGAATTTCTTTGAGTCTTTCATTATTATTGTCTCTGCCTCGGATGTCTTCTTTCGTCGATCGCCATTTACTTCTCGCCGTACTTAACGATTGCTTAAAACCATTATTATCTTTTCTTTCGTTTGGATCTTCCTAATAATAAGAAATGACAGAATATGTATTACCTTCGGTGAGTGAAGTGAATTTCGCTTACGTGTGCGGGATAGTCCAATCGTGCCGTTTTAATGATCATATCGACAATAGCTGTGAAACTTCCTCTTGCTGCTATATAAAGAGGAGTCCTTCCTCCTTGTTCTCGCTGTTCGATATCTGCACCTGCCGCTAAAAGCACTTTACAAATTTCCGTATGACCCATTTCTGCAGCAATGTGAATAGGTGATTGTAATCTCTAAAAATTTATTATTAATAAACAAAACAAATTTATTTGTTGATGGTGACCTACCGCGTTTAGACTATTAAGATTTGCTCCTTTGCTTATAAGAATTTCAACCGTTTCCATAACATTTGCTTGACAAGCGATATGTAAAGATGTATTTCCGTTCTGAAATAAAACAATCCATTTTTGACATTCATTTTTTTTGTTTAAATGAACTACCTTATTTTGTTTATTGATGGAAGCTCCATGCTGCAAAAGAATTTCTAAAATTCCTTTACTTCCCAAACTACTCGCTATGTGTAATGGAGTAGATCCTTTCTAAAAACAATAAATCAATCAAATTAAATGAAAATGTTTTAACCATTTTTTTCTGTACCAAATTTTCGCTATCAGGATCTGCTCCCGTTTCTAAAAGTATATGAACTAATTCTGTTTGTTGATTTTGGGAAGCAACATGAAGAGGAGTGTTTCCGTTTGTATCTTTGGCTTCCATGTCAGTTTCGTGATTGAGAAGAAGATCGGCGACATCACAATGGCCTCGTTCGCAAGCCACATGTAGAGCAGTTCGGCTTTCCTACAATATTATTATTTAATTCTTCGTTATCTTATTTTTGGTCGTAACTTTGCTTCGTTTATCCAAGTTTGCTCCCAAATCAATGAGACGTTTGACCACTTGAATGTGACCACCCATTGCAGCATGAAACAGGGCAGTTTGACCATCAATATCTACAGCATCTACTCGCGTATCCTCCAAAGTATCAATTAGAAAATCGACAACTGATATTCGATTATTTCGGGCTGCACACATTAGCAAAGTATAGTGTTTCTAAAAAAAAAATAATAATAAAATCAATTAAATTCTATTGAATTAAGAAATACAATAACCTTGTTGGTAGCATTAGAGCAAGCTCCTGTGTTGATAAGCAATTGAACAGCATCGCGATGTCCATGCCAACATGCCATTAGTAAAGGTCTCATTCCGTACTAAAAAGTTGTTAGAAATTATTGCAATAATTATTTATTATTATTACCTTGTCGCGAGCTTCAATATCACAATTGGCTGCTATTAGCATTTCCATAATGTCGATGTTACCGCGAGAGGCAGCCCAGTGAATAGGAGCTCGTCCATACTAAGTACATGTTGAAAAAATACAAATGTGTTTGCTTTTTTTTTGATTATTTCTACAGCGTGACCCAGGGGTGATGCATAATCGGTCTATAACTTTTTTGCTATTGAAAATATTGCGATGCCGTTTTTATTATCCGTTAAAGTCCACAAACTAAAAATATCTATATTTTATACAGGATGTTGTATACAGGGTGATAAACCAAAGTTATATTTTTTTAAATGGAACACCCTATATATTTTTGCATAATTAGATTCTACGTAAAAAAATAATGGTACTTTGTATAAACTATTGTTAGGTATAAACAAATACAGGGTGTTCCATTTGAAAAAAATGAGTTATTCAACTTTTTGCGTTTTGGCACACCCTGTACATTATCTGTGCGTTTTAACGAAAAGTCGACTATTTGCTAAAACTACAAGATATTCTAAAATTTTCTGTAGCAAATTTGTCGAAAAATATTCATTGGCTGCTTCACAGTGATTTTTTAAAAGAGGGTTGTTTACGGCACAAAAAGTTGAATAATTTCGAAACAAAAAAAGATAGGCCTAAAATAGTTTATACAACGTACCATTATTTTTTTACGTAGAATCTAATTACGCAAAAATATATAGGGTGTTTCATTAAAAAAAAATATAACTTTGGTTTATCATCCTGTATAAAATATAAATATTTTTAGTTTGTGAACTTTAAGTTGATCTATCGAATAATAAAAACGGCATCGCAATATTTTCAATAGCAAAAAAAAGTTATAGACCGATTACGCATCACCCCTGGGTCACGCTGTATACAATATTGTTCAACTTACATTGTTTCTAGAGTTTATATCGACTGGTTCTTTTAATATTCTTCTCACACATTCTGTATCGTTTTTAATGACCGCTTCGTGTAATAGTAAATCATTTCTTTGAATTAAAGCTCTTCTTTCCAATTCTTCGGGGGTGCTGGTAGGCGATGGACAACTATTAGGTCTTAAAGCAGAACCGGGGTGGTCTAATTCAGCAGCAGCGTTCATACAAGACATCATTTTTTATTTCGTTTTCATAATCGAATCATTTTCTTTTAAATATTGGCCTCCTGTAGAAAACCACAAAATTCTATTGTTTGTTATTTCTACTATTATGTATTTGGCTATTTTTAACGAAATGGTTTGCTTTGCTAACAACAAATCAAGAGCTGAATTTCATGTTTGAAAAATGGATTTAGATGAAAACAAATGATACCTAACTAATAACAACGACGTATCTATACCTATGTGGTAGAGAGAAATAAAGTTCAAGGACGTTGCAATAAAAGGAAACGACAATAAATATCGAATTTCTTTCATTTATTTTGTTTGGGGTTTTAACTGATGATGTACACATTTCAGTTATTTATTATTAAAGTATAGGTCATATTTTAGGTTTTTTTTAAATGTTTGTTTAGATTCAAAGTCATTTTCTTTGAAATGTGATCACATTGCAAAATTATCATTTAAGGTAAATAAATAAATAATAAATTGTACGCCGAAATTTATGTTATAAAGTATTTTTGTTAACGAACAAACAAAAGTTTATTTTGTACTGATCTAATAAATCAACTTTATAGTGAGAAGCATTAACCCTCAATTTGCCCTCTACCATTTATTTCTATTTCAAACATTACTCTAACTAAACTGTTTCGGCTTCAAAATAAAGTACATACTATCTACATCCTATACTTCCATTTTAATTATTATTTAAGGAAAAATTATATTTATTTACCAGTTTACCATTAATTGCTGTATTTATTTCTACCTTATTCAGCATTATATCAATCACATAAGCTCTCACTACATTATTATTTAGTGGCGGAGTATACACCGGAGCAACCGAAGGAAAAAAAAAATTGTAACGTAAGTACTTATGTTTTTTTCACTGTTGTATGATATTGGGGGCCCTCTACAAACCTCTTTATAAATTGTTCCGCCACTGATATTATTCATTCAATGTTAATTGAACAGCTTTTGGTTTAAATATGATTCAGGCTACAAATTTAAAGATGATCCTGTTCATTTTAATCGAAAATAAACTAAAATGTTTTTAAAAATTGAGAACCTTTGAAAAGTCAACATTTCATTTTACTAATAGGATGCATACGGGCGGCACCCGTTACCATAACAACCTAAATACGTTACGTAAATCCGGGTCCAGGTAAATTATTAACCGGAATCTCCAGAACGTTTTCTAAATAATAAATAACACATAGGTACATACATTTTCTTTTTTTTTTGTTGAAACTATTTTTATTTGTTTGGTTTTATTTACCTACTCGGGTTTAGATACAGATTTAGTTTGTAAGACACATTTTACGTCGATAAAGTTTTTTTTATAAGTTGTGGATCTACAGATTTATTGATTACATTTTATACCAAAATGGCAAACTGTAAGCAAAGAAGAAAATGTGTGTTGACGTTTTCGACTAGAAAAATCTGTTTTAAAATTAAACAAAATATTTATGCACTCTATTAGAAGAAACAGTCATTTGTTGTAATAAATAATCGTTTAATGCTTGGTATTTTAAGAGAGAGAATGTTTTAAAATTATAATAAAATCTAATAGGTATTCATTACCTAATGAAATTATGGTATGTACTACATTATAACTTATCTAAAAGCTAATGGCGTATTAGTAAGGTCACAAACAATGTAATTAATAATAAATGTGTAAATATTTATTAGAATTGGAAATAAAAATCGATCGCTTTAACGAAAAACTTGGTTTTGGTGTTGATTGTATTACCTACAAGAAATTAGACGAAATGAAACAATGGAACATTTAAGGTTTATTGAAAAATGGTTGTGTGGTTATCAAATATCGTGCCTACATTTATTTACCTGTTGACGAAGTAGTCTCTGAAAAAACACATGTATATAGTACGTTGCTTATTCGAAGTGTAACTGAAAGGGTCGCCGTCGCGACGTCTACATTCACCGCGTGTTATAATCTATACGCAAGCGCAACTATTTTTATTTCGATTATTGTGTTTACCTCTGTATCGAATGTGCAGTGCATCCTAATTCATATACTTAAATACTAAATTTGTTTCAGCTTAATGTTTAATAAACTGTTAATATGTTTTTCAAGTTATTGATTGATAAATGGATAAAATCAAAAATATTAAACATTTAAAATCGAGTTTGTTGTTATTTATTATCTGAAATTTTTCACCGAAAAAAAACCCATCACGTTACCAGCTTTTCGCAAGATTAAAAATTTTCATTTTTTTTTCTTAAAATTAGGGTGGCTATTTCCTATTGGATACTTTATTCTTCAACAATAAAATTCCTAACTCAAAAACTAAAAGTCGTAGAGCAAAACGATTTGTTCCAGTGAATTCTACGGTTCATTTTACGTATTATATCAGCTTTTCATTCTTTTTTTCATTTTTTTCATTCTTTCTTGCTTAAAATTAGGGTGGCCACTTCATACTGGGTACTTTATTCTTCAACAAAAAAATGGTACCTGGTGACTTGGTGACTTGGTGACCTGGTACTTGGTGATTTGGTGACTTGGTGACCTGCTGACTTGGTGACCTGGTGACCTAGTGACTTGGTGACTTGGTAACATGATAATCTGGTGATCTGGTGATGTGTTGACCACGTGACCTGTTACTTGGTGACTTGGTGACCTAGTGACCTGTGACTTGGTGACCTGGTGACTTTGTGACTTTGTGACTTGTGTCTTGGTGATTTATTGATTTGGTGACCTGTGACCTGGTAACCTGGTGACTTTGTGACTTGTGTCTTGGTGACTTTGTGACTTGTGTCTTGGTGACTCATTGACTTGGTGACATGGTGACTTGGTGTTCTAGTGACCTGTGACTTGGTGACCTGGTGCTCTTGTGACTTGTGTCTTGGTGACTCTGTGACCTAGAGACCTGTCACTTAGTGATCTGGTGACGTTGTGACTTGTGTCTTGGTGACTTATTGATTTGGTGACCTGTGACCTGACCTCACCTGGTGACTTTGTGACTTGTGTCTTGGTGACTTATTGACTTGGTGACCTTGTGACTTTGTGACTTGTGTCTTGGAAACTCTGTGACCTAGTGACCTGTGACTTAGTGATCTGGTGACGTTGTGACTTGTGTCTTAGTGACTTATTGATTTGGTGACCTGTGACCTGACCTGACCTGGTGACTTTGTGGCTTGTGTCATGGTGACTTTGTGACTTAGTGACCTGTGACTTGGTGACCTGGTGACTTGGTGATTTGGTGACTTGGTGACCTAATGACTTGTGACTTGGTGACCTGGTGCTCTTGTGACTTGTGTCTTTGTGACTTTGTGACTTAGTGACCTGTGACTTAGTGATCTGGTGACGTTGTGACTTGTGTCTTGGTGACATATTGATTTGGTGACCTGTGACTTGGTGATCTGGTGACTGGGTGATTTGGTGAATTAGTGACCTAGTGACATATGACTTGGTGACCTGGTGCTCTTGTGACTTGTGTCTTGGTGACATATTGATTTGGTGACCTGTGACTTGGTGACCTGGTGACTGAGTGATTTGGTGAATTGGTGACCTAGTGACATGTGACTTGGTGACCTGGTGCTCTTGTGACTTGTGTCTTGGTGAATCTGTGACCTGGTGACTTGGTGACTTTGTGACCGAGTGACCTGTGACTTAGTGATCTGGTGACGTTGTGACTTGTGTCTTGGTGACTTATTGATTTGGTGACCTGTGACCTGACCTGACCTGGTGACTTTGTGACTTGTGTCTTGGTGATTTATTAATTTGGTGACCTGTGACCTGGTGACTTTGTGACTTGTGTCTTGGTGACTTTGAGACTTGTGTCTTGGTAACTCTGTGACCTAGTGACCTGTGACTTAGTGATCTGGTGACGTTGTGACTTGTGTCTTGGTGACTTATTGATTTGGTGACCTGTGACCTGACCTGACCTGGTGACTTTGTGACTTGTGTCTTGGTGACTTTGTGACCTAGTGACCTGTGACCTAGTGACCTGTGACTTGGTGACTTGGTGATTTGGTGACTTGGTGACCTAATGACCTGTGACTTGGTGACCTGGTGCTCTTGTGACTTGTGTCTTGGTGACTTTGTGACTTAGTGACCTGTGGACTTAGTGATCTGGTGACGTTGTGACTTGTGCCTTGGTGACTTATTGATTTGGTGACCAGTGACTTGGTGACCTGGTGACTTGGTGATTTGGTGAATTGGTGACCTAGTGACATGTGACTTGGTGACCTGGTGCTCTTGTGACTTGTGTCTTGGTGACTTTGTGACCTAGTGACCTGTGACTTGGTGACCTGGTGACGTTGTGACTTGTGTCTTGGTGACATATTGATTTGGTGACCTGTGACTTGGTGACCTGGTGACTGGGTGATTTGGTGAATTGGTGACCTAGTGACATGTGACTTGGTGACCTGGTGCTTTTGTGACTTGTGTCTTGGTGACTTTGTGACCTAGTGACCTGTGACTTGGTGACCTGGTGACTTGGTGACTTTGTGACCTAGTGACCTGTGACTTGGTGACCTGGTGACTTGGTGACTTTGTGACCGAGTGACCTGTGACTTAGTGATCTGGTGACGTTGTGATTTTTGTCTTGGTGACTTATTGATTTGGTGACCTGTTACTTGGTGACCTGGTGACTTTGTGACTTTGTGATCGAATGACCTGTAACTTAGTGATCTGGTGACGTTGTGACTTGTGTCTTGGAGACTTATTGATATGGTGACCTGTGACCTGACCTGACCTGGTGACTTTGTGACTTTTGTCTTGGTGACTTTGTGACTTGTGTCTTGGTGACTTGTCAAGTCAAGTCAAGTCAAGTCAAGTCAAGTCAAGTCAAGTCAAGTCAGGTCAGGTCAGGTCAGGTCAGGTCAGGTCAGGTCAGGTCAGGTCAGGTCAGGTCAGGTCAGGTCAGGTCAGGTCAGGTCAGGTCAGGTCAGGTCAGGTCAGGTCAGGTCAGGTCAGGTCAGGTCAGGTCAGGTCAGGTCAGGTCAGGTCAGGTCAGGTCAGGTCAGGTCAGGTCAGGTCAGGTCAGGTCAGGTCAGGTCAGGTCAGGTCAGGTCAGGTCAGGTCAGGTCAGGTCAGGTCAGGTCAGGTCAGGTCAGGTCAGGTCAGGTCAGGTCAGGTCAGGTCAGGTCAGGTCAGGTCAGGTCAGGTCAGGTCAGGTCAGGTCAGGTCAGGTCAGGTCAGGTCAGGTCAGGTCAGGTCAGGTCAGGTCAGGTCAGGTCAGGTCAGGTCAGGTCAGGTCAGGTCAGGTCAGGTCAGGTCAGGTCAGGTCAGGTCAGGTCAGGTCAGGTCAGGTCAGGTCAGGTCAGGTCAGGTCAGGTCAGGTCAGGTCAGGTCAGGTCAGGTCAGGTCAGGTCAGGTCAGGTCAGGTCAGGTCAGGTCAGGTCAGGTCAGGTCAGGTCAGGTCAGGTCAGGTCAGGTCAGGTCAGGTCAGGTCAGGTCAGGTCAGGTCAGGTCAGGTCAGGTCAGGTCAGGTCAGGTCAGGTCAGGTCAGGTCAGGTCAGGTCAGGTCAGGTCAGGTCAGGTCAGGTCAGGTCAGGTCAGGTCAGGTCAGGTCAGGTCAGGTCAGGTCAGGTCAGGTCAGGTCAGGTCAGGTCAGGTCAGGTCAGGTCAGGTCAGGTCAGGTCAGGTCAGGTCAGGTCAGGTCAGGTCAGGTCAGGTCAGGTCAGGTCAGGTCAGGTCAGGTCAGGTCAGGTCAGGTCAGGTCAGGTCAGGTCAGGTCAGGTCAGGTCAGGTCAGGTCAGGTCAGGTCAGGTCAGGTCAGGTCAGGTCAGGTCAGGTCAGGTCAGGTCAGGTCAGGTCAGGTCAGGTCAGGTCAGGTCAGGTCAGGTCAGGTCAGGTCAGGTCAGGTCAGGTCAGGTCAGGTCAGGTCAGGTCAGGTCAGGTCAGGTCAGGTCAGGTCAGGTCAGGTCAGGTCAGGTCAGGTCAGGTCAGGTCAGGTCAGGTCAGGTCAGGTCAGGTCAGGTCAGGTCAGGTCAGGTCAGGTCAGGTCAGGTCAGGTCAGGTCAGGTCAGGTCAGGTCAGGTCAGGTCAGGTCAGGTCAGGTCAGGTCAGGTCAGGTCAGGTCAGGTCAGGTCAGGTCAGGTCAGGTCAGGTCAGGTCAGGTCAGGTCAGGTCAGGTCAGGTCAGGTCAGGTCAGGTCAGGTCAGGTCAGGTCAGGTCAGGTCAGGTCAGGTCAGGTCAGGTCAGGTCAGGTCAGGCGTCAGGTCAGGTCAGGTCAGGTCAGGTCAGGTCAGGGTCAGGTCAGGTCAGGTCAGGTCAGGTCAGGTCAGGTCAGGTCAGGTCAGGTCAGGTCAGGTCAGTCAGGTCAGGTCAGGTCAGGTCAGGTCAGGTCAGGTCAGGTCAGGTCAGGTCAGGTCAGGTCAGGTCAGGTCAGGTCAGGTCAGGTCAGGTCAGGGTCAGGTCAGGTCAAGGTCAGGTCAGGGTCAGGTCAGGTCAGGTCAGGTCAGGTCAGGTCAGGTCAGGTCCCAGGTCAGGTCAGGTCAGGTCAGGTCAGGTCAGGTCAGGTCAGGTCAGGTCAGGTCAGGTCAGGTCAGGGTCAGGTCAGGTCAGGTCAGGTCAGGTCAGGTCAGGTCAGGTCAGGTCAGGTCAGGTCAGGTCAGGTCAGGTCAGGTCAGCAGGTCGTTCAGGTCAGGGTCAGGGTCAGGGCAGTGTTCTAAGGTATCAGTCAGGTCAAGGTCAGGCTTAGGTCAGGGTCAGGTCAGGTCAGGTCAGGTCAGGTCATGTCATCAGGTCAATGG